>JALIGW010000003.1:108512573-109878823 GCA_023053685.1 Diadophis punctatus similis | reverse complement strand
TTTCTCATCCACATTCCCAAACAGATGTACAACTTGACTTCGCAGCAGATTAATTTTATCTGCTTTAACAAGGTAGGAAGGAACCGAAGCAGCTTTGATCTTAAAAGCTACCCTGCTTGTGAGATTCATTCCTGGGATTACTTGCATTTGCATTTTTCTGGGGTCAACTATATATATGGTTGCCAAGAAGAGAAAAACGTGTAATAGGTATAATAGTTTACAATAGAATTTATAAGGGAAAAAGTGGTGGGGTGTTTTTTGGGGGCGGGGCGGCCTTAATTTGTATCCTTTTCAGCAGTGTCTGTGTCTGTATAAATAAAATACTGCATCTAGTTCTGGTCACCATGATACAAAAAAGATGCCGAGACCCTAGAAAGAGTACAGAGAAGAGCAACAAAGATGATAAAGGGTCTGGAAACTAAACCGTACAATGACTGGTTGAACACTGGGCCCTGGCTAACAAAATGTAATTGGTGGTGAGTGCTGAGAAAAGTACAGGTAATCCTCGACTTACAACAGTTCATTTAGTGCCTGTTCAAAGTTACAACGGCACTGAAAAAAGTGACTTATCAACATTTGTCACATTTATGACCATTGCAGCATCCCTGTGGTCATGGGATCAAAATTCAGATGATTGGCAACTGACTCATATTTATGACAGTTGCAATGTCCCTGGGTCATACGATCATCTTTTGTGACCTTCTGACAAGCAAAGTCAAAGGGGAAGCCAGATTCATTTAACAACTGTGTGACTAACTTAACACCTGCAGTGATTCACTTAACAATTCTGGCAAGAAAGGTTGTGATATGGGGCAAAACTTACTTAACAAATTCTCACTTGGCAACAGAAATTTTGGGCTCAATTGTGATAGTAAGTTGCTGACTACCTGTAAGGCTTTGCACTTAGTCAAGAAAAACCAAATGCACAGGTACAGAATGTGTGGTATCTGGCTCAGTTGCAGTAACTATTGAGTCCTAGTGCACAACCACTTAAGTATGAGCCAGAGGTGTGCTGCAGCTGCCAAAAAAGCCAATGCAGTTCTAGGCTGCAGCAACAGAAAGATTGGATCAAGATCAAGATCAGAATTAGTAATGCTTTATACTGCACTAGTAAGACCACACCTGGAATACTGCATCCAATTTTGATCACCACGATATAAAAAAGACTTCAAGACTATGGAAAGAGTATAGAAAGAGTGCAGAGAAGAGGAACAAAGATGATTAGGGGACCGGAAGCCAAAACATATGATGAATGGTTGCGAGAACTGGGTTTGCTCCATCACTGAAGGTTTTAAAGAAGAGATTGGACAACGATTTGTCTAGAATGGTATAAGCAGGTCTCCTACATAAGCAAGGGGCTGGACTTCAAGGTACCTTCCAATCTTGTTATTCCATATCCATTTTATGATTCAAATTGGGCTGTTGGTTAATTTCAAATCACTAATTTGCTATAGTGGAAATAAACTTTAAAAAGGACTAGGAACTTACAACTCAGAACTTCCTGCTTCTTGATTTTATCAAGACATAGCAGCTGATTCTTTTTGAGTTTGCTTGTAAAATGAAATGGTCTACAATGATTTCAGTCAAGTTGAATCTCAATTTAGAAGGGATTGTTTCTGGTGCTTGTCCAACAATCTAAGAATTGAGGACATAAGGAAAGTGTACTTGGGATGTTTTGTCATTCCCCATCCCCCATCTTCCAATTGACCCATTTAGTTAGAAAATACTGTGGAAGCTGAAGAAAGTCCCAGAAAAAGCACAGAACACACCAACAAGAGATGCTTGAATAGAGCTGATGTTGGAATACATTTAGGGAAAAGGGCCATATTTTGTATTTCCTGCAGGGGAGAGTACTCCTTTAGTAAAGATGCCAGTTCCTTTCAGAAAAACTTGTCCTTCTGCCCTAGTTCTAGGATTATTGCATATTTTATGTGCAAAACCAGGTTTTAAAAGTTTTTTTAGCAAGGAGAAGCAATTGCATTTGCTTTTCTGTTTTCAAACTGATGAGCCTAAAAATAAAGGAATTAAAGGGTTTGAAATGATGGAGTAAAAATTCCTAATTGCTAGGGAAAGGGTTTACAGTTCAATCTATATCTAATACCCAGGCAGATGAAATAGAAACTTAGTGGCTTACATACAACATTATTGTTATACCGTTCAGTGCTATCCTGACCTATGAACAGTGCATTGGTTTTTCAACTGAAGAAAAAGATCAGTTGGTACTTTTCATTAAAAAGGCATGTTTATCCATGCCCCTCCCCAAATTAATCCATAGATGGATGTCATATTAAGACAAATCAAAATAACATATGTGATACTCAGAAGTGGCATCCCTGGCAGGGAGCTGAAATAAAATAAAAGCTGGTTGGTGTACTAGGAAAATTCCTAAAAAAGAGAATTTTGTGTTGTTCATGGCAGGACATAAATTAGGGAGTAGTTATCTTTTGTGTTTTTTATTACTGGGGGGGGCAAACATTTCTCTTGGCCCTGCTAACTGAGTGTCCACTGATATCAAGCACAGCCATAAGATTCATCAGACCCCACAGACTTGGAATTGACCTGACCTTGACCTTGTGTTAGGGGTGAAATGCTACCGGTTCGGCCCGGTTTGGGTGTACCGGTAGCGGCAGCCGCTGGTAGTTTGGAGAACCGGTAGCGGCGGCAGCGCGAGGTCCCGCCCACCCGCCCGGACGTCTCCATTTTCTTGTTTTTAACCCTCTGCGCATGGGCAAAGCCTTCTGCGCATGCGCAGAGGGTGAAAAGGCGCGTACGATAGTGGTGTGCGCAAAGCGTGTGCTTCTGAACCAGTAGGGAAAGTAAGTAGATTTTACTACTGCCTTGTATCTTATATATCTGGCCTGATATTTACAATTTCTTCCTTTTTCTCTGTTCCCTTTTTGATAACGGTTTGCCTGGTTAGCTGTTGTTAAATACTCAAGATCTTGCACAGTTTTTTGTTCTCTTTTGGTTAATCTTAATAAATGTACCATCTGGATATGGATTTTGGATTATACTTTCAGTTCTCCAAGCACAGAAAACACAGTTCCCCTTACAGCATTTCTTCTAGTGGAGATGTCCCTTTTTCTTTACATATGAATGAACTTCCCCCTAGTTTCAAAAAGTTTTCCAGAGCTTTGTAGACTCTCTCCATAGATGTCTGGCAATAGCTATGCTGATGACTATACATTTTGTGATATCACTATGCAAGTAAGGAATGTAATGTCACTTATCTTCTTCCTCCCATGCTCCCATGACTCACTTTCTTATTTCTGGTAAAAGTAAGCAGCAGCTGAGAGGCTTTTTCATTCCCAAGAACCAGATTCATTCTGGACCTTTCCAGGGTGAGGAATTTTGTTATGGACTTGGAGATTCATAGAATCATAAAACAACAGGGTTGGAAGGGACCTTGTAGGTCTTCTAGTTCAATCCCTCCTTGAGCAGGTCACCCTATTCCATTTTGGACAAATGGTTGTCCAATCTCTTCTTGAAAACCTCCAGTGTGCTATCCAGAAAGTTTAGCAATTGTGGAATCTCCCAACGATCTTTCTCATAATTAGTGACAGCATCTCTGAGGCAGCAACACAGAAAGCAGCATAACAGGCTTCAGATACATCATTCAGTTTTTCTATTCACGATCCTGTGTAGTGGGACTGCCCCTGCCATTTGCAGAATGAGGAAGATGGAGATGAGAGAGAATCAAGCTCAGGCCTTGCTCTGCGGCCTTGCCATGTTGCTGACTCAAGCAGCTGGCTGCCACAATTTCTTCTGCCAAAAACTCTTGGAGGAAAAACATTAAGGTGGTGGATGTGGGCTTTCTGTGTCTGCTGCTCTCTTTGAAGTCTCATCCTGGAAGCACAACAAAGTGAGGCATCAAGACTGTGGCTGCTCTGAGAATTTCCTGGCTTTCACTGGGCCTGAACTGCAAAGTCCAATCTGGAGAATTGCCATTCTTGCAAAATTGCATTTCCACTCCCTGGCTGGTAAAATCCTTAGAAGTGGAAGTCGTTTCTTTGTTTCCTGAAACCCCTCTTCTGTAATTTTGTGAATTCCCCAAGAAGTGTTTGGTTACAAAAACAAAATTCCATTCAGTTCCTCCATTTGTGTTCTCCCCTCCCCACCTTTTACCAAACCTTGTTCTCCAGCTTTTTGAAACCCCCAATATGTGAGATACTCAACACAGCTCTGCACCTTTATTGCAAATCAACTTGCATTTCTCTTGTACTTGTTCCAGCCTAACTTGTTGCCACAAATATATATATTTGCCACAAATGAGCAACGATCTCACATGCTTAGATAGCCTTTGAGTAGTAGTATCTGAACCTTTCCTTGGATTATAGTTTTCTTTTGAGTTCTGTTTAATTTCTTTTGTTAAGAGCTGGCATTTAAAAAAAAATTCTAAGCAAGCTCTTTAATCTACTTCATCTTTATGGAAAAATATTTGCTCCATTGGTAGCAAATATAATCCATGGCATTGAGTGGATTTCTTAATACTTTTAGTAGTAGGACGTCATATATGTAGGTACTGTATATAACCATTTGCCAAAAGAGAATGATAGAAATTTACAATAAAAGTTAAACAGAAATATCTAAAAACCAAGAATGTTATCTGGGCTCAGGCGATTTCATTCTAATCCTTGGAAAATAGGCTAATTCCTCCTATGCAGCATTCAGATGCAGATCTCTTCTCTAGAGGCAAGCAAGTGAGAGTATAGGACCCAAAGACATGGAAAAAGTCTGATTCTAACCCAGACTTTCATTGCCAGTGAAATTCCAGGCAGCTGAAGCAGCATGCAAGATAAAGCTTTCTAAACATAACACACAAAAAGGAATCCTTACTTGGTTGCTACTTGTCAGCAGCACCTTTGCACCATGAAATAGCTTTTGATGAACCACCAGCTCTGGAGGAAAGGCTTCGCAGTAATTTTAAAAATTTTCCCAATTCAACTGGAGTTCAGGAGGAGTTAAAGATAATGTGGACTAAATCTGCAAAACAGCAAAGAAGAAACCACTCATCCCTGTTTAAATCTCATTATTGCTACTTTTCCAGCACCAGAAAGAAGTCTGGAACTTGTTGATTTTACTGCTATTGCTCTTTGAGTTCAACTATTTAAATAGGGACAATTATTTTTTGTAATCCTTTACATACACACATGCCTTTACATATATACCATACCCATATAAATGTTGGCATTTTAAAAGAGGTGGGAAGATGAGCTCCCACATTTTTGTGCTTATGTAGACTTTGACCTTATTTATTCCCCCATTTGCCATGCAGACTCTGTCCTAAACTCACCAAAATCATAAAGATTTACAGGATTTATAAGATGGCATCGACATGAGGAAGACTGCAATAGAACAAACTCTTGTTGCCTGAACGAACTCTTGACTTTTTTGCTTTTGCCTTTTTAAAACAACACTGTGGACTTCTTTCCCATTCTCTCACTTGAAATATTTTTCTTTTGCTTACCTTTGGATGGATTTTCTGAATGTTTTGAAAAACAGTCACATTTTGCAAAGCAAAGCATAATAATACTAGTTTTATCTTCAGTCAACTGTACTTGAGCACAATACAATGGGAATTCTACACATTCCTCCACTGCAAGGAGGCGGGACCGATTAAGTGGTTCCGCCCCAGGCGCCTAATGGAACCTGACGGATTCCAGAAGGAACTTGGGGAAATACCTGAATCCCTGGTACACAGTTCATCCGAGTCTCTGGTCGCGGCCTGGAATCAGGCAGCAACGGGGGCTCTGGATCGGATTGCGCCTTTGCGACCTCTCCGTGGAAGTGGATCCAGGAGGGCTCCTTGGTTTACCAAGGAACTCCGGGAGATGAAGCGCCACAAGAGACGCCTAGAGCGACGATGGAGATCTAGTAAAGCTGAGTCTGACCGGACACTTTTAAGAACTTTCATTAAGTCTTACTTAGTGGCAATACGGGCGGCAAAATGTTCGCATTTTTCCGCTCTTATTGCGTCCGCTGACTCCCGCCCAGCCGCCCTGTTTAGGGTGACCCGCACCCTTCTTGCTAAGGAGGAAGGCGGAGATCCCTTGCAGGGTAGAGCTGAGGAATTTTCTCGGTTTCTGGCGGATAAAGTCATTCAGATTTGGACAGACCTGGACTCTGATTGGGCAGTACAGGCCGAGATGACTGGGGCAGGTCTTAGTCCGGTTATATGGGATAGGTTTGAACCGGTGACTCCTGAGGAGTCATAGGCCATAGGAGCGATGAGCTCCGCCACTTGTTTATTGGATCCGTGCCCTTCCTGGCTGGTTTCGGCCACCAGGGAGGTTTCACGTGGCTGGCTCCAGGCGTTGGTCAATGCTTCTTTGAGAGAGGGGTCCGTCCCGCAGCCCTTAAAAGCTGTGGTGGTGAGACCCCTCCTCAAGAAGCCTTCCCTGGACCCGGCGGATTTAAAGAACTTCCGTCCAGTCTCCAACCTTCCCTTCGCGGGGAAGGTTGTTGAGAAAGTGGTGGCGCTCCAGCTCCTACGGCTGTTGGATGGCGCTGATTTTCTGGATCCCTTTCAATCAGGTTTCAGGTGCGGCTACAGTACGGAAACGGCTTTGGTCACCCTGATGGATGACCTCTGGCGAGCCCGGGATGGGGGTTACTCCTCTATCCTGGTGCTACTTGACCTCTCAGCGGCCTTCGATACCATTGACCATGGTATCCTTCTGCGTAGTCTCAGAGAGGTGGGGGTGGGCGGCACTGTTTTACAGTGGTTCTCCTCCTTCCTCTCTGACAGGACGCAGTCGGTGTTGACAGGGGGGCAGAGGTCGAGCCCTAGGCCCCTACTATGTGGGGTGCCGCAGGGCTCGGTCCTCTCGCCCATCCTGTTTAACATCTACATGAAGCCACTGGGTGAGATCATCCGACGACACGGGGTGAGGTATCAGCAATATGCTGATGATACCCAGTTGTACATCTCCACCCCATCTCAATTCGGGGAAGCCGTAGACGTAATGGGCCGCTGCCTGGATGATGTTAGGGTCTGGATGGGGAAGAACTGGCTAAAACTTAACCCTGACAAGACTGAGTGGCTGTGGATATTGCCTCCTAAGGACTTGACCAATTATCCCTCCTTGGTTCTTGGGGGGGAGAAATTAGCTCCCTCAGAACGGGTTCGCAATTTGGGTGTCCTCCTAGACCAGTGTTTTTCAATCTTTTTTGTGCAAAGGCACACTTTTTTCATGAAAAAAATCACAAGGCACACCACCATTAGAAAATGTTAAAAAAATTTCAGTCCAGTATACCGTATGTGCCGGCGTATAAGACGACTGGGCGTATAAGACGACCCCCAATTTTTCCTTTTAAAATATAGAGTTTGGGATATACTCACCGTATAAGACTACCCCTCCTACCATCTTTCTTTTTTTTTCTTTCTGTCTTCCTTCCTTCCTAACATCACTTTCTTTCTGTCTTTCTTTCTTTTTCTTTCTTTTTTCTGTCTGTTTTCCTTCCTTCCTAACTTCTTTCTTTCTGTCTGTCTGTCTGTCTGTCTTCTTTCTTCTTCTTTCTTTCCTTCCTTCCTTCTTTCTTTCTTCCATCTTCCTTCCTTCCTAACATCTTTCTTTTTCTTTCTTTCTGTCTTTCTTTCTTTCTTTTTCTTTCTTTTTTCTGTCTGTTTTCCTTCCTTCCTAACTTCTTTCTTTCTGTCTGTCTGTCTGTCTTCTTTCTTCTTCTTTCTTTCCTTCCTTCCTTCTTTCTTTCTTCCATCTTCCTTCCTTCCTAACATCTTTCTTTTTCTTTCTTTCTGTCTTCCTTCCTTCCTTCCTAACTTCTTTTCTTTCTTCTTTCTTTCTTTCTTTCTTTCTTTCTTTCTTTCTTTCTTTCTTTCTTTCTTTCTTTCTTTCTTTCTTTCTTTCTTTCTTTCTTTCTTTCCTTCCTTCCTTCCTTCCTTCCTTCCTTCCTTCCTTCCTTCCTTCCTTCCTTCCTTCCTTCCTTCCTTTCTTTCTTTCTTTCTGTCTGTCTTCTCCTTCCTTCCTTCCTTCCTTCCTTCCTTCCTTCCTTCCTTCCTTCCTTCCTTCCTTCCTTCCTTCCTTCCTTCCTTCCTTCCTTCCTTCCTTCCTTCTGTCTTTCTCCCTGCAGGAGGAAGAAGGAACCTCTGTGGCCTTCGAGCGGGGGGGGGGGCTTGTCAACATTGCAGACGCTGCACACGCGGAAGGCACCACGGAGCAGAGGCGCCTGGCGAGTGAGGCAAGTGGCGGCATCGGGGGAAGGCTCCTGCCCGCGTCTCCCGCCCGCCTGCCCGTCTCTTGCCTTAGCATTTAAAAGAATGAGAGGCGGGCGGGCGGGCGGGAGACGCGGGCAGGAGCCTTCCCCCGATGCCGCCACTTGCCTCACTCGCCAGCCGTCTCTTGCCTTAGCATTTAAAAGAATGAGAGGCGGGCGGGCGGGCGGGAGACGCGGGCAGGAGCCTTCCCCCGATGCCGCCACTTGCCTCACTCGCCAGCCGTCTCTTGCCTTAGCATTTAAAAGAATGAGAGGCGGGCGGGCGGGCGGGCGGGCGGGAGACGCGGGCAGGAGCCTTCCCCCGATGCCGCCACTTGCCTCAACACTTACCAAGTTGACAGCGCGCGTCCTCCTCGCTGCTCTGGTCCTCCGCGATTGTTGCTATCGGCGCATGCATGGGACATCAGTGACGTCCCTGCGTGCGCTACCTCCCGGCGATCCCCGCATTTTAAAGTAAACGCGGGGCTGCAGGGACTTAATAGAGGCATCTCTGTGTCCCAAAACCAACTTTCGGGACACAGAGATGTCCCGTAGCAAAAACACCCGGCGGGTGTTTTTCCCACGGCACACCTTACACTATGTCACGGCACACTAGTGTGCCGCGGCACAGTGGTTGAAAAACACTGTCCTAGACCCACAGCTAAAATTGGAACAACATCTTTCAGCTGTGGCTAGGGGGACCTTTGCACAGGTACGTCTTGTGCACCAGTTGCGACCCTACTTGGAGAAGGAGGCACTTCTCACAGTCACTCATGCCCTTATCACCTCATGGCTGGATTACTGCAATGTGCTCTACATGGGACTACCCTTGAAGAGTGTCCGGCGACTGCAATTGGTGCAAAATGCAGCTGCGCGAGCTGTGGTGGTTGTACCCAGATGCACCCACGTAACACCGATCCTCCGCCAGCTGCATTGGCTGCCCATTAGTCTCTGGATCCAATTTAAGGTGTTGGTCGTTACCTTTAAAGCCCTACATGGCTCAGGGCCATTTTATCTTCGGGACCGCATCCTGCCGCATACCTCCCTACGACCAGTTAGGTCCCACAGAGTTGGTCTCCTCCAGGTCCCATCGACCAAGCAATGCCGGTTGGCGGGGCCGAGGGGGAGAGCCTTCTCTGTGGGAGCCCCCTCCCTTTGGAACCAACTCCCTCCAGAGATCAGGACTATCCCCACCCTGCTGGCCTTCCGTAAAGCAATAAAAACTTGGCTCTTCCGGCAGGCGGGGTATGAGTGAAAGTTCTTTTAAAAGATTGATAGTATTTTAATATGTTTTTAAAATTGTTTTTTATTGATTATATTTCTATACCTGCTGTTAGCCGCCCAGAGTCCCTCGGGAGTTGGGCGGCATAGAAATTTTAATAAAATAAATAAATAAATAAATGGATGAAGGCTTTCCCCAGTAATATACTGGTGTAGGTTTTCATTCCTAAATAGTTTTCAAAGATGGACTCCAATGAAATCCATTGTAGTAGTCAAGACTAACAAAAGACGGTAAATGATGAACTATCAAGGCCAAGAAATCCTTGATAATAGTATAGCCATATGTTACTTGGTCATTCAGAAATGAAACCCACTTAATGGCTTCCCAAACTATACAGATGCTGATTTTATTTATTTATTTATTTTTATTTGTCAAGCATATATGATTAAAAGAAATTTATAATTAAAGTATAAACATGATTCTATATATATATAATAGTACAAGCATGATTATGAGTACAAGAAGTATGAATATATGGGTACATTAGGACAGGAACGGTAGGCACAATTGTGCGCTTATGCCTTACTTAGGAATGGGGTGAGGTCGAAGGTAGATAATCTTAGGTTAAAATTTTTGGGGTTTGGGGAAGAAACTACTGAGTCAGGTAATGTGTTCCAGGCATTGACCACTCTGTTGTTGAAGTCGAATTTTTTGCAGTCAAGTTTGGAGCGGTTTACATTAAGTTTGTATCTATTGTAAGCTCATGTATTGTTGCAGTTGAAGCTGAAGTAGTTATTAACAGGTAGGACATTATGGCAAATAATTTTGTGAGCTACATTTAAGTCAGATCGAAGGCGGTGTAGTTGTAGATTTTCAAGTCCCAAAAATGAAAGTCTGGTTTCATAAGGTATTCTGTTGTGAACAGAGGAATGTAATACTCTTCTTGTGAAATATCTCTGGACATTCTCAATTGTGTTAATGTCTGATATGTAGTGTGGGTTCCAGACAGATGAGCTGTATTCAAGAATTGGTCTAGCAAATGTTTTGTATGCTCTGGTTAAGAGTACAATGTTACCAGAGAAGAAGCTATGCAAGATTAGGTTAACCACTCTTAATGCCTTTTTAGCTATGTAGTTGCAGTGGGCTCTGACACCTAGATCATTAGAGATGACTACTCCAAGGTCCTTTACTGAGTGAGAATCACCAACAAGGTCATGATCATCTAGTTTGTATTTTGTGTTCTGATTATTTTTGCCAATGTGTAAAACTGAGCATTTGTTGATTGAGATTTGAAGTTTCCACTTGTTAGACCATTCAGATACATAGTCAAGGTCTTTTTGAAGGGTTGTAGTATTGTCGGTGGTGTTGAATAGTTTTACATCATCTGCGAAGAGGACACAGTTACTTTGTATATTATCACAAATGTCATTTATGTAAAGAATAAAGAGAGTAGGTCCTAAAACGCTGTTTTGGGGAACACCACTGTTAACAGGTACAGGGTTTGATAGAGCTGTTCCTATTTTGACCACTTGTTGTCTGTTTGACAGGAATGCAGTTATCCAATCTAAAATATAACTTCTCAGAGCCAGCTACTAACAGTATAATTACCCAGTTTTTTGGGAATGAATACAGAAAGCAACAAATGCCACCTTTCACATTTCTTCAGTTTTCCTTGTTTCACTCAAGTAATGTATCTTCATTTGGATTGTCTTTAAGTTTCCTCTTTTTCAAGAAAAGAAATTACATGGATGATGAACTGTGATGTGTAATCAAAGCTGAATAAGAAGTGCATACATGACAACTATGAGTGAATGAGATTATATTCCAGCTTCACTTAGTTCAAGGTGTTATATTAAATCTACTCCAGAAGTCTTCTACAATGAAATAGTATTGATGGACTATAGATGGGGTTGGTGAAGGTATAGTATTATTAATGCACTGTGAATTAGCTCATGACATATAACCTAACCTTTTTGTATCAGTTTGTGTTGTTTTCTCTTTACTGCACACTTACAAATTGGATAATTAAGATTCCTTAATAAACCTGTACTTGTTCTACACACTCTACCCATCCCATTAGGTCAGGCAGGAGGGGCATGATCCAGGTCCCATTAATCAGGACTATCATCTGAGAGAACCCAGGAAGTGTGCCTTTTCCATAGCTGTGCCTGCCCTCTGGAACACCATATTGCCTGAGGTTAGGTTGGCCTTGACCTTTCTCACCTTTCAATAAGTCTTAAAGAACTGGCTGTTTTCCCAGCCATGGAGGTCAGGAGGACAACTGAGCCCACACGGCTGCTGAATTGTGTTTCCTGGAGCCACTTTGTGTTTTTATGTTATCATATGCAATTTATATTGTATTTTTAAATAAATAAAATCAAACCATATATATCAAATATTAATAATGTCTCTCACGTTTCTAATGCAAGAGATGCAATTCTATGAATAAAGTTCTGAAAAGCCATTGCCATTAATCAGTGGGGGAAATAAAAGTTTAAGGTCAAGTTGAGCTGTACCGAAATAGTCTGAATTATTTCAGTGAAGCATTTGAAGAAATCTAAGGGACTCTGATGGCTTGCAGATGATAATTTAAGTCATTCTGACCGAAGAGAAAGACAGGTAACTGCTGACAAACAGTGATGAAAGCTCCATTGAAAAGTGTATAAACTGCAGACACAGCCCTAGACTTAAACTCCCCAAGATTACAGTGTTTACGCTTTGAAACCTGAGAAAAGAATTTCCTTAATTTTAAGATCTCAAAGGAGATTTATGGACAAATGAAAGATTCATGGTTATGGGGAAGTATTTGAAAGGAACTGAACATCCCCTGTCTTCCATGGCTGGCTGCCACCGTGTAACCATCATTCCCCATGCAGGGTGAGACGGACGCCTAGCTACCATGACCTCCTCAGAAGGTTTCCATGGATACCATGCACTATAAATAAAAAAGGGGGATTTCAAACCACTTTTCAGTCCTGCTTAGTGACAACAAGGAAATCTCTTTGAATTTAGTTCCCCATTTCATCTTTCGGGGTGGCTTTGAAGACAAATAATTACCTCTTCAGCCCGGAAATTACCACCAGTTATACCTATTTACTCCGATGCTGTGCACTAATTAGCATGTTGAGGGTGGCTGCTTGTCTGAAATGTAAGGTTAAGCTCTCTCTGCCTTGGAAGACAGAATGGCAGGCAAGGTGCCAGTGGGTCGGGCTACAGACCACAGACCTCCTCAAAACGCTGAAGGTGTAACATAGATCTGAGTGCCATGAATCAGATTCACACTGCAGATTTGTCTGCCATTCTAGCTCTCTGGAGGATTGAAAATAATTTGGCTGCAGCAGTGGGAGGTGTGCGTGTGTGGTGAGAGAAGACTCGTTTTCCAACAGCCTGCTGGGGCGAGAACATGCCTGACACTTCATTCCTTTCCAGTTAATGCAGCAAGACCAGGAAGAAACTTAACCCTCTCATTGCTAAATTCAGAAGCTCCTGTTCATCCAAAAATCCTTAAAGAAGGTTTTCCTTCCTCATGTTAGGGCTGAAATGATACAAATGAAGATGATTCTTGTACAGTTGGAATGATACAAGAGAAAAAAATGCAATTTAAGCAGGATATCCACCGTCTTGAATTGCCATGTGCGAGTAGGTGGCAATATAAATTTTCTAAATAAATAAAAGGCAGGATATCATACTGGTGGCTGAGATATGTGTATGTGTGTTTAACAGAGATAGATTGTTTAGAACAATTTGTGTCACCAAATGTATTCGATGTCAATTCTCACAATCTCCCATAACCATGGCCTGTCAGTAGAACCTAAAGTCATATGCATTTAGAAAGGTGTATCAGCTTGGAGAAAGCTGGTCAAGGTCACACAGAATTAGGTATTTATATATGCTGTAGAAAACCATCCTTGAGGATGCTGGCTAGGAAGTCTTTAGAGTTGGAATCCAACCTATTTATAGCACAACCAGTTGGAGAAGGCTAATACAATGCTCCAGGGGTGGGTTTTAACTTACCACGCTTGCTCCCACGCTGTGTGGCCATGCCTCACATGCACAGTGCTGAAAAATAAAAAAAGTCCCCCCAAAAAAGGCTGAAAACAAGATGGTGACGCATGCGCAGAAGAAAATAAACCCAGAAAAAAATCCAACCCCCCCAAAATAAAAAAGTCCAAAAAAAGGATGGTGCTGTCCACGGACTGGCACCGACAGAACCGGTTCCGTGACATCATCATGACATCACCAGTGGCTTGCTACCAGTTCAGGTGAACCGGTCCGAACCGGGAGGAACCCATCTCTGCAATGCTTCATGGTGAGCACATTACAATATTTTGTTCAAATAGGAAATTGAAAAGAATGGTGGAGGAGCAACCCTTTCCCCTCATTTTTTTCCTTGCATTTTTCTCTCCACCAATGGGAAAAATTATTTATTAAATTATTTAAGTATTTTACTCCTCCAAAGTTATTTTGAAAACCAATGGAGCTCTTTTTGATTGAGGACTCCCCATCTTAGCCATGCATCTGGTATAATCGTCCTTCCAACCTAAATCTCAGAAAACTCTGCAAAAATTTTGAGCTTGAAACAAGTGTTCTGAGTTTGGAACAAATCCTGACTGTTTTGAGTGACATCATTGAATAATCCAGCTGTTCAAAAGCTGTGATTGGCCATTATCTTGTAGGATGTGATTCCCCCCCCCAAACCTTTTACAACCTAGCCAGAAATGAACAAAGTAATTACTAGATGTTAACATGGGTTTGTTAAAAACAGATCATGCAAGACAAACCTTATTGTCTTCTTTGACAAAGTGACTAATTAGTGGATCAGGGAAGTACTGTGGACATAGTTTTTTTTTCCAATATGGCATTTGACAAAGTAGACCACAGCCTACTTCTTGATAAGACATAAAAGTGTGGGATAGGCAGCATCACCACCAGATGAATTCAAAACTGGCTGACCAACCAGATTCAATGTATAGTCTTCAATGGAACTATATTTAAATGGAGGGAAGCATGCAATGGAGTACTGCAAAGTTCTGTCCTAGGCCCAGTATTCTTCAACATTTTCATACATAATTTAGATGAAGGGATAGAAGGAGAATTCATCAAATTTGCAGATGGAACCAAGTGAGGCAAATAGTCAGCAGTTTAGAAGATAGACTCAAGATTCAGAAGGTTATTGACAGACTTAAACACTGGGCTCTATCCAACAAAATGCAATTCAGTATGAGAAAAGTAAGGTCTTACACTTAGGCAAGAAAAAACAAATGCACAGGTATAAAATGATAGTCCCTGGTTCAATATACTGACAAGTGAGAGGGATCTAAATGTTCTAGTGGACCACCACTTAACTATGAGCCAGCAGTGTGCTGCAGCTGCCAAAAAAGTCAATGCAGTCCTAGTCTCAGGCGTCCATATTCCAGCCACAAAAATGCGGAAACAAGGTTGCTTGCTACAGGTTTAATGATGCCTCAGTCCAGCACGGATGAGTTCTAACAGTTTCGAAGTCAGCGCTCAGAGCTACCGCCTACCAGCGTTGTAAATAGTCAGTGCCATAATCATGCCCACGGGCCAGTCCACCCCTTAACTGGCATCCGGCATCCTCTAGTCTCTCTTCCGGATCCTCCCAGTTGCTTCACTGGAAATGGCATCGATCAGCTGTTCCAGCTGCCATGTAATTGCGCCAATTAGCTGGAGTCCATGCTGGTGAGGATGTTCCGGCCGCTGCGTACTGAGCACTAATCAGCTGGGGTCCATGCTGGCGAGGATGAGCTGGCCACTGCTGGCCGCGGTACGGGAGCAACCGGGATGCCATCTGCCGGACCCACGCCGTTTTGCCTTCCTCCCTTGTCCCCCCAGGTATGGCAAGCTGGCAGGGGCTTGACAGGCAGCTCCCTCTGCCAGGGCCACACCTGGAAAACAGTAAACAGACATATGTTAATTCCCGGGTTCAGCTCTGGGTGCCTAGGTCCCACCCCACCCCTCCTAGTTTACGGGAATAGGCCTGGTGGAATTTGCGCATCAGTCAGGTGGCATGCATGTCTGTCTCTGCCACCCAGGTGGCATCTGTCGATGGGTACTCTTTCCATTGCACAAGGTATTGTATGTGGCCCCTGTGGATCCAGGAGTCCAGTATGTGATCTATCTTGTAGTGGTCACCGTTAGTGGTGTCTTAATGTGACTGTCCTCTACGGGCTTGAGCAGACTGCTATGGAAGATAGGGTCAATACCGCCTAACATGCAATGCAACCGTAGTTCCACTGTAACTGGATTTATTACCTGTACAATGGGGAAAGGTCCAAGGAACTTTGGGCCTAGTTTCTTACAGGGTATTCTCAACCAGAGATATTTGGTTAAGAGATATACTTTCCCTTCCACCTGGAATGGTTTGTGAGGACCCTGATTCTTGTCCGCTTGGGCTTTGTATGCATCCGCGGCTTTGGTCAGGGCTGTCCTCATTGTGCCCCATACGCTCCGTATGGCACCCATCCTCATCAAGCCAGCAAGGGGAGGAGGGTTCTTGTGGGTACTCAGGAATAGGTATGAAATCTAGCCTGTTGACCACCCGGAAGGGGGCAAACCCGGTGCTGCTATGTACCATGTTGTTATATGCCACCTCCGCAAATGGCAGAAGTTCTGCCTAATTTATCTGTTGGTAGGTGACATAACAACGGAGGTAGCATTCCACCATAGCATTGGCTCTCTTGGCCGCTCTGTTGGTGCTTGGGTGGAAAGCTGAACTAAGACCCTGTGATGAACCAATCCTTTGGATGAACTCGCCAGAACCTTGCTGTAAACTGCACTCCCTGGTCTGAGATGATCCGCCGGGGCACCCTGTGGAGACGGTAGATGTGGGTAATAAATAACTTAGCTAGTTTTCAAGCGGATGGTAACCCGGAACATGGCACGAAATGGGCCTGCTTGGAGAAGAGATTGATCACCCTCCATATTATGGTATGACCATTGCTCTCTGGCAACTCCACAATAAAACCCATTGCTATATCCTGCCAAGGTCAGGTCCGCCACTTCTTGTAGCAACCCCGGAGGCTTCCCCACTCAGTGCTTTGAGGTTGCACAGATGGGACAGCATTTCACGTAGTCCTCCACACTGGCTTTCATCCGGGGCCATCAG
The DNA here is from genome assembly GCA_023053685.1 of Diadophis punctatus similis. NCBI lineage: Eukaryota > Metazoa > Chordata > Lepidosauria > Squamata > Dipsadidae > Diadophis > Diadophis punctatus. The sequence continues at coordinate 109,862,261 of JALIGW010000003.1, read as the reverse complement.
ACACTTGAAGAGGTGTAGGGTTTTGAGGAACCCGAAGTGTCCGGCTTGTTTGATATCATGACACCTGCGTATCACCTTCTCTTATAGGGCTGACGGGACATACAGCTTACTGCCCTTCCAGGCCACTCTGTTGTCAGGGTTCCAAATAGCATCCAAATATATTTTTTATCCAAATATAATATATTTTATTATTTACAGCATATTTTCTTATTAACAAATAAAATTTTATAGTACTAGTACAGTTCCCTTAAATCATATTATATCTACCATTATTTAACCTGTCAGGGTTCCAAATAGCACCCAAAATTAAATCAGAGTCCAAGTCAAAGTATTCCTTAAAGTCCCAATTTATTAATAGAGCCATGTTGGTACATCTGGGTAAAACCTGAATCTGATGTCCTCCGGGTTTCACCACCCAGTTGAGAGTTCAAGTCCTTGCCCCCACACCCACAAATCCATCACGTTGTCCAATCTTAATTTGCCATGCTGGCAGAGTCCACCCATCTCCTTCCGTGCAGGTGCAGAGGTGCAGAGACAAAGGATGACCTTGGCATTCTAGAAATAATTTGTTATGGCTACATACTAACAACCTCATACAATCCCCCCTCCCATTTTCCCACAGTAGAAAATGCATAATAGAATAGTATAAAGTGTGGCAGGCCAAAGAACCCAAATAAAATGGCTTTGGCCTGACAGGCGGCCTCCCCTCAGGAAAAGACCGTATCATAAAGGAAAAGAAAGAAAATAACATAGGGGTTAACACAGCATCATTAACCATCTCTCCCCCCCCCCCGGGGGGACCCTTTGACGTATCTGGATATTTATCATGAAATTGCTTCACCAATCTGTCAGCTTTCACATTCCAACTCTTTACCCAGGTAGCTTCAGACAAAGGGTACCCCTTCCAATTTACTAAATATTGTAACTGACCCCTATATATTCTAGAGTCTAAAATCTTCTTTACTTCATAATGAGTCTCCCCTTGTATGTGGAGGAGGGGGTGGTTGGGTTTGTGGCCGTATGCTAGACCCAATCACAGGCTTTAATAGGCTACAATGGAAAACAGGGTGAATCTTTCTCAATATTCTAGGTAAATCAAGCTGAACTGTTACCGGGTTGATTATCTTAACTATTGAGAAAGGACCCAAAAATTTTGGCCCTAGTTTTTTGCTAGGCATTCTCAATCGGATATATTTGGTGGACAAGAAAATTTTATCCCCCTCTCAGAAGGGGGACTGGAGCGATCGGTGCTTCTCAGCTTGCTTCTTGTAGGCTTCCGCTGCTTCAGCTAGCACTTTCTTGGTGTTCTCCCACCCCTCTTTCAGTGTCTCCATCCACTCAGTGAGAGACATGGAAGTTGGGGCCTCTTGGGGTAGTTCAGGCATGGGAACAAATTCCACTCCACTGGTGATCTGAAAAGGAGTTAGTCCAGTACTGCTATGGATAGCATTGGGTTTTTTTTGTGAATGTTTTTATTTTTTCATCAATTTTACATCCATACGTATACCACAATATCAACATGTTACAAACTTATACATTTTTCCAATATATCATAAACAAATTTCCCAAATTTGCACCATTTATACTTTTATCTCCTGTCTGTTTTCCTTCTATATTTCATGTTACTCCCCTCCCTCTATCTCCCTCTCTTCCCTCTACCTTCTTTCTCCCTCTCTCCCTCTTACCTACTTCCCTCCTACCTCTCTCCCCTTCCTTCCTACTTCCTCTTCCTCCTTCTTATCCTTTCCTGAGTACTTCTAATCTTAATCTGTTATGTGGTTGACAGATGAGCTTTCCAGAACCCTAAATTTATTCCAACATTGGTGCTATTCTTAAACTAACATCTTCCCTTTCTCTATATTTAAATATATAATATATTCTTCTAGGTATAACTACTATTATCTAATGCTGCCTCCTTCCTATTATTTTTGTCACCTGGGTCTACCACCTTTAATTTTCAATTTTCTTCAAATTGAAATTTTCTTCAATTTTCTTTCAAATTATTCGCCATTGCTTATCTTCTTCATTCTCTTGTGCTTCTAAAGTTTAGGCCTTACTCCTCCCTTTCCTCAATTTACATCTTAATTAATGTTTTTTTGTTTTTATTCTGCCATTCCCAAATGTCCTAGAATTCTAATATCTTTCCCCTTTTTTATATCTCCTTTCCAACTTTATTTTCTTTTTATTTTCACATTCTCCATATTTTGACAGATTCTGATCTTATCACTACATTTCCATCCATTGGTTAGTAACATTCTAAAATCTCCACATTGAAAAATCCCATTTGCCAATTATGTAATCCTATATAGAGACCTTTATAAGTAATAATTATACAAATCTTATAACATACCCACAACATCAATAATTATCTGAGTCATTTTCAATCTATTTCATTTCTCTTCATATCTCTATTTTTAGAAAGAGATAAAAAACTGTCTTCTAGAAACCAGGGGTGAAAAGAAAGTAGAAATGAAGTTGGACTATAAAGATTATACAGAATATATAATGAGGGGAAAGGAAAATGAAGAAAAGGAAAACCAAGGAGGCTGCACAGATGAAAAGGAAACAGAAGAGAAAGAACAGACTGACAACAATGTTGGGATTTATAGTGGTGAGAAAAATGAAAAGAGAATTGAAAATAATATAGATTGATGATTACACTGGGATTTACAGTGACATGAAAAGAGCAAGAGGGGAGAATTGGTATCAGAGGAAGCAATTTAAAAACAAGAGAGGTAATAGGGAGAAGAGATTAGGAGGAATTAAGAGCAGATTTATGCAAACAACTTACATAAAAGGAAGGAAAGGAATCTGGAAGAAAAGGAATAATTGGTATAGCAATAATAGAAAGAAAAAGAAAAAGTCAAGAGAAGATGGGGGGAAGAGAAAATTTATAAGAAATGGAATTTGTGGGAGATCAAAAGAGAATGGATGATTGATGGGTGACAAGATTTTTCTTTTGCTTCCTAGAATTAGAATAATTGTGCTATTACAATTGTATTAACAATATTAGTGTAGATAAGTATGTATAACTAATCAACATAATTATTACGTTAAGAGGTGTTTTACAAGTTAATAAATTTACATTAGATTGGTATATGTTGGATTGAATTAAATTTTGATGCTCTTTATAAGATTTGCTTTCTATATGAGATATGCATAATTAACAAGTGGATTTAATGTCAAAAAAGATCTAGGAAACTATAGATGTAATCTGGAACATTATAAGATGTGTATAATTATTAATTGTATCCATCCATCCTTCCTCCCCTCCTTCCTTCCCTGCTTCTCATTCCCATCTCCTTCCTTCCTCCTTTTGGAGGGGGAGTGCTTGTTTCTTTTTCTCACTTATTACTACTTTGATGGTGTGTGATCAAGGTACTGTGGACTGCACATCCCCCCCAACCTGTCGCCGATCACATTGCGCCATCCCCCCAGTTCCCACCCCCAGCCATGTGGAAGGCTGCAAGAAGCTCCCATCCCAGCTTCTCTTATCTCTCCTGTTCTTTTCCTCCCCAATGTTACAGTGCGGGGCTGTGAGGGGTGAGACCCCTGCACACGTGCATGCACACACACTCACACCGACACCTACAAACACATGCGCGGTCTGGGAGAGGTGAGCTGAGAGCCACTCAGAGGCCCATCAGACTGGAGTCCAGGCGCAGATGCAACGACAACAGGAGGGGTCAAAATGGGAAGTCTCTGCCCACCGCTGCCTGCTTTTTCCAGTTCTGCCCGGAGCCTCTGACAGCTTAAAAAAAAAAAACCTGTGAAGCAGTGGCTTCCTTTTTTGTCCACCCTCCCCTCCATTGCCTCTATGACTGGACTGACTCTACGCCTGATGCTGAAAGGGCAGTTTTGCTTCTGTGCCCCCCCAACACCAGAAGCTGTGCACTCCCATGTGCCCCCACAATGCCAGAAGCTGCATGCCACCGCTGTTCACCTGCCGCATCCCCCCCACAGCCCCACAGCCCATGCAATTGCCTATCCGTCATCGTGCCTGCCACCCAATTGGCCTAAAGGTAGCATTCCATTCCCACACAGGGGCTGGGGCGTTCCTGGTGAATGGGAAGCCTCATGGGCTGTGAGGCCAGACCGGCGAGCATGGCATGTAGGCGCCGGTGCAGATGCGGCACTGAACTACAATGTGGTGTGGCCACATGGTCAGCCTTAGATCTAACCCACACAGCCACCCTGGAGCCAGCAAGGGGCTGCCCTTGTCGCCTTGGCCCTGCTCCCTGGACATGCACACAGGAGGTGGCAAGCACTGTTGTCCTGGGTGAAAGGGAAGCGCTCAGAAAGCAGTCAGCTGTTGGGCAAGATGGTCCTCAGGGACACCAGGCTCTGCTCGCTCGACGCCTCCTCTGGGGTGGGGGCGGCCCCTCACTGGCTCCAGAGTGGCCTCGTGGATCTAAGGCTGACCACATTCTGGCCCAGATGGCTGCCATCAGGTTGTAGATCAGCACCCAGCCAGCCTGGGTAGGGGCTAAGGTACCGTGGGCCAATCCTTCGCTGTTTCCAGGGCAGCTCCATGGACCCGATCTAACCACATCACAGGCCTTGTGTTTGATATGTCTCCTCTAGAAAGCGTGCAGAGTAGGACAACAAAGGTAATAAGAGATTTGAAGGCTAAACTACTGATGAAAAGGTTGCAGAAACTAGATATGTCTAATCTGATGAAGAGAAGAATTTAGGATGATGTAATAGCAGTCTCCCAATACATGAAGGGCTGAAGAAGACGTTAACCTACCGTATTTTTGGAGTATAAGACGCACCTTTTTACCTCCAAAAAGAGGGTGAAAACCTGGGTGCGTCTTATACACCGAATGCAGCCCCACCCACCCAGCCACCCCCACCCTTTGGCCTCTGTATTCCAACAATTTACCTGTTTGCAGCAAAGAGGGAAGAGCCTGTAAAGCTAAGCAAGTCAATAGCAGCTTCCCGACCTACAGCTGATTAGGTTTGCCACATGGGAAAATGAAAGTGAAACTAACTGCAAAGAGGCAAATAGCTAGGAGAGACACACAGATTTTTATTTTTTGCTGAACTTGATGGAAGGGGGTAAGTGAATAACTATAAATGTCTGTAGAATGTTCAAATTATTAGACTTATTTTTTAAAGACTGCTTTATTATTGTTCTAGAGCCAGGGGTCTCCAACCTTGGCAACTTTAAGACTTGTGGACTTCAACTCCCAGAATTCCACAGCCAGCTTTGTTAGCTTTGCTGGCTGTGGAATTCTAGGAGTTGAAGTCCACAAGTCTTAAAGTTGCCAAGGTTGGAGATCCCTGTAAATCTAGACAACTTAACAAAATAAAGAAGCTTTTTAAAATAAATGCTTTCTCTGAAGAGGCCCAGTGCTATTGTATCTTCTTTTAAGTAATAGAGAATAATGTATACTTCCAGAAATTTTAATTAATTTTAACAGCTCTATACAAGTATAGTCTGAAATGTAACAGTGTCCTGTTTAGTATTAGAGTTTAGTTACCTTGGAGTATATCTATTTAAATAATTGGGAAGAGTTAGTGTGACTACATTTAAAAAAACTTTCTGGCATAATGTACATTTCTCCAATTCTTTGCTATTTCTATGGATCAGCACACATGCACAGGGAAGAGCCTGTATATCACCTGTGCTGTTTGCTGTTTGCTGTTTGGCAAATTGCTTGGAGGCAGAGGCCTTTTTCCCTTGTTTTCCTCCCCCAAAACTAAGGTGCGTCTTATACTTTGGTGTGTCTTATACTCCGAAAAATACGGTATTCTCCAAAGTACCTGAGGACAGGATTAAAAATAAGGGGTGGAAGATTATCAAAGAGAGATCCACAACCTAGAATTAAGGAGAAATTTCCTGACATTGGGAATAATTAATCAGTGAAATGGTTTGCCTCCAGAAGTTGTAGATGTTCCATGACTAGAATTTTTCAAGAAGAGATTGGGCAACCATTTATCCAGAATGGAATAGGATTTACTGCTCGAATAGGTGGTTGAATTAGAAAATCTCCAAAATCCCTTCCAACCCTGTTATTCTATGTTCTATGTTCTAACAATACTTGGAAGGGAAAATATTATTAATGCTATTGAGTAAATAAGAAAGCTACTATGTTTTCAGGATGCAACTGAAAAAAGCAAAGATTTCTCTGCAGGGCTTCTTTATTGAACCTTGAGGCAGTTTATGGTCTGTCTTGTTCTTTGTTTTGTTGATATTTATTTTTGAGGATGCATTTAAAATGACAAAGACTTCTTTATTAGCCTAAGCTGACTTGTTGCTGAGTTTTTGATTCATTTTTTATCTTCTTAATGAGAGAGTGTGTTTCTCGTTATAGGTTTTACAATGTAGAATTTAGAATAGTAACTAACAGTATCATTTTGAGAGTTGTTGCTGAGCTATAATATTCTGTTTCTTAGTGTAAATGTTAAGATGTTAAGAGAAACATTGGCTACCATAAAAGAACATGCCAGATTTGAAATGTGTGTTCCTGGTAAGACATTCTAAATACCATAATTTTTCTATTCCTAATTCAATCTTTGATATAGGGATTTTAAAAAAAATTATTCCTTTGGCCATTTTTTTTGGTGCAAATATGTTGACTGGTAGCAACAAGTAGGATTGTTACAATATCTAGTGTGGTGGTCCTTGGGTACCAAACCACCAGGCGAAAGGGGCCTTTTTGTTGTCAGAATTCTATGGTTCAATCTTGGAATGTTGGAATCCACAAAGGGAATTTTGGGGAGCAGGGTTTGTGTGTCCCTCTCTCCAGTGATTGACAGTAGAGATTTCAGACTAAGGTCATCTTCATCTGCAAATATAATGAACATCTGTGGCCTAGAGGTGGAACTCTTGCCTCACAATCAGGAGGTTGTGAGTTCGATCGATTCTAGGTAGAGGCAGATGTAGGGTCTCCTACTTGGGCAGGGGGTTGGACTAGATGACCTGCAAGGTCCCTTCCAACTCTGTTAATATGTATCAACATATCTGGAGGCACAGGAATTAACCTGGCATCCTCCAATTTCAAAACAGAGCCCTGCTACTGAACACAGCTTTTGAACCAATGGACCAAAGAAGCTCTACCGCTTTGTTATAATGAATAGGAGTAGAATTTTGGAAAACAATGTTTGCAGTGGAGAAATGGATACACAGTATTTAAATAGGATTTTTACTTTACTTTTATTTTACTTTCATGCTATGGATCAACTATTCTTCTTGTCAAGTAATGCAGCTTTTTCATTGCTTAAATTTTAGATGCATGAACACTCTTGGAAATACATGCTTGTCAGTGATGGGTTCTAAATCCCATCGCTACCGGTTCATGTGCGCACTTGCGTGTGTGCGCACAGCTTCTGCGCATGCGCAGAAGTGTCCGGGGTGGGTGGGCGGAGCCTCCCGTCACCACCGCTACCAGTTTGTAGAACCGTACTGTACTGGTAGCAACCCACCACTGATGCTTGTTCTTTAAATGTTGGCTCATTTTGTTCAAAGGCCCACTAGTAGGGATTCTAGAACTGTAAATTATATGCATTTATGAAGACATCGGTTTAGGTGCTTTTAATGAAAAAAAGACATGTTAATGTCAGAGAACGAGTCTTTTCACAGGAGAAATAGTCCTGACCTTGAAAATTGGTTATGCTAGGTTTTTTATTTTGATGGATAACTCTGAGATCACGACAGCCTCTTTTTAACGATTTAAATCTCAAATTCTTTTTAAAAAACTATTCAAAACTTAAAACATCATTTGATATCAGTCATGGATAAAGCTAATTCATTGTTTATTGATCAATTTTCTAAGTCACCATAGCAAAATTTGCTGAGAGAGAACAGAAAGTACTTTAGTTATGAAGCTTTGCTTTTTGACAACAAGACTATGGCATACCAATGTATCCTCCATGGGATCTGATGGCTGAATATATCATCTAGGACAGTGTTTCTTAAACTTCTTTTCTCTCAGGCCACCTTCTTACTTTTAAAAATCTGGATGACCACAAAACAACTTTGGTTTGTATGGATTATAATTATCAATATTTACAGTATTAAAATTTAAAAGATATGCATTTGCTGCAGCTATTGCTTCTCAGAATTGTTTCATGGGATTTTAATGTTGTATTATTTTTTTACAGAGTGGCAAATAATTCCTATGTTGAGGATCCCTGAGAGGGTCTTGGGGGACCACCAGGGATCCTAGGATAAAGTGACCAGATATTTTTTTTTAAGCGGGATGGGGGGGCGGGCCCGCCTGGGCGCCGCCATTTGTTTTGCCCGCTGCGCATGCGCAGAGGGCAAAACACAGCAAATGTCGGCGTCCAGGTGGGGGGGAGGCGGGAGGCCTTTCCTCGCCTCCCGCCTCCCCTTCGGGAGCCGGCAGCCCTTCGGGAGGCCTTTCCTCGCCTCCCGCCTCCCCTTCGGGAGCTGCCCTGGGGCCGGGCTGGCAAGCGACGAACGGGAGGCGGGAGATGGGGAAAGGAGGCAGCCGGCAGCTTACCTGTCGTGAGCTCCAGGCATCCAAGCGCCGCGGTCTCCCGGTCGCCCGCCCGGCCCCAGGGCAATGACGGCAGCGAGGCGATGGGGGGAAGGAAGGGGAGGGGGATGAGGAAGGGCTGTTTGCGCTGCCGGAGGGGCCGCTCGTGAGCTCAAAGCGGCGACGGCTCCTCGTCCCTCACCCCTCCACCCGCATCCCAATAGCAGCGGCGCCTCCGAGGGTGGGGCTAGGGATGGGGCGGGGGAAGGAGAGGAGGAGCAGCCCCCCTTCCCCCTCTCCCCAGCAGGCAGCCGCCTCGCTGAAATTCCGCCCGACTTGCTTCCGGTACCTCTCTTTTGCTTCCCCTTTTAAGGTGACCAGACGTCCCGCTGTTTCGGCATTCTTTTCAAAAAAGCGGGACTTTTTGAAAAGAATGCGGGACGCGGGACACACGCTTGAAAAGCGTGTCTGTCCCGCCAAAAGCGGGACGTCTGGTCACCTTATCCTAGGACCACCCTTGAAAAAACACTGATCTAGGATATGGGAATTGCCACTTACTAACTTCCATAATACCATTATATACCATATTTTTCATAGTATAAGACGCACCTTTTTGCCCCCAAAAAGAGGGTGGAAATGTTGGTGTGTCTTATACACTGAATACAGCCATTTTTTGGCCTCCCGAAGCCCCGCCCCCACATCCCATTTTTGCGAAAAATGGGCCATTTTTTGCAAAAATTGGGGCATTTTTGCCTTCCCCCCACCCCCTAGAAGTGCTCTGCAGGCTTCCCAAACCCCCTGCATGCTCTGTTTTTGAAAAAAAAAGAGTGAAAAACGGACTGTTTTTTGCAAAAATTGGAGCATTTTTGCCTTCCCCCCACCCCCTAGGAGTGTTCTGCAGGCTTCCCAAACTCTCTGCATGCCCTGTTTTTGCAAAAAACAGGCCGTTTTTTGCAAAAACTGGAGTGTTTTTGCCTTCTAATTACCCCATCTAGCATGACTGGAGGAGGAATTCTGGGAGTTGGTCCACTAGTCTTAAAGCTGTCAAGTTTGAAGACCCCTGGGTTAGGGGTTAGGGGTGCAAGGGTCTTCAAACTTGGCAAGTTTAAGACTTGTGGACTTCAACTCCCATTCCTGAGCTAGCATGACTGGAGGAGGAATTCTGGGAGTTGAAATCCACTAGTCTTAAAGCTGTCAAGTTTGAAGTTTGTAAAAAGTATACATGGTTGTAAAAAGTGTACATGGTTGTAAAAAGTATACATGGTTGTAAAAAGTATTCTACTACACTGGTATTTTATTAAATAATATATTACTACACCATTTGGTTCAGGATACTTTTTTCCTTGTTTTCCTCCTCTAAAATCTAGGTGCGTCATATACTCCGGTGCGTCTTATACTCCGAAAAATACGGGATGTATTTGTTTGTATTATTATTTCTGTTCTGGTCTAAGTCCATAATAAAGTTGTTGTATGTATCAGCCAAGGGCAGAAAAGTAATTCAGATTAGGCCAAGGTATTCTTGATTAACCATAAGCAAATTAAAGAATGGCTAATTGCCTTGAGTCATGTTTTAGAAGGCAAGGTAGGATATAAAACAAACAAAGGAACTCTTTACTGATTGTCTGCAACTGTGCAATGCTAGTCAGTTTACTTTCCAGCCCATTCCTAGGCTCTGCTTTCTAGAAAACAGAAAAGAGTCTTGATATCTTCATAGAAGAGTTCTTTGCAATGATGAGGAAAGATTAAATTCTGATAGCTTCAATACCACAACCTATTCAAAAAGAGAGGAAGGGGCAAGATTTAAAAAAATGGAAATTTGTACTTTTCAACTTATATCCACTTCCATATCTGAAAAATATTGAGGGAAGGGTGACCAGTCGGAAGGTGTGACACAGGTATCAGTAGCCAGCATGGGCAGGTTGCTATCTTACCTCGCTACCGGAGTGCTGCGCGCGCATTGCCACATTTCATGCGTGCGCGCTATGCGTGTGCACCCCCTTGTACAATTTTGCTTCTGCACATGCGCAGGAAGCAAAAATAACCAAAATTTCATGAGGGGACGCGCACTTGCGCAATTTTGGCAATTTTTTGCTTCCGCGCATGCGCAAAAGCAAAAAAACCCACCAAAATCACGTACGCGCGCACGCATCCCCTCGCAAGATTTTGCTTCCGCGCATGCGCAGGAAGCCAAAAAAAGCCCAAAAATTCAGAGAAAAAGATGGCGGTGCGCGACGGCCCGGTGAAGACGGCACCAGAGCCGTCGCGCGCAAATTGCGTAATCTGCCGGCCGCTACAGGTGCTGCAAAATCGACTGCACCGGTAGGAACCCACCACTGGGAGCCAGCCAATGAATCTTATTAGAGATGTCCAAAATTCTAGGATTTCAAAACATCCAAGAGAACATGTGATGGTCCAAGAGAAGTTTTATTGTAATCCAGAGGAGGAATGCAATGTTCCTGGATTTGGTTTTGGATATTCCTAAATTTGATCATCTTATTGAATCTTAAACCATTGAAGCTTTTTGGGGTGGCAAAGCTAACATGGCTTTGGACTTGGTTCTCATTTTCAACTCAACTTCTTTTAGCGTGCTTAGTTTTGTTCTTGTGAAACAAAAAAAGGAACACAAGTTTGTTGCTGATCCTTTCTAATTAACTAGGAATTTAACTCATCTCTTAGCACTCTTGAGTATGTGTTCAAAGCTGACCATTTAGGTACATGCACTGAGATTAATGCTTACTTTTAAATTCTGCACAATTGGAACAAGTTTAAACCTCTCTAGAATGAATAAATACAAGTCAAACTAACACAGGCATTGACCCAAATGTTTACTGCTTTTAGGAATCAAGTGATGGCAAGGCTACAAATGCCATTTTCTCTGCAGCCTGTCTTGTCTCTATGGTATTCTATCTCACTGCCACCTGCTTCTGCAGCCTCTGCTAACTAAATACAATTATTGCAAGCAAGCCAGGGCTTTGACACAGCCAATTCTACCCAGAAAAGGCCAACCCTTGCCAATATACTCTGCCCATCTGAAACTATGGATGGGGAATGCTTCCCAGGAGAGGGCAAGTTTGCTAAACAGCAATGCCATTTCTCCTAGCATAACACAACCCTCATGATAAGAAGCAGCAAAAGTATGCTACCTCAAATGGGTAAGTGACATATCTGGCATCTGAGAAAAGCCAGTGAAAAGTAAGAACATCTTTTTGTAATTTTTTAAAAGAGCGAGTAAGAAATTTCCTACATTCCTCCAAAAAAGACCATACTTCGCTCACGTTCATATACTGTAACAAAATGGGCAGAAACTTACAGTTATAGATAACCTTGTTTGCTTTCTTTCGCAAAAGTTCATTTCTTGCAGCAGATCATATACCACCCATTATTTTCTTACCTGTACCTATGTACTGTTGTAAGGAATATCCTTCTGGGTTCAGTTCCAAGTGGGGAAAAAGACACTGGATTCATGGAAGTTGCTTGGAAAGAAGGTTTAATGGAGAACAGAGAGCACATGGCATGAGCTCCTGAACAGAAAAGGTGGATCACATGTTTCCAGATGTTGGGTCCAGAGAAAGAAGGGTTGAGATGCTGAAATTTCCTTCTTTTATGCCCTCTCTTGGGCCCCGCCCTAAGAGTTTCCTTTTCCTGTACAGAAATGTATCCCGTTGGCTGTCAGACTCCCAGGGGCATTCTGGGGCAACTCTTGTGGGCTGTCCCAGGTTTGACTGATGTAATCTTCCCAGGTCCCATGTGGTGTAATGAAAGGGCAATTCCTAATATGGTTATTTGTTATGTAGAAGACTGTTGCTGGGCCCAGTCCTAAATGGCCCATTGACAAAAGTGGGGGCTACTGAGTGAGCTGGCACATTGACAACGGTGGGGGCTGTTTTAGGCAGACAAAAGAGTGAGTCTTTTGTCTGCCTAAAAGCATGTTTCCGGGGATATATAGAATATTCTTCCTTTTAATATTTCCTAGGATATTTCATTTTTCTAGGAGAGGGGTGGGTGCTAACTTCCTACAGTACCTTCACATTTCTGTGTTGAAGACTGGAGGGCAGGTGAGGAAGGCTTTGCTCCAGGGGTGAAATTCAAAATTTTTCCCTACCGGTTCTGTGGGCGTGGCTTGGTGGGCGTGGCAGGGGAAGAATATTGCAAAATCCCCATTCCCTCCCCACTCCTGGGGGAAGAATACTGCAAAATCTCCATTCCCACCCCACTCTGGAGCCAGCCAGAGGTGGTATTTGCTGGTTCTCCGAACTACTCAAAATTTCCGCTACCGGTTCTCCAGAACCTGTCAGAACCTGATGAATTTCACCCCTGCTTTGCCCTCCAAGCTGATTACATCACCCAAATAAGCTCATGTGATCAGTAATGTGACAGATGATGCATCCAGATTGACATCTTATTTCTACATCCATCCCCCTTTAGTATACGTACTATCAATATTTGTCTCCTTGCTTTAAGCATTCATTATTCATATATAACACTTGTTCCAGGTGTCAGAGACAACTACCTTCATTGATATACTGTATTAATCTTCAGATCCAAGAACAATGCTTCTTGTTGAATTCTTATACTTTAGTTAAAATTTCGTGGAAATCATCATGGTTTTCATCTGACAGGATTGCAGCATCTGCATACAGAAGTGCATAAGTACATATTCACATCCCCAACCAACACACCTCTAATTTTACAATACATTATATGTGTATCCATATATTAAACAATTAAGGGTACAGGCCATTACTTTCTCTTACATATTGTTCAATGTTGAACTATTTGCTAGCATGACATTTATTCTCCTGCATGTTTTATTAGCATTATATCCTGCCCTTATTTAGCAACCTACTTTCAACTTCATATGCATGTAAAACATTCCATTATTCAGGCTTTTTTACTTTATGATACTCTTTTTTTCTATCTCAATAAAGTAATGAATGGATACTAAATTGTCAATCTTTATTAGTTTTTTCTTCTATAATTCATTCAGAATAAACAAACCAATAAATTTTTGCATCCAAACATTTCTGAATGTCCTGCTAAAGAGCAAGCCTCTGCTCTGCAGACCCCTCCCCCTCCCCCTGCTCTTTAGCTCCTTGTTAGCTCAGAATTCTGCCAACCACTGCACTGTCCCAGGCACAATTAGCAAAGTAATCACCCAATTGTTTTTGCATTTGTTCTTGTTATCTTTCCCTTTGTATATGTGGGAACAATAACAGTATTGTTCCACTCTTCCAGCACAATTATAGTATTTGCACATACATTAAACATTAAATATGTTGGTCAGATTAATAGCCACATTTGTTATGGATATGAGATTACAAGTTGATCTGGAATAGGGAGCCAGAACAGTCTTGCACTGCTGAAGGCTTTACTTCTTAGGAAAATCTTTCTTTACATTGTTTGTTTGATAAAGTTTGACCTTGTTAGAGGGAACATGCTAATGCAGGAAGCTAGCTTCCCCCACCCCCCAAACATTAACCTTTATTTTTAGAAGATTACAAAGCAGAAACAGAGGATAAAAATATGCAACAATAACAAAATTAAAGTGTCCAAGAAAAAAAATTAAAAAGAAAGAAGAAAAATAAAAAGACCTCTTTCCAAATTCTTGAAGACCCTAACAAAATTTAGCAAATTACAATGCTGAAAGATTAGGGTTGAAAATAAAGATCTAATGTATATGTGAAATTTATAGTCACTGGTTTATTATGGTTTATAACCATAATATAATACTATAAAAAAGAAAAAAATATCTATCACCCTATTATTGTAATATCTATGCCAAAAAAGAACATATTGCTCTAGCTTTTGAAGAATACTAAATTTATCTTTTATGCATTTCCAAAAGTCAATCATCAATATGTAGCATAATATGACTTCTTCAATTTCTCAATATAATTGTTCTAGCAATAGCACTAGCACTTAGACTTATATACCGATTCAAAGTGCTTTACAGCCCTCTCTAAGCGGTTTACGGAGTTCAGCATATTGCCCCCAACAATCTGGGTCCTCATTTTACCGACCTCAGGAGGATGGAAGGCTGAGTCAACCTTGAGCCTGGTGAGATTTGAACAGCTGAACTGCTGAACTAGCAGTCAGCTGGAGTAGCCTGCAGTAGCTGCATTTAACCACTGCGCCACCTCGGCTCCTAGTCATTTTTCATGCCCAGCACTACCATAATTCTTCAAACCCAGGCAGATTCTAAGAGTTTGGATATATAATTCAACATCACATTAACATCCTTAACATTGAAGCAATTCACTCTAAATCTATTTAATGTACCTAAATGACTATTCCAGAAAAGTACAAAATGTTCATTTATGGATCAATCATATCTCAATTATTTGCATTCTAACAGAGAAAATCTGATGGCCATCTTTTCAAGTACATTATTTGATAATCCAGTAGAGTCTAAATTCATTTTTTAAAAATTCAAGTCCGTCTATATTATTTTAATATTTTTAAGAATATTATGATTTAGCAATATTCTGATAGCTGTATGAGGCATCAAAGGAGATTTCAAATATTTAGTCCATGCTTGAGATATAATTTCCACTTTATTCTGGTACTTAAGATAAAATTATATTGTGGGTTTAAATTCTGTCATGAATTCCATCAGATAAGAAAGTATCTCAGGTAGCTTTGAAGTAGTCAAAGAATCTGTCCTGTAAAACAATCATTAAAATATGTTTAAGTTAAAAAAAATACTTCTACTGTTGTGAACTAGGACAATCACATTTGATTTGAAGTCAGAAAATTCCTTAAAATATTATCATTAATATAATTAATTTAAATTCATTAATTTAAATTCGCCCCAGCCCACCGGCCCTCCAACTCCCAGCCACTCACCTTGCATGAACACCAAGTGAGAGCTGTATTGAAGGCCGTGAATTCCAATAAAGCTGCAGGTCCAGATGGGGTGCTGGGGATAGTGGTAAGAACCTGTGCTGACCAACTATCAGAGGTCCTAACAAGGATTTTTAACATCTCCCTGCAAACGGCCAGTGTTCCATCATGTCTGAAAGCAGCCACTATCATTCCAGTCCCGAAGAAAACAGCAATAAACAGCCTGAATGACTACAGAACCACTGCACTGATGTCTGTAGTATGAAGTACTTCAAGTGTAATATAATGTTATATACATATATGTATATGGGAATGTGTGCTAGTTATTACTTATTTGGGTTTAGGGATTTCTTTTTCTTTTATTTATTGAGTTATTGAGATGTATTCTGTGTTTTTGGGTGGGCTGTACCAAGGGAGGCTCATTCAATTTCATTGTACACATGTTGTGCATTGACAATAAAGGTTTGATTTGATTTGATTTAATCTACCTTCCCCAAATAGTAGTCTCAATTTAGCCAAGGCAAGCCTTGGTGGACTATTATCCTAAATAAATTTCCTAATCCTATCAATCTGAAGAAAATATTTATTTGTATTAGCAAAGGGATTCCTCTAAGAGCATATAATAAATCAAATGAGGGACAATGTTCATTTTAATAACATTAAGTTTGCCCGAACAACGTAATGGTTTAATCCATTACATACAAATCTATATTTTCTAAAAGTTTCAATATATTTATTTCCAAATATTTAGAAAAATTTTAGAAATATAAAGTCACAAGTATTTAATATACTCTGTAAAATCACAAAGCCCATCTCTTTACATGTTGATACATTAGAGCTTAAAGAAAGGAAGGAAGGAAGATTTCTCCAAGTTAATCTTATAGCCAAAATACTTTCTACAATACGGAACTTAACTACATAAAATTAGGCAGAGAAATAGAGTACTTTTCCAAAATTCCTAAAAGATCATCAGCATATAAAATTAATTACAATTCACATTCCACCAAAATCATATCCATAATGTCTGAAGATTGCCTGGCCATAATTACTAAAGTTTCCAGAATTAAATTAAAAATCAAGGGAGAATGTGGATAGCCCTACTGAGTACCACACTGAAACTCAAAAGAGTCTGAAATAATTTGATTTGTTGTGATTCTAGCACAGGACTTCAAATACTGTAGTAACTGTCAATCTAATAAACAAAATTTAGAATTTTAGAAAAGAGTCAGAAAAAATCATTTATCATTTAAGCAGATAGATAAAGTCATTAAATCCCAGTGAAATGGGAATAATTCTGATGGAAATCCAGAGGATAATGTAGTAACATCTTTTAAATTGTGAGATATAATAGTTACTTTTAATACTAACTATTACATTGTTAAAGCAGATACATTTTAATATGAAAAACCACTTGTGTTCTCATCCAGTCCATGGGGAGGTTCTGAAGATAGGGGGAATATTGCATGTGAGTGATTGCCCTTAGAAATAGTATTATGGTGAAATTTTGTCTTTGGGACTATAATTTGAGACTACTGGCATGGGCTGCATGTCCAAGAACTGCTAGAAAAAGTTGAAGTGTGTTTTCACTTTCAGCCTCTTTTCATTTATCTGTGGGTGTTCCTGGGGGGGGGGGGTCACTCTCAGATCCACTCTTGCTCACTTAGTACTTGAAAATTTCTCTAATTTCATCTCTTCATGTTATAATAAAGAACATATCTACAGCAATGACACCTTAAGTTTTTTTCTTCTGTCTTGGTCTTGGAATTACCGTATGCTGAATGGTCTTCTCTCAATTACTGGAATCTCTAGAACAGTCCCTACTATTTTAAATTAAATTGGAGAAAGATCAAGTTTATTGTTTTCCAACATAATTGTCCTTTTTTTTACAGATACCCCCCCCCCCGAACTATCAGCTGTGGATATATTGTATAAGACATTGTTTAGGTGTTCCTGTTAATATAAAACTTTCTTTAAAGACTTTCACTGATAAAAATATGCAAACTTGTAATTTCCACCTTGGGCTTATCAGTAGAATTTCCTAGTATCTTATTTTGGAAATAGTTAAGCCACTACTTCATACCTTGGCGCTACTACACCTAGACTATTGCAGTAGCTTGTTAGCTGGCTTTTCTGATGCTGATCTCCATTTTTTGGTCCAGATCCAGAATAGTGTAGTTTATGATTCCTAATTCACCCTTATAATATTTTGGGGGTTTATGCCAATCCCTACATTAAAGGAATCTTCAGGAGCTTTGGCAATTCAAACTGCTGATGCCGACCATCTGTCCTATATAGAAGAACACTCTGTTATTTGAAGAATTTAATTGTAGTTCATGTTTCTGTGTCCTTGGCTCAATCATACAATTACTTTATCCTTGAATTAAAATTACTAAACTTTATTTTTTAAAAAGGTGTAAACTAACAATAGAACAGCTTTTATAGGTAGCTACCCATATCTACACCAAAAAGACCAAAATGCACCTTCCAGCTTTGTCCATATATGGAAACAAAGCTTCACAGTGTTCCAGACTCTGCAAAGCCACAGAGTTAATTGAATCTCCAAAGTGTCTTTGAATCTCTGAGGTGATTTAACAGCTCAAATTGATTCAGAGATTTGTTTTGGAAATTCAGTTCACAAAGTGAAGTTGAATCACTCATTTTAAAATTCAAGCAGTCCTAATATATTTTGGAGTGTTTTTTATATAGCTTAAAAGCTGTCTTAACCTAATCTAAGGCTTAAACAACTATTTTAATTTTATTGCACAGTTAAAAATCATAGAAAAACAATGGCATTGTTGCTGAATTCTGACAGTGTGGAAAAGTGAAAGACTTTGGGGCCGTAGAAGAGAATTTGGAGACTGTATGCATGCTCAGACTGCCCATCACTACTCTGCAGAATCTATATCAGTGGTTCCCAAACTTTTTCAGTCCACTGCCCCCTTGGTGCTACAAACTCATCCTCAGTGCCCCCCATCCCCACCCCTATAAATAGCATTGTTCGGAATAGCGGTTTGCACGACCCACTAAGGAAGATAGTAACAGTAAAATTCAAAACTGTAACAATTAATTGCACATTTATTCAAAATCCGATTTAAAAATCTTTTGTTAATTTAACAAAATTGTTGGACATGATCGAGTGATATCAGGTTTTCAAAGTCTGATAGTCATTTATCAAGAACCTTAGTAACTACTAACTTAGCAAACTCAGTAAAATTTAGTAACTAATTCACTGTTCAGTAAATTCTTAATGTGATGGATGGACTTGATGAAGTGATACCAGTTTCCCAATGTTTGGTTTTAAGTCACTTAGCAGGAGTCTTAAATCACCACGTTCAGTAATCTGGAGTCGATTTCTTTGCTTGGAGAGAAGTTGGATGACCACACTGAAACCACGTTCCACCAAATATGAATAGTCTTGAGAATGTTATCTGGGAAGAGTTTGACTCGGTGACCCCTGAGGATGTGGACAAGATTCTGGGGAGGCTCAGTGTGGCCACATGTTTATTGGACCCGTGTCCCTCCTGGTTAGTGCTGGCTTCCCGGGAGGTTACACGAGGCTGGCTCCAGGGAATTATTAACGCTTCTTTGGGGGAGGGTTACTTCCCCATGGCCTTGAAAGAAGCGGTGGTGAGGCCTCTCCTCAAGAAGCCCTCCCTGGACCCAGCAATTTTAGCTAACTATCACCCTGTCTCCAACCTTAGCTTTGTGGCGAAGGTTGTTGAGAGTGTGGTTGCATGACAGTTTCCCCAGTACTTGGAGGAATCATCATATCTAGATCCATTCCAGTCGGGTTTCAGGGCTGGGCACAGCACGGAAACGGCATTGGTCGCATTGGTTGATGATCTCTGGAGGGCTCGGGACAGGGGTTGTTCCTCTGTCCTGGTCCTATTAGACCTCTCAGTGGCTTTTGATACCATCGACCATGGTATCATGCTGCACCGGCTGGAAGAGTTAGGGATAGGGGGCACCGTTTTTCATTGGTTCTCCTCCTTTCTCTCCAACCGGTCGCAGTTTATATTGGCAGGGGGGCAGAGGTCGTCCTCGAGGCCTCTCACATATGGAGTGCCCCAGGGGTCGATTCTCTCGCCCCTTCTGTTCAACATCTATGTGAAGCCGCTGAGTGAGATCATCCGTGGCTTTGGGGTGAAGTATCATTAGTACGCCGATGATACACAGCTGTACATTTCCACCCTGGGCCACCCCAATGATGCCCTTGAAGTGATGTCCCGGTGCCTGGAAGCTGTGTGGATCTGGATGGGGAGAAACCGACTCAGGCTCAACCCTTCCAAGACGGAGTGCCTGTGGTTCCCAGCGTCTCGATATAGTCAGATGATTCCATCTCTGACTATCGGGGGTGAGTCTCTAGCCCCTGCCGAAAGGGCTCGCAACCTGGGTGTCCTCCTGGATTCACAGCTGTCCTTAGAGGACCATCTGACAGCTGTGACCAGGGCGGCCTTTTATCAGGTCCGCCTGATACGCCAGTTGCGGCCCTTTCTGGATCGGGATTCCCTGTGCACAGTCACTCATGCCCTCGTCACGTTGCGTCTGGACTACTGTAATGCTCTCTACATGGGGCTCCCCATGAAGAGCACCCGGAAGCTCCAGCTGGTCCAGAATGCAGCCGCGCGGGTGGCTTCGGGGGCTAATTGGTGCTCCCATATAACACCCCTCCTGCGCGAGCTGCACTGGCTTCCGGTGGTCTACCGGGTGCACTTCAAGGTGCTTGTTACTACCTTTAAAGCGCTCCATGGCATTGGACCTAGGTATCTCCGAGACTGCCTGCTGCCACAAACTGCCTCCCATCGACCAGTGCGCTCCCACAGAGAGGGCCTCCTCGGGGTGCCATCAGCCAAGCAGTGTAGGCTGGTGACACCCAGGGGGAGGGCCTTCTCTGTGGGAGCACCCACCCTCTGGAACCAGCTCCCTCCAGATTTAAGAACCATTCATGACCTGGCCACCTTCCGCCGTGCCCTCAAGACGTACTATTTTTATCAAGCCAGACTGGCGTGAAAAAGTTTTTGGGGTTTTTAAGATTTTACCAAATTTTACCAAATTTTAATTATATTGTCTTAAATCAGGGCCACATCTAATATTTTCTTTTAAATGTATATATATTTTAATGTTTATATTGTATTTTTACTTGGCTGTTCACCACCCTGAGTCCCCGGAGAAGGGTGGTATATAAATTTAACAAATAAATAAATAAATAAATAAATAAATAAATAAATAAATAAATAAATAAATAAATAAATAAATAAATAAATAAATAAATAAATAATGTTGGAAATGCAACAAGGAGCTTCTTAACCACTATCCATAGTGCAGGATAGCTATCAGAAATTTCCTTCTGTAACCAAAACTCTTGGTATGATTTCTTAAACTTTGGCTTCAGCTCAATGTCATTTTGCAGCTCTATTAGTTGTTCCTCCACTACCCCATCTTCCTCAGTATCTGAAAATGGATTTATCACCCAATCTGGAATTTCCAACAAAAGAAGATCCTGATATCGCTCAGACATATCTTTATGCAGCATGTCTAAATGGTCACAAAAAACTTGCAGATCATCAACTTGTATCCCACCTTTCTCTTCTAGCTCAGACAAGCTCAGAAATTGGTATAGCTCACGACGGTCTATATTGCGCTTGAATAGAGTTAACTTTGAAATAAATGTAGAGATGACAGATTTGGCCTTAATAAGATTGATCTCATTTCCTTGCAACTGCAAATTCACTTCATTGAACTTTGCAAACAGTTCTGATAAATAAGCAATGTCATGCCTGATCTCTTTGAGTTCATCACTGAGCAAAGCATTCTTGTCTTCAAAAAACTCCACAACAATGTCAAAAAGATTGTAAAAACGTCTCACACAGGATAGAATAGAATAGAATAGAATAGAATAGAATAGAATAGAATAGAATAGAATAGAATAGAATAGAAT
Source organism: Diadophis punctatus similis (assembly GCA_023053685.1). Lineage (NCBI taxonomy): Eukaryota > Metazoa > Chordata > Lepidosauria > Squamata > Dipsadidae > Diadophis > Diadophis punctatus. The sequence continues at coordinate 109,841,033 of JALIGW010000003.1, read as the reverse complement.
AGAATAGAATAGAATAGAATAGAATTCTTTATTGGCCAAGTGTGATTGGACACACAAGGAATTTGTCTTTGGTGCATATGCTCTCAGTGTACATAAAAGAAAAGATACATTTGTCAAGAATCATGAGGTACAACACTTAATGATTGTCACAGGGTACAAATAAGCAATCTGGAAACAATCAATATTGATATAAATCATAAGGATACAAGCAACAAGTTACAGTCATACAGTCATTAGTGGGAGGAGATGGGTGATAGGAACTAATAGTAATAGTAATGCAGCCTTAGTGAATAGTTTGACAGTGGTTAGGGAATTATTTGTTTAGCAGAGTGATGGCGTTCGGGGAAAAACTGTTCTTGTGTCTAAATTGTCTTGGTGTGCAGTGCTCTATAGAGCCGAAGTGGCGCAGCAATTAGAGGCAGTACTGCAGGTCACTTTTAGCTGACTGTGATCCGCAGGTCAGTAGTTCAAATCTCACTGGCTCAAGGTTGACTCAGCCTTCCATCCTTCTGAGGTAGGTAAAATGAGGACCCAGATTGTTGGGGGCAATATAAATATACATTGCTTACTGGTGTAAACCGCTTAGACTTGCAGGGGTGGCCAAACTATGGTTCTTTGAGGACCTGTGGACTTCAACTCCCAGAATTCCTGTGCTAGCCATGCATGGCTGGCTGACTCAGGAATTCTGGGAGTTGAAGTCCACAGGTCCTCAAAGAACCATAGTGTGGCCACCCCTGGCTTAGAGAGTGCTTGCACTGTGAGGCGGTATATAAATCTCACAAAATAAATAAATAAATAGCATGGTTTTGAGGGTAGGAGTTGTCCAGGATGCGAGGGGTCAGTAAATATTTTCACGGCCCTCTTTTTGACTCATGCAGTATACAGGTCCTCAATGGAAGGCAGGTTGGCAGTAATTGTTTTTTCTGCAGTTCTGATTATCCTCTGAAGTCTGTGTCTGACTTGTTGGGTTGCAGAACTGAACCAGACAGTTATAGAGGTGCAGATGACAGACTCAATGATTCCTCTGTAGAACTTTATCAGTAGCTCCTTGGGCAGTTTGAGCTTCTTGAGTTGGCGCAGAAAGAACGTTCTTTGTTGTGCTTTTTTGATGACGTTTTTGATGTTAGGTGACCATTTTAGGTCTTGAGATATGATAGAACCTAGAAATTTGAAGGTCTCTACTGTTGACACTGTGTTGTCTAGTATTGTTACTTTTTGATAGCCAACGAACTTCTGTATGAAGCAGTAAACGATCAAAATCTTCATCATTCTCAACACAGAGCTCTCGGAATAGTCGATCATTGAGAACATGTACTTTAATTTTGTTCACTGCAGTAATGACACTGTGTAATGACTTGTGTAAGCAATCACTGAAGTTTTTTGCAACCAGATGTTGGCAATGAATGACACAGTGAATGGTAAAGACATTTGGCACTGCTTTTTTCAAATAAGCAACATATCCACGGTAGTGACCAGTCATTGATAGTGCTCCATCAGTTGCACAAGCAAGTATGTTGGTAAGTGGAATTTCCTTGTCTTTGAAAAACTGCTCAACAACATGAAATATTGACTCTCTTTAGTATCTGTTTTTAGTTGCCTCGCAAATAACAACCATTAAGTCAAACTTTCATCTTTAATAAAGTGCACAAAAGCAAGAAGCAAAGATTCATTGTCTGGCAAAGTTGATTCATCCAGCTGTAATGCAAAGTCTGTTGTCCGTAGTATGCTGCACAATACATCTTCCACATTCTCAGCCATTTCATCTATGTGTCTTTGCATTGAATTGTTGCTGAGAGGAATTGTCTTAATTATATCATGTGGTAACTTACACAAAACAGTACTCAGAACCTCACTAATGGCTGGTAGGATGAGTTCTTCACCAATAGTATGTGGCTTTCCAGACTTAGCAATCAGCAATGAAATGTTGTATGATGCACGCAAACCATCAGTGTTTTGTTGAGAAGCATTGTAAAACATGCGTGACAGTGTTGGGCGCTTTTGAAATTTGTCACAAAATGATTGAAAAAAAGTTAGGTTCTTGTCTGCCTTGTCAGAATGTGCCTTCTTCAAATGTTCGTTCAGTCTGAAAGGCTTCATTGCCTCATTAGAAAATACTTTTTCACATAGTAGGCACTGTGGCAGCTGCTGGTATGATGGTGCTGGTATAAATCCATACTTCAGATATTCCACACTATAATGTCTACATTTCTTCTTTGATTTTTCTGCTTCTGCCATTTCTTCTCTGAAAATCAGAATACTTACAATATGTGTGTGTTCGTATCTGATTTGAAAAGAGTTACAGTGCGGGGAGGAGTAGTAGAAACCTGCTTTTTTAATTTAAAAAATAGGGAAAGTTTGCCAAGCCAGGCAAAACAGAGCAGCATGCACGAGGCTTAGCGTGGTTGCCAGCGTACAGTACGCGCAGGCGCAGGAGGTGATGGGGTGAGTCCGTCTGGAACCGGAAGTGCTCAGCTGACTGGTGGCCGACAGAGCCCCAGGCAGAATTGTGCCCTGCGAGGGGCCCACCTCCAGCACTCCTCTGCCACCCCCCTTGCCTCTTGTCACCCCCCTAAGTCATCCCACCACCCCCAGGGGGCGGTACTGCCCACTTTGGGAACCACTGATCTATATGAAATAGGATTTTTAAAGAATCACAGAAAAGACTGAAGAGAATAGGAACTGGCAGTTTTATAAACGCTGGCGATTCCCAAATAGAGACCAACTACCAGCTGTCCCGGCTGAAACATCACCTAGCCTACTGCTTAGTCTTAAAGCAGCCAATAAAACTTAATGCAGTCAATCTTGGCGTAAAGCATTCCAAAATCTCTGCATATTTTTGTTTCTGTCCTGCACTGATTTATCAATTCCCAAAAGCCTTGAATGCCCCAATTTATTTATCTCTAGTCCTGCATATTGCCATATAGACCACTGATCCATCCATACTGATCTCTACATGAGTGCATTAATGGGTGATTGATGTTGTCAGTGTTATGTTTAATACGAAATTGTGGATGTGAAGAATATTTTTTTTTATTTCTACTTTCTGCCAGGTCAGGTGGCTATGTGCTCTATTCATGCTAGGAGACTGGCTTTTCTAGTTTTCAAAACTGGAGCAGAGTGAATCATTATTCTTTGTCCCTAGATATAACTTGATGCCAACACCACTTTCATTGCATGAATTTTCCCTTCTATAATGTTCCCTTCTCTTTCATCTCACCCTGTGACAGGTGTGTGTTGAACACACTCCTCAAAGGACCATCACAGGTACACTGCAAGATATAAGTAATCATACTCGCCTCAGTACATCTGCCCCTTGATCTCCGTTAGTGAATGCCATCTTCTGCAAGAAAAAAAAAGCATGGAGAAATATTGTGTATAGTTGCATGAATACAGATTCATGCTACAAATCAGCAAATAACCTCTGATTGTGCATTGAAATATATCCTAGATAAATTCTATGTTATGCTGTATGAAATCACAATATATTTGAAATTGCTCCATGAAAGTCAGCTACTACTGACCCTGTCATTTTTTTCTAATTGAAGTTTCTGCTAGGACATGATCAAGCTAACATGGTTAACAACTGACATTTGGGGCAATACATAACCATCACACTCCACAATGTGTCGGGGGTTTCACAAGATTTTGTGCTAGGATGGTACTGGTAAGATACTGTGACATCCCGGTCATTTTCATATTGGAAACAGAGGGGGAGGAAACAGAGGGGGGGGGGGGGAGAATCGGTAAAAATTCTAAGCATGAAGCATGTACAATCTCCAGTCTCCACTATTCCTTCAGTCATTCTTTCAGCAACCACCCTCTAGTCTTCAATTAGTCCTACTTCTACCTTGACCAAGTGCTGATAAGAAATTACCCCTGATTATTTGGTAATTGTTTTGCATTGAAGTTAAGCTAATTGAAGCATCAATCCCAATGCAGGATTCTAACATTCCTTAATTTAATAATTCTAGTTAAATAATAGTGGAATTTTTCTTCTGTCCACTTTTAAAACATTTGGCAGCCAAAGTGATCACTGGAGCTCCTTACACTATCTGTTATTCTGGATGCTTTATCCTCTTTCTTTTATTTAACCAACCCTCCTTCTTTCCTAGTTTGTAAGAAGCTTGATAAACTGTTCACTTTCCACCAGTCTTTTTCCTGAATCTTGGAAATATATATACTTTTTTAAAAAGTACTTTCTTGATGCTTCTGTTTGTTCCACCTTTTGTCTCTCCTACCCATTTTAACTAAGATTCTTGGGTGGGGGAAGCTCTTTCTATGTTCTTGCTTCATCTTTCTACCCATAATTAAACTTCAAGTTTTTGTGTGAGAAGTCCACACTAGTTCATATCATCAATGACATGCTGGCAATCAAGGTGAACCATCTAGAATCAGAATTAATGTTAGATCCATATGTTGCTTTTGACTCCTTGAGCACCAAATATTGCTGTAATGTTTGAAGTTCCATGACATTGCAGATAATAGCATTTCAAAGATTTTATCTCATTATTTCTTTTTCCAATGCAATGGAAGATAAGATATTCAAAAACAATATTTGCAATAGCATTTTGCCATTTTAAAGTTTCCTCAAAAGAACAGTCAATTATTCTGGTATTTCTATTAATATCAGTATCTTCCACATACTGGCATAATCTGTGCAAAATCTTTACTGTAGTAATGAAGTGGAAGGTAAATCTTCTTCCTAGTCTCCTGTTGTTACCATTATCCATCTTATGCTGGCTCTCTGTTCCCATGTTCCTCTGCCTTTTCTCAAACCTGCCTGCTTATTTGGCTTTTCTCTCTCCAACTCTGGCTTGAATCAGGGGTCCTTAGTGCTCTCTGAACTTGGTTGGTTTCATTAACCAAACTAAGTAACATCATCTGGCTTGATTTTTTAAAAACAAGGTTTGACTTTCAGAAAGAAATGTAAGAATTATCTTACATTTCCCCCTTTCAGTGTGCGTGTGTGCTCGTGCGTGCGTGCGTGCATATATATAATATGTGATCTCATTCTATAAAATAAAAAATAAATAAAAAGAGGTCAAAACATTTTTCTTATTTGAGAGGCCACCATTTTATTGGATGAATCCAACATGTAATGGAGGAGAGGTCAAGAGCATCATTAAATTTGAGATTTTATTTCCCATTCTAGAACGATGAACCCATTTACCTTTCTATACCTCTTTGGGACAGCTACTTACCAGATCAGCCTTTGAGTATATATCTTAAGGACACCACACCACACACAAACCACACCAAAGAGTGAAACATTTAATTTCTGCCTCATACAAAACTCAGGTCCTTGTTCATCTGGCAGATTTTTCCATCACTTTCTGCCTACCAGACATGGACACAATCACTGAACCATTTGATAAACAAGTTAAAACATGATCAAATAGTAAAAATGAGGTATACATTTGACATGAGGCATTTTTCCATGCTTTTTAAAATGAGTCTATGAAATCCTCATAATCCTAAGCCTTCTATAGGTGTAATACACTTATTTTATTTTAATGTTGGAAGAAATGTCCATCTGGGTTTAGTTCCAAGTGGGGAGAAAGACACTGGAAACATGGCGGCTGATTGGAAAGATGGTTTTTAATGGTGGACAGGACCACATGGTTTGAGATCCTGGACAAAAAAGCACATGGGGGGAGGGAGGGAGGGAGGGAGGGAGGGAGGGAGGGAGGGAGGAGAGAGAGAGAGAGAGAGAGAGAGAGAGAGAGAGAGAGAGAGAGAGAGAGAGATTTATACCCTCTGTTTGGCTTTGAATTCTGATTGGTTGTCAGACTCCCATGGGGCCATGCAGGGGTAACTTTGTAGGTTATCTTTTGAGTCCCAGGCTTAGTTGAGCCTTGCTGGGTGATGCAATCTCCCCAAGTGCCATGTGGTGAGTTCTGTTGCTAGATGGGTAGAGGGCTAATCCTATATTTCCTAGAGGGCTAATCCTATCTTTCCTAGAGGGCTAATTCTATTTCCTAGAATATTTCATTTTTGTTGGATCTTGGGTGAGGGCATTTGCTTATGAATAGACCTAGCTATCTCTTCATCTCTTAAGTGCTGACATCTGCTGTAGGCTATTGAGGAGGGTGTGGGCTATTAAAAGTGAGTCTGCTTCCTGTCTAAAAAACATGTTTCTCCATTTCTGATCCAGGGAAATATAATATTCTGCCTTTTTAATATTTCCTAGAATATTTCATTTTTCTAGGAGAGGGGTGGGTGCTAACTTCCTGCATTAACGAAAACAACAACAAGTTTTAAAAGGGGTGGGGGGAGGGACTAAAATTGCCATCTGTCCAGAAACATTACACATTCTGTGGCAAACACACAAACAGCTCCTGGCTGCAAGAAAGATTGCCTGGCCTCTGACACTGAGAAGCTGACACAGGGAAATCTATAGCAACCAGTGAAAAAACTCACTACTCTTTGTAGGTCACATATGGTTGCTTGCTCTATTGGTCTGCAGCTTTCCATGTCAGTGCAACCAATGTGACTTCCTTTTTGTTTCTTGTTCTTTTTACAAATGGTTCTAATAATGGTAGATTTCTAAAACAGGTGAATGGACAACTAAAGAGAAATTGAATGTCTGTATAATTAGATTACAATGGTTTAAGGGCAAAAATTATCAGTATAACTTCCAGAAAAGATAACCTAAACTGTTAATAACTACCCTAAAGAGATATCATGAGTATTATCTGAAAACCTGGCTAGGATAGAATAGAATAGAATAGAATAGAATAGAATAGAATAGAATAGAATAGAATAGAATAGAATAGAATTCTTTATTGGCCAAGTGTGATTGGACACACAAGGATTTTTTCTTTGGTGCATATGCTCTCAGTGTACATAAAAGAAAAGATACATTTGTCAAGAATCATGAGGTACAACACTTAATGATTGTCATAGGGTACAAATAAGCAATCAGGAAACAATCAATATTAATATAAAGCGTAAGGATACAAGCAACAAGTTACAGTCCTGCAGTCATAAGTGGGAGGAGATGGGTGATAGGAACGATGAGAAGACTAATAGTAATAGTAATGCAGCCTTAGTGAATAGTTTGACAGTGGTGAGGGAATTATTTGTTTAGCAGAGTGATGGTGTTCGGAGAAAAACTGTTCTTGTGTCTAGTTGTTTTTGCTAATTTTGCTAATAGTATATCCTGTTCTGTTTCTCATTACTTGGTGGAGCTTTCAGTGAAAAATGTCCTTGAAAGCAAAGTATGAATTTGGGGGTTTCTTTTTAGGCAGCTAACCTGCAGAGTTTTGAAGAAACAAATTGTTTTAATAAGCTTGGCAAGATTTCTAATTGCATATTTCTAGCTGAAGCTTCTGAATGTGTCTGAGAAGCTCTCCTCTTAAAACCTACCAGACCCAGCCTTGCTATAAAAATAGGAAGGTTTGTAAACATGATTATGTGCTGTCCTGTGGATTTTGCTACCCACAGGGGTTTTGTGGCACAGAAAAGAGTATGATGAAATCTTGGTCCCGAGAGAAAAGAAGACCAACAACTAGAGTAAAATTGGGCTTCCCAACTAATTCTAGTGATACTGCTAAAAAGATTCTTGGTTTTCTCAACTGTTCTCAAGCCCCACTAGCCTACAGGTTTTTTTTTTCTTTGCCCTTTTAAGGAAAGGGAAGCTGTAACAGATTAAATCATGGCTGGGTGGCTAAAGTCCTCATATGTGGCTGTGCATTGCATCATGGTCTTTTTTGTGGAGAGTCGTGAAGATCACATTGACAGGGATATGAAGGAATTGTTGCTTAGGCAAAAAAGAAGGTGTTTTTTTTTTAAAGTCCAGAAATGTGAGATAACATTTGGAAGCTGATCAGAATCAGATAGATGCCTCCTTAATTCATTGAAGTAGAAGGAGGAGGAGGAGGAGGAGGCTAGTATAAAAAGACTTGCAAGATTTTGTTATAGTCACTCACAGTAAAAGTAGTTTCAGCTGTGGATTTCATTTCCTGGTCTAAGTTACCTAGTGGGGTTAACCCTTTTATATATACATGTGTGTGTGTGTGTGTGTGTGTGTGTGTGTGTGTGTGTGTGTGTGTGTGTGTGTGTGTGTGTGAATTTCAACAACTATAGAATCAGGCTGCAGCATAATTGACAAAAGTGAAGGGGGTCTGAATACAGTCTGAATGCAGAAAGTATTCAGACCCCCTTCACTTGCCCGGGCCTCCGCCCACATGCCACCGCCCTCCTCTGGCCTCAAACTACGGTCCCCCGGGCTGAAACAATTTATTCGACCTGCGGCCTGCCGCGCTAGGCCAAAGGGCCATGGGGGTGGGGCGGCGTGGGCGCAGGAGGGCCAAAGCAGTTTGGGAATGGACAGGATGGTTCTTTTTACCTGTAAGAAGTCCCATCCGGAAAGCACTGCAGGGGAGATCTTGCAGCCGCTTCTTCCATCCCTTGCCGAGCCTCAGTTGCTCATGGAGACGCTCCATGTGCTCGGCAGCTGCTTCTCTCCACTGCTGCTCTTGCTGGGAGAGCATCTTGTTCAATTTAGCAACGGTGAGCCGCTGCTTTCCTCTAAGTCCCATCTGGAAAGCGCTGTGGCACAGAGAAGTAACAGCCATGTCGAATGCTGTTTCTCTCATCTGCAGCACTTTCCGGATGGGACTTAGCGGAAAGCGGCAGCTCACAGCTGCTAAATTGCACAAGACGCTCTCCCAGCAGTGCGGAGAGAAGCAGCCACTGCCCCGGAGAGCAGAGATGGAAGGGAGCAGGCCCTGAATGTTTTACTCTGACAATAAAGATTTGAATTTGAATTTGAAAGGCTGCTCAGTCTCTGTGTCTGTGTCTGTATCTGTGTCTCTTCTCACTCTCTCGGAAAGCCCAGCAAGTTGTCCTTGGGGCTCTTCGCTACTCCTTTTATTTCTTTTTTTTTTTTTTGGAAATCCGGGCTGGCTGAGGAACAAGTGTAAGCTGCGGTGGAGGCTTCCCTCCTCCCCCTCCTCCTCTCATGACCCTCTGGCCAGTTGTGGTGGGGCCAGGAGGGTGCGCATGAGAGGAGGAGGAGGAGGAGGAGGAGGAGGAGGAGGAGGAGGAGGAGGAGGAGGAGGAGGAGGAGGAGGAGGAGGAGGAAAGCCTCTGCCATGGCTTGTGCTCGTTTCTCAGCCATCCCAGATTTCCAAAAAGTTGCCAAGAAGAAAGAAAAGGAGCTTCTCAGCTCTCGGAAAGCCCAGCGAGCTCTCCTTGGGGCTCTTCGCTACTCCTTTTCTTTCTTCTTTTTTGAAATCCGGGCTGGCTGAGGAACGAGCGTAAACCATGGTGGAGGCTTCCCTCCTCCTCCTCCTCCTCCTCTTGCAACCCCCTGGCCAGCTGTGACGGGGCCGGGAGAGTGCGCACGAGCAGGGACCCTCCTCAATGGAGCAGCCACCCGCCTCACCCGCACCTTTACTGCGCTTTGGCCAAGCCCAACTGCTCACTTAAGGAGGGTCTCCCCGCTCGTGTGCACCCTCCCGGCCCTGCCACATGTTGTGACCCAGCACCGCAACCCACAGAAACACACACACACAACCGTTTGTTATTCAAACAAAAAGGGTCCTTTTACTAATGAGGTTTCTTAGTAAAAGTGCAGGGGTTTTTAAAAGTTCATAAACAGGAATAAAGTTCCTTTGGTTCTTTAGGGGTTAATAACCAAACGTTCAAATGTTCAAAACAAATACTCATTAAGTTTCTTCTTATCTCACAAGTTGGCTGGCTTCCCGGAATAAGCCTTTCAGAAGCTGCTTTCTCCAAATACAAGATTTCCAAGCTGGACTCTGATGCAAACAAAACTCTGAATGTGCTTGCAGATCACTGACGTTGTTCTCAGCACTGAACGCTGACTGCGCCAGATTAATATAGGCACTGAAGGGCGTGGCCCAATTAGCCCTCAGTGCTACCTCCGAGGAGACCTACTCTTGCTAAGCCAGTCCTGTCTTCTGGCTGCTCTACGAGCCCTAGCATCCAGCAGAGGCTCTTCATCCCCTGATGATTCACTCTGCTGCGCAGGTGCAGAAGGTCCTGGCTGATCGTCCTGCTCTGGCACCGAGTCTTCATCACTAGCCGTCTCCGGTGCCAGGCACATGGGCTGGTACTGCTGCACCATGAGCGGCTCCACGTCCTCCGGATCCTCCATCATCTGCGCTGGATGCGGGCAAGGCACAACACCACAGCTGGCCAGAGGGCCATGAGAGGAGAAGGAGGAGGTGGGTCGTCCAAAGGGAAGCCTCCGCTGCAGTTCACGCTTGTTCCTCAGCCAGCCCGGATTTCCAAAAAGAAGAAAGGAGTAGCAAAGTGCCCCAAGGACAGCTCACCAGCTTGGCCCAGCCTCGGCTTTCCTGACCCCTGGCGTGTGAGGTTTGGCAGGGCCAGCCCCCTTTTCCTGCTGCCCTGAGCTTCTTAAAGCCGTGGCTGGGCGCTGTGGGCTGGTCCCCCTTTCTGTTGGCCCCTCCTCCCAGATCCCATTCCCACCCCGCCAGCCCTCATGTTAGTGAGCCAGGCATCAGTCATGGCCAAGTTGGGCCAGTGTCTCGGGGCAGAGAGCAGGTTGTGTGTCTCCCCAAGTGACTAAGGCATGCCCAGCACCAACAAGGGCCGGAAGAAGCTCCAGCAAGAGTGAGGCACCAAAGAATCAGCCATTTCTCCATCCCATGCCATCACCCTTACCTTCTTAAGCCAGGTGAGGAATGATGGGGAGCCGCAGCAGGGGGCCCCAAAGAGCCATAAGCAGCTCTGGAGCTGCAGGTTGCCAACACCCGGGCTAGATGGAAGTCTCTCCTCAGTGCAAAACACATGAAAGCCCGCTTGGAGTTTGCAAAAAAAAAAAAAAGCCACCCGAAGAACTCTCAGCCTATGAGGAACAAGATTCTTTTGTCTGATGAAACCAAGATTGAACTGTTTGGTCTGAATTCTAAATGTTATGTGTGGAGGAAACAAAGGACCGCTCATCACCTGCGCAATATCATCTCAACAGTGAAGCATGGTGGCGGCGGCATCATGCTGTGGGGGTGTTTTTCAGCAGCAGTGACTGGGAGACCTGGTCAGGGTTGAGGGAAAGCTGAATGGAGCAAAATACAGGGATATCCTCAATGAAAACCTGTTCCACAGTACTCAGGACCTCAGACTGGGCTAATATTTCACTTTCCAACATGACAAAGATCCTAAGCACACAGGCAAGGCAATACAGGAGTGGCTTATAGAGTGGGACGACTCTGTGAGTGTCTTAGAGTGACTCAGCCAGAGCCCTGACTTGAACCCTATTGAACATCTCTGGAAGGACCTGGAAATGGCTTTCCACTGAAGGTCGCCATCCAACCTGACTGAGCTTGAGAGGACTTGCAAGGAAGATTTAGATTTATTTAAATTTATTATTAGAGTTGGAAGGTATCTTGTAGGTCATCTAGTCCAACCCCCTGCTCAAGCAGGAGTTCCTACATCATTTGAGACAGATGGCAGTCCAGTCTCTCCTTGAAGGTCGTAAGTGTTGGGGCTCTCACAACCTCCGCTGGCAAGTTGTTCCACTGGTTGATCGCTCTCACCGTCAGAAAGTTTCTCCTCACTTCCAGGTTGAATCTCTTCTTGGTCAGCTTCAATCCGTTATTCCTTGTTTGGCTTTCTGGTGCCATAGTGAACATAGAGAACATAGAGAACACAGAGAACATAGAGAACATAGAGAACAGCCTGACCCCAGAAAATCTCCCAATCCAGGTGTGCAAAGCTTGTTGCATCATACCAGGGTTGAAATGCAGCCAGCTCTAACTGGCTCGCGCAGGCCGGTAGGGCCGACTGCACAAAGCCCCACCCACCCACGCCGGCGTCATGACGTCCCTTTTTTGGGATGGTTTTCATGTTCTGCGCATGTGCAGAAGACTTTGCACATGTGCAGGTGACAATTTGCGAGCCGGTAGGGAAGGTAAATGGGTTTTACCCCTGCATCATACCCAAAAAGACTTGAGGCTGTAATTGCTGCCAAAGATGCTTCAACAAAGTACTGAGTGAAGGGTCTGAATACTTATGCCAATGTGATATTTCCGTTTTTTTTCTTTTTAATAAATTTACAGACATTTCTAAAATTCTGTTTTTACTTTGTCATTATGGGGTACTGAGTGTAGATTAATGGGGGAAAATGAATTTTAACATCTGTAGAATCAGGCTGCAACATTACAAAATTGACAGAAGTGAAGGGGGTCTGAATACTTTCTGAATACACTGCACACACACACACACACACACACACACACACACACACACACACACACACACACACACACACATCCAGGCATAATTATGAAACTTATATTTACAAACTATTATTTTTGAGTTATTCTCCAAGCACCTGAAGGCAGGACAAGAAGCAATGGATGGAAACTAATCAAGGAGACAACCAACCTAGAACTAAGGATAAATTTCCTAACAGTGAGAAGAATCAACCAGTGGATTGGCTTGCCTTCAGAAATTGTAGGTACGCCAACACTGGAGGTTTTAAAAAAGAGATTGGAAAACCATTTGTCTGAAATGGTATAGGTTTAGCAAACCCTTGAGCAAGGGTTTGGACTAGAAGACCTCCAACATCCCTTCCAATTCTGTTATAAAAGCAAATATACCTAATATTTGCCTCCTTCTATTTTCCTTTCAACAACAAACCCAATGAGGTGAATTGAGCTGAGACAGAGACAGACTAGCTCAAAGTCACTCAACCAGCTTTCATGCCTAAGGTGGAACTAGAACTCAGAGTTTCCTGTTTTCTAGCCTGCTGCCTTAACCACTAGACCAGGGGTCGGCAAACTTAAACACGCAAAGAGCCATTTGGACCCGTTTCCCACAGAAAAAAAAAACACCAGGAGCCACAAAACCTGGGTGGACGTGGCCAACTCAACATCACTCACTCCCACCCAGTCACATGTCCCCCTAGCCATGCCTACCCAGCAGGTCATTATTACAGAGAACTGGGAACCACAAAACCCTTTTCACTCTCTGTCTCTCTCTCTCTCCCCTTCTCTCTATCTATGTCTCTCTCTCCCCCTCTGTCTCTGTATCTCTCTCTCTCTCCCCCTCCCCCTCTCTATCTCCCCCCTCTTTCTGTATCTCTCTCCCCCTCTCCCTCTCTCTGCATCTCTCTAGATTCTGTTAGGGTGACCAGAAAGAAGAAATGCATCTTCTACTCATTGTATGAGAAAAGAAATACTAGCCTACTATAGCCAAAAATCAGGAGTCTGGAAGCACCTTTCCTGACTAATAAATCATATTGAAAGACATAAACTATCATGAGATACAGTTCACTTGCAGAGGAGTGGCTAAACATCCTACATTTGTCTAAAAACTTGACTGCATTTTTTTCAGCCTTTAAGGAGAGAACAGGTGCCCTGAGATGTACTGGACTTCAACTCCCTAGTCAACTCCGCCCCAAAATCTCAATGGTAGATTCCCCCCCCCCCATTAATCCCTGTGGATAGTAACACCTGCTTACAAAGGTAGTTTAATACAAAGTTTCCTAAACCAGAGCTTCTCAACCTTGGCAAATTTAAGATGGTGGACTGCAACACCCCCCCGAGGAATTCTGGGAATTGAAGTCCATTCATCTTAAACTTGATAAAGTTGAGAAACACCATTCCAGACTTCGCTGGCTCTTTTACTAAACAAGCAAATTAGGGAACCACATTTAGCCTACTATCTCACGCAAACCAATTTCTATGTAAAATGAGGAAACGGAATAAAAGTTCCTCAAAAGCACACATCTCACTGAAGTCCATCGTGTGTAGTCATGTCAGATTAGCCACCCAAATTATGAACATAAACCAGTTTACCTAGAATTAGAAAATAAGGTAACCTAGGATAGACTGACTTTGAAATCACTAGCTGCTAATTAGAAATTTTGGCGGGAGGGGCTGGAATGCAAATATATCAATATTGGAGCATGCAGATTTTAAAAAAAAACCCAGAAAGATCATCTGGGAAACCTTTAGAAAAGGCAGACCTACTGAATTCTCCCTCACGCTGTATTTGTAAAACGCAACAAGAGGACAAAATAAAGACAAACTAAGGTTTGCTGTCACGGTAGGAATCCCCGCCCCGCTTCCTGCTCCTCCCATTTTAAACTACTTCCTGTAAAAGGTATTTGTAGTCCAGAATTCCTCTGCCAGCTTTTTCGTTCGTGTTCCTACAATTTTTGCACTGAAAACAAAAGGCACCTGGTCTTTGATGCAGAAAATGCACTTTGTGTGTCCCGGGGGAAGCAGAGACGGGCTGCTGGGATCTCTTTTGCAGCCAGTGGTGAAGAAAGAAAGTGCGTTTCAGTTGTTTTTGCAAGGATTAGAATGGGGAAAAAGGTTTGGGACAAGGATTTACAAGAGCCAATAAACCATCCTAGCTACACTTGGAGCTGGTCTTTCGCTTTGTCCAGATCGTTATCGCTACTCGCCCTTTTTCTCTTGGGTACTGAAGACTGCAAGGTGAAATTTTTTAGTAGTATACAGTTATACTAGTTGTTGCAATCATCTCCTCCTCCTCCTCCTCCTTTTAGTTAGCAACTAATTGCATGGACCGGGGTGGGGTTAGGCATGGAAGTGTATTAGGTCCGAACCGGGAGGAACCCACCCCTGGAAATACCACCTGCATGCCCGCACGTGGTATTTTGTGGAAGAGCCACACTCAAGGGGCCAAAGAGCCGCATGTGGCTCGCGAGCCGCGGTTTGCCAACCCCTGCACTAGACCAAACTGACTTTAAATTTTGTATCTGTCAGACATCTGCAACAGACTCTTTTCATGGCCCTTAAATAGCATCTGGATCTAGAATTGGAATAATAAGAAGAGTTCTAACTCTGCAGGTTTTTGTAGCTCTTTGCTTTTATTATTCAGGGAAATGGATTGGGCTTGCACCCAAGAGGCTGGCCTTTTACAACTTGTGTAGCTTTTAGTTGATTTTCATCAAGCAAAGCTGAGAGATTTGGCTTTTAGGATTTGTCTCCTTTCCATTTCACATTAGATTTATGGGCTGGCTCAATACTAGCCACAAATAATGCAGTATATTAATAAGTAACAAAAACTGCTATTCCTGCAACCATTTTTGAGCTGAACGTGCTCTCAGCTTTCTCCAGTCATTATCTTCCCGCAACCTGCTGTGCTTCCCTCCCCTCATGAACCCAAGACCAGACTTTTGGAGAGGGGGGGCTATGGTTTGTTCAAGAGAAAGGTTTTGGGAATGGGAAAAAATTAAGGGGCATGCTCATTTCTCAATTACAGATTGACCCTTTTGAAGGTACATTGCACCCTTCCCCAATTTAGTGATTACCAGGTATGTTTGATTATAACTTTTATCATTCCCAATATTGGGTTTTGAAGCTACAATCCAACACATCTGAAGACCAAGAAGTTAAGAAAGATTGATATGGAAAATTAATGGAGAATTAGCATAAACTAACATGCATTCATCCAGAATTTTACCCTCAAATTTAAGATAGGAGGGATAAATATTTAACTTCTGAATATTGAATGATAATTCCAACCAACATAGCCAATGACAAATGGGGGCTGACTTTGTAGTTTAACAATATCTCAAGGACCAAAATCTTTTGGTTCAACAAATGATAGCATAAACCAATATATCCCAACCTAACAAAGCCTAGATATGTAGTTTTCCTATCCCAGCATTTTCAGCAATAGCCATGCTAGCTGGAAATTCTGAGAGTTGCAGTCCACATATCTGGTAATGTAACAGATGGGGAGATCATTAAAGAAAGACTCAATCTAGAACTAAGGAGAAATTTCCTGACTGTACGAACAGTGGAATGACTTGCCTCCAGAAATTGTGGGTGCTCCATCAGTGAAGATTTTCAAGAAGAGATTGGACAATCATTTGGTATAAGATTTCCTGCTGAAGCAGGAGGCTAGGGTTAGGGTTATTGCATCATGGATATTGCAGTTCAATGAACCTGCCTAAGAGTAATTTTGTCCAATTATTTGGTCTTCCGTGAAAGAGAATAAATATGATTTAGTCAGTCGCTTTAAATCTTGGTGGTAGATAGAAGAACCCAACATCTTTCCTCTGAACTCTGATACTGAGAAAACAAGAAAATGTTGCAAGATACACAATGGCAATTAATATTAAGCCAGACAGTTTGTCTAAAAAAGGAACATTATTCAATCTCTTTGTTCCTGGAGTGTCTGAAAGAGAAAGGATGTCCACTTTAAGGAAGAGAAGAACAAGGATGTTCTTCTCTTCCTTAAAGTCATGACAATAGTTTTTGTCTTTTTGAGGTCTTTTGTTATTTTATCCCAGGCACAACCACTCAGAATTCAAAAATCTCCCTTTCCCCCCTTGGGGTCCCTTTCTTTGTTTCTATCTCCTGCTCAGCTGTACATCCAGCCTTCCAAGAGTTAAAACTTTCCAGCCTGTGCTGCAGATTCCTTGCCTGCAGCCTGCTGCCCTGAGTCAAATTAATCATGTACTGGGAAACACAGCAGGCATGTACTAGCTCTGGGCATGGTGTATCACGTACTTTCTGGAATCTGTCACATGGGGAGCTTTCTCCTCTAGGCTCAATTGATCCTTTCTCAGTTTGATGCTGTGCTTAATTGTGAGAAGAGCCTGCATTTTTGTTGTTCTTCATCTGAACTTAATGGACTACTCTTGCCAACCTCATCCAAGTCTGCCACAAGAGAACTGCCAAGCAAAAAAGCTTTCTGTCCATGCACAAAATATCCAGTATACAATGTCAGGAGGACAGCATAGAGATAAACTATATAGAATATTTTGTGTGCAAGAGGGTGTACTTTTTTTCAGCCACAACAAAGCACAATTTCCCTTTTTGGTACATCCCTTCTATTACCAGCTAGCATTGTTTACTGGGAGAGAAGACAAGCAGGACAACCCTTCATTCAAGGGGCACCAGCATTAATGTCAAAATATGCTGCTCATCTTTCGGTGATCCATGTCCACACTCTGACAGATCAAACACATTTGGTATGCATCACAGTAAACTGATAACAGGCAGTTTGTGGTAACTACTTAATAGGATTTTTAAACATTCCTGTGTTTTAGTAAATTTCTAGCATTTGTAATTGCAGGCTTTAACAAAAATCTTATCGTTTCAAAATATCAGTTTGATATACTACAATCAATAGTGTAGAATGATTTGCTTAAGTTTCAGTGATTTCAATGGATCTATTCTAAGAATGATTAAGGTGGGATCCAACCTCATATTTTGAATGATTGGGGCTGGATTGCTAGTTTATTACACAATTTTGCTTCCCATGAATTAGGTCTGCTGTGTATAGGGTTTTCTGCATTCAATGCTCCTGTCAAGATAGACTCAAGATCACCACTTGATCTTCTGCTTTATATTCCTATCGTGGTTTAAAATTAGGTTTACTTTCCCTTAGTGGCAGTTTATGTGATGGAACAGACAGCTGCTAGCAACTTTCACTGACCAGTAACTAATGGGAGGTCTTTTATATCTCTGCTGATGTGCACCACTAGTGTGGTAAGAGGGATATCACAATGTAGGTATTACAAAAAAGCAATATCTCATAGAAGTGTATGATTGGATAATAGACACAGCCTGGATTAAAGTGCAATAGTAGGCATGAATATATTGGCTGTCACAATTCCTGAAATTCCTTGACATCAACCTCAAGGGACGATGTCCATATTTAAACCAACTCTCTCTCTTTGTATTGAAGACAGTTAGCACTCACCCTCCTAGAAGAATGAAATATTTTGGGAAATATTAAGAAGACAGAATATTGTATTTCCCTGGATGAGAAAAGGAGAAACAGTTTTTTAAAGACAAAGAGCAGCTCCCTGCCCCCAGCAGATATTTGGGCCACGTTAAGACTGGGCCAGCCTATCTACAAAACAAAAGACCTCAGCTCCAGGGTGATGGGATTAAGACATGACCCTCCAGGACATAATAGGATTATCTAGCTCACCACATGGCACAACCAAGCCCCAGCATCACCCAGAAAGGATCAACCAAACTCGATTCAGACAAACATGACTCCACATGGGAGTCTGCAACCAATAGGATACATGCCCTTGCCACAGGAACAGGAAGCTCAAGGTCAAAGCCCAAGAGAGGATATAAATAACACTCACTTTCCACTCCATGTGGCCAGCTACCCAGGACTTCAAACCCATGTGGTCCTGTTCACCATTAAACCATCCTTCCAAGTAGCCTCCATGTTTCCAGTGTCTTTCTCCCCACTTGGAACTGAACCAGGATGGACATTTCTTCCAACAATAGCTTAAACTCCACAGTGATTTTTTGTTTAATTATTGGAGGAGGGCATATGTTGAAATGATGAATAACTAAGACAATACACATTGGTTTTAAGGTGTCCTCTTCCCTCAAACATAAATGTGCAAGATTAAAAAATATCTGACTTTAAAAAGATTGTGAGGAAGATTTCTGTTCTAGTAGTTGTGAATCATTCTCTATTTTTATGCGTAGCTTGTGGAAAGGATGCTAGTTCTTTGATTTCATGTTTGGACTCAGTATTGCCTTGATTTATTCTGCTTTGGGCAGATTGTAGTCCTCTAAAAAGAGGAAATGATCCTTTTGCATTAGAGTAGTTGACATACTGATTGCAAAGCTCTTTGGAGTTTGCAGCATTCTTTGCACTGTATCTCCCAATGAACTTTTGCTTTACCAGTATATTGTTAGGACGATAAAATCCTCCTTATAAATTTTTGCTGCACTTGCACTTGCCTTCCCACTTTGCGGCCTGGCCTGGTGTGGGGGGACAGGGCGTGTCAGTGGCAGGCGCATGGCCGTGTGCACAGCTCCCATTGGTGCAACTCAGCGGTGGGTTGCTACCGGTATGGCCCGGATCTACGAACCGGTAGCGACAGTGGTGGGAGGCTTCACCCACCCACCCGGAGACTTCTGCGCATGTAGCAACGGGATTTGAAACCCATTACTGGTGCAACTGGTGGGCTCTCATGCCTCCAATCACATGAATGGAGGGCGCTTGCACTCATGTGCGAAGCTCCACTCACATGAGCAGAAATTCCTGTGCAAGCACAAGCACCCTCCACTCAAGTACCTTCTGCTCCTGCCAGTGCAGCTTTTGTGCGAGCTCAAGGACCCACCATTCGAATGGGTGGAGGTTTGCACGTGTATGCACTTGCCTGGTTTGAAACAGTCCATGGCTGGCAGTGGACCATAGCCCAGGGGTTTGGGACCCCTGTGCTAGACCATTCCAATAAATCAGGAACCAAACCTCACCAAAATTGGCATGAATCCATGGCCCAGGTTGATCTTGTATCACTCAGCCTTATACTATGGAAATTACTTAAAAAACATTGTTCAGGTCATTTAAGATATTAATTAATTCTCTCCTTGGAAGCTATCCTCACCTCTATTGGGTGAAATTCTTTTCAAGCAGCTGATAAAGAATAAGGGCCACATCTTGTTGTTCTGTGGATATTGCCCTAGATATTAGCCTGGAAATACTATCAAAGATTAGTATATAAACTTCTGGATTGGAACACTGCTTAATCTAGTGACAAGTTGATAAAAGTTGACTGGCAATGTCTATATGTTGTTTTATTTTTAATTACAACTGGCCACTTTTTATTCCTTTAATAAATGCATTGCATTGGAAATTGGAGTCAGTTTGGCCCTTTTCCCAGGCATGGTAGGCGTTTTTATCTAGGTAACAGTTTGCAGAGCGTGCACGTATCTCATAAAATTATAATGCTTGAAGTGACCATGGAGGTCTTCTATTACACACACATGCGTGCGCGCGCGCGCGCGCACACACACACACACACACACACACACACAAATCTAAGTAGCTCTTCTTGGCATTATTTCCAGTTCCTCAGCGTTCTTTTTGTATTGTGGCAATAAAATCTGAACAGATTAATCCAGGTGTGGTGTGACCAGTGCAACACAGAGAGGAATGATCATTTACCTGATCTCAACATTATATACCACTATTGAGGTAGCCCAACATTGCACTGGTTCTTTTGGCACCTACTTCACACTGCTGGTTCATGCTTAATCTGCAATCTACTAGGATACTCAGATCCTTCACAAATTGATGAGCTACGTATTATCTATGTTCCATCTATACATTTGACTGTTCCTTCCAACTGCAGAACCCTACATTTCTTGCCACTGAATTGCACTTTGCGCAAAAAGGCCCAGCGTTCAAATCTATCAAGTTCCTTCTGCAAATTTGCTGAGCTTCCCTTTTGTCCTCTCATCTAAATCATTTATAGAACTATTGAAGAGCACTGGGCCCAGGACAAAATTACCTGAGAGGAATATTAGGTTTTCTCCAAATAATTTAGATTTACTGAGAACATGGTAAGAGAGACACATGATTCCCACCCACTCCGTATAATCTTCCTTGGTTTGTGTGTGTGGTGGGGGAGAGATTACGTTAAATTCAGGCATTGTCTTCCTTTCAAGTAATACAATATATTGTCAGATCAAGGAGCTTTCCATCACATTAAAATAAGGTGACCAGACGTCCCGATTTTGGCGGGACAGACCCGCTTTTTAATGCTTTGTCCCGCGTCCCGCCCGTCCTCTAAAAAGTCCCGATTTTTTAAAAGAATGCATGACTAGGGCATTCTTTCCAAAAATCGGCCTGCAGGCACTCGAGGACGGCCAGGTTGGGCCCAGCCGCAGGGGCAGCAGCAGCAGCAG
This sequence comes from Diadophis punctatus similis, assembly GCA_023053685.1. Taxonomy (NCBI): domain Eukaryota; kingdom Metazoa; phylum Chordata; class Lepidosauria; order Squamata; family Dipsadidae; genus Diadophis; species Diadophis punctatus. Next base: position 109,820,385 of record JALIGW010000003.1, on the reverse strand, counting down.
CAGCAGGCCCTCTCAAAATCGGGACGTCTGGTCACCTTAAAACACCCACCCATGCCTTTCTCTCTGCAAGGCGGGCGCGGAGAGATGACATCGCTGCTGTCGGCGCCCCACGCTGATTGGCTGTTGAAGGGTGAGCGGCGGCGGCGACAGCAGCAAGCCGGGAGCGCTCGCCCGGAATTGGAGTCAGCGAGCAGCTGGGCATCGGGGCTCTTCCCCCGCCTTCTCCATCCTCCAGGGTCGCCACTGCGGGGGTTCCGTCTCTCTGGTGGTGCCTGCGTTGGAAGGGAAGGGGGGGAAAGGCAGCCTGCGGGGCTTGGCACGGCTGGGAGTTGCGAGGCGGCGTAGCAACCGGGCTGTTCCTCCGGGTGTGCTAAAGTGCTCGAGTTTTTTCTCTCACACATGCACACATGCACAACCTTCCAACGACCGGGAAGTCGTGCTGGGAGATCCAGTCCGACCCGGTCGTTGGAAGGTTGTGCGTGTGTGTGTGTGAGAGAGAAAACTCGAGCATTTTAGCACACCCGGAGGAACAGCCCGGTTGCTACGCCGCCTCGCAACTCCCAGCCATGCCAAGCCCCGCAGGCTGCCTTTCCCCCCCTTCCCTTCCAACGCAGGCACCACCGGAGAGACGGAACCCCCGCAGTGGCGACCCTGGAGGATGGAGAAGGCGGGGGAAGAGCCCCGATGCCCAGCTGCTCGCTGACTCCAATTCCGGGTGAGCGCTCCCGGCTTGCTGCTGTCGCCGCCGCCGCGCGTGAACGCGGTCCGCGGCGGGAAGCGAGTTCAAGCGACCCTCCGCCGTTGCCGGCCTACAACCCGGCGCCCCGTCCTGCCTGCCCCGCCCCGTGCCCCGTAGCTCTTGACTTTGCCGGAGGTGCCGACCCCCAGCGTGTCCCCCAGCACGTAGTGAGCGATCTTCACCCGGACCATGAGACTCCGCATCTAACCAGCCAGCCAGCCAGCCCAAGCCACTGCCGGCTCCCGAAGGGGAGGCGGGAGGCGAGGAAAGGCCTCCCGCCTCCCCACCCCCATGCCGACATTTGCGTTGTTTTGCCCTCTGCGCATGCGCAGCGTTCTGCACATGCGCAGAGGGCAAAATTCAAATGGCGCCGAGGCGGGCCCGCCCCCCCGTCCCGCTTAAAAAAAAATCTGGTCACTTTACATTAAAATGGCTGCCAGATCATATCAGTAATATCAGAATCAGAATCAGCAGTGTGCAGAAAACTCAATTAGATTAGTCTCCTGGCCCAATTGTGATAGTTATTAATATCCTGTGCTGGAAACTCTTCAATGGCATCTTATACTCTTTCCTTCTTGCATCCTAACATGGAGTCCCATTTTTCTAACTTAAGGGCAATGATAAGTCACAATCCAACTAAATTTGGACCTACCCAGAGTCTCTAAGCCTAAGAGAAACCAGGTAAGCAACTTAATTTTTAAAAACTGAAATGGATTTGCAGGCCCAAAGCAGCTTAACAATTGTCTCTTTCCTGCAGAAATGGCTGCTGTGACTGCACTGCCAGGTTTTCTTTGAACAATGTTGCATGCATAAAAAGGCTGACAACAGAAACAGAGCAAGAATGAGACCACTGCAAGGAAGTAACTTAGTATTTCTTAGCTCTGAGTGCTATACAGAGTTGCCAAGAAACCAGATTCATCCCATTGGCCATGGGACTGTCTTTCCTATTCAGCAGCTGTTTCCGGGCCAGGATGAGTGAACCAAGTGACAAGCATGATAGGGAGGATTCCTGTATGAATTTTTAGTGTGTGTCTCTGATTACTAATACAGTAATGTAATGATTTCCAATTTGAATAGGACCATATATGCAATTTGTTTTAAAAAAAACTATCTAAAAAGCTGCAGACCTAAAACAGCTGACAGGTAATGCCTATTATTAGAACACTCCAAAAAACCTATTGGAATACCCCAAAATTGGGAAACTATACTCGGCATTAGCACAACAAAAGAAAAGAGGGGTGGCATTATATGTCAGAGAACCATTAAAAGCCAAACAAGTATATGCAGACGAATAAGGGAGAATATTAATGGTTGAGGTGGTAATAAACCATAAACAGGTTCTTTTGATTCCAATATATATATATCCCTCACATGTATGCTTTTGCCGTGTCCCAAACAGTTTGCAGTGATGTTTCATATATATATACACACCAGGATAACACGACAGAAAAACATATATAACCCTTTCCTGGTGAAATAGCTGATTGGGAACAGAGCCTATGACCTAGTGGTTAATTTGCTGCCTTATAAGGCAGCCGGCCCGGGTTCAAATCCCAGTAAGGGGTATGGCTATCTGACGAGAGCAAAATAAGCTCGAAATAGATCTATAATAGTCTCCCTTTATTTTCATTTATCAGCAAAAAATCATATATATATATATAAAGTAAGAAAAGGAAACAACAGCAAAATACACTACAAGAAGAACTTTAAAAACTGGAAATGGAATTGCAGAATGATCTGCAAATAAATAAGAGAAAAGAGAAAATTGAACTAATAAAACATAAACTAAACCTAATAATACAAGATTAAATGGCACAAAAAATTAAAATGGCGAAACAAAACTTTTTGAAAATGCAAATAAGCCAGGTAGATGACTAGCATACAAGCTGAAAAAAGAGAAAGAGAAGAAAATGATATACAAACTGATAGATGAGAAGGGGACTCTTCACCACCAGAATGAAGATTAAAAAGTAATAATCCAGGAATTTTTCAGGAAACTTTACAGTCAAGAAAAAAATGTCAGAAGATACAATAAAACAATATTTGGAAAAAGCTGGTCTACCTAAAATACTGGATAAAGTGAGAGTAATGAATAGCAACAATGGAACTAACAGAAGCAATTAAAAGGCAAAAAAACAATAAAACACCTGGATCAGATGGGCTTCTGATAGAACTCTATAAAAATTTACAAGAGGTACTAAGGTTGTCAATGCTAGAGGTCTATAATGAAGTGCTATTAGAGGCCAAGCTCCCCAAAACATGGACAGAAGCATACATTACCTTAATATCAAAGGAAGATTCAGATCCTCAACAGATAAAAAAACTACAGACCAATATCATTATTAAATGTAGACTATAAAATATATTCTTCCATAATTTCAGAGATGATTTCTAAATCAATTTATACACCCTGATCAGAATGATTTCCTACCTAAAAGACAACTGAAAAATAATATCAGGATTATTGTGAATGCATTGGAATATTACGAAGCTCATTCTGAAAAACAGCTAGCATTGATCTTCTTGGATGTGCAAAAAGCCTTTGATAATATGAACTGGCAATTTATGATACTACAATTAAAATGTATGAACTTTGGCGAAAACTTCGCAAATATGATCCAAGCAATATATTCCAAACAAATGGCGAAAGTGATAGTAAATGGGGATATAACAGAAAATTTCAGCATAAGTAAGGGCACAAGACAAGGATGTCCACTATCTCCTTTATTATTCATATTAACTTTGGAAGTCTTGCTTAGAAAGATCAGACAAGATCCAGAAATAAAAGGTTTGGAAATAAAAAAAGAAAAGTACAAAGTACAAGCATTTGCAGATGAGTTAGTATTTATTCTGGAGGAACCTCTAGAAATGGGACTCAAACTAATAAAAAGAATAGAAGAGTTTGATGAAGTGGCAGGACTAAAAATAAACAAGGAAAAGACTAAGATGTTGACAAAGAATCTCACAAATAAACAGAAAAATGAACTGATGGAAAAGATGGTCATGCAGATAACTAAAAAAGTTAAATATTTGGGAATCTGGTTAACAGCAAGATGCACAACCATTAAAGAAGACAATTACATTAAATTAATACAACAAAGACAGACTTGGAAAAATGGAGAAATCTACAGTTGTCATTGGTTGGAAGGATAGCCACAACAAAAATGAATATTCTACCGAAATTGCTATTTTTATTTCAAGTAATTCCGATAAAACTAGGAAAAAAGTTTTTTGAGGATTTAAACAAATTGATTTTAAAGTTTGTCTGGCAAGGCAAAAAACCAAGAATCAAACTGAAAATGTTACAAGACACCAAAAATAAGGGGGGTGGGACTACCAGATTGGGAGCTGTACTACCAGGTCTCAGTGCTCACATGGGTGAAAGAGTGGTTAAATTTGACGAACAAAAGAATATTGACTCTAGAAGGACATGACTTACAATTGGGGTGGCATGCATTTACGTGGTATGGGAAAAGTAAAATACATGGATATTTCCAAAGGCACTATATCAGGAATGCTCTGCTTTCAGTATGGGAAAGAATCAAACAGAAACATTACATGAAAATACCAGTCTGGCTATACACGATGGAAGCACTAATATATCCAAATGCTCTTGAACTGGAAAAAATCGTAAGGTATAAAGATATCCTAAAGGAACAAGGGGACTTAAAATTAAAACAGGAACTAAAAAATCAAGGAATTGATTTGGACTGGTGGCCATATATCCAAATACAAATGAGATACAAGAAAGATGCAGAAATATATGGATTCTATAAAGAACCTCTAGAATTAGATCAGATATTTCTGGGGACAGATGATAAATTAATAAAGACAATATATAGCTACTTACTGAATTTTAAAATGGAAGAAGAACATGTAAAAGAAACTATGATAGTATGGGCTAAATTTTTTGGATCTAGTATAGAATTAGACAATTGGCAATGACTATGGGAAAGAAACTACAAACTAACAATGTCAACAGCATATAAAGAAAACCTTTACAAAATGTTCTACAGATGGCATTTGCCACCAGCAAGAATGGCAAAGATGTTCCAAAACACATCGCCAGAGTGCTGGAAATTTATTTATTTATTTATTTACTTTGTTGTATTTCTAGGCCGCTCAACTCCCCAGGGACTCTGAGCGGCTCACAACAAATACAATAATGACAATATAAAAATAAAGTTAAAAACAACAATTTAAAAAACATTTTACCCATTTAAAACATTCATTCATACAACTCTATCATAAACCCACAACAATAATTCTTCCATACAATTCATTAGTCCCATGCCTGCCGAAAAAGCCAAGTCTTCACGGCTTTTCTGAAGGCCAATAAGGTGGGGATAGTATGGATCTCAGGGGGTAGCTGATTCCAGAGAGCTGGGGCAGCCACAGAGAAGCCCCTCGCCCATGGGCCCATCAGCCGACATTGTTCAGCTGACGGAACCCAAAGCAGACCAGCCCTGTGGGATCTAACCGGTCGCAGGGAGGTATGTGGTAGAAGGCGGTCCTGAAGAAATGTAAACAGATACCGGGTACCTATTACCATATATGGTGGACCTGTCCAATGGCGAAAAATATTGGTTAAAGATAAAAAGGTGGTTAGAAGAAATGACAACAAAACAAATAGATCTAAAACCAGAATTGTTACCGGGAAAATACAATAAAAGAATTACATATTTAATATTACATGTGATAAAGGTAGCGAGAATTATGTACGCACAAAATTGGAAAAATGAAAATATACCTATAGATGAAAATGTAATAAAGAAAATATTAGATTGTGCCAAAATGGACAGGTTAATGATGAAAATTAAGGATAAAGAGGAAACAGAGTACTATTTAACTTGGGACCTATTTTATAAAGGGTTAGAAAATAGAAGCAGAAATTAGTAATTTATAATTAAGGATGATTAATAAAATAAATACAATAAATGTAAATAAAAGCAAAAATATATATAAGCAATGTGATGATGATGTTCGTCCATCGTATTCGAAGAGGACCTTGGCATCTATAATTGGGGGGGATGCGCGTGAATTGGTTTAAAGTGAGGGAGAGGTGCACATAGTCAGCCTCACTCTCTCTTCCCAGATTCCATCTTGCTTCAAATAGTAGGACAAGAATCAAGACAGTTGGAGATGGGCTGGGCGCAGTGGTTGACCAGGGTGTCTTTCGTGTCTTGCCGTGCTCTTAGTGTACCACATCACTTGCAGAGACCGCCTTCATGACTGTTGTCCTATTCTAGTAGATTTCATCCGCTCAGTCCGCCGGAATCTGTCTTCACATGCTCGGGATAGACAAGTCCTGATCTCACCGAAGGTCTATGACCCAACGGCTACTCTCAACCTGGTTTGGCCATCCTGTCGAAGCTGTTGCCCGTGGTGTGGCTGCTGTGCATGCTACAACTGCTAGGAGCCGCAGGTGAGAGCTGAGTGAGAGGTGGGGAACGAGGTGCCATAAAAGCTGCCCTAAAATGAGCTGCTGTAAAGGACATGACATGCCCCTACACCAGAGGTGCTACCCCTCCCTGAGCACCCCATACACCCCTATAAGCAATAATACCATAAGCAATATTATCACTGGATTATATTTGATTATACATTAAATTGTATAGGGCGATTAGAAGGGAAGATTATATTGTAAGTATTATGAGAATAATGGTTATAATTATGGTGTGTATAAAATTATGTGTATTCAAACATCCCGGTAAACCGGGGCCGGGATACAGAAAGCACACTGCCATTGCAGAAATGGAAACATTATGTATAACAAAGGAAAATGTATAATAATAAAAAGAAAGAAAGAAAAAAGAACACTCCAAAAAAGAAGTATGCAGGGATTGTAAAGAGGGAATTCACCCTCAAGGTCATAATTGTTTTGTGAACAAAAAATGCTGTGAAAGTTGGACAAGCCCCATTTGTTACATCTTTACCCTCTTGGTTTTTCTTCTTGAAACGTTTCTCCCTTCAAACACAGCATGCCCCTTTTCTCCATTCCAAAAGTTCCGCTGGAAAGTTTAGAAATGCACCTTTCTGTCGTACATAGAAGATTTCCCCCCCTTTACAGATCCTACTGTGAGTGAAATTACTAGGACCACCTGGTTTTAGCCAATTTCATTCACAGGAGGTGTCCAGAATAAAAGGCTTTGGTAGTAGGTCAAAACCACTACCCTTGGCTCTCTGCAATACTGATATTAAATTGGGTGGATGTTGCCCATTAAGGGATGTCTTGGAGGGAAAATGGTGACCATTTTGTTTACGTCTTCCAATGGTGCATCCTTTACACATACAATTTCTTCAGGCACGTTTTATACATTCCTCACTCAACTATAATTTAAGAGCAACTTGCTTGTAAGAGCTGAGAATGTTTCTGAATAATTTGTTTTCTAAAAATCTAGAAGAAGATGGTACATACTGTATATACCTTACAGAATAGAAGCCAGAAGGAAACTAGTTGATAGGGGAGTTCAAAACTAAGAACTTCGACATATCGGTACTGTTTGTGTTTTAGTCTGTCTCTGGACAGTTTTGCAGCTCAGAACATTTTGTATTCTAATAGCTAAGTACAGGGCTGTCAAACTCCTGACCCACGGGCCAGATGCATCATGCGCTGGACATGCCCATGCCCAGTTTAGCGAAGGGGGAAAAAGTCCCGATGTGTCATGTGATGCTGCCATGACAACATGAATTTGACACCCCTGGCCAAGGACCAATCCTCTTTGTGCAACATATATAATCTTTTTTAAAATAAATAAAGTTTTTTTTATTTTTATAGACAAACAAACATAAAATACATAATTAATCCATCAGTGCATCATCTAATAATACTAATAATACTAATACCACTTTATAAAGCCCTAGTTAGACCACAACTAGAATACTGCATCCAGTTTTGGTCACCACACTACAAAAAAGACATTGAAATTCTAGAGAAAGTGCAGAAGAGAGCAACCAGGATGATAAAGGGACTGGAAACTAAAACATACGAAGAGCGGTTGCAGGAACTGAGCATGGCCAGTCTGGCGAAAAGAAGCCAGGGGTGACACGATAACAGTGTTCCAATACTTGAGGGGCTACCACAGAGAGGATGGGGTTGGGGCTGTTTTCCAAAGCCCCAGAAGGCCAGACAAGGAATAACGGATGGAAGCTGACCAAGGAGTGATTCAATCTGGAAATAAGGAGGAACTTTCTGTCAGTGAGAGTGATCAACCAGTGGAACAGCCTGCCTGTGGAGGTTGTGAGAGCTCCAACATTTGAGACTTTCAAGGGGAGATTGGACTGCCATTTGTCCAAAATGGTATAGGGACTCCTGCTTGAGCGGGGGGTTGGACTAGATGACCTACAAGGTCCCTTCCAACTCTAATAAATCTAATCTAATCTAATCTGCGTGCTTCTTCTGTGCCTTCTCCCTATTCCCCCGTTATTTCTCATATCCTAATATTTATCATTTCATTTGTTATAACATTTCACTCCTCTTTCTTTACAATATTATTCTATACATATCTCTTCTCCAACCAATCATAAAATTGACCCCATATCTGAAAATATTCCGATTCCTCTCTTTCTTTAAGTATCAAGGTCAATCTATTCATTTCTGCACAATCCAATATTTTCTTAATTATTTCTTCCTCCATAGGGATTTTCTCTGCTTTCCATCTTGGCGCAAACACTATCTTTGCTGCCATTATCACATGTACAATCAATACAATACGTATTTTTCAGAGTATAAGACACAACTTTTCCCACCCTAAAAGAGGCTGAAAATTTGGGTGCGTCTTATACTCCAAATGTAGCTTTTACTAAGCTTTTTTTCAGCCCTAACGAGATGCTAACGAGTGAAGTGATCTTCCGTGCTTTGCTAGCTAAACGATCTTCCCTTTGCCTGCTTTTTTCACAGCTGCTCCCTCCGTCAATCAGCTGGGCTTCTGGGCTTTAGAAGCCTTTTTTCAGCCCTAACGCCAGTGAAGCGATCTTCCATGCTTTGCTAGCAAGCGACCTTCCGCCTTTTTTCAGCCCTAACGAGGTGCTAACGAGTGACGCAATCTTCCGTGCTTTGCTAGTGAAGCAATCTTCCCTTTGCCTGCTTTTCTCGTTGTTTCTCTCTCTGAAGAGAGAGAGAAGTGAAGTGTTTTAGAAACTGTTTTTTATCCCCAACAAGGGGATAAAAAGCAAGCACGCGTGCTCAAAACCAGCAAACTAATGTGCTGAAGCTGACCAGACTAAGGACTAGCCAGATGAATACCTGGTAGGCAGATTATTTTTTCCCTATTTTCCTCCTGCAAAACTAAGGTGCGTTTTATACTCCGGTGCATCTTATACTCCAAAAAATACGGTATATATTTTCCTTACTGAATTTCTCTGGTAAGATACCCAATAGAAACAGTTCTGGTTTTAAATCTATATGTTGCTGTATCATTTCTTCTAACCATGTTTTAATTTTAATCCAATAATTTCTTGCTTCTGGGCATGTCCACCACATATGATAATACGATCCAGGTAACTGATGACATTTCCAACATTTTGCAGATTGAGTTTTAAACATTTTTGCCAGTTTTTCAGGTGTCATATGCCAGCTATAAAACATTTTATACTGATTTTCCTTATATGCTGTGGATATTGTTAATTTGTAATTCCTTTCCCATAACTGCTGCCATTTATCTAACTCAATTGAATAACCAATTTTTTTTGCCCACGAGTATCATTGTTTCTTTTACCTGATCTTCTGCTAGTTCAATACTGAGTAGGTAATTATATATATATTTAAATTATGTGTTCATCTGTTCCTGTGAGTATGTTATCCAGTTCTGTCATTTCTAAATAAAAACCATATAATTTAATGTCTTTTTCATATCTTGTTCGTATTTGCATATAAGTATACCAGTCTAAATCAATCCCCTGTACTTTTATTTCATGTTTCCCTTTCAAGTCCCCCTTGTCAGTTAAGATATCCTTATATCTAAGAATGTTACTAATATTACTAATATTTGGATGTATTAATGCTTCCATAGTTGATAACCATAATGGTATTTTCAAATAATGTTTCTCTAATCTTCTCCCATACTTGTAATAATGCATTTCTTACATAATGTCTTTGAAAGTAAGTGTGCGTCTTACTTCTGCCATACCATAAAAAGGCATGCCATCCCAATTGTAGATCATTACCTTCCAATGTTAATAGTCTTATATTTCTAAGTCCAATCCATTCTCTCATCCAAGTCAATGTTGCTGCCTGGTAATATAGCTCCCAATTCGGTAGTCCAAATCCTCCTCGTAATCTCACATCTTGTAGAAGCTTTATGTTTATTCTTTTTTTCCCTTGCCATATAAATTTCCTTACTATTTTATCAAGAAGATCAAAATATGTCTTTTCTAGTTTTATCAGTATCGTCTGAAATAAAAATAATAGTCTCGGTAATATGTTCATCTTTATTATCGCGATCTTTCCCATTAATGATAGCTGTAGATTTTTCCATTTCTCCAGCCTTTCTCAATTTGTTTTTTTAATTTATAGTAATTATCTTCCTTTATCGTTATGCATCGTGAGGTTAAATATATTCCTAAATATTTTACTTTCTTTACAATTTGAATATTTAATTTCTCCGTCAATTCTCTTTTCTGTTTTTCTGTGATATTTTTGACCAACATTTTTGTTTTTTCTTTGTTTATTTTTAAAGCTGCAACCTCTCCATACTCTTCTATTTGTTCTAATAGTTTAGGGCCCGATATTTGAGGCTCCTCCAGAATAAAAACTAAATCATCTGCAAAGGCTTGTAATTTATATTCTTCTCTCTTAATTTTCATTCCTTTTATTTCTTCATTTCTTCTTATGTTTCTGTTCAAAACTTCTAATGTCAATACAAATAGCAAAGGAGATAAAGGACTTGTTCCTTTCATTATTTTTATTTTTTCTGTGATCTCTCCATTCATCATTATTTTTGCCGCTTGCCTCTTATAAATTGTTTTTATCATATTTGTAAATCTCTCTCCAAAATCCATCGTCTGCAATTGTTCTATCATAAATTGCCAATTCACGTTATCAAACACTTTCTGTGCATCTAAAAACATCATCACCATTTGTTTTTCTGAATGTACCTTATAATATTCCAAAGTGTTCAAAATTATCCTCATATTGTCTCTAATTTGTCTTTTAGGTAGGAATCCATTTTGGTCCATATGAATAAATTAATTTAACAGCCTTTTTAGTCTATTCGCCATTATTGACGCAAAAAAATTATAATCCGCATTCAACAATGAGATCGGTCTATAATTTTTGACTTGTTGTAAGTCTGTATCTTCTTTAGGTATAAGTGTAACATATGCCCAACATATAGAATCTATATTGGTATAGTATAGTATACATTTTCAACCTAGTAAAATAGGGCCTTTTCTCACTTTGAGGCTCACCAAATCACAAGCATGCCCTGATTAAATTGCCTTCCCCAATCCATGAGTGAGCAAAACTGTCTTTCAATAGAAGTACAAAACTGTATTTCTATTGAACAAATATTTTCCTCTATCCCTTAACAATAGCCTGAACATGTATCAAATCTGTTTTATCTGAATGGGGTTTTGCTTTGGAGACAGCAAATTTCATTCCAATTTCTGTCATCTCAAGGATTTCAGCTCAGCAGTGGGGGTATAGGCCATAGCTAGAACAACTGATTATTGATACCAAACCTTGTGTGGGAATTGTGAAATTTAGAGCACTTTTTCTCAACTTTAGTAATTCTAGTATGTGTAGACTTGAAGTCCAAGAATTCCCCAGTCGGCATGCAGGCTGGGGAATTCTGGGAGTTGAAGTCCACATATCTTAAAGTTGCCATGGTTGAGAAACATTGTTCTAGTCCAGAGAACACCAATCCGCTGTCACATATTTGATAATGTTTAATCCAGAATTTCATCAATGACAATATATATTCATAATTAAACTATCACAAGATATTAAGTATTGCAAAAGCAATGTTGATTACCAGCTTTCAAAAGAGATTTAGATAAAACTATCAATCACAACAAATCACAAAAGTCAGACGTTACTTCCATTACCAGAAATAGTTGTATGGCTTCCAGGAGAATACAACTAAGAGGAAGACATTGGGTTCCTGCTTGTGAGCATTTTCCACAGTATCTTGCTAGTCACTTTGGAACTATGGTGCTTCATTTTCAATTGGCTAAAATGGGCACCATGGATACCAGATAAAGCAGTGCACCTCATTTATTCCTTCCTCTTTTGTCTCATTCTTTATACTGAGAGTCATTGGTTACCACACTTAACTCTTCATTAAATGCATGTATGGAAAACCCTCACCTAGGCTATGCAGAATCTAGAAGGCAAAGAGCACATTTGAGATGCTCTGCCAGGTTTACTGGCATTTTCAATCATTGCCCACATTTCTGCTAACATGTACAGACTAACCAACAGCTACTAGACAAACTGCTAGTGTGCAATTGCAGCTACAAGAGTTTGACCTCTATGTCACTGACTATAGTAAGGATCAGCATGATGCTTATGGCACTGTTGGGATATTTTAATTTAAGAACATATTGTGGGCACACTCACAATATATTTCAATCTGGTAAGATTGTCTTTAAGATCTCTAGTCTTCCAGGGTATTCTTTACAACCTCATCTTCCCTTGATCTTTTCTCTGGGTACACTGCACACCTCCAAGCAAGGCTCTAGAACAACCTTCCAACATTTTATTTTTGAGGAAGATGGATTCTGTGGACAGCAAGGGAAGGGTCCACAGGTGTTTTGTTGCTTTTAGATTGCATGTCACAATTAAAAGGGTTCCTTTTAGATGCCTAGCCGGCTTCCACTCCATCAAATAGAGATATTATATCTGGTGGAATCACTCTTGGAGACCTTTTCTCCAAAAACTGTGTTCATGTGGCACATGTTATTTGTGTGTATGTGTGTACATACATACATACATACATACACACATACATACATACTGTGTGTCTATATATACTGTATATACACACACACATTGTGTGTGTGTGTGTGTGTGTGTGTGTGTGTGTGTGTGTGTGTGTGTGTGTGTGTGTGTGTGTGTGTGTGTGTAAGTGTTTGTATATGTACCATACTGTATGTCTATGTCTATGTCTGTATGCATTGGTTAGCAGCCACACTTAAAATTAATTGCCTGAAAATATTTTTTTAATCCCATTTATAAATTTATCCAATCTTTGTTAGCATGCATAAATAAACAAGCAAATTATTCCATCACACATTTCCTTCATTGCACCTACACATACATGCAGTTGTGCACATTGATCTATTTAGAAAAGGCCATGACAATTGGATCTCAGCAAGGTTACTGTTGTACATGCTGAATTCTTAAACCCACAAAGGTGTGTGGGTTGCTGTTGTGCTAGGAATGGTCTCTTGTCTAGATTACTGTTTAGAGAACTTTGAGAGATTTATCTGTTTATGCTCAGGCTACCAGATCTGGGTAGCATAAATCCAGGCACACAACAGATACTCCTCAACTTACAACCATTAGTTTAATTATGGTTCAAAGTTACGAAGGTCTCAGAAAAACTGACTTATGATCCATTCTCTAACTTTGTGCCATCCCCATGGTCATGTGATCACAATTTGGAAGCTTAGCTACCAGGTCATATTTATGACAGTTGCGGTGTCTTGGGGGGCACCTGATTGCAATGTGTGACCTTCCCCCTTGGCTTCCCACAAGCAAAATCAATTGAGGAAGCTGGATTCACATAACAGTTATGTGATTCACTTAATGACTGCAGTGGTTCATTTAATAATTGTGGTAAAAATAGTCATAAAATTAGGAACAGTCACTTGCTTTATAACAGTAGCAACTTAATGATGGAAATTCTGGTCCCTATTGAGGTCAAAAGTCAAGGACTACCTGCCTTCATTATATGGCAACAAAGAGAAAGAAAACTGTCTTTGCTGCCACCTAGCGGCCCTCAACTTTTTGTAACCCTTTGTTCTTTGTTCCTTAGTTATTTAACTAATTTATATGGCCACTTATCTCACAACAGGGACTCTGGGAGGATAACACAAAATAAAAACTCAAATACTACTAAGCAATAATAAATATACACAATGGCAATAGAGGATAACAAAAATCATCAACAAATATTGTGTGAATCCCATGGGATCAATTAATGTCCCAACTCTCATACTTGGGAAAATGTCCATATTTTTAAGGCTTTACAAAATGCCAACGGGGTCGGTGCCAATTGTATCTTGGGTCTTGGGGTATATGGTGTTTGAGAAAGCAGGAGGAAAAAAGGCTACTTTTTAGGTCCTCCGAGACCTAGCACAAGCAAACAAATGGGAAAATATCTTTGTGCCTGGGGACAAATGCAAGAAAATCTATGGATGCTAATTCTGTAGATCTCACTGAGTTCAGTAGGTATCACCCAATTTCATTTTCTGAAATGGAGAATATCTTTTCCCTCAATGGCTCTCTCTTTGTTATAGAACTTCTGTAAATATATCTTGCCCCTTCTCTCTCTGAGACTCTGAGATTCTTCACTGCAAACACGCACCCTCTACAGCAGTGATGGCGAACCTATGGCACGGGTGCCACAGGTGGCACGCGGAGCCATATCTGCCGGCACGCGAGCCGTTGCCCTAGCTCAGCTGCAGCACGTATGTGTGTGCCCGCCAGCTGATTTTTGGCTTGCGTGGAGGCTCTGGGAGGGCGATTTTGGCCTCCAGAGGGCCTCCAGGGTGGCCGGGGGAGCGTTTTTGCCTTCCCCAAGCTCCAAGAAAGCCTCTGGAGCCTGTGGAGGGCAAAAAATGGGCCTACAGGGCCCACTGGAAGTCGGGAAATGGGTGAGTGGGGGGGTTGTGCACGCATGTGCAGGGGGGGTGGGGTGAGTGGGGGGCTTTGAATTATGGGTGTGGGCACGCACGCGCGTGCAATAGCGCACGCACACACTATTTTGGCACTCGAGGAAAAAAAGGTTCGCTATCACTGCTCTACAGCTACAGATTGACAAGAGAATAGAGTAGGGCAGGGGTGTCAAACTTGATTTCATTGAGGCCATATCAGGGTTGTGTTTGACCTTGTGGGGGGCAGAATGGGTGTGGCCATGGTGGGTGTGGCCAGCTCGACGTCGTGTCAGGGGCACCTATAGTGGCCTGAGTGCTCTGCCAGAGAAAACGGAGTTCTGGAGGGCCGCATGCAGCCCTCCTGAGCTTCGTTTTCACTGACAGAGGCACTGCGGGCTGGTCCTTCACTGTTTCCAGGGTGGCCCCACGGGCCAGATCTAAGCACCCCATGGGCCAGATCCGGTCCCCGGGGCCTTGAGTTTGACACCCCTGGAGAGGGCTAGTATCCTCATCTGAACCTTTTTGAAGATTCTAGCAGCTTTTGCTCTCTCCTGCAGAGTATAGTCAAGAGGCATCTATGACAGTGCAGTTGAACTCCCCCCCCCACTAATTCCACCAATTCTCAAGCTGTCCTGTTTACCCAGTAGTCTGGGGACATATCAAAGAATGGGGCTGAAGCTTTAGAATGGGTGGCTTCAAAATCTCAACCAATATACAGTACCCCATGCCATTCTGTTATATCTTTATCAAAGCAGCATCACTTGAATAGCTACTGAGACCATTTTTCCTCTGTTCTCTGAAGAGTATTTCCAAAACTTATTCTGTCCATTCATAGTGGTATGTAGAACTCTATATTCTTTAGATGTAAAAATGCACTGCAGGTGATAGCTGTTGGAACCTTGATCTGTTCTACAGTCAGCATTTCTACAACTTGTGTATATAACATGCCATATATAGTAAATGGGTGAAATTTTAAAAATGCACACACATTGTGGTTATGTACAGTATTACTTTTCTTATTGAAGATTGGGGAGCTTCTTAATGTTACAGAGTTTAGTGTTTGACCAAAGCAATATTTGGTCTTGGGATGTTTGCTCTGAATTTGGAGCTCAGCTATCACCTTTGGCTCCAAGTAGCTGTAACATGCACAGCAGCAATACCCCAGTAAATCATTTTGGCAGTTGGGGCAAACCAGGTGAGAATAGCCAGTGGGGTCTTCAACTCTTGGTGGGAAAGGGATTTGTCTACCCCCCACCCCATGAAGTCTGATGCTGGCAAATTGAGGGGAAGAGATGATCAACAGTCCAACAGTCAAGAAGGTGGGCTCAGCTGGCGTTGTGGAGTGCTAAGACATTTGGACCTCTTGGTCATCCACTGCAACAGGAGAGGTCTCCAGCTGTAATAGTTGTTACTGGATTAGAGTCTCCTCTGCTGAGACAGTGGAACTGTCCTTGTGTAACACTGAAAATTCCATCATGAACAGATTTCTCTTGTGTGGTTAATCTTCATCTACAATTCATTAGCAAATCAGCTCAGTCCAAATCTAATCTATTGAGTCTTGTAGTGATAGGGGAGTAATGAAGTAACAGGTGGAGATGACTACATGGTTTGTTGTTACAAGATTGTTACAAACCTTCATGTTTGGGCCAGTGGTCATTTGTCTCATTACCCAGGGCCACAGAGATATCAGGCATCATCCAGGGTGATTGGGTCACCCTTCTACATGGGGGAGAGAGTTAGAAAAGGCACCCTAAATATTGCATGCCTCACACCATCTGATTAGTTAATTGCAACCAATAGATCATCTGCTTGGTGGCTGAGAATCAAGAAAAATGAATAAAACTTTCATTTTTGGAAACTGGACTGTCCATACCATTCTGGATAGAGACAAGGCCAAAACAATGAACAGCATTCATAGCAGCCAAACGTCATCTTCATAACACTGACATTGCTGCATTCAGGTTGTCAGATGAGGGTTCATTACAGGAAGCAGTGAGTGGATATATGTTCTTTTGGAATGGGAAACCACAGATTGACAACATGACTCCCTTTTCTTATATTTCCTTAAATTCTTTATACCTTTTATGGTATTTAAAAATTCTATTAAATTTAACGAGGAGAAAAGGCTGGCTTAAAATACCTCTCAATCTGAGAAACCCCCTTATTTCCCTTTTTTAATTGAAATTTATTGATAAAAGTTTCATCATTTGGAACTATGGAAAAGAGTAATCAAATTCCATCATGACCTTAACAACTTCCATTGCAGCATTAATCTTTGCCTTAATCATTCTACAAAATAAGTCTACTTCCGTCATGTTAAAACTACACATTGGCTAAATAAATATCACATTATGCAGGAAAACTGCTGATTGCCATGTAGACCCATAGGCTTCAAGTTTCTACACAGAACACATTGCTGGACCAAATATCTATAGGCAGGCTCTATGCCATGGCTAAATTCGTCCTGACCCATTTGACAGAGATGCTCAACTGTTGAGCAATTCAGCCAGGCATTCAGGAAACAGAGCTACCATCCAATGAGATCAATAAATAAATCAATGGAGGCAGATCAATTCCCAGGGAGACCTATTAAAAAACAGACTACAAAATCAGAACAGAATGCACTGATTGTCACCTTCAGCTCACAACTCAAGCCATTCAAAGACATTATTAATAAATTATTGTCAATTGTCCAACTAGTGAACCCAAAATAAGTAAACACTCTCAGGAGCTTTGAATTCCCAAAAGTAAAACTTTATTGGACACCATTTTGGTACTGAAGAATCAAAAACAGCTCTAGTTTTTCCACACTTGCCTAGTTAAACAATAGCTTCCCTTTCTCCCCACCCCTGGGTGATGACATTGTCCAATTATGAGACATCCTTTGGTTATGGGAACAATCCACCTCCTTCTCATGCACTTGGAGTCATGATCTTGATGGTTTCCAGACTCTCACGATCTGCGCACAAAATCTCAGCACTCCATTCCACCCTTCCCTCCCCCATTCATTGACAAGTTGAATAGCATTAAGGTTTGCAAGAAGCAAAGTGGTTCAATCTTGACATGCTGACCCCCTGAAGGAAGGGGACACCTGGAGAATATTAAACATAAATGAACACCATTACCGAGGTAGTCTTAGCCTTCAACAATCTCCTCGGCCATTGAGGGCATTTTGCATGGAACCTTCTTACTAATTTGTCTGCACTAACATTGTGGGCCCCCATCCAGAGGTGGGATTCAGCCAGTTTGGACCAGTTCGGGTGAACCGGTTGTTAAATTTTGTGCTGTTCGGAGAACCGGCTAATCACACCACTGGCTGGCCCCACCCACCCTGCCCCACCCCGCTCCTCCCAGTCACTCCTTATCTCGCCTCACCTGCCCTGGCCGCGGCATAGCAGCTGCTGCTCTCTGGCTCTCTCCCTCGCTCGCTCGCTTGCTTGCCACAACCACGTGGGCCCCACAGCCCAGCCCACTTGCCTGCCTTCACCCCAGCCTCCCATGCAGCCCAGCTCCCTGCCGAGCCTTCCTTCACCATTCTCCTCTGCCTCCCATGCGGCCCAGCTACCTGACTGCCTGGTGAGCCTTCCTTCGCCTCTTTGCAGGTGTGAATGGCGTGCCACCGCTGCCTCTTTGCCAGCATGAACTGCCTGTTACAGGGCCTCCCTAGGGCTCCCCCGGCCTGTTACAGGCAAAAATGGAGGGTCCCTGGGTCTGATTCAACACTCCCAGTCCTCGTTTAGGCCTCTCTAGGGCTCCCCTGGCCTGTTACAGGCCAAAATGGAGCATTCCTGGGCCCAATCCAACCCTCCCCACGCCATTTCCCATGGTTTTACTGTACTTACTTTGCAGAAGAGGCTGACCCACGTGGCAGAGAAGCCAAAGTCTTTTATTCAGAAGTTGGTGAAGCTGTAAGAACATGAGATGTAAGGAAAACAGTTTTCCCCATCTGAATAAAAGACTTTGGCTCCTCTGCCATGAGGGCCTGCAGGCTTAGTTTGGACCCAGTCTGGTCAGGCATAGTTTGGGCCCAGTCTGCTTGCTGCTGACTGGCTAGTTTGAATGAGCAGCTTCAGGGATTGGGGCGTGGCAGCCAATCAACAAGGGCTTGTAGTTCAGCCCAATAGACAAAGGAAGCAAGCTGCTCATTGATTGGCTGCTGTTGCTACCTCAATCCCTGAAGCTGGCCCCAAGCGAAAGTCTTTTACTCAGAAGCTGGTGAAAATGTTTTCCTTAGATTTCACATTCTTACTGTCAGTTTTTGAAGCCATCTTATTTCGTTGGGGGTGTTTTTTGGAACCCTGACATTTACAGTTTTGCCATCATCTGAATAAAACATTTTGGCTTCTCTGCCAGTGGGTCAGCCTCTTCTGGACCTCTGGAGATCTTCAAAAAGTAAGTAATTCATGGGAAATGGGGTGGGGAGGAGTAAGTGAAACCTGAGATGCTAGCAAAGCAGGCCCAGTCTGTGGAGACCCAGCGGGACAGGATGGAATGGGGGAAGCAATTGTGGTGACCCCAGGGGAGCATGGGGTATCTCAGTGGATTGGGGGAGGCCTTGGATGGTCTGCTGCAGCACTAGGCCCCACATGCTGTTCCAAGCCTGAGATGAGGGATGGTCTCAGGGAAGGGGCTCCCCTTCAGCTTGCCCTTAACTTAGAGACTTGGAATGGTTTCAACAAGCTACAGTGGAACACTGGGTGGACTTGCCTGAGCACCTTCAATAACTGTAATTCCACTGTAACTGAGTTTATAATTTGAACAATTGGGAACAATCCTATGTAATTGGGACCCAATTTCTTACATGGTTGGTTCAGTTTCAGGTATTTAGTAGACAGGTATATTTTCTCCCCAATCCTGAGCTCCTTCTGGAGGGCTCTTTTCCAATCTGCCTGTTTCTTTTGTGATTTCCTGGCTTTATTCAGTGCTTTTTGCACATTCCCCCAGGCTGCTTTTAGGGTGTCCATCCATTCAGCTAGCATTACGCACAAGTGGCTTACAATAACTTGGTGCATAGTAGCACTGGGTTCATCCCATTCAAAGTAACCACGGCAGTTGTTTGTACCTATGCCAGAATTTCTGAGGGAGGAGGCTACAAACAACTCCCATGGTTACTTTGAATGGGATGAACCCAGTGCTACTATGCACCAAGTTATTGTAAGCCACTTGTGCAAAAGGTAGGAGCTCCGCCCAGTTGGTTTGCTGATAGTGTACATAGCAATGTAGGTATTGCTCCACTATTGTGTTAGTCCATCCTACCATCCCATTGGTACTCAGATTGTCAGCGGCCATTGGTGGAGCCATGCCGCCTCACCTGCTGCCGCCTTCAGGCTGCTGAGTGTCTTCCTGTAGGTCTACTTGGTGCTGCATGTGCCGGGCTATGAGCTGAGCTCAGTGCTCTTCTGGCCCTGGCCCTGGCCCTGGTGGCACTAGCTCTCGTGCTGGCTGTGCAAGGCGGTGCAGGGAGCTCTCCGGAGGTCATAGATCTGGGATGACTTGCCCTGCACCAGGCAGGAGCAGCCCAGCAGGATGGCTGAAAGCAGTTCTGCCAGGATGGCGAAGAGCCCCTGTGAGGCCAGCAGCAGCACAGGCAGCCGCTCAGCAGCTAGCGGCCAAAAGTGTCCTGGCAGGGCAGGCAGAGGCTGGGGTGCACCAAGAACTTGGGACATTGCGGCCGCAGGCAAGCAGGCAGTGGGATGGATAGGGCAGGGCTAGCGGACTCGCTGCCTCCTGTATGTGAAAACAATAAGACCTCCCCAAAAATAAGCCCAAGTGCTTATTTTGGGGCCTAAAAGAATATAAGACTGGGTCTTATTTTTGGGGAAACGTGTGTGTGTGTATAAATTGTTTTTTAAATTTTCAATTGCTTTTTTTTCAATTTTTCAAGTCTTTTTTCAACTTTTAAATTTCTTTTTAATTTTAAATTCCATTTTCAATTTTTCAAACTTCAATTTTAATTTTTTTTGCAATTTTTTAATATATTTTTTTCAATTTTTCAATTTCTTTTTTCAACCAAACATTTTTTAAAAAGTTTAGTTATTTTAATTCTTTAGAAAATTTTAAATTCTTAATGAACTAAGAGGAAAAAAATTAAAAAATCATGGAAAAAGAGACAGAAACTAAAAACACGGAAGATAGTGATCAATTTTCAAGACCGAGAACAAAGGATCAAGAACATTTGTAAACTATTGTAAACCAACACTTCGCAACAGAGAAAATAAATTTTTAGACATTTTTAAAAAACAAAAAAATCATGGACATAGAGATTGACATTATAGTGACTTTTGTGTCATATGTTTGAGCTTATGCCCACAGAAGACCCAAACTAGATATGTATCAAATGTAAATCATATGAATTACTAGCAGAAAAAGTAAAGGGTCTAGAAGAAACTCTAGCCACTCTGAAACTCAGTGAACAAAGTGAGAATTCCCAGACAAACAAGAAGACTACACCAAAATTAAACATAACAGGGAGCAAACAGCTTCTTTAAAAAATGGCCCCATAAATGAACAAAAAGAAGACAATTTATATACCCAACTTGAACCCAATAGGGAACAAACAGCCCCCCCCCAAATGACCCTATGTATGAACCTAAAGAGGAAGACTGATGGAAACATGTCACTTTTAGGAGAAAACAGCAACCAAGAGCAAAGCCCCTACTATCTACCCTAGTATCCAGTGAAGCCCCTCTGGAACTGAACAATTGCTTTCAAAGCCTCCCCCTGGAAGAAAATATGCAGACAACTATAAAAAAAAAAGCGATCATCAATAGTTTCTAAAAAGGAGACACAACCCAGCATCCCTGTGACAGGAAGAATAGTATCCCAGACTTCCCTAGGAAAAAAAAGGTAAATATTGGTGATAGAAGATTCAATTCTTAGGGGAATAGAAACTATAGCCTGCAGACCGAATAGCCAATATAGAGTGGTATATTGTCTCCCTGGAGCAAAAATCAAAGATGTAACTGAGAAACTTACTAAAATAATCAACCCCACGGATTACTACTCCTTTCTTCTCCTACACATGGGGATCAATGACGCAACAATAAATCTAAAAACAATAACAAGACATTACAAACAGCTGGGGAAGAAAGTTAATTAGGAGCTCAAGTAATGTTTTCATCTATACTTCCAACAAAAGGCCAACATCCAATGAGAGAGCAAAGGATTTTAGAAATGAACCATTGGCTTAAAAACTGATGTCAACAAGGTAACTTTGGCTTTCTAGACCATGGTCTGCATTATCAACATGAACAGCTACTGGCAAGGGATGGAGTGAACCTCACAAGAACTGGAAAGAATATATTTAGAAAACAACAGGCTCACCTTAACTCGCTTTAAACTAAAACTGGGGGGGAGGCAATCTTCAAGACCTTTAGAACCTGATTCCAAGCAAAAACCACTAGATAACCAATCATATAAAGAGGTAGGGAGTAAAGAGAAAGAAAAAGAAAAAGAAGAAAAAAAGGAAAAACACATTGAAGTATAGAGTGATAGAAACTCAGGTACAAAGTAAGAGATGTAAGAAACATACCCAAGATCCATAAAGACTCAAATGCCTATACACAAATACTCAAAGTTTTAGGAACAAAGACGGTGAACTTTAAATACTAGTACATGAAGGTAAATATGATATAGTTTCCATTACTAAAACATGGTGAGATGAAACTCATCACTGGAATGTACTGATGGAAGGATGCAAATTATTTTTAAAAAAACAGACCTAACAAAAGAGGAGGTGGAGTTGCATTATATATAAAAGATCACTACATCTCTACAGAAATCAACAAAACCAAGAATGAAAACCACCTAGAATCCATATGGGTCAATATAAAAGGAAAAAATAATGCCATTGCTATAGGCAATAGCAATAGCACTTAGACTTATATACCGCTTCATAGTGCTTTACAGCCCTCTCTAAGTGGTTTACAGAGTTCAGCATATTGCCCCCAACAATCTGGGTCCTCATTTTACCGACCTCAGAAGGATGGAAGGCTGAGTCAACCTTGAGCCTGGTGAGATTTGAACAGCTGAACTGCTGAACTAGCAGTCAGCTGGAGTAGCCTGCAGTAGCTGCATTTAACCACTGCGCCACCTTGGCATATACAGCAGGCCACCCAACCAAGCAAGCAGAAGAAATAAATGAATTTTTTACTAAACAACTAACAAATGTATATAGGAAATATACCACAATAATAATGGGAGACTTTAACTACCCTGATATCAACTGGGAGACAATCTCTATAACAAGTGGAAGATTGAACAGATTCCTAACCAACCTAGCTGACAACTTTGTCATCCAAAAGATAGAAGCGGGAACTAGAGGAAAAGCTATACTAGACCTAAGTCTTATTAATAGAGAAGAAGTAATAGAGGGAGTTGAAATTGCCAGAACTTTGGGCAAGAGTGACCACATTATATTGGAATTCAATATAATGCAAACACGAACAATAGAGCATAATACAGCCAGTATCTTAAACTTTAAAAGAGCTGATTTTAACAAGCTCAGAGAGAGCCGAAGAAAAATTCCATGGATGAAAATCCTAAACGGAAAAACAACTCAAGAAGCATGGGAAATTCTGAAACATGTGATCATAAAAGCCCAGTTCAGCACAAAACCACTGAAAAAGAAAAACAAGAAATCCAAGAAGAAACCAGCATGATTGCACAAAGATCTCTCTGATAAACTGAAAGACAAAAAGGACAAGTACAAAAAATGAGGCAGAATATCAGCATATAATCCGAATTTACAGAGATGAAGACAGGAAAGCAAAGGCTCAGAATGAACAAAGATTTGCAACAAAAGTCAAGGATAATTTTTAAAAAGTTTCTTTCAACATACTGTATAAATAACAAGAAAAAGGTCCAGGAAACAGTCAGTCCACTTAAGAAAGAAGATGGCAAGGAAGTAGCAGACAGTAGAGAGAAAGCAGAGCCGCTTAACTCATTCCCCCCCCCCCAATAAGTTTTATTTATTTTTTGGTCTTTCTACATCTCATATCGTGAGCGTTTGCTTTCTGAGTTTTATACATCCATACAATAGTCTTAACAATATTTTCTTTAAATAGTTACAATTCATTATCATTTCATTTTTGATACATCTCTTACATCTCTTTTCATCTTGATATCTATCTTTTAGTCTTTTCCCCGTCTTATTTTATTTCTATTTTAATCCTCTTTTCTTTCCCCTTTTTCCTACTCTTCTCCTTCCTTTCCAACAATTTGTATTTTTTGTATTTGTTTATTTGTCAAGCATATATGATTATAAGCAAAGCATAAACAGTAAAACATGATTGAATATATATGTAATAGTACAAGCATGAATAAGAGTAAAAGAGGTATGAATATATGGGTACATTAGGACAGGAACGGTAGGCACGATTGTGTGTTTATGCAGGCCCCTTACCGACCTCTTAGGAATGGGGTGAGGTCGATGTGGTCTTTTCCCATTTTGTACATTTCTAATATACATAGATTTCTAACTTTAAAATATTTTACTTCACTTCTCCATATCATTCTTATTCTTTAGTACAAACTAATTTTATCTTTTTGACAATTAATTCTATCACTTTATCACCTATCTAGCAATCAATTCAAAACTAATTTTTATCTTTTATGTCCCATACAAAACACATTTCAAAATTACCAATTTTCAATTTTCATATTTTCTAATGTTATTTTATAATTTCATTTCTACATACTAATTTATACATGTGTTTAATACAAGTTATTTTTTCCACATTATAGCTCTTCTATATTAATATCTTATATTCAAAAGTGTTATTTTTTATTCTTATCACCACAAAAAACAGTTTTTTCAAAATTATTTAATTCTATTATACTGATTTAACATACATATTCTTATTCTTTTTTATCCCTTATCTTTTACTCTGTTCCATATTTTTAATCCTCTTTTCTTTCTCTTTTTGGGTTGCCTCCCCCAAATTTCTTTCAACTCTTTCATTTCTATTCTTAAATCCATTTTTTTGCTATACTCTATATCTTTCTCTCCTCTCTTTTTCCCCCTTTGTTGTTTTATTTTGCTTTCATCTTTTCTAGCTTTATCTTCTTTTCCCTTTCTGGTTTTCTTTTTCTCCCTTATCTTTTCCCTACCATCTATGATCTTCCCCTTCTGTTCCAATCCCTTTTTCACCCTTGGAGTTTCCACCATCCCTTTGTTGTATTTTCTTTCTTGTCCCCCCCCCCCCATTCCTCTGTTTCTTCCACTCTTCCAGAGTCCTCGGCAGTTTCCCCATTTATCTGTTCTGCACTTATTATACTTTGTATTATATTCTCCTGTTTTAGTTCTATGTAGTCCATATCTTCAAATATTTCTTTCATTCCCATACACCCGTGGTGGCGAACCTATGGCACGCGTGCCACAGGTGGCATGCGGAGCCATAGCGGAGGGCACACGAGCGTTGCCCACCGGCAAACCGGAAGTGCAGAAAAACGCACTTCCGGTTTGCCGGTGAGCTGTTTTTTGCACTCCGGAGGGTTCAGGGAAGCTCCCTGAAGCCCCGGAATGCAAAAAACTACAAAACAGACAAACCGGAAGTGCATTTTTCCGCACTTCCAGTTTGTCCGTTTTGTAGTTTTTTGCATTCCGGGGCTTCAGGGAGCTTCCCTGAACCCTCCGGAGTGCAAAAAACAGCTCACCGGCAAACCGGAAGTGCATTTTTCCGCACTTCCGGTTTGCCCGTTTCATCGTCCCAGGCTCCGGTAAGGCCTTTGTGTGTGTGTGTGTGTGTGTGCGCGCGCATGCGCAGGGGACAGCATGGGGGGGGTGTTGTGTGCATGCATGGGGGGAGGGAATGGGTGTGGGAATGCGAGCGCGCGCTAGCGCGCGCACCCCCCCTTTTTGGTACGCGAACCTAAAAAGGTTCGCCACCACTGCCATACACTGTTCATTTATAATGTCTTTAATATCCTGATGCATCCATTCCATGTCTCTGTTTCCACTTGTTATCATTTTTACAATCCAATCAAAAATCAAAGAAAAAAAAACGGGGGCTTAACCACCTCTCTTCCATCTTTTGATTAAGTCCAGTATGTAGATAAGTATTTAATAATCAATTTAGTTTTAATAAGGTAGAGGCAACTTCCAGTTCAAATGTCAATATTTTTTCTTTAATACAAAGTATCTTTCCAAAACCACATCTTTTTTTAAAACTGCCAGCAAAACTTTTTTCCCCTTCTAGTTCCCAGACGTTTTCTTCAGGTTTTTAGTATGCTTGTCCCGCCGCTAACATTTAGCTTCCATATTTTTCCCCCTCGTATTTTTGGGGTCATTCTTTTTTTTAAAAGCAACAATCCCAGATGGCAAACCACTCACTTTTCCCTCCTGCTCAGTCTTGCTGTTTCTGGTCTTCCTTCGGCTTTGTGGCAGCCATGTTTGCTTCCTCTGCACCAGTGGTGGGTTCCTACTGGTGCGGTCCACTCTATAGCACCGGTAGCAGCCCGCTGGTGATGTCACAGTACCGGTGTGGTCAGTTGCCAGTGCCTGGGCGCCACCATTAAAAAAAAAAATTTAAATTGTTTTTTTTAATTTTCTTCTGCGCATGCCTAGAAGCCGAGCTTCCGGCACTGCGCATATGCTGCCTTCCTACCCCACAGTGAGTCCAAGCAGGGGAGGATGGCTGAGGAGCACGTGAGACGCTGAGAGAACGGGCGGCAGGAGCTATCTCCATTCCCCTCCCTTCAGCAGTCCGAGAAGCCACGAATGCGCGGTGATGATCCTAGGCATTTTCACACGTTCGAGGCTTCTCGAGCTGCTGAGGGGAAGGGGAACGGGCGGCAGGAGCCTAGGATCATCGAATGGGGAGAAGCATTCAGGCCGGACGGAGCCTCCTAGAAGAACCGCTGCTGTGGTCTTGCTGCTCCCGCTGCGGGGGTGATGGATAGGAAATTATTCCTATCAAAGAGGTGATATAGGATCTTGCTTCCTTGAAGTCATTCTTACTTAGAAAATAAAACCAAGATTCAATTCTAATTAACAAAATGTTTATTTTAGTACAAAAGTAACAAAATAATATAAACATTATTAAGCTACATTGTCTCAGCTAAGAAATCACGACTGCCTCGGGCGAGACTCACAGGAGAAGAAGGAAGGAGGAGACTCCTGGAATGCACACATGCGCAGTAATACATGTCACATGTCTGCTGATTAGAAAATACAGTAAACCTAGAAATATTGCAGAGGTGCTCAACTGGCAATATTCACATCGTGACAGGGGGGCTGCATTGCGGATGGGCAATGCCCCCCTGCTTCTCCGGCTGCTGCCAAGTTCCCAAGGCCCACGCCCACTCGGTCACATGGCTGGCAAGCCACACCCACAGAGTGGTAGTAAAAAAAATTAGGAACCCGCCCCTGCTCTGCACCACGTCATCAGCTAGGGACTTTCCAGTTCAGGAAGGGGAAATGCAGCTCCCCTCTACCTTCCTGGCATCCCACTTCACTTTGCCCCCTCTCCGGGGGGCTTAGGTCCCAATCCGGGACCCTTGGGCGTGGGAGTATTTGGAGCCAGCTGCGGAGCTCGCGGTCCGGCTTCCAATGTCGCCGAAGAAGAAACCGGAAGTCTGTGCTTAACTCATTATTTGCATTGGTTTTCACACAAAAAGAAACCATAGCCCAACCTACCAAATGTCAGCACCTGGGTTGCCAGCTGCACCGGGGCTGCCATTTGGGCAGGGAGAGAGAGCCACCAGCTGGGATGTGCATCTGAAGCCCATGCTGAATGTCATGCCCGCTGGAAGCTCACCGACAGCCTGCAGGCTGCACAGCTGAGCCGCGCTGCCGGCACACATACCTAGGGCCCCCTGCCAGATTGGGGAGGGGGGGTGCAGGTACAGCCACGAGATGCCTGCCACAGCTACGGAGTCCGCAGATGGCCAGATAGGCCACAGGCTTCATAAACAGCTGAAACGCAGTAGGCTGGGTGGGTGGCGGAGTGCACACAGGCACAGGGAGCCTGGCATGCTGAAAACAGGCAGGGCGTACTGGATGGAAAGCTCTGAAAATGCAAGAATGGCAGCAAAGTGGTGGTGCGTGAGGGGTGGTGGTAATTATATGAGGTGGGGCTCAGGCGGTGGGACCATGGGGGTGGGATAAAGGACATTTAAGGGGTGGAGGGTTACACCACGGTAGCACTGACTTTATTTTCATTACTATTTGTCACTCTGTGCCAGATTTCCCGTTTGCAAGATAAAAGAATACCCACTTATCTTTCTTGTCTGTGTTTCTTGTCTCTGCTAAACTCTGGAACGTGACAGTAAATCAGTGCTCCTCTTACTTGTTCATTCAAGCCTAGCCAGCACCTCACCCTCTGGGGTTGCAAGGAAGGAGGGGAGCTGTGGAGGATGGCGGAGGGAATGGGACGGATAGGGCAGTGGAGGATGGCGGAGGCCGGGACGGATAGGGCAGTGCTGGAGGAGCCATCCATCCTGGAAGCCTTGTTAGTGCCACCAGATGATCCTGCCCTGGATGTGCATCCTAAAGAGTGGGCCAGTTCAAGCCAACCCACAGCCGGTCAGAAGCCAACTGAGTCTCTGAGGGATGCAGGTCAGAAGGCGGCTCCTGCAGGGGAGTGGTGGGAACGTTCGTCGGTAGCTGCAGACTCTGGGATTCCTTTGCCCACACCAACCTTATCTGGCAGCCATTTAAAGAGATGGCGGGAGAGGCGTCTGACAGAGGATGACAAAGGGGACTGGAGCTACTCCACTGTGCCGGACAGCCAGACCATGGACTGGCTGAGAGAGAGGTTTGGAGAGGCCAGTTTCAGAGAAGGCAGGTCTTGGTACAGCGGGAACTGGGGAGTGAGGCCCGGCTGGCTGGCCGAGGTCTGCCAATGTCAACCCAACAACCGACGGCTCCACCTACCCGCTTCCGCTTTGCCAGCCCAAAGTTGTGACTAGAGGCAGCTCAAGAATGCGCTAGGGAGCTCATAGGAAACAGCTGCCAGAGCCTGCCACCACCGCTGGACCCCCAAGTTACTACCCAGGGGAACCATCAAAGGGGGGGTCATGGTTCTCAGTGGTTGCCTCCCAGTGTTGCTAGCCCACTGTTGGTGCTTGCTTGGCCAGGTGGGGTCGGGTATGGGCAAGGGGCCCTGCCACCCTGGGATCCCCCAGTGCTGCAAGTGACATTTGACAGCAGTCCAGATAAGATGGCTCTCTTTCTGGGCCAGGTGATAGACCACCTGGATCGATATGTGCACCTTTACACCTCCCAATGGGCCATGGTAATGGCCGTAGTAGTGGTGCTGGAGGATGAGGCTGCCGACTGGGTGGCCGACCTATATAGTGACCACGGCCGGGAATTAGGGAATGCCGGCCTGTTCTTAGAGGCACTGCGTAAGAGATTCAAAGACCACACCAGGGGCCAGAGGGCGGAGGCAGAGACGCTGGTGTTATGCCAAAGAGGCAGGCCAGTCATGGACTACATCCATGAATTCTGAAGGCTGTCCGGTAAGCTGCAGGGTTGGCCAGAAGGGCTGCTGGTGCACCAATTTAAGACAAGCCTTGATCACACGGTGCACCAAGCATCTACTGGGGCTTGCTTCCCTGCTTGGGTGCTTGGTACCAAGCAGCTACAGAACTGGAGGCAGAGCTACGTGACTATGGGCTGAAAGGGGAGGTGCCCATGTGGCCATGATGGTTCCTGGACTGCACCACCAGCAGCACCCCCGGGCCTCCGGCCCCTCAGGTGACCCAATCAGAGAAGGCTGTGCCCACCCGGCTGCCGATGCTATGTTTTTGGTGCGGGAATCCGGGCCACCAGGCAGCTGAATACACAGCCCCTGCTCCAAAAGCAAAGAGGCCAGTTAGGGATAGGGACAGGAATGTTGCGGAAGACGCCCAAGAAAACTCCAGAAAGATCCTGAGGAGCTAAACAGGCAGAGGTGGGGACCCCGGTGGGTACCGCGGATGAGTCATGAGTGATGGTGGATGGGGGAACCCAGCTCAACAGTTGTGACCGTAACAACAACAGGGAGGTCGACCCCATGGTAAGTATGGCCATCCGGCCCTTCTGGCTCCCGGTGGTACTAACAGGCATCACTCCTGCGATGTGCTCATCAAATCGGGGTGTACCCAATGCCTAATGAGCTTAGCAACAGCTGCCGGGTTAGGGGTGTGTCAGGCTGAAGCCATTTTATTTGGGATCTTTGGCCTGCGCACTTTATACTATTCTACTATGCATTTCTACTGTGGGAAAATGGGAGGGGGGATTGTATGAAGTTGCTAGTATGTAGCCATAACAAATTCTTTCCAGAAAGCCAAGATCATCCTTTGTCTCTGCACCTGCACGGAAGGAGATGGGTGGACTCTGCCAGCATGGCAAATGAAGATTGGACAACATGATGTATTTGTAGGTGTGGGGGCAAGGACTTTTCAACTGGATGGTGAAACCCGGAGGACTTCAGATTTGGGTCTCACCCAGATGTACCAACATGTCTCTATTAATAAATTGGGACTTTGAGGAACACTTTGACTCGGACTCTGATTTAATTTTGGATGCTATTTGGAACCCTAACAGGGTGAGGGTGAAAAAACTCAAGGCCCATGTGCTTTGAGCAGGTAGATGGTTTGCTGTTGGGTGGGGCCCCGGCTACACATGTCATGGAATGGGTGAGGCTGGAATTTGGCTAGCATTGGGAGCTGATCCATTTTATAGTGGTCCAGAAAATGACAGAGGAAGTAATCTTGGGGCTCGCATGGCTGGATAAGTGGGCCCCAGCCATCTGGTGGGGGGTTGTCGACATCTGCATATAGGTGTCGGCCCCAACCCACTGCCGCATGAATAACTGCAGTCGGGGGGATTCAGTACAGGAACACACCCGGATCCTGGGGTTGTAGGGGCCAAAGCCGCAGGAGAGGTGACGGCCTTCCCAGCAGTATACAGAGATCTAGCCAAAGTGTTCAGTGAGAAAGAGTGTGATGTCCTTCCTCCCCACCATCCAACCTGTGCTATAGAAATACAACCAGGGGCCAGGTTACCAAAACCAAAAATGTATACTATGATCTCCAATGAGCTGGAGGAAATGAGATGATATATAGAGAAGAACCTTGCAAGAGGATTCATACAACTGGCTAGATTCCATATCGCGGCCCCAGTCTTGTTCAGGGAAACAAGGGGTCTGTGCTTGTGTATAGACTTCCGGGGAATTAACAGTGTGTGTGTGGAGCACTTGTACCCTCTCCCCCTTATGAAGGACATGCTGGCCCGCTTGGCTGAAGGATGTATCTTCACCAAGCTGGACCTAAGGGAGGCCTACTATTGGATTCGGATCAAAGAAGGGAATGAGTGGAAGACAGCATTCAATTGCCCCTTGGGTAGCTACCAATTCAGGGTAATGCCCTTCGGTTTACAGGGGCCCCCAGCAATGTTCATGCAGTTGATCAATGAGGTCCTGCATGAACACTTATAGAAGGGGGTGCTCATCTACCTGAACGACATCCCGATTTACACCAAGTCCATGGACGAGCATGTCCGATTGGTGCTCAGGGTCCTGAGAAAACTACTGGAGGCAAATCTATACGTCAAATTAACAAAACGCGAGTTCCACAAGACACGGTTGGACTACCTGGGTTACCGAGTGTCCCGGGAGGGGGTGGAGATGGACCTGACCAAGGTGCAGGCAGTATTGGACTGGCAGGCCCCAAAACCCGTAAGCAATTGCAAAGCTTCCTAGGCTTTGCAAATTTCTACCGCCAGTTCATCCCGTCATTCGCCAAGGTGGCCCTTCCCCTGACGAACCTTCTGAAAACCAAACACCTTGCTGGGAGGCCTCGGCCAGGTAACCCATTACAGTGGACCATGGTGTGTCAACAAGCCTTTGAAAACCTGAAGGCATTATTTGCTAGGGAGCCAGTGCTATGACACCTGGATCCCGCAAAACCTTTTGTAGTTCAGGCCGATGCCAGCAAGGTGGCTGTGGGGGCTGTTCTCTTACAAGCAAATGAGGGGGAAGACCTGCAACCATGTGCCTACACCTCTCACAAACTGAATGAGACTGAACGGCAATGGGCTATATGGGAGAAAGAGGCCTTCGCAGTCCGGTGGTCCCTGATGACATGGAGACATCTACTGGGGGGGGGTGTCCCATTTGAGGTGTGGACCAAAAACCTCGAGGCCCTCCAAACCCCATGCAAGTTGTCGCCCAAAGAAGTCCGGTGGGCACTATATTTTAGGCGGTTCAAGTTCACGTTCAAATTCCTCCCAGGGGGAGGAATTTCCTGGCAGATGTGTTATCAAGAAAGCCACAGTATAACGGTGGCAGGGAAGACATGGTGCATGCCATGGTGCCAATGCCGCAACATGTGGCTCATTTGGCCACTCAGCAGACCCATGGACAATCCTGACATAGGGAAGGGGTGAACGACATATCCCGGTCCATACAAATAGTCCTGCTTACTGACCTCTGGTTCCAAGCAAACCAGCAGCTGCTCACGCAGCAAAATGGCCTGGCATGGAAAGGATCCAAGATATACATTCCCGACACTCAGCGCAAGGCTGTACTACAACAGTGCCACGATGCCTGGTCTGCTGAACACTTTGGGTTCCTGAAAACTCTATACTTGACGAACCAGCAGTTTTGGTGGCCTCGGATGAAATGGGACTTGGAAGACTACGTTTGGAGCTGCACTGTCTGTGCCACCATGAAGAAGCGGCCGGGGAAGCCTCCTGGCCTTTTACAGCCTGTGGCAAACCCCACCCGACCATAGGAGGAACTGGCCATGGACTTCATTGTTGAACTTCCAGAAAGCCATGGCAACACTGTGATCTGGACAGTAATCAACCTTTTTTTTGAAACAGGCTCATTTTGTGGCCTGTCCCGGCCTCCCATCGGCCCACAAACTAGCAAAATTGTTCATTGCCCACATTTACAGCCTGCATGGCGTACCAAGACAAATAACTCAAATAAGGGGATACAGTGTACAGCTAGGTTTTGGCAAAAATGCTCCCTGGAAGCTTGCCGACAGCCCGCAGATGAGGGAATAGAAGAGGAACCCATCAAATTTTTAGATGACACTAAGCTGTCAGGAATAGCCAACATCCCAGAAGACAAACTCAGGATCCAAAAAAATCTTGACAGACTTGAACAATGGGCCCTATCCAATGACATGAAATTTAATGTGGAGAAAAGAAGGCTTTACACTTAGGCAGGAAAAACCAAAGGTACAAGTACAGATTAGGTGAAACCTGGCTCAAAAACAGTAACTGTGAGATGGACCTTGGAGTCCTAATGTATTATCACTTAAATATGAGCCAGCAATGTGCGGCAGCAGCCAAAAAAGCTAATACAATTCTGGGTTGTATAAACAGAAGCATGGAATCAAAATCACATCAAGTATTAGTACTGCTTTATAAAGCCTTAGTAAGACCACACCTGGAATACTGCATCAAGTTTTGATCATCACGTTACAAAAAAGATGTTGAGACTTTGGGAAAAAGTGCAAAGAAGAGCAACTAAGATGATTAAAGGCCTGGAGACTAAAACATATGAAGAATGGATGCAGGATTTGCGTTTGACTAGTCTAGAGAAAAGAAGGACTAGGGATGACATGATAGCAGTATTCCAGTATTTGATAGGTTGCCAAAAAGAGGAGAGGGTCAACTTATTTATCAAAGCACCTGAGGGCAGCACAAGAAACAATGAATGGAAACTAATCAAGAAGAGAAGCAACTTGGAACTAAGGAGAAATTTCCTAACCTGAAACTAAGGAGAAATTTCCTAATAGTGAGGACAATTAACCAGTGGAACAGCCTGCCGTCAGAAGTTGTAGGTCCTTCTGCACTGGAGGTTTTTAAGAAGAGATTGGACAGCCACTTGTTTGAAATGGTATAGGACAGGGGTCTGCAACCTTAAACACTCAAAGAGCCATTTGGACCCGTTTTCCACAGAAAAGAAAACAGGAGCCACAAAACCTGGATGGGTGTGGCCAACTCGACATCACTCACTTCCACTAGTCACATGACCCCCTAGCCACGCTACCCAGCTGGTCATTAGGGCAGAGAACCTGTTGTTAAAAAACACCGTGAACCACAAAACCCTTTTGACATCTCTCTCTCTCTCCCTCCTTCCCTCCCCCTCCCCCTCTCTCTCCCTCTCTCTCTGTATCTCTCTATGTCTCTCTCTCTCCCACTCTCTCTGTATCTCTCTGTCTCTGCCCTGGCCACTTCTCCATCCCCCGCCGTCGCCCTTACCTTCTCAGGCCAGGCAAGGAGGGACTGGGAGGAGAAGGCGAGAGGTGGGGCCAGCCAGTGGTGGGATCACCCGACAGGGAGCCACAGCAGAGGGCCCAAAGAGCTGACATCCAGTATAGGATCTCCTGTTTGAGCAGGGGGTTGGACTAGAAGACCTCCAAGGTCCCTTCCAGCTCTATTCTGATTGATTGATTGAATAATGAAACTGCGCCAGCACTACCAAGTGAGAAATCAGAGGATTCATATATATCAAAAAGTTTCAGTCTGTCTTATAAAGTCTTAAACACAATGAGTTTTTAGTACATTGTAATTGCTACACTTCTAATTTGTCTGACATGTTACCTGCATCTGCACCATTCTTTCCTCCCCTTGCCCCTCCCCTTATCAAATCCTATGTTAATTTAGCCATTTCATGCATCTGATGAAGTGAGCTAGTCACAAAAGCTTATGCCTTTATAAAATTTGTTAGTTAAAAAAATCTACCAAATCCTCCTGATTTTTGGCTGCTGTAAACTAATGCAATTTTCCTTCCATAATAACTTACCTTGTGTATTGCAAAATAGTTACTGGGGATTGAATTGATTTTTTTTCTGAAAGGAATGAAAATGGTGAGGCAGTAACCAGTGATTCCCATGCTAGAGAGAATAGCTATATAAACTTTGATCAGGAGCTTTTCAAGTCTATCCAGAGGATGGCAAATTTTCTGCTGATTTGGAAAAGTAGATGGGAGAGCCTAGGGATTAAATTTAGGAACATAGATTTATAATTTATTTATTTATTTATTTATTAGTGAGACTTATATACCGCCTCACAGTGCAAGCACTCTCTAAGCAGTTTACACCATTAAGCAATGTATATTTATATTGTCCCCAACAATCTGGGTCCTAATTTTACCTACCTCAGAAGGATGGAAGGCTGAGTCAACCTTGAGCCCGTGAGATTTGAACAGCTGAACTGCTGATCATAGTCAGCTAAAGTGGCCTGCAGTACTACACTCTAACTGCTGCGCCACCTCGGCTCTTCTAGTAATATTTTGAGTTTTGATTTTTCTATGTTGCAGAATACATTATCTGTGTATATTGTCTCATTCTTGTCAGCCAGAAAGACACCAATCTTGCTGAGTCATGTCTATCAGCCTGCCAATGGCTATCTCTAGGAACTTCCATTCTGGTTTCTTTGGTGATTTTCACCACTCCCACAATTTAGAGACATGAAAAAGTCATACAACACAGTTTGGTTGGTAATCAGACCTTGAACCCATCCCTGGTGGTTCTGGCCCAAATTGAACCCTTTGTGGCAAGACTAAAATGTTGGTCATTGCTGGACAAATCCAGCCACCACTGTAATGTATTCTGTCTGCAAAAGTGGAGAAAGGAATGTCTGAATTGTTCATCTTCTATAAACACAGCCAATATGTATTTAATGTAACAGTTTAACCTTTAGATAGGGAGTAATGCGTACATGATAATGCTCATTTAGGCTGGGAAATTCAATCCATGTATATAATTGTGAAAATGAATTAAGAATGCAACTAAATTCTGGCCTATGGACTATCATTGGAAAGTTTTCATTATTCCATGGCTTATGTAAAGGATGTTGCCCCCCCCCCAAAAAACAACACAAACTGATTAAGAATTTGCATGACAAAATCTGGGTAAACTTAACATTTAAGTTGAAGTCAAGTACAGTCATATGGCAGTTGAAGACTAGATTTAAAAGAATTTGATAGTGTTTGACTGAAGCTGAAACATAATAGAGAGAAAAAAGGAGAAAAAGATTCAGATGATTTTAAACATCTGTGAGTAAGCACTGGGTGAGATTATTTGTAACTAACATGATAGACTCTAGTATTTTGTAATAAATAACAAAAAATAGTTCTGTCTACTATTTACACAGGGTGAAGTTCACTGATTTCTAGAAATTAGTTATTTAGGGTTGTCAACAAATTACTTCCGCACATTCCTTGCTGCAAAGTATTACTCTTCTCCAGGGTCTCAGATATGTCAACATACCAAGCAAGATGAGCAACCTGGTTCCTTCAAAAATTTTGATAGGTAATTCTCATAAATTTAAGACAAGATGTCAGATATAATGCAAATTATAGACCGTGACCAGTGAAGAATACCTGACTCATCCTAATATAAGGAGCAATACAGTAAAATAAATTGCTTTGTAATAAAACAGAGGAAGATATGCAACAAATGCTTTGCTATATTGGGCAGGACACAGACTTCAGAAATGCAGAATAGACACATTGAAATAAGTTATTATTTACTTTGCTGTCAATGCATGACAAGCACCCCACAGGCCAACTCAACCAAAAGCTCAAGGACCAGCTGAGGCAATACTAAGCTGGCTGAAACTGTACCACATCCTAATCTTAGTCATTTCAGGCTGGGTGCAGCTCCAGGATATTTTTTGGAGCGCCAGTTGGATTCATTATGCTTGGAAATATGCCTTTAGCCTTGCCTATTTCTGTGCTGACATTACACAGAAATCTCTGGTCTGGGGGAGGGGATTAGATGTGAAGTAACTTGACTCTTCCCTTGCCCCACTCATCCCTAATTCTAGCTTTGCTCTGACTTCTAGGCTGACAGCTGATACGGTCAGAAAGTTCCTCCTGATGGCAGGCTAGAACCTGCTTCCTAGTATTTTTCACCCACTCCTTCTGGTCTTGCCTCTTGGGCAAAAGAGAACAAAGTCCATTCACTTTCAGATCTTTGAAGAGTGCTTAGCATATTTTTCCTCAGTCATTTCTTCTCCAGGCCAAGTTCATTTGTTTCTTATAGGACTTGTCTCCAGCTCCTGATCATTCTAGTATCCATTCTACATTCTTGTAGCATGAGTCACTCTACTTTGTTGACATTGTTTTTTTCAACTGCAGTGAACTGGACATAATATTGCAAATGGGACTTGACCAAAGCAGGGAAGGATGAAAGAGTTACTTCCCCTGATCTGGTGCATATGCATTATTCCAAAACATCCTAAGCAAACCAAAAGGCCCAGCAGCCCCAAATGAAAAAGCAGGAGTCATCTATAACATACAGTGTAAAGACTGTGACAGCCATTACGTACAACAAACAGGCAGAAGACTAGCAGAATGCATCCATGAACACCAACTAGAACTTAGGAGACATGATGAAATCTCTTTAATTTCATAACACATAGACAGACAGATAAACACATTTAACCATCATTTCAATTGGGAAACTGTGACCATTCTAGACCAAGCCAAGTCCCAAAAAGCTAGAGAATTTCTGAAAGCCTGGCACTCTGATAAATCAGTCATCAATAGGCACATAGACATAAACAACATCTACATATCATAGAAAAGAAACAATCAACAAGCCAAAAGAGGACCAAAAAGACCCAAACACCCACCAGCAATCAACACCCGGATTAACATTAACATCAGACCAACAATCAAGAATATCTCAAAGAACTGCCAAATAAACTAACAGTAAACAGTCCAACCAAAGAAGCACCAACACTGATAGAGCAAGTCACAAGAATATTAGCCCCACTCTCTATTAGCACCGATGATGTTACCTAGCTTGGGTAATGAAATGTCTGCAAGAAAACAACCAAGCTCAGAAAGCACCAAGGACCCCTCGTTTCAACCCTGAGCTACAAATATTCTCCTCTATAAGTCTGTCTGTCTTCAAATCAATGTGGACATCTGGCAACTAGTCTCTGAAATTTTCTTGGCAAGGATTTTCAGATGTGGTTTGCCATTCTTTTTTCCTAAGTCTGAGAAAAAGTGAGTGGTCCAAGGCCATTCAGCTAAGTTCATGTCTAAGGCAGCATAGAACTCACAGTCTCCTGGTTTCTAGCCTGTTGTCGTAACTACAAAAAATTCACCAAGCCCGTTTCTGTCTTTGTTAATCTCTTTTTCATTTAAATCTATATTAAAAAGATTTAGGAAACACCTGGACTTAAGTGTGGATTTTTCTGAAGTGGCCTGAATCTGAACTTCCTGGAAGCCTTGTTATCTATTTAGAAAATCAGAAGAACAGAGTTGACCCTTCCAAATTTCTCCCTGATTTTTTCTGCCATGTCCTGTTGACCTTGCTTTCTTTCATCTGCAGCCAGCTGAGGCAGCTTAAATTTGTCCTTTGCTTTTCCAGCATTAAAGCTGTTTCCCACCCCCCTCTTCTTCCAACACAGTTTTGCTGTGATTATCGTGTGGCATGTTTCTCGGCTGATTTGATGAGGGATTGAGGCCTGCCCAGCTGGTCTTGGCCCCCTCCCCTCTGACTGCTGGGAACAGGCCTCTTTGGCTTAGACTGCAGCAGAGCTCACTGCTGGCTTCCAACAAAATAGTTCACCAGAGCTTTCAGAAGCCCTTGACTCCTTATAAACAAAAGTTGAGAGCTGTTGGAAAGAGAACCCAGCACTTGTATGTTAAACAAGTGTTTAGTGTTCTTTTGAAATGGCACCAGACTTGTTTTTTCAACATAGGATTTAAAGTCAAGACTGGTGTTCTCTCGAGTGTCCTTTGGTGCACAATCTGTTTAAATCAGGAAAGAGAGATGTGTTTTCCCAATTGTGGGTTGATACTTGGGTTTCCCTTGGGTGTCTTATAATTTTTCTGCTGCGTCTGCTGGTAAGGAGTTATACCGTATACTGTTTTTTTATTTTTATTTTATTTTATTTTATTTTATTTTATTTTATTTTATTTTATTTTATTTTATTTTATTTTATTTTATTTTATTTATTTATTTATTTATTTATTTATTTATTTATTTATTTATTTATTTATTTATTTATTTATTTATTTATTTATTTATTTATTTATTTATTTATTTATTGCATTTCTGAACCTCTAAGCCATGAACTGATGCTAGATACAATGAAAGACATGAAAAAAACATTCAAATATGAACTGTTAATAGGTCCAAAGTGTGAATTCCAACTGTGTTTAAATTTCAAATGCACCTTAAAAAAACAGATTATATAAATCACTCAAAACAAAGTAATTCTATTTTTTTCCCAAAATAAAAACAGAAATATTGATGGTCACCAATAGTGGAGATCAAATGGGAAAAAACCTCATTTGCCCCAAGAGTTAGTATTGCAAGCTAAGATATTTCTTGCTGCTATTCTTGTAAAATAAATAATATTTAAGTATGTGAAATTTCTTCACCTTTAGAAACATGTGAATAAACTGTTCCCTTAGAGATGGATAGACCAATCGTGATAGCTTTATTAATTTCTGGCACACCAGAAAACAAGGAATGCTACAAGCATAATATAATAGAAGATATATAAAGAGGCCTTCTTCATTAGCGATTTCAAATTCATGATTGTTTTGGGCAATATCTAATCTGATGTGATGTATAGTGTTTTATTGGCCTTCAAAACTTTATTTCTCCATCTCATTTTTGACAGACACATCCCTATGGAATTAGAGACTTTTTTTTAAAAAAAGGCTCACATTAAAGTTCAGTTTAGATTTTTATATGGTGTCTTTAGTGCTCTCTGAGTTTCATTATTTGCAGAGATTTCATTATCTAATTAGGTAACATCATCAATTATTTGAGCATTGTTTTTTGCTTGACTGTTTGCCTGGTCCCTGCTCATCACCTACCTGCTCATCTGGGTGTTGGCTCCTGGAGACGATGTCTTTGGGTCTTTTTGTTTCCTTCTTTACTTTTTTTATTTCTCATATAAATGGCATATAAATGTGATTTATGTCTATGTATGTATTTATGACTGATTTGTCTGAATGCAAAGCTTTTAGGAATTCCCTAGCTTTTTTGGAATCAGCTTGGTCTAGGACAGTGATGGCGAACCTTTTTTGGTTCGTGTGCCAAAAGGGGGGGTGCGCGCGCTAGCGCGTGCACACGTGCCCACACCCATTCCCCCCCACACGCATGTGCACACCCCCCCCATGCTGCCCCTGCGCATGTGCACACACACACACACACACACACAAAGGCCTTACTGGAGCCTGGGACGGTAAAAAATGACGAAACGGGCAAACTGGAAGTTCGGAAAACGCACTTCCGGTTTGTCCGTTTCGTCGTTTTTTGCATTCCAGGGCTTCAGGAAGCTTCCCTGAACCCTCCGGAGTGCGAAAAACAGCACAACGGCAAACCGGAAGTGCGTTTTTCTGAACTTCCGGTTTGCCGTGGAGCTGACAGGGCAATGCCTCGCATGCCCTCCGATATGGCTCTGCGTGCCACCTGTGGCACGCATGCCATAGGTTCGCCATCCCTGGTCTAGGATGTTCACAGTTTCCTGCTTGAAAGTATGGTTAAGTCTATCCATGCATTGTGAGATTAAGGAGTTTCCATTTTGTCTTCGTTGTTCATTGATGTACTTTGCTAGTCTTCTGTCTGTCTGTCTTAGATAGTGGTTGTTACAATCCTTACATTTTATGTTGTAAATGACCCCTGTTTTTTCTTCTTGGGCTACTGTATCTTTTGATTTAGTTGTTTTGGAGGGTTTCAGTTTGAGTGCTATGCTGTTATCATGTGGTTGTGATAATCTTTGGTTGTTTCTGAGATACTTTTTGATATATAGTAATGTTATCCTTTTTCACTATGTTGGTTTGCTATGGTGGGTTGGGTGGTCGACAGGCGAGGTCATTCTATTTTATTAAATTTCTATGTTGTCTCTATCTCACTAATACAGTGATTCT
The DNA here is from genome assembly GCA_023053685.1 of Diadophis punctatus similis. Classification (NCBI taxonomy): domain Eukaryota; kingdom Metazoa; phylum Chordata; class Lepidosauria; order Squamata; family Dipsadidae; genus Diadophis; species Diadophis punctatus. The sequence continues at coordinate 109,779,975 of JALIGW010000003.1, read as the reverse complement.
GGGCAGCTTACAATATAATAAAAAGTTAAAAAGTGCTTAAAAATAATTAAAATTAGAATTAAAAAATTAAACATTAAGAACCAAGATGATGGGCAGCCTGGGAGTAAGTATCATCTCTACGTCATCAGCCACCCTGCAATGTAGCAGGCACCTGTCAGGGCTCCAGGCCAAGTTTTTAGGCTTTTCTGGAAGACCAGGAGCGGGGGAGCAGATCTCAACTCTGATGGGAGAATATCCAGAAGGCAGGGGCCACAGCTGGAAAGACTCTTCTCCTGGACCCCTCAGTTAGAATTCTTTGGCTGATGGGATCCAAAGTAGGCCCTTTCCACTGGAGTGAGTGGTATCAGTTAGCCCCATTAGGGTAAGGCAGTCCTTCAGATTTTCATTGGAATATGTTATATAGGCAATCGGGTGTCCTGAGTTGCTGCAGTGTGTTTGTACTCAAATAAATAATGTTTACACAGCTCCTCTTGGAAAAGGAAACAGACTGCTTACCCAGCTCCTCAGGAAGGGAGGAGGGATTGATTGTTACTTCAGTGACAAGTTTGTTCCAGAAAGATACCTGATGGAAAATTCTGAGTCCAAGGCAATGTACAAAGGTCTGTTATGGTTTGGCATTAGTGTAGATCAGTGGTTCTTAACCTGGGGTGCGTGCACCCCTGAGGGTGCGAGAGAGCATTTCCAGGGGTGCGAGATAAATTTCAAAAAAAAAAAATACTAATGAGGCAACCGTGTTTTTATGTTATATAGTAATATAATAATATAATAATAATATAATATATATAATATAATATAATATAATATAATATAATATAATATAATATAATATAATATAATATAATATAATATAATATAATATAATATAATATAATATAATATAATATAATATAATATAATAATATAATATAATATAATATAATATAATATAATATAATATAATATAATATAATATAATATAATATAATATAAATCATATCATATCATAATATAATATAATTAATATAATATAATATAATATAATATAATATAATATAATATAATATAATATAATATAATATAATATAATATAATATCATATCATATCATATCATATCATATCATATCATATCATATCATATCATATCATATCATAATATCATATCATATCATATCATATCATATCATATCATATCATATCATATCATAATATCATATCATATCATATCATATCATATCATATCATATCATATCATATCATATCATAATATAATATCATATCATATCATATAATATAATATAATATAATATAATATAATATAATAATATAATATAATATAATATAATATAATATAATATAATATAATATAATATCATATCATATCATATCATCTCATCTCATCTCATCTCATCTCATCTCATCTCATCTCATCTCATCTCATATCATATCATATCATATCATATCATATAATATCATATAAATCATATAATATCATAATATAATATAATATAATATAATATAATTAATATAATATAATATAATATAATATAATATAATATAATATAATATAATATAATATAATATAATATAATATAATATAATATAATATAATATAATATAATAATATAATATAATATAATATAATAATATAATATAATATAATATAATATAATATAATATAATATAATATAATATAATATAATATAATATAATATAATATAATATAATATAATATAATATAATAATATAATATAATATAATATAATATAATATAATAATATAATATAATATAATATAATATAATATAATATAATAATATAATATAATATAATATAATATAATATAATATAATATAATATAATATAATATAATATAATATAATAATATAATATAATATAATATAATATAATATAATATAATATAATATAATATAATATAATATAATATAATATAATATAATATAATATAATATAATATAATATAATATAATATAATATAATATAATTGTTATATAGTAATATATATTGTAAATAAACACAGCATTTGTTTATGCAATAAATGTTTTTTCTTAAATAAAAAATATACACACATTTTTTAAGGGGGTGCAAGAGCTTATTTTCAGATTCAAGGGGGTGCGGACCACTAAAAAGGTTAAGAACGCTGGTGTAGATTATGATACCTTGAAATAAAATACAAGCCTTCTTTAAGTTTGAACCACTGGGTAGAATTAATGTTAAGAATTTATCATTCATTTCCTGGAAAAAAACTGAATCTGCATATGTTAAAGTTCTGCTCTTTCTGCTCTCACCTGACACCATCCTTCCAGCCTCTGGGGTGATCTGATGCAGAAGAGTCTAATACTGCAGAAAGCTACTTCCTTTTCATGAAAGTTTGTCAGCCTGTAGTTAATGCTGCTTTTGCTGATCACTGGTATAGAGAGATGGCAATTGCTTTTCCTGTAATCCTGAGAGGAAAATACTCCGAGGAAGCACTCCAGCTGTTGCTACTGCTGCTTTTGATGATGGTGGCTTTGTACATTCACAATCTACAAAGCCTCCATCCTTTTTAACATGGGAAGAAAGACTTTCTCATCCTCACTTAGTATTTATTTATTTATTTATTTATTTATTTATTTATTTATTTATTTATTTATTTATTTATTTATTTATTTATTTATTTATTTATTTATTTATTTATTTATTTATTTATTTATTTATTTTTATTTTTGTCAAGTATGTGTTGGTAATATACATAGATATAACATTGTTTATATACATAAGATGGGTGCTGATAAGAGGGAACATTAGGACAGGGACGGTAGGCACGCTGCTGCACTTATGCACACCCCTTACTGACCTCTTAGGAATCAGGTGAGGTCAACAGTGGACAGTCTAAGGGTAAAGTTTTGGGGGTTTGGTGACGAAACCACAGAGTCAGGTAGTGAGTTCCAGGCATTAACCACTATGTTGCTAAAATCGTATTTTCTACAGTCAAGTTTGGAACAGTTCACTTTGAGTTTGTATCTGTTGTGTGCTCGTGTATTGTTGTAGTTGAAGCTGAAGGACATTGTAGCAGATAATTTTATGAGCTATGCTTAGGTCGTGCCAAAGGCGACATAGTTCTAAGCTTTCTAAGCCCAGGATTTCAAGTCTGGTTGCATAAGGTATTCTGTTGCGAGTAGAGGAGTGGAGGACTCTTCTCGTAAAGTATCTCGGGACACTTTCTAATGTATTTATGTCTGATATGCAGTGTGGGTTCCAGACAGATGAGCTGTATTCAAGGATTTCAAGTCTGGTTGCATAAAGTATTCTGTTGCGAGTAGAGGAGTGGAGGACTCTTCTCGTAAAGTATCTCGGGACACTTTCTAATGTATTTATGTCTGATATGTGGTGTGGGTTCCAGACAGATGAGCTGTATTCAAGGATTGGTCTGGCGAATGTTTTGTATGCTCTGGTTAGTAGTGTGATATTACCGGAGAAGAAGCTATGTAAGATTAGGTTAACAACTCTTGAAGCCTTTTTGGCGATGTTGTTACAGTGGGCTTTGGCACTTAGGTCATTTGATATGAGTATTCCAAGGTCTTTGACAGAGTGAGGGTTGTCTGCAAGGTCTTGTCCATTCAGCTTGTATTTGGTGTTCTGATTTTTTTTGCCAATGTGTAGGACAGAACATTTGTTGGTTGAGATTTGGAGTTGCCAGATGTTTGACCATTCTGACACAAAGTCAAGGTCTTTTTGGAGGATAGCAGTGTTGTCGGTGTTGAAGAATTTTACATCATCGGCGAAGAGAATGCAGTCGCTTGTAATGTGATCGCAAAGGTCATTTATATAGAGTATAAAGAGTGTTGGTCCTAGTACGCTGCCTTGGGGTACACCGCTGTTAACATGAATGGGATTAGATAGGGCGCTCCCTATTTTGACCACTTGTTGTCTGTTTGACAGGAATGCAGTTATCCAGTCATGTAGGGGTCCAGAGATGCCATAGGATTTCAGTTTCAGAAGTAGTTTATCGTGAACCACTGAGTCGAAGGCTTTACAGAAGTCTATGTAAACTGCGTCTATTGTTTTGCCCTGGTAAAGTTTTGAGGTCCATATGTTTTTGCAGTGTAGAAGTTGTAGATTGCAGGATAATTTTTCCTGAAACCGAATTGTTTGTTTGAAAGTAGGTTGTTAGTTTCTAGGTGGAGGGTGATGCATTGGTTTATGATTGATTCCATGACTTTACATGTGACGCAGCATAGAGAGATTGGTCTGTAGTTTTCTACTAGACTGGGATCTCCATTTTTGAAGATGGGGATGACCATGGCTAATGACCATAGGTTTGGTAGGGAACTGGTCCTGTAGGATTTTTCAAAGATCATGCTTAGTGGTTCAGCTATGGCTGTGGAGAGCTTTTTTAGGAAGTATGCACATAGTCCATCAGGTCCGATTGACAGAGAAGGTTTTAGGCTGCGTAGTGCTTTTTCAACGTTGTCTTCAGTGAAGTCTATTTGTGTTAAATCGTTGTGATTATTTGTGGTATGACTAGGGAATTTTGGGCATGAGCCGTTGCTGTTTACAAAGACTGAGCCAAAGAATGTGTTGAAGAGGTTAGTTTTGACTGTTTCATCGTAGCATTCTTTGTTGTTGGGTCCTTTTAGTGATGGGAGGGGTCTCGAGTCCTTGAGTTTGTTATTTACAAAGTTGTAGAAGGCGCAGTTGGATTTTGTGCACAGAAAGTTTTCCTCTTGTTTGCTGTGATAGTTGGAGCATTCCGTCTTTATTTGGTGGCATATATTTTTGTTGTGGTTTTTGAAGTTAGCCACATAGCCTGTTTTGTTTTTTCGCCAGAGGGATTTTTTTTTTGGATTGTAGCTTCTTTATTGATATGGGTAGTTTGTTTTTCTTGGTTATGGTGGTTATTAGAGGTACATGTAGTCTGATAGTTCTTTTGACTTCGAGCAAGAAGATGTTATAGAGGTCATTGTCAGTGTTACAGCCAGAGAATAGAGTTTGCCAGTCAAGAGTTGAAATGTTCTTTTATTTGTAGTCCATAAATTGCACTTTTGCTGTTGCAGAATATGAGGTCAAGGCAGTTGCTGAGTCTAGTATTGTTCATTAGTAGTTGGTCAAGTCCAGTGGTGAAATCTAAAAATTTTCCCTACCGGTTCTATGGGCGTGGCTTGGTGGTCATGTGATCAGGTGGGTGTGGCATCAAAAACCAACTATCACACTTTACACAGAAATAACACAAAAGCTACACAACTGACATACAATGCAGGAGCAGCTGGACTTCACACAAAATGGCCCCTGCAACAAGCAGGAACCTCACAGAGTCAAAGAGAGCTCAAAAAACAACTATCACACTTTACACAAAAATAACACAAAAGCTACACAACTGACTCCTACACAACTGACTCATACACAATGCAGAAGCAGCTGGACTTCACACAAAATGGCCCCTGCAACAAGCAGGAACCTCACAGAGTCACCGTTCTGGTTGAATAGGTAGTAAAAATGCTTTAAAAAGTAAAAAAAAGGTTCATCAACTGTGAAAATCAGCTGTGCCGACGTTGGAACCTTTTTTTTTTTACTTTTTAAAAGCATTTTTACTACCGGTTCTGTGAACCGGAAGCATTTGTTACTACCAGTTCCCGCAAACCAGCCCGAACCGGTAGCATTTCACCCCTGGTCGAGTCCCAGATTGGTAACAGCGTTGTATAGGGTTGTATGGATGGGTTCAGTCGTGCATTCGCTTAGGGTCCAGTTAATGAGAGGTAGATTGAGGTCTCCAAGAAAGATAAGGGGGTACGGGCAGGAGCCTGCCCACGTTAGCAGTGAGGTTAATTTGTTTGCATGTGTGATGTCATAGTCTGGGGCTCTGTAACAAAGTAGGAAGCGAAGTGTGATATTTAAGGACAGATCGCAGACGATGGTTTCAGGAAGGGTGAGATCATGTGCAACTTGGATATTTTTTAGGTTTAGTGACTTTTTGTAGAATATAGCTATACCGCCTCCTCTGCGGGTTTCACGGTTGGACCGGAAGACAAGGTAGTTTCTTGCTGTGATGATGGAGTCAGGGAGGGATGCGTTTATACCTAGCCTCATGTTCACTGATCCCACAATGAGGGCTTGAGAAATACTGTGCCAGCTGTTCTTATGAACACATGAGTAGTTCTAGGAGGAGACACGAAATCAAAATCTCAGATGAAATCCGAACTATTTTAAAGCTGAAAAAATGAAATTTGCTTTTATAAGCATCACTCTGAAAGAAAGAGAATCTGAAGTTGCATTCCAACTTTGCATCCAATACTATTTACACATTTGTACTGTGGAACATATATTATTCTTGTGTACTCCCCTACCCCCCAGCCCATGATGACATCATGACATCGCCTGTGAAGATGGGGCTGACATTTTTGCCCCCACTTTTTGTTTTTGAATTATTTTGGGGTTTGAGTTATTAAGAGACAATGGGTATCTTTAAAGATAGCAGAGTCTTACTTTGGGACAGAAATTATAAATTGACTATGGCTTCGGCATACAAAGAAAACCTCTACAAAATGTTCTACAGGTGGCATTTACCACCTGCAAGATTGGCAAAAATGTTTAGTAGCTTGTCTGCCAAATGTTGAAAATGCAATCAGACCCCAGGTACCTACTATCACATGTGGTGGACGTGCAGTAAAGCAAGAAATTATTGGGAGAAAATACATAGCTGGCTGGAAATGATAATTAAACAAAATATTGAGCTGAAACCAGAAACATGCCTCTTAGGTATACTATCAGAGGATTACGATAAAGGGACAACATATTTAGTGTTACATATATTGTCAGCAGTAAGGATCGCATATGCCAAATACTGGAAAAATGTGAACACCCCACCAGATGAGGTTGTAATTCAAAAAATTTGGGACTGTGCCAAAATGGACAGATTAGCTTTAAAAATTAAAGATAAAGAAAATTCAGAATACTATCGGACATGAAATAAATTTTATGAATAGATAGCGACATATATACATTATATATATATATATATATATATATAATCACCTGGTATACCCAATTATGGGAGGAAGCATGCTGCTTCCTTATGTTTTTCCTTTTGCCTTTCAGCCCCACTCCAGAGGCCACCCAGGCTTGGATGGCCTCTGGAGTGGGGCTGAAAGGAAAAAGGAAAAACATAATTTATTTTATTTTATTTTATTTAAATGGATTTCTATGCCGCCCAACTCCCGGGGGACTCTGGGCGGCTAGGAAGGAAGCAGTATACTTCCTCCCATAATTGGGTATACCAGGTGACTTGGCAGAATAACACTTAATCTTTCCCCTGACTCAACTGATAAGGGAGGAGAACTGGTGGCTTAGAGGGTAAAAGCATCGCCTAACAAGGCAAGTCAGCCCCAGTTCGAATCCTATAAGGGTATGGCTAGCTGATGGCTAGCTGATGGCTAGCTAAATAGCTTGAAATAGATCTATACTAGTCTCCCTTTATTTATTTATCAGTTCTTTGTAAGTTTGCAAATATGGTTTCTAGCCTGGATGGCCTCTGGAGTGGGGCTGAAAGGAAAAAGGAAAAACATAAGGAAGCAGTATATACCGTATTTTTTGGAGTATAAGACGCACCGGAGTATAAGACGCACCTTAGTTTTTGAGGAGGAAAATAGGGGAAAACAATCTGCCTACCAGGTATTCATCTGGCTAGCATCCTTAGTTTGGTCAGCTTCAGCACATTATTTTATCCCCTGGTTAGGACTTAAAAAAACCTTCTTCTGAGAGAGTAACAATGAAAGAGCATGCAAGCCAGTAAGAGCTGGGAAGCTGGGAAGATTGTTAGCTGGGAAGATCGTTAGCACCTAGTTAGGGCTAGAAAAAAACTTATTCGGAGCAGTTTCAGCACATTATTTTATCTCCTGGTTAGGACTTAAAAAAAACCTTCTTCTGAGAGAGTAACAATGAAAGAGCCTGCAAGCCAGTAAGAGCTGGGAAGATCGTTAGCACCTGGTTAGGGCTAAAAAAAACTTCTTTGGAGCAAGTAGAGCAATGAAAAAAAAACCTGCAAAGACTTAGGGCTGGAAAAACATTCTTCTGAGAGAGTAACAATGAAAGAGCCTGCAAGCTGGTAAGAGCTGGGAAGATCGTTAGCACCTGGTTAGGGCTGGAAAAAATCTTCTTTGGAGCAAGTAGAGCAATGAAAAAAAAACCTGCAAAGACTTAGGGCTGGAAAAACATTCTTTGGAGAGAGTAACAATGAAAAAGCCTGCAAGGTAAGAGCTGGGAAGATCTGTTAGCACCTAGTTAGGGCTGGAAAAAAAAGCTACATTCGAAGTATAAGACGCACCCAAATTTTCAGCCACTTTTAGGGAGGAAAAAGGTGCGTCTTATACTCCAAAAATATGGTATATAGTATAGATATACTATAGCGATAGATAGATAGATAGATAGATAGATAGATAGATAGATAGATAGATAGATAGATAGATAGATAGATAGATAGATAGATAGATAGATAGATAGATAGAGTCTTCAGGCATTCAAATTGGTCTTGTAAAATTCTGCAATGGAGAAAATATGCAATTTGGGAGAGAACTAAAGTTGTTCCATAAGTACCTCAACCCTCTACAAGAGTTAAGGCACTAATTTCTATTTTAAAGCCTTCTTGTAAAATGCAGAAAGTCCACACATTTCAGCCCCATCTATTCCAAGAGGAAGGTGGAAGCTACAAATAAAGTGCTTTGTGGATGGCCTATAGGTACCCTAACTATTCTATGAAGTAAAAAAACCTGTTTTTTATTGTCCTTACAAAAACGTAAGAGGCAGGCTGAATTGACTTTGAGTCCTAGGCCTAGAGTCATCCAGTAAGTGCAATGGTAAAGTGTGGCCCTAAGTCTCTATAATGGTAACCTAACATCTTAAGAATTTGGCAACACACTTCTGCATTCAAAATTTCAATGTGCAAAGGACAATACTATATACTATATATATTAAGATTGGTAGACTACACCAGGCTTGCAGGTCAGAGGTTCTTCATCCCTGCCTTTAACCTTTCAAATAGTGTTCCATAGTAGTAGACTTAATTGTAATGTATAGGGAGCTAGTATTGCCCATGTAACTTTAACTAATCTAGATTTTAGAATAGTTGCTCACTTTCTTTGAAAAACAGATCTAGCCATTCATGCCCTCATAATCTACCCAATGATGTATTTTGACTGATGATGTATTTTTTGAGGTGTTGCCTTTAATGAAGTTGGAAATTCCATGTGGGGCAGATTCTCTCTGAACAACTCCTTACAAATACAAGGAGGCATGAATGTAGTTCCATGAGTCTATGGGCACATTTAACTCAAACTGAAATGAACATTCTCCTCCAAATTCTCCACAGTATACTTGGACTTTGTTTCAGGTGTTTTCTGAATTCTCTCCAAGGCAGCTAAGTAGCTTGGTAATTTACTCTGCTAAATCCTTTCCAGAAATTTGGTGACAAACAGGACCACGGAGAGCTCTGAAAGAAGCCTGACAAAATGCTAGCCTAAATGAAAGCTCTCAACAGGGCAAGCAAAAATTTAACTGAGTTTGGTTGTCCAGTCCAGGAGTTTAGTCTCACCCTTCCTTCCCAATTTTCAAGAAACTCTTTAGAAAGTTTTAGGCATTTTAAAAGACATGTTTAGAGCTTTAAAATGAATATAACAGGAAGAATGTGTAAATAGAAATGTATATTACTTCCCATAGTAACTGGGGGAAAAAGAAAAAAATGGATTTGGTTAAGATGGAAATAAACTGTTTTAAACAAAGAAATTTTATTTAGTCTTTTTTCTGTTGGAATATTGCTTCTGGTTTTTATGCTTGAAATAGAAAAAAACAAATGAAATTTATAATTTATTTTAAGACTTAATTGCGTAGTTATAGAACTGGCTTGTAATAACTATAAGTAATGTAAAGTGTTGAGTTCTAACTGTATTTGTATTTTACTGTGTTAGAAAGAATTGGAAGTCGACATTCTCTCTCTCTCTCTCTCTCTCTCTCTCTCTCTCTCTCTCTCTCTCTCTCTCTCTCTCTCTCTCTCTCTCTCTCTCTCTCTCCCTCCCTCCCTCCCTCCCTCCCTCCCTCCCTCCCTCCCTTTTTTCCCTTCATCTTTTTCATTGTATTTTATAATAAACTTTAAAAAACTTCAAAAAAAAAAGTTTCAGACACTGACTCTAACAATGATGCAAATGGCTGGGCCAAGAGGGGGGAGTAGCCCTCTCTGAGATTTGCCCAGACGGGTTCTCAGTGCAGCATCATTCACGACCCCAGGGAAGGGGGGGAGGAGTGGCTATTATAACGCGCCGAAATCTGCATCCTCGTAGGATCCCTGCCCCGGAGATTGTCGGGTGTGAGGCACTCCTTCTAAAGTTGGACTTAGGGGTTCAGGTGGGCCTTTTGCTAACGTACCTGCCTCCCAGCTACGTTGCTAAGGCCCTGCCTGAGCTGCTGGAGGCGATAGCCGGCCTGGCGGTGGAGTTCCCCAGGCTTATGGTGCTGGGGGACTTTAACCTACCCTCGGCAGGCGAAACCTCGGGTGCAGCTCAGGAGTTCATGGATTCCATGACAACCATGGACCTGACCCAAGTAATCCAGGGTCCAACTCATGAGGGAGGTCACATGCTCGACCTAGTGTTTCTTTCGGGACAGTGGAGAGATGATCTGAAGGTAGGGGATATAGTCATCACCCCGTTGTCATGGTCAGACCATTTCCTACTGAGGTTGGATTTCACAGCCCCACTCCTCCTCCGCAGGGAGGCGGGACCGACTAGGTGGTTCCGCCCCAGGCGCCTAATGGAGCCGGAAGGATTCCAGAGGGAACTTGGGGAAATACCTGAAACCCTGGTACACAATTCGTCTGATGCCCTGGTGGCTGCCTGGAACACCGCGGCAGCAGGGGCATTAGATCGAATTGCGCCTTTGCGACCTCTCCGTGGCAGTGGATCCCGGAAAGCTCCCTGGTTTACCGAGGAGCTCCGGGAGATGAAACGCCATAAGAGACGTCTGGAGCGACGCTGGAGAGCCAGTAAAACCGAGTCCGATCGAACACTATTAAGAACTTTTATTAAGTCTTATTTAGTGGCGATAAGGGCGGCAAAACGATCTCATTTTTCCGCTCTTATTGCGTCCGCAGATTCTCGTCCAGCCGCCTTGTTTAGGGTGACTCGCTCCCTCCTTGCTAAAGGGGGGAGCGAGGAACACTTGCAAGGTAGAGCTGAGGAATACTCGCAGTTTCTGACGGATAAAGTCGCTCAGATTCGGTCGAACCTGGACTCTAGCTGGGCAGAGTCCATTGAGTTGACAGGGGCAAGTCTTGGTTTAACATTATGGGAGGAGTTTGAGCCTGTTTCTCCTGAGGACGTGGACAAAGCTGTGGGGGCTGTGAGTTCTGCCACCTGTTTATTGGACCCGTGCCCCTCCTGGCTGGTCTCGGCCAGCAGAGAGGTGGCACGCGGCTGGATCCAGGCGGTTGTCAACGCTTCTCTGAGGGAGGGCTCCGTACCGCAACCGTTAAAAGTTGCGGTGGTGAGACCCCTCCTCAAGAAGCCTTCGCTGGATCCAGCGGATTTGAAGAACTTTCGTCCGGTCTCCAACTTGCCTTTTATAGGTAAAGTTGTGGAGAAGGTGGTGGCCTCTCAGCTCCTTCGGTTATTGGAGGAAACTGATCATCTAGATTCCTATCAGTCGGGTTTCAGGCGCGGTTACAGCACAGAAACCGCCTTGGTCGCCCTGATGGATGATCTCTGGCGAGCCCGGGATGGGGGTAACTCCTCCATCCTGGTGCTACTTGACCTCTCAGCGGCTTTCGATACCATCGACCATGGTATCCTTCTGCATCGTCTCGGCGAGTTGGGAGTGGGAGGCACCGTTTTGCGGTGGTTCTCCTCTTATCTCGCTGATAGGATGCAGTCGGTGTTAGCAGGTGGGCAGAGGTCGTCTCCTAGGCCCCTGACCTATGGGGTGCCTCAGGGTTCGGTCCTCTCACCCATCCTGTTCAACATTTACATGAAACCGCTGGGGGAGATCATCCGTAGACATGGGGTGAGTTTCCAACAGTACGCTGACGACACCCAGCTGTACATTACCACCCCGTCTAAATTCAGGGAGGCGGTTGATGTGATGTGCCAGTGCCTGGACGACGTTAGGATCTGGATGGGGAGGAACAGACTTAGACTCAACCCCGACAAGACTGAGTGGCTCTGGATATTGCCTCCTAAGGACCATGACAACTGTCCCTCCTTGGTTCTCGAGGGAGAAAAATTAACTCCCTCAGAACGGGTTCGCAATTTGGGAGTCCTCCTAGATCCACAGCTAAAATTAGATCAACACCTTACAGCTGTGGCTAGGGGGGCTTTTGCACAGGTTCGCCTGGTGCACCAATTGCGACCATACTTGGAGAAGGAGGCTCTACTCACGGTCACTCACGCCCTTGTCACCTCTAGATTGGACTACTGCAATGCGCTCTACATGGGGCTGCCCCTGAAGAGTATTCGGAGACTTCAACTGGTGCAAAATGCAGCTGCGCGTGTTGTGGTGGGTGTTTCAAGGTACACCCACGTAACACCCATACTCCGCCAGCTGCATTGGCTGCCCATTGGTCTCCGGATACAATTCAAGGTGCTGATCATCATCTTTAAAGCCCTACATGGCTTAGGACCAGGTTATCTCCGGGACCGCATTCTGCCGCATTCCTCCCTTCGACCGGTTAGGTCCCACAGAGTGGGTCTCCTCCAGGTCCCGTCAGCCAAACAGTGCCGACTGGCGGGGCCTAGGGGGAGGGCCTTCTCTGTGGGGGCCCCTGCTCTCTGGAACCAACTTCCCCCAGAGATCCGAACCATCCCCACCTTGCTGGCCTTCCGAAAAGCCATTAAGACATGGCTCTTCCTGCAGGCAGGGGTGAGTTGAGACGATTTATTCCTGATGTCTCCCCCATGTATGTATGATGTGTGTATATTTATATTTTTAATTGTTTTTAAGTGCTTTTAATAATTTTGTTTGGAGTTTTTGTATAAAATGTTGTACGCCGCCCTGAGTCCTGCGGGAGTAGGGCGGCATAGAAAAGCTACCAAATAAATAAATAAATAAATAAATAAAAATGAACAAAATATAGAAATTCTTATAGGGAAATTTTTGATAAAAACAACTTTTCTCCTCCATGATCACTTTGATGCACTGTGAAATAAGCAGACTGCATATTCACAAACAATACAGTATTGTTTCTTGCAAGCCATTTCTCCAGCCAAAATATTATCTCACATTTTCTCCTCCTTTAAATGTATTATTTGGACATGATCTTAAGACTCAGAATTATTGGCAACTTTGCAGCGAAGGTGTTTTCAAGGTTGATTCTCGCTCAATAATCTTGTTTTGTGGATCTACTCATGCAGACCATGGTCCTATAACATTGAAGCTTCAGGCTTCTAAGAGCAGCATTGATAGAATTGACCTTTCCCAAGCAATATTACTGCATCTGTGTATGTAGGGAGACGCACCCACTTGCCTTCAGAGGAACACTGCAGGGGAGAGATGCTGGAAGCTGTTCCACTTGAGCAGATGGCTGAACAACTCTGGCTGCAAAATAAATTGGCTATGACGGTCCAAGGGCCAAACACAGATGGCTGGAATTCCAGCAGTGTCCCAAATCTCCAGAAGAGATGAGATTTGCTGCTTTCTGTCATTGGTGTTAAAATACACTCAGATTTTACTTACTGAAATAATCTCTTCCTTGACAATTTACAATGTTGATTCATTTATTTTATATTTGTATCCTGCTATTTTTATCAGGAGTGCAGAGTGACATCAAAATATTTTATTTCAGGTTTTTTTAATCACAACAGTTCTTTTACAAATTACTGGGCTGAATGTGTAGATTATACTACCCAGAGTGATTCATGATAGAGCAGGATTCAGGATTTAAAACAATCAAGGCTTCAATAGCCAAGTTAAATTTAAAAGGTGGCACCATGGCTCAACTATCAAGCTTCCTGTAGTCTAAAATCAAAGAATACCCTGATCTGCAAAGTAACACCTTCAGTGGTGAATCATTTAAGGCAGGGGTGAAATGCTCCCGGTTCAGGCGTGCCTGCCAGTGGTCGGAGAGCCGGTAGCAAGGCTTCACCCACCCGCCCTGATGCCGCCATTTGGGTTCTTTTACCCTCTGCACATGCTCAAAGCGTTCTGCGCATGTGCAGAGGGTAAAAGAACCCAAATGGTGGCATCCAGGCAGGAGGGCGAAGCCTTGCGCTGCCGTTGCTACCGGCTCTCCGACCACTGGCAGACACGCCAGAACCAGGAGCATTTCACCCCTGATTTAAGGTCAAAGAATGGATTTTTAAAAAGCTTTGTTTTGTGAATATAGGATTAGTAGATCCACTGCAATATTTACCCCAGGCATAATTCTCAACTGTTGTTTGTTTTTACAACTCATTACTCTACAGATTTATATCAGAGAGAAAAGAAGTTATGGAGAATAACAGAAAGGATTGCAAAAGAGATAACAGAGACAATAAGCTAATAGTCTGACATTAGAGACAATCAAGTCTAAAAATCTCAGAAATAATAGGCATTTTTTCCATCTATATCTAAAAACACATGACAGAGCAAAGGTTGAAGCAGAGATGTTATTTCCAAGGACTTTAGCCCACACCGTTCTTGTTGTAGAACTTTGGGATCAGCATGCCAGAAGAACTACCTATACTAAGGAGAAGTAGGCAATGTGTTTGCTGGTAACTTTCTTCTTCAGAGGGCAAAGGCACAGAAAGATCAGCTGGCCTTGACTTCTGATTCTTGAAGGATGTTCAAGAGTACATGGTACATCACTCCATTTTGAAGAAGACCCTTTCATGAGTACTCCTTGAGTCTGGTTTTTGAGTCAGCTTTGGATACTTCTAACAGGCATATCAACTAGATCAGGGGTCCTCAAACTTTTTAAACGGGGCTAATTCACAGTCCCTCACACTGTTGGGTGGCTGGATTATAGTTTGATCAGCCTAATGACTGGCTGGGTGGGCGTGGCCAACTCAATGTGACTCGCATCGAGGGGTGCCTCGCCAGCCACTTCTCGCCCCTCCTCTCCCAGCTGCTCCTCGCCTCCCTGCCTGGGCTCGTTAGGGCCCCAACAGGAAGCAATTCTTGGAGCTAAGCAGTCACCATGAGAAAGAGTTGGCAAATCAGCTGGCTCAGTTCAAATTGGATCTGACTGAGAAGGAGGCTCAGCAGAAGAACCTCACTGAGGACTATGAGCATAGGCTTTCCAAGCAGAGGGAAGACCTGCGGGAGTGCAGAGATGTTATTTCCAAGGAATACCAATGCCTGGAAGCTCAGCAGGTAGAGATGTTCAGCCAGTTCCAGGCCATGATGCAGTCCCACTAGAGCAAGGCCCTCCAGCTCTTCACCACCAGCGGCACTTCCCTCCAGTCTTCACCTAAAGCCCCACACCAGGAGTCTGAAGCAGATCCCGAGTCAGAATTTCTGCCCCCCTGCAACCCACACAAAAAGACCCCGAAGGGGGAGACTCTCGGCAGCAATCCTAGCATGGGCGACTGCAAGGAGCTGGCATGGGACTGCTGCAGCCCATCCTCCAGCAGCAGAACAAACTGCAAGGGAGCTCAGGGTCCAGTCATGAAAAGTCCCATGCTCCTGGGAAGATGGGGAAAAAGCTCTCCATTTCACTGGCCTCCCACTCTGGCAACTGGACTGTTTCTCTCCACCTTTTCCTGTTTTGTCTGCTGGATTGATGCAGGGGGACGTCAATCCTAGCTTTCCTGTCCATTGCAGCTAGGAATCTCAAATAAGACCAAGAATGAACATTTGTATTGTAGACTTCGGGCGGCGTCATGGTGGTGTGGTGCAGAGAAACTAATTGCTAGTTCTCTGCCTGATTTTTTGCGTCTTGGAGGCCAAAAGCGGCATTGCAGATCCGTGAGGGGGAGAGCGACAAGGAGGGGAACACCATGCGGCAGCAGGGAGGGGTGAGACCCCCCGTTGCGGAAGGTGAAATCCCCAAAGCCAGATGCAGAAGAGACCAACTATTACAGTGTGGTCCGGAGACATGGCGGCCTGAACAAATAGCGGTGGAGCAAAGAGTGTGAAACAGCAAAACTATCAACAGACGTTTTGAAATAATAATACTGAGGATCCTCCTGAATGGATGGTATGTATGGATGATATTGATGATTGAGTGAGTCTCCAGAAAGGACCTGGTGGTGCCTTAGAGGGGTGGAGCTTAAAATAAATTGAAAACTATTATGCGTGGATCGGTGAAAAGAAAAACTTTGATCGAAAGTGCAGGCTTGAAGGATTTAAAAGGACTTATAAAGAATAAAAAACTGGTGTGAGGAAAAAAGAAAAGAAGGAAAGAAGGTGGAGAGACAACTTTTCTAATTCAACGTGTGGAGGCAACGACAATAGAAGAAGATAGAAAAGACAGTGACTGGGCATTTTTAAAGAAGACGACATTTTGAAAATAGACAGTGAATAAACAGATGAAAAACAACTGCGGTAAATTTAAAATTGCCTTTATAGACTCTTTTGAAAAGAAACTTTCTCTTCACTTGGTACTTATTTGGATTGCATAGAGGAATCACACTTTGAACTAATCTATACGGATTTCTATTTATATATTTATATATTTATATACTTATTTATACATTTAGACTTTTCACATTTACAATTGAAATTATTTATAATATCTATATTATTTATATTATATCTATATTATACTATATCATGGGTTCCGAACCTGGGGGTAATTACCCCCAGGGGGGTAAAAACGCTATTCTTTAGGGGTAAAAAAGGCATCCACTAAATTTTAGTGGATGCCTTTTTTTTGTTGGTAATAATAAAAAAATACAGTACAGTAACGCATTTGGTTCATGTGGCATATGCTCTTTCTTGCTAGCGAAACAGCAGAGTGCTTTGAGTGTGGGAACGGGGTGAAAAGGAGGCACAAGGCGGGACTGCCGCCCGCGCCGAAGGCTGAGTCCTGAGTCACGGCGTTTCACGCATGCGGAATCTGCCGTGCTCGAAAATAGTACTCGGCATGTATAAACCTGTTTGAACTGAGAGCGGTCGGGCACTTGTTCCGACGCATTATTGCATTTGCGCTCCACAATCCGCATACGTGATGCTCCGTGACTCAGGACTCAGCCTACCGCGCCGTATGGCAGTTTGAGATTTAAACAAGTCATATAGGTTCGCTTTTCAATTGTCTCTCATTACGTATAACTACCAGTCTTGAAATAATTACAATATTATTTACGTTTTTGAAGGTAAGTAGTAACAAACAATGATAATAAATTAATAAGTAGTTTTTGTTTCTCAATATTCTTAAAAGTAAAAGTTAACATTTTTATTTTTTCCTTAGATAATTTTTTTTACGATTATTTTAGGGGTCATGGCTTCTAATACCGCAAAAAAGCGCTCATATAAAGAAGCATTTTTACAATGGGGATTCACGAATATTCTAGACAGGAATGTGGAAAAGCCTCAGTGTGTTCTATGTAATAAAGTGCTTAATACAGAGAGCATGAAGCCGAGAAAATTAAAAGAACATTTCGAGAGAGTTCACAAAGAGTTTGCAGATAAAGATATAGATTTTTTTAAGAGAAAAGAGAGTATTATGAAGTCTGTGCGATTTGATTCCACAGGAAATATGCAAAAGGCAAATGAATCGTATCTTCAAGCTTCATATCAAATTTCTTATCGTATTGCTATGAACAAAAAACCGCACACTATAGGAGAGGATCTCATCAAACCTTGTTTGTGTGATGCAGTATCACTCGTCATTGGTGAGAAACATGTGGCTAAGATAAAACAAATATCACTTTCAAATACTACAGTTCAAAGTCGCATTTCAGACTTGAGTAACGATATTATGGCAACCGTTATTGATGAAATGAAAGGAAGTTCTATGTTTGCGCTGCAATTAGATGAGTCTACAGATGTAGCTTCGTGTTCACAACTACTGGCATTTACATGTTATATTAAAGATGACTGTGTAAAAGAGGAATACCTGTTCTGTAAGTCCTTGTCCACCACTACACGTGGGGAAGACGTTTTCAAAATGCTGAAACAGTTTATTGAGGAAAACGGTCTGGACTGGTCAAAGCTGGTCGGCATTTGTACAGCCTTCCATGATGGGTATCCGTTCTGGATTTCAAGCACTCGTGAAACAAGTTGCTCCTCAAGTTTTATCCTATCATTGTCTCATACATCGCTACGCTTTGGCTGTTAAGACGCTTCCACCAGAATTACTAAGCACGTTGAGTGACGTAGTGAAAATTATGAACCATGTTCGTGGCAATGCAACAAACACGAGATTATTTAAAGTTTTATGTGATGAAGTTGGTGCCAAATTTAACTCTCTTTTGTACCACACAGAGGTACGTTGGTTATCACGAGGCAGAGTTTTGAACCGGGTTTACGAGCTCCGTGAAGAAATAGGATTATTTTTTGAAAAACAGAAAACACAAAAAGAAAAAGAGTATCTGTCAAAAATAAAAGACAAAACATTTGTCGAAAAGCTGGCGTAACTTGCTGATTTCTTCAGTGAAATCAACAATCTTAATATTTCTTTGCAAGGAAATATGACGAATATTTTGACAGCGCAGGATAAAGTTGCTGGTTTTGTACGTAAATTAGAACTTTACCAACGCAGAGTGCAAGCTGGTGATGTGTCGATGTTTACACAACTCTGTGAGCACGAAGTCAGCAAAATCACATTTAGAAATGCTGTAGCTCAACATTTATCTGCAGTAATAGAGTCACTGAAGCAATATTTTCCGGATTTGGATAATCGTCAGTCCAACTCTTGGATATTAAGACCCTTTTCTACTGATGATGACATTTTTAAAGATGAGGATGTAGCGGCCAAAGTAGAATTTCTTGGACTCCGCGAGAATAGTACTTTTAAAGTAGAATTTCAAAATTATGATCTCAGCACATTTTGGATTAAAGCAGGTGCCGAATATCCTGTTATAGCTAACAGAGCTTTAAAAATGCTAATACCCTTTGCCACCACTTACAGATGCGAGAGTGGTTTTTCAACTTTAGTTTCATTGAAAACAAAGGTCAGAAACCGTCTCAATGTGGAACATGACTTGAGATGCGCTTTAAGTGACACTAAACCTAATATAAAAAAACTTGTAAACTCAAAATAATTCCAACCTTCACACTGATTATTATTAATTCATTGTTAAAATATAAAACAAAGTAATATTGTAATACTGTTGTGCAATTTGTGTTTTTCTATTTATCCGCAATGTATCCAGTTTTCTGACGAACTGCTGGGCAATGACAAATTTGTAATTAATAAACATTAGAATTCACTTGCATTGTGTGTTTTTATAACATTTTTAAGTTGGGGTAAAATCTGTTTTCCTAACAGGTTACAGGGGTAGCAGCATAAAAAGGTTAGGAACCACTGTACTATATCATTACATGTTATATACTATGAATTAAATTTAAATATTGATATTCAACATATGAAGTAGAATTGGAAAGATCTGCCTATTATTTAAGGTTTCAGAATGTACCAGAAGCAAGAGAGGAAGATCTACCTAAATTAATATTAGAAATACTGACAGAATCCCTTCAATTAGATGGAGAGGAATTAAAAAACAACATTGATGATGTTATAGAGTACAAACCAATTATGCAAGAAAACATAGACTTCCACGTGAGGCAGTGGTGAAATGCTCCCAGTTCGCTTTTACCTGTCTGCCGGCGAAGAGCCGATCGCGCAGAACGCTTTGTGCATGCGCAGAGGGTAAAAAAACTCAAATGGCGGTGTCCTGGCAGGTGGACGGAGCGGACAGGTAAAAGCGAACTGGGAGCATTTCACCCCTGACGTGAGGTACATGTTAGATTCACTAAGAAAGCTACCCGGGATGAGATTTACAAAAAGTGAACAAATAAATTTTAAGGGGAAAGAGATCATACTACTCAAACAAATACCAAAAAGAATAAGGGAGAAAAGAAGAGATTTTCAATATTTCACCACAAAATTAATAAGAAATGAAATACCGTTTTTCTTTACATTTCAAGGAGTTTCCCTGCAAAGACCTGCTGAGAAAGAGAAGCGGTGAAGCTGCCAGATGCTGGTAAGATGTTCAGGCACAATTTGGGGGTGGCAGGTGAGGCAGGGGATGGGGAGGGGCGGGAAGCGAGACACGCATCTTACCAGCATCTGGCTTCTCTCCGCCACTACTCTCTCTTGGATGGTGTTGTGGGGAAACTCCAATGTAAAGAAAAACTTCTGAACGAGCTGCCGCCATTTACAGGCAAAAGTGAACACTGGAAGCATAAGAGAGAGAAAAGGGAAGTAATTTTGAGAATCTGTGAACTAAATTGATAAGAAGTTGTTTTGACTGAAGAACTAATATAGAGAGAGGAACACTGGAATCTTTTCTTTGTTTTGAATAGTGTAGCTTTTGGAACTTACTGTAAAAGGGGAAATATAAGGCAAACTAAACAGAAGCTGAATAAGGCAAACTTCCCTTGCTTTTTGAATAAGGGTTTCCTTTTCTTTTGGTTCCTTTTTTGCTGCTGCTCTGTGAACTCTCTTTTTGAACATAAACCCTTGGTAATTATATTTTTGGGGCTTGGTGGGCCGGTTTGGATACAAATTATTATTTTATTAACTTTTTTATGATGATTTTTATTGCTGCTTTGTGAACTTTCCTTTTGGATATAAACAACTGGTGGTTGTTTTTCTTTTCTTTTTTCTTTTTTGGGGTTTAGTGGGCCAATCTGGATTACAAATTGCTACTCTGCAAATTTTTGTCCCAATGATAAACTTGGATTAGGGTTTGAAGAACCTGAAGACAAGAAGTATTTTAGAAATTGACTAAACTGGATTTGGATTACAAATTATACGTTTATCTTTCCCTCAGATTCACTGTTCTACAAATTTACAATTTTTGTTAGTTTCAGAAATGAAATGTGCCATTTCTTAATGTATTTCACATGCTGAATTCAAATATAATAATGAAATTTGTTAGTTGGCTCTAGTTTTCATGCAACGGACATTTTACATTTTCCAACTACAGGTAATAGGCAAATAATGCGCCAAAACTTAATACGTATATATAAACCCGTATATTTTTATTAAAATTAAGTGAATTATATTCACAACAGTGAATACATGAAATAATCTATTGTATATGTTTATCAAGAAAAACTAAATTAGTAAACAAGTTTAAAATGTTCAAAAGTTTAAATTTCTCATTAATCTTGCCTTCAGTTTGTGTCCCTTTTGCTTCTCTTGACTTTTCATTTGTATTCAAGGAAAGGATTGTCTCTTACAATTGTCCAACAGTAGTCCAACAGTAGTTCATTTACCTTGATATCTTTTTTCCATAGCTGCAACATCTTGATGGAAGTGCTCCCCATGCTCGTCACTCACTGCTCCACAATTTGATGGAAAGAAATTCAGATGAGAGTGTAGAAAATGAATTTTTAAGGACATGTTACAACCAAGATTTTTGTAGGCCTGGGTGAGTTTTTCAACCACTTCCTTGTAGTTTGCTGCTTTATTGTTTCCAAGAAAATTTGATGTCACTGACATGAATGCTATCCACACAGTCTTTTCCTTGCCATGCAACAGAGAAAGAAACTCATCATCATTAATAAGTTCACGGATCTGTACGAACATCACTTGCCAGGAGATTCCACTGCTTTAGTCTTGAACCTAAAACCTCTGCCTTGTTCTTCGGAAGATCCAGATCTCTTATTAGGTCATTCAATTCCATTTGTGTTATGAGGTGCGGTTCAGCGGATGTGGATGGCAGATAGTCGGGGTCATGTAAGGCTGTTGGTTCATCACTACAAACTTCCTGAGGTTCTTCCTCACTGGACTCAACTACAAAAGATTCAGGCGCTTTTGGAATCGGTAGTCCTTCTCCATGAGGTACTGGACGTATTGCTGATGGAATGTTTGGATACTGCACAAACAACTTTTTTTTCTTAGTAAGACCTTTCTCAGTTGGAGGCACCATACAAAAATAACAATTACTGACATGATCTGTTGGTTCTCTCCAAATCATTGGCACTGCGAAAGGCATAGAAGGCTTATTCCCATTCAACCATTGGACAAGTCTTGATCCACATGAATTACAGCATATGTGTGGCGCCCAGTTTTTGTCCTGGTCTCCTATTTTGCAACCAAAATACAAGTTGTAGGCTTTCTTAATCACGGTTGTGATCCTTTGTTTTTGGGATGCACCAAAAGTAACTTCACCGCAAATATAGCAGAAATTATCTGCTTTATTTAAACAGGTTCGAGGCATAACTAAATTTACTAGCATAAAACAATGTTTAAAGACGCTGTCTAACTTGCCAAGCAACAGATACTGTGACTTTTATAGAATTTGGTGATGTAATATTAGCTAATATTGCATCATCTTGGTTGGTACACATGGCGGTTTTCTATTGGCCACCAATACTGACTAAGTAAATCTATGGTGTAAGTTGCATCATGCATTTTATAAACCTTACTTCATTAGTTGGTTGCTTATATCATGGAAACTAGAGCCAATATACATTTTTAAATGTTATTTTCATTTTAGCACCCCAAAATTATGTAAGAACAGCTGTTTTCATGCCCGCAACTTTTTACCTGTAGAACAGTGTTATAATTGAATTACATTACTGATCTTTGTTGGATTACAAATACTAAGATATTTAAATATGAAGAAAACAACATCAGCACCATCCTTAACATCTTCGTTGATTTAGCTGATTTAATTTAGTTAGAAGAATGTCCGGTATTATGGTATTGAATGCTGAACTAAAGTCTACAAAGAGGACCCTTGCGTAGGTCTTTGGAGATTCAAGATGTTGTAGGATGTAGTGGAGAGCCATATTAACAGCATCATCTGTTGATCTATTTGCTCGGTATGCAAAGTGCAGGGGGTCTAACAGTGGATCCGTGATGGTTTTCAAGTGGGACATCACTAGCCTTTCAAAAGTTTTCATAACTACAGATGTTAGATCAACTGGTCTGTAGTCATTCAGTTCCTTGATGGAGGGCTTCTTTGGCACTTGGATGATAGTGGAGCGTTTGAAACAAGAAGGAACATGGCATATCTCTAGTGATTTGTTGAAGATTTGAGTGAAGATGGGGGCCAATTGGTCAGCACAGACTTTTACGCAAGGAGTTATCTTGTCTGGGCCTGGTGCTTTTCCTGGCTTCTGTCTGTGAAATAGATCTTGCACTTCCTTTTCTGTGATCACCTGGGATTGTGAACCCAATGGGATGGGGTCAGTTGTAGGAGGTTTAGCTGTTGTTGGTGTGTCTGGGATGGAGGTTGTAGAGATAGGTGGCTGTAGTTTCCTTTCAAACCTGCAGTAGAACACGTTGAGTTCATCTGCCATTTGCTGATTTCCTTCAGCTTGGGAAGGAGGTTTGCCATAACCGGTGATATTTTTAAGAGTTTTCCACATGTTTGCTGGTTCATTTGTTGAGAACTGATTCCTTAGCTTTTCAGAGTAGCTTCTTTTTGCTGCTCTGATCTCCCTTGTTAATACATTTCTGGCCTGATTGTACAGCTTTTATCACCTTTTCTATAGGCTTCCTCTTTGGAATGACGTAGCTGCTTAAGTTTAGCTGTGAACTAAGGTTTGTTGTTGCTGTATATTCGCAAGCTCCTGGTCGGTACACATAGGTCTTCACAGAAGCTGACATATGATGTTACAGTATCTGTGAGTTCATCCAGGTCTGCAGAGGTATCTTCAAAAATATTCCAATCAGTGCAGTCAAAGCAAGCCTTTAGCTTTAACTTTGCTTCCTCGGTCCAAGTCTTCAATGATTTAATTGTTGGTTTTGTGGTTTTAAGTCTTTGCCTGTAAGCAGGTACAAGGTGAATCATGCAATGATCAGAGTGTCCCACAGCTGTTCATGGTAAGGACCTATAAGCATCTTTTAGTGTTGTGTAGCAATGGTCTAAAGTATTCTTGCCTCTAGTGGGACAATTGACATGCTGAAAGTATTTTGGTAGCTCCTTCCTTAAGTTTGACTTGTTTAAATCTCCCAAAATAATGGCCAGTGAATCGGGGTATTTGGCTTCAGCCTCCAAGGATCAACATGGCTTGGATGACTTCAAATTTAAGAAATGACACAACAGCAATAGAAATTGAAATTAATGAATGGGCAGACTATAACCCCATAAAAGTTATATGGAAGGGAAAAAGGAAACAAAATAGATGGACTATAAATCAGCATTTATTTAAAAATAAAGAATTTAAGGAAATGTTAAATAAGGAATTAAATTTATTTTATAAGGTTAATAAGAAAAAGGAGACCTCAATGCAGAATTTATGGGACACTACTAAAACATATATTAGAGGGTTGGCAATGGCTTACACAATAAGAAAACGAAAGTAAAAAAACACCAACAAGATATACTACAAAAAGAACTTAAAGAAATGGAGATTATACTACAGAAAGAACCACAAAATGATAGAATAAAAGAAAGAAGACAAATTATTAGACATAAATTAAATCTATTAACGCAAGAAAAGGTATCCCAAAAAATCAGGAGGGCAAAACAAAAATATTTTGAACATGCTAACAAACCAGGACACTGGTTAGCATATAAATTGAAAAAAGAATAATATACAATTTAGTAGATTCAGAAGGAAATAATGATGATGATGATGATGATGATGATGATGATGATGATGATGATGATGATGATGATGATAATAATAATAATAATAATAATAATAATAATAATAATAATAATAATAATAATAATAATAATAATAATAATAATAATAATAATCCAGGAGTATTTTACAAAATTCTATAAACAAGACGATATAGAAGGAGAAGAAATTAGGAAAAATTTAAAGGCAAAACCAATGAATCCAATTACAGAAGAAGAGAGAGAAATGTTAAACAAACCCATTACTATGATAGAATTAGAAACCATATTAAAGAACCAAAAAAATAATTAAGCACCTGGCTCAGATGGCATTCCAGTGGAAGTTTATAAACACACTTTAGAATAACTAGAACAGATGCTACTGGAAATATATAATGAGGCATTAGAAGAAGCATAAAAAATTCCGACATCCTGGACAGAAGCCATAATTGCACTTATTCCGAAAGAAGGTTCAGACAATCAGAATATACAAAATTATAGACCAATTTCATTACTAAATACAGATTATAAAATTTTTACAGCAATTATGGCAGAAAGAATTAAAAAGATTTTAAATAAATACATACATTTGGATCAAAACAGTTTTCTCCCTAATAGACAAATTAAAAACAATACAAGAATTATTGCAAATGTACTGGAATATTATGAAACTCATCCGGAGCAACAACTTGCACTCATTTTCCTAGATGCCCAAAAGGCATTTGATAACGTAAATTGGGAGTTTATAAAATTACAGTTGGAACATATGAAATTTGGCCCCAAATTCTTAAAAATAATAGACAAAATTTATGATTAAACAAAAAGCGAGAATAACAACAAATGATGAATTAACAGATAATATTGATATAAAAAAAGGATAAGACAAGGATGCCCTCTTTTGCCACTTTTGTTTATTCTAACTTTAGAATCCTTGTTAATTAGAATAAGGGAAAATTCAGAGAACAAAGGCTTGAAAATAAAAGAAGAATATAAATTGCAAGCATTTGCCGACGACCTAGTGTTTATCTTAGAAGAACCTTTAGAATGTGGCCCAAATTTAATTAAAACAATTGAAAAATTTGGATACATAGCAGGATTGAAAATACCATATTTTTCGGAGTATAAGACGCACCTAGATTTTAGAGGAGGAAAACAAGGAAAAAAGTATTCTGAACCAAATGGTGCAGTAATATATTATTTAATAAAATACCAGTGTAGCAGAATACTTTTTACAACCATGTATACTTTTTACAACCATGTACACTTTTTACAACCATGTATACTTTTTACAAACTTCAAACTTGACAGCTTTAAGACTAGTGGACTTCAACTCCCAGAATTCCTCCTCCAGTCATGCTAGCTCAGGAATGGGAGTTGAAGTCCACAAGTCTTAAACTTGCCAAGTTTGATGACCCTTGCACCCCTAACCCCTAACCCAGGGGTCTTCAAACTTGACAGCTTTAAGACTAGTGGACTTCAACTCCCAGAATTCCTCCTCCAGTTATGCTAGATGGGGTAATTAGAAGGCAAAAACGCCCCAATTTTTGCAAAAAAACGGGCCCATTTTTTGCTAATTGTTTTGCAAAAACAGGGCATGCAGAGGATCTGGGAAGCCTGCAGAGCACTCCTAGGGGGTGGGGGAAGGCAAACCCCCCCATTTTTGCAAAAAAGGCCCATTTTTTGCAAAAATTGGATGCGGGGGCGGGGCTTCGGGAGGCCAAAAATTGCTGTATTCGGTGTATAAGACGCACCGACATTTCCACCCTCTTTTTGGGGACAAAAAGGTGCGTCTTATACTCCGAAAAATACGGTAAATAAAAACAAAACCAAAATAATTGCTAAAAATATGACTAAAAACAAGAATTAGAATTAGAACTAACAAATATGCAAATAGTTAAAAACTGCTTAGAGAAGGCTGTAAAGCACTATGAAGCAGTATATAAGTCTAAGTGCTATTGCTATTGCTTTTTCATTCTTTGACAAAGTGACTAAATTAGCCACCATTCCCTGGCCAGTAGCAGCGCTCTCTGCCACCCCCCATCTCAGCAGTGCCATGCACTAGCCGGAGAAGCTCTGAACGTATGGCTTTGCCTGGGCTCCTCCCTGCTGGGAGCCACCATTCCCTGGCCAGTAGCAGCGCTCTCTGCCCCCACACCCTGGCAGCTGACAGCCGGGAAACGGTGGCTCCCAGCAGGGAGGAGCCCAAGCAAGGTTGCGCGTTCAGAGCTCCTTCACTGGCCGCCCAGCCAGCAAATGCTGCCCTGTGCGCCTGAGTTCAAGTGGTAGCTAAATGAAAACAAACAGGGTAAGGAAGCATGGTTGGGGGCAAGCAAGTTGGGTGGGTTCAATGCCAGAGGGAGAAAAAGAAGGGTTGGGAATCTTTGTGCGCCTGGCTGCTGCCTCTTCTTTACCATCCCCCTCCCTCTGCCTAATTTGGCACAAGTCTGAAGTGGTCTGTTGCAGGGGGAGGAAGTGAGGCTCCAGAAGACCAGCAGCAGTGGCGGAAGCTTAAGGGGGAAGGGCAGGAGTGGGCAGTATTTGCTGCCCGCTGCTCCTTCCCCTAG
Source organism: Diadophis punctatus similis (assembly GCA_023053685.1). Classification (NCBI taxonomy): domain Eukaryota; kingdom Metazoa; phylum Chordata; class Lepidosauria; order Squamata; family Dipsadidae; genus Diadophis; species Diadophis punctatus. Next base: position 109,752,788 of record JALIGW010000003.1, on the reverse strand, counting down.
CCACATTGGACTTCTACGAGTTCGAGCGGCAGCTAAATGAAAACAAACAGGATAACCAAGCATGGTTGGGGGCAAGCAAGTCGGCTGGGCTCAATGCCAGAGGGAGAAAAAGAAAGGTTGGGAAGCCTTGTGTGCCCGGCAGCCGCCTCTTCTTAATCATCCCCCTCCGTCCACCTAATTTGGCACGAGTCTGAAGTGGTCTGAAGTGGTTCATTTGGGGGGAGGGAGGAAGCAAGGCTCCAGAAGAGCAGCAGCAGCAGCTAAAGGGGGAAGGGCAGGAGCGACCGGCCGGCTCGGGCGCACAGGGCAGCAGAGCAGGGAGGGAGGCAGGAGCGACCTCCTCCTCCTGCCAGCCTCGTGCTCCAGGCAGCGTCCAGCATGGCAAATTTCAAGGACTTGCCCTGAACATCAAGGGCAGCAGTTGCAAGCTAGGGTGCCTGGTGTGGTACTGTGTGTCTGTGTGGCACGGCGGCTTGGACATTGCGAGTCACCGTGCTGTTACTTGGGAGGCTGCTTTCTTCACCGGCTCTGCTTGAGAAGGGTGAAGACCGCTGGGTGGCTTCAAGGGCCCTGGCAATGCCTGGCTTTCTGCTGCTGCACAAGATACAAAGGCAAGTGGGCCACCTTTCCAGCACTCCCGCCAATGCCGACGCTCGATCAGCTCCTCTTTTTTCCTCCAAGCACGGGTGAGGCTGCTCATTGGGGCTTGTGTGGCAGGCGGCATATTGTGGCTCTGCTGGGTGCCACCAGGGCGAAAGTGCACAGCCCCATCTTGGGTGCTGCTGGGCTGTGCTTTCGGCCTGGCTCCCAACCCAACCGCCAGCCACTCTTACCTTACGTGGTGGTGGCGGTGGCAGCACCTCCTCCTCCTCCTGGCGACTTGGAGGCCGAAAGCACAGCCTGCACACTTTTGCCCCGGCGGCGCCCAGCAGAGCCACAATCTGCCGCCCGGCATGCGAGGGCCAGTGAGCAGCCTCACCCGTGCTCGGAGCTCTGGGCTGAGCTTTCGGCCTGCAAGTTGCGGTGAGGAGGAGGAGGAGGTGCCGCCACCGCCGCGTAAGGCAAGAGTGGCTGGCGGTGGGGTTGGGAGCTAGGCCGAGCGTGGCAAGCCAGCTCGCGGTCCCCAAGAGGGATGGGCCGCGCGGGCTGGGCCGCGCCCGCGTGTGCCCAGAACACATTGGTCCAAGGGTGGCGCACCAGCAGCAGCAGGCTGGGCGGCTCTCTCTTCTGTGGTCTTGCTGGCTGGCTGGCTGGCTGCTGCCCGGAGCGTGAGGCTGGCATGAGGAGGAGCTGCCACTGCCTCTGCAAAGGCAGGCCATTCGCGCCGGCAAAGGTTGATCCAAAATGGGGTTTGGGGCACATGTGCAGTGGATGTGCGCATGCGTAGTGCAGGCGCATGCACAGGGTGTGGCACATGTGCAGGGCGGGGTGCATGTGCAGTGCAGGGCACATGCTCAGTGTGGGGCACCTGCGCAGTGCGGGTTGCATGCACAGTGTGGGGCGCATGCACACATGGGGGTGCATGTGGGTGTGGGTGTGCACACATATGCAGGGGATCGCACATTGCATTATGGGTGCTGGCTCATGGGAGTGCTGGCGCGCGCGCACGTACTTTTGGCACACGGCAATAAAAAGGTTCGCCATCACTAAACTATAGAATGGACATTTGATATGCTGGCAATGCATAGCCTTCCTTTGATTTGAAAAAGGAGGAGGGTGTGGTGGAAAAGGGCAACAATAACAGCAGTTGGAGGGTTTTCCACTTCACCCTAACACTGAAGACTTAAAGGATACCTGTACATAACAACAGGACTTCTGGGTCACCCAGAAAATTAAAATTTGATTCAGGATATACATGATTTACAACTTCCTTCTGTCTAGAAAAAAAAATGCAGTCAAGAATCCAGCGGACTTCCAATTGTGAGCAGCTTGTCATTCATCTGCAAAGGAGTGCCCTGAATCAGCCCACTGTCTAACCACTTGGGATGCCAAGATGAGAGAAGAGATGAGTAACAAGAAATCAAGAACGGCCATTTCCTGACAATGCTGGACTTGCTCTGCTAAGGAAGATGGAGGAAAGAGCCACAGAGACAAAGAAGAACCTTTGGAAGGCATCATTCTGGAGGTAGCATAACACTGTCTGATGAAAGTCCAAAGCCCCTGAGGATCCCATTGCTAAAAAGAGAAAGACCGGTTGTTTTTATCAACATGCAGGCAAAGTATCCAAGGGTAGAGGAGGGGGCTGATGATAAGAGAGACACAGCCCTAGCAGGAAGGCTGTGAGCAGGCTGTTGGCAGATTGCTGATGGTGGGACTTCTGGAGTGTTAGAGCATCAATTAACCTTTGTGGCACGTGTGCGAGTGCCAATCAGCCAGAGCAGCTCTTGCAGGAAGGGCTGTGATAGGCTGCCAAATGCCGCATGGCCTGCTGCAGAGGAGAGAGAGAGAGAGAGAGAGAGAGAGAGAGAGAGAGAGAGAGAGAGAGAGAGAGAGAGAGAGACCGTGGGAGGAAGCAGTCACCTGAACCGGAGCTGCGGATGTCCCACTTTATCTCCTTCCCTTATTAAGTTTATGAAGACGATGCTTCTCCTCCGTGTCACGCTGCTGCCGTTAGAATACTAATGGGGAGATCTATTAGTTCCAGCCATCACCCACAACTGTTGTCAGGCAATTTCATCCGTACCAACCGCCTGACCTTGCTATTTTTAACACTCTCGGGTCAGGCCAAGCAGAAGAGACTCCAGCATTAGCGAAGCTCACTAGCAAGCAAAGATTTGGGGAACTATTTTCCCCACTGACAGTTCTGTAATCTGATGTGTTGAGACATGTGATGCCAGTAAAAAGGATCTCCTTGCCTCTTAGCTCACAAGGGAAATTCAAGACAATGTGGTCCTATAGGTTCTATCTGTATTTAGATAAGGATCATGCAACTAATTATTCTTTCTTTATTTTTTTAAAAGCATAGAATTTCTGTATGAAAACAGAAACTCTTTTGAATGGGATGAAAATATATTCAGTAAAAAAGATGGCAATCTGGGTGAATCTAGGTATTTATTCCACAAATGACTACGAACTTAGTGTATTTAAAGCATTAAATATAGTTTTTGATCTTTTCGCATTATAAACATTTTTTAAATAGCCCTTGTTGCAAGGAATTACTGCATTTGCGATTGTGTAATGAAAGAAAGTGTTGGAGTTGGAAGAATAAAAGAAGACTAAATAAAAACGGAGTAAAACACAATTAACTAGTGACCTGAAATATTTAAACATTTAATATTTAAAAAGAACGGGGAAATAAAAAAGTTTCCACCTGGTATCAAAATGACCTCAGAGTATTAGTTTCTCAAACAAAAACTAACAGTAAAAGGCGGTTGTAGACCCAACACAGGTTTTGTTTAGCATAAATTGGTCTCAGAACCCTCAACTATCTCTGAATTTCTTATGTCTAGTTAGGTAGACAACTTTGTCAGTTTGCTAAGGCTTCAGTTTAATGGATACCTTTCAGATCTATCATCTGTCTGTCTGTCTATCTGTCTATCTATCTATCTGTCTGTCTATCTATCTATCTATCTATCTATCTATCTATCTATCTATCTATCTATCTATCTATCTATCTATCTATCATCTATCTATCTATCTATCTATCTATCTATCATCTATCTAAACTATGTATTTAAAAATTGAAGCAAGCTGTAAAGCAAGGGTTTGGAGGGTAGAAGGGTTAGTGCACCAACCACTTTCAGCCAACAGCTTCTCCTTCAGGACCCCATGCCAGCCAGCATAGCCAAGTTTTAAGGCTAAAAGATCTTACCTACTGTTGCTAGTTCAGCAGTTCAGCTGTTCAAATCTCACCGGCTCAAGGTTGACTCAGCCTTTCATCCCTCTGAGGTGGGTAAAATGAGGACCCAGATTGTTGGGGGCAATATGCTGAACTCTGTAAACCGCTTAGAGAGGGCTGTAAAGCACTATGAAGTGGTATATAAGTCTAAGTGCTATTGCTATTGCTATTGCAAGATGTTCCAAAAAATAGGAGCCATGGCAGAAAAGACTCTTCTGGATCTCATAGCCAAAACTCCTTGTCTGATGGGATCCACAATTGGGCACTTTTGCCAGCATGAGTGGGATAGGCCAATCCCATTGGGGAAAGACCATTCCACAGGTATCCTGGGTCCATGCCATAAAGGGCTTTAAAGGTAATAACCAACACTTTGAATTGCACCCAGAAACAGATTGGCTGCCAGTGCAACTTGTGTAACAATGTGCCCCCTCTAGGGCCTCCAAAACTGTCCGTGCTGTTCTGTTCTGGACCAATTGCAGCTTCCAAATATTGCCTTGGGCCCATTCTCTACTTGGCTTATGTGATTTTTGTCTCTTAACCTTGGTCTAGTTTTTGACAGGATGCAATTTTTTCTGGGTTGGTAGCTCAGTTACTTTGGAAGAGCAATTAATTTGATGGTTGTTGGACTTTGTTTCCTCCTCCTTCTAAATTCTGCAGACAGGGGATCTCCTTAATATTGTGCTAAAACTTGCTGAAATAACTTGTTATTGGTTAAGCCAGTGTTTCTCAATCTTGAAAACTTTAAGAGATATGGCCTTCAGCTCCCAGAGTTCTCCAGCCAGTTCTGGGAGTTGTGGTCCACATTTTTAAAACTTGTTGAGGAACATTGGGTTAAGCAAAGATGGATCTCATAAAGAGAAACCAGAGATGTTCTATGATGATCAGAGGGCTTTTGAATGCTAGATTTTTTACCAAATTGATGGTTAACATTCAAGGGGCCATATTAATTATTCATAAGTAATTCATACATAGATTCAATTTGATGATGTGGTTAAGGCATCAGGCTTGAGACTGTGAGTTCTAGTCCTGCCTTAAGCACAAAGCCAACTGGCTAACCTTGGGCTGTCACTCTTTCTCAACCCTAGGAAGGAGGCAATGACAAACCACTTCTGAAATCTTGCCAATAAAATTGCAAGGACTTGTCTAGGCAGTCAGCAGGACTCAACACTAACTCAAAGTGATAACATTTTAAAAAAATCTTATGAAATGTCTATTCATTTTCAAATTAGAAAGCTTTAGTTGTTATTTGCAGTAGATAGTAATTTATATGTTTCTATCGGTCTAAAAGATTTTTATTAGAAAAATACATTGAAATACAAATCTATGAAATAAAAGTATCAGAAAATACATAGAAAGGTATATTTAACTTCCAGGAGAAGAAATGGCAGACCAAAGATGGCTCTGGAAAAAGTGGAATGTATGAATGAGCAAAGAACAAGCTGATGAGTAGCCCAGTTCTTTGAAACTCTCTGGAAAAAGAGAGGATGGGAGATCACCCACAAGTGCTCCAAACAATTCCTTCTCACAAGAAGACCACAAAACAGCAGTGTCTGGATTTTGAGCACTGGGAAATGAGGGAATAGACCAGTGGTGGGTTCCTACCGGAGCTGTCCGGTGCGTAGCTCTGGTAGGGAGCGGCTGATTGCGCAATTTGCGCATGACCGCTCCGATGCCATCTCCGCCGGTCCGTCGCACACGTCACCATCTTTTTGTGAGAAATTTTGGAATTGTTTGCTTCTGCGCATGCGTGGAAGCAAAATCTCACCAAAATCTCATGAGGGGACGTGCGCGCACATGAGATTTCGGCGAGATTTTGCTTCTGCGCATGCAGAATCTCGCCAAAATCTCACCGAAATCTCATGAGGGGACGAGCGCGCACATGAGATTTCGGTGAGATTTTGCTTCTGCGCATGCGCAGAAGCAAAATCTCGCCGAAATCTTGCACACGTGTGTGTTCCCTCGCGAGATTTTGGTGAGATTTTGCTTCTGCACATGCGAAGAAGCAAAATCTCACCGAAATCTCATGCGCGGATGTCCCCTCACGAGATTTCGGTAAGATTTTGCTTCCACGCATGTGCAGAAGCAAAATCGTGCAAGGGGGCCCGCACACATAGCGAGCGAGCGAGCACCCAAAACGTGGAGATGTGCACGCAGCGCACCGGTACAGGTAAGTGAGCAACCCGCCCATGGAATAGACATCTTGCTTAAACCATGGTCAGGAGCTTTAAAAGGTCACTAAGTTTGCATACTTCCTTTACTAATCACATTCAGAAATTGCTTATTAACTGTTTTTAGTTAAAACTAAGTATTTCTAAGTATTAGAAATCTTTGGAACAACAAATCTGAAAACATTGGGTGAATCTGCCTTCAATCTGCCTTCAGTTTAAAAATAAAGAAAAATGTTAACCAAAACCTTAAGAACTTTTTTAAAATTAAAAAATAATCAGCAAAAGTTGATTAAAACTTTGATTTTAGAAAGTTGCAAATGAACTAAAGATCCAGATATATTTGAAATAATATTTTGGAATTAATAATAAAGAATCCTTCACTTGGGAAAATTCTTTTGTTTTGAATTTAAAAAATAATAAGATTTTAAACATTGGACACTAAAAAGAACTAAAGATTTCAATTAAAGGAGAAAAACACATAAACTTGACTAAACTTTATAAAATGGTGCAAAATAGAAATGTTTTGAGGGATATTTTTAAAAATGTCAACATTGATATCTGCTTCTATGGATAGACTGTGTCTAAAAGATGTTATAGAACAACAACAGATTTTACTTGACAAGAGAGAGACTGAGTTGAAAGTGAACTTACAAATGTATGCTACAAGAATAATACAGAAAATGATGCTATATTGGACATATAAAAGAAACTGGCTGATGTCTTAATAACTAAAAGAGATACACAAATAACAAATCAAGAGAGTGACCTGCATTTTCCTATATTCAACTTACAAAAGAGACTTATCAAAACTTTGAAAAATCTCACTGGTGGGACGACGACAAAGAACAAATGAAAAGAAACCTATTTCTATAAAATTATTTCAATGGACTAAAGATTATTAGAAGTGAAAGTAAGGAGCATAAAATTAGTTTATTTGATCAAGGTTAAAATAAATGTGTGGTTATTTCTGGTAACCCTTAATAGACTTTGGCTGACTACAGGACCATTTAAATTTGTAGTCATGTGACCACAGGACACTACAAGTGGCCATAAATGTGGGCCAGTTTCAGAGTGCCATATCGTGGTCACCTAAATGCAGAGAATTTGGAACTGTGAAACTAGGTGGTAGGTAGTTTTTCACAGGTTTTGTAGCTTTGAACAGTTGCTAAGCAACCAGCTATAAGTCGAGGACTCCCTGTATAATTTTTGAAAGTATTGCAGTTCTGCTGCTGTTTTCGTCTTGTTTTTATGAAGAAGGGGAAAGCGTATGTGTAGGCATACATCTGAAGGGAGACTCTATTACAGAAGGACCAGTGATCACTGATTGGTTAACAATTATCTGCACACAACTATCGATAAGAACAAACCAAGGCAACTGACCAGTGGTTCCTTGTCAGCCCCAAATAGTACAGTGCAGATTTTATTGCATTAAGTGACTGAACTTCTACTAAAAGCAAAATTAAAGCAAAGCAAAGTAAAATTAAAAAATGAGATAGAAGTTGCTATATGACTGTAAGGATGGATCACAGTGAATTTTGCAGAGAGCAAAACAGAATTTGGCCACAACAGTTATATATAGATAAGATCGGAATGGCCTGAAACTTGAATTAAAAAAGATCAATGAAAAATAGCCACACATCTTTTTAAAGTGGAGAATGTTCAAAAACTTGGACAATTAGTTCTTTACCACATGGGCAGAGGTTAAAATGTAGGAGTTTCCCCCTGAATTTTTCTTCAAAAATATCCATTGGGAGCATATGAAAAATGCTAGGGGTAATGATGTTCATTTGTCCTCAGGGAGTAGGGTGGCATAGAAGAACCTCCAAATAAATAAATAAATAAATTTGATTTAACTATCATGCTGATCTTAAAAAGGGAGACTTCCTTGCATGCAAACATTGTGTTCCAGTACTGGAATAATTTGAAAAGAATCAGAATAATCTGGATCTATCTTGAATGTTTTTAAAAATAGATTCAGAAGGATTGTAAAATAAAAAATATAGTTGTCAAATACATCTCATTTCAAGTGGTAAATTGGAGGGTCTCTTGGTCACATGTGTGCCACACTACCATACCTGTTCTGGATTGGTGGCAGGAAGTTTCTATACATGAACAGGGATGACTTTTCCCTTTAATCTTTGTACTAAGCTTGTGAATAAGTCCCTTCAACTCTGTTACTCTATTATTCAAGAAAACTATAATTTAAAAATAGAAATTTCAGTTTAAATTTTCTTTTAAAAAATGTTGGAAATTTTGAAAACGAACTTCTAGATTTTTTTAAATTTGGGGGGGGATCCTTTTAAGAAGGTGGCCCAGTGCTTAACTGAGAGGCGTCCGAGTGACCCGCTGAGGCAGTGCAGTGCAAACAGAGGCCACTAAGCTGCAGTAAAATGGAGCTAGGTGGCAGCAGACCAACGCTTGTGAGCAGCATGGTGGACCTTGAGTAGCAGTAGTGCAGAGGTAAATGGCAGAGGAGCGCAGTGCCCAGAGCAGTGACTGAGAGCAGTACAGCAGACCAACGGTAGACCAACTGAACAATGGTGGTGCAGAGCTAAGTATGACAGCAGACTGGAGCACCCACAGTAGTGGCTGAGAGCAGCGCAACGGATCAGCTGAGTAGCAACTAAGTGGAACAAAGCACCCAGATCAGCACATTGTAGCTAAAAACCCCAGCAGTGGCCAGTCAACTGAAGGGCAAGAAGGCAGGGAAAAAAGGACAATCTTTCAAGACCAAGAGTAGAAGGTTAAGAGCAAAGCATCTTCTAGAAAACAGTCTGAGATTTCCAGGCAAAAAGAAGTGCATGTCCTTCATAAAGGACCAAGAAATTTTGTAAAAAATTTTTTGTTGTTCAAAAAGTTTTATTAGTACAAAATTACATAGATAGTAGCTAAATATTAAATATAAAGTACAAGCATTTTTTATTTTTTCTCCTCCCTAGCCCACCCCCTTCCCTCCCCGCCTCCCCCCCGGACTTCCCAGAGATAATACAGGGCATAATAATAAATTTAAATTGTTAATAAAAAGAAAAAAAAAGAAAAGAACATTATTTTTTAAAAACTTCAACTCCAAATTATACACTAATAATATATCGTCTATGTATACAATAGTAAAGATACAAAAAAGAAAAGAAAGGAAAGAAAGAGAAATCTCTTTAACAATACAAGAAAAACATAACTAAAATAAAATAGAGAGAAAATAAAAAAGAGAGAAAAAAAATATAAACAAACAAACCTCCTTCCTCCTCCCTTCAATCCTCTACCTTATACAAAGTAAATATTATATAAATAATAACTAAATATAAAATACAAAAATCTTAAACTAATATTATTAACATTAAGAATAACCTCAAAGATAAATAAAACTTAGCTAAATGTTACGTAAGTAATCATTAAATATTAAATTTCATCATAATATTAATAACATAATATTATTCTAGATTAACTTATTAACTTCAAAAAACAAAAAATCTTTAAAATCTTAAAAAAAAAAACAAATCTTCAACAAGTTGTATATATCTAATATTATTAACATTAAAAATAGCCTCAAAGTTATATAAAACTTAGCTAAATATTGCATAGGTAATCATTAAATAGGGAAAAGGAAAAGTACAATCATATTAGTCTTTATCCGTCCAATATATTTCAACACCACATCTTTTTGTATCTTGATAGTTGCATCTTTTAATAACTCGATGATTTCGAATTTATCAACTCGTCTCCCATCTGGTCCCAAACCTCCATCTCCTTTTCCCCGACTGTCTGGCTCTGGCACTCCTTTTGATTTTTTAAATCTATTTCCCTTTGATCCAGCAAAGATGGCTTCCCCTCCTCCTCCTCTTTTATTTTCATACATCCTTCCTCTGGAATTTTTGATATATCAGCCTTTAAAACATTGACATAAAATTCAGTAGCTTTTTTTATCGTATTAAGCCGGTATCTTTTTCCAGAAAATTTCACTGCTACTCCGACTGGCGCTTCCCATTTATATTGTAAATTTAATCTTTTGAATTCATCAATCAAAAAAGTGTAGCTTTTTCTGGCTTTAAGCATTTTAGAGGGGATTTCTTTCCAAATCTTTAATTCCTGACCATTCACCTTGAGATTATTGTTGAACGTTGCCTGTATAATTCTATTCGGTAGAGCTCTTGTGGTAAAATATATGACAATGTCCCTTGGTAAATGTTTTTGTTTAGCATACCACGAATTGATTCTGTATATTTTGTCGATTTGTGTAGCCAATTCCACTTTAGAAATTCCAGACACCTGATCCAATGCATCAACCATCCTTCCTTTTAAATCTTCATATAATCCCTCTTTCAAACCTCTGACCCTTATAGCAACTTCCATGGATCTAAACTGTGTCATCAACACCTCTGTTTCAAAATTTGCAATGTCATTTTGGATTTTATCTATGTATTTCACCGAAGTTGCCAAAGCTTGTTTATTTGTTTCAATACGTTCTGCCAAAACTTCAATATTTGTTGCTAAACCTTTGCAAACCTCTAACACATCCAATCTGAGTTGTTGATTCATATTCTTCAAAGCAGCCTGCATTTTTTTGTCTATCTCACTAATTTTCTGATTAAATTCCAAAGTCAGTTCATGTTTCATAATCTTTAAATTATTTAATAAATTTTTAGGTGTCAAAGGCTGTGGAGGTGTTAACTCAGTATTAAGTTGCGTTTTAGAAATATATCCAGAGGGATAGTCATTTCTTTTAGTCAAAACAATCTTTCCAGATTTTGAAGCCATTATGGTGTTTCAAAAGAGTACAAAGAAAAAAGAAAAAGGAGAAAAAAAAGCCAGGTGCCTGATTAAAGTTCTTTCCAGTTTCAAAACCAGGTAGTCTTTTATTATTAAAAATCTTTCAATTATAACTTTAATCCAGGGTTAGGAGACAGAGAAAGAAAAAGCCATTTTTCCAAGTTAAAAGTTTCCATAAGAGAAAAAAAAAGCCTCTGGGAAAACGAAAGTCACTTTCACTTCTCAATCGCCATATTGTTACTTTGTTTCCTTTGTTTCCTTGCCGAAGTGAAAGCTTACCCAGGAGTTGAAAAAAAAGAAAAAAGAGGTTTCAGTACTTTCCCATCTCACGCCTGTTTCTCTCTGTCTGCTTCTATAGTTCAAAAGTAATTGTAAATCCCATTCTGGAAGCAGCGGCTGGTCACGACATCTAGCTCCGCAAAAGCGGAGGTTTCCTGATCCTCGGAGCTGGAGACAGGCTGCATGGGGAGCTCTCCCTTCGCGCCCCTAGATGGCTCCTAGGGCGCTGGGGGGCTCTACCCCACCTGTCAGGCTCTCATCTCTCCCCTTTGCCCGGAAAAGAGATTTCAAAGCCGCCAGACAGCTGTTCTGGCGGCTTTTTACGAGGATCGGAAAGGCGTCCGACAAAGGGATGTCCGCGATGGCGCTCCAAACCGGAAGTCCCTAGAAATTTTGTAAATTTTTAAAATCTCTGGATTTAAAAAAAAATCTTTTTTCAAATTTTTAATTTTTTTATTTTAAATTTCTTTTTTCAATTTTTCAATTCTTTTTTGATTTCTAAATCTTTTTCAATTTGTAAATTTCTTTTTTCAATTAAAAATAAAAAAACAGTTTACTTATTTTAATTCTTTAGCAATTTTAAATTCTTAATCTAAAAGGGAAAAAAATCACAGAAAAAGAGACAGACACTTCAAAACAGGGAATATGGGGATGAATTTTTCAAGACAGAGAATAAAGGGCCAAGAAATTTTGTAAACTATTATAAATTGACACTTCACAACAGGGAAAATAATTAATTTTTAGATTTTTTAAATTTTTTAACAAATAAAAAAGTCATTGGAAATAGAGACTGGCATTATAGTGAGTTACAAAATATGTCATATGTTTGAGCTTATCCCTAGAGAAGACCCAAACTACATATGTATCAAATGTAAATTACATGAATTACTAGAAGAAAAAGTAAAGGATCTAGAGGTGAGAAACCCCAACCTATATAAGAAGACTACATCAAAATTAAACACAATAAGGAGCAAACAGCTTCTAAAATGATGATCCCATAAATGAATCTAAAGAAGAAAACTGATTCACCCAAACTGAATACAATAGGGAACAAACAGTTTCTGTAAAAGATGACCCTATATATGAACCTAAAGAGGAAGACTGATGGAAACATATCACTTTTAGAAGAAAACAAGAACCAAGTGTAAAGCCCCTACTACCTACCCTAGCCCACTCCAATGAAGCCCTCTGGAACTGAACAATCACTTTCGTAACATCCCCCTGGAAGAAAATATGCAAACACCTATAAAAAAGCATTCATCAATAGTTTATAAAAAAGAGGCACAACCTGGCATTCCTGTGACCGGAAGAAAAGTACTCCAGACTTCCCTAGGGGGAAAAAGGCAAGTATTGGTGATAGGAGATTCAATTCTTAGGGAAATAGAAACTATAGTCTGCAGACCAGACAGTCAATCTTATTTCATTCTTTGACAAAGTGACTGAATTAGTAGAAATGCTGTGGACATAGTATAGTTAGATTTCAGTAAAGCATTAGACAAAGTAGACCACAACCTACTTCTTGATAAGTTAGAATAATGTGGGGTAGCCACCAGATGGATTTGTAACTGGTTGACAAACCATACTCAATAAGTAGTCCTTAATGGTACTAAATCTACATGGAGGAAGTAAACAGTGAGGTACCACAGGATTCTTTCTTAGGCCCAGTACTCTTCAATATCTTCATAGATGACTTAGATGAGGGAATAGAAGGAGAACTCATCAAATTTGCACATGACACTAAGCTGGCAGGAATAGCCAACACCCCAGAGAACAAACTCAGGATCCAAAGGGATCTTGACAGACTTGAACAATGGATCCTATCCAACAAAATGAAATTTAATGTGGAGAAAAGCAAAGTTTTACATTTAGGCAGGAAAAACAAAAGGTACAAACACAGATTATGCAAAACCTGGCTCAAAAATAGTAACTGTGAGAGGGACCTTGGAATCTTAGTGGATGATCACTTAAATATGAGTCAGCAGTGTGTGGCAGCAGGCAAAAAAGCAAATACAATCCTTGGTTGTATAAACAGAGGCACAGAATCAAAATCACATGAAGTATTAGAACCGCTTTATAAAGCCTTACTAAGCCCACATATTGCATTCAGTTTTGGTCACCACGTTACAAAAAAGATGTAACTTTGGAGACTTTGGAAAAAGTGCAAAGAAGAGCAACGAAGATGATTAAAGGCTGGAGACTAAAATATACAAAGAACAGTTGCAGGATTTGAGTTTGACTAGTCTAGAGAAAAAAGGGACTGGGGGGGACAAGATAGCAGTATTCCGATATTTGAGAAGCTGCCACAAAGAGGGAGAGGTCAATTTATTTTCCAAAGCACCAGAATGCAAGATAAAAAACAATGGGTAGAAACTAATCAAGGAGAGAAGCAACCTGGAATTAAGGAAAAACTTCCTAAGAGTGAGAAAAATTAAACAGTGAAACAGCTTGTCTTCAGAAGTTGTGGTTGCTTGAATCACTGGAGGTTTTTAAGAAGAGACTGGACAGTCACTTGTCTGAAATGGTATAAGGTCTCCTGCTTGAGCAATGGGCTGGACTAGAAGACCTCCAAGGTCTCTCCCAGCTCCAGTGATTGAATATTTAGGTATTTCCTTTCCTTCTTCTTTTCCTCAAAATTCTTATATTCCCAGTATTTTCTTACCACTCAATGCCTTTCTTAAAATCATTGTTCTCTGGCATTATTCAGAATCCATAGATTGAATCAAATTAACTTGTCTTTCTTCTACTGCACTGTTTCTCAACCGTAGCCATTTAAAGCAGAGGTGGGTTCCTCCCGGTTTGCACCGGTTCTATAGAACTGGTAGCAAACCGCTGGTGACATCACAGAGCCGGTTCTGTCGGTGCCGGTCCATGGACACCACCATTTTTTTTTCTGTATTTTTGGGGGGGCGGGAATTATTATTATTATTATTGGAATTTTTTGCTGATTTTTTCTTCTGCGCATGCGCAGAAGCCGAGTTTCTGGTACTGCACATGCGCCACCATCTTGTTTTCAGCTTTTTTTGTGTGAATTTCCAGCACTGCGCATGCGCGCACTCGCCCATGTGGCGGGGAGGAAGCAAACAGGCGGTGAGGTAAGTTAGAACCCACCCCTGATTTAAAGATATGTGAACTTCAACTCGCAGCAGTGCTGGCTAGAGTACACTGGGAGTTCAAGTCCACACATCTTAAAGTGGCTAAGGTTAGGAAACATTACTCTTCTGGGATATTATTACCTGAAACCAATTTCTATTGTTCATTCCTACTTTGTCATATTCTGTGGATTCTAGTTTTTTTTAAATTGAAGTTTGAAAGCTTGTCCAGAAACATTACTTTTTCATAGATATCAGGAAAAAAAACACTTTGTTCAGTTTAACTAATCTGGGACACAACAATTAACTGAAAGCAAAGTATTTAATTTTATTTTTTGAAATAAAAGCAATAAATGAAGAGAAATGAATCATTTTCTCATAATGAAAGGTGTTACATTATCACAAATGGACACATGGTGGCAGTCTAAGACTCCATTACAATCAGATGTAAACCTAATTATTGAGGCGAAGATTTCTGTCCTTAAATGTTAAGGATGTCCTCATTCACTTTTGAAATCAGAAGTAGATATTGGGTAGAGTCTTCTATTAAAATGCTGTACATTCAGGGATTTCCATTATGACCTTGTCAAATTCAGACCAAGCTCTGAAACTGCCTTTTAGTTAGAGAGAAAGAAGGCTGCAATCCATCTAAGCAAGGTGTAAATGGACAATTAAAATGTGTCTTCCTGAATTGAAGTGGAAGAAAATCTCTGAACTGAAGACATCTGCATGCCAATAATCTTAGGTTCACAAGAATCTTGTTTTCTAAGGAAGTTATTTTTCAATAGCATTAAAAATTTTCATTTGAGGATTGGACACGATTATGGTACCTTGAGGAGAATTCACTATGGGATGCATAGCTGATTCTTCATTAATAGAATAACAGAGTTGGAAAGGACCTTGAAGGTCTTCTAATCTGATCTCTTGCTCAAGCAGGAGACCCTATAACATTCTGGAGAAATGGCTGTCCAATCTTTTCTTATGGAAGCACCCATAACTGTGAAAGGCAAGCTGTTCCATTGATTAATTGTCCTTACTGTCAGAAAAGTTTTCCTTCTAGCTTGAATCTTTCTTTAACACCCATTATTTCTTGTCCTGCCCTCAAGTGCTTTGATAAATAAATGATTCTCCTCTTCCTCTTCCTCCACCCTCCTCCCTCCTCCTCCTCCTCCTTCTTGACTAGAACTGGATGCAGTATTCCAGGTGTGGCCTCACTGAAATGTCTTTTTAAATGACATTTACTTCTGAAATGTCCAAGTGATGTTGGCTGCCAGGCATGCTTTTAGCAACCTGATCTGGCAAGTTTTTCCAAGATGAAACAGTCTTAGCTCCAAGCCACAGTTACACCTGTGCTAGTAGATGGTGATGTTTTCCCTGTAAAGTTGCCTTTAAAGACAACTCAGAAACTCTTGTTCATATTAAATGCAAATATCAGCATGCTGACTTCATAAGTAGTGATCCCAACACAATGTGTGAATCCCATTGATTACAATCCCTTGTGACTTATCTCCAGGGTTCCTTAAAGGTTGTTCTTCATTAAGGTTTGTACTTTCCTCAGCCTTGATGTTGTTTTAGGGTGGGCTGGTGGGAAATCATCTTTGTCATTTCTTGAACATATGAATAGCAAACGCAAGGCCTTTTTAGTGATGGTGCCCCGAGTGCTCTATGAAAACTTTATTCAGTAACTTTGCGATCATTCTTGTTCTTTGATAATAATTTAGTCTATAGTTTTATAATGATAATATTTAAACTTTTGTGTAGTATTTTGCATGCTGCTTTGAACACAAAGGATGGATGGATGGATGGATGATAGATGGTAGACAAACAGTCAGACAGATGATAGCAAAGGGCATATATAGATGATAACTGAAGTAACAATTAATTCATCCTCTGAGCTCAAGAGGAAGGTATTAAACATTCAAGCAGTCTTGGCCTATGGAAATCTTTCTGATCAAGGAAGCTAAACAGCAGAATGGTAGAAAATGAAAACACCTGCTTCATTTTGTGACTGATGTGATGGTTGCAGTTGCATCATGATACAGCAAAAACAGCATGCTGCAAACCACATTCTGCCTACACTGTCCCTACTTTTCATCCACAGAGAAGGGGATCTGGCTCTTCCTTCCCACCGTTCATATTTCTCTGTTATATTCTCTTCCATTAAACTCTTCCAGATCTAGGTAGTAAGTCCTCCATAGATAATTCTGAATGCTGGTCTTTGTCTCAGGGCAGTTTTCACAGCCCAAACCATTTCCCCTTCCAGACTGTCAGGTTCTGGCATCTTTACTTAAAGCTGCTGGGTGGTTTCATCCTCCCCGCTGACATAATGGGATCAGCATGCTGGCATTGCAGACTCCCAAGGGATGTGGTTGCTTAGCAACTTCTCTTACCCAGAAGGAAAAGGCTGAGAGTGTACCATTCACCCTATCAGCTATTGCAGAGGTGCCAACAGATAACTGAAGCAAGACAGAAAATACCTTATGGTGTTTGTGCTCCTTATTTCACTACAGGGAAAGAGCATTTTGGGATCAGAATCAGTTGCTGCTTTCTTGCATGATGGGGCAAATCTTTTGTTTAGCCACACCCTCCCTTCCCAGCAGAAAAGTAGCAGAAGCAGCTACAGAAACAGCAGAAAGGCTGTTGTGGTATTTGTGGAAAAACTGAACCAGAGAGATGGGCAGAAAAAAAAAACACCTAAATCTCACAAAATACATTATATTAGCAATCTTATGATTTTGACTAATTCTGGTCCACATTTTAATTTCTTATGGACATTGATTCTGTATTCACATTTATAAATTTTATTATTAGCATACTATATACATTCAACAGTCATTAAATACTTTATTATGGTGGTATGGTTAGGAGGAAGAGGAAGGCTAGGTAAACCAAAGAAATGTATGTAAAGGAAGTGGAATACCCCACCCCCCACACACACACAAACAACATTTTTAAAAAATCATATCGTGAATGTATAGAAACCATTCATGGTTCAGGAAAGGCAACTGGCCTGAGCTCCCATCTCCTGTTGCTTTTTGCCATCTAGAGGCCCTTGGAATTTTCACACCCATATCAGAAGGCTGAGCTCCTCTTTTTGAATCATTAATGCCATGAAACTGAATCTACGATTTTTCTAAATCCTGCGATTCTTCTACATTTTGACTGTTTCCGTACACTGCATGCCTCATAGGTGGAATGAGAGAAACAATATGTTGGCTTACAAGGGAGCTGGTAGTTTATAAATTCCAGTGTGCTTAGGTAGAAATGGGCTTTGGTTGCACTTGCTCTTACTGGCCTAAATGCATCCAAACTGACCAGTTCTGTCCTTACTTACAGCAGGGAAAGCTCTGTGTAGCATCAGTACAAGCTAAGGCTGGTAATCTCGTCTGTATTTGAAGTCTTATGCAAAAAAATTGATTGAACAAAGTCTTGATGGGAGCAGAGATATGTAGGCCTGTCTGGTGAGGGCCATCACATATGAAAGACTGCAACTTGGGATGTAAGAAAAGTCAAAAGGGAAAGACTGTACATTAATTAAATGAATGAAACGGATTGCACTGGAGCTGCCTCCCCCTTTCTGCAGCTCCTTGGATTACTGAGAAGATCAGGGAGAAGAGGAGATCCCTAGAGCACTGATGGAAGAAGGCCCATCATCTCAAATCTGACCAGTCCCTATTAGTACACTAATACATGTCTAAGACTACATAGTGGTAATATGGATGGTAAAAAAAGAAATGTTTTGCTACTCTTACATCTATTGAACGCCATCCAGTAGCAGGACCCGTTGCCTCCTAAAGAGGATTGCAAAGAACACCTGATGTGAGAATTCTAGCAGCATATGATAGATAAACCTGATCAGACACAAGCTGAGTTGGACTCTATTGGCAATTAATGCCAGTTGTCAGCCATATAAGGTACAGTAGATCAGACTAAAAACCATATAGGTCTAAACTACTTTTATTAGAACATCTATAGCTGCGGTGACTGAGCTGCGGTGGCGCAGTGGTTAGAATGCATTCTGCAGGCTACTTCTGCTGCCTGCCGGCTGCCTGAAATTTGGTGGTTCAAATCTCACCAGGCTCAAGGTTGACTCAGCCTTCCATCCTTCCAACATGGGTGAAATGAGGACCCAGATTGTTGGGGGGGGGGATATGCTGACTCTGTAAACCGCTTAGAGAGGGCTGTAAAGCACTGTAAAGTGCTATTGTTATAGAAACAGAACCTTGCAAATTTAAAGATGTTTCCCCCTCCCTCCTCCCTCCTTTTATATAGAGTAAGGAGAGGCCCGTCTGTGATGTTAGCTCAAAATAGTTTCTTGGAATGGGTTCCAGTCCTGCTTATCTAATCACTGTCTCGGTAGCAGTTTTTCCTCCTGTCCTTCTGTCTCCTCCTGTCCTTCTGTTTCCTCCTGTCCTTTTATT
Organism: Diadophis punctatus similis; assembly: GCA_023053685.1. Taxonomy (NCBI): domain Eukaryota; kingdom Metazoa; phylum Chordata; class Lepidosauria; order Squamata; family Dipsadidae; genus Diadophis; species Diadophis punctatus. The sequence goes on along the minus strand of JALIGW010000003.1, from coordinate 109,734,229 downwards.
TGCAATGGAGATTGGGGAACTGGGGCTTATCTTGTGGGGACAAATAAGGCTCTATCCTTTCCTTGTGGTTCTGAAATGTATATTAGACAGAATAGACAAACTCAAGGAGTCTGATGACCCTCAAGGGGAAGGAGGCAGAAAGCAGAAAGCAGATTATTGCTTGCTCCCTAGTATGCAAGGAGACGGTACATGGTACAGTTAAAGAACGCTGCTTATTTTAGGAGCTGCTAATATCAGCAGAAGAGGGTGAGCTTGGACCCTTTGTAGATAGGTGTAATTTAGAGACAGGCTATAGTAAGTCATCCCATAATATTATCAGATACTACATTCTCATTGTAAAAGTCATATGATTTACATTTCTTCTGTGTATCAGTTCTGTGGGTACAGTTCTGTGAGTATAATATAACCTTTATTTGGGGCACTTCTACATTTTCTTGCCTGGAGGCCCAGTAATTACTGTTGCTCTGCATGCCAATAACATTTACTTTCTTTTATCTCCAAGCACGTTGGTTCCTTATTTAAACTCCTGGAAGATGGTAGAGTTAGCCTGCAATACTGCATTTTAACTATTGCATTACTAGGGTTAATGAGTGACAGATGATTGGATCGGAATAGTAACCAATGATTCTCTACAAAGCCTTTGAAAAAGGACATGGTATGCCCCCTCTTCAAGAAACCATAATTTGATCTATTTTGGAGCCTTTAATGTTTATATTATTTTGTATTATTCTGATTGGCGGGGTCCAGGAGGAGGGCCTTCTCTGCTGTTGCTCCTGCCCTCTGGAACATCTTGTCCCCCAATGTGAGGTTGGCCCTCCTGTCTTTTCGTAAGGACCTAAAGATGTGGCTTTGCCAGTCGGCTTGGAACCCCAGTGGGGAAACAGCACAATGGAGCTGGTTCATTGAGCAATAACAGATCCCACCTCCCCCTCATTCCGCCCCTACCCACCCCATGTGTCTTTGGTTTTAATGTTTGTTTTTAACTTTTATGTAAATGTAAACCGCAAAGAGTTACCCTATGGGAAGTAAGATGGTAAGATAAATTTTATAAACAAACGAACAAACAAACAAATTTCCTCAGAAAATTGTATATCCTTTGTATACAATCCTTTGTATATCCTGAACAAAAATGTTTCCATTTTTGATGAAGCTGGTAGAGAAAGTGCAGAAAGTGCACTGCAACTTTAGAGGACTCCAGAAGAGTTTTCTGGACCCCAGGTACTCAGCTTTCAGGCCAGGGTTCAGCATGGAAGCTGCCTTGGACACAGTTGTTGATGACCTTCGAACAAACTAGGACTAGTAGAATACTAACCTTCTGGACATCTCTGTGGCTTTTGGTACCATTGACCATGCTGTCTTTTGGACCACTTCCAAGAAATTGTAACTGGGGGCATCGTTCTTCAGTTCTTCTGTTTCCTAAGAGGCCAGTTGCAGTCGGTGTTGGTAGGTATGAAAGATCCACCCAGAAATCTTTACTCTATGCTTCTCTGCTGAGTAAGCTCAATGCAATGGGAATGGGCTCCCAAGTTACCTATTGTAGCTATCTGTAGCTAATTGTGACGATCTAAAAATTATGAAATGTTGCTTGGTTATATAGAGAGAAAGAAGGAAGGAACAAATCACAAAGCAAATGTATGAAGGAAAAGCAAATGGGTCAGGAGGAAGGGCAATCTCTCCAAATCATAATTGAAGTTGATGAGATCTCAAAAAAAAAAAAAAAAAAGGCAGGTGATAAGTTTGGAGAGGAAGCGTATAAAATAGAATATGAGTATGATGAAAGCAAGAATGGTTTGCAAAGTTGGTAAGACATGGGGAGGTACAATAAATAGTATTGATATAAAGTAATTTAAACTATTTTTCCGTCTGTTTTTCTTTCCTCTGTTTGGTTTATTATTTTTTCTCATTTTCTGTACTGTGCATAATGTATCTTACCTTAAAAAGAATACAGTAATTAGTATGGGAATATGAATGTTGTATTCTTGCTCTCCTCTACAACAATTTTTTTCAAGGTTCTTGTCATCTTTCTTGGAGATGTCGGGCGGAGGGAGAGGGGAAGAAAATCTGGCACCTGTTATGGGTTCCCAACTATTATTGCTCCTCTTATGCCTCTATTCTGCTATTTCTGGATTGTGACATTGCTTTTGACCGATGGGCTTTTCTCATCTCCCTTTCTCCCTCCTGTAAGTAATTTGATACTTTATTTCTCCCCTCAACCTTTAAGCATAGTTAGGGCCAAAATTCATGAACAGAAGTGATTCACACTCTGATTCTCCTGCATCAGTCATCATCTTATAACAAGAAACATCTTCTCTAGTTTCCTAGGCATCAAAGCCATTATTTTCTCTGTATGTTACAGTAAACATGAACTGGATGCACCAATTCAGTGTGCATACACAAGATGGGCCTAAACAGAATTTGTTGCCAAACTATCAGGAACTTCTGGTTACTGGTTTTTGATTTCTTTAAATATTCACATTTTTGTTTCAAGCAACAGTGATTTACTCCTCTTTCCACAAACATTTGTGAACATTCTTGCTAAACTTTACAGAATAAAACCCCAAACTACGTAATTTGTATCTTTCATACAATACTCTTTGGACATTTTCTCACTACCATAGTTTCTACTCCCCAATCCCTCAAAATCATTTTGAAGATGGCCTAGATTATTTTTCTCCTTTGCCAGCCTTGCAATGATGTGAACAATTATATGATGTATTGGTTTACATGCTCATGCTGTTTTGGCCTTGTCTAGCACGGTGATCCAACCAATGAGCATGACGATTGCACGAGGATCTGAACATTCCTTTTTTAATCTATAGTTCAGGGAGCTTTGGGTTAAAGATTTTTAATCAAAAGCTCAGGGAATCAAATTATAGAAGCTATATTTATCTAGACATCCTATCCACATGCTTGATTGCATTAGATTGCACTAGTCTCCAATCATCTCCAAGAGCTTCTCTTTGCAGACATCATGCTGATTTTCCCCGGTAAGACCTGTCATTTGATGTGCTTCATTAATCTGTGTTAGAGTGATTACTGCCCAGTTGTGCAGGTGTGAGGCTAATTCAGTGTTTCTTAATCCTGGTAACTCTATAGTGTCCAAACTTCAATTCCCAGAATTCCCCTTCCATCATGCTAAAATTAATGTCCAGACTGTTTAAATTTGCCATTTCCCAGGTCCCACATTGTTCCTCCCACGCCTTAAAAAGTGTGTTACTCTTTAGATCACTAGATAAAAAAACACTAATGTTAACTATATTGCACAATTGTGTCTGGAGATCAGCTTTTTTTTGTACTGATATTTCTTCTAAACGATATTTTTAGCAATAAGTGTCTCAAGTTCTTTTTTCTAATTTGTTTCATTCATTTGCATTAAAATTTCCATATTGCAAAATGGTAATGAAAGTGATACATTGGACAAGAAAGTTAAAAAACTTTTTTTACAGTAGCTTCATCTCCAGACAGATACAGATCCACATCAAAGTTCCAGTGTGGCATCAATAGGTACCAATATTCCCATGTATACCACCTGGTCTACTCTACACTGTACATTTAAAATATCATTTTAATTTTAAACATGGAAATGTTTATGCTATAACCTCTCAGGAGACATACATATCTGTACAGACATGTGCTCAGACACATACACCCTCTCAGCCACATCTACATATATACTACTTATACAGCTTCCTCCTATACACAGTCATGGACACAGACACCCACACTCACCTGCACGGCATGTGTCACTTGAAAGAGAAAAGAACAGGTGAAGCTGCTTCTTTCCTTCCAGAGAAAGAGGTTAAAATACATAGAGATGAAAGGCCACATGGCTCCATGAAAACTCTGCAAATGGGGGCTTGGAGCACCACTGAAGAGAAGTATCCTTCAACATTATGAATACTCATGATCATCCACTGCTTCCTTTACTCAGTGTGGTAAAGATTGCGAGGTTGTGATCCACCACAGGTTAGAGGTAGAACCCAGGTGGCCATGAGGACTCCCCCGAGAAAATCAACAACAGCACCCACCATAAGCAGCAACTCCATATAACAGGTACTAGTCCCACAACATTTTGATCAAGCATGTTTATACTGTGAGCCACATGATAGCCACTTTTACTTGAACTTTGAAATGTTCCCTTTAAGTGATATTTCCATTGTTTCCATCCCTGTAACATCAAAATGTCATTTCTGGTAGTTTAGATCAGTGGCCCACAACCTTTTGGGCACCAGGGACCGGTTCCTTGGAGAGAGGTTTTTCCATGAACCGGAGGGGGCGTGGTTTTGCGTGCTTCCTACATCCTGTGGATGGGGCTTTCGTGCGGCCCAGTTTCTGGCATGCTATGGATTGGTGCCAGTCCACAAACAGGGGGTTGGGAACCCCTGGTTTAGATAATTTGAGAAAATGAAGAGGCACTCAACTTCTGTAAAATGGCCTTAGAAACCTATTCCCTCTGCTATAATGGGAACATTTACTATACTGCTATAAAAGCAAATATAAAAAGCAGGCATTAAAGCAACTGAAGGTGTTAGGTTATTTCCAGGCTAGTGATTTACAGCATCTTCTAACATCAGCTAGCATCCCAGTGCTGATATCACATTAATAAGGTCAGACTTTATATTGTCACAGCGATGACTGAATGATGCTAGAAGATGCTATAAATCATTAGTCTGGAATTGCCATAAATGTTGTAAAGCAGCCTCAGATAGAACTACTGTAGTTGGCTTTTTTATTGTTCTGATTACAAAATGAGTAAATAGTAAAGCCCAAGTCATCCAGGGAAAGAAATACAATTATATCAAGTTTAACAGAATTTGTAAGAAACAAAAAAAATTCCTATACCTCTAATAATGAAGAAACAGACATTATTCTCCTTGTTCCTTTAGTTAGATCAGGTATTTGTCCCATTATAGCAACAGCACTTAGACTTATATGCCGCTTCATAGTGCTATACAGCCCTCTCTAAGTGGCTTAAGAGTCAGCATATTGCCTCCAAAAATCTGGGTCCTCATTTTACCAAACTCGGAAGGATGGAAGGCTGAATCAACCTTGAGACAGTCAAGATAAAACTGCTGACAGTCGGCAGAATTAACCTGCAATACTGCATTGTAACCATTGCGTCACCAGGGCTCAGTTATCTTTACATTTCTTTCCTTTTAGGGATAGTTAGTTTTCAATCCAGGTAATTAATTCTCTTTGACTTTCTCATGGTTTATTCTCGGGTGTATTTCTTGTAAGGTTCTCAAAGAGTTTTGTGATCCTCCACTCTTCTAAGCTTCCTAGCACTCCAGGGGTGGGTTCTAACTTACCTCGCTGCCGGTTCGCTTCCTCCTGCGCCATGTGGGCGCACCTCATGGGTGCACACATGTAAAGCGTGCATGCCAAGTGGTAAAAAAATCCATTTTAAAAAAAGCCGAAAACAAGATGGCGACCACATGCACAGTGTCGGAAACTTGGCTTCTGCGCATGTGCAGAAGAAAAAAAATTCAAAAAAATTCAAAAAAATAAAATACCCCTCCAAAAAAGCCAAAAACAAGATGGCAACCGCATGCACAGTGCCAAAAACTCGGCTTCTGCGCATGTTCAGAAGAAGAAAAAACCGGGAAAAAATTCCAAAAAAAATTCAAAAAAAGAGATGGCAGCACCCACTGACCGACACCGACCAAATGGATTCTGTGATGTCATCGTGATGTCACCAGTGGGTCACTACCGGTTCAGGCGAACCAGTCCAAACCAGGAGGCACCCACCTCTGTAGCACTCTCTCCCATAGCACTCTCAGTCAATTTTTAATCTCTTCCCTTCTCTGCTGCACTCCTATCTGTTTCCTTCCCCTATCTGTTCCATCTAAACAGTACAGCCCTTCCCCTTGCCAACATCCAGTTTTAATTCTGCAATCCACTGCTTGTTTCTTGTCACACACTTCAACCACTGGGTTCTTCAGCTTACAGCCTGGCACCAACTAGAAGACACAAACTTGGACAAAGAGTGACATCACCACTATGTTCCTTCTAAGCTGCATGCCAGCATGGTTGGAGCAGCGACCTTCACACCCATGCATAAGACTGTTTTCTGAGAAAGGCAGCAAGGCAGGACATGGGAGACAACTGGATTCTGCAAGCACCTTAACTTTTTGTTGGATGACACAAAAATACCCTGCAGGCTGAACATGGCCCATAGGCCATCTCTTAGAGATCCCAGTCTCAAATTAAAGTGTCCCTTCCAGTTATATTGCCACTGGCTGCCCCATTTTGGTATGGTGGTGGAAAAATCTTGGAAAGAAAAAAATATTCTTAATAGATATCATAATTGGGACAGCAGATTGTTATAGGAAATAACACGTTTTCTTAAAACCCATCCTGTCTTGCCTTTGGCACAAAGCCTACTGGGTGATCTTGGGCCAGTCATTTTCTCTCAATTGTAGGAGGAAGGTGATGGCAAACCACCTAGAAAGAATCTTGCAAGAAAACGCATTAATCTGTTTTGGCTACATCAAAATCTAAGGAGAGCGAGAGAGAGTTCAGCCTTGAATGCTAGAGTTCCAGCAAAATAGAAAACCTCTCTGTTACATTATACAACCTTGTTGATGATGTCTAAATCCAATACAGGTAATCCCCCAGGTATGACCATTCATTTAGCGAATTTTCACAAGAACCAATTTATTCAGAAAGGGTACTTATGTTAGAAATTCAAAAGTGTGACCACAAAGAGGCCTCTGTAGCCATGTGACTTGAATTCAGTCACTGCTGCAGCGGTGGCCATTTTTAACTCTGTGACTTTGCTGTTTGGGGTTCCAAACCTTGTTGGTTTTGTCCTTAAACACTTGAGCGATAGCTGGGGAGAGCTTTCTCTGTGGGAGCTCCATCTCTCTGGAACCAACTTCCTCCGGAGATCCGGACTATCCCCACCCTGCTGTCCTTCCATAAAGCCGTTAAAACATGGCTCTTCCTGCAGGTGGGGTGAAATAGAGATCAATTCCCCCATGTACGAATGATGGTTTGTTTTAATTTTTGTACTCATTTTACTTGTTATTATTATTATTATTATTTATTTATTTATTTATTTATTTATTTACTGTTCTTTCCTTGTGTTGTACGCCACCTTGAGTCCCGCGGGAGTTGGGCGGCCTATAGAATGCTTAAATAAAATAAAATAAAATAAATTATGTATGTGCCTAACAGTTGGTGTATTTTACAAAAAGATCCTAGGTTCTTCCTTTTAGCCTCATCAAATGCTTTCTTCTGATCCTTCCAATAGATCAGTACAATTTTATATGTTTTAGTATCCAATCTGAATGCATTAATGCCATTTCTTTGTAATAGTCTTGATTGACATCTGAGCAAGAACATTTTCAATGACAAATATTCTAACTATATTATTTGACAAAATAGCTTTTGAAAAGACAGCTTAGTTCAAGTCAGGTATTTTGTTTTCTCTTGTTGGAAGAAAAATCTGGTCCGGTTCCAAGCTGGAAGAAAGACACTGGAAATAAAATGGAGGCTGCTTTCAGGAAAGAGGTCTTTGTTTATTTGGATGCCAGAAACTTCAGTGACAACAGCATGTCTCAGAAATATCCGAACAAACAACATTCAGACTAATTTGCATCTCATAAAAAGCTATTTAAAGACCTGTGTTCTGACAGACGAGCACAATTCAAAACATACTGACAACGTCTCCTCGAATGGTGATGAAACGTTTGCAACCAAATTGCCAAACTCGGAGCTCAAACCAACAGCCTAACTACCAACCCGAACTACTAATATTCAAACACATTTCAAATATTAAACGTTTAGGCACAAATAGATAAGAACAGACACTTTACTACTTGCAATAAGAAAACAGGCACAATACACATTTGTGTATCTTATTACAAAGGGACAATAAAAATAAATAAGTAAGTAACAGTAAGCTACCAAAGTGAATAGGCTGAATCTCCTTGTTCAGAGTTAGCAGTTCACACCCATAAGACTCATAGGGCTGGAACAGGGGTGAAATGGTCCCGGTTCGGACCAGTTCGTGCGTACCGGTAGTGGCTGCCGCCGGTGGTTCACCAAGCCGGTAGCGACAGCTGGCTGTCCACACCCCCAAACTGGTCTGCCGCTCAGTGGTCTGCTGCTACCGGCTCGGTGGTTCACCGAGCCAGTAGCAACAGCTGGCTGTCCACACCCCCAAACTGGTCTGCCTCTCGCCGCTTGCTCGCCCTGCCCCTCCAGTCACTGTACTGCAGCTTGCCTGCCTGAAGCGCTGCGCCCCTGATCTGCCTGCCAGGTAAGCCTGCGAAGTCACGGCCTACCTAACTGCCCCCACCATGCCAGCTGCCTTCCCTACTCCATTCCCCACGGCCCGCAGCCCCAACATGCTTTCCTGCCTTCCACGCGGCCTTCCCGGTGTCCCCGTGGCCAGCTTGTGAAGGCAGGCAAGCAGAAGGCCACATGGAAGGCAGGAAAGCATGTCGGGTTGGCGGGGAAGGGAGGTAGCAGCCTACTCCCTTCCCCACAGCCCTGCCATGCTTGGCGGCCTTCCACATGGTCCCCCACACCCGCTTGCCTTCCGAAGTCGGCATCCAGCCTGTGACGGGAGATGCGCCGCTTCTGGCCAGACCCGACCAGCGGGTGGGTGGGCGGCCTTGGGGGAGATGCAGCTGCTGTGTTGGGGCTAAGAGGGGCGGCGGCAGGAGAAGGAAGAAAGCGAACCATGGCTGTGGTGCTCCAGGAGGGAGGGCAGTGAGGGTACTTCACAGCCACACACTGCCTCTATTGCGGAAGCCACTACCGGGCGGCCAGCCGGGTAACAGCCCTCCAGGCAGGGAGAGGACCAGGCCTGCATTTGGAAGTGGCTGCTGCTCTCACTGCCCACTTTCTTCCTTCTCCCGCAATGAAATAAAAGCGAACGGCGGCAGCGCTGCTTCAGGAGGGCAGGCGGCTATCAGCAGCCAGGAAGGGAGGGAGGGCAGTGAGAGCGGCAGCCACTTCCAAGCACAGGCCTGGCCCTCTCCCCTCCCCACACAAGGGGCTGCCACCCACCCGCCAGCGGCTTCCACACCGCACTTGTAGTCGTGTGGCCGGCCGCATTAACAGGTATACTGGGGATGCCTTGCCCGCCGCCTCCATGCGCTGTGCTTGGCAGGGGCTGCTGCTGCACCTCTTGCTGCCCTCCCTCCCTGCCTGGCAGGAGGAGGAGGAGGCAGGTGAGGTGGGAGGCAGAGGGGTGCATGGGGCTCGGCTCAGCCACTGAGCATGTGGGGTGCCCACCCCAGCTCAGCGCGCTGAGGCCCGGAGCCTGAACAGGTAAACTGCCGCCGCCCGCCAGGAGCCTCTTCCTCTGCTGGCCTAGGATGCCAAAGTTTGCGCGGCGGGAAGCAGGCTGAGAGCCAGGCGCCCCACATGCTCAGCGGCCGAGCCGAGCCCCGCATGCCCCTCTGCTTGCCGCCCGGCTCTTGGGCAGCTTCCCATCTCCACGCAAAGTTTGGCATGCTAGGCTGTCGAAGGAAGAGACTCTCGACAGGCACTGAGGCAGCGGCGGTTTACCTGTTGAGGCTCGGAGAAGGAAGTTGGTTGCTCACCCGAGGAAGCCTCCTTCACGCCCGGCCCTTCTCTGAGCGACCAACGTCCCTTCGCAGTGAGCCACATTCCGGCCAGCCGTGCTCCGAGTCAGCATTTCCCAGCGACTGGCACCTTTCCCTCCAGGCTGCAGCTGCCCATGGGCTCAGCAAAGCGGAAGATGCAAGATTGTGCGGCTCTTCCTCAGCTGGCCAAGTGGGCGGAGAGCTTTGCCATACCAAACTGCCTGTGAGCAGCGCGGCGACAGTGTGTTGTTGGGGAAGCACCCAAGGTGCTGCTTGCAGCTGCTTTCAGAAGCCACGCCTCTGCCTGCATTGTTGTTTTGAGGCTCAGTCGGGGAGTCAGTCTGTCTTGCTAGAAGCCTACAACCATAAACGGAGCGGTGTCCCAGGGCTGATGCCCATGCCAGCCCATGCCAGCCCATGCCAGGGAACTCCCCAGCGTGGCACAGTTCCGGGATGGCAGAGAGCACAGGCAAGCTCTGCCCCCACTGCTGCCTCTGCTGCTGGGCAGGTCTGCACAGGAGAACTCCCGGGAAGGGCTCTGTCTATGTGCCCAGACCAGGGGTGTGTGTGTGTGTGAGAGAGAGAGAGGGGGGGGAGAGGAAGAGGAAGAGGAAGAAAGGAAGAAAGAAAGAAAGAAAGAAAGAAGGAAGGAAGGAAGGAAGGAAGGAAGGAAGGAAGGAAGGAAGGAAGGAAGAAAGAAAGAAAGAAAGAAAGAAAGAAAGAAAGAAAGAAAGAAAGAAAGAAAGAAAGAAAGAAAGAAAGAAAGAAAGAAAGAAAGAAAGAAAGAAAGAAAGGAAAACTTATGACCACAATTGGTTGCTAAGCAAGAGCGTTGTTAAGTGAGTTTCACCATATTTTACAAGTTGGCCATGCCCACCCAGTCACCTGACCACCAAGCCATGCCCACCTGATGCCACACCCACCTGACCTCAAGCCACACCCACAAAATAAGCCACACCCACAGAACCGGTAGGGAAATTTTTCACATTTCACCCCTGGGCTGGAAGGGACATTGGAGGTCTTATAATCCAACCTCTTGCCCAAAGCAAGAGTCCTTATACCATCCTGGACAGACCAAACATCCTAGATGTTGCACTGTCTCCTTAAAGGAGTAATACATTTCAAAAGCATAGCAAGATTTCAATAAACTGATGCTTAAACTGTCCTCAACGAAGTCTCTTACAGCAGTTTCTTTCATCCTGGCCCTTCCCTTTTCACTTCTTAGCCCCTCAACCTTCAAACTTTAGTCAAGTGATCCTCTGCCTTCTCTCCCCATGGCCTAGTGTCAACTATATTTTGGGTTCTTTGGTATACACATTTGCTGCAGGGAATAAAATCCCAATTGGGCAAAGAGCTACTCAGAGAAAAGTTTCATGCCTTCTCCCCTTTTGTATTTATTTTAGTTATTTATTAAAATTTGATGATGCCCGGTTCAACAAGGCAATTCCAGGAGGTTTATGGTCATTCAATAAAAATGTCATATATTACAACAATAAATAAAGACCATAAATTTAAAATTCAGTTAAAATGCAATTAATCAAGATGGAGAGAAAGTGAGAGAAGAAGAAAGAGAATGAAAAGTGCATAGGGAGAAGTTAGGGTCTGTCTAATCCATTAGCCACCTCCAACATGTCACAGCAAAGCATTTGACAAAGTAGACCACAACCTACTTCTTCATAAGCTAGAAAAAAGCAGGATAGACAGCTACACAACCAGATGGATTAACAACTGGCTGACCAACCGTACCCAGCAAGTAGTCCTCAATGGCTCTAAGTCAACATGGAGAGAAGTAAGCAGTGGCGTACCACAAGGTTTCGTCCTAGGCCCAGTACTCTTTAATATCTTCATAAATGACCTAGATGAGGGAATAGCAGGAGAACTAACCAAATTTGCAGATGATACCAAGCTGGCGGGAGTAGCAAACACCCCAGAGGACAGACTCAAAATCCAGAGGGACCTTGACAGACTCGAACACTGGGCCCAAACCAATAAAATGAAATTTAACACGGAGAAAAGTAAAATTCTACACCTAGGTAAGAAGAATCAAAAATACACATACAAACTGGGTGAAACCACACTCAATAGCAGTGATTGCGAGAGGGATCTTGGAGTCTTGGTAGACAGCCCACTAAATATGAGCCAGCAGTGTGCAGCAGCAGCCAAAAAGGCCAATGCAGTCCTGAGCTGCATAAATAGAGGGATACAATCAAGGACCAGAGAGGTACTAGTACCACTCTATAAAGCCTTGGTCAGACCACACCTAGAGTACTGCATCCAGTTTTGGTCACCACACTACAAAAAAGACATTGAAACCCTAGAGAAAGTGCAGAAGAGAGCAACCAGGATGATAAAGGGTCTGGAAAATAAAACATACAAAGAGCGGTTGCAGGAACTGAGCTTGGCCAGTCTGGCGAAGAGAAGGACCAGGGGTGACATGATAGCAGTGTTCCAATACTTGAGGGGATGCCACAGAGAGGAGGGGGTCAGGCTGTTCTCTATGGCACCAGAAAGCCAAACAAGGAATAATGGATGGAAGCTGACCAAGGAGAGATTCAACCTGGAAGTGAGGAGAAACTTTCTGACGGTGAGAGTGATCAATCAGTGGAACAGCTTGCCAGCGGAGGTTGTGAGAACCCCAACAATTGCGACCTTCAAAGGGAGACTGGACTGCCATCTGTCTCAAATGATGTAGGAACTCCTGCTTGAGCAGGGGGGTGGACTAGATGACCTACAAGGTCCCTTCCAACTCTAATAATAAATCTAAATCTAAACCCCCATGGGGGCTCTAGGCCAGTTGGTAGAAACAGCATTTTCGGAAGGTCAAAAGGACAGGTGCAGATCTCACTGGGGATATTCCAGAGGGCGGGTATCACAGCAGAAAAGGATCTTCTTCTGGACCCCACCAGCCAAAATTCCTTGACCGAAGGAGTCTGCAGCATGCCTCTTCTGCCAGCACTGGTGGGGCAGGCTAATCCAATCAGGGGAGGGGTTAATTCCTCCTTTAGCTGGAAGCTTTGTCTCCTATTCTCTTTATATCATCAGGCTGTTTCTTTCCAAGCTAACCTGAGCTGTGGTGGCACAGTGGTTAGAGTGCAGTACTGCAGGCTACTTCTGCTGAACACCGGCTGCCAGCAGTTTGGCAGATCGAATCTCACCAGGCTCAAGGTTGACACAGCCTTCTATCCTTCCAAGGTGGGTAAAATGAGGACCCAGATTGTTGGGGGCAAAATGCTAACTCTGTAAACTGCTTAGAGAGGGCTGTAAAGCACTGTAAAGCGGTACATAAGTCTAAGTGCTATTGCTATTGCTAACCTCTTCCTTTCCTCCTCCAGCCAGGATTCCCTGACTAAGCTTCTTCTGCTTTCTTTCCCTGTGTGCACTCAAAGCTCCACAGCCTCTTATACTTTTCCTATCTTCAAATTAGCATAACTATCCAATTCCTTGGGTTACATAGTTTTTCAGGCCATGAATTACATTTTACTATTAAGTAGAGTGCTGGGCCTGGATGAGTCTAGGCCAGGGGTCTCCAAACTTGGCAATTTTAATGCTTATGGACTTCAACTCCCAGTACTCCTCAGGCAGGCAGGCAGGCAGGCAGGCAGGCAGGCAGGCAGGCTGTGGAATTCTGGAAGTTGAAGTTCACAAGCCTTAAAATTTCCAAGTTTGGAGACATTGGTCTAGACCAGGGGTCGGCAACCCGCAGCTCCGGAGCCACATGTGGCTCTTTTATCCCTCTGCTGTGGCTCCCTCTTTTCATCCCTCTGCTGTGGAGAGAAGCAGCCGGGGCTGATTCTTCAGTGCTCATCTCTTGCTGGGTCTTGCGGGCAACGGAAAGGGGAACAGGGTCACAGTGGCCAGCTGCGGCTTTAAACCTCGCACAGGGGACTTTCGTCACCCGGAGGGCGCTTTTCAATCAATGCTGCCATTGGCACCGCTCCATTGGAAGAGTGAAGAAGCTCAGGGCAGTGGGAAAAGAGGGCTGGCCCCGCCGAACCTCGCACATCCACCCCGGGGGTCAGGCTTAGAGAAAGCCAGCGCTCCCTTGCCAAAGATGCTCACCTGCCAGCTGGTCAACCCGCCTATCCTGCACACCTTTGCTGTGCTTTGGCTGAGCCCGGCTGCTTGCTTGAGGAGGGTCTCCCTGCTCATGCACGCCCTCCCGGCCCTACCATAGCCGGCAAGGGGGTTGCATGAGGAGGAGGAGGAGGGTCATCTTTGGGGAAGCCACTGCCAAGGTTCGCGCTTGCTCGCTCCTCAGCCAGCTCTTGCACAGCACAGTGAAAGAGTGAGAGAGAGAAAGACAGTGACACACACACACACAGAGAGAGACAGAGAGAGACAGAGACAGACATAGAGAGAGAGAGAGAAAGAGAGAGAGAAAGAGAGACAGAGAGAGACAGAGAGAAAGAAAAAGAGAGAGAGACAGACATAGAGAGAAAGAGAGAAAGAGACAGAGACAGAGAGACAGAGAGAGAGAGAGTGACACAGAGAGACAGAGAAAGAGAGAGAAAGAAAGAGAAAGAGAAAAAGAAAAAGAGAAAGAGAGAAAGAAAGAAAGAAAGAGAGCGACAGAGAGAGAGAGAGAGAGAGAGAGAGAGAGAGAGAGAGAGAGAGAGAGAGAGAGAGAGAGAGAGAGAGAGACAGAGACAGAGACAGAGACAGAGACAGAGACAGAGACAGAGACAGAGACAGAGCAGGAGAGGGAGAGGGAGAGGGAGAGGGAGAGAGAGGGGGGGTGAACAACACACCCGAGGCCGGGTGTAGCAAGAGGTGGCTGGGAGGGGAGGGGTGAGGCAGGGCCAGGTGTGGCAAATAATTTAACAACCGGTTCTCTGCCCTAATGACAGGCTGGATAGGTGTGGCTGGGGGGTGTCATGTGACTGGGTGGGAGTGAGTGACGTTGAGTTGGCCATGTCTATCCAGTCACACTAGTTGTTAAATTATTGGCTCTTTGAGTGTTTAAGGTTGCAGACCCCTGGTCTAGACTTCTAGACCAAGAAGAGATTTATTTCAAAAGGGGGGAAAAAACCACATTTTATTTAAGTTGACAATTACAACTGTACATTTAAGAATTCTTTCTGGAACTCAAAGAAGAACATTGAAATTTGGTGGCAACTTTAGTAGGAATATTGAAGGACAAATGTGAGGACTTAAAAGTAATGGCAAGCAAACTGCTGCTATTCCTGTGCAAGCAAAACCTGGCAAATTACAATAACATTTCAAAAGAGAAATTACTTCAGCCACAATCTTTACTGGGAAAGCCTTTTGATATAAAAAGCCTTCAAACTCTTGCCAACAGTTGAAGGAGAGACAAGACTTGGGTAGATTGTTTGAGTCTGTGAATACATGATACATGATAACTTCAGAGTCTTATATGAGGCACATTTGTATGTATGTATTTTAGAAGATTTGAAAGAACATCCAAATGACTCTGGGAGGCTTACATATTTAAAAAGAAAAAAAGGCAATTAAATGAGGAATTATCTGAAATAGAAGATCATATAGTGATCAAACAGCCTATTATTTGACTTGGTTGTCTCACACAAAGGAACCAGCCAAATAGTATAAGAAGGCAGGATGTTGTAATAAATAATACAATTTCCCTTTCAGTGATTTGGAATACTTTTGATTTCATTATCTTCTTTAAAGATATTACCAGTGGATGGAATGGCTTAGTTTAATGGATACTTGAGTTAAGCTGTGCAAAAACTCAAAGCACCTATTCTCCCCTTGAATGCTGTACTGAACCCATCGGAGGGGAGAGAGGTGATGGCGTTCATAGATGAATGATTCGTGCCTGGTGAAATCATCAAACAAATGCCACAACTTACATCTTATGTTAGTTATCATAAGGCATGCATGATTGACTTGAACAGTGGGGCCCTAAAGAGCCAATTTGGTCTAGTGGTTAAGGCACAGACTAGAAAGTAAGAGATAGTGAATTCAAGTCCTGCCTTTGCCATGAAAGGCAATTGGGGGGCTTTGGGCCAGTCACTTTCTCAGCCCGTCTCACAGGATTGTTGTCTTGGGGAAAATAGAAGGAGGAAGGAGTATTAGGCATGTTCGCCCCCTTGTGTTATTTATAAAAATAATAAAGGCAGGATACAAATAAATAAGTAAATGAGTAAAAAATGCAATTCAGCAGTGAGAAAAGTAAGGTTTTATACTTGGGGGGGGGGAACCCAACACAAATGCGTAGGTATAGAATAGGTGGGACCTGACCTCAACAGCAGTCATTGTGAGAGGGATACAGATGTCCTAGTGGACAACCACTTAAGTATGAGCCAGCAGTTTGCTGCAGCTGCCAAAAAACCCAATCAGTCCTAGACTGCATCAACAGAAAGATAGTAGCAAGATCACATGAAATGTTAATACTGCTTTATACTGCAGTATAAAGGGGGGGGGTCAACCTATTCTCCAAAGCACCTGAGAGCAAGACGAAAAGTGGACGGAAGCCAAACAAAGAGATAACCAACTGAGAACTAAGGAGAAATTTCCTGACAATGAGAACAATTAATCAGTGGAATGGCTTGGCTTCAGAAGTTGTGGGCGATCCATTACGGAGGATTTCAAGAAGAGATTGGACAGTCACTTGTCTGGAATAGTATAGGGTCTCCTGATTGAGCAGGAAGTTGGATTAAAAGAGCCCCCAAGGTCCCTTCCAACTGTTATTCTGAATTTTGTATACAGTATATGTAATTGCAGCATTTACCATGTTTTCCCGAAATAAGACCCAGTCTTATATTTTATTTTGGCCCAAAAGATGCATTAGGGCTTATTTTCAGGGAAACATCAGGGTGATCAGCCTGGCTGGGCACTCCACACCCGGCATGCACAGCAGATGCAGCTTACCCACTCCATCCCACTGTCTGTCTTTGCTTGCCGGCGTCTGGCGAGCTAGAGTGTGTTCCTCCCCCCTGCACCTCTGCCTCTGCATGCTGCTTGGAAGGCCAGCCTGGTGGTTGCAGCACTTGGACTCACCTGCGCTGCGTGGGCTGCACAGCCCCAGAGTATGCTGGCCAAGGGGCTGGTGAGCTGCAGTTGCTGCCAGGCGCTGTTGGCCCCCGCGCGCTCGCTGCCTTCTGTGCTGCCCATGCCCACCTGACAAGCAAGAGTGCTGACTCTATTTTTGGGGTAGGGCTTGTATTACAAGCTTCCTAAAAATCATGCTAGGGCTTATTTTCTGGTTTGGTCTTATTTTCGGGCAAACACTGTATCAATCTTATAATTTGGTATCCTTGTGATTTGCTGCAGAGCCTACTGTGATGGACTATGTGATATAATGATGTCTTTAGCACCTGCAAGGTTACGAGCAAGAAGCTCCACGCTGTCCCAAAACAGGCTGAACGTGCTACAATTGTCCTATAGGTTTATCCCAGTTGGAGTTAATGAATGAGGAAAGATCACAGAGAGGAAGTCAAACATGTCAACACAATTGGTAATCTTCTATAGTTACCGGCTTATTTGGCTTGTGGCAACTAACTGTTCACTATTGAGACACATTGTTCAAGAAAAAAGATATCATATTATATAATCTATTCAAAATAGTATTGCTTATGGCATGAGTTAAGGCATGCATGCAGCTGACTTGTTATATTCATATGATACAAAATGGGATTTGGTGAACTTGTGAAACCTGAGAAACCTCCTCTTTTCAGACTTGAATTCTTGTTTTATACTCAAACTTCAGTAGAAAATGGATAGCTAAAGTTAAGGCACCAGGCTGGAAAGCCAGAGATCATGAGGTCTAGTCCTGCCTTATGCTGGGTGTACTTGGGCCAATCACTCCCTCTTCAGCCCAACCCACCTCACAGCGTTATTGTTGTGGGGAAAATAAGTGGAGGAATGAATATTAGGTATGTTTGCCACCTTGAGTTATTTATAAAAATAATAAAGGTGGAATATAAATAAATTAAATAATAAAAGTTGCCTGTTTTGAATAGTTTTGAATTAATTAAATGACTTTTTAAATATTGTTATTAGAGTTTGTTGCAAAAATCAAAACCAGAAGCACACACAGATAACTGATTCAGCTGGATTCATTAACTTCTTTATAAACATAGTAACAGATGAATTTACAATACCATTAGCAGAGTACTTCTTCAATGTAGTTACAAGTAAACACAAGCAGGAGTTAGTTTCATTTCAGCAGAGTTCAGAGTGTGCAGAGAGTAGAGTGGGCTGAGCCACACCCAGCCTTAAGCTTCTTAAGTTTTCAGTTTCGATTCTCTGCACAGACTCAGAAATGTTTAAGCTCCCATTGGCTGACTTAGTTGCCATGTTAATAATTGATTGTTATGCATCAGATAATCTGAAAATTGACTGTCACAATATGCAAGGCATCAGATATCAGACTAGAAGACCTCCAAGATCCCTTCCAGCCAGTGGTGGGATTCAAATTTTTTACTACCAGTTCTGTGGGCGTGGCTTGGTGGGTGTGGCTTGATGGTCATGTGACTGGGTGGGCGTGGCTAGGAAATGTGACTGGGTGGGTGTGGCCAATTTAGCAGTCCATTAAACAATACACAGCAGCCCCCTTTTCTATTCTTTTTATGCACGAAGTTTTTGCTCTAGAGGGTTTGTTTGTTTTTTACCAAGGGGGAGAGGTTGGCAATGTCTGGAAAAGGAAAGGCATGCTTTCCACAGGTCTCATGGCTATATTTAAATGGCCAGCTAGTGTCATTGGTGTTGGGAGATTCATTGGTGAGGTGATAGTGACTGGATGTGCAATGTTCACTAGTGCAGTAACTGGAGTTGGTAAATAGACAGTTGTGGTGAGAGTTAAGAGAGAAGTCATGGACACAGCAAGAGTTGGTTATGGTAACAGGGTGGGCTAAGCTCATTGGGCTGGAGATGTTAACTGCGCTCAAAACATTGGCTGGGCTTCTCATATTCATTGCAGCAGCCACAATGCGAGGAGCTGTTCCTTCGGTACTCGCCCCCCCCCAATTGTCAGCAGCTGCGCTGCTTTCTCCGGGGAAGCAGCTGCATCCCAAGTGCATCCTTTTGCAGCCCCTTCACTGGTCCCTTGCTTGTTCTGCCCCCTAGGCCGACACCCCCTCCCCTGCCTCACCCGCCTCCAGGGCTTACACCATGGTGGCCAGGCCCATCATGCCGAACATGGCAATTTTTTTGCAGGCTGCGGCTGCTGGGCCTCCAGTCATGCGGCTTCCCTTCATGTCATCGCCATTGCCTCCTTGCCACTCCAGCCCAGGGCCAAAGCAAGCCCTTCTGCCTGGAGCTCCGCTGATGAGCAACCGAAGCCCATCTCCTCTGCCAGCACGCCTGCCTCCCCTCCCCCGGTTCTCGGAAGAGCCGCTCGCTGGCCCTGGGTACCCAAGAGAAGTGCCGGGTGGCCATTTCGAAAGGGGTGGGAGCGGTTTATGCAGTGGGCAAGCCGTGGGATACAGTCTGAGCCTCGTCGGTCGGGGCGCCTCCCTGGGAATTGCTGCCTGGCCGGAGTGTTTGGAAAAACAGGACACTGTGGAAAGGGGAGAGGAAGAGGAGGGGCCTTACCCAGAGGCCAGCCGGCAGATAAAAGCTGCAAGGCTCTGCCGTAGTTCTTTAGGGCAAGCCATCCCCATGCAACTCTCCGGTCCCTGCACAAACTGGCCCGGAAGCAGCATGTCACCTTGCGCCCGTCCTTCCAGCTCTTCAAGATCGACTTTAAGAGCGCCTCCATGGAAGAAGCCGAGAGCAAAAGTAGCGACGACAGGGGCAACAGGAGCATGTGTCCCTCCGCAAGGAGTGTGAAGGGAGGCAGACACCGCGCCTCTGAGGAAAAGAGGAGGCTGCAAAGCTCTTGCTGTCACCTGGGAGGGGACCACAGAGGGACACGTCACACACCCGTTGCCCCTGCTCTCGGCTTCTCGGCTTCTTCCATGGGGTGCTCTTAAAGTCAATCTTGAAGAGCTGGAAGACATTTCATTAGATCACCGCCAAACTCATCATTGGGAGAGGTGTAGCCCCTGAATACATGAGAAGTCTTGGGCAAAGTTCTTCCAAAGTTCGGCCAAGTCTTCTCCTCCTCCTCGGCCTTAACGTGTGTGAGCAAACACACACACACCTCATGGTGCCAGGACCTTCTGCGAGGAGATGGTGCATGCCCACACACCATCTCCTCGCAGAAGGTCCCAGCATTGTGAGCAAGGTGTGTGCGACTGTGCGTGTTTGCTCTGTGTGTATGTTTGAGGCCGAGAAGGAGGAGAAGACTTGGCTGAACTTTTCTGCCTCCCTCACTTCTGACACTGGCCAGGCAGGTGAGCAGCATCGCGTGGGGCAAGTGTCCTCCCAGCCAGCTCAGCCATGCTCCTTTCCAGCCAGGCTACACCTTACTTCAATTGGCGCAGTGGGCTCAGTTACCAGCGAGAGCAGCCGCTGCCTTGCTCACACCTTCTCATGCAAGCTGCCGGGTGTTGCTCCAGTTCTTTCCGCCACAGCTGTGCAGCCTTTTCTTCCAATTCTAGCTACGCTTTGTTACTTGCAGCCGCAGGAGCCCAGCACTGCGGTTTCCCTCGCTCCAACCAGTAGCCTCTGCTCACGTCAGAAAGCTGGCGGCCGGGCAGGAGGAGGCTAAAGATGGGCGCAAGGTGACACGCTACTTCCAGGCCAGTCCAGCTGGTGGGTGGGCAAGCAGACAGCCCTCAGAGAAGAGCGCTGCACTGGGCGACGCGTCCTCCAGTCACGGCTGGATGCAGGGCCCGAGGCAGAGAGGAGGGCAAGCGTGCAGCAGGCGCCCCGAGGCTCCAAGGAAGCCAAGAGGCAGGCCCGAAAGGTGCGGGCAAAGACTTTTACAGCTTTCTGCCTTGCAGAAGCAGAGATGGGCAGGAGCCCCAAGAGCACACATCACCCCAGCGCAGCAGTCTCCCAAGGGCCGCCCGCCTGCCCTCCCCTCCAACCTCGGGCCCCGCATCCAGCCCATGACCAGGCAACACACCGCTTCAGGGCTAGTCCGGCTGGCAATCTCCCGCGCGCTCCTCTCGCAGGCCAGGCCAGCTTCAGGAAACACCAGGGGAGGGCTTCCGATGCTGTGATCTCCCACGTGCTTCCCTTGCAGGCCAGGCCAGCTTCGGGAAACACCCAGGGAGGGCTCCGATGCCATGATCTTGCTCCCCTACTTTCCCGCACACATCAGTCCACCCACCGCTAGTATCACCCCCTTCACCAGCTCGCCCTCCCCCACCCACCCACCCTCCGGCCCACGCCCTTTGGCCTTACCTTTGCGAGCAGCGATGAGCAGAAGTACACAGAAGTGCAGCTAATCTTCTGCAAAGGTAAGGCTGACGGCTGGAGGAGGGACGATGAGGGTGGCGGGAGAAGCCAGCCACACAAGGAGTGGCTGGAAGGTGAGGGGTGGGGTTTAATCCCACCACTATCAGTTCACCCAAACTGGCTGAATCCCACCCCTGCTTCCAGCTCTATTCTGATTGATTGATGTGGAGATATAATTAAATGTAGTTACAAAGTACCAAACATTGAAGAAATAATGAAAAATTAACAGTATGAATCAATATACAGAAATTGCTAAGTGAAACATTTATTAAGTGAATTTTGTCCCATTTTATGACTTTTCTTCCCACAGTTGTTAAATAAATCACTGTAGTTATTGTTAGTAACCCAATTGTTAAGTGAATCTGGCTTCCCTATTGACTTTGCTTATAAGAAGGTCGCAAAAAGTGATCACGTGATGCTGGGACACTGCAACCATCATAAATATGAGTCAGTAGTTAAGCATCCAAATTTTGATCACATGACCACAGAGATGATACAATGGTTGTAAGTGTGAAAAACAGTCATGTCACTTTTTTCAGTGCTCTTGTAACTTTGAATGGTTACTAAATGAACTGTTGTAAATGAAGAACTACATGTATTACAAAAATATTTGAATGCCCAGAGGGTATCAAAAGAAGATTCTAAGCATAATGTCAGGATTTTTTAAGTTAAAATATTAAAAAGAAATTAAAAATTGTTCCAAATTGGTTCTAGGTATATTGTTCTTAGCTTTTCCACTGATTGGGATTTCAAATTGGTACACAATCTCAAATAGGCATAATTGAATCATTCTTTATCATTCTAGTATTATTAGTAGATTAGTAGATTAGTATTAGTATTAGTAGATTAGTAGATTAGTATTACTTCACTACTTCTTTGGATTCTACCATAGTCATTTCCACAGGAAAGCCATGTTACTTTGGGGATACTTTCATCATCATCATCGTTGTTGTTGTTGTTGTTGTTGTTGTTGTTGTTGTTGTTGTTGTTGTTGTTGTTACTGGTATTTAAGACTGAGAAGGTCAACTAAATTCCCTAAGGATTCCCATGGAAGTAGGTGTGCATATTCTCTCACAATGTACCTCGCTCAGTGCAGGAACAGCAGTGAACAAAACCACTCCCTCCTTGGTCAAATATCTGCAAATGTTTGAATCAGATATGCTTGGGGGGTGGGGAGAGACTATCCACTGCATACGGTTGACCTTTCCCACTCACCTACAATGCAGCCTGTTCCTCCATCTTGCCCCCTGTACATGCTTGGCCTCTGCTTCTTCCTTCCCCCAGCAATTTCCCATAATTGATCTTTCTTTCATGTTTAATACAATAAACTAAAACCATCCAGCTTGAGATCAATCCTCCTCTGATTCCCCACTCCCCTTCTCAGTATATATGTTTCATGGATGTTTCATAGATAGATTGTTGTGTTGAGAACACTGCAGTGACATGTATGTTTCTGGGTCTGAAAACACTGGCCAACCAAAAAAAGGTCATGTAAGAGAAAATAATCAACCCAATCAAAGCAATTGGAAGCCAGGTAGAAGGCTCCTTTTTGTGATAAGGTGTGTGTGTGTGTGTGTGTGTGTGTGTAAAGGATGGACTCATCAAGTGAATGTATTCCTATGAATTTTACTGAAGCTGTTGCTTTGTATGCATCCCATTTTCTTAAAGACGGCTTGCCTGTTTGGCAGGAATTTCCTAGTTTTCAGTTTCCAAGTATCTGATTGGCTAGCAGAATCATCCATCTCTCAGATCTTTGAGGAAAATGTGAAATACTATGAGAGGTTTGCTCCGTCTTGCACTAGGAGCTGCTGCCTCAATGGCTAGCTGCTTTATCTGCATATTCACCAAAAGCCTCGTGCATCAGTTTTCTCCCAGTGCTCCGCACCGAATGTGAGCGGTGAGCTCCGACGATCTCCGCCTTCTGGTTCAGACTTCTCTCTCCTTCCCCCTCCCTTTTGTCCCCGCCTGCCTTTTCTGCAACCTGATTCCTGGCAATTTTTTGACACCTGAAGGAAAAGCTAGGGAGGCGTAAACCCTTGCAAGTAGTAATGGTAAGGGAGGGAGTCAAAAAGAAGAAAGTCTGGGAAGGCACGAGGAACAGGGTGACTTCTTACAAATAGCTGCTGCTGATTTTGCATGGATTGTGGAGCAAAACGAATTGCGTTTGGTGGAAAACGTTTTAGCTCTGGTAAGTGGAAACACAACCTGCTTGATTTGATCCTATATCTATTCCACTCTGTGGCATATTGTTCTTGAATAGGTGCTTTATTAATCTTACACTCATCATGAATATCTCTTGCATTTGCTTACAACCGCAGTTACCAGGGTTTCATTTATCTCTAGCATGCTCAAATGAATATGTACATATGTCTCAATAAGCATATTCTAAATATGTTCCTATAGGCTGAGATGTAAATATTGTTTCAATGAAGCACCATCATATTTTCATTTAATTGCTTTCATATGCCTTGACTCATTTAGACAAGCAACTTATTTTTAGATATGAATTATTAGACTGGGAAATGAAAAATGAACTGTTCAAATAATTGTGTTCATATCTTGCCTTGTCCAGCCTCAAAGATCCAGACATGGAAAGCAATAAGTTTGATTTTGAGTTGATACTTATTTAAAACACACACATGGCCAGGTTACCATTCATTATGTACAGAAAAGGCATATGAAAAAAAAATTCTGATGCATTTGATGCTGTATTTTATATCATAACTTCATTTAAGCATCAGTTCAGCAGTGTAACATCCACCTTGTAGGGTTGTCATGGAGATGGTACAAGGAAGATTTATCTGAAGCATCAAAATGTGATGCAGTCTTGTTTTAACCTAGTCCTTTTCTCCATGTTTTGCTTTTTGTGTGCTACAAATGTGTTACTTTTATTTTAGGAAGAAACAGGTCAATATTTCAGGATGTAAAGGAAATTATTTCACTTTAATTTGGCTTCTTTGCCAAGACACCCTGGTTATAGCTGCTGCATTAGCATTAGTGCCTGTGTCCACTTTCATTAAACTGGAGATGAAGATGAAGCAGGGACCAATAGAATTTAATCTCTAAATCATTTTAAGAGATGCATTGAAAAACAATCCTGCAGAGGGGTTTTGTGTGTGTAAGTAATGCAATGGGAGATTTGACTTGTTTTATTAGGATTTAATCGCATTTCCCTCCCCGTCTTAATTTCAACCATGCAATCTAATCTGGGTGTTTCACTGTTTTCAGCCAGAGTGAGGGGGATATTTTGCATTTGACAAAAAAAAGGGAAGATGTCATCTCTTGAAGAAAAGGAATATATTTCATGGTAAAATGCTTCCTCGCAAGACACACTCCTGTGCTCCTGTGACAAACGTATATATGTGTCTCCCATAATGTGCTCAATTTTACAATGCAGGCGTGTTTAATTCTGTTGTAGCTGAATTCTCTTTTATTTGGGGTGTGGGATGAATTTTACCCATTATTTAATCTAGCTTTATTCTATGCCCATACTGAACATGTATTTGGAGTCCTATCTGAAATGCGGTGGGGAAGGCATCTTTGATTTCTCTGCAAATAATTTCACCCTTTACCATTTAATATCCAGTAATATGTCAGGTAAAAAATTATGTTGGAAAGACCATATTGATATGGCAAATATCTCCAAGCTAGCAAAATTTCATCACCAGGATCTGCTTTGTTTTGTGACAGACAAATCCATGTAGTTTCATATTCACATGGTATCAAGGTATACAGAACTGTAATTGGTAGTAACTATCCCTTATCAAGTTTCCATAGATATATCTTAGCCTGTTCACTTTGACTCTGCAGATTGGATTGTTATAAGAAGAGAAGCTAACCATGTCTACGCTTGATCTTTACTTCTCTGAAAGAATTAAGATGGCTGAATTGGAACTCTATACCTGCAGAACAGAAACTATTCATGCTTTGTTAGGAAAAAGGAGGCTTTCAACTGAACTGAAAATGACAGTTATGCATTTTCCAAAGACAAAGGAAAATTATTCCCCTTCTGCCCAATGCTTCCAATGTAAACAGCTTTCACTGAGCTTTGAAAGCATGATGCATTGGCTCAGTTTCAAACCTTCTGAATGAAATGACCTGGGATCTCTTTCAGTCACAAGGAAATGAGAATCCCAACAATTGGATTCATTCATCTAGATTTTTCTGGAGATGGAAACTGAGCTTGGATAGACAACCTGTAGCTCCACAATGACACCTGCCTCCTGAACCCCTTTTTGCAATTCCATGGAATCTGTAGCTGGATTTAGTGGCAGTTTCCAAACATGTGGGAAGTATACAGAAACTGCAGCATAAGCCCTAAAACAGATTTAATCAAGTTTTTAACAGCAATGATCACACACAGACACACCCCTCAGAAAAGAAAAGGGTCTGTTTGCATGTATGATGTTTGGAGTTGATTAGGTGGCTTTGTGCTGGTCATAATTCTTTATTTTCTATTCAATATCACTATACTCTTCTGATGAAGAACTAAACAATCCATGTCTCCCCAAGGAACCTGGAGGAAGATACTATACAAATGATAAGTAGTCTAATTTCAGATAAAGTTTGAATCCTTTATTGGTTGTGATATTATGTAGTGTCAGGCTTTTATTTTTAACTCTGGCTATTGCTGGTAATAATAATGTTTGAATTAACAATTTCAGAATGCTGTCCATAGAATTTGAAATAAATATTTTTCAAACAGAATATTCTGGAGAAAACATACATTCCAGCTTTCTGCAAAGAAGTGCTAGTTTCCAACATTCTTGACTCAGCTTGACTGTACTAGTCAGAATCCAAGAGCCTTGTTCTCGAGCCATCCCATTACTCTGTTTCTTGCTGGCCAAGGGAAAAAAAAAATAAAAGTTATCCGAGTACTGTTCTTTGGCACTCATTCTTGAAGCTGGACATAGATGTCTCCATTCAACCTCCTCCCTGAGTCTGTCCTATGATTCAGAAACTTGGTGCACTGAAATGAAGAAGGTGCATGCCTTCAACCAAGAAGGGAAAACCATCTGGTGCTTGTTCACATCAGATATTGATGGGGAGAAGAAGCATGGAACACCGAGATCAATAGGTTGAGTTTCAAATGAAGACAATCATTACAAGTAAATTCCAGTTGCAACCTTTTGGCCAGCTGGTGAAATGCTTTTTTTTTTTTAAACACAGGAATAACTTTTGTATGGCAACGTTTCTCTAGTTAACAACCAATTTTATTTTTCATCACCCTTATTGCCACTCACTTGATTTTCCCTCCTTAGTTTGCTTTTCCAACTTTTGATTGCTCTCCTTTCCAATTACCTTCCATTTTCTATTTTAGTAACAGTTATAACAACGTAGTCACAGTAGGTTTATTTTGTTTTTGCTTAATCCTCCTCTGTTTATCCCTCTGCAAATTACTCTTTACTTATTAATTTTTTTTAACTATGTAATATTGTTTTCTTCCTGATTTTGTCCTTATAAGCAGTATCCTTGCCTGAAGCCCAGGCACACTAGATTTTCTGAGACTGCTCTAGAGAAAATCTTTATGGATAAATAAAGTTATAATTCTCAATGCTCAAAAGGTTTCTTCAAAGGATTCAGAACTAAAATGGTTGGGGCATCCATGGGGCAGGGAGATTGAACCAACCTTGGCCAATATGAAAATAGCTAAGTATATTCGGATCTGATAAGTACTTGAAAGAGACACTACTAGCAAATCCAAAGGTTATCTGTTATACTGTAATATTGAAAAATTATCCCTGAGAATGATAATGTCAAGTATTCTCTCTCACACACTCACAAACACCATTGCCAGGAAAACTGCATGGATGGAGTTTTGTTCTTTTGAATGGAAAGATATTACTGTCCTGATAAATGAACATTATTTAAAACACTGTCATAAGATTGTGCATTTACCATTGTAATTACAAGTAAAACTATAATGAAAGAGAACTGCAAACTCCTGCAGAGTATGTCTATAGCAAAATTAAGGACTATAAATGGATTTTAATCTTGTGTAGGAAGTCCGTACTAGAATCAGAATAAAGCTGGAAAGGACCTTGGAGGTCTTCTAGTCCAGCCCCCTGCTCAAGCAGGAGATCCTATACCATTTCAGACAAGTGGCTGTCCAGTCTCTTCTTAAAAACTTCCAGTGATGAAGCACCCACAACTTCTGAAGGCAATCTGTTCCACTGGTTAATTGTCTTCACTGTTAGGAAGATTCTCCTCAATTCCAGGTTGCTTCTCTCCTTGATTAGTTTCTATCCATTGTTTCTTGTCCTGCCCTCTGGTGCTTTGGTAAATAAGTTGACCCCCTCCTCTTTGTGGCAGCCTCTCAAATACTGGAATACTGCTATCATGTCCTCCCAGTCCTTTTCTCTAGGTTAGCCAAACTCAAATCCTGCAACTGTTCTTCATGTGTGTTTTTTTCATATGTTTTAGTCCTCTGTTCCAATGTCCAGGTTTACATGGTCATGTAAGAAATGGGAAAGAAAAGATTCAGTTATACTTCCTTTCTCCAACTTTTCTCAACAACCATTCCCTGCCAAAAAAAAGTAGGTGGTGAAACTCTATATATAGGATTTTAATTGCTTCATGTACAGCATGTTAAATTAGAAAAGTAAATTATATAGCAGAAAACAGTAAATATTGAATTATCGTATTTTTTGGAGTATAAGACGCACCTTTCCCACCCTAAAAGAGGGTGGAAATGTTGGTGCGTCTTATACACCGAATGCAGTCATTTTTGGCCTCCCAAAGCCCCGCCCCTGCATCCCATTTTTGCGAAAAATGGGCCCGTTTTTCGCAAAAACGTGCACAGAGCGTTTGGGAGGCCTGCAGAGTGCTTCTGGCGGCTGAGGGAAGGCAAAAATGTCCTTGTTTTTGTGAAAAATGGGCCGGTTTTCACAAAAACGGGGGCGTTTTTGCCTTCCCCCAGCCCCCAGAAGCACTCTGCAGACCTCCCAAACCCTCTGCGCATCCTGTTTTTCGCAAAAATGGGTGAAAAACTGGGTGCGCAGAGGGTTTGGGAGGCCTGCAGAGTGCTGCTGGGGGAAGGCAAAAACGTTTTTGCAAAAAACAGGCAAAAATGGGCTGTTTTTTCGCAAAAACGGGGGCATTTTTGCCTTCCCCCAGCCCCCAGAAGCACTCTGCAGGCCTCTCAAACCCTCTGCATGCCAAGTTTTTCACAATAATGGGTGAAAAGGGGGGCATGCAGAGGGTTTGGGAGGCCTGCAGAGTGCTTCTGGGGCCTCCCAAACCCTCTGCGCCCCGTTTTTCACCAATTTTTGCGAAAAATGGTGTGTGCAAATTGGGAGGTCTGCAGAGTGCTCTCAGGGGCCAGGGAGGACAAAAACTTTTTTTTCCTTATCTCTTCAAAATCTTGGTGCATCTTATACACCGGTGCGTCTTATAGTCCGAAAAATACGGTATTTAAAGTTAAGAATTTAGCTTTATTTGACCTCTATTGACTTGGAAATGGGATATGGTTCACTGTTATCGTGTTTCCCCGAAAATAAGACCGGGTCTTATTTTCTTTTGACCCCCGAAAAACCGGCTAGGGCTTCCTTTCCTTTCCCCCCCATGTACCGGTATGAGGCAGGGGGCGGGGCAAGCGGCCCCTCATGCCAGCTTCCCGAAAGGAAGGGAACAGCTGATTCGTGGGTGCCACTTAGGCCTCCTCCTCCAGCAAATGTGGCTGCTTTTGCAGCCAATTGCAGCCACAAAAGAAGTTGGAGGCCAAGCGATGCACCCAACATGCCTCGTGCCCTCCTTACCTAACAGTGACGGTCACAGCAGGCAATTCCATCCATGCAACAGCTGCCTCGTGGGTGCCGCTCCGGCCGCTGCCTCCAGCAAACACGGCTGCTTTTGCCATCGATTGTGGCCGCAAAAGCACCAGGAGGCCAAGCGATGCCCCGCACCGGCCTTCCGAAGGGTACTGTAGCAGCAGCTATCCACAATTTTTTTTACTGTTATTTCGTCCCGACCCACGTGGCCCAGTATGGTGTTAAATGTTAAGTTAGCATTCAGAAATGTTAACGTAGCTGCAGAGGTCTCCTTGTGCAACACTCTTCTACTGCAGCTTTGGAGCAAACCTTTGCCTTTCCTGCACAGGATTGTAAGACTGGAGGCCCCGAAGCCATGCAGGGAGCATTTTTTGATGTGCTTCCATGCAGGGCTCCTCTTTGAAAGAACGATCTGTAGGTGGTGGTGGGGAGATTTTCCTGCACATCATCCTTTCCTCCATAGGTAACATTTCAGAAATGTTACCTTTGCCTTGCCCCTTGCCCTCATCCCCCCCTTCTGCTCTCCAAGGGTCTCTCCCAGAACCAAGCTCTGATGGAGCTCAACTAGAGAAGTGGCCTGCAAGCTTTCAGGAGCAAAGTTGAGGCTGAGAGGAGCCAGGGCAGGGGGAAGTGTAGTGCCGCCCCAGCACTCTTCTTTCCTCGGAAATGGAGTCTTGGGAGGGGAAAATGGCAGCCCCAGGCAGGGTGGGTATGTTGGTATGTGTATAAAAAGCATAAAGCGAGGAAGCCAGCAGCCGTGGATTAAGGAGCTTGTGAAACATGTCTATCCATTTTCCTGCCGAGGCTTCAGCGGTGCAATCTTGGGATTTGCTGAAGGCTTTGGGAGGAGACTTACGGTAGAAGCAAAGCGCAGCCTGTCCCTTTCAAGCAATCAAATGCCTGTGTGTATGAGAGAGAGACACAGAGAGAAAGAGAAATGACGGAGGGGAGTAACAAGAACAGCAACAGGCAACGCTGTTTGAAAGGATTTCCTCTCTGCATTTCTCTCTCTCTCTCTCTCTCTCTCTCTCTCTCTCTCTCTCTCTCTCTCTCTCTCTCTCTCTCTCTCTCCCTCCCTCCCTCCCTCCCTCCCTCCCTCCCTCCCTCTCTCTCTCTCTCTCTCTCTTACACACACACACACACACACACACATACACACACACACACACATACACGTTGAGAAACAGCGGAGGGCAGGCAACCGGGTAAGGGGACTGACCCTCCCCCGCCTCCAGCTCGGCACCTGTGTGGGCGACCCCCACTCGGCCAATGCAACAAATGGGCTCCCTTAGTGCCTCCTCACCCACGTGAAGCAGCGGCCGGTGCAGACTCTGTCTGCACAGCCATGAACCGGGATCGGCATGGCCGGTTCTTGCCCACAGCATTGGCCAGGATCAGGTCAGAGCCACTGCCAGCCGAGATCAGCAGGCCATGCTCAGTGAGCTGGAGGCGCCATGCATGCGCAGCCACCGCCCAGGAGGAGAAGAGTGCACCTTCTGCTCTCCAAGGGTCTCTCCCAGAACCAAGCTCTGATGGAGCTCAACTAGAGAAGTGGCCTGCAGGCTTTCAGGAGCAAAGTTGAGGCTGAGAGGAGCCAGGGCAGGGGGAAGTGTAGTGCCGCCCCAGCACTCTTCTTTCCTCGGAAATGGAGTCTTGGGAGGGGAAAATGGCAGCCCCAGGCAGGGTGGGTATGTTGGTATGTGTATAAAAAGCATAAAGCGAGGAAGCCAGCAGCCGTGGATTAAGGAGCTTGTGAAACATGTCTACCCATTTTC
The DNA here is from genome assembly GCA_023053685.1 of Diadophis punctatus similis. NCBI lineage: Eukaryota > Metazoa > Chordata > Lepidosauria > Squamata > Dipsadidae > Diadophis > Diadophis punctatus. The sequence continues at coordinate 109,703,851 of JALIGW010000003.1, read as the reverse complement.
CTGCCGAGGCTTCAGCGGTGCAATCTTGGGATTTGCTGAAGGCTTTGGGAGGAGACTTACGGTAGAAGCAAAGCGCAGCCTGTCCCTTTCAAGCAATCAAATGCCTGTGTGTATGAGAGAGAGACACAGAGAGAAAGAGAAATGACGGAGGGGAGTAACAAGAACAGCAACAGGCAACGCTGTTTGAAAGGATTTCCTCTCTGCATTCTCTCTCTCTCTCTCTCTCTCTCTCTCTCTCTCTCTCTCTCTCTCTCTCTCTCTCTCTCTCTCTCTCTCTCTCCCTCCCTCCCTCCCTCCCTCCCTCCCTCCCCCCCTCTCTCTCTCTTACACACACACACATACACACACACACACACACACACACACACACACACACACACACACGTTGAGAAACAGCGGAGGGCAGGCAACCGGGTAAGGGGACTGACCCTCCCCCGCCTCCAGCTCGGCACCTGTGTGGGCGACCCCCACTCGGCCAATGCAACAAATGGGCTCCCTTAGTGCCTCCTCACCCACGTGAAGCAGCGGCCGGTGCAGACTCTGTCTGCACAGCCATGAACCGGGATCGGCATGGCCGGTTCTTGCCCACAGCATTGGCCAGGATCAGGTCAGAGCCACTGCCAGCTGAGATCAGCAGGCCATGCTCAGTGAGCTGGAGGCGCCATGCATGCGCAGCCACCGCCCAGGAGGAGAAGAGTGCACCGGAGCTCAAATGCTGAGCCTCGCCAGCCTCGGAAACCAGGGATCATGCAGGCATACTGGCCACGTAAAGGCTGCCCAAATCCCTGGGTTGTTTGCAACTCGAGTGAGCCGTGCAGCTGTCCACCCCAAACCAAGTGATGGGGAGGCTTTAAAAGTACAGGCAGGAAAAGGAGTACAGTCAGAAAAATCCCCCTCACAATTTTTCTGCTGAGCCTTAACCGTTGCAATCCTGGAATACGCTGAAGGCTTGGGGGGGAGCCTTTTCAGCGATCGGCAGGAAAATTACGAGAGGGATTTTCCTGCTTGTACTCCTTTTCCTGCCTGGCCATGCTTGCTGGAAGCGGCGGCCTCAGCGGCACCCACGAGACAGTTGTTCCATGGACAGAATTGCCTGTTGTGCCTATCACCATTAGGTAAGGAGGGGGTGAGGCATGTGGGGTGCGTTGCTTGGCCTCCAGCTTGTTTTGCGGCCACAGTTGGCTGCAAAAGTGGCCACGCTTGCTGGAGGAGGCGGCCTGAGCAGCACCCATGAGGCAGCTGTTCCGTGGACGGAATCACCTGCTGTGACTTAACACCATTAGGTAAGGAGGGCGCGAGGTGTGTGGGGTGTGTTTCTTGGCCTCTGGTTTCTTTTGCGGCCGCAATTGGCTGCAAAAGCAGCCACGCTTGCTGGAGGCGGCGGCCTGAGCTGCATCCACAAGGCAGCTGTTCTGTGGATGGAATTGCCTGCTGTGACTGTCACCGTTAGGTAAGGAGGGCGCGAGGCGTGTGGGGTCTTGGCCTCCGGCTGCAATTGGCTGCAAAAGTGGCCACACTTACTGGAGGCAGCGGCTGGAGCAGCTCAGCTGATCCGCTGGCCCCGATTAAGGGGTCGAGCACCCCTGAGGTGACCGGGGAAGGGAAGGGCTGCCTCCTGAGCTGGCCACGCCCACCCACTTCAATAGGACTTATTTTGGGGGATAGGGCTTATATTAGGCCAACCCCCAAAAATCGGGCCAGGCCTTTTTGAATAGGTCGTATTTTGGGGGAAACACGGTAGTAAAAAAGGTGTACAAAGGCAATCCTTCTGCCTGATGGCCCTCCTACCACAAGTGTGCTTGGGATATTTTTTTATTGCTTTTCTGCAGAGCTGCAAAGATGGTATTATGTGAATGAGCATTTAAAGTAGGATTTTTAGTATAAATAATCCCTGATTAATGATGCCCTGTTTAGAGACCTTTGAAAGTTACAATTGAGCTGAAAAAGTAACTTTACAACCAGTTCTTGAACTTACAACCATTGAAGTGTTCTCCAGTCACATAATCATCACTTCCTCACCTCACTGCCAGCTTCCAAAAAGCAGAATCAATCATCAGTTGCAGTTTATGTCTTGTTTAATGACCATGGGTGATTCACTTAACAAGCATGGTGGAAATGAGTTGTCAACCCTGAAGCTGACCTGACCGAAGCCATTTTTTACTGCTTCAGTGTTGCCACACTGGAGCTGAGGGATAGGGAAAGGGGATTTGTGATAGAGTGAACTCTGTAGCCAAAACAAAAAATTTTCTCTTGGGAACCAAGGACATTCTCACACCTGGTTGGAGGAAGGAGGAGTGATGCTACCCGTGTTGTGGTCCGCCAGTGGCCTGTGCAGCTGGCAGCAGAGTTGGACAGTGAGGAGGCTGGGGAGGAACCTGCGCCAGGCCTGGAGTCTGGAGAAAGCTCGGTGCCAGAGACAGGGATTCAGCCAGGGCCTCCAGAACCTCCAGAGGCTGACATGAGCACGGAAGAAGAACAGGAGGAGCCTGTTCTCAATGCGCACATGCGCAGAGCTGCCAAAAGGCAAGAATGGTTTCAGAGGAGAAGGACTACTCAGAAGTAAGGCTTGGGGCTAATTGCCCCCTCCCACAAGCTATATAAATGAAGAACACGGATGGGTGAGTTGCAGGAAGCAACTCCGTTCATTTCCAGATCTTGTCTTTGCAACTCAAGCCTCCGTTTTGTTCCTGTTTGAACTTGGCAAAAGTTTCCTGCAAACTGTTTCTTGGCAGCTTGCCAAAGAAGAGCAAGGTTCGTGGGTGTTATCTGCCTTTCCCTGAAAGACTTTACGTTGGACTTGTTTGATTTTGCTTGGACTTACGCCGACTGCTAATGACAATAATTAGCAGCCGTTACAAAGAAAAGACTTGCTTTACTTTATTTGAACTTAGGACGACTGCTAATGAAAACAATTAGCAGCCGTTACACAATAAAAAGAGGTTTGTGAGACGCTGTTTGTGCCCTGTTGTTATCAGGAAGCCTAGGTCAGAACAACCCGGCTGCCAGTCTGCACCATGATTGGACCGTGTGACTGTTTTGAGAAAGTAGAAAAATGTTTACTTTTAATTAGGTGAAAACCACGGGAGACTTCAGAGTCGGTTTTCACAAGATATGTGCCAATATGAATTTTTTATTAAAATTATTCTTTGAGGAATCTACTTGCCTCAGAGTTTTGCTTGCTATGGATTTATTACTTGGAACCCTGACATGAGGTCATAAGTCCATTGCACTGATGTGTTCTCTCACTTAACTACTATGCCACATAGCAACAGAGTTGCTGGTCTCAGTTGTGGTCATTAAGTGAGGACTACCTATACTGTCATTTTTTAAAAATATGGATTGGTTATTTGAATATACAGATATGGAATCTGTGGACTTACATTTTAATTTCATATTATTTTAAACTGCACAGAGTCTTGGAAGTTGAATGACACATAACTATATGTAAATCAATTACTCTCTGGCACATTCTTGTTAGGATTTGGAAAAGGCTGTGACTAAAAATTTGGAAAGCTGCTTGTTGGCTCAAATCAAGTTAGCACAACTTGTAAAAAGGAAAGGGCCAGACTGATACTTTAAAAATAATCACAAGCCACAATCTGCTGACATGCCAATCTGCTATTTGGGGGCTAGCAATGCTGTGGGATGACGGAGCTGGCTGGGCCTGTGAGATCTGGAGGCATGGGAGGTGCTCAGCAATGTGTCTTTAGAGCTACAAGTGGCTACAAAACCAATGATGACGGGCGTCCTAATTGGAAGATTTGGTGGCCTAATTGGAACATTTGGTGGCAGTGAATTGATTATTTTTCAAAAAATGTTGGTGGGCCACACATTATACAGTCTGACTTAGGTAATACGGTAGGTGGGTAGGTAGGTAGGTAGGTAGGTAGGAAGGAAGGAAGGAAGGAAGGAAGGAAGGAAGGAAGGAAGGAAGGAAGGAAGGAAGGAAGGAAGGAAGGAAGGAAGGAAGGAAGGAAGGACCTTGACAAGATGGTGATCGATCATGAAGGCTGCTAACTTCAGTTTCTCTTGGGGTATAGAATCAAAAGCCACCTTTAGATCTATGAAAGAGACATACAGGGCTTTCATCGCAAAGAATTAATTTTGCCTGAAATTTTAAGCTAAATCCAACATGGTGAGTGTCAGTGTTAGCCTCTCTTTTCACCTCCATGAATCATTCTACAAAGAGATAGAGTCAGACCCAAAGAATGATTTAAATCCGTTACTATAGACATCATATATTTAAAAAAAACAGATAGCTGAGACCCTGGCCAATTACTCTTTTCTTTCAAAAGTTAGTAAACTATATGTTGGGATTTTATGTGCTAAACATATGAATTGGCTGCGTTGTGAGATTTCCTGAGTAGGATAGTTTGAGGTTTAGACAGTGTACAATGAACTGTGGTCACTGTATAAAACATTAGATAAAAATAAGTTGAGCCTTACAATAAAATTAAAAAATCTCTCTTGATCCAAAGATTTCTCCATTCCCTCACCCCCAGAAAAAAAGAAAAGAAAAATTGTATTTGAAAGACCAATCATGGTCATCCTAATTTGAGGGCATCTGACATAATTAAATCCAGTGATCACTTTTTTTCCTTACCCATCATGGCTACTTCCTATAGGGCAACAAACTTTTAAAGAAATTGATTGGTAATATCAGTGAGTTCATGGATGCCTCAAAATACTGTAAGGAGAAATCCTGGCAGTAGAATGGTTTAGGGGACCATTATGTGCCACACAAGTGAACGAGGCTTCATTTAAAGTGGATAAAATGCTAATATAAGTTTGCCGTATCATTTTCAGCCATAGCCCATTAGAAATGTACATTGGAAGTATTTACTGTATGGCAATGTCTAAAATAAAAGGCTAGTTTTATAAGCCCCAAGTTTTTCTAAATTCAACAGACAATTCTATTTTTGAAATAAATTTATTCCCAATACCACAGTGATTTAACTGTGTATATGTTTGACAGAGGACTTAAGCTTATTGTCAGTCTATTTAATTTCACATATGCTCACTGCTTCCCATTTTAGTGCCATTTTTAAAATGGGGGACCATTTATATTCATACACATTTGATCTTAAAAGATTCATGCTGCATCTCCATTTTCTCTAAAGAATACATTTTCATACACATTTATTTTATTCTTTAAAAAGAATACATTTTCATACAGATACACATTTATTTTATTCTTAAAACGCTGTAGTTTCCTTATAGCAAAAGATCTCAGGGAAATATAGAGCACAAACAAGTGACATGAAGTAACCTAATTTCTGCTTGCCTTACTATGATCAGTATGCAGTTGTCTTTTGAATTTCTAAATGCTTCTTTGAGTTTTGCAGATCCCATGTTGGGGTCAAAAGTGGGAGGGGATGCGTTCAAAATGAGCTCTTCAACTCTACCTCAGGGCAGTGGCATACTCTTATACTTAATTTCCCCGAGTTCTATACTACACAAATAGTATTTGGGGGAGGTGTTGCATAAAAATACATTGTAATTCTAGTCTTCTGCTCACATCTTGTTATCCTTTTTGTGCCTATTCATTTTCATTTTCTTATATTTATTCCACTGTGTGATGCTTTAAGGATGCTTTATACCATTTTAGTACCTTTTATGTTGTGCGTTATTATCATTCTGATTTTGTTTTGTTTGTGCTCTATATTTCCCTGAGATAAGGAAACTACAGCATTTTAAGAATAATATAAGTGTGTGTGTGTGTGTGTGTGTGTGTGTGTGTGTGTGTGTGTGTGTGTGTGTGTATACAGGTTCAATTCCCACTACGGGTATGGCTATCTGACGAGAGCAAAATAGCTCGAAATAGATCTATAATAGTCTCCCTTTATTTTCATTTATCAGCAAAAAATGTTACACACACACACACACACACACACACACACACACACACACACACACATGAAAATGTATTATTTAGAGAAAAGGAAGATGTAGCATGAATATTTTAAGATCAATTGTGTATGAATATAAATGATCCCCCATTTTAAAAGTGGCATTAAAAATGGGAAGCAGTGAGCATATGTGACATTAAATAGACTGACAATATCTTAAGTCCTCTGTCAAACAAATACACTAAATTGCCTGACCAAAAATATTGGGGTAGTGTTATTTTCAGTAGAGAAGCGAGGCAGGCTGCAGCTGCAGCTGCTGTGCTGATCTTGATCAGGTTTAGTGAGCCAGATGAGTTATATAAGTTCATCCTGCCCCTCAGCTAGATTGCTGAGTTCTTTGTTCCATAAATAGTATGGAGTTTTTGCAGACAAAATAAACTATAATGTATTTTAAAAAACCACCATTCTGACTGTATAAATAATGAGACATGTAATAATGCTGGTAGCGTTGAGATCAGTGGTGGGTTGCTACCGGTTCGACCCAGTACGGCGAACCAGTAGCAGCGGAGGCGGGAGGCTCTGCCCACCCACCCGGACGTCATCAAAAAGTGCTCTGCGCATGTGCAGAAGCATTGCGCGTGCGCAAAGCACCTGTGCGTTCCCGAACCGGTAGCAAAGGTGAGTAGAACCCACTACTGGTTGAGATATATTAAGAAGAAAATGGGTTGGTCTGAACAGCAATGTTATGGAAATGAAAAGTAAGATAAGTAAAGTACGAAAATAAATAATTTTTTAAGTGATGAGCAAGCAGGGTCTTGGACCAACTTCTCTCATCCTCTTAGAGTTTTGAGATCTGGGGCAATTGAAGAATTATATCAAGAAGGCTTCCTTCAACAAAAGAAGGTAAAGGGGAAGAAGAATGAATTAAAGTCTGTGGAGGTTCTCAGTCATCTAGGTCATGGTTGTCCAAAGATGCTTTTTTCTAAAAGACAACTGTACTTTCTTGGTTTTTATTCTTTGAAATGTTTCACTTCTCATCCAAGAAGCTGCTTTTTTCCACTAGGCAACTGGACTTTGATTTTTTTTTTCTGTGAAAACATTTCACTTTTTGCCCAAGAAGCTTCTTCAGTTCTGAAGTTCTCTGAAGAGAACTGAAGAAGCTTCTTGGGCAAAAAGTGAAATGTTTTCACAGAAAAAAAAATCAAAGTCCAGTTGCCTAGTGGAAAAAAGCACCTTTGGGACAAGTATGAATGAAATCATTAAATCAGGTCAGAGTGCCTTCCACTAATACTACCCAGAACCATTCACATGGCAGTTAAGGATTGCAAATCTGGTTGTTAGAAATTACTACATGTGGTCCTCAACGTACGACCATAAAGGAGCCTGCTCATCATGGCCTTAAATTGTGACACTTGTAAATCAGGTCACCCATGTGACCAATCCAATTTTATGACTTTTTTGCCATGGTCATTAAGGAAATGACATGGTTGTAAAATGACCACTGTGGTCATTAAGTAAACTAATGGGTGACTATGGGCCAGTTTTGCTAAAAGCCAGAAGTAAATACCAGTTTTTGGCAAAACTCATAAAACACATTCACATGACAGCATGATGCTGCAAACGGCTGTAAATGCAGGCCAGTTGCCAAGTGCCCGACAGCAGTCATGTGACCATAGGGGGAAAGCCACTGGAACCAGGACATAAGTACTCCCAGGGAGGTTCATCATGACTTCAGTCGCTAAGTGACCAGTCGTAAGTCAAGGACCACCTGTACAGTAATTGTAGCTTGAGCCTATCCATTATCTTGTGCTGTATTTTATTGTAGGAATGGACTTAAATTGAACTGGATGAATGAAGGAAAAGGGACATGATTGATTGAATGAAATGTATTTCATTTTAGTTTAAAATTTTTAAAAATTCTGCATACTTATATTAGCACAGGAGTCCCCTCCCCCCCTTCAAACTTCTTCTGTGGCAGCACAACAGAAAGGATGACCCTACAATATCCTGTTAATTGGACATTCCAGAAGAAAAACAAAACAAAAAACTGTGCCTTTCTACAAAGACAGATGGGACTTTTCTGGCATTCTAAAAACACGTTTTTGTTCATGATGGCACAACTTCATAGCTCTCCAAAGAATTCCACATTGCCACAGAGTTCCTCAAAGGATCTTTTCGGCCTGTCCATCTGACCACACAGTGTTGCTAAGTCACCTATTATTACTTAGGTCTATCTGTATGGGACTCAAAAGCATTTGGAAAGTTGAACTCAGGTTGGGATGCCTGAATAGTCAAAATTCATATTTGGCTTCCTAAAAAGCCTGTCCAATATAATTTATTTCATCCAAAGGCATAACGGGAACACAGATTTCAAATTATATTAGCTTTGATAATTCATCCTGTGCAAACTGGCACAATAAATGGGTGACAGCCTTCAGAAAACATTAGACTGCTAATAAATATTTTAGAAATACAATAGGAGAATTGGCAGTAGTGGCTTTGCTGGAGGCAGAAAAAGCCTCTCAGAGTCACTTGAGTGGAATGACACATACCGTAAGCCTAATAAAACAACCTAAGCAAGATTTTTGATATGGTGCAAGTAAATTTGGGGGAAATATTTTGGTTAAAAATCTGGTTTTCTCCAGTTATAATTGGATGGATTAAAATGCAGTATTGCCTTAGTGGAATTATTTCTTCATCTGTCAAGGTATCATAAGAACACACCTTTTAAAAATTCATAAAGAATGTCCTTTATTTATTTAAGAAATGTTAAGGCTCCACAACTCTACAATGACACTGGGTCCCAAATGCCATTGTCTGGAAGAAAAGCAATCATTGTACCACCATCAAACCCAGAATCTCCCACTCTAACCCAAGAGCCAAGTTTTCAGAGTTCTTGGAAGGCACCCAGGGTGGTAGAAAAGACAGGGGAATTGTGTTCAAGGGGGCAGGTGCTATAACAGAGAAGGCAATAACTTCATTTTAAATCCATTGGCCTCCCAATTAAATCCAACTAATATTTTGGAATTAAATTGAGCTGAACACAAATTGTAACTGTATAAAGAAGATACTTTGGGTCTTATTGATACTTATAAAGGTTCTTTACCCAAATGAGTGGATGTCATCCATCCATTTGGTAAAGAAGTGTTTCTCTGACAGTTCCAGGAGTTGAAGTCAAATATTTTAAAGCTGCTAAAGTTGAGGAACATTGAAGTAAAGTGTCAGGTTATTCAATTAACTTAGTTTAAATTTGAGCTATGAAACTTTATGGACAATAGAGCTTTGCTTATTTTATGCATTCATTTAAAAATCTTAGAATAATTATCCTTAAGGAAATATCATTTCTTGATTTAGTATTTCAAGCTGTTTAACTCAGATTCTTACTAATATAAAATGTCTACGTACTTATGGGGAGAAAATTCCAATGAATTTATAAGTGAGAATAAATGTTAAAAAAACTAACACCGCTTCCATATCAAAGTTTAATATTCTAAGTGGGAAATGCTGTGTTATTTCTCATTTATCAATTATATTATCAACAAACAGAAATTATCAAGAAAGAGGGGGTTTGGGATTACCAGATCTGAAATTGTACTTAGATGCTTGCTGTTTGGTCTGGTTAAAAGAATGGGTGAACCTTCAGAATAAGAGGCCACTGGACTTAGAAGGTCATGAATTAAGATTTGGATGGCACAGTTACTTATGGCAGTGATGGCGAACCTTTTTTGGTTCGCGTGCCAAAAGGGAGGGAACGCAGGGGGGTTGCATGTGTGCGTGCCCACAGCCATAATTCCATGTGGTCCCCCCACGCATGCACGCATGACCCCCCTGCTCCCAGCACGCAATGGCACGCCCGTTTTTAGCTCTCCCCAGGCTTCAGAGCCTTTCTAGGAGCCTGGGGAGGCCGAAAACGGGCCTTCCCCACCCCCTCTGGAGGCTGGAAATGGCCTGTTTCCCGACTCCCAATAGCCCACAAGTCCTGAAAATCAGCTGTCCAGAGTGCACATGCGCGCCGGACCTGACCTCACGTGCCCACCAATATGGCTCTGCGTGCCACTTGTGGCCTGTGTGCCATAGGTTCGCCATCACTGACCTATGGTAAATGTTGATTTCAACAACCATTTTCTTAGACGTGCCATCCTGAGAGTTTGGAATAAATATAAAGCAAGGTTTTCCATGAAGGTGCCTCTTTGGGTTTCCCCACAGGAAGATTTTTTTTAAAGAAAAGAAATGGTGACGAGGCCGAACTGGTGGTCTTATGTTAAAATAATATCTTTCAACTTGGGTGACTTTACCCTCAAGTCTAAAGAGGAGCTAGAATCAGAAGGTCATGTCTGCCACTGGTTTACATAGCTACAATTGATAGAAAGATTCAAATTAGACAAAAAGAATTATGGGTTTAACTTTGTTAAAAATGAATTGGAAATCTTAATGTGTGGTAATGATGAACATATTATTGCTAAAGTTATAAAATATTATTGAATTTAAATCTGGAAAATGAACAAGTAAAGCATTGTATGATTCAGTGGGCAAGGAACTTTGGATATAATGTAGTGCTTGAACAATGGGAGAATATACAGTATAGAAGAAAGGTTTAAAATTTACATTAAATTATAACTTAAAAGAAAACTTCTATAAGATGATATATCATTGGTATTTAACTCCAGAAAAGTTGTCAAGAATGTATAAAGGTATTTCAAATGAATGTTGGAAATGTAAATGTAAAGAAGGGACTTCTTATCATTTATGATGGACGTGTGATAAAGCAGTGAAGTATTGGATTCATACCTTAGTACATAAAATTCTTAAAGTGAATATATACAGAAAACTAGAGACTTTTCTTTTGGGTTTAATGGAAAAAGACTTGGGGGAAAAAATTGGAACTTTGATGTTATACATGTTGACGGCAGCAAGACTACTCTACGCACAGAAATGGAAGGAAACCTTGATCCCCACAATGGAGGAATGGCTGCAAAAATTGATGGAGTTAGCAGAGATGGCCAAAATGACAGCTTTGACTGTACTTTTATTTCTACTTGGAAACCGCTTCTAGACTTTGTGCTTAAGGTGGAAAAAAATGAAACTTTAATTTTGGGTTTTATCAATTAAATAAATTTGTTGCTATAGAAATGGCTAGTTTAAACTATTATGTAAAAGTAAAAAGTTGAGGTTTGATTTTAATGCCTTATTCTACTGCACTAAAAGGAGTCGGAAGTCAATGCCTTTTCTTTCCTTTTCTTTCCCCCACTTTTCTCTTCCCTTTTTCCTTCCCTATTTTTCCTATTATTTACTTTTGTATTTTCTTTGTGCTACATTATAAATTAACAAAATTGTTATTAAAAAAAGAAATAATCAAGAAAGCTTTTATGAACACCATGTTTCTTTTATTTAAATTGTGACTTCCATGCAAGGATAGGGGATTTAATATTCCAGATTTTCCAACTTTATCTTGGGCTTCACGTGTCTTTAATCCAAATAATTTATTCACGTGTCTTTAATCCAAATAATTTATTTAAAAGCCATAATGGACACAATTACAAAGTATTAACTGACATTTATCTATAAGGTCTCCTGCCTTGTGCAGAGGATTGGACTAGAGCAGGGGTCTCCAACCTTGTTCCTTCACTGTTGCTGGTTGAACCTAAAAGGCAGAACCTGTTCCCTACTGTGATATCTTCATTGTCAGTTCTGAAGCTGGTTGTCCTCAGGTTGACATTAGTTTGATCTTCTTTATATTTAATTTTATTCCATTTTTTCACTTTGCTCAACATTTATTACTAGTATTTGTAAATTCCTTACATTTTTGGTTATCAATGTTATCATTGGAATATTGCAGGTTATTATATTTCTTCCTACAATTTTAAAATCACAGTCATCTTCTTCTAATCAGACTCAGGATGTGGACTGAAATGAACCATAGCATCCAAAAATAACATATGATGAACTTCCAAGAAACATCTGTGTATTTGTACCTATGTATTTGTTTTTTTGTGCCTAAATACAAGACTTTAGTTTTCTTGCCATTGAACTGGATCTTGTTGGATACGGCCCAATGCTCAAGTCTGTCAAAATCCTTCTGAATCTTGAATCTACCTTCTGACTTCCCTCCTGTTTTGTTTGGTCCACAAATTTGTTGAGTGCCCCTTCAATCCTCTCATCTAAGTGTTTAAAAATGTGAACCGTTACCAAATGGAGCAATTTGAAAAAAGAGTGAATTGTGATTTTCTTAGTTTTCAGTTGCTTCTAGACATGACTGAATTGGGTTGATTTAGGCTGAATTCAGGTTCTTTGAAATCAGAAAGAAAATGCAGCATTCTAATTAATGCAAAAATCCATTCTAATTGAAATAGACTGAACAGCATTCAGGAATAAAAATTGGTCTAGAGCAGTGGGTCTCAACTTTTCTTCACCATGGATGCCCTTTTGTGGCAATGGACCATGGCAACAGACCACCAAGACTTAAAGACCATCAAGATTTAAATCATAACATTTCTTTAAGCCTTCATAGACCGTCTGTGATGACATCATATCCCCCCCAGGAGTCCACTGGTCTAGATTGTTATATATTGTTTGTTAATACTAGTGAAGTAGAATAACTTGAAACTGCAGCAATTTAAAGAATTCTGTTGACCTGAACAGTTTAGAACAAGCTCACAATTTACAGTACAAATATTTGAAAGAGTTACCTCTCCTATTTAAACTTTTCATTTTTTCAGATCATTCTTTGAGGCCTCAAGATCTCTCTAGTTAGTTCAGGGAGACAGCCTTTTAGTATCTGAAATTTCCTTCCAAGGAAACATCTTACTTTTTGTTAACAACCTTCTGGAAGTTGGCAATAGCTTTCTATTTCAAGGGCAGCAATGAATAATTGTTAAGCCTCTGCAGGACTCCATATTTGAAAGCCTCAGAGGGTGCAGGGACACAAATGGAGAACTTCTCTGCAACTCTTTAGAACAAATCCCATTTTGCTTGATCCTGGGAAAAGGCACTGCTATTTTAAGGAGATGTAGACAAGGGTTACGTTTGCGTCCCCTGTGCACCAAAGCACCTTTTTGACTTTCAAACTGAAGTGCTGAACCGCCTTAATTTTTTATCTGCTGTGCTTTTTTTCCCCTGCTACTGTTTTTAACTTTTAATAATTAACTGTCAACATCCAGCTTGTGTATCCAAACTTGTCATTAATTTTGTGAGACATTAGAACTCTGTGAAGGATAATTACAATAAGCAATTATTTTGCTGTGAGCAAAAGTATCTCCTCATCTGCAGGAGTGTCGACAGTTGGCAGATTTATATCTTTTAATGTTTTAAAATGTTACCACTATTTTATGTTACCACTCTTTTAAGAAATTGAGTTTTAAAAAATCACTTTGTAACAGATTTAGGTAGTTTTCTATTTTCTTGTCCCCACAGGCTACAGGGTCACTATCAAGAAAAAAGGCAGAGGAACCCAGTACAAGTTACAATCAGTCGAAGATGAGTGGAAATATTCCACTGCCAACTGCAGAGTGTAATGAATCAAATATCTCCGGGTTTCAACTAGCCATGATCGTGTCTAATGAGAGGGAGCAACTTACAGAGCCTACGGATGCTCCAGCTATCACACCCAGTATTCAGAATGATGCTGAGTCTTTCAGAGCAATGGAGAACAGAACCCAGACAGGTGATGACTGCCTGGGTAATGCAAGCAAACATCAGGAAGTGGAAATAGACGTGTGGCAGGAGATGAATATGCAGAAGAGCAATGGTCAGCAAGAACAACTAGGAACCAACAGTGACAGCACCAGCAGCATAATGCACACAAATGGGTTACCTGCTGAATCAAAGCCTGGTATAGAGAACAATAAAGACAGAGCACAAACTCCGTCCACTCCAAGGACTGGCAGTGCTGCTTTCAAAGAGAACATCTTGGCAAATGAGTTGTTTCTCAATGATAGAAGGAACAATTATGGTTTGCAATCATGTCGGGATGTTACTGAGCTTTTTTATCCTGAGGATGGAGAAGAGCACATAAGGTAACAAATAGGGAAATCATGATTTTCCTTTAAAAGAAGAGAAGCAGTTTCTGCTACAGTACCTTTCATCTTTCCATTGATCTGGTAGGACTAAAGTTCTAGAATGTATTTTCAGAAGGCTTCATCATGGAATTCTTTTTCATGCCAAGGAACAGCAGAGTTTAGCATTCATTTATTACTTAAATTAATTCTTGTTTTTCAGTAATTCTTCAAAATTCCTTGTCACTTTAGAATAATCCCAAGAAAGCAAGAATTTGGTAGCTGCCATTAGTTCCAAAGTATCTTTTTGCAGTGACTAAAAGGGGGCAATGTTAACTATAGAACACTTATAGGATGTCACTAGATGCTTTCTTAGGCTATGAATCTCTGCTATCTTGGACAGGAATTCTAAGAGAAATTATTGTAAACTCTTTGAAGGTCATAGGCCAGTGATGGCGAACCTATGGCATGCGTGCCACAGGTGGCACACGGAGCCATATCTGAGGGCACGCAAGGCATTGCCCTGTGTCAGCTCCAGCGTGCATGCGTGCGCTGGCCAGCTGATTTTCAGCCTTCTTTTCAGTCTTCTTTTCGGCCTTTTTTGCTCTCTCCAGGCTTCAGGAAAGCCTCCTGAACCTTGGGGACGGTGAAAAACGGCCCAACGGCCCAACTGGAAGTTCATTTCTGAACTTCCGGTTGGCCCGTTGGGTCATTTTTTGCCATCACCAGGCTTCAGGAGGCTTTCCTGAACCCTGGGGAGAGCGAAAAACAGCTCAACGGGCCTACCAGAAGTCCAGAGGCTTCAGTAAGGCCTGTGTGCATGCGTGGGGGGCAGCGGGGGGTTGTGCACATGCATGGGGGGCAGCGGGGTGGTGATGTGTGCATGCGGGGGGAGGGCATTGCATTATGGATGTGGGTACATGCACATGCGCGATAGCACGCGCACGTACCCTTTTGGCACCCGAGCCAAAAAAGGTTCGCCATCACTATCATAGGCTAATATAGATTTCTCTGTTCAGTATCAGATCTAGTCTCAGGATCAGGGGGTTGTATTAAAACTTTTTGAGCACTAATTCTGGTTTATGGGAATTGTTAGAAGAATATTACGAAAGACGCTTTCCAAATGTTTGCCCAGTCCCATGCATTTCATTTTTCTTGGGGAGTGTAGAGCGGAATAGATTTCAGAGCCTGATGCATGTGCGTTAAGAAATGGAGCGTCAGGGGCTCCCTGAAGCTGGTCACAATTAATTTCCACTGAAAAGGCAACTATGTCAAGAAATAACATGTTATTAAAAAAATAGTAACAAAAACAAGTGGCATATGATTTTGAAACAAATTAAAAGACTCCCCACCCTTTCTTCTTTAACTGAAAAGTTAGAAACACTTTACTGATTCAGTATATTCTATATTGATACACAATGTTGATTCTATAATGCATGATGCAAATATTTTGTCCCTCTGATAAAACACTGAGATCTCTTAAACTACTGCTGGGAGATAGAATGCTTCAATTTCCCAAGTCTTATTTATTTAATTTATAGGTCACCCACCTCCTAAACAACTCTGGGTTCTGACAGTTAAAGAAAACATATAAAGAATGCAACTAACTGGAAAAGCAAAAATACCAGAATAAAAAGGGGCTTTACATCACCTTTTCCCAACATCTGGCAGAAAAATCAGGTCTTTAATGATTTCCTGAACAACAAAAAGTTGGGAGCATACAAATCTGTTATTTATGATTCAGATCTAAATCAAAGCAGATTTAGAAAGAGCTACATTGGATTATTTTTTCAGCATCTTCAGCATCTTGTAGAAATTTTTAAGAAATCAAGCACTCTGTTTGTCTTTTCCATTCTTGAAAATAGAGAAGAAATTATTGGCAATAATAATTTAGTTGTGCTACTATAAGATGGATTCAGATCTAGATTATTGCAAAAATAATGAGATTAACTGCAAATATTGTATTATATTATTTCTTTGCAATTGCAATGTTTTGTCCTAAATTACCTCCTTAAAGTCTACAAAAATAGCATCTATTGTGCACAAATTTTTAACTGATCTAATATGTCCTTCCATTTCAGCTTAATTGTTGCAGAATCTAAGTTCCGTTGCAGCAGTTACGACAGGGAAGATTTTGCATTTAAAGACATCAGGGATGGATTCAGTTCTACTTTTGAAAAAATTGTGGAATCTGACCTAATGAAGGGCACTTACTACAGCAGCCTGGACTCCTTGGATGTGCTCTCCCTTACAGATGAGACAGACAGCTGTGTTAGCTTTGAAGCTCCACTCACACCTCTTATTCAGCAAAGAACCAAAGAAAGTTCTGAACTTTCAGAACAGAAATTCCTCACTAACCAGAAGGAAGGTCTGGAGCCCAGGGCAACAGAGAAACAGGGTGAAATGATGACCAGGGTTATGGATGTGGATTTGGGGAGTCCCCTGCAGCACTCCATCACTAGCAGCCAGTCTGAGAATGTGCTGAGCCAAGTATCACTGAAAAATATTCCTAACGGCTATCACATGGAATGGTCGGGAGAAAAGCTTCCAAAATTTAGTAATTCAATCAGGTAATTTGTTTTACTCAGACTATAGCTGTTATTTAATTGCATTTAATGAATCTATTCAGTTTTCTGCACTACATAGTCTTTCTCTTATTGCTATTCATAATAACAGCTAAGGCGATAGTAGCAGTGGTATTTTTGGTAATAGCAATAGTAATGATACATACACAATACTAGTTTTAATTGATTCACTGCTAAATTTATTAGTGGGGATGATAGCTTCTGTTGATTTACTGTTTGGTGGGACTAAGTCTAATCAGTAGGGTTGAGAATTGCTTAAGCAATTTTATATTTGTACTAATTGTCATTGTCTCTGTATTCTTCTGTCCATGTTAACCATTCTTTTCCCTTCAAAAGTTGTTTTGTACTTTTAGATAATTAAACTATTATCTTAGACTTTCAGTAATATTTGTACTGTTACTATATAAAAATTGTGGTAACATTTAACAGTATTTATAGTTAATCAATACTTTAATATATTTTTTGGGCTGGTAGCCCTAATTATTTCCATATTGTATATATATATCGTATTGTATATTGTATATATTAAGGCAAAACAAATAATCTTCAACTCCTGAAATTTGCAAGGTATATCAAAAGTGGTTTTTATTTTTTAAAAGGGGACTGAACTGATTTTTTTGAGGAAAAAGAAGACATTTCACTTCCTATCCTGGAAGTTTCATCAGTTGCATTGGATGGTGTGGGAGATGGAAGGACAATTATTGACAGCTAAGATTAGTTGGTGGAGGGGTGGGAATGGAAAGATTGTATTTTCTTTGCAGTCAGCTGGTCTTAACACTCTCTTAGAGACGTTGTGGTTACTCGGGGTTTTATCTCTGACCTCAGGGTCACCTGAGTCAGAGGTGTGGAATCTTCTTGGAACAGCCAAAAAGACTGCATTGTAAATTGTGGATAGATGCTGTCTTATCCCTCTTCCTCTGTTGAGAGAGGGCTGCTCAATGTTAATATAAATGGCCCCCTTTACCCCTCTTTCAAACCAATTGTCCTCTCTATCCAAAATGTGGACTTTGCTATCTTCAAAAGAGTGACCGCTATCTTTTAAATGCAGATGGACTGCTGACTCTTGTCTTGATGGGTTAGATTTCCTATGTTGTGCCATGCACTTGTGAAGTGGTTGTTTTGTTTCACCAATATATAGATCTGCACACGTCTCACTGCATTGTATTGCATATAACACATTGCTCAGTTAATGACAAATGACAGGCATGCAAAGTTAAGGAGACATGAAAGTGTTATCTCCATGTATAATTAGGGATTTCTTCCAGAGTCAGCTTCATAAAGCCATTTAAAAAAGTGGATTGAACCTGAAATTGATTGACCAAATATTGGTTTATTATTTTCCAAACACTAAATGTTAGACAAAATCATAGGAGCCAAAAATGGGGATTTTTTTAAAAAAAAACCTGCACTAAAGAAAATTGAGGGAGGAAAAGACTTCAGGTTTTGAGTGTTGTAAAAGTTGGAGTCAGAGATTTAAAATAGCAAATTGTTCTACAATTCTCTTAATTTTTTTCCTGTGAGTTTTTTCATATTATCTTGTCAGCAATTTTAGAAAGATGATAAACTAAAATGCTCTTCCTGGACCTAAATATATTTTATGTAGCTGTTTATATGCACAAATTCAACTCTCCTAGGAACATTTATGGGATTTGGATGAATTTTATGTTATCTGGATTTTATCAAATTGTTATATCAAAACTATCTATAAAAAGGCAGTTTTGGTCATTATGTGTAGCGCACACCATCAGTTTAAATCAGCCATTCAATTTAAGCCTGCTTTATTAAACATATTTAATTATATATAATTTACATATTTATTAAAGTACAAAACAGATATGGGGCAAGCTTTTTTTTTAAAAAAAATCCCACTTACTAAATTACTTACAGTGAATTTTGTTAACTGGTTAATGAACATATAGATGATGAATTTAAATGAAAAACCTGTTTTGAGAGTATATAGAAATGCATTTTATTCTTGAGAGGGAATATTTGTTTTTCTACTTTTAATAGTGCTATCCAAAATATATCTTTATAAAAGGAGATACTCTTTTATGAATTACTTTCAATTATTCAAAAGAAAAACCCAGAGCACAAATAAATAAAACAATATTTATTTAAAGTATTATTCCGGATGCTTTGCTTCTATGTAAGTGTTCTATACTTTTAAATACTATTGATAAAATGAAAAGCTTTCAGGTGTTTTCCTGGAGTAAAGATTGTAGCCAGGGTGGTTTTGTAAGTTAGGATTTTGGACTAAAATTTGCAGGTCCCAGCACTGTTTTCCAAACCTGGGTAAATTACCCAAAATTGAGTAGAAGTGGTAGCGACCCGCTGGTGATGTCACTGAACTGGATCGGCTGGTGCCGGTCTTTGGGTGCCACCATCTTTTTTCTCCAATTTTTTTTACTATTTTGAAGGTTTTTCCTGTTCTGCTGCTTGTAAAAGGGCCCTCCTGCCTGCCCCCGGGTTTAAACTGACCTTTATTCCTTTGCCCGAAGCACAGCTGATCAGCTCCTCAGCTGTGTTTCGTGCTGATTCAGTGAACATATTAGAATTCATGGTCTGCGAGTTTCTAGCCTAGTGCCTTACCCACTAGATCAAACTTACATCAGGAATATATAAATAAGAACTTTCTAGTGAGGAGTTTTCAGTAATGAAGGAAACAGTTTGGGAAGCACTGTTCTAGATGAAAGACATGATAAAACTCTGACAAATAAATAAGAACCAGAACTATATTCAGTTCTTGTGTGGCAGTGTTTTATATGGAAAAAAGGGTCAACAGAGCTACTCTGGAATTAAATGTTAAAGGCCAGTGTGAATTTGTTTTCAATTTCCTCAAAGTCTTTCAAGTAAAATGAAAAAGATAATTTATTTTATTTATTTTTTATTTATTTATAAGCGCTCTTATAGGCTGCCCAATCCCGCAGGACTCAGGGCGCCGTACAACATGGATAAGAACGTATAGTAAAAAACAATAAGAAACAATTTAAATTTAAAACATTATTCAAGCATTGTTAAAAAAAACACCATTCATGGGGGAATCTGATCTTCTTATTCACCCCACCTGCCGGAAGAGCCATGTTTTTATGGCTTTACGGAAGGCCAGCAGGGTGGGGATAGTCCGGATCTCTGGTGGAAGTTGGTTCCAGAGGGACGGGGCTCCCACAGAGAAGGCCCTCCCCCGCGGCCCCGCCAACCGACATTGTTTGGCCGATGGGACCTGGAGGAGGCCCTCTCTGTGGGATCTAACTGGTCGTAGGGAGGTATGTGGTAGGATGCGGTCCCGAAGGTAACCTGGCCCTGAGCCATGTAGGGCTTTAAAGGTCAAGACCAACACCTTAAATTGCGACCAGAGATTAATAGGTAACCAATGCAGCTGGCGGAGAATAGGTGTTATGTGGGTGTATCTCGGTACACCCACCACAGCTCGCGCAGCTGCATTCTGTACCAATTGCAATCTCCGGATGCTCTTCAAGGGTAGCCCCATGTAGAGCGCGTTACAGTAGTCTAGCCGTGAGGTGACAAGGGCATGAGTGACTGTGAGCAAAGCCTCCCTCTCCAAGAAGGGTCGCAATTGGTGCACAAGACGAATCTGTGCAAAGGTCCCCCTAGCCACAGCTGAAAGATGTTGCTCCAATTTTAGCTGTGGATCTAGGAGGACACCCAAATTGCGAACCCGTTCTGAGGGAGTCAATTTTTCTCCCCCAAGAACCAAGGAAGGGCAGTCGACATAATCCCTGGGAGGCAACATCCATAGCCACTCAGTCTTGTCAGGGTTGAGTTTGAGTCTATTCACTCCCATCCAGACCCTCACATCGTCCAGGCAGCGGCACATTACCTCAACTGCTTCACTGAACTGACACGGGGTGGAGATGTACAACTGGGTATCATCAGCATACTGCTGATACCTCACCCCGTGTTGTCGGATGATCTCACCCAGCAGTTTCATGTAAAGTCAGGGGCCTAGGGGCTGACGTCTGTCCTCCTGTCAACACCGACTGCGTCCTGTCAGAGAGGTAGGAGGAGAACCACCGTAGAACAGTGCCTCCCACTCCCACCTCCCCAAGACGACGCAGAAGGATACCATGGTCAATGGTATCGAAAGCCGCTGAGAGGTCAAGTAACACCAGGATGGAGGAATAACCCCCATCCCGGGCTCGCCAGAGTGATACAGTGAAACCTCAGTTTATCAAATATACATCTACCCACAAATGTCACCTGGGGTGATGTCATTATTGGAATGCTATTATGCAAATGATGGAACTACAATGGGAGTTTTGCCTATTGTATCCAGTCTCCTACATTGAGATTTGTGAAATTTAATATGTATGAATTATTTTTATAATCAAATCTTAATGATTTACCAAACAATATATGTAGAGTTGAAAGCCTAAATTTATAGCATACAGGCATGGCAAGCAGTACAAATTTATTCTTAGGATATTTGTGGATTCGTTTTGCACCGTAGAAATATATCAGATTCATTATCTTCCACTTTTAAATGTACAACATGCATGCTGAAAGTCAATGCAAAATCTAGATCAAGAAAGCAGGTAAAATCCCAAGAGTCGGTAAAGAGATTTAATAGTATATAGGACATATTTAAAAATGTCTGAAAGTCAGCCACAATCAGGTCAAAGTACCAATTTACTAATTACCTTAATAATAATAGGCTAATAGAATTCAAAAAAATTATTTTCTACCTTTTACACTTTGAACATATCTGCACATCTCACTTAGGTTGTTGCCAATACAGTATCTGTCACTCATCTCTTCTGGAGTGCAGGAACGCACATCATGCTCTTTTCCTACTCCATTTTCAACGTGTCTTTTCTAGCAACAGTTCAAAAATAACCCAAGCCACCTTCCACCCTTCAAAGCAGATTGTTTCCAGTGCTTCATTCTAATTTAGTTAATAGCCACAGCTGTGACTGGCTGCATCCGCTTGCCATGCCTCTTCCCTTGGGCTTGGTTACTGCCCTGAGCACCTATTTTCTGCTGAGCTGCTGACTGCTAAGATGGCTGCTCTATTTCTTTAAAAAAAATAAAGTTTTAAAAGTGCAGGATAAAGACTGTTCAGCAGTTGAAGGAAGGTTGGCCACATGGTGATGTTGCGGACACTGTAAAAGCTCTTGCTTTAGACAATCATTATTGCCATAAGCATTAAAATGCATTTATCAGATGTTTTACAATAGAGTTGGATAATTGTCAGACTTCTCTGTTACTGAACTAGCCCCACCCAACCCCTGGTCTCAGTTGGATTCATTGCCAGCCCCTTATATTCCTCCCCTCAATCAATTATAGGTGCAAGACTGAAAGAAGGAAGAGCTCTCCCATTTCTTTTAACTGAGGAACAGAGTGGCAAGTTGCATTGTTCATTAGTAATGTTTCAAGATTTCAAGACTGCAGATGAGACACCTGACCTTCCAAGAAGAGACTGTCCAATCTCATGATGATGTTACGAGATGGGTTTTTAAGGGTGGAAGCAGGACCTGGAGGCTTCTGATCATCAGTGTGTGCCTATTTCCATCCTCAAGCTCCCAAAGGCACCTTATTGTCATATTTCAGGATTACTTGTGCTACTGTAGGGTTAGTGGGGTTAAAGATGAGAATGAGAGTTGTTTGTCTCCTATAGAGTTTGTCTTACTCCTGTTTCCACTCTTAAACTCACACAAAACACAGTATCAATGTCCAAAATTAGCTTTAAAGGTAACCTCCAAAATACAAAAATAACATTAATGGGAAAAATGTCAAAATATCAGAGAACAATAGATTTAAAAATCTGATAGCTTTTAATTGAAGAGTCGGAAGAAGCAGCAATTTTGGGTTTCCCAGATATTTAACATTGAGCACAGCTACCACTTATTAAAATTATTTTTTGTTGTTCTAGTGATGCCAACATAAAAGATGGCCTTTCGGATTCAGATTCTGATATGGGCAGCACAGAACAACTTGACCAGGGAAGCATGGACACTCTTATCAATGGCTGCAAGGCACACAGTGAGGCTGCCAAAAGACTGGCTAAAAGGCTCTACAATCTTGAAGGATTCAAGCACTGTGATGTGGCCCGCCAGTTGGGCAAGAAGTAAGTGAGGGACAGAGGGATAACATAATTCTAGTAATTGATTGGCTGTTAACCTTTTGTGGAAAAAAAACACCCCTGGATCCCTTAGTCCAATGAAGAGCTTTGGATTGTGCAACAACTGTTCTCTAGCACTCATCTGCAACTATTTGCAGGTAACTTAATGGTTTGGGATAGATTGTGAATAGATATGTCAGTTAAAGCCATGGGGGTGCAAGGGTTTTATTTTATTTATTTATTTATATTTATTTATTTGTTAAACATGTACAGGATAGTAGTTGTTTGTATAAACATAACATAAGTAAAAAGTACCGATAATAGAGGACAATAGGACAGTAGGACAGGGACGGTAGGCACAGTGGTGTGCTTATGCACGCCCCTTACAGACCTCTTAGAAATGGGGAGAGGTCCACTGTAGACAGTCTAAGGTTAAATTTTTTGGGGTTTGGGGAAGAAACCACAGAGTCAGGTAGTGTATTCCAGACATTGATCACTCTGTTGCTGAAATCGTATTTTCTGCAGTCGAGTTTGGAGCGGTTTACATTAAGTTTGAATCTATTATGTGCTCGTGTATTGTTGCGGTTGAAGCTGAAGTAATCATTGACAGGAAGGACTTTTTGATATATGATTTTATGAACTACATTTAGATCAGATCGGAGGCGGCGTAGTTGTAAATTGTCTAATCCCAATATTTCAAGTCTGGTGGAATAAGGTATTTTATTGCGAGCAGAGGAGTGGAGGACTCTTCTAGTGAAATATTTCTGGACTCTCTCGATTGTATTAATGTCTGATATGCAGTGCGGGTTCCAGACAGGTAAACTGTATTCCAGAATTGGTCTAACAAATGTTTTGTATGCTCTGGTTAGCAGTTTAATATTGCCAGAGAAGAAGCTACACAAGATTAGATTAACAACTCTCAGAGCCTTTTTGACAATGTTGTTACAGTGGGCTCTAGCACTTAGGTCGTTGGATATGAGTACTCCAAGGTCTTTGACAGAGTGAGGGTCGTCTACAAGTTCGTTTCCTCCAAGTTTGTATTTTTTTATTCTGATTCTTTTTGCCAATGTGTAGGACAGAGCATTTGTTGGTTGAGATTTGAAGTTGCCAGTTGTTTGACCATTCTGCTACATGATCAAGGTCTTTTTGAAGGGTAGTAGCATTGTCAGTGGTGTTAAATAGTTTAACATCGTTGGCAAAGAGAACGCAGTTGCTTATAATATGATCACAAAGATCGTTTATGTAGAGTATGAAGAGTGTTGGTCCTAGAACACTGCCTTGAGGGACACCACTGTTGACAGGAGCAGGATTTGATAGGGCACTCCCTATTTTAACCATTTGTTGTCTGTTAGACAGGAACGCAATTATCCAATCATGTAGGGGTCCAGAGATGCCATAGGATTTTAGTTTCAGAAGTAGTTTGTCGTGTATAACTGAATCAAAGGCTTTACAAAAGTCTATGTAAATTGCGTCTATTGTTTTACCTTGATCAAGTTGAGTGGTCCATATGTTTTTGCAGTGTAAGAGTTGTAGATTACAGGATAATTTTTTTCTGAAACCAAATTGTTTGTTGGAGAGTAGGTTGTTAGTTTCTAAGTGGAATGTAATGAATTGGTTTATGATTGATTCCATGACTTTGCAGGTGACGCAACCCAAAGAGATTGGTCTGTAATTTTCAATGTTACTTGGATCTCCTTTTTTGAAGATAGGGATGATTGTGGCTAGTGACCATAGGTTGGGTAAGGAGCTAGTCCTGAAGGATTTTTCAAAAATTAAGCTTAGAGGTTCAGCCAAGGTTGTGGAGAGCTTTTTTTAAGAAGTATGGACATAGTCCATCAGGTCCAATAGATAGAGATGGTTTTAGGTTGCGAATGCCTTTCTAATGTTATCTTCTGTAAAATGGATTTGTGTTAGATTATTAAAGTTAATTGTGGTGCGACTAGGAAATATTGGGCATGAGCCATTGCTGTTTACAAAGACTGAGCCGAAGAATGTGTTAAAGAGGTTGGCTTTAACAGTCTCATTGTTATAGTCTTTACCATTTGGTCCTTTAAGGGGAGGGATGGATCTTGAGTCTTTGAGTTGGTTGTTTACAAAGTTATAAAAGGCTCGTGTGGACTTCCGTGCACAGAAGGTTTTCTTCTTGATTGATGTGATAATTTGTGCATTCGGTCTTTATTTGGTGACAGTTTTTTGTAATGGCTTTTAAAGTTAGCAACATAGCCTGTTTTATTTTTTCGCCAAAGAGATATTTTTTTGGATTGGAGCTTCCTTATTTTTATGGGTAATTTATTTTTCTTGGTTTTGGTGATGATTATTAGTGCTACATATAATTTAATTACTCTTTGGATTTCGAGCAAAAAGATATTGTAGTAGTCTTCGGCAGTATTACAGCCATAGAATAGTGTATGCCAATCAAGAGATGAGAGGTCGGCATCTATGTTATCATAGTTGGCTTTTTTAAAGTTGTAATTGGTTATCCCATCATTGAGGTGGTTTTTGTAAGGACATATATTGAGACAAAAGTCAATCATGCTGTGGTCACTGTTGGAAAAGGGTTCTTTTATTTGTAGTCCGTAAATTGGGTGTAAACTGTTGCAGAAGATGAGGTCAAGACAATTGCTGAGTCTAGTATTGTCTGTTACTAGTTGATCTAGTCCTAGATTGGTAATAGCATTGTAAAAGGTTGAATGTATGGGTTCAGTTGTAAATTCATTTAGGGTCCATTTGATATGAGGTAGGTTTAGGTCATCAAGAAATATAAGAGGGTGTGGGTAGGAGGTTGCCCACATTAGTAGTGAGGTTAACTTGTTCGCATGTGTGATGTCGTAATCAGGGGCTCTATAACATAGTAGGAAGCGAAGTGTGGTATTTAAGGTCAGATCACAGATTATGGTTTCTGGAAGATCGAGTTCATGTTTAACTTGCACTTTTTTTAGGTTCAGTGATTTTTTATAGAAGATGGCAACTCCACCTCCTCTACGGGATTCTCGATCAGATCGGTAAACATGATAGTCTCTTACTGTGATAATGGAGTCGGGGAAGGATGCATTTAGCCATGTTTCGCAGACAAATATAATGTCGAATTTAGCAGTTTTTAGTAAGAGAAGGAGTTCAGGTATTTTGTTTACGATGCTTCTTGCATTCACTAGTTTGCATTTGAGATTAGTAGTGGTTGATATTGAGGAAGTAAGGGGCGTGCATACCTAATTTTGGATGATGGGGGGTTGGTTTTGGTTAGTTGGTTAGTTTGCAATACAGCAGGCTAACTCAATGCTCGCTCCAGGAGTTTGACTCTGAGCGTCTCAAGGTTGACTCAGCCTTCCATTCTTCTGAGGTCGGTAAAATGAGGACCCAGATTGTTGGGGGCAATATGCTGACTTTGTAAACCGCTTAGAAAGGACTGTAAAGCATCATGAAGCAGTATCAGGGGTGAAATGCTCCCTGTTCGCTCGTGCCTGTCGGTCGTCGGAGAGCGACATGCTCTCCTACCCGCCTGGATGCTGCCATTTGGGTTCTTTTACCCTTTGCACATGCACAGAACGCTTTGCGCATGCACAGAGGGTAAAAGAACCCAAATGGTGGCGTCCGGGCAGGTAGGCGGAGCCGCGCACTGCCTTCGCGATCGGCTCTCCAACGACCGACAGGCACGAACAAACCGGGAGCATTTCACCCCTGAGCAGTATATAAGTCTAAGTGCTATTGCTATTGCTAAAGGTAATGCAACACAAATGAAAAATGAAATTGGTCAATGGCTACTAACTGCCCACAAGTAGAGTTTGATAAAGGTGGAAATGTACACTGGATCTAGCAGTAATGAAACTGCTACCATGAGCCAGGAACAGGTTCTCTCTCTTTCTGATTCTTTATTTACTTTTTTCTTTCTAAATGACGTTGTAGCTTGTATCAGGGAATGTTAAATGGTAATATTTTTTGACAAACTAAGATGAAGCTTGATGTTATCTCTGTGTATGTCTTATATGTCTATATCTTGCAAGAAATATGTATTTTCTTTTTTAAAAAGCATTTTATCTAGAAAATGGATGGGTCAGATAACTGGAAATTTGATTGTGGCCAGAATGGTGGCAATGTTAATCAAGAAAAGTTTCACAATAACATTTGTTCACAATGGCTATTATAGTATCATGGTTCATAACAGAGGAAGTTGGATGGTCTGGGTTAAAAAAAAACAAATTTTATGGTTCAACTAGAGATAAGCCAAATATTTCATGTAACTGCTTTGCAAAAACTTTTTTACTTGCAAGCAGGTCACATACTGTAATTGCTACTGGGGATGTTCAGTCATGGATCCATAATCAACTGTGACCAAATTAGTAGACCAGCGAAATGCAGTAGACATAATATACCTGGACTTTAGCAAAGCATTTGACAAAGTAGACCACAACCTACTCCTTCATAAGCTAGAAAAAAGCGGGATAGACAGCTACACAACCAGATGGATTAACAATTGGCTGACCAACCGTACCCAGCGAGTAGTCCTCAATGGCTCTAAGTCCACATGGAGGGAAGTAAGCAGTGGGGTACCACAAGGTTCGTCCTAGGCCCAGTACTCTTCAATATCTTTATAAATGATCTAGATGAGGGAATAGCAGGAGAACTAACCAAATTTGCAGATGACACCAAGCTGGCGGGAGTAGCAAACACCCCAGAGGACAGACTCAAAATCCAGAGGGACCTCGACAGACTCGAACACTGGGCCCAAACCAATAAAATGAAATTTAACACAAAGAAAAGTAAAATTCTGCACCTAGGTAAGAAGAATCAAAAATACACATACAAACTGGGCAAAACCACACTCAATAGCAGCGATTGCGAGAGGGATCTCGGAGTCTTGGTAGACAGCCCACTAAATATGAGCCAGCAGTGTGCAGCAGCAGCCAAAAAGGCCAACGCAGTCCTGAGTTGCATAAATAGAGGGATACAATCAAGGACCAAAGAGGTACTAGTACCACTCTATAAAGCCTTGGTCAGACCACACCTAGAGTACTGCATCCAATTTTGGTCACCATACTACAAAAAAGACATTGAAACTCTAGAGAAAGTGCAGAAGAGAGCAACCAGGATGATAAAGGGTCTGGAAAATAAAACATATGAAGAGTGGTTGCAGGAACTGAGCTTGGCCAGTCTAGCGAAGAGAAGGACCAGGGGTGATATGATAGCAGTGTTCCAATACTTGAGAGGATGCCACAGAGAGGAGGAGGTCAGGCTGTTCTCTATGGCACCAGAAAGCCAAACAAGGAATAATGGATGGAAGCTGTCCAAGGAGAGATTCAACCTGGAAGTGAGGATAAACTTTCTGATGATGAGAGCAATCAACCAGTGGAACAGCTTGCCAGCAGAGGTTGTGAGAGCCCCAACACTTGCGACCTTCAAGGAGAGACTGGACTGCCATCTGTCTCAAATGGTGTAGGAACTCCTGCTTGAGCAGGGGGTTGGACTAGATGACCTACAAGGTCCCTTCCAACTCTAATAATAAATCTAAAAATCTAAATTGATATGAAATTTAAAAAAATAAGTTAATATTCAGAGGTAAATTGCCCTCAATGCAAATATGAAGATATTTAACCTAGTTGATATAGAGAGACAATATTTTTAACTTAAACTTTAACTTATAAATCCTTTTAACTTTAACTTATAAATCCTTTTAACTTTAACTTATAAATCCTGTATGGTACATGATTACATCATGATTATTAATTTTTCAGTCCATAGTTAGTCTAGTTAAAAAGTATTACATTGATTCAGTCATGATTTCTGATAGTGCTTCAGTAATAATGTCACCGATTTCAAGAAAGAAAATTCAAGTTATGAGGCAAGAGAAGTCAAGGAAGTCAAGATGGCAATCAACCATGGGATTGAAGCCTTATCCCTTTGTATATCTATGTAATGCTGTGACTGCCATCTTGACTTATGTTATTTTTCTATCCCTGCTGACACCCCTGGAGAGGTAATATTTTAATACATCATTACTAGATATTTATATTTTTTTAAAAAAACATTTGAAGTAAAGACTGATGTCTCTTGAATGTTTATACTACAAATTGTACCTTGGAATTGTATTGTGCCTTTAGGGGTGTAAAATTAGAGCTGGATCAACTATGTACTTTGAATATGGTCTATTCCTTCACCTGTATTAGGTAGCTACAGTATATTTGGACTGGGAGAAAAGCTGGTGAGTCGCTCACTTTTTGCTTGAAACAACTGAATCAAAACAGCATGTTTGTAATAAGTGATTCCAAGGGAACAACCCATAGAAACTATATAACAACTCAGGGGTCTCTAACCTTGGCAACGTTAAGACCTGTGGATTACAACTCCCAGAATTCCCCAGTCAGTTATGCTGTGCTGACTGGGGAATGTTGGCAGTTGATGTCCACAAGTCTTAAAGTTGCCAAGGTTGGAGACTGCTGCAATAGCTCATTCTCTGTATAGTCACATTTACAGTATATTCTGCCAATAATAATACAAAGGTATCAGTTCAGCAGATGATATTACAGGGGTGGGTTCCTCCCAGTTTGGACCAGATCGCCCGAACTGGTAGCGACCCGCTGGTGACGTCACGATGGCGTCACGGATCCGGTTCGGTCGGTGCCGGTCCATGGGCGCCGCCATCTTTTTGGGGGGAATTTTTTTCCAGATTTTTTACTGTTTGGAAGTTTTTTCCTCTGCTGCTGCTTGAAAAAGGGCCCTCCTGCCCGTCCCCGGGTTTATACTTACCTTTATTCCTTCGCCCGAAGCACAGCTGATCAGCTCCTCAGCTGTGTTTCGGGCTGATTATAGCTACTAAGCATGTGCGGAAGCAGAATTGCATGAAGGGACGTGCACGTGCACGCGAAATATGATGCGAACCGGTGGCGAAGGTAAGTGGAACCCACCCCTGGATGATACCTTTTAATATGGAATTAATCTTCTGAAAATGTTGCATACACATTCAAGAGATTTAGCTGAATACTAATACTACACAGGATACTTGATTTAGATTTAGATTTATTATTAGAGTTGGAAGGGACCTTGATACAATTGGCAGAATAATCTGGAAAGCCACCCCCCCCCCCCCCGTTAGACAGGATCCTCATTGAAAGGTATGAACAATCTAAGAATTTCTCTCCTATACTGTTAGAGATATATAATGTATCCTTACTGTTTTCATAGTATGATGCTTTTATAGTGATTATTCTGAAAAAAAGAAAGAAAGAATCCCACAAAGTATGTCATTCCTCATTCAATTTTCTCGTTAAATATAGTTGCTAAAATATTGACAGCTAATTTGACATGAAGATTATAGAAAGTATTCTATTCAGTAATTCATCCAGTGCTATCTGGCTTTATGATATGTCACAGCTCTGATATTAGATTATTGGTAAATTTTAAAATTGCATTCTAATAGTAGTGAAACAGCTGTATTGGGTTTGCAGGATGCAGAAAAAGCCTTCAATATATTCTAATTTAAGTTTTTTGAATAAGTTATGAAAAATGGATTTCCATCATTTATCATTTCTTTATAAAAATATTACTTCAATCCCTCTGCTCAGGTCATTACTAATGGGACTATTTCCTGTGCTATTAAGATAGATGCAAAACTCATCTCTTTCTAGTTTTTCTGGTTCTTCAACATTCTTCTTTTATATTGAATTAACCCAAATGGTTCTTTTAAAAACATATCCTTCCAGTACTATATTCCAATCATGAGTCCTCTTATCAACTTTCCATAACACCAAAAAGGTCATATTTGCTGCCCCTCCCCCAATTCCTGTACCAAGACTTTCCATTCTTTTGTTTTCCATGCTCTGAGTGCGTAGAGACATCTGGGTCCTTCGGTTTGCTTGCACCATGTCCTGGTGTATTTCAAGCATTCCCTCCCTTCTTTGCTGTGAGGTTTACAGACTTTGGGCTTAAGGTGTATGTGTGATTTTGGATATTGGTCTTTCTCTTAGTCCAATTTGAAGCTTGTGAGATCCTTTCTCCTTTAAAACAATGTTCATTTCCAATGTATACTCAATCCAATGGATTGAATATATTGAAAAAAATGACATTGTTTTCAAGAAAAAGCCACATGGCATGTATTTAGCATTTTGCATACACACACACACACACACACACACACACACACACACACACACACACACACACACACACACACTTAATGTACTGTTTAAATAAGGAACAATAAGTTATGGAAAGAGAGCTACATAATGTAGAGCACTTATTTTACAGAGAAGATGCCATTTGCTAAAAGATGCTTCTTTAAATTTCTAGGTCCCTGAACAGAAAGCAAATGGTTTTATTATGTATTCTCTTAAGGGCATATTTGGCCTCATTTGCAGAAAATGCAGTGAAGGAGAAAGTGATCCAGTCCCCCCCCCCCCGAAAACTTGTTTCTTTTTTAACTGTATTGTCTTGTTTCAAATTTTTATATTTTATCAGTATTAGAATTTAAAATAAATATATGTTACAGATACATTAGGAGCAGAAAACCCCCAAAAGGCTGGTGGCACTAACCCACTTTATTTTATTATAATGTATAAATCAATTTTGTTAGATGTGATCTTACTGTCCTATGGACAGAAATTTGGAGTACAAGGTTGAAAAATTTTTTTTTTAAAGTAAAACAGTGGGGGGGGGAATAATCAGTAGAGAGAATCAGTGGCAAGTCACTGAATTCTTTGCAATGCAATGTTTTGCTTGTTCCTAAGTTTTTCCCCTTGGGCTACTGGGTCTTTTGGCTTACCGTATTTTTTGGAGTATAAGACGCACCTTTTTCCTCTCTAAAAGTGGCTGAAAATTTGGGTGCGTCTTATACTTCGAATGTAGCTTTTTTTTCCCCAGCCCTAACTAGGTGCTAACAGATCTTCCCAGCTCTTACCTTGCAGGCTTTTTCATTGTTACTCTCTCCAAAGAATGTTTTTCCAGCCCTAAGTCTTTGCAGTTTTTTTTTCATTGCTCTACTTGCTCCAAAGAAGGTTTTTTCTAGCCCTAACCAGGTGCTAACGATCTTCCCAGCTCTTACTGGTTTGCAGGCTCTTTCATTGTTATTCTCTCAGAAGAAGGTTTTTTTTAAGTCCTAACCAGGAGATAAAATAATGTGCTGCAGCTGCTTCGAATAAGTTTTTTTCTAGCCCTAACCAGGTGCTAACGATCTTCCCAGCTCTTACTGGCTTGCAGGCTCTTTCATTGTTACTCTCTCAGAAGAAGGTTTTTTTAAGTCCTAACCAGGAGATAAAATAATGTGCTGAAGCTGCTTCGAATAAGTTTTTTCTAGCCCTAACTAGGTGCTAACGATCTTCCCAGCTCTTACTGGCTTGCATGCTCTTTCATTGTTACTCTCTCAGAAGAAGGTTTTTTAAAGTCCTAACCAGGGCTTTAAGCTTGAAGCTGACCAGACTAAGGATGCTAGCCAGAGGAATACCTGGTAGGCAGATTGTTTTCCCCTATTTTCCTCCCCAAAAACTAAGGTGCGTCTTATACTCCGGTGCGTCTTATACTCTGAAAAATACGGTACTTGTTTGGAGGATTTTAGTTGGTTTGTGTGCTAACGTGATATTGTCTTGTTGTCATGAGTTGTTGGTTGTTTCTGAGATGTTTTGATGTATGGTAGTACAATCCTTTTCATAGCTTGTGTTGATTGTGCTGCAGTGGTTGAATAGCCAGGCATATTTTGATAAAGCTGCATGGGTATTCATTTTGCTGGAAGAGGTTGTACGGATATTTCCTTTTCCCTTTTCCGTGTTCTGGATTGCTGCAAGGTATTTGCATTAGAATTCTTCTTGGCTGAATTTCTCTCATGAGTTGAACATTCTAAAAAATGTCAATCAACTTATGCTTGAACCTACATTATTTTAATAAATAATCAAATAAATCCAAATTTGTGTTTGAAAAGAAAAAACATTTTAGAAAACACAGTTTCATATCTTTCCTCTCTTTAGAGGATAGTCTTTAAAATATAAGTTCATTATTAATAATCTTACTTCAGTGGCCATTTTGAGTAGTGGCTAAAGGCCCCAAGTTAGAAACTGGGAGACTGTGAGTTCTAGTTCTGCCTTAGGCAGAAGCAGGTGGGTGACCCTAGACCAGTCATTTATTTATTTATTTATTTATTTATTTTGGTTTTCTTATATGCCGCCCAACTCCCGAGGGACTCAGGGCGGCGTACAGCAGAGAAAATACAAGAATAACCAACTATAAATATTACATTAAAAACAAATATAAAAATTAAAAAACACAATATTAAAACCATCCAACAACCATACAACAACCATATATACTTGGGAGTGAGCTCGAGTGGATTAGGCTCTACCCCCAGCCTGCAGGAAAAGCCAAGTCTTAACGGCTTTTCGGAAGGCCAGCAGAGTGTGGATAGTTCGGGTCTCTGGGGGAAGTTGGTTCCAGAGCGCGGGGCCCGCCACAGAGAAGGCTCTCCCTCCAGGGCCCGCCAGCCGGCATTGCTTGGCCGACGGGACCTGGAGGAGGCCAACTCTGTGGGCCCTAACCGGTCGAAGGGAAGTGTGAGGCAGAATGCGGTCCCGGAGATAGCCTGGTCCTAAGCCATGAAGGGCTTTAAAGATGGTGATCAACACCTTGAATTGGACCCGGAGACCGATGGGCAACCAATGCAGCTGGCGGAGTATAGGTGTCACGTTGGTGTACCTTGGCACACCCACCACAGCATGCGCAGCTGCATTTTGCACCAACTGAAGTCTCCGGATACTCTTCAAGGGTAGCCCCATGTAGAGCGCGTTGCAGTAGTCCAGGCGGGAGGTGACAAGGGCATGAGTGACCGTGAGTAGAGCCTCCTTCTCCAAGTATGGCCGCAACTGGTGCACCAGGCGAACCTGTGCAAAGGCCCCCCTAGCCACAGCAGAAAGATGATGATCCAATTTTAGCTGTGGATCTAGGAGGACCCCCAAGTTGCGGACCTGATCCGAGGGGGTCAGTTTCGCTCCCTCGAAAGCCAAGGAGGGACAGTTGTCATAGTCCTTAGGAGGCAATATCCAAAGCCACTCAGTCTTGTCGGGATTAAGCCTGAGTCTGTTCCTCCCCATCCAGATCCTAACGTCGTCCAGGCACCGGCACATTACATCAACTGCCTCTCTGAAGTCAGATGGGGTGGTGATGTACAGCTGGGTGTCATCAGCGTACTGGTGAAAACACACCCCATGTCTGCGGATGATCTCCCCCAGTGGTTTCATGTAAATGTTAAACAGGATGGGCGAGAGAACCGACCCCTGAGGCACCCCGCATAACAGGGGCCTAGGGGACGATCTCTGCCCTCCTGTTAACACCGACTGCATCCTATCGGCGAGATAAGAGGAGAACCACCGCAAAATGGTGCCTCCCACTCCCAGCTCGCCGAGACGATGCAGAAGGATACCATGGTCGATGGTATCGAAAGCCGCTGAGAGGTCAAGTAGCACCAGGATGGAGGAATTCCCCCCATCCCAGGCCCACCAGAGATCATCCATCAGAGCGACCAAGGCAGTTTCTGTACTGTAGCCGCGCCTGAAACCCGACTGATAAGGATCTAGATGCTCTGTTTCATCCAGAAGTTGCAGAAGCTGAGTAGCCACCACCTTCTCCACAACTTTCCC
The DNA here is from genome assembly GCA_023053685.1 of Diadophis punctatus similis. Classification (NCBI taxonomy): domain Eukaryota; kingdom Metazoa; phylum Chordata; class Lepidosauria; order Squamata; family Dipsadidae; genus Diadophis; species Diadophis punctatus. The sequence continues at coordinate 109,669,741 of JALIGW010000003.1, read as the reverse complement.
TAAAAAAGGTAAGTTGGAGACCGGACGATAGTTCTTCAAGTCAGCTGGATCCAGTCACTCTCTCTCAGCCCTAGGAAGAGGTAATGGCAAGCCACTTCTGAAAAACCTTGTCAAGAAAACTGCAGGTAGGACTTGTCTAGGTAGTCACCAGGAGTGAAGACTGACTTAAACACACAAATATAGACACACACATAAATATTATAGTAAGGTGACCAATCGTCCTCCTTTAGGGAGGACAGTCCTTCTTTTGTAAGTTCTGTCCTCCCTCGAAAAGTGTCCTCCTACATGTCCTCCTTTTCAATATTTGAAGACTAATCTGTTGCGCGTTATGTGACGTATTTGTATTTGACATGACGATTCGTCAAGGCTCGGTACAGTGCGGTATAAGACTCGATTATGAGACGCATGCGCTCCGCACGGGAGACCTTGAGAGAGCATGCCGCGCGCAAGTCGCTTTGTTTACTTCTTACCGAAACACGACACGGCACATACGCACACAGTAGACTCACGGCATGTCGGCAATTGAATGACTCACGGTAATTATTTCTTTCTCAGTGAATATTCAATTATACAGAGGTAAGTACAATTCACGTTTTATTAATTATCTATTTAATAATTTCCAAATATGTATAATTTTGTCTGTTGTCAACAGAAGTGTAAAATAATTTAAATTTAAATTTTAGTGAAGTTTATTCGCTTATGTTATTAAAGTTTCAGTTGTAATAATTAATTTTATTTATTCATAATGTGCTTGCATCGTTCGTGTAGCTTTATATTTTATTTTAAATTTTAAATTTCATTTAAGGGATGGAAAAATAAAAAAAAAGGAAATGCCATTTCAACGATCAATTGAAAAAGGAATTTCCATTCCTCATATCAAAGAAAGATGCCATTGTTTTCTGCAGTATTTGCAGAGGAGAATTTTGTATTGCAGATGGGGGCAGAGCAGCTATAACGAAACATTTGTCCACCAACAAACATAAGCAATCATTAGATGCATCAGCTTCCAGTCATAAAGTAACAGTTTTTTTTTAAACTTCAAATTATTCTGAAGATGAAAAACGGTTAGCTGCAATGGAGGGAACATTTGCATTTCATACCATAATTCACAATCAAAGTTTTTGTAGTATGGATTGTACAACTAAATTATTGCAAAAGTTTCACAATGCTATAATTTTCGTGCACCAGGACAAAATGCGAGGCTATTATTAAATCAGTATTTAAAAATTACTGTGATAAAATACTTACAGCAGACTTGAAAATTGCAGCATTTGTAACGGTTTTATCTGATGCATCAAATCATAATGAAACCAAATTGTATCCAATACTAGTAAGATATTTTAATGTTACCAAGGGGATTCAAGTAAAAATTTTAAATTTAGAATCTATTGAGGGTGAAACTGCTGAAATTTTGTCAAACCATCTATACAGAGTAATAAATGAAAATAATTTGAAATCCAAAGTTGTTGCACTAACAGCTGATAATACAAACACAAATTTTGGTGGGCAAAGATGCAAAGGGGTGAATAATGTGTATGTAAAATTACAAGATTTACTCCAAAAGAAAATACTAGGAATAGGTTGTAATGCACATATTTTGTCAAATGCAATCAACACGGCGTCATGTGCCATGCCAAATGATGCAGAAGTAATAATAACTACAATTTATTCGTATTTTAGTTGTTTTACCGTTCATGTGGCTACTTTAAAACAATTTTGTGAAGAAGCGAATGTTGAATACAAAAAACTTCTAGGATATTCAAAAGTTAGATGGCTTGCTCTAACACCTGCTGTAGAGTGTGTTCTACAATTATTTGAGCTTCTCCGTTCATATTTTTTAAGTTTAGACAAATGTCCTAAAATCCTGGAATCGTTTTTCAATAATGAAATATCTGAGATATTAATGTATTTTGTACATAATCAAGCATCTATTTTTCACAAAACGATTCAAAAGATTGAAGGTGAACACATTTCAGCTACAGAAGTTAGTCTTATTTTGAATGACTTTATCCTTCAATATAAATCTCGATTTGAAGAAAAATTTCTTCCTTTAATTATAAAAAGAAAATTGTCAGACTTAGAGGAATCAATAGCAATAGCAATAGCACTTAGACTTATATACCGCTTCATAGTGCTTTACAGCCCTCTCTAAGCTGTTTACAGAGTTCAGCATATTGCCCCCAACAATCTGGGTCCTCATTTTACCGACCTCAGAAGGATGGAAGGCTGAGTCAACCTTGAGACGGTGAGATTTGAACAGCTGAACTGCTGAACTAGCAGATCAAATCTGGGCCTAACGGAAAAGTTTATCAAAGAAGTGCAGAATTTTTACCAAACATGTTTTCAATATATCGAAGAATGGTCTGAAACAAACATCATGGGAAATAACAATTTTCAATGGTGTTTTTTGACTTCATCGCAAGTATATTGGACAGATATTGAATCTTGTGTTGAGTTTTTATCTAAAGAAATGCCAGACATTAAAATAGACGACAATTGTCTCTTTGAAGAAATTAGAAGACAGAATGTATATTTAAATTCTGAAAAATTAACACAATGGGAAAATCAACACGTTGAAATTGATAAAAGATGGGTGGATATTTTCAGCCATTTCAAAAATGAACATATTCCATGTTATACTTGTTCAATTTACGTTGTGCTGGCCTGGAACTAATGCAGCAGTTGAAAGAGTTTTTTCAATTGCCAATGATTTTTGGACAAGTGAGAAATCGAGATTGAATGTTGATACTCTAGCTGCAGCACTTGCCGTAAAATTCAATATGAAGGATATTTCTTGTTCAGATATTTCCAATATATTGATAGAAGATGATACATTGACAAAAAATATTACTTCAATGGAAAAGTACTCATTTAAATAATAATTAACAGGCATGTAAGCATAATTACAATATAAAATGTTACAAATGTTTTTATTATGCATATATCATATTATAGTGTATTATTGTTGCAATGAATAAAATGTTTCTTTTATTTACGATATTTTTTTTCCAATTTATTTGTCCTCCTTTTCATTGTAAAAAAGTTGGTCACCTTAATTATAGGTTATCACAAGGATTTCACATTGGGGATTCTTGCATAAGCTGATGTTTCTGCATGTCATTCTGTCCATCCACAAAAAAAATCTGGTATTTTGTACTAGCAGAAAAAAATAGCAGCTGCCATTTTTTGTATCCTTTATCTAAGGTAGCATTAATGTAAATGTGGGTTTGCATAATGTCAGGTTGCCTTTTCTGTACGTTTGGTATTGCAGCATGAATATAAATATAACACATATCCTGATTTCTAAAGTATGTAACATGAATTTGAGGTATGCATCTTGCATATCTTTTACAATGTCCTATTTGTTTCTGGCTTAGAGATATTTCTGATTATTTGTAGAACACTGCTTGATAAGGAATGATTTATATTCTCTGCTTCACTGCTAATTGATTCATTTTGATTTTCTCAGAAATGCTAGCATTTGAGATGCTTTTAAGATGTGTTCTTATATAGACAATGAGTTCTGTAAAATAATTTTAATTATAGTCATGATAAATTTCACTCTGTTATGAGTAAACACAACAAGAAATAAAAACAAAATCTGGGAGATTATCCAAAACACCCTAACCCAAAGCAGCCAACCCTGAAATGTATTAATGTACATCTTAGGATTCTTGGGCATGCACTGATATATGCCTAAAAATCTTAGTGGTAAATATAAACAGTCATTGAATTTATGATATTTTTAATTGCATATATCATATGTATCACATATCATGCTGTCAGAGAGGGCCTACTGTGGATCCCATCAGTCAATGAACTCTGACTATTGGGATCCAGAAAAAGAGCCTTCTCTGCCGTAGTGCCCACACTTAGGAACATCCTATCCTCCAAGGTGAAACCTGCCTCCAGCCTCCTATCCTTCCAGCCTCCTATCCTTCCCAGGTTGGCCTGGGGCCCCAAAAGGGGAGTACCACATTGGAGGTGACTACTTGATTGATTGCTAACCCCACCTCTCCCCTCACTCCCTGCTTTCCCATCTGCTCCTCTTCTCGTATTGCTATATCATTGTTATCTTTTTCATTGTTTATTCTATTGTTCCATTTACTGTTATTATGTTTACACTTATGTTTATTTCTGTTTTTATTGTTGTAAGCTGCCAAAAGTAGCTCCCACAGTGAGATAGGCAGCAAATAAATTTTACAAACAAATAAATATATCTCCCTCCTCAGTCCTCCATCTCCACTTCCCTAATGCAGTGCTAAAGATATGTGAAGCAGCTCTCCCAGTATGGAAGTAAAAAAAAATGCTTCCAGAATATGGAATGATGGAATAATACATCTGTACAATCATGTATCATAAACGCATAAACAAAATCCCTATTCCTAGACATATTATTTATTTATTTATTAGTGAGACTTATATACCGCTTCAAAGTGCAAGCACTCTCTAAGTGGTTTACACCATTAAACAATGTATATTTATATTGCCCCCAACAATCTGGGTCCTCGTTTTACCTACCTTGGAAGGATGGAAGGCTGAGTCAACCTTGAGCGGTGAGATTTGAACAGCTGAACTGCTGATCACAGTCAGCTAAAGTGGCCTGCAGTACTGCACTCTAACTGCTTCGCCACCTCGGCTCTTATTTATTTTTATATTAGAAATAAACACAGCTAGTAGAGTGTAAGGTTCTCCAAACCAGGCTATATAAGAGGTTGTATCCAAAAAAACTTTGATACTATCTTGTATCAGTCTATTGTTTCCAATTTTTCCATTTGAGGTTTAACTTATTGTTTATACATTAAAAGGAGAACAAAAATCAGAATCATACTGAGAGCAAAAAATGAGAATGATTTTTTTTCCAAATTCCAATGAGAGGATAGTACCCTATTCTTAACCCAATCAAATTTGGTCTTTTCCACTCCCAATTTGAGGTATACACTAGTTTGGTGTCTAGTGTATACTCACAAACACATTCATTTATGGGATTCTTTGTGAAGAGTATGCCCATAATTATTGATGGTGTCATCTTTAATTACAGTAACGAATTTAGCAAAATGGTAGCAGAAGAATATCTCCGTTTCTTCGACTTTACTGGGTTGACCTTGGATAAAGCACTCAGGTGAGCAGGGCTAATTGATTATTAATAGATAATTGAATCTATTAATTTTATGCTTCTGGAATTTTGCAAAATTAACTTAATTATTTTTAGGGTTAAAAAAAGAAAAAGAGATAGCATTGGTTGTTTATAAACAAGCACTGTTCATCTATAAAGAAAATGTTGGGTATTATAAAGGCTAAAGAAGTTTGAAATGTTTGTTGGTTGAGCAGAAACCATATACTGATTCACTGAGTAGTCTGATCCACATGTGAATATTATTCTCTCAGACCACTTCTCTTTATCCATTGAGCATGATGGCAAACCAACCCTAGTTTACCTTTGCTTTGCTTGTAATGTTTAATAAATAACAAGGTGAAGATGTCTTCCTATGAAAAACTAGTACAATGTTTTCATCCAAGAAGTTTGGACTCCATTGAGAGCCAGTTTGGTGTAGTGGTTAAGGTGCTGGCCTAGAACCAGGAAACTGTGAGTTCTACTCCCACTTTAGATACTGTATGAAAGCCAGCTGAGTGACTTTGGGCCAGTCATTCTCTCTCAGCCCAAATCGCCTCACAGGGTTGTTGTGGGGAAAATATGAGCGGGAGGGTGCATTATGTATGTTTGCTGCATTGAGTTACCTATAAAGGCAGGATTTTAAAAAGTAAATAAATTTCCATGAGCTGAAAGGCAGGATTAGGGTGTGAGGGCACACTTCTAATAAAAAGGCTATGGGAAAACTCCGACCTTAACTTAACCTCTTCTTTACTGGAAATTACATTTTCCTAAAGCAACTTTTTCTGTTTAAAGTGCTATCTGTTTTATTTTACATGTTTATTTGTAAAACGAAATTATGTCTTCCATTTCAGATTTCTAATCAGGGTATTTTCAGGGCAGTCACAGCCATATGATCTAAATTCCATCCCTTTTTTACATGCATTGTAAAATATAAAAGGGATGGAGCTTCATCTGCATAGCTGTGACTGCTACTGATTTTTTTTTGCCCCCCTCCTGTTTCTAACTCTTACATTGGTTTGGTTAATACACATTTCTTTTGCATCTCTGACATATTTCTTTCTATTGATTCTATGCTCCTCAAATAGAAGGCATTTCACTGTAGATAAGTATATGATACACGTTGAAGAAAACAATTCTAACTTCACATCTAAGACAGCGAATTAGCAGTGACAAATCAGGAAAGGTATCTAGTGGTTATGGTGAATAGCTTAAAATACGATCTGGTTCACAGGTACTACAGTAAGTGCTTTTCACCCAGCACATGATTAAGCTATAGAATTCACTATCACGGGTTACAATAGAATACAACTTTGATTTGATTTTAAGAGGGGTTTAGGCAATTGACAAAAGAGATATAGCTCAATAACTTCTAGCCATTATGCTCAACTGCAGTACTAGAAGCAGGATCGCTTTTAATGCTGGTTCCTGGGGAATAGAAATTGGGAAGACCTATTATATTTATATTTTGCTATGGATTTCCTGCAGGTATCTAATTAATTATTGTGAAAAAAGCTGGCCTTTTGGTTTTATTTTGTGCATATAATCTACCAGTTCAAATGTACAGTAAATCCAAGCCATTCTGCTTTCCATTTTGCAACCTAAATTTTTAATGAAACATCTGGATATAAATTCATTGGTGTGGGACTGATGTAGAAGGTATTTAGCCCTTCGGTCTTTGTGTTTTCTTTTCATACTCACATTTCACATTCACAAAAATATTGTGCATTTGATATTTTTATTCCTTTCTACAACAAAATTGTTCCACATAAGACCAGTATTATGGGCTTCCTCCAAAGGCGGCTTCTTTCTTGCTGCTGTTTCTTGAAATGATAGATGACCATACCATGTAGTGCTGTCATTGAGAGACTCCAGGACTGCCATGAAAGGGAACCAGCCTGTTGTCTGAATGGAGGGTCTATGAAAAGAAATAAAAACCAAAAATATGAGCCACCTGGACATTTTCAAAAGTCTTTTTTCCACGGGAACGATGGTCACTATCTGGGCACATTCCACCAAAGATCCTTTGGAAGCAAAACACCCAAATCAGATCTCCGCAAGAGCTACAGCAAAAGCTTTTTACACAGTCTCTGCTATTTAGTTCAAATCACTTGATGACTTACAGTCTTTAGAGTTCAAATCCTCACAGAATGTCTCTGATCCCAAAAAGTTTGGTACTTTTAAAACTTGCAAAAGTTTGATATATTAAATCTCCTGTTTGTTTAGTTGCTTTCTTAATAGTCACTTTCTATCTTTAGAGCTTTCCTAAAAGCTTTCCCCCTTATGGGAGAGACACAGGAACGGGAGCGGGTCCTCATCCACTTCTCTCACAGATATTGTCACTGCAATCCCCAGGAGAGCACATCGGAAGGTAAGAGCTGATGACGCTCAGATTTTAGCCTCAAACTCAGATGAATTTATTTCAGTAATTCATTTATCTAAATTGTATTCAGACCCATGGCAGAATTCTAGCTTAAGAGGCTGCTAGAGAAACGTTTCTTGAATTTATCAAAGGAATTGCACAGGGCTGTAGGGAAAAACAACAACTAATTTTTCTCTCCCTGAATAAAACAAGAGGGAATAAAGACATCGGCTGAGAAGGGGTGATATTTTTCCATGGAACATGCAGATTATTAAAACAGTAGAATAGTGTTTCAGATACTATTATTATCATTTTTCTTCCTGTCCCTATTTCCAGAAGACAATTACTGTACATACAGTATGGTGAGCTGAAGCTTAAATGCTATCAATAGGGTTCTTCGTATATTTGTAGCCAAGAATATAAGGCTCAAAAGACATGTAATAGCAGCAATGCTTTGGTTCTGTTCATCCTTGGCTCTGATTATCTTCAGATTGTTTTGCGTAATATGATATACAAAAATGTTGCATGTGGTGATAAACCTATTACTTCCTGCTTTTCTTCCTATTGCTTCCCATTCTCGTTTCAGTTCCTTTTGTTTCAGTAAGTTCACTTTTTTTATAAGTTATGATACTGTGTGAAGGAATACGGGCCAAGTACAGAGGAAGGAGAGTGTACAAGAAGGATATAATTAAATACTTAAAGATTTACCACCCATAACACTTGAAATATCAAATGGTATATTTCTTCTATGTAGTTTAGGCTGAAAAATTAGGCCTTTGTGAGTAAACTTGATGAGGTTTGAGTTGGAGATTTAAAGAGGATATGGATTGATCTAAATCAGTGTTTTTTAAACTTGGCAACTCTAAAAAGTGTGGACTTCACACCAGAATACTCCAGCTAGTATTCCGGGAGTTGAAGTCCCTTCATCTTAAAGTCAGATTCAGATTCAGATTAACAGAGTTGGAAGGCACCTAGTCCAACCCCCCCCACTCACCCAAGCAGTCCCTACACCATTTCTGACAGATGGCAGTCCAGTCTCTTGAAAGCTTCCAGTGAGGAAGCTCCCACAACTTCTGAATGCAAGCTGTTCCATTGGTTGATTGCTCTCACTGTCAGAAAATTTCTCTTTATTTTCAGGTTGTTCCAGGTTGTCCTTATTCAGTTTCCATCCATTATTCCTTGTCTAGCCTTCAGGTGCTTTGGAAAATAGCTTGACCCTTTCCTCTCTGTGGCAGCCCCTCAAATATTGCTATCATGTCTCCCCTGGTCCTTCTCTTCACTAGACTAGCCATACGCAGTTCCTGCAACTGTTCATTGTATGTTTTAGCCTCCAGTCCCCTAATCATCTTGGTTGCTCTTCTCTGCACTCTTTCTAGAATCTCAACATCTTTTTTATAGGTGTGGTGATCAAAACTTGATGCAGTATTCTAGGTGTGGTCTTACTAAGGCTTTATAGAGTGATATTAGTACCTCACTTGATCTTGATTGTATCCCTCTGTTAATGCAGCTTAGGATTTCATTGGCTTTTTGGGCTGCCTCTGCACACTGTTGGCTTATATTTAATTGCTTGTCCACTAAGACTCCAAGATCCCTCTCACAGTTACTGCTATTAAGCCTGGTTTCACCCAGTCTATATGTGTACGTTGGGGTTTTCTTGCCTAAGTGTAAGACTTTACTTTTCTCTACATTGAATTTCATTTTGTTAGATAAGGCCCAATGTTCAAGTCTGTCAAGATCCATCTGGATCTTGAGCCTATCATCTAGGGTGTTGGCTATTCCTGCCAGCTTAGTATCATCCGCAAATTTGGTAAGGTCCCCTTCTATTCCCTCATCTAAGTCTTTTATGAAAACATTGAAGAGTACTGGGCCTAAGACTGAACCTTGTGGTACCCCATTGCTTACTTCCCTCCATGTAGACGTAGTACCATTAAGGACTACTCGTTGAGTACGGTTTGTCAGCTAGTTACAAATCCACCTGATGGTGATGCTATCTATCCCACTTTTTTCTAGCTTACCAAGAAGTAGATTGTGCTCTACTTCTTAAAGTCCACACATCTTAAAGCCTATATTCATGATTTGAGATTTCTAGACAAACCTATTCAACTCAAGCTGCTTCAAAATTCGTCTGAAAAGAAATCAGCCAAAAGGCTATAATGGGGAAACATAAAATATTTGCAGATGCTTCGTTGCGGAGCAAAATGAGATAGAAAGAGAGATTTCAGAGGGTAATAACTTGGCTGTTACAGAAGACCTTTGGAAGATAATTGTTTTATAGTTGTTGGCATCATGTCTTTTGTTATTTTTAAAAAAATATGTATTATAGCTTATGTTTTGGTTTTATTGTAATATATATATATATATATATATATATATATATATATATATATATATATATATATATATATATATATATATATATATATATATATATATATATATATATATATATATATATATATATATATATATATATGCTATATTGCTTTTACTGCTTTTGTGTGCCTCCTAAAGTTCTAGGGACTGAGTTGGTTTATAGATTTCACATATTTTACATTAAAAAAATAAAAGCCAATTTTAAGTGTTCTCTAATAACCCAAAAATTTAATAAGGTGATTGTGGAGGCGCCTGCCCTCCCAGTCAGGGGTATTGACTTTAATTGTATTGGTAGCGTAGAATAATGTCCAGGTATAAATATTTACTACAGCTCCCTAACCAAGAGTCGCGCCTCCTGTTATCTTCTCTCCTCTTAAAGGCTTGATATTAATGTTGCTTTCCCCAGTGAGCTGAAGAAGGGTACACCTCAATCCCCACTTAGCATTCTGCCGGTGGTTATTTTTAGATACAATAACTTTACCCTCTGCTGGCTTGCTTGAAATACTTTATGTAAGTGAAAGAAAGACTTTGCCACGCTTCTTTAACAAACAAGAAACAAGTTTATTAGTTACAGTCTTCTCAGCACATAACAAATAAGTTTCCTATAGCAACTACAAGTGGTTCACTTCTTTAGACTTTCCCTTCCGCTCAATGAACAGTCCCAGCTTTCTTAACTAAGCCTAAGGACTTCAGTCCTTCATGGATTATTGCCTACAGTCTAGAGTACGTATAACCATTTAACTCTCTGTACAGCTAACCCAACATAAAATCTCTAATGACTCCAAACTCTGTCGTTCGCTTCCCTCAGGACATCCTAGGGCCCGTTTCTCCACTGTTAACCTCTTTCCTTGTCAGTTAACTCCAGGTAGAGAACCCTAACGGTCTCCCAACTCCACCTTTTATATCTCCTAGCTCAGCTATCTTCAATTTGATTGGCTGACTCCTCTTGACGGATTCTTTCCCCCCTCCCTGCTGGAGAGCTAGGATAAACCCCTCCCTTTACCTACTTACCATTCAATGTTAAAATGGTTTGGTTTCACATTTACCTGTGTAGACAATGTGTTTCCACAATACTTTAACTTTACACACAAAATTTAACCCCTTGGAGTCAGAACATGCATTTGGGCCCACAGTAATAAAATTCACTGACTGGCTGCAGCTATCTATTCCGTCTCTACTGTGTCTGTTCAATTCAGTGCCAAATGGGGCTGTCCTGATTTTGTGTGTGTAGTGAATGGTAAGCAGAACAATTGGTAGAGTCCCTCTTTGATATATCAACAGGTCAGAGGGAAAAACTTGTGGCACTGTAGCAGAAATGGAGTAGGCGGTCTGGCTATAGGTTATCTCTAGGCTTCTTCCTCTGCACCCCCTCCTCCTACATTCATGCTGTTATAACTGGAGCTGAATAAAAAAAAACCCCAACAAACAGATCAATATTGTGAACAAAGCCGAGTCTCAATCAGTTGTTTTACTCCCTCTTCTTTTTTTATATACTGTATAGACAATGAAAGCAGATTTCCAAATTCTTTGGTCCTCTTTTGGGAAGCGATAGTGGGGAAAGGGTTATTCCTGTTATTTCATTAATTTGATGTTTTATGTTTGTATTTAACCAGCAAAGGCATACCATAAACAAACTCAGACTCTTACCAACTGAGCAGATTAATGCAATTGCAAAATTCTGATTGGCCACCAACATAGTGTTTCCCTATCCCTTCTTAGGAGAATAGCTGCGTATGAAACTGAGTAGGGTCAAAAATGGGAGAGGTATCCATGTCAGGTTGAAATGGCCAAGAACTGCCACCCTCATCTCATTCACCACTAGTCACTTGTCTTTGTCTTCAAGGAAACTGTGCAGGGAGAGGGGAATCCTAACAGATTTTATACACTTGCTGATGTCATTGGGTGCTATCACTTTTAAGGGTAGAATACGTGTTTCATGAAGAGTAAAATAATTAGGCTTCCTGAAAGCTGAAAAAAAGCAAAATACAAATGATTTATGTATACCGCTATTGCCATGTGTTAGGCATTTTGAACAAATCAAGATAGAGCTGTAATCCAGGAAATTCTGGCTTCTGGATAGCCAGTAATTCAACAGTTCAGGTGCACACTACCCAAAAACTATTATACAGCTTTTATATCTGAACATTTTTACCATCATTAGAATAATAATAAAACTCAAAGAAACAAGAAAAAAGTCAAGGAAACAATTGGTCCATTGCTGGGAGAAAGTGGCAAGAAGGTGACAAGCAACCGGGAGAAAGCAGAGCTACTTAACTAGTTTTTTGCATCTGTCTTTACACAAAGGGAAAAAACAGTCCAACTTATCAAAAACAGCACCACAAAAAACAGATTAGGAACACAAGTTAAAATAGGGAAGAAAATGATAAGTGAACACTTGTCTACCCTAGACGAGTTCAAATCACCAGGACCAGATGGATTACACCCCAAGGAAGGGAGGAAGGAACTGGCAGATGAGATCTCAGAACCACTGAACTATATCTTTCAAAGATCCTGGAGCACCGGGAAACTGCCAGAGGACTGGAAAAGAGCTGATGTAGTTCCCATCTTCAAAAGGGGGGGGGAATAGATCCAGGAAACTACAGACCTATCAGCCTGACCTCAATACCAGGGAAGATTCGGGAAAAGATAATCAAGCAATGAATCAGCGAACACCTAGAAATAAATAAAGTAATAACCAAAAGCCAACATGGGTTTGTCAAAAACAGATCATGCCAGACTAATCTTATTGCATTCTTTGACAAAGCGACAAAATTAGTGGACCAGAGGAATACTGTCGATATAATTTACTTGGACTTCAGTAAGGCATTTGATAAAGTAGACCATAACCTACTACTAGAAAAAATAGAAAAATGTGGGTTAGACAGCATCACCACCAGATGGATTCGTAACTGACTGACCAACCGCACTCAACATGTAGTCCTCAATGGAACTGCATATACATGGAGGGAAGTATGTAGTGGAGTACCCCAAGGTTCTGTTTTAGGTCCAGTACTCTTCAACATCTTCATCAACAACTTAGACGAGGGGATAGATGGGGAACTCATCAAATTTGCAGATGACACCACTCCACAGATGACAGGAATAGCCAACACTCCAGAAGATAGGCTCAAGATACAGAAGGATCTTGACAGACTTGAACATTGGGCACTATCTAACAAAATGAAATTCAATGGTGAAAAAAGTAAGGTTCTACATTTAGGCAAGAAAAACAAAATGCACAGGTACAGTATATGTGGTACCTTGCTCAATAGTAGTAATTGTGAAAGGGATCTTGGAGTCTTAGTGGACAACCATTTAAATATGAGCCAGCAGTGTGCAGCAGCTGCCAAAAAAGCCAACACAGTTCTAGGCTGCATAAACAGAGGGATAGAATCAGGATCACGTGAAGTGTTAATACCACTTTATAATGCCTTGGTAAGGCTACACTTGGAATACTGCATTCAGTTTTGGTCGCCACGATATAAAAAAGATGTTGAGACTGGAAAGAATGCAGAGAAGAGCAACAACGATGATTAGGGGACTGGAGGTTAAAACATATGAAGAACAGTTGCAGGAACTGGGGATGTCTAGTTTAATGAAAAGAAGGACTAGGGGAGACATGATAGCAGTGTTCCAATATCTCAGGGGTTGCCACAAAGAAGAGGGAGTCAAACTATTCTCCAAAGCACCTGAGAGTAGAACAAGAAGCAATAGGTGGAAACTGATCAAGGAGAGAAGCAACTTAGAACTAAGGAGAAATTTCCTGACAGTTAGAACAATTAATCAGTGGAACAACTTGCCTCCAGAAGTTGTGAATGCTCCAACAGTGGACATTTTAAAGAAGATGTCGGATAACCATTTGTCTGAAGTGGTGTAGGGTTTCCTGCCTGGGCAGGGGGTTGGACTAGAAGACCTCCAAGGTCCCTTCCAACTCTGTTATTCTATTCTAAACAGTGAAAAAACAGGAAAGCCCACAAAAGGAAAACTATATTCCTTTTCCTCTCCAAATTCTGTGACTAAATAGTTAAAAAGGCCACAGTGGTTATGGCTGTAATATTAAGTAGTTATTGAAATATCACTCAAATAGAGGAAAGATATAATAAGACAGGTGACAGAAGAAGACAGTTAAACCATAAATAAAACACACCTCCTCACAAAAAGAGAGACTGTGTCAGATGATCTAGAAAGAATCATGGAGTTGAAAGGGATCGTGGAGGTCTCCTACTCCAGTCCTTTTGCACAGGAATACTCAGACCATCCAAAATAAATGGATATCCAATTTTTCTTTGAGAAAAAAAAGTCTAGCAATGGAGTATGACTCCAGAAAGCAGGCTGTTCTGCTGCTTAATAACTCTCACAGTCAGAAATTCCTCATTTCAAATTTGGATCTCTCGGTATAAAGTTTTCATCCACCAGTCTTTCCTTTAGGTGCTCTGAAGAGTAAATCAGCACCCCTTCCCTCTGTCATCCATGTTTTAGAAGACTGTTATCATACTCCTGTTAGCCTTCTCTTCTTTTGACTAAACTTACCCATTTCTTTTCACTGTTCTTTATAGCTTTAGCTTCCAATCCCTTCACCACCTGTGTTGCTCTTCTCTGCACTCTTTCCAATACCTCAGCATATTTTTTGTGTTGTGTGACCAGAACTGAATACATTATTTCAGGATGATCTGTCCAACACTTGACCACTAGTAAAATGGTACTATCATTTCCCATGATCTGGTCACAATGCCTGTATTGATGTGGCTCAAAATGTTATTGGTTCTTTTGGCACTTGCTATTTTACGCTTAATCTGTAATCTACCAGAATGTAGACACTCTTCTCTAGCACTATTGCTGAGCCACGTGCTGCTTGTCTTGTACCTGTGCATCTGATTTTTCCTAGGTAATTTCAGAACCTAACATTTTTTACCATTGAAAAGCATTTTGTTGGATAGAGTCCATTTTCTAAATTTGTCCTTTTTGTTTACCCCAGAGTTCTTTATGTAACAAAATTTCATCATCTGTCTCCCATTTTTATTTCTCTGGTATTGCTTGTGGTTGGACATTATTATCTCATTTTTCCTAACCCTTCTGAATTATTTTCTGCCTCAGGATTTTCATACATGCAATTTTTCTTACTTTTCCTCTTTGTTTATCAAAATCAACTCTCTTGAAGACTAAAACACTAATCTGATTACCTTTAGTTCTCCCTGCCTGAAATACACTGAATTATATATCATATTTCCTTTCCCTTTTTTGAATGGCATGTTAAATGTGGTTGACAGGTATTCAGCAAGCTAAGCATAATTTTCAAGAACAATCTCCCCCTATGCCTGAAGAGAAAAGTTTTCAATCAGTGTGTGCTACCTGCTCTAACATATGCCGATGAAATAATGGACACTAACCTCACAATCGTTACAAAAGCTACGAGTGGCACAAAGAGCCATGGAAAGATGCATGCTCAGAATCTCAAGACAAGATAGAAAAACCTGCACATGGATTAGAGAACAAATGAAAGTATACAATATCATCAAGAGTGTCAGACTGGCCCCAGCTACTCCCTAGGAAAGAACGACCCTTGACTCCATAGGATTTAGAGAAAAGGTACTTTTACTAGAGATGCTGAGTGCAGCATGGATGAGGCAAGCTCTGAAAAAAGAAACCACACAAAAACCAGTTATTGAAAGCAATCTCCATGTCCAAAACCCTCCTTCCTGGGAAAGTAGTCCAATCAGGTTCCATTCCAATGTTTTGGGAACTCGATGCCTCAGGCACTAATGTAAATTCCTTTCCCAGGACTGGTGTCCTTGAAGCTCGGTTTGGCACCTCTGGTTCCTGTTAGTGTCCATACTCTGCAATTTCCCGCAGCATTCTTTTACACCGCCAGCACACTTCCCTTCCTAGATGCCCCCCCCCCCCCCATTATGGCAGTTGTTAGTGAGCTTCAAAGAAAGTGAAGATGGGCAGCTGACAAAGAGAGTAAAGGAACTGAAATGGAAATGGGTTGGTCACAAAGCAGGAAGGCAGGTGGACCAAGGCAGTTATAGAATGAATTCCACTTGATAAAAAGCATCCACGAAAGAGACCTAAAACAAGATGGATTGACGACATCAGCAAGTATTGCGGGCCCAATTGGCAAAAGAAAGCTCAGGACTGTATTGATTGGAAACATGCAGAAGAGGCCTTCATCCTGCAGTGGATAGACAATTACTAAAAAGATGATGATGATAGATCATATGGCAACTGTCTGCCAAATTTCCTACAATTATCACTTCTTCAACAATTTCTTTCCTAGTAGAATGCATTAGACCCAATATAGCTGAACCTTGAGTTCCCTCCTCCACCTTATGGACAATGAAAGTGTCTGCAAGGCATGTAAAGAACCTGTTGGAGCAGTTATTGCAATGTTTGATTCCCAATTAATGTGGGATAGTTGAAATCCCCTCATTTCCATTGCAATGTATTTCCTGGACTCCTCACACATTTGAACGGTGAGTAATTCAGTTGTATTTTCTGCTTGGATGGTACACACACAACAATGTCATTATTGTTCTTTTTTCCTTTAATATGCACCAGATGCTTTGGGCAATTTTCACCCTTAGTGTCACAATTAAATGCAGGAACATTATTAAGAATTTGAACAGTTCCTGGATTTGGGACACAATTAATCTTATCAGCTACTGCTAGCTGTTTGGTCTCAGATGTTAAAATCTTGTCCTCTCAGTGAGCTAAGCAGATATAGGAACTGCCTTGTTCTGAATATATTTCTTGGGACTAATTTTAAAATATATTAAATTCCTTGTATTTTCCAGATGGAATCCATACACTCACCTGTGCTCTGATGCTGCTGAACACTGATCTCCATGGCCATGTAAGTATGGCTAATAAAAAGAGACTAACTTTGATTCTCCCCTGAGATTCCCCCTTTGACTTTTTCCTTATGGTAAATATGAGGCTATCTGGGAATACTAGAATAGTTTGAAAATGAATATTGTAAAACAAATGGTAGAGGAGAATGACTTAAACATTTCAATTAAATCTAGTTTCATGCTCCAGATAGAGCAAAAGACACTGCCAAATGTAGTTTTTTTAAAGTATAATTTTGATCTTAGCTAGAATATCAGCTACAATGATCTCCAAATTATTTGTTAACATAAAACTCTCTAGTTTCTATTCTTCACCTACCATAGGAGTTAGCCATGTGTTTTACCTCAATGTGAAGAAATTTTCAAGTTAACAACTGGGTTTAACATGTTCAAGTGAAGGATTAGCCGCTGTTGATTTGCTTCTTCAGCTCATCAGCCCTTGAGAAAGTCCTGAACCATCTTGACATAAGATACCTGGAATGTCTGCATGCTTTACTATAGTTCATTATGGTTATAATGAAATAAAGGCTTGAAGCTTGAACAGCAATCCTTTTTTCATTCTCTGCTTTACTTACTATGATTCTTAATGATATTTACTTAAGAATGCGTGACTCCAAATTAGCCTAATAAAAATATTGCCCTACTGAGAAGAGTCAGATATAATGATCCTTCAGAATACAGTGTCAAAATGTATAATATTTGGGGGGCTCTGATGTTACCCTAACCGCAATTGGTATAAATACAAATCTAGAACTTAACATATACAGAACTTCATATATTGTAAATAATTCCATTTGTGTTACATCTCATAACACTGACTCTGTCAGACCTGCCCCAGTCTGATCCCTTAGGGAAGAAAAACCCTCAACTCCATTTGTTTGAAGTGAAAAGTACTTTTAGTAAGAGATGCTGGTTGCAGTAAAGTCAGGCGGAATCTGAGTTTCCCACCCAACGACCAAACTGTTTCTTCAATCCCCTCCCCCTTCCCCATGACCAGTCCAATCCCAGCCAATGTGATGCGACCTGAATGTTTCTTTCCACACTCAATGCTAATAGCCTTGTAGACGCCTTGGCATGAACTGGTCCCATGGTGATCTGCTTTTCTTCAGCTGTCATGTCCCCTCCCAAATTCCCACACAAAATGCGTACAGATTTATTGCTGCCTGTTTGTCCGCCCCTCATGCCTCCCCTCCCAGTCCTCTGATGGCAGGACACCAGTGCGGCGCCGAGCCGAAGATGGTGGATCTGACAGACTCATTAAAAGATCTTTAATTTTATGGAAATAAAGAATAAAGAATTATAAAAGAATAGGTGAAATATCTTTAAGGTTATCAAATGGGAATTGTGGGAGTCACTTTGGTGTAGTAGTTAAGGTGCTGTCCTAGAAACCAGGAGACTGTGAATTCTAGTCCCCCATTAGGCAAGAAAGCCAGCTGGGTGACTTTGGGCCAGTCACATTGTCTCAGCCCAACCTACCTCAAATACTTGTTGTAGGGAGAAAAAAGAAGGAAGGAGTACTAAGCACACTTGCCACCCTGAGTTACTTATGGTTTGCAATTATCTCTTTCCTTGGGGAAGTCTCCCAGCTGGCTTTGCGCTTAAGGTTGGACTAGAACTCATGTTCTCCTGGTTTCTAGCCTGGTGTCTTAACCATTACACCAAACTGACGATTGCATGAAATTCTTTAGTACTGTATATGTGAAATTATTAATGGAACATTTTAGTTTTGCATTAGTATAGGAATAGGCAACCCCCAATTCCCAAGACAGTATCACTGAAATCTGATGACAAGATAGTTGGATTTTAATAAAATGACTCTGGCCCATTGGGGGTGAGGGAGAAAGTTGAGCTACTTTAAGCTACTTTAAGGTAATAAAAGTGAGCTGCTTCTAGGAGGCTTCCTATTCTCATCCTTACCCTTGAATCTGCAAAGGACAGGCAGGCAGGGATACTCTGATGATACTCTTTTTCCTGATCTTTGTTTTGTAACATTCAGTTTGTTAAATTAGTATGTTTAAAAAGGAGAACATGTATCTTGCACATCAATAAAACTAGAATCATGTGCCTTTGTTAGATGAAGGCTGAAATTTGTTGAGTACACTGAAAAACAATTACTTTAATAAGAAACACTCCACAGTTAAAAAAAACCAATGGATTTCTAAATCAGCATCATTAAATGTCATAATTTGCATCTTTATATATGTGACATAAGTGTTATAGCTCAGTTAATCAATCAAATTTAAAGCTGCAATTCATTAAATCACTCTTTACAAGAATACAGTCCCCCAATATCTTCTCCCACCCATTTACTTTCAGTTATCAAATTATTTTTTTTAAAAGTATGAACATTAAAATAGTTCAAGATAAGTAACTGTAATATAACTCACCTATATAATAAAAGCAATGCAAATGTAATCCCAGCTCCTTTTTGGAGCTCAGTTGGGCCCCTACAGATATTTCTTCATTTGGAAAAAGTCCATATTTTTGAGAACCATTTTTCAAGCACCCTGTTGCATTTCAAATGTGGTCCTTTGCCGTAAAGCTGACCTACTTAAATTTATGTCTGGATTTTCATCTTCTCTTATTGGCTTAAGTTTTCCTTTTTTCCCAGACAACTTGGTCCCTTTAATTATAATTGGCAGCTTTCAATCTTCCTGCTGCCTCTATGCCCAGACCTTTGGTTAAAGTGGTTGAAGGCTCTTCTGAGGGATCTGTCTTTATTGTTGCCCATTTTTTGCCCACTGTTTGTTCCTTTACTGTTGCATTGTTTTATTGTTATTTTTTTTTTGTTTCTACTTTGTGAACTACATGGAATCACTGGGAGTTGGGCAGTATATAATTTTAATAATAAATATATTTAAATAAATAAATAAGTCATCTCTGATATTTATCCAAGTCTCTGCCTCCTTCCTCATTTTATAGAAATAAAAATGATAAAAAGAAATATGTGAGAGACATTTTGGCTCAGAACAACCAATGATTTCATTCAGTAGTGGAGTTGTGCGTGCTTGCCCACCACTCACATGGAACCTTCCCCTCTCTCCCCCCTGCCAATCCGCAAAGCTGTAAAGATTGGGGAACTATGCCGTATACCATTCCAGACAAATGGCTGTCCAATCTCTTCTTAAAAGCCACCAGTGTTGAATTCAATTGAATTTTATTTGGCCAAGTGTGATTAGACACACAAGAAATTTATCTCAGGTACAGAAGTACTGGGTGAACATGCAAAGCAAGACATCATCATCATCATCATCAATCAATCATCATCACCCCAATAAAAGGGAGGAATAAAGAATGATAAATAATACTACAGCTATACTACATGGGTAAATATTCATAGATATTAGAAAGATGGAGCACCCCCAATCTCAGGAGGCAAGCCATTAATTGTTCTCACTGTCAGGAATTTTTTTTAAATTGTAGGTTGATTCTCTCCTTGATTAGTTTCCATCCATTGCTTCTGTCAGGCCTATCCGAGATTGGGCATTTAGGAAAGAAAGACTCTTGACTCCATTTGTATTGAAAGGTGTACTTTTACTAAAGCCAAGTGGTTACAGCATAAGGAAAGCCGGATCTGAATGTTCCCGCGTAAACCCTTCTCTTGGGCCCGCTCCCCATGGTCCTTTCACAATTGTCCAATGGTATTCAAACTAGGTGTTTTGGTAACAGTTGCTAAAGTTTTGTGCCTCTTTGGTGGGTGTTCACATTCTGTTCTCATGCTTGTGTCCTTGGATCTGCCAGGCTCTGTTCTGGGCTGGCACCTCTGGTCCCTGTCATCCCGCCTTCCTATATCCCCTTACTTCCCCTTCCCCTTTTTATGGCAGGATACCATCAAACAAAGCAGGGCTGAAGTGATCCGATGACAGACCTGACATTCTGCCCCTCTTGAAAAAGTGGTTTATTCCTGAAACAGAAAGAAAACAAGAAAAATGGTTAGAGTTTACGAGGGTTTCAGTGGGGTTCATCAGGGTATTTATTGTGGAATTTGGGGAGGATTCTTGGGGTTCGAACACGTTGAGCATTGACCCATTCAGTTTCAGAAGGGTATCAATCCTTCCATGGTATCAAGTATTGTATTTTTCCTCTATGTTTACGTGAATCTGAGATCTCTTTGACTTTGAAGTGTTGTTCTCCCTCGGTAAGGACAGGGATTGGAGGTGGTTTCTTTGTGGGGCACAAGTAGGAAGTGATTGCCAGTTTCAATAGGCTGCAGTGGAAAACTGGGTGAATGCGTCTGAAGGTTTTTGGTAATTCCAGTTGCACTGTCACAGGGTTGATAATTTTAATTATAGGGAAAGGTCTAATGCATTTTAGTCCAAGTTTCTTTGAGGGTTGTCTTGATTGGAGATATTTGGTGGATAAGTAGACTTTGTCTCCAATGTTAAAGTCTTTTGGTTTGGATTATTTGTTATCTGCTTTTTTTTTGTATGTTTCACACGCTTCTTCCAGCGTTTTGCAGACCACTGGAAGCTGCTCTTTAGCGTATCAGTCCAGTCTGTTTATGATGTGTTTTGAGGTTAGATTTGCGGCAGTTCTGGTATGACCATGAAGTCTTGACCTGGTGTAAAGAACGGTGTAAAACTGGTGCTGCTGTGGTCTGCGTTATTGTATGGGAGGAGGTCAGCCCAATTGTCTTGTTGGTAGTTAATGAAGCATTGAAGATATTGTTCCAGAATGCCATTTGTGTGTTCACAGCCTCCATCTGGGGCTGATGGGAGGAATTAAGTCCTTGCGTGGTGCCCAGCATCCTTAGGAATGCTTGCCAACATTGAAAAGTGAATTGAACTCTGCAATCAGAGATGATCCACTCTGGGTACCATATACATGTTGCACAAAGAGCTTGGCCAGTGTGCATGCCAAGGGGATTTGGGAACATGGTATGAAGTGCATCTGTTTGAAAAAGAGGTCAGTTACCACCCAGATCACCATGTTTCCTGAACTTTCTGGTAGCTCCATTATAAAGTCCATGGAAATTTCCTTCCAGGGTGCCTGGGGTTTAGCCACTGGTGTAGGAGGCCAGGGGTTTTCCCTGGTTGACCTTTAGCTGCAGAACAGATGGGACAACTAGCGACATAACTTTCAATGCCCTCCTTCAGTGACGGCCACCAAAATTGGCACTTTACTAAATGAAGGGTTTTTACAAAACCAAAGTGCCCGACCACCTTTGAATCATGGCTTCTTTTCAGGTATATATAATTTGGCTCCAATCCAAATGAGACCATCTCACACTGTGCAGTCTGCTTGGTGGTTGTTAAACCATTCATCTTTGTTCAAAGACTCTTTCAGCGCTATCAGTAGATCTGCAGGTATCTGTGGGGTGGATTTTGCCTGAGTGCTGGTGAAAGCAGGGGATGCTACTTGATTGGAGGGGATGATTGGGCTAATAACTTCAGTTTTGGAACTATTATATTGATGTAGCTGGGAGAGGGCATCAGCTACAAAGCTTTTCCCCCGGGGAGATAGTGCAGCATGAAATTGAAGTAGTTGAAGTACTGAGCCCAGCAAACTTGTTTTGGGGATAATTTCCTGGGTGTTTTCAAAGCTTCCAGGTTTTTATGATCTGTCTATATTTTGAAGGGGGCTTTGCTCCCTTCCAAAAAGTGTCTCCATGGGACTGATGGATTCTTACAGAAATGGTTAGTTTATATTATTATGAAAAAACAAAAAGTTGTGATTTGATGTTAATGCCTTATTTTACTGCAACAGAGAGAGTCAGAAGTCGATGCTTCTTTTTCTTTTTCCTAATCCTTCCTCACTCTTCTTCCCCCCTTCCTCCCCACTGTTTTCCTATTTTCTTTTGTATTTTGTATCTTATTTTATCTTATAACTCAATAGAAATATTAACTCCAAAAAGTGTCTCCACGTGAGGAGTGCCCACCACACAGTGTACATCTCCTTCTCCCAGACCGCCCATCTACTGTATGTTCAGCATTGGACAATTTTCTAGAGATGTAAGCACACTGTAAAGTCCCTTGGCTGTTTTTGTGGAGTAGGATGGCCTCAGCTACCATGTCACTAGCATCGGCCTGAATAACGAATGGGGCATTTGGGTCTGGGTATTTTAATATGGGCTCAGCTATAAACAAGCATTTAAGTTCTTTGAACGCCACTTGGCATTCCATTGTCCATTTGAGAGGCTGGCTCAACTTGGGTTTTCCCTCTCCCTTAGTCTTTAGAAAGTTAGTGATAGGTAGTGCTATTTTAACAAACTCAGATAGAGTCTGAGAAAGATTCCATGGGTGAAAATCCTAAAAGGGAAAACAACTCAAGAAGCATGAGAAACTCTGAAAAACATGATCATAAGAGCCCAGACAGTACAATACAACTGAAAAAGAAATCCAAGAAATCCAAGAAGAAACCACAAAGATCACTGATAAACTGAAAGACAAAAAGGACAAGTACAAAAAATGGAAAGGGTGGGACATAACCAAGACAGAATATCAACAGATAACCCGAATCTGCAAATATGAAGTCAGGAAAGCAAAGGCTCAGTGTCAGGGCTGCCTCTGTCCATTTCCTAGGAAAGAAAAATCCTTAGCGCCATAGATTTAAATAAAAGTACTTTTACTAGGAACAAACCAAAAGCTAGAATTCCAGGCAAGCTCTGAGGCAAAGTGCGCGAAAACAGCATCTTGAAACAAACTGTACAGCCCAACTCCTTTGTTGCTAGGCAACCAGAGGGCTTCTGCATATCAAGGCTAGAAGAACTGATCTTGGAGAGATAAGCAAAGTTTAGGCTGTAGTTGCAAAGCTGCAATGAAAAATTCTCCACTGATCCCTCCCCCCTTTTCTATGGCAGCAAGCAGCAGGCTAGCTGACATTCGCCCCCCTCCCCTCCCCGCCGTAACAGAGGCTTTAGCAATACAGAGAAAAATTATACAGGTAAAACACACAATACATCACACTAAGAACAGCGATTCCTTCAGGGTTTGTTGGGGTATTTTCTATGAAAAATCTGGAGGAGTTTAGGTGCCTAGACATGTTTAGCATCCACCCATTTGGACTGTGAGGGGGAAAAATGTTTCCAGGCAATGAGGTATTGGACCTTCCCTCTATGTTTCCTGGAATTTGGAATTTCTTTAACTTGCTGTTCTCCTTCAATGACAGTGGGTACAGGAGGAGTGTCAGGTGCAGCAAAGGGGTGACAGTTTCAGGTTTCAACAAACTGCAGTGAAACACAGGGTGAATATGTTTAAGGTTCTTGGGTTCTTCTCTCCAGTTGTACAGTGACTGGGTTAATTACTTTAACAATTGGGAATGGGCCCGTGTATTTAGGGCCCAGTTTCTTAGATGGTTGGGTGGACTGTAAGTATTTCATGGAGAGGTAAACTCTATCACCTACTTTAAAATCTTTTGGTTTCACACATTTTTGTCAGCTTGTTTCTTATGTGCCTGACATGCTTCCTCCAGTGCCTTACGGGCAACTGGCCAAGTGTTCTGCAGTTGGGCTATCCACTCCGCTAAGGAGGGTACATGTGGTTTCTCTTGAGGCAGCTCTGGCATAGCTACAAAGTCCTGACCAGAGGCCACCTTAAAAGGGGTAAACCCTGTGCTACTATGCACAGAATTGTTATATGCTACTTCTGCAAAATGCAAAATGTCAGCCCAATTGTTCTGTTGATAGCTAATGTAGCACCTGAGGTACTGTTCCAGAACTGAGTTGGTTCTCTCACACGTCCCATTAGTTTGGGGGTGGGGGGGTGGGAGGAGCTTAAGCCCTGGGCTGTTCCCAACAGCTTCGACAATTCCTGCCAAAGCTGTGATGTAAATTGCATTCCTCTGTCTGAAATAATGTGCTCAGGTGCACTGTGCAACCTATACACATGCTGTATGAAACATTTGGCTAACATCTTTGCGGAGGGAATCTTGGGGCAGGGAACAAAGTGCACCTGTTTTGAAAAAAGATCAATAACAACCCAAATAACAGTGTTCCCCCCACTTTCAGGCAATTCCAGAATAAAGTCCATAGATATTTCTTTCCATGGTCCCTGGGGGCTGGCCACAGTCTGTAAAAGCCCTGTGGGCTTCCCCGGAGGTCTCTTTGCTGCAACAGAAACTGGACAGCTGGCAACATACCTTTCAAGATCTTTCTTCAAAGAGGGCCACCAAAATTGCCTCTTAACCAAGTGCAGGGTTTTTATAAATCCAAAATGTCCTGCTGACTTAGAGTCATGAGCGCCCTTTAATATGGTGCCCCTCAAGCTTGAGGGCACGTATAATTTGGCTCCGACCCAAGCCAGTCCATCATGCATGGTACAGTCATTCTTATGAGTAGTAAGCCATTCATCAACCTTTAGTGCTTCTGTAAGCTTCTCACACAGTTCATTTGGAATCTCAGGCACCTTCTTCCCCTGAACTCTACTGGTTACCAGGGCTGCTAGCTGCTTTGAGGGGATAACAGGTTGGAGCACTTTGGCTTTAGAGCTGTTGTATTGAGGCAACCTAGACAAAACATCTGACATAAAATTCTTCCCCTCTGGGACATAACACAGGGTGAAGTTGAAACTATCAAAGTATTGAGCCCAATGGATTTGTTTAGGGGATAGCCTGTGAGGAGTTTTCAGGGCTTCCAGATTTTTATGGTCAGTCCATACCTCAAACGGAACCCTTGCCCCTTCCAGGGAATGCTGCCAAGTAAGTAGGGCCCACCGCACTGCATACACCTCCTCCTCCCATATTGCCCACCTCTGTTCAGTCTCGGTGAGTTTCTCAATGAGTTTCTTAGAGGTATATGCGCATGGCTGTAGCAATCCTCAGGCATTCTTTTGCAATAACACTGCCCCCATGGCTACATCTGCCGCGAACAGTCGTTTGAGTTTTTCAAAGGTTGCTCCATGGTCCACTTAAGTGGCTGACCCAGCTTTGGCTTCCCCTCACCCTTCGTTTTTAAAAGGTTGGTGATTGGCAATGTGATCTTTGCAAATGAGGGGATGAACTGCTGGTAAAAATTGCCAAAACCCAGGAAGCTTTGCAATTGCCTCCTAGTGTGGGGAGGGGCCCACTCTAACACTGCCTTTACCTTTTCTGGGTTCATTTCTACTCCTTCATTTGAGATATGGTAATCCAGGTAATCAATTTTATCTTGGTGAAATTCGCACTTTGGAAAGCTTTGCATACAGTTCAGCAGCTTGGAGCCTTTTAAGGACCACCCTCACCAATTTCACATGTTCCTCCATAGTTTCAGTATGCATTAAAATGTCACCAAATACACCAACATTCCCTTGTACAAAAAGTCATGCAGCACCTCATTGATCAGTTGCATGAATACCACGGGGGGGGGCGGGGCTGTAGGCCGAAAGGGAGCACCTGGAATTGGAAACATCCCAGAGGGCAATTAAACCTGGTAGTAAACTTCCCATAAGTTTAACTTAGTGAAGATTTTCCTATGGCTAAATGCGCCAACATGTCTTTCATCGGGGCAGTGGGTAGACATTTTCTATGCACACCGCGTTTAGCCCTCTATCGTCAACTCATAGACAAAGAGTCCCGTCTTTCTTCTCCCAGAACAAAACCGGGGCTGCCACTCGTGGCCTTGCTGGTTGGATAAAAACATGTTTTAAGTTTTCGTCTATGAAGGTGCGAGTCATCAAGTAAAGTTTAGGCTTTGGGAGTTTAGCCCCAGGAAGGATTTCAATATTGCAGTCTGTGGAGCAATGGGGCAGGAGCGCATCACAACTTTGCTCACTAAATACATCTCCAAGTTCCAATACTCTGCTGTCTCCAGGTTGACCATTAAAGCAGAGCTTGCCTAATGTCAGGGCTGCCTCTTTTCATTTCCTAGAAAAGAAAAATCCTCAGCTCCATAGATTTAGAGAAAAGTACTTTTACTAGGAACAAACCGAAAGCAAGAAAATTCCAGGCAAGCTCTGAGGGAAAGCGCATGAAAACAGCAACTTGAAACAAACTGTACAGCCCAACTCCCTTGTTGCTAGGCAACCAGGGGGCTTCTGCATACCAACGCTAGAAGAACTGACCTTGGAGAGATAAGTGAAGTTCAGGCTGTAGTTGCAAAGCTGCAATGAAAAATTCTCCACTGATCCCTCCCCCTTTTCTATGGCAGCAACCAGCAGGCTAGCTGACTCTCTGAGTGAACAAAGACTTGCAAAAGATAATATAAAAAAGTTTATTTCAACATATAAATAACAAGAAAAATGTTAAGGAAACAGTCGGTCCACTAAAGAGAGAAGATGGCAAGGAAGTAATAGGCAGCAGAGAGAAAGCAGAACTGCTTACCTCATTCTTTGCATCAGTCTTCACGCAAAAAAACCTATAGCTTGCTTAGTTAAACAATAGCTTCCCTTTCTCCCCACCCCTGGGTGATCAAATTGTCCAATTATGAGACGTCATTTTGTTATGGGAACAGCCATCTCTTTATCAAGCATCTGCAGAGGTGACCTTGATGGTTGCCAGGATCTCACAATCCACGCACACATTCTCAGCATTCTATTTTATCCTTCCTTCCCCCCAGGGGTGAAATCCAGCAGGTTCTGACAGGTTCTGGAGAACCGGTAGTGGAAATTTTGAGTAGTTTGGAGAACCGGTAGTGGAAATTTTGAGTAGTTTGGAGAACCGGCAAATACCACCTCTGGCTGGTCCCAGAGTGGGGTGGGAATGGATATTTTGCAGTATCCTTCCCCTGCCACGCCCACCAAGCCACTCCACACCCACCAAGCCATGCCCACAGAACCAGTAGTAAAAAAAAATTGATTCCATCACTGCTTCCCCCCAATTCATTGGCAAGTTGAAAAGTGTTAAGGTTTGAAAGAAGCAAAGCAGTTCAATCTTGACACCAAATAATTGATTTTATTTTTGTGTAACTCACACTTGAAGAGTTTTGCATATAGCTGAACGACAGTTTTTTTTCAGTACTGCTCTAACCAATTTCACATGCTCGACCATAGTCTTGGTGTAAATCAAAATATCATTCAGTTAAAATAGAATCCCTTTATATAAATATTCATGTACGTATTCAGGACTTTGTTAATTAATAGCATGAAAACCAAAGGGCAGCACTTGGAACTGAAACATCCTAAGGGCCAGTAGAAGGCTGTTTTCCACTCATCTACTTCTTTAATATGCACTCGGTAATATGCCTCTCTTAGATCTAATTTGATGAAGATTTTCCCCTTGGCTAGATGGGCAACCATGTCTTTCATCAGCGGCAGGGATTAAATCAGGGGTGTCTGACTCAAGGCCCGGGGGCCAGATCCGGCCCACGGGGTGCTTAAATCTGGCCTGCGGGGCCACCCTGGAAACAGCGAAAGACCGGCCCACAGTGCCTCTACCAGCAAAAACAGAGCTCAGGAGGGCTGTGTGTGGCACTCCTGAGCTCTGTTTTAGCTGGCAGAGGATTGCAGGAGGCCGTCGCAGCTGAAAATGGAGCTTGTGAGGGCCATGGGCAGTATTCCCAAGCTACATTTTCACTGGCAGAGGGTTGCAGGAGGCCATCGCAGCCGAAATGGAGCTCAGGAGCCTGTTTTCACTGGCAGAGCGCTTGGGCCATCACGGGCGCCCCTGGCACAAGTGATATTGAGCTGACCATACCCACCCTGGCCACGCCCACACCTGCTCCCAAAGGTCAAAGACAACCCTGATGAGGCCCTCAATGAAATTGACACCCCTGGATTAGATGTTTTCAACAGAAGTAGCATTTAGCCTGGAGTAATCTATACATGGGTGGAAGGTCCATCCTTTTTCTCCTGAAATACTACAGGTGCTGCCATATGTGACTTAGCTGGCTGAATAAAACCCCGTTCCAGGTTTTTATCTATAAAGGATTGGAGTTCATCTAATTCCTTTAGTGTCATGGAATATAGTTTTGGCTTGGGTAATTTAGCTCTTGGCAATTTCTCTATGGAGCAGTCTGTGGGACAGTGGGGAGGAAGTATGTCTGAGTCCCTCTCACTGAAAACTTTTTACAAATCCCAGTAGTCTTCGGGAATTTGAGGATCTACCTCTGTGATGTTGCAAGGCCGATTTTCTCTTAGCCCTCTCTCAATCGTTCTCTGATGGTTTTTTAACATTCGCCTTCTCCAATTTATGGAGGGGTTCCAGTTCAGTAACCATGCCAAGCCCAGCACTATGGGTCTATCCATGTCTGGTGCTATGATAAAGCTGATGTCTTCTTTGTGGGCCTCTATTTTCATCTCTACCAGCCCTCCTGCTACTGAGCCATCTAGATGGTAGAATGCCACAGTGATCTTTAGTTCCCTGAGCTGCATCCCCTGTTTCTCCAGTATGCTAGGGCTGACCAGACACCTGGTGCAGCCCGAGTTCAAAAATGCAATCAAATTTTCCTTGCACCCCAAGGAAGGCACCACTAGTTCTGTTGGCATTGTCATGGGCATCACAGGGTGACTTACCAAGGGGTTGTCATCTGTCCCACTGTCTTTCTCTGTCACGGGGTTGCGGTTTTTGGCTGCAGTTCCTTTGCCATTGCCGGTGGTAGGGTGAACTCAACATCCTCCATTCCTTTAAGGGCTGTCTCTAAGGTTTTGTGGAGCCTTTGTGTGGGACTAGATATTGTTTGGGATGCTTGGCAATCAACTGCTCTATGACCCTGCTTGCCACAGCAAAAACAGCTGGTGGATCAGTAGCATGGTCTGGATCCTACTTCTCTGGTTTTGGGGCTTCCTTCTTTTCTGTAGGATAGTCACCACTCTCAATGTGCACAGACATGGTATCTAGCCAGATCAATCTCCACCTCATCGGGCAGGACGTACCAGTCATGGAGGGTTCACGGTGCACCTCTGGAGAGACAGGTGTAAAAATCTCATTGCTCAGGCCATCCTGGAAGCACTTGATCAGGATGTCTTGTGGCTCGCCGGCTAGCCTACAAGCTAGGCTCTGAAACTCATGAATGTAGGCAGCCACAGGTCATCTGCTTTGCCTTATAGTTTTGATCTTTGTGGATCATCTTTGATCTCCTAGCCTTTTGGCCAACTAGGGGGGTCTTCAAACCATTTCCTCAGTGCTGCCATGAACCTGTCAAAGTTGCGTAGTTCCATCGAGTTCTTGTGAAGTGTCACCATTCACTCTGCTGTTTCGCCTTCCAAATCCATGGTTACACTCCTCACTCTAGCCTGCTTCCTTTGGCAGGCCAGCCCCATATTCCTGCATATCATTCAACACTTGGATCAGGAAGAATGCCAGTTGCTTTTGATCATTGTTGAATTTAACTCCTAGGGCCGGTGGTCAATACTCCCTTCACCATGGAGGGGCGGTCCAGGCCCGTGGTGGTGGCCGGGATGGTTGAGCTGTCCCCACCTGCTGTGCTGGGGCTGGTGGGGGAAAAGCCAGTGCTGCGGCCACTGCAGTTGCTGTATCAACTGGTTGGGCTGATGGTGGTGCTTGCTGGTGTTGGGCATCTCGGGTTTGGAGCTTGTCGAAGACATCCCTCAGGAAGTTGATTGCTTGCTCAAATGTGACATCCTGGGGGTCTTGTTCACCTCCCATCACCCTGCTCTTTTTCTCGGTGGGTGAGGCCCATGGTATCTCGGCTCTACTGGATAAAGGTTACCCTGCAAGGTTTCTCTTCCCAATCGTCATTCTTCTTGATCCTTATCGACCATTGAGATTTTGGCTGGTCCCCCAGCATTTCTACCTCTTCTTCCAGCCCAGGTTAATCTCCACCGCTTCTGGGCCTCAAAGTGGCTTCTTCCCAGTTCTCCATCTCATCCAGCTTGCTTTCATGGATGGACATTCTGTGTCTGGTCCCCATGTTAGACAGTCTCCAGATGGATCAGTATTGCAGATCTGGCTTAATATCAGGCTTGTCCCAGCTTGGGCATTTAGGAAATAAAGACCCTCAACTCCATTTATTGTATCAGGTGTACTTTTACTAAAGCCAAGTGGTTATAGCATAAGCAAAGCCAGATCTGAATATTCCCATCTAAATCCAGTACTTTTCCTTTCTCCCGGGCCCTCCCCCCATAGTCCTTTTACAATTATCTAATGGTATTCAAACTAGGTGTTTTGGTAACAGTCCTAAAGTTTAGCGCCTCTTTGGTGGGTGTTCACTTGTGTTCTTGGATCTGCCAGGCCTGTCTTCTGGGCTGGCACCTCTGGTCCCTGTCATCCCACCTCCCTATAGCCCCTTACTTCACCCTCCCCTTTTTATGGCAGGATGCCATCAAACGAAGCAGGGCTGAAGCAATGCAATGGTAGACCTGGCAGTTTCTTGTTCTGCCTTCTAGCGCTTTGGAGAATAGTTGACTCCTCTTCTTTGTGGCAGCCCTTTATATTAACCTGCCAGCTTCTACTCCTGAATGCTCCTCCCAAGGGAATTTGGACGAGGCATTATAGGAGATTCCCTTTCCTCAGCAGTAAGTTTTTAAATTGCAAAACAAAAAACCTGTTAACCAGGTTTACCAGACCAAAATGATTTTGGATGCAACCCCAAAATTGGAGATAAAAATATTAAACCATTTTAGGTTTCCTAATAATCGCAAAGTACTCTAACTACTCTGTGAATAAGTTAAAATCTCTAACGGGAGTATGATCTACATACTACATTAACCTGTAATTTACTTATTTACTTATTTATCAATCAAAGTTAAAGACCTATTTAAAACAAAAACCTATAAATATCATGTTTTAATAGAAGGCAGTTACAACAGGAATAATTAAAGTTTAATGGAAGGAAGGTTCTTTTGGATGCTAGCCAACCCTCAAAGTTGTGTGTTTGTCTAAGAGCCCCAAGCAAGTCAGGAGAGCCAGGTCTTCAAACTCTTCAAAAGGCCAGGCAAGTAGGGCCCAACTTACTTCAGAGTCAGATAGAAATATAGGATTAGAAGAACAAAAAATGTCAGAAAAGGTGAAATTCCTCCTCAGTCTCTCTCTTCTGCTTGTATTTTATGTGCCAAATGTACCTTACTAGATACAGTCCTCCCAGGATTTGGGGCATTTCGGTTTTTAGTTTTCAGGCACAGTCCAGAAATCTGCTACTAAATTCACTGATTCTCTGAGGACCTCTAACCAATAACTGCAGGATGCCCATTAATCCCTGAATCTCAACTCCCTGCCTGTCAGACCTGCCCCAATCTGATCCCTTTGGAAATAAAGACTCTCGACTCCACTTGGTTAAAGCAAAGGGTTCTTTTACTAACAGTGTTGGCTGCAGTAAAGTCAGGCTAGCTCTGAGTTTCCTTTGCTCAAAATATATTGAAAGGCTTCTCCTCATCTCAGCCCTTCCCCTGTTATTAGTCCATTTTCAACCAATTGGATCTTGTCAAGGTGTTTTGAAAACACTGAGATGTTTTGGGGTAATCCACATACTTTCTTAGGGTGCTTGGCCTTGGATGCTGGTACAAACTGGCTCCGAGCTGCTCTGGCCTTTATCACCTGTCATTCCTCCCTCCCTATTTCCCATCACGTACACACACAGCTTTATTGCCCATCCATCCTCTCCCCTGCTTCTAACCCTTGAAGGCATGATGCCTGCAAGGTGCCAAGCCGAACCTGGAAGATCTGACATTCTGCCCACCTTGACAGGGACGTTAGTCCTGTAAAGGAAAATGAAGAGGGGAGGGAGAGGCACACAGAAATTCTCTAATTAGCAGATAGTTCAATGAGGTTTATCTGAATATTGATCATGGAATTTTCTAAGCAGTCTGGAGGTTTTAATATGTTGGGAATCAACCCATTCAGTCTTTGAGTGGGGAAAGTCTTTCCATGCTACCAGGTACTTGGTTTCCCCCCAATGTATCAGAGTCCAAAATGTCTTTGATTTCAAAGTGTTGTTCTCCCTTGATCACAATGGGATCAGGAGGAGGTTGCGACTCCAGGGGTAGGGACAATGTGATCTCCAGTTTCAATAGGCTGCAATGAAATACAGGGTGTATGTATCTCAGCATTTTTGGCAGCGTTAGTTCTATGGTCACTGGATTAATCTTTTTATGGGGAAAGTTCTAACATATTTTAGGCATAATTTTTGGGATGGTTGTCTAGACTGTAAGAATTTGGTAGATAGATAGACTTTATCTCCCACTTTAAAGTCATTTGGCTTAATGCACTTTTTATCAGTTTGTTTTTTATATGCTTCCCTAGTTTCATCCAAAGCCTTTCTCACCACTGACCAGGTATTCTGAAGTTGGGTGACCCACTCTTTTAGCATGTAGTTGATGGCCTGAGGCAATTCAGGGATAGATACAAAGTCTTGTCCTGTGACCACTTTAAATAGAGTGGACCTGATGCTCTGTGTACTGAGTTATTGTAGGTAATAGCAATAGCACTTACTTATATACCGCTTCATAGTGCTTTACAGCCCTCTCTAAGCGGTTTACAGAGTTCAGCATATTGCCCCCAACAATCTGGGTCCTCATTTTACCCACCTCGGAAGGATGGAAGGCTGAGTCAACCTTGAGCCTGGTGAGATTTGAACAGCTGAACTGCTGAACTAGCAGTTCAGACTGCAGTGCTGCTTTTAACCACTGCGCCACCACAGGCTCCTCCATGAAAGGAAGAAGGTCTGCCCAATTGTCCTGTTGGTAATTAATGTAACACCTGAGGTAGTGTTGCAAGACCCCATTTGTGCATTCACAGGCATCATTAGTAGCTGGATGATGCGAGGAGCTGAGCCTCTGAGTGGTCCCCAAAAATTTTAGGAACTCCTGCCAAAACCGCAAAGCAAATTGGACTCCACCATCTGAGATTTTTTCTGGAGCACCATGCAGTCGGTCGATGTGCTGCATGAATAGCTTAGCCAGAGTTCGAGAGGAGGAGATATTTTGACAGGGTATAAAGTGCACTTGCTTGGGAAACAAGTCAGTTATCACCCAAATTACTGTATTTCCCAAGCTTTTAGGCAGTTCTACTATAAAGTCCATTGATATTTCTTTCCATGGGGCTTTAGGTTCTGCTACTGGTGTGGCCTCTTGGCGGAGGCACAGATAGGGCAGCTAGCTATATAGCTCTCTATGTCCTTCTTCAGTGACGGCCACCAAAATTGGTGCTTGATTAGGTGCACAGTTTTTATGAAGCTGAAATGCCCATCACTTTTGAATCATGGCTTTTTTGAGGAACCATTAACTGTTGGCTCTGCAGGATGTACATTTTCCCCTTACCCAAGCTAAACCATCTTGCATTGTACATTCACTCTTATGCATTTGGAACCATTTGTCTTTCTCCAAAGCTGATTTCAGATGCCTTTTAGATCATCAGATAGTTTGGTTTTTGCTCGGCCTGTGCCTGAGTGATGACTGGAGTCACCAGTTGCCTGGAGGGGATGACCAGTCTAATCACCTCTGGCTTTGAACTATTGTATTGCAGCAGCCTGGATAAAGCATTTATTAGGAAGTTTTTCCTCCCAGGAGGTATTGTAACCAATATCATTTGCACAGTCCTCACGGTAGAGACGATTTCCTCTCCAGATTGACCACAACTGCAGAGTAGCCTAATGTCACACCTGCCCTATCTGATCCCTTAGGAAAGAAAGACCATCGACTCCATTTCGTTGAAATAAAAGGTTCTTTTACTAAAGGTGTTAGCTTTAGTAACTTTACTAAAGGTGTTTACTAAAGGTGTTAGCAGTAAAGTCAGGCTAGCTCTGAGTTTCCCACACTCAAAAGATACAGCCCAAAAGATACATCTAGGATTACCTAGATGAAGGGCTACTGGCAAGGGATGGACTGCAACTCACAAGAACTGGAAACAATATATTTGGAAAACAACTAGCTCATCTTATCAAAAGGGCTTTAAACTAAAATTGAGGGGGGAGTGGGCCCAATCTTCACGACCTATAGAACCTAATTTCAAGCAAAACCCACCATATAATCAATCACATAAAGAGGAAGGGAGTAAAGAGAAAAAAGAAAAACATAATGAAATAGAGAGTGATGGAAAGGATGTAAATCCCAGTTACGAAGTAGGAGATATAAGAAACATACCCAAGACCAATAAAGGACTCAAATGCCTATACACTAACACTCAACGTTTACGGAACAAACAGGGTGAACTTTAAGTGTTAGTACATGAAGGCAAATATGATATAGTTGACATTACTGAAACTTGGTGGGATGAAACTCATGACTGGAATGTACAAACTATTCAAAAGAAACAGGATACGAACTATTCAAAAGAAACAGACCTAACAAAAGAGGAGGTGGAGTTGAATTATATATAAAAGATCACTACATCTCTACAGAAATACACAAAACCAAGGATGAAAACCTCCCTAGAATCTATATGGGTCAATATAAAAGGGGAAAAATGACATTGCTATAGGAGTATACTACAGGCCACCCAACCAAGCAGAAGAAATAGATGAACTCTTTGCTAATCAATTAACAAATGTATGTAGGAAACTTACCACAGTAGTAATGGGAGACTTTAACTACCCTGATATCAACTGGGAACAAGTGGGAGATCAAACAGATTCCTAACCAACTTAGCTGACAACTTTGTCATCCAAAAGGTAGAGGAGGGAACTAGGGATAGAGGGCGTTGAAGTTGCGAGAACCTTGGGCGAGAGTGACCAATTCATATTGGAATTCAATGTAATGCAAACAGAAGCAATAGAATATAATCCAACCAGTTTCTTAAACTTTAATAGAACTGATTTTAACAAACTCAGAGCCTAAGCAAAATTTCATGGATAAAAATCCTAAAGGGGAAAACAACTCAAGAAGCATAGGAAACACTGAAAAATATGATCATAAAATCCCAGTCCAACACAATACCACTGAACAAGAAAAACAAGAAATCCAAGATCTCTCTGATAAACTTAAAGACAAAAAGTATAAGTACAAAAAATGGAAAGAGGGACACAACTAAGGCAGAATATCAGCAGATATCCCGAATCTGCAAAGATGAAGACAGGAAAGCAACGGCTCAGAATGAACAAAGACTTGCAACAAAAGTCAAAGATAATAAAAAAGTTTCTTTCAACATGTAGATAACAAGAAAAAAGTCAAGAAAACAGTCAGTCCACTAAAAAGAGAAGATGGCAAGGAAGTATCAGGCAGTAGAGAGAAAGCAGAGCTGCTTAAATCATTCTTTGCATCAGTCTTCACACAAAAAGAAACTATAGCCCAACCTACCAAAAACAACTGTAGAAGACAGACTAGAAATAAAAATTAAAATAAGCAAGAAAATGGTAAGAGAACACCTGTCTGATAAATATAAATGATAAATATAAATCACCGGGCCTGATGGATTACATCCCAGAGTTCTGAAGGAGTTGGCAGATGTTATCTCAAAACCATTGTACTATAGCTTTAAAAAATCTTGGAGCACTGGGGAATTACCAGAGGATTGGAAAGGAGCTGATGTGGTTCCCATCTTTAAACAAAAAACAAAAAAACTCAGACCCAGGAAACTACAAGATCAATCAGTAACTAACATCAATACCTGGGAAGATACTGGAAAAAATAATCAAAAAACAGATCTATGAACATCTAGAAACAAATAAAGTTATAACTAAAAGCCAGGATGGGCTTGTTAAAAACAGATCATGCCAAACCAATCTTATTTCATTCTTTGACAAAGTGACTAAATTAGTAGACCCGTGAAATGCTATGGACATATTATATTTAGACTTCAGCAAAGTAGACCACAACCTACTTCTTGGTAAGCTAGAAAAATGTGGGATAGACAGCATCACCACCAGAGGGATTTGTAACTGGCTGACAAAGCATACTCAACAAGTCGTCCTTAATGGTACTACATCTACATGGAGGGAAGTAAGCAGTGGGGTACCACAAGATTCTGTCTGAGGCCCAGTACTCTTCAATATCTTCATAAATGACTTAGATGAGGGAATAGAAGGGGAACTCATCAAATTTGCAGATAACATTAAGTTGGCAGGAATAGCCAAGACCCCAGAAGACAAGCTCAGGATCCAGTAATGGGTTGCAAATGCCATCGCTACCAGTTCACGCACACACTGACACACACGCACCACACTTCTACGCATGTGCAGAAGCGTCTGGGATGGGTGGGCGGAGCCTCCCACCACCACCGCCACCAGTTCGTGGATCCGGGCCGTACTGGTAGCAACCCACCGCTGTTAGGATCCAAAAAGATCTTGACAGACTTGAACACGGGGCCCTATCCAACAAAATGAAACTTAATGTGGAGAAAAGCAAGGTTTTACACTTGGGCAGGAAAAACCAAAGGTACAAGTACAGATTAGGCAAAACATTGCTAAAAATCATAACTGTGAGAGGGACCTTGGAGTCCTAGCGGACGATCACTTAAACATGAGTCAGCAGTGTGCGGCAGCAGCCAAAAAAGCTAATACAATATTGGGTTGTATAAGCAGAGGCATAGAATCAAAATCACGTAAAGTATTAGTACCGCTTTATAAAGCTTTAGTAAGACCACACCTGGATACTGCATCCAGTTTTGGTCACCACATTACAAAAAAAATGTTGAGACTTTGGGAAAAGTGCAAAGAAGAGCAACAAAGATGATTAGGGAACTGGAGGCTAAAACATATGAAGAACAGTTGCAGGATTTGGTTTGTCTAGACTAGAGAAAAGAAGGAGCGGGGGGGGAGTGGAATATGATAGCAGTATTTCAGTATTTGAAAGGCTGCCACAAAGAGGAGGGGGTCAATTTCAATTTATTTTCCAAAGCACCAGAGGGCAGGACAAGAAACAATGGATGAAAACTAATCAAGGAGAGAAGCAACCTGGAGAAACTTCCTAACAGCGAAGACAATTAACCAGTGAAACAGCTTGCCTTCAGACATTGTGGGTGCTTCATCACTGGTGGTTTTCAAGAAGAAACTGGACAGTCACTTGTCTGAAATGGTATAGGATCTTCTGCTTGAGCAGGGGGCTGGACTAGAAGACCTCCAAGGTCCCTTCCAGCTCTATTCTGATTCTGATTCCCTCTGTGACTAGTCCGTCTTCAGCCAATTGGAACTTGCTGAGGGGTTTTGAGACCGCTCAGATGTTTTGGGGTAATCCACATACTTTTTCAGGGTGCTTGGCTTTGGATGCTGGTACAAACTGGTTCTAAGCTGCTCTGGCCTTTATTGCCTGTTATTCCCCCCTCCCTATTTCCCATCACCCACAGCTTTATTGCCCATCCATCCTTGATGGCAGGATACCTGCGAGCCACTTGGTGCAAGGCACCAAGCCGAACCTGACAGATCCTGACACAGGCTTTCTTTGGAAAAGAATAATGACTTTAAACCTATAGAATACCTAAGATTACCAACTCACCCACAGGCTTTTCACTCTGCTACACAAGGGAATAAATAGCATTATCTCCATTTTGGGCATGGAAAAATAACTCTGGATGATCTGAGATCACTCTCACAGAAGAACCTTGGTTGTGAACAGAAATTCTAGTTTGAGCTAAAATTACTCAAACAAAATAGATTTAGCATGCTGTGTTCTATTTGTGAGAATTAGGCGTAGGTTACTATAGGCAACATCTCACAACTTTTCTACCTAGAGTAAGGTGACCAGACGTCCCGATTTTGGCGGGACAGACCAGCTTTTTCATCATTTGTCCCGCGTCCCGCCCGTCCTCTAAAAAGTCCCGATTTTTTGAAAGAATGCATGACTAGGGCATTCTTTCAAAAAATCGGCCTGAAAGGCAGCAGGCCTCTCAGCTCGGGCCGGCCGTGGGCGGCGGGCGGGCGTCCCGCGTTGTTGACTCCTCCGGCGGCGGCTGGGGGGAGGGGGAAGGGAGGCTGCTCCTCCTCTCCTTCCCCCGCCCCATCCCTAGCCCCACCCTCGGAGGCGCCGCTGCTGTTGGGAGGGGTGAGGGACGAGGAGCTGTCGCCGCTTTGAGTTTACGAGCGGCGCAAACAGCCCTTCCTCGTCCCCCTCCCCTTTCTTCCCCCCGTCGCCTCGCTGCCGCCGTTGCCCTGGGGCCAGGCGGGCGACCGGGAGACCGCGGCGCTTGGATGCTTGGAGCAGGTAAGCTGCCGGCTGCCTCCTTTCCCCGTCTCCCGCCTCCCGTTCGTTGCTTGCCAGCCCAGCCGAAGGGAAGGCGGGAGGCAAGGAAAGGCCTCCCGAAAGGGAGGCGCAGCCCTTCGGGAGCCCGCCTCCCTTTCGGGAGGCCTTTCCTCGCCTCCCGCCTTCCCTTCGGCCGGGCTGGCAAGCAACGAACGGGAGGCGGGAGACGGGAAAGGAGGCAGCCGGCAGCTTACCTGTCGCGAGCTGCAGGCATCCAAGCGCCCTCCCGCCTCCCCCCCCTCTCCCCCCACCTCACCTGGACGCCGACATTTGCTGTTTTGCCCTCTGCGCATGCGCAGCGTTCTGCACATGCGCAGAGGGCAAAACAAATGGCGGCGCCCAGGTGGCCCCCCCCGTCCCGCTTAAAAATTAAAAAATCTGGTCACTTTGACCTAGAGGAGATTTGGCAGAGAAATTTTGAGATCCCAAATTCAAGTTCCTTTGTAAATGAGATGGTTGTGGTGATATGATGAAGGTGTAAATTTGGAAGATTTCTCTGAATTGTAGCCATTCAGTAGTATATGTTGACATTAATTTCTTTTTGTTTGTTTGTTTTCTCTTTTCTTTCTCTCCTGCTCCTGGATCTTCTACTTTTACTGTATTGTTTAACCTTTCTCAGGTGGTAAGTTCAGTCACTAGAACATTTTTTATAAATAAATTTGTTTATTATTAAAGTGTACTTTGTAAAAAAGAAATGTATGCAACATATAATTTTTCTTAACTTTTTCAAACACATTTTGGCTTATTGAAATTAGTAATATTTACTTGCAAGACTTATAAGCCACTTTGATATTATATGACCCATATAATTCCCCTCTTTGTATATTCAAATTAAAAACAAATAATTGAGTATAGCAATATCAACAAAAAGAACAGAACAAATTAACAGGAAAAATAATACAACATGTACAAAAGTTTTAAAAATAGGAATATCACTCACAATGAACCAAACATCAAAATACTCTTCCTCCCCAGAGAGAGCAATTACAACATTCCAGTTCTTGTGGCATTATGTTGTAGCCATGTTTTAAGGCAGGAGGAAGGGCCATTCTGATGTGATGTGTATGAGTGTCGTTTCTCAAAATACATCCTTCTGAGGTGTCTGCAGATATTCATTTATTAGAAAAAGGATCATGAACCGTGATGTTACTTCTTTATTAATACAACCCCATCCAGAACTAACGGGGTGACAGTTTCGTAACCTGGAGTTCCACACACCCACAACCATTCGGTCTTACCAGGTTCAGCCGAAGTCTGTTATCCCCAACCAGACCCCCACAGCTTCCAGGCACCACAAGAGGACAGCGACAACATCAGGTGCAAATGTAAGCTTGAATATCATCAGCATATTGATGGTACTTCATCCCATAGTGGCAGATGATCTCACCCAGTGGCTTCATGTAGATACGTTCTTGAGAATTTAGACTGAATCCTGTCCAGATGGGAAAAGGAATAAAATGGTCCCAATGCCTTAATCCAGTGTATAATTTTAGCAATCCTGGAATATGTTGTGCCCCCCTCCCCTGGCAAAATGAAAGTGGTGTTCCTGCTATTGGTTTTTGCACCTAATTTTGATGTGCTCCGCATGGTAGAGCTATGAGAAACTATGGCCCAGCATTTAAATATTTTAACACGATCTATTGTTATTTAACTGCCAGGTATGCATTTGAGGTTGCTTTGCAAAAAAATTAACATCTTCCTTTTAGAATAATTGATCTGCACCATGAAGACAACCAGTACTTTACTGGTACTACTTGCCTCAGCTGCTATCTACTCATCAGGCAGGAAATATGAGTTTAGAACTCCCAAGGTACAAACCAGTTCTGCAGAGGAGAGCACAACTCTGTCCTGCATGAAAGATGGTATCTTCCTGTAATTGGATGGCTTTCAAATCCAGAGCCACTTTGTCTTACCTTAATCCATTCCTCTCCATCTAGGCCTGAGCACCCTCCAGACACCCGAACAGCATTTTAATGATATCATTTGATTGGCTCACTGCCAAGTTATAATCAGCAGTATACTAGTGACCTTACTCCCATGTTAATGGATGAGCTCACCCATGCAGATGTTAAACAGGAGCAGGGAAAGTGTAATGAGGAATGTAGAACCCGATCTCTCCGCCCTCCTGCAACTGTCCCTCCCTGTTATTGTCAGGCTGCGAGCGAAGAAGTAGTGTAGGTGAAAGTGTGAATCAGTCTTGACATGCCGACCCCCCAGAAGAAGGTTAGACCTGAAACAATAGTAAACATATATACATTATTATTTAACAAGCACCTACCACTGCAATCCAGTATTAGAGCCAAGCACCTACCACTGCACTCCAATATTGGAGCCATTGAGGGTATTTATTGTGAAACTTCTTAACTAACCTAGCTGCCCTAACATCTGGAGCAGCCACCCACTCGGCATCTGCTAACGCGTAGCCTTTCCACAACACTAGATATTGTAGTTTTCCCTTGTGGTATCTGGACACAAGTATCTTTTTGACCTCATAGTGCTCTTCTCCCCTAACTAGAATAGGAGGAGGAGGAGGTTCTCTGACTGGTCTCAATCCAGAGTCTCAAAATGGTTTTAAAAGACTGCAATGAAATACCAGCTGAACCCACCTAAGGCTTTTTGGCAATCACAACTCCACTGCCACTGGATTTACAATCTGGATGATTTGGAAAAGCCCTATATATTTGGGACCTAACTTTTTACAATTCCCCCTGGGGGGCTCTTTTCCAATATGTTTGCCTCTTTTGACTCTCCCTAGCCTTATTCATGCCTCACACATGGTATCCCACTTGACTTTCAGACTAGCCATCTACTTGGCTAATTACACTGAAGATGGGGTCCCCCATGATATCTCTGGCATGGGCATGAACTCAGTTCCTGTAGCCATCTTGAAGGGAGTAAAACCTGTGCTTCTGTGCACTGAGTTATTATATGCCACCTCTGCAAAAGGCAGGAGTTTGGTCCAATTAGTTTGTGGATAATTTACACAACAGCACAGGTATGGCTCCCATTGAATTAATATATTCAGCAGCTCCATTGGTACTAGGATGATAGGCGGAGCTAAGTCCCTGGGAGGAGCCTATCATTTTCAAATACTCCCACCAAAACTTTGACATGAACTGCACCCAGATCTAGGACCTTCAGGCTCCTACCCTTGGCTGCTCCTTCTTTGCCTCCAGTCTCCTGCCTCAGCCCATTTACAGCCAAATTTCCTCCTCCCCCAGCCATTCCCCTTGCCAATGGGCCTCCAGCCCTCTGCCCCGCACTCTTCGGCCTGGCCCATTCACCAATACACCTTTTATCCCAGGACAATTAGCCACCACCCAATTAGGTAGCAGGCAGAAACCATGGTGCTTCTGCCTGCCAGTGTGCAATGGACGATAGACAATCACAGAGGCTGTGGGGCAATGGGGAAGGTGCAGCAGCCAAATGGCAGTGGGGCACAGCTTCAGGCATGGGGGAAATCAACTTCTGGCATGGGGGGGGGGCATGGCAGCCAAATGGCAGAGGTTCACGGCTTCAGATGCAGGGGAAAGCGGCTTCTGGCATGGGAGGGTGCGGCAGCCAAACGGCAGAGGCTCATGGCTTCAGGTGCGGGGGAAAGTAACTTCTGGCATGGGGCATGACAGATTAATGGCAGTGGTGCACGGCTTCAGGTGTGGGGGAAAGTGGTTTCTGGCAAGGGGGTGTGTGGCAGCCGAACGGCAGAGGCTCACAGCTTCAGTCGCGGGGGTAAAGCAGCTTCTGGTGGGGACCAGGAGGCCCATTGCTTGTTCCAGAAGCCATGCGCCACCGCCTGTCAGGCGTGCCTCCATTCAAAACCCAAGAAAGAAAACCCCTGACTCCATGTTTGTAGAGAAGAGATACTTTTACTGAGTTTGAAATGATAGCAATGAAAGAAAAATAAGATCTGAAGCAAAAGGCACAAAAGTTACATATTGAAAGTATCCCCAAATCCCTCCCCCCAAGGACCCAGGCTGAGTGTCCAATCCCTAGCCCATATGTTGTCATGTGGGGCGCATCGTCAGGTGTTTTCGCCCATCTGGTATTACGGGACGGTTGATCTTGACTGGGTATAAACAAGACCATTCAGCTGTGCAGTAGATCATCCTCCCTTTTTGTTCACACAGGCCATCTCTCTCTCCAGCTCCCTTCCCCACCCAAATGCCCCACCCAAACTTCCCCCCTCCCTGTTACTATGGCAGCCAATAGCAAGCAAGCATCAAAGATGCTGACACTGCCATTCGGCTGCCATGCCCCCCATGCCAGAAGATGCTTTCCCCCGTGCCTGAAGCCGTGCCGCATCACCGTTTGGCTGCTGCACCTCCCCCATAGCTCCACAGTCCCTCCAATTGCGTATCATGCATCGCACACTGGCAGGCAGAAGCACCACCCGATTGGGTGGTGGCTAATTGTCCCATGTGGTCAAAGGCCCGGGACAAGCAGTGTGTCTGCAAATGGACTGGGCCGAAGGGCATAGGTTGGAGGGCCGGAGACCCATTGACTAGGGAGAATGGCTGGGGGGGGCAGCGGAGAAGGAAATCTAGCTGTAAATGGGCTGAGGCGGGAGGCAAAGGAGGTATGGCCAAGGGTGGGAGCTGAAGATCCCAATCCGCTGCACCCCCTGGTCTGAGATAATGTGCTTTGGGACCCCTGTAGTCTGTAGATATGCTGCACAAACATCTTGGCTAGGAGCCGAGCTGAAGAAATCCTCAGGCATGCCATGTAGTGTGCTTGCTTCGAGAACAGGTCGATGCCAGTTTAAATTACTATGTTCCCAGCACTCTCAGGCAACTCCATGATAAAGTCCATGGCTATCTCCTCCCATGGGTTAGCTGGGTTGGCTATCGATTGTAGCAAGGCTGGAAGCTTCCCAGGTAGGCGTTTCATGGAGGCACACACAGGACAACTGGCCACATATGCTTCAATGTTCTTTTTCATCTTTGGTCATCAAAACTGTCTTTACCAGGTGAAGGGTCTTCACAAACCAAAAATGCCCTGTGGATTTTGCGTCATGGCTCATCTACAAGTTTCTCTGGCTGGCTAGGACATACAATTTACTCTCTTCCACACCAACCTCCCCCCTTTGTCATCAAGTCATCTTTATGTCTCTGGAACCACTCATCTGCCACCAAGGCATCTTTTAGCAGTTGCATCGCCAAATCCCCAGCCGGCTGCGGGGAGACTGTTCTCTGCTGCCACACAAGCACTGGCGCTGCGAGTTGCCTGGATGGGATAACTACTTCCTCTCAGGTACTCCTGTACTGGGGCATCTGAGAGAGGGCATCTGCTAAGAAATTCTTTCCCCCCAGTAAATAGTGAAGGGTGAAATCGAAGCAGTTAAAATACCAAGCCCACTAGACCTGCTTAGGGGGTAGCTTCCTTGGGGTCTTCAATGCCTCCAGGTTCTTGTGGTCCGTCCATACCTCGAATGCATTTCCACCACATCCTTAGAGATGCAATACCCTGATAGTCTAGGCTGGTCTTGTGAAAGTCACACTTAGATAGCTTGGCATACAACTTTTCTTAGCTTCTCAAGTACTGCCCTCACTATCCTTATGCGCTCTTCCATGGTTTCAGTATAAATTAGAATGTCATTTAGGTACACCAGCACCCCTTTATACAGGTGTTTGTGCAGGACTTTGTTTATCAATTGCATGAGTATCGCTGGTGCCTCTTGCAGCCCAAATGGCATCACCCAAAACTGGTAGCAACCCAAAGGGCAGTTAAATGCGGTCTTCCACTCACCCCCCTCCTTAATCCTCACTCGGTAGTATGTTTCTCTCAAGTTCAGCTTAGTGAAAATTTTCCTTTGGATAGGTAAC
Organism: Diadophis punctatus similis; assembly: GCA_023053685.1. Taxonomy (NCBI): domain Eukaryota; kingdom Metazoa; phylum Chordata; class Lepidosauria; order Squamata; family Dipsadidae; genus Diadophis; species Diadophis punctatus. The sequence continues at coordinate 109,625,309 of JALIGW010000003.1, read as the reverse complement.
CCAGCATGTCCCTCAAGAGGGAGAGCAAATACATATTTTCCACGCAGATACAATTCAACCCATGGTGGTCCACACACAGCCTAAGGGACCCATCTTTCTTTTCTTGAAAAGCACAGGGGCAGCCATCTTTGATTTCACTGGCTGGATAAATGTCCTGGCTAAGTTCCTGCCTATAAACCCCCAAAGTTCTTCCATCTCCCTCGGCGTCATGGAGTACATCTTCGGCTCAGGCAATTTGGCTCTGGGCAAGATTTCAATAACACAGTCTGTGGGTTGATGGGGTTTCTGATTCCCTCTCGCTGAACATCTCTGCTAGGTTGTGATATTCATTTGGAATGAGCGACTCTAACTTCCAGCTTCCCATTAGTGTATTCACTGACTCTGCTTTCACTTTCCTAACCACAGGCTTGTGGCTGGCATTTGGCACTTTTGCTGGTTCCTGCCAACTATCTGCTTTCTTTCTCATTCACCATTTGTTGCTGTCCCAATCTACTGACAGGTTCCATTTCCTCAACCAGGCAAGTCCTAGGACCATGGCCTCAGTCATTCCAGGAGCCACAATAAAACAAATAGTCTCTACATGGGTACCAACCCTGAGGCTCACTGCCTCCGTTAGGCAGGTTGTTGGCATCCTGTAAGAGAACCATCTAACTGAGAGAACCCCATGGGCTGTCTTAACCTCCTCAGTCCTAGCTTCTCCACTGTCTGGATGCTAATTAGGCACCAAGTGCAACCCAAGTCCAATAAGGCCATGAGGAGGGCATCAAAATCTCTACCTGGGTCATTATGGGGATGATGGTGCCACTTACCATTGGGTCGTCTTCCCCTTAGCTGTCACTCTCATAGAAGACCAGGCTGGGCTTGACGTGGGTCGGAGTTTCCTCTCCCTCACTGGATTGGGAGATACCTCCACAACCTTTTGAGCTGCCCACGTTTTCTCTTTCGGCTTTTCGGGTGGTTTTCTTGGTTTTGGCTGGCTCGGGGTTTGTGGTGTGGACCTACAGTCCAAAGTGTCCACCAATCACACATGTTCATTTTGTTATGCATCTTCTATGAGTCTGCAATGCTGGGGCATCTGTTCGGTGTTTCCTTGGGATGCCAGCAATGTCCCACGATGCAGACGGATGCTTGAATACTATTCTCTTTCCCTTGCATTCCAACTCTCCCCCCCTGTTATTGTCAAGCTGAGAGCGAAGAAGAAATGTAGGTGAAAGTGCGAATCAGTCTTGACACTGAGGCTATAAAAATGAAAGCATATCTCTTCATATGCTGCTTTTGTTAGACTCAATCCTTCACCACATACAGTACCTGTAAAATTTCCATTAGTATTTCCTTCTCTTTCACAGGAAATAAATTTCTGTAAGAGCCCTGAAGAGTGGAAGGGGTATCTTACCTTGGAGGTACCAAGTGGTGGGTCTTTTTTTAGGTTTAAAAAAGGATCCTGTGCATACTCACCTACTTGTCTGAAACAGCGCAGGCATTCTTTTCATCTTACAGCTTCTTCCAATGTTGACCACATCTGGCGATGCACCACTATTTGGTCACAAGAAGCTGCAATATGGAAGTGCAAAAATGTGCTGCTTAAAGCAACAAGTGCTTGTGTGTGCATCTAATTTTTTTTTAAAGTTGAGAAAGGACACTCACACACACACACCAGCGATAATTTTACAAATATTGCTTTTAATTCCACAACTGCATATAAGGCTTTTCAGATTCTGTCCAAAGTACCTGCCCAGTTCTGGATTCTGATGAAGCAAACACTTTGGAGCTTGCAAATTTCACTCCATGCACCAATTGTCTGAAAACAGATATTCCATGGATGGAGTGTTCTGTGCACGGAGCTGTTTATTCCTGGCTGAGATCACCTTATATATGGAGCTTAAATAAAAAAAGGTAAAGACACCCACTAGTCAAATTTACCTCCTGCAAATCCATGCAGTTTACTTGGCAGCAGCACAGCAGTGGTGTGTCGTTATACTGCTGTCCTGTATGTTTTTCAATTACCCAGTCTACCTTACAGGCCTCAGATTCTCTGGTGGTCTCACATTCAGTTATGAATTGACCCTGCATCACTTCCAAGCACAGCAAAGGTAGGACAGTGCTGCCATCTCGTGAAACAATTTGGGAGTTTACAGATCTGTAAATTTCTTCAGAAACCTAGAAGGCAGGCAGGCAATTAGAAGAAACAATTGAACATTTTCCTTATTATCTGCATGATAAAATACATTTTGCTATAGCTGTGTAAATAACAAGCAGATAAAACAATATGAAGAAAAGAAGGGACAAAGTGCAATACCTGAAATCCTGGGATATTCTCATGACCATAAAAAGTCTTATTCTGGGCTATATTCCTTGTTTCCAGTTTGTATTTTCCCCTTTAGTTATTTCAGATAAGAATATCGGTTCTTAAGGAATAAACACCACAAATTGTAATATATGTAGTCCTTGGGTTACTCGTTCAGACCAACTCATTCATTGTTAAACAGTGCTGAACAGTGGCACTTATGACTGATCCTTGATGCTCCAGCTGCTGCAGCACCCCATTGGCCACATAATCACAATTTGGGCACATGGCAACCATTTTGCATTCACAACTGTTATAGTCTCTCAGTCCCATGATGGCCATTTGCAACCTTCCTTGCTGGCTTTCCAAGCAAAGTCAAAGCCAACAGGGAAGGTTTCAAGTCACTCCTATAAATTGCTGCCCCTTTTTCTCTCGTGGAGCCCTACTACCGAGTACGAGATCCTGGGATCTGAAATTCCATAGTGTGTGCCTGCAGCATCCCTCCCCATAGGAACTTGTACTCCATAGCACATGGCCCCCTTCTTGGCCCCCTTCTTGGCCCTGCTCATGCCAAGCCAAAACACATACCTTTTGCCTGCCCAGCCACATTCATGTCGTAGCACCCCTTCCCACTTCCCACTTGCTCACAATCACGCTGCACCGTGCCACCTATCCCCCCATCTGTACTTGCACCACAGCACCCTCCCACCTGGCTGCACTCCATAGCAGTCACCTGCTTGCCACCTGCTAGTAAGCTGCCATTGACTTTGTTGGAAGCCAGCAAGAAGTGGCAAATCCCAGTCACATGAAGTCCTCGCTTAAGAGCCTGCAATCCTGGCTTATTGATAGTAACCAGGACTGCTGGGATTGCCATCATTAAGGGATGGGGATTATGTGTTGTCACGCTTTATAACTACCTCATTTGAGTGATGGGAATTCTGGTCCTAATTACCATAATTAAGTGAGGACTTGTAGTTTTCCCCATAGCAACCCATTTCAACATGTTCCACAATATTTACTGGAGGCCGCCTCTGGCATTTGCTCAGATTTAACAAGCCACAACTGCCTCCTAAGATTAAGGTTCACATGATTGTTCCGATATCACATCCAGCAACACCCTCAGCTTCTGATTACGTGTGTGGGATGTTGTATCCTTACATGCCATGCCAGTGGTATACCTATAAAGGTAAAGATAAAGATTCCCCTCGCACATATGTGCTAGTTGTTCCTGACTCTAGGGGACCGTTTCTAAGATGAAGAGCCAGCGCTGTCTGATGACGATTCCGTGGTCATGTGGCCGGCATGACTAAACGCCAAAGGTGCACGGAACGCTGTTACCTTCCCACCAAGGTGGTCCCTATTTTTCTACTTGCATTTTTATATGCTTTCGAACTGCTAGGTTGGCAGAAGCTGGGGCAAGTAACGGGCACTCACTCCATAACGTGGCACTAGGAATTCGAACTGCCGACCTTTCTGATTGACAAGCTCAGCGTCTTAGCTACTGAGCCACTGTGTAGCCCTGGTATACCTATACTCTGCACTAATCTATGAATTATGGTTGTGTGAAAATTCAGAAAATCAGTCAGTTGTTTGAATTATTTAGAAAAGTGATCCAATTTATATATCTCAATTGAATCATTATATCAAATCAATACAATTCAGATTTCTGCATCAATGAAAAATGCAGCTTCTGTGCATACATAGTAATGTTTTAATCATCAAAATCATTGGAAGGCTGTATCGGGTGATTTTCTATTTGTTAAATTAATTTGGGAAGTATGTTTGAAGTTATTCCCTGATCTGAATATTTTTTAAGCCCTAATGTAAAATATTAACATACTGTATCTAGCATAAGGAAATATACTAGATATGTTATAGGAACATCTCAGCAATATGTGAACAGGGACTACAACTGTTTGAAATAGCTTAGGTCATTGCCTCTCCTCTACCTCCAGGTAAGCTTCTGGTTTTGATAGTTTATCAGTTAAGCACTTTGGAGTCCCATGATGCAGTACTGGATGAAAAGGGCTTTTCAAACTGATTTTAAGGAAAGAGGCCCGTGAGAGGAATCCTTTTTCTCATTTCTCTGGGAAGTTTTCAGGAATGGAATCCAGACAAGAATCTTTTAGTTCACTTCATGTTCACATGCAAACCTGATTCATTTAAAAGATGGCTGCTTATAAAATGACTCTATTATTTTTCTTTCTTTTTCATTCTTCTGCACTTTGATCTCTAGAGAAATATTGCTATATAGGAAACATCTGCCTCATTTATCTGAATATTCATATATTTCGTATAGTATTTTAAAACATTATGGTTTTTTGAAAAAAAAGGTGTCCAGTGATCTGCTCTTCTGCATTATAGAATATTGGGAAAAAGATGTCCTGCCAACAGTTTACAGCAAATCTGGATGGACTAAATGATGGGAAAGACTTTGCAAAGGATCTGTTAAAGGTAATGCTATGCCCCAAAATGAGTCATTGTGGTTGATAAAAGGCCAGGTGCCTGAAGCCGAGACCCTATTCACACTACACATACCGTAGTGGATGATAAGCTACCACTGCTTACATGCTGTACTTGCAAATTCTCATTTTCATTCTTAAGATATTATCCATATCAGTCTTTGTCACCCTGTTCTACAAATGTCTTGCACTATAATCCATATCATTCAGTTTACATAATTAATGGACAGGATGCTTGGAGATTATGGAAATTATAGGTCATCTAGAGGCCTTCAGATTGATGAAATTCAATGCAAATAATCAGAAAAAGTTTTATACTACTTCAGCTTACAAATATAGAAAGTACTGAATTCAGACTTCTTTCGTGTTAAAGCCTTCTGTTTCTTGAAAGCCACCTGAAAAGATTTAAGGATGATACAAAGTTTTTACTTAAAGCACTTATTTTGTGTAAGTAGGAAGCTGCTCACATTCAAACTGATGCATCTTCTATTACCTTCTGAAGTAGTACAAACTTGGAAAGGAAAATAGAGATAACATAAAGTATCAGAATATGATGCAATTGCCAAATATCTATGTCCTCCAATTACATGCTAATTTCTAACTGCATTTTGTCATGTAACGGCCCATAGCCAGGAGTTCAGTCCTTACCGGCTCAGGGTTGATTCAGCCTTCCATCTTCCCAAGGTCACTAAAATGAGGATCCAGATTGTTGGGGGCAATATGCTGACTCTGTAAACTGCTCAGAGAGGGCTGTAAAGCGTAATGGAGCGGTATAAGAGCTGTGGTGGCACAGTGGTTAGGATGCAGTTCTGCAGACTGCCAGCAATTCGGCAGTTCGATTCTCACCGACTCAAGGTTGACTCAGCCTTCCATCCTTCCAAGGTCGGTAAAATGAGGACCCAGATTGTTGGGGGCAACGTGCTGACTCTGGAAACTGCTCAGAGAGGGCTGTAAAGCACCGTGAAGCTGTCTATAAGTCTAAGTGCTATTGCTATAGAAGTCTAACTCTTATTGCTATACAGGTTTTTCCAAACAGATGTTTATTTCTTTATCCTGTTCACAATAAAAAGCAACAACAGGTTTTACAAGAAGTAAAATCCAAGAAGTAATGCAGAATGGTCATGTAGTCTGTGCCACCGTTAATGTGATTAATATAGATTTATATCAAACAGCTAGCTATCTTATAGAATTGGTTCTTTACAAAAAAAAATAGCTCACTTAAATTAGACCATTATTATTGAAGAATTTTATTTCAGTTATAATCTTCTTAAAACCAGAGCTATGAAGATAAAACAGTAAGATAGTTCTAAAAATGCTAGCAGAAAACCAAAGCATTTATTATGTCTTGATTATTCATTGCTTGTTTACTCTGAATAATGGTTACAAAATAAATAAACAAGCTGTTCAATATAGGGCTGGCCATTAAACAAAGGAGGCAGCTTGAGGGTGTTCAAGAACAAATGTCTACTGCACACCTTGTTCTAATCTAAACTGATCTGGCTTATTGTCCCTGGAAAATGAAAGATACTGTCCCATGCCTTCAGTGCTGAAGCAAAATATATATGTCTAGTTTTTGTACACAGAATGCTGAGCAAGTGCAAATTTTATCTGTAATACCCTACATTAGGATAACTGTAAAAAATATTTTCCCATATCAGAAAATTTAATAATGATTAATAGATATTCAGAAATATTCTGATAAAAAAGGAAAAGAATGCCGCGATGCTACAGAGTTTCCCCGCGCTCCGCAGGGGAAACCCCGAACCCACGCCGCCTGGGGACCTGGACCGAACGGGACCAGGTCGGATCCATCCTGAAGGGGTGGTGAAGGGAGCGCTGGCTGGCAGACTGGGAGGGGGGTGGCAAACCCCCCAGGGAACCAGCTTTGCTCCTTGACCGGTGGCGTGTGGAAGACGGCATTGCAGCCATCCTCTAGCCACGGCAGTCACATCGCAAGGAGTTGAATTAGCGAGTTGGAGTCACCTGGGAAAGAAAATTAAAAGCGAGGTGCTGGTGAGCGTGAAGAAGACAGAAGAAGCTGGTGAGTGATATTGCCGGAGAAAGCTTTAAGAAACTTTACTTGGACATAATAAAAGGGAACAAAAGGACCGGAAGTGAAAGAGCGGCTGCTTGGCATATGGAGAATATAGAGTGGGAATTTTTTTTAAAAAACCGAATTATAACTAGAGTCCAATTGATTAAGGATTTGGAGTTTTACTTTTAAAGATCTGGAATTTAAAGGAAAGCAATTTGGTCGATGGAATTATTTAAAAACGGAAGAATTGGATTATAATAACAAAGGCAGAGCTTGGAGATGGAAACAGAGCCATCTGCTGGTTGGAGGAGTCACTGTAAGTGTGGGATATTACCAGAAATAATGTTTTGACAGCTGTTGTTTTTGGAACAGAGCAGCTTGTGACTGTATAAAAGAAAAATATTTGGACTAAGATGGATAAGAACTGAACTGGATTGAATCTTAACAACAAAGGAACAGCAAGGAAGATTTAGACTTGTAATGACTAAATGGAATTAAAAGGATCTAATTGGTGAGATTTACTAGAAGACAATTAAAGGCTGTGAAATATATTATTATTAGCAGCTGGAAGGACTATAGAAATTTGGTGATTTGTGATCTTGCTGACAAAGAAATAAGCGATTGCTAAAAACTCTTGGAACTTATTGAAAAATTTTGTTTTGTGGTACAGGCAGATACCAGTTAACAGCTGGAGCTCTATAAGATTTTAGATTTGAGAAACATAACTGAAAATATGGGAGATATTGACTACAAAGAAATGGCTGAATTCTTGAAAGATTTGTTTAAAGATTTTAGAAGAAGAAGCTTTGGACTGGACTCAAAGGAGAAAGGGGAAAATATGGAAAAGGAAAAGGAAAGAATAACAGATGAAGGCAAAAAGACTGATGAAAACAGGGAAAGGGAAAGAACACTGAAAATGGAATATTGATTAATGATAATGATTATGTTGAGATTTATAATGATTCCACTGGGCTTAACAGTGAAAATAGAGGTAAAGATAATAAAAGTGATGTTCAGATTGAGGAAGAAGATTTTAAGATACATAAAATTAAAGAACGAATGGGGAAAACTAGATACATATAGATAATAGATTTAAGAGGGGGGAAAGGGCGTGGGAAATGAGATCTTATTGGTATAAAGGTAAACGAAAGAAAGGGAAGAAATTAAGGAAATGGGATGGAGGAAATACATATATAAAATGGAAGTAATTGGGAAATTAAAAGGGAATGGATGAAGACTTTGAAATACAGTGATCCCTCGCTATATCGCGGTTCACCTTTCACGGTATCGCTGCTTCACGGATTTGCATCGTGCATTGTGTTCTGCATTCTGATTGGCTGATTGGTAAAACAGCTTGCCAAGAGCAGTGAAATACACGTGAGTCCAGGGGTGAAATCCTCCCGGTTCGCTCTTACCTGTTGGTCGCCGCACAGCCCAACAACCTGGTGGCGTTCGCGGCGCGGGGCTTCCCCCACCCGCTTCCCCCGCCCACCTGGATGTCGGCATCTGCATTCTTTTGCCCTCTGTGCATGCGCAAAGCGTTCTGCTTGCGCAGAGGGCAAAAGAACGCAGATCCGGCGTACAGGCAGGCGGGGGAAGCGGGCGGGGGAAGCCCCGCGCCGCGAACGCCACCAGGTTGTTGGGCTGTGCGGCAACCAACAGGTAAGAGCGAACCGGGAGGATTTCACCCCTGGACTCACGTGTATTTATTTGTTAAACAAATGCTTGGGCCTGTAAAAAAGGTTTTGTTCTTTGGTTTCAATGTATTATGGAGTATTTCATTGTATAATAATTGTAAAAAAAATAAAGGTTACTACTTCACGGATTTCGCCTATCACGGGTTCTTTTTGGAACGTAACCCCCACGAAAAATGAGGGTTCACTGTATTACAAATGATATTTTTTCTTTTATTATTTACCTTCTTTTCTTTTCTTATTATTATATTAGATTTAATTGTGATAAGTATGTTAATTGATTAAAATGTTTGATATATAAAATTAATATAACTATCTGATTAGAAATTCAAAGATCTTTCTTTTTTTTCTTTTTTTCTTCTTCCTTTTCTTCTTTTTATAAAGATTAATATTGTTGAATTGTTTGGAATAATGTGGATAAAACAATGACAATATGAGAAATATGGAATAAATATGATCATTAGAATTTAAGGGAAATTACCTAAATATTAAAAATGAACAGGGTATATTATGAATGTTTATCACTTTAAAAATTTATTAAGCTGAGATTTGGTAAGTTAATCGATTTGGATCTTTCCCTCTTCTTTTTATATTCTATTTTTTCTTTACTATTTTTTTCTTTTCTTTTCTATTCTTTGATGTTTAAATATAAGAGATGGATGAATTGATAATAGTAAGATTAATTTTTTGATTTGATTTAATTAAATATTTGTATTGAGACAGGAAATAAAGAATTAGAAATAATGGAAATGAATTTAAATGTCGGGGGGAAAGGGGTATATTATGATTGTATATTATGCTTGTGTACTACTTTTATATATGAGATTTGTTTAAATGTAAAATTTAATTTTTTAAGAGTTGAAAAATTATAGAGTGGATACAATTAGTAAGAATGTTGATGATTAATATTAGAAATTAAAAGAATAATTGGGCATTTAGTTTTTTGATAGAACAAAGGATAAAAAACAGAAGCGATGAATAAAGAGACTAAAGAATTAAAGGAAGCAATATGGCTTGAAATTAAGAAGCAGGAGACAGTAACTATTTTGGAAAGTTAAGCAAATAGCGGTCAATTTGAAAGGAAATTTGAAATTAATTGGTGAATATCCCAGATGACAAAACCAGACATTAGATTTTCTTTTCTTTCTTTTTTTTTTGGGAGGTAAGATGGAAATAGCAACATGTACCTAGAAGAGAGTACTACATAAAAAGAATAATAATATAATTATATTGGTTAAATTTTTATTTTTATTATATTTTTTATTTTTTAAAAAGAGATATGATTAGTTTAAAATTGAGATCAGCATCAGTCTGTCAAATATAAAATGAGTTAGTATAAAACCACTCAAGGAAAGGTAAAGAAAGTGAAAGAGGAAGTAGAAGGGGAGGAAGAGAAGGTGTAGAGAGGGTAGAGGAGGAGGAAGGAGTTAGAAAGTAGGAGGAGAAGTTGGAGATAGAGAGAGGGGAGTGTAATGGAATAAAGTAGAACAGACTGATGACTGACGAGGCAAGTGTTGAATAAGATATTGACTTTTGAATGATTGATTATATTGAACAAATATGTATTTTTATTGTAATATCTTAAGGTACATGTGTATTGAATTGTATATGAAGTGATGGAGAAAATAAAAAATTTTGTACAAAAAAAAGAGAGAAATATTCTGATAATATTATGTTCTTGTTTCAGACCCTGTATAACTCCATAAAAAATGAAAAACTAGAATGGGCAATGTAAGTAATTGTTTTAAATATATATAATACATTATTGTCTGTTGACTGTAACCCCTACAAAGATATTGATATATGGATTTTGTTCCAGATAGAAACAGTATGCACATCTTGACATTTTATTTATTTTATTTATGTATTTATTTTGTCAAGCGTGTATATGAATACAAACAAAGTATAAACATTAATATGCATATATAAAAGTACAAGCATGGTTTTGAGTACATGATATTTTACAAAATACATGGGGACTTTAGGACAGGGACGGTAGGCACGCTAGTGCGCTTATGCACGCCCCTTACAGATTTCTTAGGAATGGGGTGAGGTCAACGGTAGAGGGTTGTTTAAGGTTAAAGTTTCGGGGGTTTGGGGAAGAAACTACAGTCAGGTAATGTATTCCAGGCATTGACCACTCTGTTGCTGAAGTTGAATTTTATGCAATAAAGTCTGGAGCGGTTTACATTAAGTTTGTATCTATTGCGAAATCGTGTATTGTTGCAGTTGAAGCTGAAGTAGTCGTTGACAGGTAGGACATTGTAGCATATAATTTTGTGTGCTACACTTAGGTCAGATCGAAGGCGGCGTAGTTCTAAATTTTCTAGGCCCAAAATTTCAAGTCTGGTGGCATAAGGTATTCTGTTGCGAATGGAGGAGTGTAGTGCTCATCTCGTGAAATATCTCTGGACATTCTCAATTGTATTAATGTCCGATATGTAGTGCGGGTTCCAGGTGGATGAGCTGTATTCGAGAATTGGTCTGGCAAATGTTTTGTATGCTCTAGTTAGAAGTACAATATTACCTGAGAAGAAGCTACGCAGGATTAGGTTAACCACTCTTAATGCCTTCTTAGCAATGCTGTTGCAGTGGGCTCTGGCACTTAGATCATTAGAGACGAGTACTCCAAGGTCCTTTACTGAGTGAGGATTGTCAGCAAGGTCGTGATCATCTAGTTTATATTTTGTGTTCTGATTATAATGATAAACAATTTTAGGAGTTTGTAAAAATCATTGTTCTCAATAGTAAATATATACTGTTTTGAGAGTTCATTTTTAGAGCAGTTTTCCTTAGTATTATATAAACAGGAAGAGATAGCAAAGCATTATTTAAACAAGCTTGTTAAAATCTATAATTCCAAAAATTCAAAGAATACAATAGAAAAATATAAATGGAGTAGTCCAATTGCTTTTTTAAATACTTTAAATGTAGTATTACTTTCAATAGAATGACTGCAACTGTATTACCTACTGTAGGCATCATTTCATTTACTGGTTGCTATTGTTTTCTATTTGTAGCCAACCTTGTAACTGAGGTGTATGGTCAATAGTTGAAATTATTTAATTAATCTATTGCAGGACATAACAAGTTAAAGCCAACATTGGCTGACCTGAGAAAAATTAAGGAGGGTTGTACCTGGGAATCATCAAGGAAATCCTAAGGCTGTAGGCTAAATTGGGGAATCAAAGCAATATCCCAAAAGGCAAGGGGAAACCTCTTCACTGTAGTTGCCTTCAGCCCAACATGGATGTATCCATTCAGTCACCAAGAATTATATTTGGCGCAGAGACTTTCTTGTTTAATGGAACTCAGATTACTGTATTATTTTCAGTGCCATCTACTGTACATTTTAGCAGCATTCTTTTTAGACTAACCTAAACTAAATGTTAATTTAGGAAAAAATTTCAAGGGCTCAGTAATGACTACCTCAAAGCAGAGCTTAGCATCAGATACTCAAAATATTTTAGTTTGGATTTTAATACAAAGCCAGGAAAAAGAAAAGCTTTGTTCCCTCACGTAGCCATTTAATGTGGGACAATCATCAATTTCTCTGTCCTGGAAGTCTCAACAATATCATTCTTTGTTTCATGGTACTTATTGCTGTTGAAATTCATTTTATTTATTTATTTATTTATTTATTTATTTATTTATTTATTTATTTATTTATTTATTTATTTATTTATTTATTTATTTATTTAAAATTATATTATTTATTTATTTAGTTTTACTAAATAATCTATTTCACATATGTTTGGGAAAATATGTTGTACAGATAGTCCTTGATTTACAACAGTTCGTTTTGTGACCATTCAAAGTTACAACAGCACTGAAGAAAGTGACTTATGACTGTTTTTCACACTTACGACTATTGCAGCACCCCCATGGTGGTCACGGGATCAAAATTCAGATGCTTGGCATCTGATTCATATTTATGATGGTTGCTGTGTCCTGGGGTCATGTGATCACCTTTTGCAACCTTCTGACAAGACAAGTCAATGGGGAAGCCAGATTCACTTATACAACTGTGTTACTAGCTTAACAACTGCAACAATTAACAACTGTGGCAAGAAAGGTCATAAAATGGGGCAAAACTCAAACTTAACAAATATTTGGCAACATAAATTTTGGGCTCAGTTGTGGCCGTAAGTTGAGGACTACCTGTAGTCCCTGCAATATTCTTGACAAGTTTTTTGGTAAGTGATTTGCTTCATAGGGTAAGAGAGGACTGGCTAAAGGTCAACTAGATGGCTTTTTAAATCTAAGACAGGACTAGAACTCCTGGTCTCCCATTTCTAGCCCAATGCCTTGATTTTTACACCAAACTGGCTTTCTTTTTAATTGAGGAAGTGGCTAAATATGCTTGAGATGTATATGATACTGAATCTTAGATCTTAAGGCTCTACCCTGCCAGAAAAGCGTCTGAAGCACATAACACAGTGGTTGTCCTGGTGAACAATTTGAATACTTTCTTTGGGTGCTTCCATCATTACAGTTACATACAAGGAACATTTTATATGTGAGAAGTGAGCATTCCAAATGTAAATTTCAATTTACATTTGGAATGTAAATTTCATCAGTGATGTCGCTGTGGAACTAAAAGTAGTGGTTTATGTTGTCATTGCCTTAGGACTAGAAATGCTGATTTTAAAAAATCAGACTGACCCAGAAATCACATGGTAGAATTAGAGCAATGTTTATTAACACACATTAGTTGAAGATTCTGGCCAGTGAATCTCCTGAAATTGAATTTAAATAGCAGTGATGTCCAAAAACTTACAACGTCTTGATTCCTCCTTCAACCTAGAGAGAAATATGTGTAAAGAGACTCAAAGGCACCAGAACAAAAAGAGAGAGAAGGTATGGCAGTAGATGTTCAAACCCAATGACTAGACAGGTTGAAAGCAGAGGGTTAGCTTTCAACAGCAAGGGTTAGCTCAAATATTGCAAGAATCTGAGGAAGAGTACAAAGGTAAATTATTAGTTTCTAGAATAAGGTGACCAGACGTCCCGCTTTTGGCGGGACAGACACACTTTTTAGCAATTTGTCCCGCGTCCCGCGGCGTTTCAAAAAAGTCCCGCTTTTTAAACCTCGCGAGACTTTCTCTTTTAGAACGGGCTGCCCTGGACACAATACTGAGGAACGCGACGGAATAAGTCTTAGGTAGGACACACTCTCCCCACCGCGAGACGCCCATCGCAGCAAGGGAGGGAATCAGGACAGGCAGAAGCCGCCGGGTAAAGAGCAGCCGCAGAGGATTCCCTCTATACCCGGCGGCTTCTGCCTGCCCAGATTCTCCCCCTTGCCGTGCGCAGAGCCGAAGGGGCGGTGGGAGGTTTCGGCTCTGCCGGCTGCCTCCTTTCCCCACCTCCCGCCTCCCCTTCGGGAGCCGGCAGTGGCTTGGGCTGGCTGGCTGGCGAGCGAGCGAGCGAGCGAGCGGGGCTGGCTTGGGAAGGGGAGCAGCCCGGAGATGGAGCTCCAACCCAGCGTCTCTTGGCTCTCCTGCTCCCCCTCCGCCACTGCTGGGCTGCTGGAGTGACAGGGGGAGAAAGGAGATCAGGAGGCAGCGGCGGCGGCGGCTCACAACAACCCCAGGGGCAGCTCCAGGCAGAGAGAGAGAGAGAAGCGAGTGAGCAAGTCACTCCGCCGCGCACGGTCACGAACACACACACAAACACTGCGTGGGGGGTGGGAACCGGAGGCGAGACACCGCAGGGAAAGCGCTGCACACGGGCGCAGCCCCCACGCGCCCTTGCCTCCCTCGCGCCGGCTACCCATGTTCGCTGTCCTGTAGAAACCTAGGTATTCATTTGGGTTAGCTGAATAGAGAGGTACCGTAAGGTTGAGCAGAAATACATAAGGAGAGAAAAAAGCAAAACAAGAGGAACTGGGGAAGCTTGATTAAATTATTTCAAAATAACATTATTCAAGAAAGTTGAACATAGAGATACCAAACATGCTATAGATGTCCTCTCTAGTTTGTTATCCCCGGAAACCCTTATTTTATGCTCTAAAGAATTATTATAGCACAAGAGTTTTTAACAGGTAAGATAAACATCTTCAGATTGTTCTGTAATATTAAAACTAAAACTCTCATTAATCTCATTACTCATAAAATCTAAAATATCCATTCCAGCATTGTGAAATTCAGTACAACTCAAGTAGGTGGAAGTTGACCTCAGAAATTCAGATGAGATTTAGCAGAATTGTTCTGAAAATTCTGACTGGCTACAAGAGTTATGATTTTCCTGGCTTAAAAAAATGACATTGGTGTAAACTAATAAAGTAGAAATATATTATTGCATGATAATAAAACACTTTGTAAGAAGAGGATTTTTGCATTTATAGTCAGCAAGAAAAGGAAAGGACAGGTTATAAGAGTACAAACCAACTAACACTTTCAACCTATACTTTATACAAACATTATATATGCAATATTTAGACTGACATTTTTATGTTATGGGAATCAACTACTCACTCCTGTAAACCAAGTTTCCATATTACATGTATGTATGTATGTATGTATGTATGCATGCATGCATTATACATTCATTAATTTATATACCACCTATTTCATTCTACAAAATAACTCTCCTACCCTGGATCATTTTCCTACTGCCCTTAAAAAAAAGTTTCAAGTACTCATGAGACTATGCAAGGGAACTGGCCTAAATTTCAAAACCTGTTTTCTGCATGCAAAGATGAAGACTTGAGCTGGAAGTCTTCATCTTTGAATGCAACCATTTGCACCATTTATGCAAATATCAGCAAAATATCCAAGTACATTTTAATAAATTATTTGAAGAAAAGAGGTACAGGTAGTCCTTGACTTACAACAAAGAGATACAGGTAGTCCTCAACCGTAACCCTAACCCAACTTACAACAATTCATTTAATGATCATTCAAAGTTACAATGACACTGAAAAGTGATTTATGATTGTTTTTCACATTTACGACCTTTGTAGCAGCCCCATGATCATGTGATCAAAATTCAAATGCTTTGCAACTGGTTCATACTTATGACTGTTGCTGGGTCCCAAGGTCATTTGATCCCCTTTTGTGACCTTCTGACCAAGTCAATGGGGAAGCCAGATTCATTTAACAACCATGTTACTAAATTATCAACTGCAATGATTCACGTAACAACTGTGGCAAGAAAGGTCGTAAAATGGGGCAAAACCTACTTAACAAATGTCTCACTTAACAACAGAAATTTTGGGCTCAATTGTGATTGCAAGTCAAGGACTACCTGTACTTTAAGCAGCAAAACCAACAACCATTTTTATTTTCATTTCTGGAGGGCGGAAGGGGAGGAGAGTTGCCTCTGGCTAGAGGTAAGTGTTTGAAACAAGTGGTTGTGTTAAGGATATTAAACATCAGAAATTAATCTTGTTTTCTAAATATGAAAATATGGACTTCAAGAAACTATTCAGTCTGTTTTATGGGGGTTAATGTTTTACTATGTCATTGGGGCGTATGGCATTCAATAACCCTCCCCCTCCTGTAGATTTCAAATTCTCTAAAAATACCTGCGGTTGAGACAATTAGCAATGTCTTCTTTTAGTCAAAATAAGCAAAGCGTCTTCAGAGGCTACTCTCTCAAATCCCTTTTATCAGCCTCCTAGATCCACAGCTAAAATTGGAGCAACATCTTTCAGCTGTGGCTAGGGGGACCTTTGCACAGGTTCGCCTGGTGCACCAATTGCGACCCTACTTGGAGAAGGAGGCACTACTCACAGTCACTCACGCCCTTATCACCTCCCAGCTGGATTACTGCAACACGCTCTACATGGGGCTACCCTTGAAGAGTGTCCGGAGACTGCAATTGGTGCAAAATGCAGCTGCGCGAGCTGTGGTGGGTGTGCCTAGATACACCCACGTAACACCTATCCTCCGCCAGCTGCATTGGTTGCCCATTAGTCTCCGGATCCAATTTAGCGACCCAGACTCAGGAACACAGTCAAGTTTTTAAGGTCTTACAAAAGACCAACAGGGTTAGGGCCATTCTAAACTCCAAGGTATTTGACAGAACAAGGGCTGCTGCAGAAAAAGCCCATATTCTAGTCCCCGCCAGTCAACACTCTGTCTGATGGGATTTGCAGCATGCCCAATCTCCTAGATCAAATTGAATGGGTGAAGGTTCTTGGAAAAAGATGATACCTCAGATACCTTGGCCCCAAACCGTACAGGACTGTATATGTGACAACAAGCATCTTGAATTGTGACAACCAGCTGTACATGTGACAACCAGCACCTGGAAACACACCAGTAACCAATGCAGCTCAAGCAGTAATAATGTTATGCCATATATTTGGCACCTATTTGCAGCTGCATTCTGCACCAGTTGAAGTTCTGAATGCTCTTTAGGTGCTGCCCCATGTAGAGCACATTGGTAGTCTAAACAAGAGGTTACAAGGGCATGGGTGATGATGGGAGGGCCTCCCAGTCCAGGAATAGGGCAGGTTTCTTTAAGGGGCAAGTTTCCTTTTGGTGGGAATTCTTACATCTTGTTGAGCTTCTGGACAGAATCTCCCTCATTCTATACAAAATATCAGACATCGAAAAGAAAAGGAATACCAATTTGGCAGTTTTGCAGTCCCATCATCCTAGCTCCTGCTCTGCTTGTTTATTCCTTCAAAATTCACTAGACCTATGTACACAATATGAAATAAATATATAAAGGGGTAGGGCATCAACTGAATGCCAGGTTTGTATTGTCTAATTGGTTAGCTGGAAGGAACAAACTCACAGGGTGGGTTTTTAGAGTCCACAGCAGTCAAAACCTCATTAATATAGAAGAGCTATTAGGAATTTTGCTGTGTTTTTGTTGTTTGTTCTTTCAGATTAAAGGGGGGAAATATTTATTTTATTGGAAAGATCTATTTTGTGCAATTTAAGAAGTGAATATCCATAATTAAAATTCACTAGAAAGAAGGTACTGTTCAAGCATTATAGCAGAATTTAATGATTTGAGAGTCGTCCTGCTTTTCAAGCAATATAGTCTCTTCCCACTCTGGAGGTTTCAGAATATTTGGGGATGCTTTGAACGTGCTTTGCCCTTTGTTGAATATTGCAGGAAGAGAGTTGATATGATTCAGTACTGACAAATCAAAATTTAAATGTCTCCTGAGATACAATATGCAGTGACAACCCAATCAGGTTTCAAGCGCAGATGTAATGTTTCAGAACTAGACCAGAACTCAAGTTCCTTTTCTAAGCAGCCAAGCCCATTTTCCACTGATTCTTCAGAGGAAATCTGCATAAAAAGATTCACTCCAAGAGAAGTTATTTATGTTGCATGAGAGTATAGACCTACAAACCTCTTGAAAGAAATGGATCAGGCAAATTGTTGGAAAAGATAGATCTGATATGTTACCTAAAACACATCTATGCACACTCCGGGATACCCCAATGCCCCCCAAGCTGGTAAGCTTATTGTGTTTAGCAACATGCATTGCAGGAATGGCAGTCCCATGTTTCTTTATGTCTTTCAACTGTAGTAACCACTTGCTGAGGTTTCTGCAGAGCTCTCTAATTCTTTGTGAGCGCAATGGAATGAGATCCACCCAATCAATCCTATGATATTGCTTAATTGGTGGCTATTGCTCAGAAGCCCCAAATAAATTATAGAAAGAAGCAGAGATGTTGAAGATCAGTCATTCCTCACAGAATTTATTCCACTCCAGTTTTCCAGAGAAACAGAGACAATCCCAGCAGCAACTTTCAAGGGTATTTTTCTTGTTCTCTTCTGCTCTACTGAGGAGACCAAAGCCCAGCTGCTGAATAGCTTTTTTGCCAAGTGAAGCTAAGATACGTGTTCTGTCAGACCACACTGTTACTTCAGTCTGCTCAATGGACAGGGAATGAAGAAGAGGCAGTCTGGCACTGGGGGATGGTGCAGAGAGGCAGCCAGCAGGCAAGCAGCTGGTGAAAACAGACTGAACATAAGCAAGCATTGGACACAGACAATTCAGCAGCCACCAAAAATGATTGGCAGGGCACAAGTAGGCAGGAAGGCAGCTGCTATCACGTGGGCACGGGCAAGCAGTGGACACAGTAGAATAAAGCAAATCAGAAAGGGAAGCCAAAGGAAAGAAAAGGAGAGGTGCCATGAATAGGGCTCAGGGCTCACTTTTGACTGGTGGTCACCATAAGAAGGCAGAGAAATTGATGACTAAATACTTAATTTTTAAGAAAAACTGTGATTGGGTTTAACAATGTTGCCTGCTAGACAAACTATGGTTATGCTGGGGACAGTGGTCAGATGTTATCAAAAAACTGTCCCCAAGTTGAGACACACTCCAAAAGGTCATAGGAGCAATTTTCTACCAACCTTCTAGTAACATTTCACAGAAACATAAGCATCAGCTTGGTAGTGGACACCTGGATTACTCTTTTGTCCTGATGTCACCAGCTCCAAAGTCATGTTCCACATACTAATCTCCACAAGATTAGATGTGCATCCTTTGGAGAAACTGATAATAATGAAGCCCTCTGCCTTCCACAGAATCAGCATCTGCCTTTCTGTCCCACCACCTTCTCTACCCGCCTTTAAGTCTAGGATCATACAAGACAGCCAACATCTATGCCCTTTGCTGGACCATTTGTTCCATGTACTTTATTATGTTTTCCAAGAATGCTGCCTGCTATACTGAGTGAGGGAAATTGGTGGGAGCACTGGATACTGATTACTCTGCTGCCTCTTCCTTTCTATTTAATCCCTCTCACGGGTGAAGTACTGTGGCTTAGTAAAATACTCTCTGTATCTTTCATATGCATCAGTTCCTCCTCCCTTGCCCTAGTTGGGAGTGCTATTAGGCTGCACTGCTCCTCCTCTAGAGCCACTCACGGAGTTGGAGCCCTGTCAGTTCTATTAGTCCCCACCCTCACATTTCTTGGAGTGCTGTACTGTGGAGGTCATCCTTGATTTATAACTATTTAGCAGCCATTCAAAGTTACAGTAGTACTGAAAAAGGTTATTTACAACCGGTCCTTGCATATATGACCTTTGCAGCATTCCCATGGTCATGTGGTCAGAATTCGGACACTTGGCAACCAGCACATATTTACGATATGTGCAGTGTCCCAGTAATGTGTGATCGCTATTTGTAACTTTCCCAGCTGGCTTCTGAAAAACAAAGTTAATAAGGGAAACGATTTGCTTAATGATCACATGATTCACTTAACAACTGCAGTGATTTGCTTTAACTACAGTGGCAGAAAGGTAAAATTGAAGAAATCATGATGATTCAGGATGATCCATATTCAAATCAGTTCACTTTGGAGGGGATCCTGTTTCATTTGGAGAGCCATAAAAATAACCTGACATGTTCCAATCTGGTTAAAGATTTGACTGAATCTAAAGAACTTTCCCCATCTTCATCCATTTGCACAGGATATATGAGGTTTCATCCAGTGGTGGGTTGCTACTGGTTCGCCTGGGATCGGGCGAACTGGTAGCGGCAGGGGGGGGAGGCTCCACCCACCCACCCGGACGTCTCTGCGCATGCGCAGAAGCTTCTGCCCATGCCCAGAAGTACCCCACGCGCACACACGCACTCCCAATAGCAAACCGGTAGCGACGGTATTTATTTATTTATTTATTTATTTATTTATTTATTTATTTATTTATTTATTTATTTATTTATTTATTTATTTGCTTACTTACTTACTTACTATTTATTTATTTATTTATTTATTTATTTATTTATTTATTTATTTATTTATTTATTTATTTATTTATTTATTTATTTATTTATTTATTTATTTATTTATTTATTACTTGCATTTATATGCTGCTCAACTCCGCAGGGACTCTGAGTGGCTAACAAAAATACAAATAACATCAGTATGAAAAATTTAAAAACAGGGTTAAAATGCAGTATAACAATATATAAAAAGACATTTAGTCAACTCAATCATTCAATCCTTTCATTACAAGGGCCAGCATCGACAATCAATGGCTCCAGGCTTGCCGAAAGAGCCAGGTCTTAACGGCTTTTCTGAAGGGGGAGTTGGTTCCAGAAGGTAGGAGCCGCCACAGAGAAGGCCCTCTACTGGTTTCACCTTGAAAAATTACTGATAGGTGTGGCAGAAGCTATCTCCAAAGATGACACTCTTTCCCATTTGGAAAAGAAAATGGATTTTGTTGTCCAGCTATAGTTTCCTCTGCTTTAGAGCTTCAGAATTTAGCCAGTATACAGACAAATTGAGATTATCACCTCCATTCCCTTCATTTTCATATGGGCCACTTTCTGATGCTGCAGTCTGGAATATTTCTATATTAAAAGACTTGAGGGGGAAATTGGAACTTTGATGTTATATATGTTGATGGCAACAAGATTACTTTATGCACAAAAATGGAAGGACGCTTTAATCCCCACAATGGATGAATGGCTGCAAAAGCTGATGGAATTAGCAGAGATGGCTAAACTGACTGCTTTGATAAAAGGAAAAAAAACCACAAGTACTTTTGTTTCTACTTGGAAACTGCTTTTGACTTGAGGTGGGGAAAAATGAAACTTTGATTTTAGGTTTTACTGATTAGATAGATTTGTTATTAGAGAAATGGCTAGTTTATACTATTATGTAAAAATAAGAAGTTGAGGTTCAATGTTACTTCTTATTCTACTGCATCAAAGGGAGTGGGAAGTCAGTGCCTTTTTTTTCTTTTTCCCTTCTTCTCTACATTTTTCTCTTCCCTTTTCCCTCCCCTACTTTTCCTATTATTTGCTTTTGTATTTTTGTATTTTATATTATAAACTAATAAAAATAAAAAGAATACTTCTATATTAATAACTTTAGAGCAACATCCACAATAACTTACTGATGACTTTTTTGTTTTTCTAAATACTGTGTGGCATTTCCCCCCAAAATTTCTATGCTTCAGTTTAATTCTTTTATTCTTTTTGTCTTGCATCAAAGTGATGAAGATGAACTCAGGAAGTCATTATCAGAATTGGTGGATGATAAATTTGGTGCCAGTGCAAAGAAAATCACAAGGATAGTTGATGGCAGTAACCCTTTCCTTGATGCTCCCCAGGCCCAGAATGCTGTTACCTACAAGCATGGCATCCTCACTCGGAAAACCCATGCTGACATGGATGGGAAGAGAAGTAAGTCTTAACTGGGGAGGATGAGATCAGGACAAGATTGCTTTGATGAAATAACAATTTGAGTCTATGATGCATTTATAACTGTCAGTGCAACTAAAGACGGAATAAATAATCTTTACCATTAATTAATTTTGTGGCTGTTATTAATTATTTCACAGCTTTGCACATATGAAAGCATCATCTCCATCTCCTCATTTTATATTACTCTGGCAACTTTCAGGTTCAATTACCTTTCCTTTCGGTTAAGTTCAGACCGAAGGGATTTAAAAATCCTAGTTTCATATATCACATTAACATTAAATCCATCTTTTAATCGTGTTTTTAATGAGCTACAATGACTAGGTTTACACAAGATTCTAAGTCAAAACTAAGCCAATCACAACCAATGAAATAGTTACCATTCTTGTTTGTTGATAGCTTATAACTTCCATTGTCAATGTACCACCACAGAATCAATAATTTTTGATTATGATTGTTTTAAAACCTGTTTCATATGCCCAAGTTGTAATTCAATGATTGCTTCAAAAGGTAACACAATTACTAGGGTCTTACTTTATACTAATGTGTTTTTGTTTCAAATTAGCTCATTGTACAGTGGAAAGCCATGGTTAATGGCTAACCCATACTATGTAACATGCTATGATTAAAGCAAACATCATCTTAGAGCATAATCACTACCGACATGTGATTCTTGGATTCTATTGAAGAAATATGAGAGGAAGCCCTTGGAAAGTACTTTCCACACCATTGTTTTTAGCAGAAAGTCTTGAACTCATTTCACATAGAAAATAACTGATGTTGGAAGAAATATCCATCTGGTTCAGTTCCAAGCTGGGATAAAGACACTGGAAACATGGAGGCTGATTGGAAAAAGGGTTTAATGGTGAACAGAACCACCAAGCACATGGTCCTGGTGCAGCTGACCACACAGAGTTGAGAGTGGGGGCAGGGTTGAGTTCTGGATCCTTTTGCTGCAGGTTCGCTCAGGGTTGAGCCGTGCACGTGCCCCCCGCAGCAATCAAAAAATAGTTTGTGCACAGAAGCAAAAATTAGCTTCTGCGCATGCACAGAAGCAAAATCCAAGATGGCGGCACCCACGGAGACACCAACAGAACCGGGTCCGTGACGTCATTGCCAAGTTACTAACGGTTCTAAAGAGCAGAACATTGTGGTACTCCACTGCTTACTTTCCTCCATGTAGACGTAGACCCATTAAGAACTACTTGTTGGGTGTGGTTTGTCAGCCAGTTACGAATCCATCTGGTGGTGATGCTATCGATCCCACTTTTTTCTAGCTTACCAAGAAGTAGGTTGTGGTCTACTTTGTTGAATGCCTTGCTGAAATCTAAGTATATTATGCCCACGGTATTTCGCTGGTCTACTAATTTAGTCACTATGCTGAAGAATAAAATAAGATTGGTTTGGCATGATCTGTTTTTAACAAACCCTGCTGACTGCTAGTTATTACTTTACTCATTTCTAGATGTTGGCAGATCTGTTTTTTTATTATCTTTTCCAGTATCTTCCCGAGTATTGATGTTAGGCTGATTGGTCTGTAGTTTCCTGGGTCTGTTTTTTCCCCCTTTTTGAAGATGGGAACCACATCAGCTCTTTTCCAGTCCTCTGGTAGGTCCCCGGTGCTCCAGGATTTTTGGAAGCTGTGGTACAGTGGTTCTGAGATGACATCTGCCAGCTCCTTTAGAACTCTGGGATGTAATCCATCAGGTCCCAGTGATTTGTATTCATCAAGATCAGACAGGTGTTCTCTTACTATTTTTTTTGCTTATTTTCACTTTTATTTCTAGTTTGTCTTTTACAGTTATGTTTTTGGTAGGTTGGGCTATAGTTTCTTTTTGCGTGAAGACCGATGCAAAGAATAAGTTAAGCAGCTCTGCTTTTTTCTGTTGCCTGTTACTTCCTTGCCGTCTTCTCTCTTTAGTGGACTGACTGTTTCCTGGACTATTTTCTTGTTATTTATATGTTGGAAGAAACTTTTTTTATTATCTTTGACTTTTGTTGCAAGTCTTTGTTCATTCTGAGCCTTTGCTTTCCTGACTTCATCTTTGCAGATTCTGGCTATTTGCTGATATTCTGCCTTAGTTGTGTGTCCCTCTTTCCTGTAGTCATGGGAAATATTTATCTATCTTTTTCAGCTCCAAGGGGACGAAGGGGATGGAAGAAATTTTATGCTGTGCTTAAAGGGACCATACTGTATTTGCAAAAGGTAAGGATGGTTGATAAACTCCTTTTACCACAGAATGATATTTTCTCAAGGCAAGGATTTCTATTAAATCTAAAATGCTCAATGGATTGATATTAGGAGAAATGTAATGTAGGAAGAAACCTACAAAATCTAGTCTTAAACCAGTGGTTCCCAAAGTGGGTGATACCACCCCCTGGGGGGCAGTGGGATGCCTTAGGGGGGTGCTGAGAGGCAAGGGTGGTGGCAGGGAGGTGCTAAGAGGGGCCAGGGGGCGGCATTTACACCCAATTGCCACGCTTTTCCCGCCACGCTTCTCCCGCCACTCGGCAGCAGGTTGCATGGAGGAGGGGCGGCAGGGGACCCCCTGCCCTCCCCTCACCTGCCCTCTGTGCACGAAAATGCCTGCCCTGAACTCCTCACCACTCCTGCCCCGGCCTCACTAAACCGCGCTTCTTTGCTGGCCTCGGAGCTGAAGGAACAGAAAGGCAGGAGGGGGGAGAGGGAGAAGGTGGGCCGCCAACCAGATGGGGCTCCCACTGGGAGAAGGGCACTGAAAGGAAAGCAAAGGGGAGAAGGAGGCGGCAGAGACACCTCCTGCTGCTCCGCTGCCACTTTCGTGGGATCACGAGGGAAAATGCCGCCCAGGGAGAGGAGATCGGATTTTGTGGGTCCTAAGGAGGCGAAGGCAGCGTGGTAATCCCCGGAATGATCTCAGCAGAGAAAAACACCTGCAGCTGGTGCTTGCTTCGTTAGCAGGGAGCACCGGTCTGTCCTAAGTGAGGTGAGGACTGAGGAAATGTGTTACTCATTGCTGGCTGCAGATCAGATCAGATTAAGGCTTCGTCCATTTAATTAAAGGCAAATTCCACGAAGTTCAGTTGAGTTGAGGGAAATATGGACAGTATAGGATCACAGCCTTTTTTTCTGGATGGGCAGGCATGAAATCGCTTATGTGAGGATTGTAATAGCTGTCTTCATCAAGACAACGTAATATATAGAAGAGTAAAACCTCCTTTCTTCCCCTAATACCAGTGGCACTGATCTAGTGTGATCAAAAGTGTGTGTATATAGTTCAAATGTACATCAACAGGAAGCTCTGTGTAATGTGATTGAGTTTAATTTAGAATAGAATAGAATAGAATAGAATAGAATAGAATAGAATAGAATAGAATAGAATAGAATAGAATAGAATAGAATAGAATAGAATAATGGAATGGAATGGAATGGAATGGAATGGAATGGAATGGAATGGAATGGTTCCTCTTGGAAAGGGAGAGAGAGAGAGAGAGAGAGAGAGAAGAAAGAGAGAGAAGAAAAAAGAGAAAGAAAGAGAAAGAGAGGAAGGAAGGAAGGAAGGGGGAGAGAGACAAAGAAAGAAGAAAAGAAAGGAAAGAAGGAAAGGAAAGGAAAAGGAAAGGGGGAGGAAAGGAAAGGAATGGAACAGGGGAAAGGGAAGGGGGGAGGGAGGGAGGGGAGGAGAGGAGAGGAATGGGAAAGGAAAGGAAAGGAAAGGAAAGGAAAGGGGAGGAAAGAAAGAAAGGAAAGAAGAAAGAGAGAAAGAAAGAAGAAAGAAAGAAAGAAAGAAAGAAAGAAAGAAAGAAAGAAAGAAAGAAAGAAAGAAAGAAAGAAAGAAAGAAAGAAAGAAAGAAAGAAAGAAAGAAAGAAAGAAAGAGAAAGAAAGAAAGAAAGAAAGAAAGAAAGAAAGAAAATGTTAGGAAGGAAGAAAGACAGACAGAAAGGAAAAAAAGATGTTAGGAAGGAACAAAAACAGACAGAAAGGAAAAAAGATGTTAGGAAGGAAGAAAGACAGAAAAAGAAAAAGAAAGATGTTAGGAAGGAAGGAAGACAGAAAGAAAGATTTTAGGAAGGAAAGGAAGGAAGGAAGGAAGACAGATAGAAAAAGGGGGAAGGGAGGAAAGAAAGAAAGAAAGAAAGAAAGAAAGAAAGAAAGAAAGAAAGAAAGAAAGAAAGACTTATGACCACAATTGAGCCCAAAATTTTGGTTGCTAAGCAAGAGCGTTATTAAGTGAGTTTCACCACATTTTACAAGTTGGCCACGCCCATCTGGTCACCTGACCACCAAGCCACGCCCACCTGAAGGGGGTGGGGGCGGGGGCGGTGAGGATGAGTTTGTAGCACCAAGGGGGTGGTGGACTGAAAAAGTTTGGGAACCACTGATCTAGTATATGAATATAAGACTGTTTAAGTTTAATCTGAAAGAGCTGTTAAAGATGATTAAAACATACTACATAATGGAACTGTTTGTGATCATGTATATTTGAAGGATTCAGTGATTCTTAGTTAAGGTTTTAGAAAGTATGAATGGTAGCTAATTGTTCAACATACTCTTAATATACAGATAAGAATTATCTATATGTCACCAGTCATATCACGGAGAGATATGTGGCATATATCTAACAGCCAAGAAATGCCAGACAGTATCTATATTTCTAAAGGAATATAAGGAACAGAATAATAAGGAATTATTATTATAATTCAATATAAGTCAATAAGGAACAGAAATATCAAGAAGAATGGGGATTATGTGATGAAACACTACTCACATAAATGCAGCAATCATATGAAACAACTATTACATGTGAAGACATTAGTAGGAACGCAATGCCTTAAGATTATAAGCAGGGGTGGGTTCCGGTTTTCTTCGCTGCCGGTTCGCTCAGGGACGCGCTGTAGGGGACGTGTGCGCGCGCATGCGCAGTACTTTAAAAAAAGCTTATGCTCATGCGCAGAAGCTAAAAACAAGATGGCAGCGCCTATGGCGTTGCCGGGAGAACCAGCTCGGGGGCGTGGCAGGCCTGGGTTGCTGCCAGTTCTAAAGACCCAGGCCACCAAGTTACTATCGGTTCTATAGAACCGGTCCAAACCAGAACCCACCTCTGATTGTAAGGGAATGCTAGTTAAATATCTTCAGGTACCCAGACTTTTATGGCAGTAACAAAATCATGGAGTCTGCAATCATCACAAGAGATAAACAATTCTGTGAAACATCAGTTATGCGACAGGGCCTCCTGGATCTCTGACGTTTGGGGCAAAATCCAGACTGGAAAGTCCTGGAACACTGCAGAAGAAAATTAGTCCAACAGCAAGGATGTCTGTATATAGGCCTTATTCAGTTTATAGCAAAAGGGAACATCAAATACTACAATAGCATCACACAACCTAATTCCAGTATATGTTATTGTGTAGAATTGTGTACCCAATTTTTACCACGTTGAATTAATAAACTCTTTTTTTAGAACAACAAAGTGCTTGTCTTCTGTAGACAATTTACTTTTAGACCTTGGTTAAAGTAAAAATATTACACTGTTCATACACTTGCCAAATATGAATCACTGCATTGATTAACTCATCAGTACATAAGTCCCTCTCCTTTACCCCAGGAAAAGCTTATTTATAACAAAATGCATCCCTGCTTCCTCATCATATATCACATGCATTAAAAATGCAACATTATACTTTGCAACCTGCATTTATTTTATTTGCTTGGTGTTTTTTTAAAAATTGTGCAGTATATAGCACTTGTCAACAACAGTCCCAGGGCTGCATACACAAAGTTTATAAAAGAACTAGCATGCTTTATACTTATAATTTGAAATAAATCCAAAAAAAATTGATTCAGTAAGAGTATTCAAAACTGAATTCCTTTCTTTATTGGGTCCAAGACATTTCTTCAGTCTTTATGCATTCCTCTCGTGACTATCATCTGATTCTGCTCTTTCCTATTTCTTTTTATGGTCTTCATTGGATTGGAGTCTCAGGCCTTTTAAAGGAAAATCTGGAGAAATATCTGTCAGCAGATATAAAGGGTCATTTCCAAAGGGTTATGGATGAACTGTTGTTTCTTTTTTGTCACAGGATGAATATAAACCTGATAAAGATCTTTCTGAAGTAGATCTAAAGAATGCTATTCGCATTCATCATGCCTTAGCCACAAAAGCCTCGGATTATAGCAAAAAATCCAATGTGCTGAAACTGAAGACAGCAGACTGGAGAGTGTTTCTCTTCCAAGCTCCGTAAGTACCACAGGAAAGATTAGGCAGGATTATTAGAACTTGGGGTGACTTATTTGAGATGATGTTTTTACACCTTCCAAAGGCTCTGGGGATCTGATGACATCGCCATAGAAACTGGGGTACTAAAAGGGAAAATAGGGCATATTCAGCCTGGCAGAAGCTTAACTCATCTGTTTCAGTTCTTAGGTTAATGAAAAACTGAACAATCATGACAACCATTAATTTGTTTGTAAATTTGAAATGATCTTGGAGACATCTGGGACCTCAAAAATGGGGGCTGAGATCCATGGATTGTGTCTCCCCAGTTATAAGCTCTCTTTTAATATAGCAAAGTTTCATGATCACATTAAGGTTCTTATTACAATTGACATTATCATCAGATTTTACTGTGAAATGAAAAATATCATAATTACTATCAAGCTCTAGGGAAATCAGAATATTCAGGCAGTTCAATGAGTATAAAGATGTATTGCAAGCTTAAACTCTCCACAAGAATCTGACCAACTAGCAGTCAAGGGAAATGAGTGGGAGATAAGAAAGTCATTCAAGTTGGATTGGACTTAGATCTCTTGTTGCGTGCTGGGAGTCGTGACATATGACACATTTGACCTCTCCCTCGGGTTCAGCCTAGTCGTCTCCTACAATTACTATGTAATTAGCATTAGAAGCCATTATCTGAAGACAAGGACAATTCTATAGTATCATAGAAGCAATTCAGGACTAGTCTATAAATACTGTGTAAAATAAAAATATTTATATATAGACAAAGACTAATTGTTACATACAGTATAATGAAGAGGCAGATCTAATCTATAAATTTCCTGGATTGTAAACATTGGGAATCCAGTGTAAGATAATCTATCTTCTTCAACATTAAAAGAAAAAAGAATATAAATCTCAACATAATTGTCAGGTTCCATAAATTGTCCAGACAAATATATTTATATCTATAATTATATCTATAAAGCACAAAGCAATTATAGCTTTCCCCTTCCATGTAATGAAGAAGTGGTAATAATCTAGGTCAATGGTTTTCAACTTTTTCTTCCCCACGGACCCCCTTTTGTGGCCATGGACCCCCAAGACTTAACTCAAGATTTAAATCATAACATTTTTTCAAGCCTACGCAGACCTCCTGTGATGACATTGTGACCCTGCCCAGGGGTCTGTGGTCCACAGGTTTAGAACCACTGACATAAAGTAGTAATTTTTCTGCAAGTCTAAGCCTGTGGCTGAAATACTAAATACTGTTGTTTGCATCCTGAAAATGATGAGCTCTCGCTTGATATGTTTATATCTGTTTGCTTATTCTGATTCCATTAAAATCATTTTTTCTTATTGTTTCAATGGCATCCTCTGTAATCTACCCTACCCAGGTCCCCACTTACATCTCGGTCCTTTGTTGTTCCTTTCCTTTATTTCCTTGTATTGCAATTGTTGATTAAGTTCATTTGTGTTGATGTTATTCTGTGAACTGTGTGGGGAATAATCTAAGAGGTTAACTTTAATGAAGCCTCATCAAAAGGAGCTAACATTTTCAACATTGCAAAAATTGGTTCCCATACATATCAGGAAGAAAAACCTGAAGTGGCACAAAAAGGAGCATGGCATATGACCGTTTGTATAATCTGTAACAAGAAACAGCAGCAGATGTCAGAATATGGTCAACCTTGTCAAGATCTGGGAACTTCATTAGCAGGCCATCAAAGTAGACCAGGGTTCAGACATGGGTTCCTGCCGGTTTGAACCGGTTCAATAGAATTGGTAGCGGGAATTTCCCCCCGCTCGCCGAACTGGCAATGATGGCCGGCTGGACACGCCCCCGAACCGGCTCTCTTGGCGGCGCCATAGGCGGCGCCATCTTGGTTTTTGCTTCTGCGCATGCATAGGAGCTGTTTTTTGCTTCTGCACATGCGCAAAAGCTGGGTTTTTAGCACCACGCGCCCGTGCGGTGCATCAGGAAGCGAACCAGCAGTGAGGTAAGCCAGAACCCACCCCTGCCATGGTTGTAATCTTGATAAGCAAATTGGAAACACCATCGCAGAAAGTGGCCATGGCAATCCATTACTGCTCCATTGCCAAGAAACCTGCATGTAGTCAGCCTTTAGAACTCAACTTGAGGGAGCCTCTATCTTTTAAGAATAATGCAAAGTAGAAGCCTTAATTAGTGATGTGAAAGAGAAAGGCATTCCACCTGATATGATAGGTCAGTTGAGTACCAATCATCAGTTCTCCTTTTCATACTAGTGGCACAGTAAATTTCTTTCTCTCTGGGTGTCTATGTTTCTGACCATTTGATTTTCAATGTTGCCTGCTTTCCATAGAAGTAAAGGAGAAATGCTGTCATGGATCCTGAGAATAAACTTGGTAGCTGCCATTTTTTCTGCCCCTGCATTTCCAGCTGCTATTTGCTCCATGAAGAAGTTCTGCCGGCCTCTTTTGCCATCTTCATCAACTAAACTCTGTCAGGTAAAACTGAAATGTGTGTACATAGGGTGGCCTGGAATTCAGGCAAGCACTGAATGAAACATGCATGTCTTTGCAAGAGCAGGATTTGCATCACAAATAATAGAATGCCCCAAACTCAGATTAAAGAAGACAAGTCACTTCTGCTCCCTCTTCACATGCCTTAGCTGGTCTGTTTTGTGATTAAGGCAGGAGGCAGATAGCTGGAATACTGCCTAAGAGAAGTTTCTTTCTATATCTTATGTGACTTATGCCACCTTTTTATTTAAAATACTTATAACCTGCCTAAGATAACTATGCTACGCTACGCTATGCATATTATATAATTTGAAAACAGCAAGAAGAATACATTTTGCAATATCATTTTTGAAATCAATCAGGCACACACATTTGTTAAAATAAAATAGTCTTATTCTACAGAAGGGATGAGTTAACATTTTCTTCTCTATCAGGAAGAACAGCTACAGTCCCATGAGAATAAAATGAGGCAAATTACAGATGAATTAACTGAACATAAACTGCATCCTGTAGTGAAATGCCTGAAGTCAAAAGAGGCTGAAGAATATCGTTTGAAGGAACATTACTTAATATTTGAGGTGAGTCTTCTATCTCCTACCATAGTTGGCAAATGATAGCTGCCAGTAGAAGAAGAACTAATTAACTTGATGAATTTTTGGACATGCACAAAAGCATCTGACAACTGGGCATCATAATCTACTTCTATCCTATGATTAAGCAAAAGGTGTTTCCTAATTGAGAAAAGAAGTTATGTCCTTTCAGGATTCACTATATTTTCTCTAGAGGAATCAGGAATAATTCTCAGCTGTAAAAGACATAAATATATCTGTGATTTGCATGATCCGTGCCACCTTATTGTTTTTTATTGCACATCTCCTAAATAATTTGCGGGACCGCATCTTGCCACATACCTCCCTACGACCGGTTAGGCCCCACAGAGTTGGTCTCCTCCAGGTCCCGTCAACCAAGCAATGCCGGTTGGCGGAACCGCGGGGGAGAGCTTTCTCTGTGGGAGCTCCCTCTCTTTGGAACCAACTACCACCGAAGATCCGAACCATCCTGCTGGCCTTCCGCAAAGCCGTGAAAACATGGCTTTTCAAGCAGGTGGGCTAAAATTAGACCAATGGAAACATCAGTGGTCTGCCCACGTATGAATAATGACAATGTTTTTTAAATCTTTTATAATTGTTTTTAATTAATATTATTATGCTTCTTTTTATTGATTGTTCCTCTTACATGTTGTACGCCGCCCTGAGTCCCTCGGGAATTGGGCGGCTTATAAGAATGAATGAATGAATGAATGAATGAATGATTAATTAATTAATTAATTAATTAATTAATTAATTAATTAATTAATTAATTAATTAATTAATTAATTAATTAATTAATTAATTAATTAATTAATTTTGGGCCAGATAAATATGTTTCATTCTATTTTACTGCTCTCCACAGAAAAACCGATATGAGACATATATCAACCTCTTATGTGCAAAGATAAAGGCTGGGACAGATGACCTGGAAAGAATTGAAGCCAACCTCTTCACAATGGAGACCCAGGATATTTCTTTGAGGAAAACTTGTTCCAGTCCTTCTATAACCCAAGGGCAGTTGTCCGTTGAAAGCATTAAGGCAGAAAAAGACACTCTAGAGCCAAATATTTCACACACAGGGAGTCAATAAGAGAGAGCTGGTTCTCCTTATCTGCAATCCGTGAGCACAATAATTTCTCAGATACAGAGTTACTTCAATAGAAAGAATTCAAAGGTGTTTTAGTTTACACTAATTCTATTCTGGTGCTTATGTTTTTGGAATTAGGCTGCCCATGTTGGTTTTCCTGAATGAATATGCAATAAAAGGGCAAATTTCACATAGAAGGGCTGCGTAGGTCTTTGGCCCACTGTTTGTCTTTGTGAGTACCTGCATTTTCCAATGAACAACATGTGTGAAACTATGATAACATGGGAACCCAGCTGAATTCATTTCTTTGTTTCTTTTTTAAAAATTACAAGTGAAATGGTGGTTCCAGAGCCCTTGCAATAGACTTACAAAGAAAACTATTGAAACAGTGGGAAGATTTTTATTCATTGCTGATAAGAGGTTCTGGACTGGACAGGTTATCTGTTGAATCACATTTCCACATGAAGTGTAAAAACTATATTAGTATACCTTCCTACTGCCAAACACAGGTATAGTTGGTTTCAGATATATAAACTTGCAATCTAACATAGGCCAAAACAATAGCAGGAATAAAATTCCTTTAATATACAGGGAACTCTTAGCAAGACTAAGTAATGTTTTGAAAAGTAATAGTTTTTTCCCTTTCTTTTTCTAACAAAATTCCATCTGACTTTGCTGCAGTAAAAGCTGCTCTTGCTATGCTCTCAGCTCTCAGCCTCTGTAAATAGCCAATTCACAGCTCTTGTTCCTGTTCCTTCTGCTTCTTCTTTGCCATCCAAGCATCTGCAAGATAACCTATGTGTGTGATGACCATAGAAAACTGAGTTGCAGTCACAGATAGTTGTACATATTCCATTTTGCTGTAAGCATAAATATACTTGCATAATGGGATGTTGTGCTTCTGTTCCTTTCTTGCTGTGATAAAAGTGGTTTTTAAGACCTCCAGCACTTTATTTATGGATTGATTCATCATCATCTTTTTTTCTATACATTTTTCACAGTCAATCAAGTTCCAGTTTTAAAGGATCTTGTAGCTGCTAATTACAGTAATTTACAGTTTATATTTTTGCAGCTTTTTAAAATAAAGATAATAAAGATATTTCTTTGGATTCTCACAGCTTTGGAGAATTTATAAATTATTGAGTTTCCATATTTCTTACCACCGAGGGATACCACCCTTTTTGTCACCAAATTTTTAACCATCCTTTTTGTATAGTTTGATAATTTTATTTGAAAGAATGCACTAAGAATTATGTACAAATAAATACTAAAACTGTTAATAAAGAAAATTCATTTAAAGCTCCATTTGGTGTTTTGATGATTTTTAACTATTCAGTAGAATATTTATCCTTATTTAATGATCCTTTGGGGAGATTTACTGAAACAGGGAGTGGTAATATTCACCCAATTATAGGTATAGTAACCATGAATAGAGGCAGGGTGCCAATAAAGGAGTGATGACTTCTGTTGATGATTACTGCTGATAGAGAATACAATGACATTTCTCTTTTTGGCCCCAGTTGACAGATTCCCATTTGTAATTAAATTATTCCATTTTGTGTAATTTGCAAATCTGATAAGTATTCCACTTCTTCATCAAAGTCATTATCAAAATGTTGATAAGTATAGGAACTAAGACTGTAACATCCCACTTTATACCTTCTTTCAATTTGATAAGGAATGATTGATGAATGCCTCTTGGATATGATTTTTAGATAGCTATATATTTACTTGTCATGCCATTCAAGTAGATTTAAGTAGCTCCATAATTAGAATATCATGGGTTATTTAGTCAATTGTTTTGGTCTTTTAATGACCCGATAATCCCTTGCATTGGGGTGGAGTCAGGGCAACTGAATGGAGCTGAGTGTTTACTGGCTGGTTACCCTTCCTGTTGCCAATGCAGAGTTTATAGTGGATAATTTCACATTGTGCCCAGAGAGAGAAATATGTGCTGCTACCTAGGATCGAACTCACAGCCTCCCAATTGTGAGGCGAGAGCTCCACCTCTAGGCCACTGTACCACCTATGGGTTATATTGTAGCCTGTCGGCCGCTGGCCTCTCCAGCAGCCAAATCAGATGAGGCAGAGACTTCTGGTTGATGTCACGGCAACAACGGCTGGAAAAGAGCAGGCTCCGCCGAGCCCTGCAAAATCCAGATGGTAACCGCTGTTGGGAGACTCCATGGGGTTATAGCCACCTTGTAGGGGCGGTGAAGGAAGGAGAGGTGCTTCACTGACCACGAGGATCTCACAATTTCCTCGTTAGAGGTCCGAAGCAAGCTCTCCCGAACAACAGCAGGGATGATGGCCATTTTTGGCAGTCACAAAGCTGGGACAATCGGGAACACAAGATTTGTGCTGAAGCAGTTGGTGGGCAGAGCATTGAAACTGGGTGAGCTAATTACCAACTTTTACTCTAAAGACCTGATTTAAGTACAAGAATTTTAAAAGATAACTGCCAAACCTAAGAAAGCAGAGACTAAATATACGGAGGGGGGAACCCTGAAAATCAAGAGGCGAAAGAAGCCTAAGTGAAGCTTTAAAACACAGAAAGCTTGAAAGAAACTTAAACAATTTGAAAGGTGATTTTTGGGAGAAACTGTCTTGTTTATTTGTATTTTTAAACCCCCTGGATTTATTGGATAATCTGTTTTTGACAGACTGTTTAATGTTGGATTTGGGAATAAGAGAGCCATCTACTGGAAGAAGAGGAGTACTACAGCACTATAGCCGCAGCATACTCAGTGAAAGTAAATTCAATACTAATACACATAATAGAAGTAACAACATCTGGAGGACGGGCTGACCTTGACTCTACTGTTAGAAGACGAGTTGGATAATTTGAGAATATTTAATGAGATTTTTTCCCTTTTGAAGATTTCTAAAAGGAACTAATTTGCAAACAACTAAACTTTATTAAAATTGGCTATTGGATTATGGATCTGAAAGATTGGAGAAATCTAGTGGGTTAATTTGGATTTGGATTATTAATGTTATTCAACAGAACATTCTACGAGACAAAAGAAGAAAGGTGTCAGAAGAAAAGAGAAAAGGAAAGTTAAATAAGACTTTAAAATTTGGACAATTGGGAAGATATATAGTTGGAAAACTACAGTATAAAGCTGTAAATTATTAAGAATTTTAAAGATCATAAGTTTAGGGGTTTTGGAGGTATAATTATGGGATTGATGAAATTTTATTAAACAGGAGTTTTCAAATATTGAGACGGAACTATAGAAATACACTTTTTATAATTTTTATCAAATTGTTATAAAATGGATTTAAAGGGGACAATAGAGATATATGAAGAAATATTTTTAATGTTAAAAAGTGTGCGTGAATCTATAAAGAAAAATGAGACAAGGGGATTGTTTAAAGACACAGAAATGAATGTAGAAGTTACTCAACAATTGGGGGAAAAAGAGGAACACGATACTCAAGAAATAGATGAGAAATTAGAAAAAGCAGTGGAAGGGAAAAATCAAAATGAGACGCAAGAAGTTAAAAAATAGAGAAAGGATTACCGTATTTTTCGGAGTATAAGATGCACTTTTTTACCCCCCAAAATAGGGTGAAAACTTGGGTGCGTCTTATACACCGAATGCAGACCCACCCACCCACCCACCCGCCCCCACCCTTTGGCCTCTGTCTTCCAGCAATTTACCTGCTTGCAGGAAAGAGGGAAGAGCCTGTAAAGCCAAGCAAGTCAGTAGTAGCTTCCCGACCTACAGCTGATTAGGTTTGCCACGTGGGAAAATGAAAGTGAAACTAGCTGCAAAGGGGCAAATAGCTGGGAGAGACACACAGATTTTTATTTTCTGCTGGATGCAAGGGGGTAAGTGAATAACTATAAATGTCTGTAGAATGTTCAAATTATTAGACTTATTTTTTAAAGACTGCTTTATTATTGTTCTAGCCAGGTGTCTCCAACCTTGGCAATTTTAAGACTTGTGGACTTCAACTCCCAGAATTCCACAGCCAGCTTTGTTAGCTTTGCTGGCTGTGGAATTCTGGTAGTTGAAGTCCACAAGTCTTAAAGTTGCCAAGGTTGGAGACCTCTAGACAACTTAACAAAATAAAGAAGCTTTTTAAAATAAATGCTTGCTCTGAAGAGGTCCAGTGCCATTGTATCTTCTTTTAAATAATAGAGAATAATGTATACTTCCAGAAATTTTAATTAATTTTAACAGTTCTGTACAAGTATAGTCTGAAATGTAACAGTGTCCTGTTTAATATTAGAGTTTAGTTACCTTGGAGTAAATCTATTTAAATAATTGGGAGGAGTTAGTGTGACTACATTTAAGAAAACTTTCTGGCATAATGTACATTTCTCCAATTCTTTGCTATTTCTATGGGTCAAACAGTAAACAGCAAACAGTGTATATCATCTGTGCTGTTTGCTGTTTACTGTTTGGCAAATTGCTTGGAGGCAGAGGCCTTTTTTCCTTGTTTTCCTCCTCCAAAACTAAGGTGCGTCTTATACTTCGGTGCGTCTTATACTCCGAAAAATACGGTAAGTAAATAAATAAATAAATACTCCACCCGCACCTGTACAAGGGAGTACTCGTTTATTTGGTGACATTCTCATCTTCAGCGAGACCCTAGAGGAACACGTGAAACTAGGGCAGCAAGTCCTAGAAAAACTTCTGGCCGCCAAGCTGTACGCAAAACTGTCTAAGTGCGAATTCCACAGAACCTCACTAGACTACCTGGGGTATCGCATTTCCAGCTAAGGGATAGAGATGGACCCAGGAAAAGTGAAAGTGGTGCTAGATTGGCAACCCCCACGCACCCGCAAGCAACTACAAAGTTTCTTGGGCTTCGCTAATTTCTACCGACAATTCATCCCAGCTTTTGCAGAGGTGGCGCTGCCACTGACCAAACTGCTAAAAACAGGCCCATCGCCAACAAAACCAAAGTCTAACCAGCCTATTGGGTGGGCGATGGAATGCCAAAAAGCATTCGAAAAGCTGAAGCGGCTCTTTGCCCAAGAGCTGATTTTGCAACATCCCGACCCAGAACAGCAATTCATAATTCAATCTGATGCCAGCGATGTAGCTGTAGCAGTGGTCCTATTGCAGAAAAACAAAGAGGGCCAACTCCTGCCATGTGCTTACATTTCAAAAAAGCTCACAACCACTGAAAGGAAGTGGCCCATTTGGGAGAAAGAAGCCTATGCAGTTCGTTGGGCATTGCTCACCTGGAGACAATTCCTAGAAGGGGGTAAAGTGCCATTCAAGGTATGGACAAATCATAAAAACCTCGAAACCCTGAAAAGCCAAAGGAAGCTGTCACCAAAACAAGTCCACTGGGGGCAATACTTCAGGAGATTTAAATTCAAGCTGAAACACATCCCGGTTGGGAAGAACTTACTGGCAGACACTTTGTCCAGAAAGCCACAGTATGGCAGCCAAAAAGAACAGGAGGTGCACGCCCTCATCCCCCTTCAACAGGAGGAGACGGCAGCACAAGTTATTACCTGAGGCCAAGCTAGACGACCGGGTGCTCCTGGGCAGGACAAATGGACCGCAGCATTGAAAGCTGCTCTGCCCAGTGACCCCTGGCTCAACAACAACAAAGAAGTCTTGACCATGAGGGAAGGCTTGGCCTGGAAGGGATCCAAACTATACATACCTGCCAGCTTGAGACTGGAAGTACTACAACGAAACCATGACTCCAAACTGGGAGGGCATTTTGGGTTCCTAAAAACTCTCCACCTAACCCAGCGCCAGTTTTGGTGGCCAAAGATGAAAGCTGAGGTGGAAGACTACATCAAAAGCTGTGCCTGGCCAGGAAAAATTGGCCAGGAAAACCGCCTGGATTACTGCAGCAAGTGGCTAACCCCAGCAAACCCTGGGAAGAGATTGCAATGGACTTCATCATAGAACTCCCAGACAGCAGCGGAAATACAGTAATTTGGACAGTCATCGACTTGTTTTCCAAGCAAGCCCATTTCATCGCTTGCTCAAGTCTACCGTCGGCCAGGAAGCTAGCAAAGCTATTTCTCAAACATATCTACCACCTACACAGCGTGCCAAAAAGAGTCATCTCCGACCGAGGTGTACAGCCAAATTCTGGAGAGAGTTCCTGAGGGCGATTGGATCCACACAAGGACTCAGCTCGGCTTTTCATCCGAGTACGAACAGGGCGTCTGAACGTAGAAATGCAATGGTCGAACAATACATCCGTTGTTCTGTGGATTACCAGCAGGACAATTGGTCAGAGTTGCTACCATTTGCTGAGGTAGCATATAACAACGCTGTCCATAGCAGCACTGGACTAACTCCTTTTCAGGTATCCAGCAGCATGGAATTCATTCCTATGCCTGAACTACCCACAGAGACCCCCACTTCCATGTCTCTCACTGAGTGGATGGAGACACTGAAAAAAGGGTGGGAGAACACCAAGAAAGCACTAGCTGAAGTGGCAGAAGCATACAAGAAGCAAGCCAACAAACACTGATCGCTACAGCCCCCCTTCCGAGTGGGGGATAAAGTTTTCTTGTCTACCAAATATATCCGATTGAGAATGCCTAGCAAGAAGCTAGGGCCAAAAATTTTGGGTCCTTTCCCAAGTGTTAAAATTATCAACCCAGTCACAGTTCAGCTTGATTTACCTAGAATATTGGGAAAGATTCATCCTGTATTCCATTGCAGGTTATTAAAACCTGTGATTGGGTCAAGCTTAAGGATACAAACCCAACCACCACCTCCTCCTGTAGTCATACAAGGGGAGACTCATTAACAGGTGACAAAGATTTTAGACTCCAGAATGTATAGGGGTTACAATATTTAGTACATCGGAAGGGGTACCCTTTGTCAGAAGCTACCTGGGTAAAAAGTTGGAATGTAAAAGCTGAGAGGCTACTGAAGCAATTCCTTGATAAATATCCGGACAAGACAAAGGGTCCCCCTGGGAGGGGAGGGGTGGTTGATGATGCTGTGTTAACCTCCTGTTATTTTTCTTTCTCTCCCTTTAGGATACGTTTCTTTTCTGAGGGCAGGCCGCCTTTCAGGCCGAAGCTATTTTAATTGGGATCTTAGGCCTGCCACACTTTATACTATTCTACTACGCATTTTGTATTGTGGGAGAATGGGAGGGGGGATTGTTTGAAGTTGCTGGCATGCAGCCATAACACATTCTTTCTAGGAAGCCAAGGTCATCCTTTGTCTCTGCACCTCTGCACCTGCACGGAAGGAGATAGGTGGACTCTGCCAGCATGGCAATTGAAGATTGGACAACGTGATGGATTTGTGGGTGTGGGGGCAAGGGCTTGAACTTTCAACTGGGTGGTGAAACCTGGAGGACTTCAGATTTGGGATTCACCCAGATGTACCAACATGGCTCTGTTGATAAATTGGAACTTAGAGGAATACTTTGCCTCAGATTCTGATTTAGTTTTGGATGCTATTTGGAACCCTGACACCCTCTGATTGGCAGCAGAAACAGTGGCCATTTTGGAAAGACTGAAGCTGTTACAACCGGGATAAGAAGATTATGAGCTGGAGCGGTTTGTGGACAGAGGATTGGAACTGGGTGAGACAACTTTGAACTTCTATATTAGAGATTTAAACCCAAATAAAAGAGTTCTTTTAAAAAAAGACTCTCCAAAACGCTAAGAAAGTGGCGATTTAACACATGGAGAAAGATTATAGATCCAAAAGTGAAACAAACTTTTAATGGAAGACTATGAAGCTTTAAAATATAGAAAGCCCAGACTGGAACTTGTAGTAGTGTGAAAAGTGACTGAATTTGTGGATAACACTGTCTGATTACTGGAAGAAATTGTATAAGGAAAAAGGTTTTTTTCCCCTCTCCTCGATCTTTTTGACAATCAGCTGTTCTAGTTTTGCTTTGTTTAATGCTGGAACTTAGAGTGGGGGTGCCACCTACTGGTGAAAGAAGATATTATACTAGTACACCATGGGAAAAGACCTTGGCAAGTGAGGATTGATTGATAACAGAAGAAAAACAAGATGGAGAAGACAGGAAATAGTGAAAGGCAAACAATACCTGGAAGGCCTCTTTACTTTGGTTCCATATCTACTGCCATTTTGGCTGCTTGGAATTATTTAATGAGCCTTTTGAAGATTTTTAAGGCAAGGTGGACTATAAATAACAAGAAACATATTTGAAACTGAACACTTGATTCTGTGGATTAAAGAGATTTGGGGAAATCTGGTGGGCCAATCTGGATTATTAATACTATTTGATAGACCACTCTACGAGGCGAAAGAAGAAAGAAAAAAGACCAAAAATTAAACAA
This sequence comes from Diadophis punctatus similis, assembly GCA_023053685.1. NCBI lineage: Eukaryota > Metazoa > Chordata > Lepidosauria > Squamata > Dipsadidae > Diadophis > Diadophis punctatus. The sequence goes on along the minus strand of JALIGW010000003.1, from coordinate 109,585,050 downwards.
GACTTAAAAATTTGGATAATTTTGAGGGTGCAAATTGGAAAATTTTTAGGACTATAAATTTTGGGGATTTTGAGGAACAGTCTTGGGACTGAGTAAAATTTACTAATACTGACATTTTTGGTGTTTCTGGGCAATTGGGATATTGGAATCTTGGTGGAATATTGAGTAACTTTCAGCCTATTAAATTATTAAAAATGTTTCAACGGGGAAAACAAATACAGTTCATAAAGAAATATTATTGATGTTTCAATTTATATAGGAAGATATGGAAAGAAATCATAGGGAGATGATGGAACTGATGCAGGATACAGATGTTAGACTAGAAACCCACCAGCAAATTACAGTAAAAGTTGAACAAAAAACTCAGAAAATGTAGGAGAAATCAGAAGGAGCTGAGGAAAGATTAGAGGAGATAAATCAAAAAATGATACAAGCACATAAATATATGGAAGAGATAGTAATAATTCTTAAAACGGAACAGATAGATTACTCTTTAAGAGCTCAAAATATAGAAGAGAATAAAGAGAAAGATCTCCCAAAAGTGATGAAAGAATTACGGATTGGTGCTCTAGAGATCCAACAGCAAGAGATAGGTGTTGAGGCAGATGCAATACTTAAGATTACATAAGCATGATGCAAGGAGATACAAGATCCCAAGGGAGAAACATGAAAGATTTACCAATAAGTCAATAAGAGTTGAAATTCTAAAAAGGACAAGAGATGATGGATAGATATAGAATACTTCTTAATATGGTGGCTATTTTATTAAGAGTTAGAAAAAACAGGTAGAAAGTAGAAATTGGGAAAATAGTATTATGTATACTGATATATAATAGAATATTATAGAGAAATGTTAGAAGTTGAAAAATTATGATTATGTATATTTAAATAATATTATTATCATTAGTATAGTGTATAAAGTATATCGACCCAGACACTGTTCACTAAGCACTTATGGATGTTAAAGAAAAAGCTATAAATAAAATTATATATTAAAAACAAATTGGTTTCCTCAGACCAGAGAATCTTGTTCCTCAGAGTCTGGAAGTTCTTCAGATGCTTTTTTGCAAACTCCAAGTGGTCTTTCATGTGTTTTGCACTGAGAAGAGGCTTCCATCTAGCCACTAAGCCCAGATCGTTGGAGGGCTGCAGGGATTGCTGTCCTTATGGAACTCTGACCATCTCTACACAGGATCTCTGGAGCTCAGTCAGAGTGACCATCGGGTTCTTGATCACTTGCCTTACTAAGGCCCTTCTCCCCCAATTGCTCAGTTTGACAGGGTGACCAGCTCTAGAAAGAGTCCTAGGTGGGCCAAACTTCTTCTATTTGAGAATTATGGAGGCCACTGTGCTCTTAGGAACCTTCAGTGCAGCAGAAATTTTATTGTAGCCTTCCCCAGATCTGTGCCTTGCAATAATAAAGGAGGCACCTGAGCTAAATTTCACATTTGCAAAGGGTCTGAATACTTATGCCAATATATTTCAGTTTTTTCTTTTTAATAAATTTACAGGCATTTCTAAAATTCTGTTTTCACTGTGCCATTATGGGGTACTGAGTGTAGATTAATGAGAAAAAAATAATTTCAACAACTGTAGAATCAGGCTGCAGCATAACAAACTTGACAAAAGTGAAGGGGGTCTGAATACCTTCTGAATGCACTGTAGGTTGATAGAGTCATGTGCTATTCCTCTTAAAATAAAAAATCCTACAGTCACTTTCTCTGCAATATTCCTGCTATTTCATTTCCTCAGTTAAATCTTCTCTGTTGGTTGGAGCCAGGATTAGCTCATTCTCTTGGGCCATCCTCCATCTTCACAAGGAGAAAGTTGTCAGCAACCTAAATCATGAACAACCATGCTTGGAATAATTTGTCTCTCAACATATGTCAGGATAATTAATCTCTCCCTCAATACTACTTCATGAATGAGCTTTGGGGCTCATTCTTCCAAAGCTCTTATGAATTGTGCTCTTTTGTTCTAGAGAAGCATGCAAAAATGAAATGGCAATTGTCAGAAAATATGATCTTAAAAATCAAGTGCTGTTGACAAAACATATGTTGATGTTAAACAAAACATGATGCTGTTGAAAAAACATAACATAATGTAATACCTGATAATGAGCAAATTAAAAAATTGTTTCATAACTTTCACTCTAAATTGTATAAATGCAGGCATTAGATAAGTAAAAAATAGATGAGTGTGTGTTAAAACAACACTTGCTGAAACTTTCACAAACTCAGAGACAACTTATGAATGAACCAATAACTACTTTTGAAATATCAGTAGCTCTAAGAAAAATGAAAACAGGTAAAGCTCCTGGCCCAGACGGGCTTACAAGTCAATACTATAAATGTTTTGAAGACAAATTCCTTCAGCCATTAAAGGATATAATGAATGATATTTTACAGGGAGGAATGATACACCCAATCTGGAAAGAAGCTAATATTGTGTTGTTCCCGAAGGACGGTCAGGATGTTATGATGATAAAGATTATAGACCAATTTCACTATTAAATAAGGATTATAAATTATTTGCTGCAGTTTTAGCAGAAAGATTTTAAAAAGTTTTACAGGTATATATTCATGATGACTAATCTGGATTTCTGCCAAAAAGACAGTTAAGGAATAACATGAGGACTGTCTTGAATATTATAGAATACTTACAGTATCATAATGAACAACAGGCAGCTTTAATATTCTTAGACGCAGAAAAGGCCTTTGACAACTTAAATCCTGGAAGAAATGGATTTTGGTGGGAATTTTATCCAAGGGGTCAAAGCTGTTTATACATCACAGCAAGCAAAATTGTTATTAATTAGAATTAATTTTAATTAATTAAAAAGTAATTAAACTTAACTAATGGATGTGAAATCTGAAAGAGTACAAGACAAGGATGTCCTTTGTCTCCTTTGCTGTTTATCCTGGTGTTGGAAGTTTTGAATAGAGATATCAGGCAAGATTAGAAAATAAGAAAATTGGGTTAAAATGTACACATGGGTATTTGTATGCACATGTATACAATAATACAAAGAATTTTAAAAGCTAATGTTCAGTTGAAACTAGAACTGTTTTTGCTGGGATTAATGAGCAGTTAGAAAAGGGACATGGAAGATTATTCTTATGTAAGAATACCGCTTCATGACTATCACATGCACTCCTTAGTGGAATGAATCTTTATGTTTACAGTATATGTTTATGTATACAGTATAAGCCACATTATCTTATGGATCAGTGTCTCATTCAATAGATTGCCAATGTAAACAGAGAATGGGAGATTTTTTGAGATTCACTGTATTGGATCCAGAAGTTTTCATTTTTTCCAACTGATATTTAATGTATCAAGATTTGCAGATTATTTTGGATAATGAAATACTAAATGAAGAATACTAAAGGAATCTCATGAATTTGAATAAAAACACTAACATTTAAATAAACAACCCAATCATATGCATGTTTATTTAGAAGTCAACCCATCCATCAAGCAGAGTTTACTCACAAGTAAATCTGCATAGGATTGCAACATTTATGAAAGTGCAAATTTATGCTCATGTGGGACAAAGTGGTCTAACATTACATATTTCAAAATCATTTATTCAAAGGTAGGCAACCTGGAGTTTTCCAGGTGTTTTGGACTGAAATTCTCCAAATATTTAACATGCTAGTTGGGAATTCATGGAGTTGTGATCTAAAACATCTGGAAGACATAGAATTATCCTCACTTAAATATTTATCGATGGATCTGGACTCAGTTGGGTTAATCAGATGATCATTTTAGCTTAAAAAAATCAGGCATCCAAAATGAGATCCCAGTAACATGAATAATTTGAGATTACCCCCATTCTATCTCATCTCTCACCACCAAATGTAAAATTGATTTTATAATCATTGTAGCCATTTCTTACTTTTATTTATAGTATTAAAAAAATTCAAGTGTTAAACAGTCAAGAGTTCTAACATCCAGACAATCCAGAGCAAAATTTTACAATCTTTTTTATGACAAAGTAGCAGCTTTTCTACTAGACCTTGTTAGGCATTAGGAACAAAGGATTTAAAATACTTTATTGCTAAAAAGTAAATGAATACTGGCAACTGTATTTTGTCTTTTCAGTTCTAGGTTCTCCATGCATCCAATTTATAGTATCTGAAATGCAAAGGACATGCAAAGTGAAAATAGAGAACGAAAGAGGCAGGCAGGCCATAATGTCAAAAAGAGGCTCCACAGGAAACTGAAAAGAGCCATTTTCTCTGTTTCAGGGAAGTTTTCTTGCCACCTACAACCAGAAAGCTCTTTAGCTCATCAGCCAGGATACCTGTGGCTTTATTTTTAAATGGAAAGTTCTTGTGAAATGCTCAAATGTTACATTTACAACCATCGTTACAAAATGGAGCACACAAAACAGCATTGTCTTTGATGTTTCTTTCCATGGGAAAAAGACTGAGGCAAGGTTAGCATGCTGGTGGCACTATCTCAGGAGAAGGAACAAGGAAGGAGGGATAGAAGGGGATGGCATACTTAAGAGACATCTAGATCACTGGAGGATTTTGAAACCCTTTCTCAACGGCGCCTTGTATGTCTTGTATGTTCCATGATGGGGGATCATGTTTCTTTGATGATCAAACTGTGGTCAGAATTTGGAGGACATTTTTGTTCTGTGCATGCACAGCAGTGGCTTATATCATTACTAAACAGCTAAAGTTTATTTCCAGAAATGGTGTCAAAACAGATTTTAGGAGCAGCATTACTTGAACTAGTATTATTTAATGATTTGCAATGCTTGGTTTCGAGGGTGGTGGTGGTATTTTGATCACAGACCTCTTGAGGATCAGAAATACATTGGAAGGGCTATAGATACTGTGTAATCCTCTTTCCTTTCTTCTCCACCCCCTTTTTTGTTTATTGTTTGTCATCAGAGAAACCAATTTTTACTTACCAGTAATATTTTCCCTGCTAGAGAAAAATATTTATGAAAACATTGAAACATACATCTATGCGCACATGTGCAGGAGGGAAAGGAAATGGGAAAGACCGAGAGCATGTTACTTTAGCAACACTAGATCATTAATCTCTAGGTATTGAGGAATTTCAAATGGAAAAATGCTGACTGGAATATTTTATAACGAATTGTCCTGAACATTAAGCCTGTGTTTCAAGAATGCTTAAACATAATATTCAGTGTGGACTCTGGCATTCACATACAGCAAAAAGGCACCACAATATTTTTTAATGATTTGTAGTCAAAAATTGGCCCATCTTTTAAAATGTTTTTGTTAGTTTCTGTTTTTCTGAGAAGCTGTAAATCAAGATGTTACATATAAATAGATTCCTTACAAAAAGGTCTTTGCCATTAGCTCTTATAAGACATCATTGCTAAAATGAAAATAAAACATTTCATTTGTTATATTTTTGCATTTTTTATATAAAATAAAAATTTGTCTTTTCTGTCATGTTATCTTCCTCAGTACTGATGTATTCATGGAAGTGGACATGAGGAAGAGTGTGTAACACCTAAGGTGGAGCAAAACCTTGGCTGGATCTGGTGTGTGTTTGTTGGCTTTCACCCTGTGCATTGAATCTGCTGAAAGAAGAGAAAGTTCTGTTGTCAGCTGAGCAGTACAAATCTGTGTCCATTGCCTCCATGTTCCGATTGCTTAAGAAGGGGGTGCTCTCAGCTATCAGCTCCTCATCAGACTCACTGTATGAGGCGCTGCTGACCGAAAAGGAATCTCGAAGCATTCTGCCTCTGTGAGACAGGTGGCCATTCAGTTTAGATCTCCTCCACCGCCTGTTGCCACTGCCTGTTCTCTTTGGCTGTTCTAGTGCAGTGATGTACTCATGGGTTGTCTCGTATTCATCATCCTCTGTGATGCGGAAGGGACTGGAGGGCAAGCTCCCTGTGCTCTCATTCAGATAGTTCCTTCTTTGGTAGTAAGTATCATACCTCTGTGTATCTTGACAGGGGGCTTGGTACCTTCTTAGCAATGGCTGTTGCTCCTCCACTTGGAAATTAATGGATGCAGCCGGGGGAAGTGAGACCACATGAGCAGAATTAGGAGAAGTTATTTCAAAGGTGGGCATGTGGGCTGAAGCTGAGCAATGGAAGTCAACAGGGGACAGGCGCGCTGGGGTAGTCAAGGCAGAGACATATCTAGAAAAAGAAACAATGGCATTGGTATCCAGCTTAAATCTTAGAACAAAAGGCTGAGTCTTTCAGCACAAACTTTTCCATTCCAATAAACACTTTGATCAGGATAAAATAAAAGAAAGGGAATTTTCTCTGAGATTGAAGTAGATTCACAGAATAGAATATGATTTTTGTCATAACAGAAGGGGAAAGTCTACTGATCAGACATAGATTTTTCAGTCCAAAATAAGAGCTGGAAAGAAGCAGAAATACACAGGGTTATGATAGACATTAGGGTTAGTTAATAAAATGTCTGACTTATTCATGGAGCCAACTGGTAATTTAAATTGGGTATCTGGCAATGTTAAAAAATCTGATACACTGAAGTACCTGAAAATCCTCAATATGGTTTTTCTTGGGATGAATTAGCTTCAATGCTAAATATGCCAGAATAAAATTCCAGACAAACAGATGGCTCACCTATTATTACCAGGGTACAGTGAATGTTCACCAGCCTTGAGCAAAGTACATATCTAAAGGTTAATTTTGGAGAGATTCATAACATAAAGTTTTGAGTTCTTTTTTATGTTTATTCTATATGCTTATTAAAATTTATAAATAGTCTTGGGAATGCTTTGTGAGATTAAATGTATACAACATGACAATGACCATGGTTGTATTAATATTTTCCTTTCTTTTTTTTCTTGTTTGTTTTCATTATATTTCGATGCTGATCTGTGATAAAAATATCTGTTCTCTCTCCCACTGATCTAGAATATTTATATACTGTGTGTGCTTTTTTTTAAAACTTGGGATGGATACAGGCTATGCAGTTACCTTCTTATCAGTTTTTATTATTCATAATTACTTTTTATGGCAGACTTCCTTGCAATATGGAATATAGTTTTTATTTACAGTCACCCAAATAGCAAAAAACAGTAAAATCAAAATTAAAACAGCCGAATCACTAAAGGAAAAGAGAACGTTAGTTTAATTTATCTCTAATGTATACCTGCTATGAAGAACAAAAGCTTACTCACTTATCAGAGTAACCAGGCAGGCTGGGTTAAACATCAATTTAATGAGTAACTAAAAATAGTCAGCCAGATCTGAGCCTCTGCCCTCATGATGCTCAAATCCAGTCTTAAAGCTACATTAGAATCACATTTGGGCACTTGCAAAATTACTCTCAAAATTGTTGATTGTAGTTGAAACCCAGTTGGAATAAGGGTCATTTGCACAATATACAATAAACTGTACCATTATTTCTGCCTCAAATAGTTTCAATGTGACAGGGATATAATGTCCTCCTTTGGAGCAAAAAAAGGTTAAAGCAGCCACAGAAGCTATCTGTGGCACTTGGCTTATATAATCTAAATGTACGATTCTCCACCCACATGAGTCTAACATTATCCCTAAGTCATTAGGAATAGTATATTATGTAAGTTGTTTGTTGAAGTATAAAATACCAAATCATTAAAGTAGATTTTTACTACATACTAGTATATTAGGTGACTAATTCTCAGTATTAATAAATGTACTTAATTGGACTATTTAAGTCTTTTACAAGATTGTGTGTGTTGATAGTTGATAATTATGTGGCACATACACATTGGCAAGAATATTTGATATTCAGTCAAATATTCTTGCCACTACATACCCGTATTTTTCGGAGTATAAGACGCACCTTTTTCCTCCCTAAAAGTGGCTGAAAATTTGGGTGCGTCTTATACTTTGAATGTAGCTTTTTTTCCAGCCCTAACTAGGTGCTAACAGATCTTCCCAGCTCTTACCGGCTTGCAGGCTCTTTCATTGTTATTCTCTCAGAAGAAGGTTTTTCCAGCCCTAAGTCTTTGCAGGGTTTTTTTCATTGCTCTACTTGCTCTGAATAAGTTTTTTTCTAGCCCTAACTAGGTGCTAACGATCTTCCCAGCTCTTACTGGCTTGCATGCTCTTTCATTGTTACTCTCTCAGAAGAAGGTTTTTTAAAGTCCTAACCAGGGGATAAAATAATGTGCTGAAGCTGACCAGACTAAGGACGCTAGCCAGATGAATACCTGGTAGGCAGATTATTTTCCCCTATTTTCCTCCCCCAAAACTAAGGTGCGTCTTATACTCCGGTGCGTCTTATACTCCGAAGAATACGGTGTATGCCATTTTCTCATAAATGGAAATAATTTTATTTTGAATATGTCCAGGTATCAAAGTCAATGCAAGTATCTATTTCAGACCACTCTCCACTGAAGCTTATAGTTTTATTTCATAAATAGATCACTGTAGCACAATCATGTATTTACAAAACAGATAGAACATTTTGTTTTATTTCAACAGCAATTCAGTTGCATTTTAGTGTATTAATGCAGCTTTTTAGATAAAGAATCAATACTGACTGAAAATTATGTCATGTTCCTTTACAGTCAGTCATACTTCCATAGTTTTCAATGGTTCTACTATTGTTGTATTGTTTGATTCTTTGTAATCTTAACTGATGCTTTATCAACATTTGTGTAATATTAAAAATAATGATTTGAAATTTGTATTTTTGTTGTTAATGTTGTTAACACTATTACTGCATGTTTCTTCAATAAAACATAACAATGACAAAAAAAACCCGAACTGATTTGAATTCAAGATAAAGAAACCTGATCCACACTTTCAGTTTTTTTTCTTCAGATCAATCCCCCCTCCCACCCCCACAAGTATTACCATGCTCTTATTATGCTCTTATACCTTATTGGCAGGTAGGGAAGTGGTAGGAAAGAGAGATGGAAGGAGAGATTGAGATTCCAATTAGAGAATCTCTTTTTCTTTTTCACTTCTAAGCATTTCAGGGGCGCCAATACAAAGAACATGACAAAAAGTATTTCAGTGGTGTCTGTGTCTGGCAGCAGGAAGAATACTTTCACCAATTCTTTTCTTGTCAGACCCTGGGGTTTGATTATATCTGAAACAAACTCTGCACTCATTAGAGCCCCACCATACAGAACCATTTTTGTAAGAATATGTGTTTTACTAGAAATTGTCTGCTCACTGTAACAGCATTGCCAAAAAGGCATTAAGAGTTGTTAACCTACCGTGTTTCCCCGATAATAAGACATGTCCTGATAATAAGACCCACAGGGCTTTTCGGGACATGCGTTGAAATAAGCCCCCCCTGAAAATAAGCCCCCCCAACTACTTCCGGGAAAAGGGGAGGGACATGCTGGGAGCCGCTCTTTTGAATGAACGGCACTCTTTTGGCTGGGAGAGAGAGAGAGAGAGATCCTTGTGTCGCCGCCGGCAGGAGCGAGTTTCAAAACGCTGCCGGAGACAGCCCAGAACAGCCGAGCCAGTCCTGCAGGGGGTGCGTGTAGCCACCTCTCACTTACTCTCTCTCTCTCCCGGCCAAAAGAGTGCCCGCTGCAGAAAGAGCAGCTCCCGGCCAGGAGAGCGAGAGTAAGCCCCTTCGGCTCTGTCTCCCAATGCCACCTCCCTCTGCCTCCTGCTGCCGCTGCCGCTGCCTCCCTCACTCACTCGCCCGCTGCAGAAAGCAGCTCCCGGCCGCGAGAGCGGGTGCGCACACACCCCGCGGGACTAGCTTGGCTCCTCTGGGCTCTGCCTACGGCAATTTAAAACACCCTTCAGCCCGCAAGGAAGAGGGGGCGAGCATCAAACCCTGCCTCCGTGCAGGCAGGAGCAAGTTTCAAAATGCTGCCGGAGGCAGCCCAGAGCAGCCGAGCCAGTCCCATGGGGTGTGAGCATGGCCGCCTCTCATTTGCTCTCTCTCTCTCACGGGGCAAGGGGGAGAATCAGGACAGGCAGAAGCCACCGGGTAAAGAGTAACCAGAATCAAGGGAATCCTCTCCCGCAACAGCTGGAGTTTGGGGCAAAGAAAGAAAGACTTCTGCTGCTTTCCTTCCATGTAATTAACAACTTCTCACACTCGCGATACCTTTTCCTTTACATTTCAAGAAGTTTCCCTGCAAAGACCTGCTGAAAAAGAGAAGCGGCGAACTGCCAGACGCTGGTAAGAGGAGCGTCTCACAGCCCAGCCCTCCCCCTCGCCTGCCTCACTGAACATGTTACCAGAGTCTGGCAGCTCGCCACTTCTCTTTTTCCATCCCAGACAGGAATTAGCTGCCTGGACAGCGGGAGTGGGTAGCGCAGGTGCGGTGGCTTTCCCTTCCCCCAGGCCTTGAGTGGCCGCCAAACCGGCTGTGCTCCTGACTCCGAGCAGCCTCTCCAGAGCCGGCACATGCCGATGAAGGAATGAGGAGTGGTTGCAGGAAGGAATGTTGTGGAAGGCATGTCTGAGCTGCGGCGGGCGAGCGGCCTGCTTCTGCCCTGCCGCCCGCCCAGTCTTCCATGGAAATTCCTGGGCCAGCCTGGCTTTGTTCTGCCTCCCCCCCCAGCGCCGCATCTGGCTTTGGCAGCCGAGTCCCGCTTCCCTCCGGAGTAGCCCTTTCCCCATCTCTGGCCTCCCCTTAGAGCACAGCTCGAGAATCGCAGTCAGTGAAGCTTGGAAGGGATGGGGGAGGTCCACCAGCTTCCCCACCCCAGGCGGCCGTAGCCGAAGGGCCTGGGGGAAGCCTCCAGGGAGCCGGTTCAGCACCGCACAATCACCAGGTGAGGGTGCGCCCCGTTGCGTAGAGGCCTTGCTGGTTCAACAGGCTCCCTGGCTTCCTGGGAGTCACTCCAAAGGCGGCGGCTCCCCTTGCAGCGGTCTCCCCTCTGCCCCAGAGCTACCTCCCCAGGGAGCAGACGGGGAGGCCATGAGCCACCGGCCCAGCAACCCGACGCACAGCATGGGGCGCGTCCCTCCACGGGTCGAGCTGGGGGAAGGGGGGATGGGATTTCCCTGGGATCAGAGAAATCGCTCAGAGGAGGCGGAGAGAGAAGGAGCAGGCAGACAGCACGAAGCAGGGCAGCACAAACACTGGAACCATTTAAGCAGGGCGAAAGGCCAAGCGGTCTCTTCCAATGCTTGTCTCTTCCAAACACGCCCCCTCTCTCTCAGCAGAAGGGCTGTCTTCTGTCTCCGAGGCTGGTCGGGTACAGTGAGCCCACAAGCGCAGGGCTTGAGCAGCAGACGGGTGCATCCAGCCCGTCCCTGTCACCGCCCCTTCGGCTCTGCCTTCCGCCGCTGCCTCGCTCGCTCAACAGCCCAGGCCACCCCATCCCCCGTCCGAAACCCCCAAACTCTGCCCCAACACGAGACGCACCACTTACTGGAGTTTGACAGCTGTGGGGTTTCTCTTGGCTTGTCTGTTTAGGGGGGAAATCCTTGCATAGTGCAGAAACTCTTCTTGCTGAGAGAACTTGTTAATTGCTTGCCTCGCGAGAAGAGTTTCTGTACTATGCAAGGCTTTTTCCTAAACAGACTAGCCGAGAGACCACAGAGCTGCCAAACTCCAGTAAGTGGTGCGTCTCACGGCCCGGCCCGCCTGCACCCCGAAAATAATAAGCCCCTGAAAATAAGACCAGGGGCATTTTTGGGGGGGTCAAAAAAATGTAAGCCCCTATCATATTTTCGGGGAAAATGGTAATTTTGCGAAGCTTTTTCTCTGGTAACATTGTTTTGCTAACTAGGGCATACAAAACCTTTGCCAGACCAATTCTTGAATACAGCTCTGGAACCTGGAACCCACACTGTATATCGGACATCAACACGATTGAGCGGGTTCAGAGGTATTTCACGAGAAGATACTCCACTCCTCTACTCACAATAGAATTCCCTATGCCACCAGGCTTGACATTTTGGGCTTGGACAATCTGGAACTGCACCGCCTGCGGTCCGATCTAAGCATAGTACATAAAATTGTCTGCTACAACATTTTGCCTGTCAACGACTTCTTCAGCTTCAACCACAATAATATATGGGCAAACAATCGATACAAACTCAAGGTAAACCGCTTCAAACTCGATTGCAGAAAATACAACTTCAGCAACAGAGTGGTCAATGCCTGGAATGCTGTACCCGACTCTGTTGTTATAGCCTCAAACCCTCACAGCTTCAATCTCAACCTGTTTATTGTGGACCTCACCCCATTCTTAAGAGGTCCGTAAAGGGGGCGTGAATAACTGCACCTGCGTGCCTACCATCCCTGTCTTACTGTCCCCATTTATTTGTATTTATTTCCTTTGTTCATGTTTATGTTCATACCTATACTTGTTATCCTGTACATGTTTGATTGATAAATAAATAAATAAATAAAATAAAATAATAAAATAAAATAAAATAAAATAATAAAATAAAATAAAATAAAATAAAATAAAATAAAATAATAAAATAAAATAAAATAAAATAAAATAAAATAATAAAATAAAATAAAATAAAATAATAAAATAAAATAAAATAAAATAAAATAAAATAAAATAAAATAAAATAAAATAAAATAAAATAAAATAAAATAAAATAAAATAAAATAAAATAAAATAAAAATGCAGCTGGACAAGAAAAGAACTGGCCAATAAAATTAATCTGGGGTAGAGAAAGGCATTAACAGACTTAATTTTGAGCTAACCTGCATATAAATAATTTTTAAGGTGAATGAAAAGAGAATTTGCTAAGCTAAAATAGAAAGGACTGGACTTGGTAGTAATAAAGGAAATAAATGCCTGGATTATATATTTCAGGAAAGATTTAGCATCTGTTTAAGCAGTTCTACAAAGGTAAACATCAGTTTATTATGTTTTATTCTTTGTGATATCAATTTATGTAGCCTCCCATCTCACAATTGTAACTTTGGGTAGTGCATGCAGAGTTAATACCAGACAAACATACATAAATACATAAAATGGTCAAAAACAAACTCAAGTCCAATCATTAAAGATGACAAACTTACAGTTACAGGGAAGACATACACCTGAGGGAACACCCAAGTTTTTAAGGATTTCTGAAATGCTAATTTATCTGAACTTTTACAATAATGATTATATGTCAATCTGGCATTGAGAGAAGTGGGAATGTCTTCTAGTTCCCTTACTTTTAAAAATGTATATCTATATATATAAAAGCGAAAACCACTCACGCATTAATCATGAAATCTCCAGAACCGTAAAGCCTACAAACTTGAAATTTGCCACGTATGTTCTTCTTGGCTTCTAGATGCTCACTAAGAAAGGATTTTTCAAAATGACCATCGGAGCATGAGAATTTCTTATTTTATTATTAACAAGCTCTGATGCTAAGAAGTTCTACTCCCCCTCCCAACCTGAAAAGAAATCTGATCCAAATGCCAAAACACAAGCAGAGGAGTTTCAGTTTCGCTTTTGCTTTCACAGCAGCAAGCAGCTTTACTACAGAACAGTTGAGCTAAGCCACGCTAGCCAGATGAATACTGATGGTGCTGGTTGGCAGAAACAGATTTTCCCCCCTTATTTTCCTCCTCAGTTCAGACGAATCTGTTCCTTCTACTGTAACACCAGTTAAAGGGAAAAGAGGCAAAAAATGCAGGAAAAGATTTACAGATGCGATTAGGAAAACACAAGTAAGGGTAGCTGCCTGTTTCTCCCATGGCCAGTTCAATGTGGCATGCTCCAGAGTCAGTTCACCTGACAGCCTGGTCATCCTCCAGCCAGAGAGCAAAACCAGGAATGTTGTTTACAGGGAGGTCCTGAGCAATTCATCTGAGGGACGAATTGAAAGTCTATGCTATGCAAATAATGTCTTCATCTGTAACAGAAACATATCTTACCATCTCTAACGAAATAATACAGTCCCTTTTTTAACTACTTGTTAATTTTCAAGCTTTAAGTGTCAATTTATCAAGCACCATCACATAGTTTCATAGTGAAGCACGGGTATCAGCTAGTTAATTATATTTTCTTGATTGTTTGCTACAGGATATTTCTTTCTTCCATTGCATTTTGTTTTGCTATGTGCTAGTGAGTTAAGTCATTTGTTGCTAATAAAAGTTGTATTGAAAAAAATACAATTTAGGGTTTTACTTAAAGAAAAGCTTAAGTACTGCAAGGCATAATAGAATAACAGAGTTGGAGGTCTTCTAGTCCAACCCCCTGAAGAAAAACATTATTCTCAATTATGTTAAACAATGAAACAACACTTTTTGGAAAGTGGCCTAAGTGGTCTGATTCAGGTTTTGGTTCAGAGCAATACAAACCATTTAATATTGAGGCATTTGTTTTTATCAGGCATGTCAATATAGTTCACATTAAGTGGTTGCAGCAAAGATACTGGGGATAGGTTTTACACTTCTACCCGAAGAGTTATTTTAAAAGGTAGTTCTAGATAATTTCCAGAATCTGGATTAGGATATTAGAATTCTGCTATAAACACAGCCTTTGAGATAAACTCTTCCTTCAGAAAATAATAATTTAGCATTTTTATTTATGCCTTAAGCCACACATCTCCCCAAAGTGACTTTATGTGGCACATGAAGGTTAAAACCACCACAACCGTTAACAAAAACCAAGCAATTTAATCAGAGCAATTCTAATCATCATTTAGAAACAGATCCTCAAGAAGCTGAGGAAGTTAAGTCAATGATGGGCTTTCTGATTCATAGTTTGATTTATTGTTTATGTTATATAAATTTACAACCTGTGCTTATCCATCTTCTCAATTAACTCCTTTTTTTTGCCTTCTCTCCCCTTCTTGTCTTATGCTGTATTAGAGACTGGCCATTATTTGTGACTTCAGTATAAAAGCAATGAAATACTGTTTTGACAGGCCATTTTAGGGGGAGGAGGTACTGTTATTCTGGAAGATCCATAAACATGAGCCTATACTATTTACATCAATTTATGTCATTTATAGGATTAAGCAAGTCCATAAATGATGCAAACTGATGCAATTGACAGAAACCATTGCAGATGTTGTAAAAGCAAGGTAAAAATCACATAAATGTCACTGCCTCATCCAAATTACTTTGGATGCAGAGGGAGATATCCAGATGAAAATCTGAACTCAGACTCTGCTAAGTGGGGGGCTGTTAAATTGAGGTTTCCTTGTATAAATGATAATAACAGCAACAGAAAATGAGACCTCTCACTATGTGGTGAGTCTCGAAGGGAATCCACAGAATCTCTGTACTGCATCATTGGCCTCCTCTGTTCCTCAATGGAATATGATGCTTCCCGCCGAGCATGAGCTTCCATACAGGCAGGACTGTTGCACTTGCTGGTTCCCACAGAAGACAACATCATTCCAGACTGACAATCAGAAGTGAGGCTTTCTGTGCGGTCCAAGCTCCAGGTGTGGCTTTCATGTCTGCAAGTTAAGCCAAATGATAAAGAACTATTGGACAAGGATAGAAAAAGTTCTTTCCTAAACCTAACTATTTGCTAAAGTGGACTCGTCTTTCCAAGTAAAGTTCCTAAGCCATACTTGTAAGGTATGGGTGCATAAAATTATTGTTCTGACTTAGGCTTCACAAAATCATGAAACAGACTCCTTGTCCCGAAAAAAAACCCTTTTTATTTGGCTAATGTGAATTCCTAGCATTCACAGTCAGCAAAGTCCCAGCAAACAGTCTTTCAAGGGTGACTTGCAACAACAGACCTTATCAGTCTTGGAGAGTTGCCAGGCCGATAGCTTCCAGGTGCAACGCTGAACAAGCAAATACTTGGCTGTGAGGCACCAATTCAGATAAGCAAATCTTCACACTAATAAACGAACTAATTGTCTGCTGCAAACACCACTCCCCTTTTGCTCCTATTTATTCCCTATGGGAGAGGCCATTCAGCGTCCACTTGTGCCTTTACTTCCGAGTCGACCCCTGTTCCTTAATTGTTCCCTTCTCCTGACAGCTCTACGCATGCACTCATCGGGAACAGGCTCCAGCTCTTCTTCTGCCCCACTTATCTCCGACTCCAAAGGTAGCTGATAACTGTCGGACCACCCTAGCCCCATCTCTGCCTCTGATGCAGAGCACTCACCAGAGCCTTCCCCAGACTCCAGGACTGGCCCATGTTCCTCCCCAACCTCCTCACTGTCCGAGTCTGCTGCCAGCAATTATGAGTGCATAAAATTATAAAGGAATAAGGCAATCTGTGACCTGTTGGGTAATTGATTCAGAGATATTTCCTTAACAGATTTTTCAATGACTTCAGCAATGGCAGAGCTTTTAATGTACTGCCTTCACTGGAAAAGTTCTTAAAAATTCACGGAGATATTCAGAGAGGTATCTTCCATGAAAATAGCTCATCACAATCAAACATCAGGAGTTGACCACAGGAAATATTTTGTGACATTAGGTCATAAAATGCTTTATGATAATTGCTATATCATAAAATGTTTTATAAAATTTGCCAAATTTTATAGGTCCTGGATTTTGGACGCATTTTGTAAATTGCCCCTTGGTTCAAAAATTCTTGCTCAATGATGCACCATTTCACCCAGTTAAAAGTTACAAACATGAGACTTTTAGTAGTTTAGTAGTAGATTTGTGTAACATTTTAAATCTTACGTTATACTGTAATTAATGTCTAAAATGATGAAAGTATACATTATATGACAATCAAAGATAAGCTAAAATTTTCAGAGGTCATTATTCTCTTGAACCAGAAACCTAATACTTGGAATTTGACAACTGGACAAGACAAAAATGGATTCTCCATGCCCTTACTATGGCTAAAAGACTGATACTGTAGCATTGGAAAGCTAAATCTTATGCGAGCAAGATTTGAACAGTTTGACACAATGGTCAGGTATGAGAGATTCCATTCTATAACCTACAATGAGCATCTCTGCATTTGCGGAGTGGCAGAGGTAGAAGACCTGGCTCACATCCTATTTTATTGTTGCTTGTATAAGGGGGTGAGAGACAGGTACCTTGGTCTATATATCAAACGAATGACCCATTGGGATCCCCCATATCAAAACAACTTACCTTATGTGCGGCCAGAACCTGAAAATAACGTTTAACACAGCACAGTATTTAAACAAAATGGTTCGGTTGAGATCTGCATACATGGGACTGATTGGGGTAGATTGCAGGGGTGACACCAAAATATAATTTTATCATATTTTATCTATATCTTAAATTAATGTATTTTATTCAATTTCATTTTAGACTGTATTTTATTCCAACTTCATTTTAAATCGTATTTTATTACAATTTCATTTTAAATTGTATTTTATCAAATTCCATTTTAAATTGTTTTTATCAAATTTTAGTAATAATTTGTTTCTAGAACTTTGCACTTTGATATGGCCCAATGGCTAATCAATAAAGACTCATGTCATGTCATGGCTAAAAGACTGATACTGTAGCATTGGAAAGCTAAATCTATAGCCCCTTTCATTCAATGGATTGAAGTGGCTTTAGTACTTGCCACCTATTTTAGCAAGCTGCTTGTAGATGTAGACTCTGTGTGGACAAATATAATTTATTTATTTATGATATTGTTATCCCACCTTTCTTACTTTATACATAATATAATGAAGTATAATGAAATATGGAACTCATTTATAAAAATACAATATATTAGAAACATGATAGTTATAAAAATATACTAGAAATATATGCATGCTTGATGGTAATTACATTAGATAAGTATTGCAGAATTGTAATTATTTACCATTGAAATGATAGGTTTTACTTTTTTTCTTTGTATTTTTTCACTTTTCTAAAAAGCATATTCTATGTCTGTTTCTTTTCTTTGACAAGTTATGCATTTTTATCATAATTATCTTATGATAAAATTATGGTTTGTTTTCCTTTTTTGTCATTATTTCACTGTTTACAAGTTTCACTTAGGTTCATCTGTTTGAAAGCTTTGATTTAAAGGCTTTATTTAAATCAGTATCTAATGAATTTTCCACTTTTTCATAAACATTGTGTAGGACATCTGTATATCAAACAGCAATACACAAATACAGAATACTCATATAGTAAAGGCCAGTGGCACAGCCAACTCATTTTAGAGCTTCCTTTTTTTTTTAATGAAGGCCTACTGTGGACTTAATGATTTAATGGGCATAAGGATAAATGAAACTCACCAGTATCAAGACGAGATGAAGCTGATGTAATTGAGGTTGAGTAGTAGAAAAGAAAGAGAAGGCTCTATTTCTTAAGCTTATCATAACTGAGCTGCTAAATACTGGATAAAAACTACTAGATGGCAGGAAAGAGTTATACCTTTCTGTATTTCCTTCTATCAAGAGTTCCCCACATCTCTTTATTGCTAAAGTTAAACCACTGCAGTGCCCTAATGCTTGTATGTTTTAATGTGGTCTTTTCTTGTTTTTATTTTTGCTTTTGGTTCTGCCTCATATATTCTGCAAATGGAAAGGTTGGATATAGATAAAATTAAAATAAGTTAAAATGATGACTGAATTGAGAGATTCAGGAGGGAGGCCCAAGCTATACAGTATGTGAAGTTCCTAATTACATTTACAGAAGTTTTGTGCAATCATTATTTAAATGGTTCTCTGATCATATCTATCCCAAAGCAGTTAAAAAGAAATCTGAGCTATGAAATATTCCGCTCATACCTTTGGCTTGAAGTTGGAGTTCCTGTGGAAGAAGGATGTGATGGTGAACAGGAATGGCTCCCTGAAAAGGTGGTCTCTATTTCTCTTCTTATGACATGCTCAGTAGCAGAGACATTTTTAGATATATACTGGGGAAAAGACACAAGTTCATAGATATTACTACTTTTTCATTTTGGGGGCTTCGTTGCACAAAATCTAAATACCTAAGGAAGACATTAAAGCAGCCACCTAAAGCCTCCACATTGTCAGATTGCTTCACAGCTTTGAGAAATGAAGCAGCACTTAAAAGATGAAATGATTTTACGGGTCTCTTATTTGGTATGCTGTGATCCCTCTGCAGATAATGTTAAGAGCTCAATCCAAGTGCAGTTTTCTCTCTGAGAGGCTGCACATTTGTCAGTAGTTGAGGTTGATGCCTCTGGTATTCTAAAGGCTCACGAAATCCTCCTGCAAATGTATTTGTCCCCCCACCTCTCATCATAATGGTACTGAGTTGCAGAAGCTGGCTTGAGTTGTCTTTGGGAAAGGGAAAGAAAGAAAGAAAGAAAGAAAGAAAGAAAGAAAGAAAGAAAGAAAGAAAGAAAGAAAGAAAGAAAGAAAGAAAGAAAGAAAGAAAGAAAGAAAGAAAGAAAGAGAGGGGGAATGAAGAAGAGGAAGGGGAAGGGAAGGGGAGAGTTGTTAAACAGAGGATGAAAGGATGGGTCTAAAAAGAGTTCTGGTTCTGCCTTCTATGCTTTTTCAGGAGACTTTACACAGGGAATTAAGAAATTACTCACATCAGCCATCTGAATTTCCTCAGGGTCCAGCCGAGGATGGCTAGGGCCATTCGCTAGATTCCTGTTTTGATGTGCTGGACACATGTTTTGCCGCAAATGATTGTGCATCTGATTTCTCTGTTTTCTGAAGAACAAGTACATTGTAAGGTATTCATATTGGAGCAGTGGACCAGTTTTACTCTGATGGACTATATAATCCTGTCAAGTTGGGGACCCTAGACTGAATGGTTTGGCTGGAAAATAGTTTTGATGCTTTTCTACTTTTGGTCTTGATTTCCTAAATTTGGAGTTTTAGTTTTGATATAGAGAAAATCTTTATTCTGTAATTCACATATCACTCCTAATTTTCTGTTTAATAGTAATTTTTAATATCTTTAAATGATAAATATATGAAGAAAAAAGATACTGAAAGTATAAAGTAAAAATAATAATTAAAACATAGAAAAATATATAAGATTGGATCTTATTCTGAAATATATAATTATTTTCTAGCTATATTGATAAATTTAGTTGTATCAGAATTCCACTAATCTCTAAAGAAGTTAATTTAAAATGATTTTTTTTACCATTAATAGTCCGTAAACCTAGTGCCTCTATATTTTTGCAATATTGTTCAATATTATTTTAGCAGTTGTTAGAAAAAAAATTCAATTTACAATTTTCACAAATAGCACAGTAATCTAGTAGCTCATAGCCTGATTTTTTTAAATATTACATAATACAAAATTCCAGAATAATTTTGTATGTATACATGACTAAAATTACAAAGAAATTCTGTTTAGAGTCTTGACATTTTCAATATTAAATTTATATTTTGTTATAATATGTAATTTATATATAAGCTAATATTGCATCAAGTATACTTTTGAAACTGCATTTTAGCTTGCTTTTAATTTGTTAGCTGGTACAATGCAATGCTATTTTGTTTGTTTATAAGTATATTCAAATCTTGACTCTGTTTTTATTTATGAACACCATGTTTTTTTTTGTTTTCTATTGGAGTCATTTTATAATCATAGTTTACTAATATATCTAGTTAGAAGAGCTGAAATTTGCATTTAAAATTTAGTCATGTTTCACAGCTGTTTCTACTTAGGTAAAAGTTATATCACAATGATGTTATAGTTCTGAAAATACTGAAACAAAAGATGTTTCCTATCAATGTGTATGCTTAGTTCTTTAAATGAAATCATATTTAGTACAGAAAGAATGAAATGATGATCAGCCAGGTAACATAGGATTAAATTGCACATTTCATGTATGAAATTAAATAATTAGGAAATAACCGGCACTTAAAACTTTTTGAATCATACAGAAAATTTTAAAAGAACCTTTGTGAAACAAGAGAATTTCTTTAAGTACATAAATTAATGGATGGAACAAAGTAAATCTAATTTTTTCAACCCTGAAAATAAGATTATTTTACTACCGTGTTTCCCCGAAAATAAGACAGGGGCTTATATTTTTTTGACCCCCCAAAAATGCCCCTGGCCTTATTTTCGGGGGATGGCTTATTATTTTTGGGGTGCAGGCAGGCCGCGACGCACCACTTACTGAAGTTCGGCAGCTCCGTGGTCTCTCGGCTAATCTGTTTAGGGGAAAAAAAATCTTGCATAGTGCAGAAACTTTTCTCGCGAGAATTAGCAAGTTCTCGAAGCGAGAAGAGTTTCTGCACTATGCAAGATTTTTTCCCCTAGCCGAGGGAAACCCCAGAGCTGTCAAACTCCAGTAAGTGGTGAGTTTCGCGGTTCTGCGGAGTTTGGAGCTTTGGGGCAAAGGATGGGGCGGGGCGGCGAGCGAGCGACCGAGGTGGCGGCAGAAGGGGCAGCAGAAGAGCGCGGAGCCCAAGAGCGAGATCCCAGCGGTCAGCAGGAGCCCCGAGTAGAAAGCGCTGGCCGCTGTGCCCAGGCGGAACGGCTCCCCCTTGAGTTCGGAGCCCAGCGAAAAGCACTTGAGACCCACCGGGGCGGCGCTCAGCGCGCAGGCAAGCAGGAGGTAGCTGGAGAGCGCGGCGCAGGCTCCCACTTCATCCTCCGCGTCTCCTCTGCTGCCTGCGCCTCCTCCTCCCTGCCTCGCCTCCTCCGCCTCCCTTCTGTCCTCCTCCTCCCGTGTCCTCCTCGCCGTCATCGGCCCTTGCCGGGGAGGCGGCCGCCACGTGTTGCGGGAACATAATGCTGGGGATGGCAGTGGCGAGAAGGGAGAGTCCCGAATGCGCCGCCACCGGTGCCGCCGCTGTCACCGCTGCTTCCTCTCTGCAGGCAGCCGGCAAGAACGGCTCACGGACCAGCTTTTTCCTCCCCGCCCTGCTTCCTCCTGCTCTCTCTTATTGAAGCGGCTGCTGCGGCTGCTGCTCTCTTGCTCGCCGCCGCCGCTACTGCTGGGAGCCGATGAATTATTGATGGCAGCAAGTTCAAGGCAAAAGAGGGGCTTAGCTTAGTCGGGAGGATCTCTGTGCGCCAGCCGTGCCAAAGGGCGACTGGCAAGAGGTGGCTTTAAAACGCAGGAGTCAACACCCGTTATTACAAAGAA
Organism: Diadophis punctatus similis; assembly: GCA_023053685.1. Taxonomy (NCBI): domain Eukaryota; kingdom Metazoa; phylum Chordata; class Lepidosauria; order Squamata; family Dipsadidae; genus Diadophis; species Diadophis punctatus. Next base: position 109,563,185 of record JALIGW010000003.1, on the reverse strand, counting down.
GCACAGAGATCCTCCCGACTAAGCTAAGCCCCTCTTTTGCCTCGAACTTGCTGCCATCAATAATTCATCGGCTCCCAGCAGTAGCGGCGGCGGCGAGCAAGAGAGCAGCAGCCGCAGCAGCCGCTTCAATAAGAGAGAGCAGGAGGAAGCAGGGCGGGGAGGAAAAAGCTGGTGTGTGAGCCGTTCTTGCCGGCTGCCTGCAGAGAGGAAGCAGCGGTGACAGCGGCGGCCGCTGTGCCGGTAGCAGCCAGAGCAACGGTGGCACCGGTGGCGGCGCATTCGGGACTCTCCCTTCTCGCCACTGCCATCCCCAGCATTATGTTCCTGCAACACGTGGCGGCCGCCTCCCCGGCAAGGGCCGATGACGGCGAGGAGGACACGGGAGGAGGAGGACAGAAGGGAGGCGGAGGAGGCGAGGCAGGGAGGAGGAGGCGCAGGCAGCGGAGGAGACGAGGAGGATGAAGTGGAGTGTCCATGGAGCCTGCGCCGCGCTCTCCAGCTACCTCCTGCTTGCCTGCGCGCTGAGCGCCGCCCCGGTGGGTCTCAAGTGCTTTTTGCTGGGCTCCGAACTCAAGGGGGAGCCGTTCCGCCTGGGCACAGCAGCCGGCGCTTTGTACTCGGGGCTCCTGCTGACCCGCTCTTGGGCTCCGCGCTCTTCTGCTGCCCCTTCTGCCGCCACCTCGGTCGCTCGCTTGCCGCCCCGCCCCATCCTTCGCCCCAAAGCTCCAAACTCCGCAGAACCGCGAAACGCACCACTTACTGGAGTTTGACAGCTCTGGGGTTTCCCTCCACGGCAGCCCATTCTGAAAGAGAACGCCTCGCGAGGCTTTCAAAGTTCTCCAACTCGTGAGGCATTCTCTTTCAGAATGGGCTGCCGTGGAGAGAAGATCGAAGAACGCGATCGAGGTAGGAAGGTGTCCCTTCAAAATGCTTCAAAGTCCATCGAAGCATTTTAAAGGGATCCGTTTTGCCTGCCATGAAGGGAACCAATGCTTGCCTCCTTTTCTTCGGGGAACATTGGTTCCCTTCATGGCAGGCAAAACGGATCCCTTTAAAATGCTTTGAAGGACTTTGACTACCGGGCGGGGGATGGGGCGGGGCGCGACGTGAGTGAGGAAGGCGGTGACAGGGAAGCAGCGAACTTCCAGACGCTGGTAAAGTGAGCGCCTCACAGCCCGGCCCTCCCCTGCATTCCCCCCCAAATTGATTATCTTACCAGTGTCTGGAAGTTCGCCGCTTCTCTTTTCAGCAGGTCTTTGCAGGGAAACTCCTTCAATGTAAAGGAGAAGTTCTCGCGAGTGCGAAAAGTTGTTAATTGGTTGCACTCGCGATAACTTCTCCTTTACATTGAAGGAGTTTCCCTGCAAAGACCTGCTGAAAAGAGAAGCCGCGAACTTCCAGATGCTGGTAAGATAATCAATTTGGGGGGGAATGCAGGGGAGGGCCGGGCTGCAAGGCGCTCACTTTACCAGCGTCTGGAAGTTCGCGGCTTCTCTTTTCAGCAGGTCTTTGCAGGGAAACTTCTTGAGAGATCTCTCTCTCTCTCTTTCCGGGCCAAAAGAGTGCCGCCGCAAAAAGAGCGGCTCCCGGCATGTCCCCCCCTTTCCCCCGGAAGTAGTGGGGGGGCTTATTTTCGGGGGGGGGGGCTTATTTCAAGGCATGTCCCGAAAAAGCCCTGTGGGGCTTAGTTTCGGGACAGGTCTTATTTTCGGGGAAACACGGTACATATGTGTTTCCTTAACACACAGTTTTGTACACATTTTGATTTGTGATCAGTTCTGCAAATTTTGAAGAAGTATATATAATTGTTCTTCAAAGAATCTAACCAATTAGGAAGTTCAAAGAACATACATTTGACTTAAAATGTGAATCATATATTTCTCAGATCTTGGTATTTTTAGGTTAATCAACATTGCAACTATAAAAATGATACAAATTTTCAGTTAATAGTATAAAGAAAAGGCATATTTTTAAAGCTCATCAAATCTCATAAACTGCAGACTTCAATAACATTCAAAGAAGGAATCCTATATTGTAGACACAATTTCAACATTTTGTAACATTCAGACCAGATACAACTGCTTTCTTTGTCATGTGTCTGCTTTATGGAACAGCCTTCCCAAGATACAGTATATGGATGGTCCTAACCTCGCCCTGTTGGCTTTCAGGAAGAGCTGGTTTTTCCTCCAGGCCCAGGGACCAGGAGATTGATGGAGTAGTTGATGGATGAATGTGAGTTTTATTAGGGCTGTCATTCTGTTTATTGTTATAACTTTTTAGTATACTGTGTTTTTATTTTGTTCACTTCCCAGAGTTCCTTCTTGTAGATGGGCAACTGCATGAGTTTGTTTAATAAAATAAATAAATTGTTCCTTCTGAAAGCCTAAAAAAATTAGGCTATGAACTTAGAATTCTCACCAGAATAACATTTGTTTCAAATACTGTTTGGCAAGTCATGAAGAAATGATAATAAAAACAATCTATACATAGTATTATATTCCTGTTAAACTGTATTATTTCATTGGAATTTTTATAAATTGCATTGGAATGATTATAAATAAATTGTTACATTACTTGTGATTTTCCTTAATAATCCAATCATATTTACCAAACAATTTTACCACTTATTTGTTGCTTGTATTTCCAAAATATGTCAGTTCCACATGAAATATGAATATGAAATATGAGTTTATTTTTGTTAGCTGACAAATTTTCTGTTGCAAGATATTAAAAAACTAAAATTTAATTTTCTTTGATTCTTAAAGCACTCAGCAATTAAAGTAACTTTTAATCCATTTTAAACATTTAATCATAAATTGTCCCTTTTTGAGATTGTTTATAAACTATGCCCATGTATTTCCAAATTGTTTTAATTCCTTTCTCTTTTTCTTTTTTAGGTCTTTCTCTTCTTTTTCTTTTCTTTTATTGTGTTTATTGCATTAAATTAATTTTAAAATTAATAAATAAAATCACTCACTTGGTTTTACAGTAAGCTACTACACATACTATTCCCACAACAAGCAATGCAACACAAATCCCAGTAATGGTTAAAACTCTCTTCTGATACAGCTCCTCGGCTTCTGCAAAGGACATAAAAATAATTAACAATTAAAAATTTTCTCAAGTTATAATTGCATTCTGAAGATACAACTACAACTTTCCATGGTAGAAATTGGAAGTTATCTACTTATTTTTCTGAGATAGAATGTAGAGTTTTATATCTGTTTTAATATTGATGCTCTTCTTGACTTCTATCCAAACCTTTCCTTTCCCTTCTAATCCCTGTAAAATCAAAACAAGAAAAATCTACTCCAGCTTCTTTTTTTCTGAGCCCTCTCCCGTGTGTTTTTCCAGTAACCTCATACTGTACTGGGAATATTTTCTAGAACTTCTTAGAAGTATCCAATTGCTGTTTCCTATATATTTGGCTGAGATATTACAGAAAAATTACTGTATATTGAACCACAATGAACATATTTGTTGAGATCCAATTTTGGTTGATAGAGCAACCAAAATACATTTTTCTTCTATTCTGCCCTCTCTGAGTTCAATTTAATGTCCCCTATTTTTAATGCCACTTTCTGGAAGTGCTGAGAAGTTTCAGAAGCAGAAACACAGAATCCATGCTCAGAATACAACGGAAGAGACTATACATCATTGCCTCTTAATATTTTTCTTTGCTGTTCAATCAAAGGAGAAAGGGAGGAGGGCATATGAGAATTCATGTGGCAGCCAATGTAATCCCAACATAGTAGAAGTGCATGCAAAATATATGCTATTAAAATATGCATCTCTATTTTTGCCCTGAAGACAAGGGAGGAAAATATATTAGTGACTCTCCTAGTGGATGAGGTGAAGAAGGAAACAAGTTAAGCTAATTAAAAACATTGATGAGAAAGAATCATTTATATCTTCTGGTTGTTTATAAAGTTTCTGCCAATTTTCTAGATTACCAAACTCATTGTGATGGAATGTCTAGCAAACCCTGGGAATAAAGAGGGAGTACTGTTAGAGAAAACATTCCTTCATCCAGAAGAGGGGAGAAGCATGAGAAAGAGCCTCAAAGTAACTCCATCTTAGTTATGTTAGGTATAGGTTCTGGTTAATTGCTTTGGCAGGCTTTCAAGATTCTGTTACATTAGTCTATTAGCAATAAAGATCATTCCAGAGTCCAAGTGGTTCTTGTTTCCCGAATTTGTCTGCCTCAAAGGGCTTGATACTCAGTGACAATTAATTCCTTTACTGCTCCTAGATAATTGATAGCACTTTTTAGGAACTGGCTATTCAGACTGTGTATGGTTTGAAAATGATTTGGAAAAAGTACTGCAGATAATATACAACTACAAGAATTAGCAATTCGTTGTGATTCATTAAAGCAGCCTCTCTTTATATCTAACTGCTCTACAAGGCCAGAAAGAAAAATTCGTTTAAAAATAAATAAAGAAGCAAATAAATAAAGTCAAAGTTCTAAATGAGAGCAACTGTTGAAATATATTTAGCTTGTGTTGAAACTTCTACCTTATTCCTACTCTGAGACTATGGGACCAGGTTACCTGTGACAATGTGAACCAGATTTGTGCAATAATGTTCCCACTGGATAGCCCCAGATGTCCCAAACACTACAGGTATAAACAGAAAGAACTGTTATGCTAGTTTCCTGGGTACAGATTTCTGATTTCATAGGCTAGCTTGGTGCTAAGAAAAGATGCTTTTATTCTCCTAGACCTCTTATTTGCTTACCTGTTTTAATCAGTACAGTTCCACAATTCAATATACAGTAAATAAGTGGGACCTGATTCAAAATGTACAGTGTGAAGTGCTCCTCAACATTTACCCATTTAGAAAGGATTTTTGCTTTCCTAAATATATGTATTTTGTTGTAATTCTTCAAATTTTGATGTCACTTTAAACCTTTAAACTTTGCTTATCTTTGGGTATCTATTATGTTTAGATGGTGATGTTATGGCTATATAAAGATCCACACTATGTGTTTGCATAAATATATATTATGACACAATATATAATATCTCAGACAAGGTGCTCTTGAAAATCTAAAATCTGACAAAGAGGTAGCTTTGGTTGTTTTGATGAATGATCTCCCTGATGAATACATATTGGTATATTTTAGTAACAACATTCTGATTACCATCAGTATCATCTTATTAAAATAATTTGGTGGGCTACAGATGAAAGCTACAATAATATGGTAATTTGAATCATATCTTAAGAACTACATTTTGAAATTTATGCTTAACTTCCCTGCATTTAAACTATAGTGACTTGCAAATGTTTACTGTATTCCACATGTTCTTTATTGAAGATTTTTGACTAATTAACTGATTAGTTGATGTCAGCTAGCAATATGTTTCTTTGGCATTAAATTCAAATTATACTGAATTACTGCCTGCATACAATAATTGGTTGGATGAGGCCAAGAAATTGAGAAGCCCAAGAAGATGATTTTCCATTAATCTCCACCTGAAACAGCAGCAGAGTTTGAGGGTTCCCTTAGATATATTTTAGGAGGCAGCAAAAATGAGAACTGTGATCACCTGCTAAGCTGTAGGAATGGTCTACAAGTGATCTGAGAATGTCAGCTATGTGGACAATACAGTACATATTTCAACTTTTGGCTATATTCTATGAATTAGAGGCTCTCTGACTGTACTATGCATCAAACATAATTCTTAAAAGAGAAGGCACTATCATTTTAAAGTTTGTTATATCTTGTAGTTGCTTGTGTGTAATTGTCAAATTCTTTTGTATACATATTTTTACTGTAAATAAGTGAAATTAAATTAAATATATTTCATTTAGAATGTACCACCTTTGTATCCCCCTTTGTATCGCCTTTCTCTCTCTTTCTTTCTCTCTCTCCCTACACACACAAACACACACACACGCACACACACATACGCACACACACAACCAAAATATAGAGGGTACCTGAATTAAACATAATTCTGTAAACGTATCAATAGATTATCACTACATTTACCTTTCTCACCTTCTCTTAAGAACTTACTTACTTACTTACTTACTTACTTACTTACTTACTTACTTACTTACTTACTTACTTACTTACTCTGTCTTAAGGCATAATTAAATATTATGAGCAAACCCATATAACAGAGTTCTTATGGCTAAAGAAGAGAAAAATGTATAGTATAAAGCAGGAAAAGGGGGTTCATCCATCCATTCATCAACCCCCTCCCCTTTGCTTCTGCATCAAAAATGGGGTTCCTTCTAAGGAATCTTCATGGGCTTGCACCAAGGGGTAGGCAATACAGTAAATTGGTCAAGCAGCTCAACAATCTGATAATCTCCTAAGCAAGCCTTATCACCTCCTCCCATTAAACAGCAGAAGGTGGAAGTCAGCTGTCTGGGAGAATTGAATATCCAAATGCTCTTATGTAAGCAGTCCATTTTTAAACATCAACAGAATATGTTTGAAAGCAGGGTGAACTCCATTTTTCTTTGAAGGTTCTTGCCCATAAAAGCAATATGAACTACTAGCAAGATTAGTATGTAATCATGGGATTCCTGCTGATGGTGTTATGAATTATTATGTCATTAAGTTAGAACCAAGTAAAGGAAAAAAAAATAGTCTTAAACTAATTTTAGTGCCTTTTTCTAAATTCTATTTTGACATGCTGAAATATTCCACTATACATAAATTAAATGCAAGTACTGGAAATGAGAACTGGAAAAAGAAATCAAGACTTCTCTTCTACCCCAGCTCTATTCTGCTCTAGTATTAGCTGCCTGCTGCCAATACTGCTCCCAAATCTTATGCAGCAAGTGCCAGATATGCAACAAATTGCTACGATAGCAGTTCAAGCTTAGACAACTGATTAAATAAAAATCATATTATATCTGTAATTTTACTCTTACATATTCTCCTAAATTATATGCTTCTTTAGATGGTATTGTGTAAATTGATTCTATATTATATCAGTTGTTTTTGTTTTATTCATATATATAGGAATGCATTGCAAATAAGTGATTGGTATATAAGAATATTAATTTATTCTGACTATTCCTAAATACATCTGGAAAAAATGTGATTACTCTTCTTTCATAATTAATTAAAGAAGACTTCTTTAATCTTGTGCCACCCTGCCATCCCTAATTCTCCCAGCTAGAAGAAATCTGTGTTAGAGAATAACAGTCAAAATATACCACATTTTTATATATTGGAAATGCTTTACAAAAGCCCTGAGTCTTTGAAGCAAAATGAATTTAAGTGCAGATGAGCAATCAGAGGACTGTTTTAAATCCTGCAAGTGCCATGTGTTGTTCTGGGTTACTTGTCAATAAGGCTGTGTGGTAGCAAGGGCAAGACATTGTCTTGTTCTATGATGCTCCACTGTCATAGCGGATGATGATTGTTATAGTTCATATTTTTATGTCAGTACCTCTTAGTAATTTTTAAGGAACTGGAAGACATTTCATAACTTCTGTGCTTTTCTCTGCTCACTGTGTTCTATTTAATGACACACCATCAGGAAGACTTCTGCTGATTAGTGCTTTGAGGTGAGAAAAAAAAGGAAGAGATTTCTTGGAGGTCTTAAAAACTTATTTTTTTTTATTTTATTTTACAGGCCGTTAGCTATATTTTGTTCTGGCAATTTTACTATCTGTCTGTATTTTAAACTTCATGTACCACAAATTCATTCCTTTGGAGATTAATGGAAACATCTCACAGCTATTCTTTCAGTTGCCATGGCTAGGGAAGAAAGGGAATTGTTGCCATGGCCAGAAATGGGGGGGGGGGGGAGAAATCTTGTCAAATTGCTAATATCAGATTGCTGATATATTCCCAAGGAAGAGGCAAAAGGTATTGATGAATGGTCCCTCTGGAATGAAAAAATAGAGGAGATCCAGATCCTGGCAGCCCAAGTGAGCATACGGCTGGTGTGGGAAAGGTGATAAATGAGAAAGAAGAAGAAAAGGAGATGGAAGTAAAGATGGAAAATAATTTGGAGGCTGGTGAAAGTGGCATTTTCAAATATTAGCCTTCGGATGACTGATGATGTCTGTGGGAAGGATAGGGTAGGTCCTAGGACATGATAATCCTGTCTAGAGGACTTGCTATTGACTCTGTAGAGGAGGAAGAGAGAAAGAACATTTTAGTGCCCCCCTAGTCGTGGGAGATATTTTGGGAGGGGGGTATTTTTCAGGCAGAAAGGAGGCCAACAACTGCCTTATAACTGCCCTTCCAAAGTTTGGGTTGCTTAGCAGCAATAACCAGGAAGGATTTTGTGCTTATGATCAGGGGTCTTTCCTGCAGGGATGGCAGGGTGTAGCAATAACAATAGCACTTAAACTTAAACTTCACAGTGCTTTATAGCCCTCTTTAAGTAGTTTACAGAGTCAGTATACTGCCCCCAACAATCTGGGTCCTCATTTTACCAACCTCGGAAGGATGGAAGGCTGAGTCAACCTTGAGCCTGGTGATATTCGAACTGCCAAATTGCAGGCAGCCGGCAGTCGTAGCCTGCGGTACTGCATTCTAACAACTGCGCCACCATGGCTCTTAACTAATGTGTGTTAACTTGGGCAATATGGAAAAAGTGAGGGTTGTACTTACCCATTAGCCATTCTGCTGCCCAGAAGGATCCTTCTGGAGCTTGTTGCCAGACTGGTTTTAGATTTTCCTTCACTACTGGTGCAGAGGAATTCAATTTCTATATGCTGGGAGGAAGTAGTCAGGAAGGGCCGAAGTGATAACAATGGCTTGCCCCAAATAATATCTTGCCCAATCACACATATGAACTTACTGTACTTCTGATCAACTGTATGATTTGGATATGAAAGACATCAAACTGTGATCTTTACTGTGATCAGATCACTTCCTGACCCAGATGAGATTTGTCTCTATTGCTTCATGGACTTATTAAGATGGTCCATTCCAGATGTGTAATAGATCCAGATGGATAACAGAGGGAATTTGTAGAATTCCCTAATTACTTAAGAGATTGTTCCATTATCTTGTGGTCTCTAGGACCTGGGAAGCAGCCAAAGACTTGATGTGATTCCCCTCAGTAGTCTGGTCTCAGGGGCTCCTTGGTTTACTCAGGATCTCTGGTAGATGGAGAAGCAATGACTAGAGTACCAGTGGAGAAAGGTAAAAAGAAAATATGACCCAGCAAAGATGCACTCTCTTGTTTGAACCTACATGATGATAAAAGCAGTAAAGCATTTGGTCTTCTCTGCTCTTATTACATCAATAAGTTGCCATCCAGTGGCTTTGTTTAAAATTACCTGTTTCCTGTTAAGGAAGATGGGAGGGAGATATGCCACTTAGCCACTGTGCCTAACATTACAGTATAAGTTGTTGTTGACAAAGTTACTGATGCTTGTAGACTCCCAAGAGTCCCTCTGTGATGGAGACAGATGGTTTCTAAATTTGACCAATAAATAAATGTTGGCCATACTTTTGATATTCTGTGAACAAAATGTTTAATGGTATTCCAAGCAAAATATTTACAATATTATGAGAGACTCTTTTCAGCTTGTGTAATCTGGTGAAGATCAATGCTGCCACTGCTGGACCTGACCCACGACCTTCATGGCTGATTTGGGCTGTGAGCTATGAATGACAGGCTGGCGTGGGACGTGGTCAATGTTTCTTTGAGGGAAGAGATGTTGAAGGAGGCAGAGGTATGTTCCATTCTCAAGAAATCCTTCCTGGACCCAACAGTTTTAGGTTACTTAAAAGGTAGTGATATAGCTATCTCAGTTACAGAGTGTTCTTGAAGAATTGGATTACCTGGACCCCTTTCAGTTTGGATTCAAGTCCAAGCATTGTACAGAAATGGCACCTGTTGCTCTGGTTGATGATGTTAATTTGAAAGTGTACCCTCCCCAGTCCTTTTCAACTTCTCAGTTCCATTTGATACCATCATCCATATTATACTTTTGGACCATCCCTGAATGTTGTGAGTTGGGGGACATGTTTCAAAGTGATACCACACTTATAAGACTTGGTTCATTCACGTTAGAGGCCCCATTCACTACGTAGGGACACACCAAGTCACCCTGCTATCATATTCTCTGAAACTGGTCATCTTCCTTCAATTCATCTCTGTAGCAACTACCATCTCCTTTTCTTTGGCTTGTGATAAGGTGGATGAGATGGGGCCTCTGCGAAGTTGGGTCTTCTGTCCCTGACTAGATAGCCAAGCTTATCAGATATCAACTTATCATCCTCTAGTTTCTCTATCAAAGGTGCTCTGTCTGGAATCATCTATCTCTTTGTGTTTTCTTTTATAAAGAAAGTTCTTATAGATCCAGTCATAACATATGTTCTTGTATTTCTAGTGCCCTGCCAAACCTCCCCTCCCTAAATAGTGCTTCTCAACATGGGTCATAGGCCCATGCCATATTTCCAACTAACAGTGATTTATGATGCAGTTACACAGAAGTATATGAATCTCAGGAGGCCATGAGGGGAAAAAAATGGTTGAGAAGCCCTGGTCTAGAGTGATAGACTCTTAGGTAATCTTCCAGTAGGCTACCTCCTTTTTTGCGTCTCAGAATGAGGCAGCTCAGTGTGTAGTACTTGGAGGAATCACTCAAGGAATACAGTGTTGAATATTGCCTCTTTGGTTCAATCATTAGGCCTGAATAATTTTTTTTCTTAAGATCACCTGAGCAACCTAAAGTTCCTGTACTCCTTCATAAGGGCTATAACTATGTTATATGTAAAGAACATAGGATTAGGATTAAGCCAATAAATACAAATGTAGAGTAAAAATAATAATAGTCCCCCTGATGTACCCAGATCCTGAAAAACTTCGCCCTCTGAGGTAGTCAAACAAACAAAAACAAATCAGACCACATGTCCCTGATCTATACCAACCCAAAAGAGTATCCAGAAGCCCCACGATTTCTGGGATGGTATTTTCAAATGTATAAGGTTGCAAGAATTTGGGGTGGGGGTGGGGTGTAAACCTGAACACTTGTCATTTTAATTTCTTTTTACATTAAACAGTGAGTGGGAGAAACACACTTATGTTTCTCAGTGGTGCAATTTCTAGAATTTCTGAAGACTGAACAAGAGGGTGCACACTCGGCAATTTAGCAAAGGAGATGCAATACATCTATTTGAGCTTCACATTCAGGAAGAAAGACTAACTGTTACTGTCAGTAGTTTTGGTTTGTCAAATTGTGAAACTAAAGCAATTCATGCACTTTAAAAACTTGAGAAATTTAGCTAGAAGTGTCAAGATTTTCAGGATGTCTGAAACAAATTATAATTTGAATTTCACTCCACTCTCTAACTTTTAAAGTGTTTTCACACATCATGCTTATTTCTCCTTTTGAGTTTCTCTCCTGCTGTTCTTCTAAATGTCAGATTATTATATAGAAGGAAAAGTGATATGCATTAGTTATGCAAATAAGCTATAGATTTTACATTTCAAACTCTATTAAAGGAACAGTTGCTTTTCCCTCACATTGAAGGAAGCGTCCAGGATGGATGGGTTACTCTAGCCCCACAGCTCTATGGACCGGGTTGAATTTTCTGAGGATCCGCCTCCCTGATGACATCATCCTCAGTTGTTCAACTCAGTCCTCAGCTCATGGATGCTTTTCCTTCAGCTCCTGTGAGCTTTCGGTTGCTATCCATCCTGGACTTTCCCTGAATTTTTAATTTTATTTTTTCCTTCACCAAACTCGAACAACGTTTTTTTTCTCTTCCTGGATTGACTAACAGCTTCTCTGTGAGTGTCTGTCTTGTGCTGCCTTTGGGCGCCCAAGTGGGGTTTTTTTGCCTTTCTAGATTAATTACCAGCTTCTCTGTGAGTGCCTGTCTCATGCTGCCTTCAGGTGCCCGAGCGGGCTTTTCTCCTTACTTGGTTTGGCTGGCGGCAGGGAGCGTGCTATAGAGCAGGGCTTTCACATCTAAATCACCCTATTCGGTTTTCGGCTCTGTTTTTTTCTGGCAAGGTCGGCTCTGCCTATTTGGGCTGCCATTTGCATTTAAAGCCGTTCCCTTCGGGGGGGCTGGGACCGTTCCGGCTGTGTCGGGGCTGACAGCTTTTCCTTTCTCAGCCCTTGCACACGGTTTCCTGTCGGATGGTCTGAACGGCCAAGGTCTGGCGTGCTGCTGTTTGCAGGCATTGTTTCGCCTTGCTGCCCTAGCTCCCTGATGAATTTGGGCGTGAACGCCATTTGCTTTCCAACAGCTGTTTAGATTGCCGTTTGGACGCGGTGCATTTTGATCTCTCTCCTTTTGGTGCAAATGCTATTTTGGATTCAACGGCCCTTTTAGCCGCATTTTTCGACCACGGCCACCATTTTGTTGCCTCTTTTCAGCGACGGTCATTCACTTTATAGTCGAACTTGTGAGCAGCCTTGGAGGTGCGCACCTTTGACAGGCCCTTTATCCATTTAGTCATCATCGGGGCGGGGTACCCCCACCTTGGTTGACAGCCTGCGGCTTATTTCAGCCATTAATTTCAGCCAGCTGCTGACTGGGCACTGGGTTCGAGGCTCACCCTCAGTCGCCTCGCAGTGCTGTTTAATACCTTCTTCATTTGTCACCTGTTAACACCTTAGCGTGGAGGAGGGATCCCTGGCTTGCCATACTCCTTTCTCCATTGACACTGTGCAGCAGCTTGTGCATAAGTCTGCCTTGTTCAGGTGCTCTGACCTGCCTTTCAGAACACGGTTGGCCTCTTCCTCGGCTTTCCTGTTCTGCTTGTGGCCGGCCCAGGACTGTGCTCTCTCACATCTTTTTTCCCCACGCAGTTTCACTTGGGGCCTATTAATATGTACCTTTTCCTATTGCTATAGGATGGACAGAAACCCTGCGGCTTCTTCCCATCATAGGGGGTCCTGGTCACCACCTGCTTCTGACAGTGTGCCCAGAACTATGGCTCAGCCCAGGCCCTCCAGTCTGGTGGCTACGGAGAAACTTAAGACGAAGGGCCCAGCCCCTACGAAGACCTCTAAGACTGATTTGAAGGTGGCTCTTAAGCACCAAAGGGTGCTAGAAAAAGAGTTTGCAAGGGCAGAGGGGGCCCTAGAGTGGCACTCCTCAGCAGGTCATCACAGGGTGCTTGAGGAGCCTTCTGGGCGACCTGCTTCTGCTGATTCCTGCCCGCTCCTTCCTCGGGGGCTTCCGGCCACTCAATCTGAGCAGATCATGGATGATGGTGTTGTTTCCCAGGGGGCGCTGCCCGCCTCTGATATTCTGGAGGTTCTGGATTCTTGGCCTGCTCAGAATGCATCAGCTTCGGTCGGTGGTCACCGGGCTTCTCCCTCAGCCACCTTTACCCCTACCGTGGCGGGGCTCCACCAGGAGGGGGTTTTGGACCAGGACATCCCTCCTTCTGTTAAGGCTTGGCTGACTGCAGCCATCAAGGAAGATATTGCTGCTGAACTGCATCAGAGACCAGTTGCCCCTGCTGCTCTGCCAACGGTATATGAGACACCAGTAGGGCAGGCAGAGGGGTATTATGGTTATGAAGGGGCCTATTTGGTGGGTCATTTGGATGCCAGCCAAGTTTCCATTTCCGAGGGAGAGCTGCAGGAGGAGGAGGCTTATTCGGACCTGGATCCGGAACCCTCATCCAAACCATCCTTCAAGGGCCTGTTTGATCCAGCCCTCTTTAGGCAGCTCCTGGCCAAGGCTCAGGCTACGGCCCACCTGGACTCTGCTTCTAATGACCTTCTGCAACCCCAGGGCCCTGGGGGGCAGGAGGACTTTCTTTTTTCAGAACAGGAGGTGGCAACTGATTCCGTCCCGATTCCTGACATGTTCCTGGACATGATTAGGTGCCAGTGGAACTCCCCTGCCAGCACTCAGTGGCCTAGCAGTACAGAGAACACCTGTTTCACTGTGGAACCCAATCTGTTCCAGTTGATCCAGTTGCCGCAGGTGGATGCGCCGGTGGCCTCCTTGACTATGAATTCCATCTTACCTCCAGATGCGGATGATGCTTTGAAAGCTGATGGGCGACGGGAGGAGATGGCCCTGCGCAGGGCTCACCAGGCCAACTCCTGGACTATTTGGGCCACTACCACGGCCTCCTTTTTCACCAGGATGTCGTTGAGTTGGCTCTGTCAGCTGCAGGACAGAATTCCTTTGGAGGACCTCCGGAGTCCCCAGGACCTGTCCAAAATTATTGCTGCAGCTGAGTTTACAGCGGACACCACCTTAGCTGCGGCCAAGTTTTCAGCCCGATCCATCGCTTCCTCTGTTACTGCACAGCGGTTACTCTAGCTGCGCCATTGGCACATGGATGCCAAGAACCGCTGGAAGCTTGCTTCTGGGCCCTTTGAAGGGGGGGAATCTCTTTGGCCGTGCTTTGGAACCCTTTCTCATAGAGACCAGGGATAAGAGGAAGATCCTCCCCTCCCAAAGCAGGCGTCCTTCCTTCAGGCCTTATCCCTATTTCAGGCGGCCCTCCTACTGGCAGGGGAGAACTGGGGTGAGTTTCTCCCATCAGTACAGGCCCTATCAGCACAGGTCCGATTTTCAGGCTAACTGCCCCACCTTTAGCAGTATTGGTAGGCCGCAACAATTCAGGCGCCAGGGATGAGGTGACAGCTCCAAGTCTTTCCACCGCCAGAAATAGCTTGGGACCTGATTCCCCCATTGGAGGGGCGACTAGTTCTTTTCACAGTTCACTGGGAAGAGACTACCTCCGATGCCTGGGTCAGGGAGACAGTTACATCTGGGCTCTCCCTGGAGTTTCTCTCCCGTCCTCCCAAGGTTCTTTCTCCATTGTCCCATTTCTGGTGACCCGGTATGCTGGGGGCTCATGGAATCAGCAATCCAGCATTTGCTGGACATTCAGGCCATCCAGCTGGTACCACTGGAGCAGCGGGGTCAGGGCTTCTATTCAATTTTGTTTCTAGTGCCCAAATCCTCGGGTGTGTGTGTGTGTGGAGGGCAATTTTCAACCTAAAGGGACTAAACCAATATCTGGTTTACAGGAGGTTTAAGATGCCCTCCCTCTGTTCCATCTCAGCCGGGATCCGGAAGGGGGACTTCCTGACTTCTGTAGACCTCACTGAGGCCTACCTCCATGTCCCTATTCGTCCAAGTCACTGGCGTTATTTGAGATTCTGCTACGCTGAGCACCATTATCAGTACGCTGTGCTCCCCTTTGGGCTGGCCTCGGCCCCAGGACCTTTACCAAGGTCATGGCAGCACTGGCAGCTTCTCTCAGGTCGATCCCTATCAGGATCCAGTGTTACCTGGATGACCTGCTGATCCAAGCTTCCTCACAGCAGCTGGAGGAAAGAGATCTGGCCACTACAATCCAGGCCCAAGTTTTCTGTGAACCACTCTAAATGCCATCTGGTTCCTACCACAAGACTAGTCCATCTCGGGGCTCTGATTGACATTGTTTCAGATCAGTTTTTTCTTTTCTAGGAGTGACAGGACAGCATCTGGTCCTTGGTGGGCCAGTTGTGCACGGCCAACAAGGCTCTGATTGTGCTCCTGTCGCAGCTGTTAGGGAAGATGGTCTCCTGCCTGGACATTGTTCCCTGGGCCCGTTTCCACTCCAGACCTCTCCAATGGCTACTGCTCCCTCATCAGCAGGCTGGTTGCAGCTCGTCGCTCGCCAGGATTCGAATCCCGTCATAGGTGTTGCGGTCCTTCAATTGGTGGGTATCTGGAGCCCTTGAGAAGGGCTATTTTCGCGAACCAGTGAAACTGTTGGTGACTTCAGATGCCAGCCTTTTAGGCTGGGGTGCCCACTTTGACTCCAAAGTTGCCCAGGGCGTGTGGTCCCTGTCAGAGCTCCAGAACAACATCAAATGGCTGGAGCTCAGGGCGGCCCGGTTGGCCCTCCAGTCCTTCCAAGGGGGGTTGCAGGGTCAGCATGTCCTCCTTATGACAGACAAAGTGGCCAGAAAAGCCCATGTCAATCATCGGGGGGGGGGCTCGCTCCTGACTGCTCATGCAGGAGTTGGAGACCTTGTGCCGGTGGGCAGAGGACCACCTGTTGTCGCTGAGAGTGAAGTATATAACGGGGTCCTCCAACATCACCACAGACTGGCTGAGCTGAGCCCAAGTGGACCAATCCGAGTAGAGGCTGGTGCCCCGACTGTTTGAGGATCTGTCCTGGAGGTTCGGCCATCCTCTGGTGGACCTATTTGCCTCCCCGGACAACGCCCTTCCCAGTTATTTTTGCCGGTTCCCATCTCCGGGGGTGGAGGGAGCAGATGCCCTTCAGTGTCCCTGGCCCAGGGGTCTCCTTTACACCTTTACGCCCCTGACCCTTATTCCGGCCGTGGTCCAGAAGTTGCTTTAGGAACGAGCGGAGTTGCTGTTGGTGGTTCCCCACTGGCCCAGGCACCCGTGGTTTGCTGACTTGGTCGGCCTGTCAATCGCCCCACCCTGGGGGATCCCTCCTGATTGAGTCTCCCTCAGCCAAGGTCCTGTTCACCATCCAGACCCCAGTGATTCCAGCTAGCCGTCTGGAGGTTGAGTGGAGTCTCCTAGTCCGGGAGCAGTTTTCCACCAATGTCATCCGGACAATGCAGGTGGCCAGGCGGCCTTCCACCACATGAATTTATGAGGTGACCTGGAGGATCTTTTGTGTCTGATGTGGTGAGTGCCAATTGGACCCTCAGGGGGTGGCAGTTGAGCATGTCGTAGACTTCCTGCAGGGTGGTCTCGCTAAGGGCCTTTCTCCCAGCATGCTGAGGCGGCAGGTCGCTGCCTTGGCCTCTGTTTGGGACTCTGGGGATTGGCCTTCCCTGGCCCATCATCCCAGGGTCTGTCTTTTTTTGTGGGGGGCTTCTAATCTTAGACCCCTGCCCATTTACTGCCATCCCACCTGGGATTTGTCACTAGTGTTGCAGACTCTGACCAAGCCTCCGTTTGAACCCTTGCAGGAGACTTGCCTCCGACTTTTATCGTGGAAGGTGGCGTTCTTGGTGGCCATTACTTCTGCGAGACAAATCTCGGAACTGGCGGCGTTGTCAACGTGCAAGGACTTTTGCGTCTTCCATGCAGACAGGGTGGTTCTGTGGCTGGATCTTGTGTTCCTGCCCAAGGTCAACTCCATATTCCATCATGCACAGGAGTTGATTTTACCTAACTTCTGTCTGGACCCGCGCCATGAGTTGGAGGTCCGGTGGCATACCTTGGACGTGCGGAGGGCTCTTTGCATCTACATCTGCTGAACCACTCCTCTCAGGAAGACGGAGGCCTTGTTTGTGTCTTTTCACCCTTCATCACTTGGCCTCAAGATTTCATCTTCCACGTTCAGTAGGTGGCTTCGGTCCTGCATCACTCAAGCATATTAGTCGCAGTCTCTTCCCGTGCCTCAAGGTGTGACAGCACACTCAATCAGGAGTGCGGCTACCATGGCTGCCTAGACTACACAGGCTACTGTTGAGATTTGCCAGCCAGCAACATGGACATCGGTTTCTCCCTTCATCCGTCACTATCGCATAGACTCGTTTGCATCTGCTGATGTGGCGTTCAGCCGGCGAGTGCTGCAGCAGGTGCATGAGGAGCCGAGGAGCCAGGATTAAGTATTTACCTGCCCTACTGGACTCCTTACCTTTGGTATGTTCCATCCTGGACTGTTCCTTCGATGTGAGGGAAAAGGGGCATTGGTCCTTACCTGATACACCCTTTTTCCAAGGATTGAAGGAAGAGTCCAGACCCACCCTTAGGTCTGGTTTTGGCCAACCACCGGGGGGATCTGGTGTTTCATATTTCTACAGGCTTCTCAGGATTTGTCTGGCCATGGTTCAAGGGTTCTGCTGGGAGCTTGCGCCATTCGCTTCGGACTTGTTGTCGACTGAGGATGACTTCATAAGGGAGGCGGATCCTCAGAAAATTCAACCCAGTCCATAGAGCTATGGGACTAGAGTAACCCATCCATCCTGGACTCTTCCTTTGATCCTCGGAAAAAGGATGTATCAGGTAAGGACCAACGCCCCTTTTAACCTCAGATAAGAAAGTACCTGGAAACAATTGTGCTACATTTCTATCACAAAAGCCTCAACATGTTTCTATTTCAATGGTCAAAATTACTAGGTATGCATTTCAATCCATACCTGACTCTTGAAATGTGAGTGCATTAAGAAATTACAAATCTAGTCTTCACATTTAGAAAGTAATTTGTTCTGCTTTTCAATGAAACTGAAAAGCCCTCAATACTCTATCTTCTTTATTTCTGTTTTGAAATCTTTCTGCCCCATTTCAGTTGCAATGTGCATTAGTTATCCATCTTCGCCATGATTTCTATTTTTTTATTTTTCAAAGTGGGGAGAATTCATTTAAAAAACAGCTGCCAAAGTGTGCTATAAAATTGATCTCATTAGTATAATGTACATAATGATGGATTTAAAACAAAGGGAAACAGTTTCGGTAAATCTATTTAAGAATGTTGCAAATGTTAATTGTCAAATTGGTAAATATACTTGCCCATACTGCAAAAAAATACATCATCAAGATATTGTGTAGATTTTTGCAAGTTTACCAGCCATAAATTTCATATAAGAATAAAACTATTAAGAAAATAATATTTGCTATGATTCTCCTAATCATTTAGCAGAGTTACTTGGACTGATCAAACTTCCATTTGAGAACTGGAAAATATTTCAATATTCAACCATTTCCAACAAAGATTCACAACTAAATCTCATTATTGATTATTCTGTCAGTATATAGTTGTGATACTTTCACATTACAAAATATATTGCTTAGATGGAAATAAATTTATCATTTTGCTTTGCAAGAAGTAAATAATACCATATGTGTATATTTATGTGAACCTTACAGAAGAATTACAGAAGAACACAAGACAATGCAAATCAAAATTTACTTAATTATAAGACATTGGGATAACACAATTGTTCATGTGATATATCTATGATACTTTTGAATACATATCACAGATTATCATTCTATGATAAAAAATATTAAGTGCAAACCAGCACATGTGACATAATGTCATTCATGAGCATCACAGGAAATACATGGCTGGCAGAAAGTATGAAAAAAAGAAGAGACAGCATGGCAGAATAAGTTTATTGGCACAACAGTCAGCCTAGAAAGAAAGAGATTTTTAAATAAAGCGAAACAAGCATAAGTCAGGAATGGATGTCAAAAGTCCTCAATTCAAAATAGCAAGTCAGAATGTTTTTGAATCAATAGCAATGTCAATCCAAGGCCACTTTCCACATTATGCTTTTCATTTACACAAGATTTGCTCCTGGGAAGGATTTATAATTTCCAGTCAAATTTATCTATTAAAAACAGATCTCACCAATTCAGTGAGACATATTCCTAGATAAGCAAGGCAAGTGTGGTAGCATAAATCTGATACACAAGCTGCTACTGGCACAATTAGTCTTTAATGTGTAAATTTTTTGTCATATAGCATATAAAATAGGAAACTAGCATTCCTAGGAACAAAAATAAATCAAAGAAGTGGAAAAGTGGTTTCCATCACAAAGAACATGATGATAATGCATGAAAAATATTATATTCTCATAGGTCAGTTTGGAATTAGCACTACTAAATGCTGTAGCAACTCTCCTGTAAGGATCAGGATGATTCCATCAGAGCCATCATCGTACACAGTTTGGCGTGGAGAGGGCACTATTGACTTTCTTTTCTTTGCTCCTACCCATCCAGTAATGGTGCAAGTGGAAGCAGGAGGCTTCTCGGAGTCAAACCACTGCCATTCCTCCCTAATGCTCTCCTTCCAAATGTCTAATGGCTGGAAATCACCTTGCTGAATTTCAGCCATTCAGAGATTGCAAGAATGATGCCCACTGGCAGAAGGAACAGAAAATTGTAATAGGTGGGAATGAAGTGGTTGACTCAGCACTAATGATAAACAACTGTAATTCATCTTCATAAGGAAAAACAGAAAAGTACAGGGGCTAAGAAAGGCAGCACTGGTTCTATTCCTAAGAATAATTCCTGAACATAAACAAGCTTTGTTATCTGTGTGTGCATTTAGCTGTTGCTAATTAGTGTAAAGACATTGATTTCCTCTTGAAACTAATAGTTTTTTAATTAGGAAACTATGAACTTCAATTTTCAGTTGGAAAGGAGTGAGACATTTAGATCAGAATTGGCGCCTTCTTATGCTGCAAATTTCCGCCAGGTTTGTTTTTTAAAGATAATAATTCTAGTAGCATGGAATTATACTGAATAGGATAAAGGACAAATGAATAAAACATGCATTCAGTGAATACATGAAAAGTGACTTAAAATTCATTCACTGACAATGTGTCTTCCCATCACTAGGTGCAATGAAGCAGCTATTCCAGGCATTGGATCCACCAATAAAACAAGCGCTATGTTTTCTAATAGTTCAATGTGTGGTGCTTGCAGTGGCCACATTACAATGGGTCACTTTGAAGGAGAGGTGATTGGCCATCAAGTGGCAATGTTACTACTCCTGGAAGAAAGCCTATGAGAGGGATCAGGTGGGTCCCCTTTAGGCTGCCCTTTTTTCTCTAGCTATTTGCTCTGCAGGACAATGTGTTGCACCTGGCATTTATGCATTCAGCATTACTGAGAAAGTATTTCACATTATGCACAGGGGTTAAGAGGTAGCATTCTCCCACCCTGTTGGAACAATTATCACTGAGATTCAAATACATAGCAATTCTCCCTCATTAATGTAGCCAGTGATACTTGGGCATGTATGGTTTTTGGCTTTTCCCCATTCATGCACATTGAAGGCATAAGTGCACTTGTATGAACATTCCTATAGAAGCCTGAGGTTGTACACTGCTGGATTATGTTACTGCACTGGAGTTGGGGATATTCTTCATGTTCCTTCAAGTCTATGTGCTTGGAAATCAAAGATTTAATATTGTACATCTTAAAGTACTTGCTATTTCTCCTGCCCTGATCTTGCAGTCTGCATTCATTCAGTCTAATTTTCTGGAGAAAACATTGAGGGTATATATAACGGGGGTACTGCAATCTCCCCTTTCCCCTTTTACTAATAGAAAATCTTTTGGAGGAAGAAGCAAATTGGAGCAATACAAATTCTGCTGATCCAAGGGGGGATGCTGCAATATTGTTTTGCTGCTAGGTCAATCTTTTTAAAAGAAATACTTCCAAACCAGCATGAAATTAAACGAGGTGAGAAGGAATAGTTCTAAATTTGACTTTGATTGGTTTTGTAGAATTGCTATAACTTTTTTTAGTACAAATCTGTTCTTTACTAGGATTTGTATCCACTATTACAGCTATACAAGGCTGTGATTTTCCAAACTGACCTAGGTAAAAAAAAATTTAATCTCCAAAAAGCAGAGACTAAAATGGCGCAGAAGTGCTACTGAGCCAGCACTTTACTTCTGAGCCCCATAGAAAAGTGCTGCAGTGCACCCAGGCAGAGTTATCTATATTTATATTAATATAGATAAACTGGTTTTTGACTGCATATGTATACTGTATAGGCACATGTATATACATATGCATATACATGATTTCCCCCCCAAACTGTGCCAGAATAAGAGATGAACAGCTGATATTCTTGGTCATCCCATAAAAACTGTAAAAACATAATGTGAAGAACTATGGTGTCTGTTTAACAAATGAATGGTTTGTTTCATACCCTTTAACTCTAATCCAAGATACTCTGCCAATACAGAAAAAAGAAGAAAAAGAGAAGATAAATATATTTGTAAGAGAATTTTCCAAATGTTAAAAAAACATCAAGCATGTATTTAGAATAGCTTGCTTTTGGCTAATCAACATTCGAGAGGCAGTATCAAAAGAAAACAGTATTGTTAGCCAAAGTACAAAAATAGCACAGATACACACACACAAGTCGAGAATCTTTCTACAGAGAACTTTCTTTCTTGTTAAGTATTCTTTGACTCTATGCACCTTCAAAAAGGATTCAGAATAAATACCTCAGACTCTGTATGAGCACTCTTTACATAAGCACTATTTACACTATTTACATAAGCAGCCCAACTTTTTAAGACTTCTATGTAGCTGTTTTAATAGCTGTTTTAATAGTCCGCTCCTTAATAAGATTCTTAAAGTTGCAGCATCCTTTTTTCAGGCTTGCACTGTGAAGCTGATATCAGCAGAGAGGTGCTGTGCTTGCATATTTCTTCTGAAACATTTTCAAAGCAGTGCAGAGCCTTATTATTCTTGCAAATAATTTCTATGACATGCAGAAATAATAATATAATTTAAACTAATTTGAAGCCAAATCAATCAATTTTATTATGGTCATAGACCAGCATTACAAATAAAAGCATTAAAAACAATAATAAGCCAATTATTATTTTGAAGGCAAAATTATAAGAAATTGGGTGTTATGAAAAATATATTTTCAATCAGATTTTAAACATATTTACTTGAAGAGAAGTTGTCTCAAAGTCAGTGAGACATAGTTGGTCTTAAAAAGAGAACATTAATATTCCCCCTGAATTAGAAGCAGCTCTAAAATCTATATGGAACCATTAGGTATGTTCATCGTCATTTGGGGATCCAACAGATAGGCAGCATTACATCCCAATTCCAGACTGCACGGGTGAAGTTTTCAATGTACTGACCCCACTGTGTTAAAAGTTCAGGTCTTGATGGGGAGGATCAGCCTTGGACTCAATTCTGAAAAACAGTACCTATGGCTGCTTGGCGCCCCTTAACAGGGAACATTTCAGCCATTGATCTTGGATGGGGTTGCCTCTTGGAGGTTTTCAAGGTTGACTCATCCTTCCATCCTTCCGAGGTGGGTAAAATGAGGACCCAGATTGTTGGGGGCAATATGCTGACTCTGTAAACCACTTAGAGAGGGCTGTAAAAGCACTATGAAGTGCTATGAAAAGCACTATGAAAAGCACTTATAAGTCTAAGTGCTATTGCTATTTCTTGGATTTGCAACTACTGTCAATGAGCAAGTGGTAGCTCTGCACAGATCCATCTTCCGCACCACTTGCACCCTTTACTAGACTGGAAGGCCCTTAAGGCGGCCATTCATGCCCTAAATCACTTCATGACTGGATATTGCAATGTACTCTATGTGAGGCTCCCCTTGAAGACCCTCATGAAGCTACAGCTGTTCAAAATGCAGTGGTACAAGCATTAATGGTCACTTCTCTTTATGCCCATGTTACAGCTGTGTTGCAAACTGACCTGGTTGCCAATTGGCTTCCAGGTACAGTTCAAGGTGCTGGTTGTTACCTATAAAGCCCTTAATGGTTATCTGAGGAACTATATATTGTCCATTGCTTCTCCTCGCCCACTACATTCAGGCAGTGTGTGTCTTCCAGGAATCCTCAATTGAAAGTCATCTGATTAAAAATGTAGTACTGTTAAAAATGTTTATTGATATGTAAATTGGAAAAAATAAAAATTTAATTTTTTTAAAAAAGTCATCTGATTAGAGCAAAAAAGCATGCCTTCTTTGCCCCATACTCTAAATTTTAAATTTAAATTTAAAATTAATCTAAATTTAAATTAATCTAAATTTCTAAAACACCATGGCCTCAGAGATAGGGACAACATCCATTCTTCTGGGGTTCTGGAACGCCCCGAAGGCCTGGCTCAGTTCCAGGCTGGGGACAGACTGTTGTTTTATTGGCAGGGCTGTTTTCAGTCCAGGCTGCCACGCCTTATTTCTTTTTTAAATTTAAACTGTATATTTGGATATTGTCAGTTGTTCAGAGTCTTGTGGGTGGACATAATAAATTTAAATAAATAAACAGGAATTAGTAGATACAACATTTAAGCTTATAATATTTAATTAGAACTTATCTCAGTTAAAATGATTGCATTAATGCCTCAGCCTACAAATACCAAAGAGATAAAGGAAAACTATAAATTCTAGATTACCCAATCCAATGCTCAGTTCCCAAAAGCAAATATCTTTGAAAGGGCTAATTAAAACATCACAAAGAAGAGAGCAGCTTTGGAGTCTACATAACACTGCTACCTTGAAGTCAGGTGAAACAAAAGGGGAAAGAGATGTAGGAGAGATTGAGAGAGAAGGAATGCTGCCATTTATGTTTTTCTGTGTGGTGTATGTTGTATGTGTGTGAGAAAAAAGAAATAGGAATGGTTCAAATAAACTTTTTTCTTGATTGGCATATTGTGTTATTTTTATGCATTTTTCCTTCATAGTATAATGGCATTTTAAAACCATATTGTGATTTCAGTTATAATATGTACTGTAGTTTGTTTCACTTCCTCAAAAGATATCTGCCACATTAATTTTCAGATCTCTGCTAATTCCATTTGTTTGTTTTTTTATTTGGGAGAACCAGCCCACTTTAGAATACCCTCTTCTGATACCAACAATAGCCACACTGCTGCTTAGCACATTTTGTGAACCACTGGATACATGCAATTGATAATAGTAATACAACTTATGCAAGCCTCATTGGAATGGTCATAATGAAGGTAAATTGTGCTATTCTTTCCTGTCAAGAGTCTATCTAATTCATTTTATTTCAAAGTATAAAGAAATTTTAGAATTAAACCCTTCTGTTTTTTCCCAAGTTAAGATTAAAATTGTTTATAAATTTATTCATATATCAGAAATTTTGGAAATTATGTTAGGAAAGTTTCCTTAACTTTTAAATCATGTGTACAGTAAACAGATTCTACAGACTCAAATAGCATGGGCCAATTAAAATTTACCTTTCAGGTTAATTTACCTAAAATTTACCTTCCATTGCCCTTTATTAATTTTTAGATCTAGTTCTAATGTTCTGCTTTTAATATAGGAGAATTACATGCTGGATCTGAGTTTTCAAGGTGCAATTATCCCAAGCACTCCTTTTTTAAAATTCCATAACAATTTATACAGAGAAAAATGTAACATTCTATCTTCAACATAGTGTACAATATTCAGAAATTCTTTGTGCAGCTACCCCAGTTTGATTAAAAAAAATGATTTCATTCTCCTATTTGTGTTTTCTCCCCCCTGATAGATGCCCAATTATCCTTTTTATGAATACATATTCTGGAGAGATTGTTATTAATTTGTCCAAGGGAAATTTCTAAGACTGGATAATGTGAAAACCTCCACTGATGGCCAACAGTGGATGGACACTGATTGGGCTTTTCGGCTAAAAACAGTATGTGAAGCTTGCTTTATGAGTCTCACTGCGAAGGAACATCATTCCCCCATAGATAAAACTGGTCCCCACCTTTTTACTTTTCCAAAAGGCCCTGTACACATGCTTCTGTCAGTGGGCTTGGGGACTCTGCCTTGATATAACAGAATAACAGAGTTGGAAGGGATCTTGGAGGTCTTCTGGTTCAACCCTCTGCTCAAGCAGGAGATCCAATACCATTTCAGACAAATGGTTGTCCAATCTCTTCTTAAAAACCTCGAGTGTTGGAGCACCCATAACTTCTGGAGACAAGCCATTCCACTGATTAATTGTTCTCATTGTCAGGAAATGTCTCCTCAGTTCTAGATTGGTTTTTTTCCTTGATTAGTTTCAATTCATTGCATATGGTTCCGTCCAGGGGCGGGTTCCTAATTTTTTTTACTACCACTCTGTGGGTGTGGCTTATTTTGTGGGTGTGGCTTGCCAGCCATGTGACTGGGTGGGCGTGGGCCTCAGGAGCTTGGCAGTGGCCGGAGAAGCAGGGGGGGCATTGCCCACCCGCAACGCAGCCCCCCACAGCGGGAGCAGCAAGACCGTGGCAGCGGTTCTTCTAGGAGGCTCCGTCCGGCCTGAATGCTTCTCCCCATTCAATGATCCTAGGCTCCTGCCGCCCGTTCCCCCTCCCCTCAGCAGCTCGAGAAGCCTCAAACGTGCGAAAATGCCTGGGATCATCACCGCGCGTTCGTGGCTTCTCAGCGTCTCACGCGCTCCCTCAGCCATCCTCCCCTGCTTGGACTCACTGTGGGGTAGGAAGGCAGCGCATGCGCAGTACCTGAAGCTCGGCTTCTGGGCATGCGCAGAAGAAATTTTTTTTAAAATGTAAAAAACATTTTTTTAAAAAAATGGCAGCACCCAGGCGCCGGCAACCGACCGCACCAGTACTGTGACGTCACCAGCGGGCCGCTACCAGTGCTATAGAGTGGACCACACCGGTAGGAACCCACCACTGGTTCCATCCATATGAAGTTGATCTATATGGCATTGATCAAGTGGCTTGTTTGTGTTTGTCAATGATGGGGTGGGAGAGGAAGCTTAAATTTTGGCTTTTAATTGCTATATGTCATGTTATATGTTGCCCAACTTGCTATCCAAGAGCTATTCTGGGCAGCGTAAAATCCAGTAATCATAATAGTTGTATGAATGAATTGGTGCTTTTTACTTGTGCTTTTACTCAGTGCTGCTGATTCTATTTTAAAAAAACATTTTTGTTATTTAAAGTGTGAATTCCTACTAATCCTATTGATTAACAGCACTGTTTAAAATTTCTGGACCTAACCACATATATTATACCACTGAGTTGGGGGACATGAAGGGAGCCTCCCCGAAGATTGTACTACATTTGGCAATCAGGCATCCCCTGGGCAACAGTGTTGTCACTGGCAAATCCTTTCAATCCAGAAGCACATTTTGGTTAGCTTTGTAGGTGCTTCCAACATGAATACAGACAGCCCACTAGGTTGTATTATATAGTTATATCTAAATCACTAGAACATATATTTTCTTTCATAAGACTGGAGGGCACATCAGGAATGCTGTGTTGTAGTTGCTCTTGGAAGACTGCTACTTTACCCTTATTCACAAGAGGGCACTAGAAGATAAAAGTTGTAGTGAGATCTCAGGTGCCCACAATATTTGTTTTAAGATAGCTATAAGAGCAACTAGTACTCTGCAGAACAGTCAAATGAAATTAGAATACTGGTTGTGCTTTTTTCTAAATCTTCCTGACTTGGAAGGCAACACTGTTATTTTTGCTACTATTGCAAACTGTTATATTTATCAAGTAGTTAATCACATTTGTACAGAATGGGATTTCATATATCATGATTCTCATAACAATTTGTTTGGCATTTATACAAAGGTATTCAGATTTAATTCTATTTGATGAAATTGGAAAAATTGTTAAATTAAAAATAGAGTATGTAGGGGACAAATGTATAAGGAACTTGAACTTCCCTGATGTTTCATAATTTGATAGAAATGTGTAAACAATAGAGGTGATGATACAGAAGATCCCAAAATCTCTCCAGTTGGCAAGAGATTACTTAGACTATGTGCAGGAAACTTGCAAATCTGTACATAAAATTCTGTTTGTCAGTTGATGCACATGGATATATAGTACGTGCTTAGTTTAACACTGCAGCAGTTATATTCACTATGCTTCAACCTAGTCTTCACTCTACTCTGTAAAGATGATAGTCTGAAACTGAAGTCAAATTAGAGTGCAAGCCACTGAAGAAATTCTGGTGGTGGAGAATTGGAAGGTTCACTTTCTCTACATTTTTGTAAGAACAAGCCACACATTTGAACCATAAGCCATGGCTTCTGAACAAACACAAAGCCCTTTGTTTCATAATGAATTATCATTTTGGAAAAAGCTAACATCACAAACAATCTGATTTAATAAGTTTCTGTGCAATGATAACAAGAAAGCTTCCATATAAGGATATCTTTCTTTGAGATTACTCTAAGGTGCCTCCAGGTCTAGCATATGAGGTGTATTAGTACAAGGTTGGCCCAACCTATGTTCTTCATCCAAAATCCTCTGAGCTATCTAGGAGAATTTAGGCCACTTTACTTTAAACTTGGTCCAGTCTTTGCTAAACTTTTATAATGCCTGAACTATACATCACTATGGTAATGTTCAGAGTAGAACAGAACTTAATAAATCCTTAACCACAGAACAGAAGAATGAAGGCTCCAAATCATTAAAGTTTTGCTTTAAAAATATCATACAGCTAAGACCAATCAGTGAAAGAGAGAAGTGGAAAGAGACATACTGGAAAAGCTGGCCATTGCGAAGTTCTGACACTGGTCCCCTGTGAATTCATTCGGACACCTAACGAAAGAAAGAAAACCAGAAAGAGAGAAACAGGATAGCATGATATCCAAACAGGCTGAAATGAGGTCCTTTCTGATGCCAACTGAGTTCCCTTTTAAGATTTCTCCTGGTGTGTGTTTTTGGGTGGTCCCTTACCTGAGTTCCCTAAACCTTAATTAAGATATTAACTGAAAAGAACACCCTCACTATGCAAATCCAGTATTGTACCCAGGAGGTTTTTAAGTAGTATGATGGTATAATTTTTGTCTTCAAACATACTTTGCTTAGGATCTGGCATGTACAATCGCAAAGGCAGTTTCTCCAAACATCTCTGTCCGAAGAATCCATTTGGACATCTGGAGGAGGAAAAGGGGACAAATCACAGAACAAGGCTGGCATCATCCTAGCGGCTATGGTTAGAAATAAAAGTGCACAGTGATGATTTCTGTTTTTTTATTTTAAGCTTCTCATGTAAGACATCTTAATTTAATCTTTGCTGATTTCCCTACGTCTTTCCATCTGCAATTATTCTCTCCATGATTTCTGAGTTTATAAACCTTGTAAGCACCCACAATTTGCAGAATCTCTTTCAGCTGTGTGACTTCAGAAAATTGCCACTCTTTCAAGTCTAAGATTAAAATGAACCTGATTTCCAGAAAGGAAGTAATGGAACATGAAGTAGTGTTCAATGTTCTTTCTGTTTTTTTTAAATTGAGGTTATCTGCAATGCACTCTTGGAACTGCCAGTTTTCCATTCACATTTTTTAAAGCTGGATTTCATATTGATATAATCAATTGACTAAGCAAAGTATATTATAGACAGATGGAAATATGTGAGGCTATCAGTGACACAGGAGACTTTCACACCACCACCATTTTCACTTCTCAAACTCTTATAAGTAGTTTGAAGGTGATCTGTGATTATCTTCAAACTACTTATTATCTTATCATTTCTGCTAACTTAGAAACATTGAGAACAAGAACCAAAAACTATTCCCCACCCATGATCTGCTTTAGATCCACCAGCAAAAATCATTCTTATGAAGTCACAGTTCAAACCCCAACTTTTTGTAACTTGAAGTCAGACATAAATACCATAGACAAGTTACAGATTTGCAGTGCAGTGTCATAACATATACCTCTAGCTTGTACCTCTAGCTCCCTGAGGACACTAATTATGAAAAGAAAAGAGTTTACTCCAACAGGAGGAAATGGAATCACAGCATGTTAAAAGGGGGGGGGGCTGCTAGATTTCTAGCAATTTCAGCTCCATTAAGCTGAGCCAAGAATAGAAAATAGAATAGAATAGAAAATAGAATAGAGAATAGAATAGAATAGAATAGAATAGAATAGAATAGAATAGAATAGAATAGAATAGAATAGAATAGAATAGAATAGAATAGAAAATAATAAAAAATAGAAAATAATAGAAAATAGAAAATAATAGAAAATAGAAAATAATAGAAAATAGAAAATAGAAAATAAAACAGAAGAGTTGGAAAGGACCTTGGAGGTCTTCTAGTCCAACCCCCTGCTTAGGCAGGAAACACTATACCACTTCAGACAAGTGATTAAATTAGCTTAGCTCTCTAATGTTGTTGATACTGACAGAAGTGTAATTTAATTTAATTTGTTCAATTTAAAATGTTCATAAAACTAACTCTATCGGATCAACCAACCATAAAACTAACTGTATCTGACCAACCAACAAAATCACAAATAAATAATTGTAGAAGTGGCTAGGCCAAAAGTGAATGAACAAGAAAAGTTGTTTTTCTGAAAACTGAAGTGCCATGCATTTTTCAGAAGACATCTCTTAAAACCTTGACATTCTTACCAAAGAGAGGTGTTACATTCTCAGACTGAAGCACATAGGCTTCAGTCAGGTCCTCCATTTTGGGGGGAAAATACTGACTGCTGATTGGCTAGACTGTCTGGCAGTTCCCTATAAAAGGGCTGTCTGTCAGACAGAGCCTTTGCTGGATTGTAAATAGTTGCCAAATAAAGAGCTGTTGTTTTGAAGCCACTTCTGTCTGCCTCTTCCATTCACCCTATTTAACACTGGCGACGAAGGTAGGATTGGAAGGCAGATAGGGCAGTAAGTCTTTGACAAACGGCCTTTCTAAAGTGCCAACTCAGCCGACATGACGACGCACGCCCCGCCGAGTCACTTCAACCCAGCACGGGAGCACTGGGACACCTACATGACTCACTTCGAATGCTCCCTTTTGGAGTTATAGTTTATGTCTAGGTAACCATGCATAGGATTATACTTTTGCTTTGTAACATATTGAAATGCATTTTCTGGGAAAGTTGAAAAACTTTATACATATATTCTTGTATATTAGGAATAACTGCTGGGGGAAGAATGGGTGACTTCATAAGCTATATTTTGAAACACAGGACTTAAATCATTTTCAATATGATTTTATTTTCTACCAAATAAATGCAACAAATTTTAATGAAATAATTATTCCTTCATTTCTTCTATATGCTTCACAAATATTTCAGCAAACTATACCACAGATTGTTTCATTCAAGTTTATGATTTTATTACATCCATTCTAGCCATGACAGAATATAATTTTAGCAACAAGTATCTTAGGCTTTGGATCAATCAAATTAAAGTTTCTCCTGGGAACACCCTTCCTACAAATTCTCAGGAAGACAATGCTGCAGGACAAACATTCCATCAAAAATATTGTGATATCAATGAGGCCCAAGGTATCATTGCCATTTGCTTTTTAAAGGTTTTGGAAGGCTATTATTCAGATTTATATAAAATACAGATCCATCCTATATTTTACATATGCTAAAGAAGATTAGCAAAATACAAAAAGCAATGTACTTTTTTTTATTTGCATACATTTTTTCCAATCATTCAATTCATTAATAAAGAATACTGGCAGTATGCTCTCACTTGAAGGAAAAAGCAAAATGTGGATCTGGCCAAATGGATCTATGATTCTTGTTCTGATTAAAGATTAGAATAAAAACAAGAAGGGGAATGGTGCAGTACAGTACATTCAATTCTAGGGAGTCTCAAACACATTTTAAAAGGTATTATTGAACCATTTTCCTTCAAGAGGAAGAGCAATATACATATAAAAAATAACAAAAGCAACAACAACAATAATAATTTTCAAGAGCTACATTTTGAAAGTTCATATTTTGAATCCTTACAGAAAACAATTGCTACAGCATGTAAGAAATTACAAGCAAAAACTTAGTTGTTAAAAACATGAGGACTGGGCTAAGCACCTACAGTATTTTAGTGAATAGTTACTGAATAAATTAGACAGGATCTTAAAACTACCCATTATTCTCTTTTGAAGATCTGTAAGAACCATCTTGAAAATTAGACTGAATAAAAAAGGAGATGATGCTACCGGTAGTTCAAAAATCAGAACAGAGTGACAGTTCATTTGGCAGACACAATAATCAATTATTTTGTGATCTAGAAGAACCATCATAATGAATTCATAAACATGCTTCTTTCCCATTTATTCTCAATAGCTACCTTTTTAAAAACTTAAATTATAGGTTAGCATGTTTGCTCACATCTGTTTCTTCTCTTTCTTTCCTTTGTGTTTCTTCTTTTTCCTCCAACACAACCCCAATTCCTACTACAGTGAGCATTTTGGGGCAAAAAACTCAATCTCTTTTTCTTTCTTTCCTTTTTTTTAGTAAAGCATGAATGTTTCCCTCTGTTTCTGGCATTGGCTCGTATAACTATGGGCTGAGATTATTAGAACATGTTGAATTTGTATCAATGGGATAAATATGAAGCAATTTGCTAAAAAGGACAAAAAGCCAGAAATATAATTGTCGAATATCTCATACTATAACAAATGCAAAATAATTCTAATAGTCCAAGAGGTGACATTTAAATTGCATTTTAATAAAGAAAGGAAAAGGAAATTCTAGAAACCAAAAGAGTAGGATGGGAGAGAAAAGGAAAATTATATTGACAAAGAAAATGTGTGTTTCCTTAATAAGCCAAACACAAAAATCTAGGGAAGATTTCAAGGTTCTTGAAGCAGCTAGTTACAGAAAGTAGTTCACAATTCTGGAAATGTTTGTACAAATCTACCCCAGTTCACACAGTATATAGGTATGCAATCCTATATTAAAAATTAATTTTTTTTCATGAAAATGTCTTCTTTGGAGGCAATGTTCAAATCCACTTAAAATGTCTTTTTTTATAGAAATTCCATGACAGTGGGGATATATAGAAACATTTCACTATTCTGACTAAATATTTGTAAGCATTTAAGTATATAAATTATTAAGTATATAAATAATATATTCTTTCTTTGGAGGTATTTTCAAAAGAAAATACATCAAAAGAAAGCTCATTGACAACTTTGTTTGAGTCTCTATTGCTTCCTTTTCTTTTTATTCTAAGGCATTCTCTGCTGACCTATGAGAACTCACATGGCAGAATGATATGGAACCAAAGCAAATCCTCACAGACAAACCTACCCATAAGCCACAGTGCATGTTCCATGTCAAGCAAATTTTGCTCTGAATTTCAGGGATGGATAATGAGAGCTATATTGATTCCTTTGGCAGGCTCCAGAATCAAAACAAAACAGTTAATTGAATAGATACTGGAACACATTTGTATTATAAAACCAACCAAGTTTTATGTCTTTCATAAATTTCACTGAAAGCAATAAATAAAACAATGTTATTTTAAAAAAATATACGAAGATATTATATTTGTGGTGTTCCAAATGTCTTTCTTCGTTGTGGTAGGAGGTTAGAAATTCAGAAGATTACTTAGTTTTCTTTAAGGAAGAGAATGCTGGAATTTTTCATAACAACTTTTTATTATAAATATGCAAGTGAACAGAAAAACAATTTCTCTCAAAAACAATCTCAGACTCAGCAAAATAGATGCCCACCTTCTGCTGCTCTAAAATCCTATAAATCCCCTGCTGACATAAAGTAATACATTCATAATACAACTACAGTATAAAAGTAGAGAAGGTAAGGAAAATGAAATGAAACGGGTGTACCAAAAATAGGATCAAGCATGCTTTGACCCAATTCTATCAATTAAAATAAATTAGTATTGTTAATAATACACTCAGCAAATTGCTTTCAAGCACATCTTAACACTTTAAACTCTTTCATATTTCCACATATAACCTGCTTCCAGGCTCAATTTGGAAAGCATTTCAGGGAGATGGTTCTATTCCAGTACAGAGTGTGAGTGACAAAACCACTCAAATTCTATGGAGCTACCTAAAGGAAATAGCATGTCTGTAACAACTGGGTAAATTAATGATATCATCAGATTATGAGAAGAAATTCAGTCTAAAATTGCAGGAGTCAATCAGTTTTCTGCAAAAAGTCCAGCAGATCAAAAAGGATGAGGAGTTACTTGAAAATCATGAAAGCTGAACATCAAGTTTACCTGCTGTAAGATTCTATCAAATTAGTGGTTCTGGTAAGTGAGGATAATAGCTTGTGAAAAAATGTTCTGGAAAAATAGTTCTGTTTAATTCTATTCCATTTCTACTCACTAGCTGATCCTCCTATGACATCATTTCCTATAATGTTGATCTTTGATTTATTTAAACTGTTTACCGTATATACTCGAGTATAGGCCGACCCGAATATAAGCCGAGGCACCTAATTTTACCACAAAAAAACTGGAAAAGTTATTGACTCGAGTATAAGCCTAGGGTGGGAAATGCAGCAGCTACCAGTAAATTTCAAAAATAAAAATAGATACCAATAATGTTTTTGAATATTTATTTCAAAGAAAAACAGTAAACTAGCTCTGTAAGTGGAAAAGAGGGTCAATAAAAACAATAGTCCTATGGGATTGGGCGTCTTAGAAGAACTTTTAATTAAATTAAATGAAATTAGATGAAATTAATTTAAATGAAATTAAATGAAATTAATTTAAATGAAATTAAATGAAATTAATTTAAATGAAATTAAATGAAATTAATTTAAATGAAATTAATACTGCCCCCACCCACCCAAATCCCAGGACTACGACCCCAGCGGCTCACCCAGGTGGTAGAGCAGGAAGAACACCTGGAAGCGCGGCTGGGCAGGATGCGCGTCGGGGCGGTGGTAGGTGCGGCGCAGGGCAGCGAAGGTCTCGCGGAGCTGCCCGTCGTGCAGGTGGGCGTTGAAGCGCGCGGGCGCTCGGTTGCAGAGCCGGGCTCCGGCGTGCAGCAGGTAAAGCAAGGCGCGCTTCAGCAGGGCGGCGCAAGGCGCGGCGGGCGGACGTTGCAGAGCCAGATCCAGCTGGATTGCGCGCAGCTGGTCGGCCACGAAGGTGCAGCGCTCGGCCGGGGAGACCTCGCTGGCTTCGGCCACCGACCGGCCCAGCAGGTGATGCACCGTGGCCAGCAGCACCGCCGGGTGGAGGTCGCAAGGCGGCGGGGGAGGGTCCGGCTGGCAATCCGGGTCTAGCTCCAGCTGGTGCAGCCGCTTCTGCCGCCGCCGCCACCGCAAGAACTCCCCCGCCGGGCACATCTTCTTGCAAAGGGCCGGCCGTGGAGGACCCTCCGCGATCGCCCCCCCAAAAAGGCCTTAACTGGGAAACTAGTCCGGGCTCGGGGTGTTTTGCAAGCGGGCGAGAACCAGCCTCCGGGGCGGCGGCATGAACGAGGGCGAGGCGGAGGGTCCTCCGCGGCCGGCCCTTTGCAAGGAGATGTGCCCGGCGGGGGAGTTCTGGCGGCGGCGGCGGCAGAAGCGGCTGCACCAGCTGGAGCTGGACCCGGACCGCCAGCCAGACCCTCCCCCGCCGCCTTGTGACCTCCGCCCGGCGGTGCTGCTGGCCACGGTGCATCACCTGCTGGGCCGGTCGGTGGCCGAAGCCAGCGAGGTCTCCCCGGCCGAGCGCTGCGCCTTCGTGGCCGACCGGCCCAGCAGGTAATGCACCGTGGCCAGCAGCACCACCGGGCGGAGGTCGCAAGGCGGCAGGGGAGGGTCCGGCTGGCGATCCGGGTCTAGCTCCAGCCGATGCAGCCGCTTCTGCCGCTGCCGCCGGCAGAACTCCCCTGCCGGGCACATCTTCTTGCAAAGGGCCGGCCGTGGAGGACCCTCCGCCTTGCCCTCGTTCATGCTGCCGCCCCGGAGGCTGGTTCTCGCCCGCTTGCAAAACGCCCCGAGCCCGGACTAGTTTCCCAGTTAATGCCTTTTGGGGGGGCGATCGCGCCTCTTCCCCGCTGATCCCCACAGCACGTGGAGACAAGGACCAGTTCCCCCACGCCGGGGACACCCCAGCCCTGTTGTGCCAGCCCGTTCGGGGAATTCTAGGGGAATTCTAAGGGTCGCGCGCTTTGGCCAATTTCAATGACTCGAATATAAGCCGAGGCGGCTTTTTTCAGCCCAAAAAGTGGGCTGAAAAACTCGGCTTATACTCGAGTATATACGGTATTTTAATATTTAATATTTTAATGTTTTGTACTTGTTTTTACAATGTTGTAAGCTGCCCAGAGTTGCTCATCAGTGAGATCTATCCTGGATCAATGATAAGTCCTAGCTAATTATAAATCATATAATAAAGTTATGATTGCTCAGTATTACACTCCAAGTGAATGAACAATAACTATGGCATCAGTCAAACATATCAATCAGGAGTGACTACAGAATATTAAATATTTTTTAAAATGCATTCTTCAATGATTACATTTAAATGTAACTAAGAGGCTATCTGTCCTCTACCTGTGGCTCAGTTAGATCTTTGCCTTGATTCTTTTTATTTAATTCCTTTGAGCTGAATGAATTTCATGTCATAATGCCAGATCAGAACTTTATAGGCTCCTCAGAAAACATTAAGAATCCTTTACAATGCTTGTCGATTATCTTCAAATCTTTCCAAGCATTTTTCATATTCCTATGGTCTTCTACATTTTTGGGCAGGTCATTGTTATCAAACAATTTGGAAACCTGTTCTTGGTTAATCTTTTGCATCTCTCATTTTAGAGTATTTGAGGACATTTTTAATATCATAATTTCTCCTATCAACGTATATCAAATATTCTCTCCACTTACTTTAAACTGTATCAAGCCCATCTTCCATTCAGAAACATCATTTAAAAAAGATTTAATATGAGATCACATTCAAGAAACCTTTAAAAACTGGTTGACCATAGAAAGTCATTTCTTAATTTGCACCATGACTTTTAGCATTTCAAAGAAGCATAAGAACTAACCAATTTACTAATATCACCATTAAAAAGTTGTTGAAAATACTAATTTTGTGAATAACATTAGCTTTCTAGGCAGATTTGCAATAATTGGGCACATCAATTAATTGTGAGGGATAAGAAAATAAAAAGAAGTAAAGCTGGACAAAATAATGAGGCAGAGAAAAAACAATTTGAAAATGTATGTCAAGGTTACAGAAAAGAATTTCCATTCGTTGGCTTAAAACAAGCTATTTATTTATATATTAATTTTTTTTCTTATTCTAACTCAATTTAAAGAAAGTGAAAGAGGATAGCATTATCCTTTACAATGGTCTGATCCAAAATGCACTGTGAGTTTGGCAATAATCTTAGTAAAAGAGGTATATAAAATTGTTGGAGGCAATATGCTGACTTGTAAACCACTCAGAGAGTGCTGTACAGCACTGTTAAGCGGTATATAATTCTGCTATTACTATCAACCAGAAGACAAATATCCTGATAAATGACCAGCCAGAAAAATATAATCTCCAAATGATTCACTATGCAAGCCTACTTGGAAATAAATTTTGGGTTCCACCCCTAGAAACACTTACAGAGGATCTCAGCATCACTCTCCATAGATTTTTACTTGACCATCTCTCTAGAAAACAAGCTAGGAACACCAGCCATAACTGCTGTTAGAACCCTTGGCAACAGAAAATTTCAACAAAGTGTATCCTGAATCCTATTTGTACACTTACTTTTCAAATACTTATCTTATGGGAAGCCTCAAGAAATGGCAGCTTTCAGTTACTGCCTTTAGTTACTCTTTTCAGTTACATTATATGCATTTCTAAGCAGAAATTTAGAGGCAAAAGTGTTTCATTCTTTTCCCTATAATAAAACCTGGAATTATTATGTTTCTTATTTTTCCCTCATTTTATTTCATAATTACTAATGTTAATTATAGATAAATAAAAGTAGAAATAAAAGAAACCAATGTCTTTTGCTGATTCCTTTGTTGTGCTATTGTGCTATTTTGATTATGACACTGACTGGGCAACCAAATTTGGACTGCAAAAAGATTGCCAAAGGATGGCAAAAAAGAGTGAGGACTTTCTGTACAGTATCTTTCTGCTTCCATCTAGTGCCCATCCAAATTTTACAGTCCAGAAATTTGGGCTGAACTATGGAGTGGGACCAGGGGCGGGTTCCTAATTTTTTTACTACCACTCTGTGGGCGTGGCTTATTTTGTGGGTGTGGCTTGCCAGCCATGTGACCGGGTAGGCGTGGCTTGCCGGTCATATATTAGTTATTTCAGAAAGATGTTACTACTATTTTTGCTATT
The DNA here is from genome assembly GCA_023053685.1 of Diadophis punctatus similis. Taxonomy (NCBI): domain Eukaryota; kingdom Metazoa; phylum Chordata; class Lepidosauria; order Squamata; family Dipsadidae; genus Diadophis; species Diadophis punctatus. Next base: position 109,525,782 of record JALIGW010000003.1, on the reverse strand, counting down.
TTATAGCTTACATGAAAAGCTTTGCATACAAAGTGCGTGTTACACCATGACAACACAGCAACCTTTATATGCAGAAAATGCTATAGTTAAAAGACAAGCAAGTCTCATACAGCATTTTTGGTTTCAGTCATGGATTCCTTAGATGAAAATATTGAGGACTGTTAAAAGAACAGTATCTTTTAACAGTCCTCAATGTTTTCGTCTAAAGAATAACAGTATAAAACTGTATAAAATTAACAGTATAAAAGGTTAAGCTTTTGGAAAATGCCCACTTTGGGAAGCTTTAGGCAAAAGCGAAGGAAAAGTGTCATATGCGAGCTTCTTATTATTTTCAAGCGAAGGGACGGGGAAAGACTTAATTGTCAGGTTTCTGGGCATGCGCAGAAGAAATTTGTTTTAAAAATTCAATTTTTTTAAAAAAAAATGGTGGCGCCCAGGCACCGGCAACCGACCGCACCGGTACTGTGACGTCACCAGCGGGCCGCTACCGGTGCTATAGAGTGGACCGCACCGGTAGGAACCCACCACTGAGTGGGACTAGTCTATGAATAATCAAGGAGTTTTTTTTGTTAGAAAGATGATGCTATTGCAGGTAGCTAGGTTATAGAGGAAAGGGAAACAGGCCACCCTTGAGTGGCGAAAGAACATGGAGATGGGGGAGAAAGTGGAACATTGTTTTTAATGATCCAGAACAAATGGATTGAGAAAAAAACTTTCTATAGCATTGATCTAAACAAAACTGAAAGTAATGGAAACAGTAGCCATGTCATTACAAGCCAGCATCTCCTCTTAACTAATTTTATCGCCAAATACCCACCAATACAACATTGTACTTTTGCATATAACATTTATTCTATTGAACTGCAAAGATACCTTTGAACTGGAGAAAAGAAACATTTTCTCTTACCTACATGATAGCTGATTTATGCCTTCAATATAATAGCACACTCCACCATTCACACAATAGGATTTCACGGTTTCATTGCATTGTCTAGTATGTCCAGGCCCAGAAGGCAGAGTTGTGGTTACTGTGAAGAAAGGGAGATGTGTTACATCATGATTTTGCCTTTTGATTTCTTAAGTATGCTACATTCCATTTATTTACTTCTATTAATATAGGAATTTATATTTTGCGCTTCAACAATTGTTAGACCATCTTACAAGGACTACAAAAAGTGTAATAAATTATACAGTTCAAATGGAAACAAATAAAAATCCAGTATTTTCTAAAAAAAAAATCAGCTAGATAAAATTGGATTGAAAACCTGAAATATCTCTGGGACTGACGTATTACCCAAATAGCAATAGCAATAGCAATAGCACTTTTCTTATATACCGCTTCATAGTGCTTTACAGCACTCTCTAAGCGGTTTACAGAGTTCAGCATATTGCCCCCAACAATCTGGGTCCTCATTTTACCGACCTCGGAAGGATGGAAGGCTGAGTCAACCTTGAGCCTAGTGAGATTTGAACAGCTGAACTCTTGAACTAGCAGTCAGCCTGCAATGGCTGCATTTAACCACTGCACCACTTCAGCTCTAAATAATCAAGGACACTCTCCTTTTTCCCCTCAAGAAGAATTCAGAGATGGACTATGGCCTACAACAATATTTGAAGGACATAGGAATGCTTAACCTTGAGAAAATATTATGTAATTGAAAGGATGTCTGTTAGGAGAAAAAAATCCTATTTATCGCTGATAATGGGCCCTATCATCCCAATAGTTAGAGATCTTCTCTTCATTGAAAGAGAAGCTAGGGAGCCATTACTCTGGGATGCTTGAATTTGGATTCCTGCTTTAGAGCCTAAGCCAGTGATGGTGAACCTATGACAAACATGTCATAAGTGATACACAATGTCATTTTTGGTGACATGCCAGCATGTCCTATTCTTGCTTAGTTTTCTGCAAGTCCTGTTTTGCTTTTCCGACTGAGGTTTTCTGCTGCTGCAGAGGCTATATGACAATGTGGTGTGTGCTCTAATATGACCTCTGAAACCTCTGGAAGCTGTGTGAGGGGGCCTTGCTCTCACAAGGCCTCTGGGCCTCCAAAAATTGTACAAGAATGAGGCATACATGCCTTCCAACTTTTTTTCGAGACTGCAAGGCCCCACAAGAGCATTTTCTGAAGTTTCCAGAGTGAAGGCCTCATGCCTAAATTGTCCCTTCCAGTTCTGTTGTTCTATTCTTCTCTCACACCAGAGGTGGGTTCCTCCTGGTTCGGACCGGTACATGCGCACTGGTAGCGGCCCGCTGGTGATGTCATGATGACATCACCGACCCAGTACGGTCGGTGCCGGTCCCTGGGCGCCGCCATTTTTTTCTGATTTTTTTTTGAATTTTTTTGATTTGGGGGGGATTTTTTTTTCTTCTGCACATGCGCAGAAGCTGAGTTTTTGGCACTGCGCATGTGTCACCATTTTGTTTTGGGTGGGTTTTTTTTAAAAAAAATTCATGGTTTTTTGCACTGCGCAAAAACTTCTTCCAGGCCAAGAGCAGAAGCCATCTGCCCTCCACCTGGGTCGTTTGGAGAAGGGAAGGGAAGTGTTTTCGGGAGGCAGCCACCTAGAGGTAAGAAAACGTACCACTGAGGGAAGGGGCAAGGAAGGTGGCCGGGTCGGAGGGAGGCGTAGCCCGAGCTCTCTGGGATGGGTAAACAAGTGTGGGGAGGCAAAGGGGAGTGGACTCAGCCCCCCTGTGTGTTGCATCCCCCTCCCAGCCTTCGCCCATGCCTTCGTGCCGCCAGCTTCTCCTAAAGTCGCCACCGTTAGAGCTGCGACAGGCGAGCGTGGCGGCCGTATGTTCAGGCAGGGCTCATCTAGAGCAGCTCTCTCGCACCCGGGGGCAGCAGGGACAAGCCGCGGGTTCAGCAGCAGCACCAGATGAGCCATTCTCCCCCTCGCCCTGCCCGAACATACAGCCGCCTCTCGCCCGCCCTGCTCCCTTGCACCCGGGGGCAGCAGGGACAAACTGCAGGGGAGCAACTCCAGATGAGCCCGTATTCTTCTGAAGCCGCCGCCATTGGAGCCGCGCACACCAGCGGGCAAGTCCCGGGCTCAGGCTGCCCGCGAGCCTTTCTTTCTCTCTCTCAGGTTCACACTTGCACTCTCCCCCGCCTTGCTGTCCCGGTTCTACGGCTCCTCCCAGCCTCCCAAAGTCTCTTAAAGTGAGTCCAAGGAGAGAACGGGGATGGACAGAGCTGTCCGTGCTTCTGAGATGTTGTAGGGGCTGGAGCTAAGGCACCGCTGCCACTTCTCGCAAAGCGGGGGAGAGGAAGCCGGAGGCGCTTGCTTGGCTCGCCGCCGTTTGTGCTTTTCTGGTGCGGGAGGTGGGGGCGATGGGACTGGGGATATGGAGCTACCCCAGCGGCAGGAAAGGAAAGGAAAGGAAAGGAAAGAAGGAAAGAAGGAAAGGGAAGGGGGAAGGGAAGGGAGGAGAGGGGAGGAAATGGAAGGAAAGGAAAGGAGGAAAGGAATGGAATGAAACAGGGGAAAAGAAAGGAAAGGAAAGGAGGAAAGGAAAGGGGGGAGGGGAAAGGAGGGAAGGAAAGGAAAGGAAAGGAGGAAAGGAAAGGAAAGAAGGAAAGGAAAGAAGAGGAAAGGAAAGGGGATGAAAGGAAAGAAGAAAGAAAGAAAGAAAGAAAGAAAGAAAGAAAGAAAGAAAGAAAGAAAGAAAGAAAGAAAGAAAGAAAGAAAGAAAGAAAGAAAAACTTGACCACAATTGAGCCCAAAATTTTGGTTGCTAAGCAAGAGCGTTGTTAAGTGAGTTTCACCACATTTTACTCAATCCATGACATTTCCTGGCTCTAACAGTGATGTGCAAGCTAGGGAAGAACATCTGAAGGCATGTGTAATGTTCTAATGTACAGAAGTTATGGTTAAATGTGTGGCAGAAAGTGGACTCTGGGTGTGTTTTTCCAAATGCAGTAAGTGAGGTTGAATGTGTAGTTTTAGAAGAGGTGTGTGTGTGTGTGTGTGTGTGTGTACACATATAGATACAGTATATATAGTAGATAATGTATCTTTTTGTGTGCCTCTGTGTAATATGTATGTACACATATGGCATATATAGACATAGGATTAAATAGTATATTTTGGATGTTCAGAAGTAGTAAATAGACAGGGAAACTGTATCTTGTTGAGGCCTTTGAGGCGAGGAGCGGCCAGGCACCCTACCCCTAACCCTTGACATGAGTGATGTCAAGTTGGCCATGCCCACCCAGTCACATGACCACCCAGTCACATGATCACCCAGCAACCCCCACCCAGTCACATGACTGCAAAGCCACTCCCATCCAGTCACATGACTGCCAAACCACTCCCACCCAGTCACATGACCATGAAGCCATGCCCACAGTCACATGACCATCAAGCCATGCCCACAAAATAAGCCACACCCACAGAGTGGTAGTAAAAAAAATGGAACCCACCCCTATCTCACACCTACACCACAGATATATCAAACTACAATTCTGTAATAGCAGCTTTGGCTGCTATAAGGAGGTTATCAAAGGGGATTAAAACTTTTGTAAAAAAGCCAACATGACAGAAGAGCTACCATTTGGTTTGGAAGACATATCAGGAAATCAGTCTTTGTGAAAACAGCAGTTCATAACAGCAGTTCAATTTAAGAAGATTTCTGTTAAGAAACTTGGAACATTCCTTGGCATGGCATCAAGTGAACATCTTAGCTGTAAGATGGCAGAACCAAAAAGGATCATATAAAGTAAGCTGTCTCACACATTGCATGGGCAGCATTTCCAGTTCAATGAACTGAAAAAATAATAGACATTTTAGAGAGAATTGTCTTATTTAATCGTGATTGACCTCAAAAATTTGCACTGATGCTAATATTTGACAGAGAAATAAGCTAAAATTTTAAAGAAAAGGATAATATCATATGAGATTATTTGCCACTGAATAGCTATTTTAAATACTGTATTTTTCAGAGTATAAGATGCACCTTTTTACCCCCCAAAAGAGGCTGAAAACTTGGGTGTGTCTTATACACCAAATGTAGCCCCACCCAGCCACACCCCATCCTTTGGCCTCTGCCTCCCAGAAATTTTCCTCCTCCTTGCAGCAAACAGAACAGCCTGTTAAGCCAAGAAACTAATTATCAGCTTCCGGACCATCAGCTGAGTGAGGCAGCAGGCCCGGCCACCTGTTAAAATGAAACTGAAGCTAACTGCTAGCAGGCAAATTGCTGGGAGGGAGAAGGATAGGCAGAGACAGAGGCAGAATTTTATTTTCTTGTGCTATTCAGACTGCTGAAAAGAGGTAAGTCAATAACTATAAATGTCTGTAGAATATTCAAATTATTAGACTTATTTTTTAAAGACTGCTTTATTATTGTTCTAGACAATTTAATAAAATGAAGAAGCTTTTTAAAATAAATGCTTGCTCTGAAGGGGCCCAGTGCTTTTGTATCTTCTTTTAAATAGCAGAGTACTACTTCTCAATCTTATTTATTGATTCTTATTATTCCTAATAAATGCAGAAGAGATACAAGTGGAAACTGTTATTAAATCACCTATCTATTAAGAATATACAGCACTAGTATTGTGACTGAATTTGTACTCTAAGTTTATAAATTACATAGTATGGATGTTTGTAACTCTTCTCTCAAACATTTGCAAATCTACTTACAGTATTTTCTTTTAGCAGCCACTGCAGTATCTGATAATTTTAAGAACTAGACAACTAAATATCTAAATAGCAGCATGTTTATGGCAGTTTAATCAGAATGAAGTTCCTTTTAGTGAAAAAAAAAGTACTATAGGAAAGTTCTCCTTTCCTTGTCTGTCAAGGTCCCTGTCATACTTGTTATCTCTAGGCATAATTTATTGAAAAAGATATCCTAAATAAATATTTTGCTTGTTTGAATGACTTTTATGTGGGATGACCAGATGATAAGCAGGATATACCTGCTGAAATTCCTTTTGCTTATCACTTTTGGGCTTGTTTTACTTCTGGCCACTGTAAGTAGAAGACTTTTAATGGGTTTTGCATAGAAAACATTGCACTGGGAGACAGAGGCAGATTCCCCCCCCCCTTGTTTTCCTCCCCCAAAACTAAGGTGCGTCTTATACTCCGGTGCATCTTATACTCCGAAAAATATGGTCGATTAGAAAACTTGGATTAGAAAACATAATAAAAAATCTGTAGAGAAATTAACTGAAAAAAGAAAGTTCTTTTTTTCTAGATTATACTCAGATGGAGCTGGTAAAGAGGCTGTCAGCTCTGGATCCATTTTTGGTCAGACTTTACAGGGCTGCCACAGTGGGAATGGGAGAGTAGCGAAGGGAGTAAATCATAACAACATTCTTTCACATGAGATCAAGGTTGGCCTGCTGGAGGGGAGTGAACAAAGTTTGGCGGCAGCTGACACAGGGGATTGATTGGGCCATGTGATGTGAATGTCACTGGACAGGGCAGGGTGTGAGTTTTAGTGTGGGTGGGGGGAAACGCAGGATTTCAGATTCGGGTTATCCCCAGATGTGCCAATATGACTTCTCTAATAAAATCTTACTTTGATGGACTTTGTCTCGGAGTTCTGAATTACAATGAGGAGTTGTTGGAATGCTGACATTAACCCAAATCTACTTTTAAAAAAGAAAAATTTCCAGCAGCTTCCCGCAAGGTGGTGCCACTGTCTGAGGTCCTGAGCCATGGCCGCATCCCGATCTACCGGGGAGCCCAAAGATGCAGGGAAGATGGAGCAAGGAACGATGACCCCTGCCGATGGCGGCAGTCGCTGAAGCTGAAGCAGCGGCGGCCGAGCTCCGGAGGGGTGCCTGGCCCAAGGATCCAGTGCTGTGGCAATCCCAACAGACCGGCCTGGTCCTGACAGGTAAGGGAAACTGGATCAGCAGCCCCACTAGGATTGGAAGCTACAGCGATGACCCAAGTGCCTCCATGGACATTAGGCCATCCTGAACAAGTAACAGCCTTCGAGTGGAGGACAATGAAGCCCCTGGAGCTCAGGGAGTCCAGGGAATGGGGACTCCAACCATCTTCATGAAGCCAGTCGCTTGCTGGGCTACCCGAGAGATTCGGCCAGCTAAGTGTAGGGGGAGCTTGGGCGGCAGGCCCCACACTCAATCCAGCCAGGTTGGAGCCTAGCCCAGCCTACGTTCCACTTTCCAGGACAAGGGAGCATGGCGATTCAAAGTGGGACCTCGGCTTTGTTCCACTCAGCCCTGAGCGGGCCAAGATTCAGCCTTCCCCTTCAAATCCGATCGGTCAGTGCAACAGCCCAGCAGGGTGCAACAACTGGCCAACACCCTGGACCCCTGGGGCATTCAAGCCCAGGCAACCGGGGAGGAATGATGAGGCTACCGAGGCCCACCCATCCTCCTCCACCAGCACCCCCTGGACTGCCGTCATTCGACCAAATCCCTCCGGGATGGGCCTTCTACCCAGGCCAGGGGTGGATTCAATGCCAGTGGATGCCGGCTCTGGCCCAACCACCAGTTCCGTCAGCTGCAGCAGCACCAGCTGCATCTGCCCCACCACTGTTCCTGGCTACCTTTGACGGCAACCCGGGGAAGCTAGCTTACTTTCTAAACCGCATCTGGGCCCACATTGATCATTATGGAGCTCAATACCGATCAGACCAGGAGATGATCTCGTCCATTGCAGACAATATGAGGGAGGGTGAAGCAGCAAACTGGATTGCCCAACTCCATGACAAAGGAGCACCCGAGTTACAAGATGCCAACGACTTTGTGCTAAGGGCCCAGTTCGAGCCAACCGAGAGGAAGCTGAAGCAGAAATCAAGGGATTGAAGCAGCGCGACTGCCCCCCCCCCCAAGGAGTTTTTGTGGGAGTTTAGAAGAGTAGCTGGCAAACTATGGGACTGGCCTGAAAGACTCTTCATCCACTACTTTAAAGAGGCCCTGGATCAGGACCTTAGGTAAGCATGCGCCTATAGGGGAGTACCAAACTGGATCCAAGACTGGTATCGGATGGCAGTGACTATGGACTTAAGAGATTCACCCCCACCGAAGATCCATGCTGGAAAAGGCCGCCAAACAACCATTGGGATGTCAAGTTGCCACTAAGCAGGCAGTGGAGATGAGACCAGCAGCCACACCTGTTATAAAGTGCTTCAGATGTGGCCAACTGGCCACCAAGCCTCTGAATGCCTCGCACTGGCTCCAGTCCCCCAGGCGCAAATGCCAACAGCTGCAAGATCAAGGAGAACTCCCAAAAAGCCGGAAGACAAAGGCAAATTCATTTGGCAAGCTGTGGAGGTCCCTCCTCCACTGTACCAGGAGGGAGGAACTCCGGCTCCAGATGGTAAGTGAAGCCATCCGTCCTTTTGCCATAAAGTCTCGCATAGTAGTACCCAGAACAGGCGCCCATGGGGACCTAGAGGCCATAACAGACACTGCTTGCACCAGGTGCTTGGTCAGCTCCCAAACCGTGCAGGATCTAAGGATAGAGACAAGAACTTTGAGACGCTCCATCCGGTTTGAGCAGGTGAATGGATCACTAGTGGGTGGTGCACCCACAACCTTAGTCACTGAACCTGTAAGATTGGAAATGGGGTGCCACTGGGAAATCATGATTTGTTGTTGCCCCAAAAATGACCGAGTCACTCAACCTCAGTCTGTCCTGGCTAGACAAGTGGGCCTCGACCATCACATGGGAAGACAGCTATCAGAAGTTAAAAGTGGGCATCAGACATCTTCCCTACCTCCCGCAAATTTAACCCCCTCAGAATGTGTTCACAATTTGGGTGTCCTCCTAGACCCACAGCTGAGATTAGACCAACATCTGAAAGCTGTGGCTAGGGGGACCTTCTCACAGGTTCGACTAGTGCACCAATTGTGGCCCTATTTGGATCAAGAGGCTCTACTCACGGTCATTCATGCCCTTATCACCTCACGTCTTGATTATTGCAACGCGCTCTACATGGGGCTACCCTTGAAGAGTGTTCGGAGACTACAGTTAGTCCAGAATGCAGCTGCGCGAGCTGTGGTGGGTGTCTCAAGATACACCTATACTAACCCCATCCTTCGCCAGCTGCACTGGCTTCCGATTGGTCTCCGGATGCAATTTAAGGTGTTGGTTCTTACCTTTAAAGCCCTACATGGCTCTGGACCAGTTTATCTGCGTGACAGCCTTCTACCGTCCGCCAGACAATGTCAGCTGGCGGGCCCGTGGTGGAGGGCCTTCTCTGTAGCTCCCGCAGTAAGATTCTGGCAATCACCACCGCCGCTTCGGCTGTCTGCGCTGCCTCACTTAGCTGCAACAGCGCCATTACCTCACTCCGGCCAGCAAGGGCTGTGCTACTTCTTGCACCACTTCTTGTACCACCCTCTATGGCGATTTCCAGCCCCACCTGGAGTGAGTCTCCCTCCCCTGCCGTCACCCTTACCTTCTCAGGCCAGGCGAGGAGTGACTGGGAGGGGAGGGGAGGTGCCAGCCAGTAGTGGAATCAGCCGATTCGCCAACTGTGCAAAAAGTTAACAATCGGTTCAGCTGAATCGGTGTGAACTGGCTGAATCCCACCACTGCCCTCAAGGCATCTTATATATGGTTATTCTTCTCCCACCAATTGTAAAAGCCAGTTGAAACTAAATATATCATTTTGATTCAATATCATAACTTACCACTTCTGACTATGAGACTGCCTGTGGCAATGTCTGTTCCCAGGACATTCTCTGCTTCACAACCATATTCTCCTGTATCTTCAACTTTCACTTTACTGAATTGAAGTCTAGATATTTTCCTGGAAAAAAAGAAAGGCTTGGTTATTACACTACTTTAATAATGACATTAGGTGGAATTAACAATTACTTTAAATAGCTTTTTACCAAACTTAAATATGTTCTCTAGTGAAGATTTTTTTAGGAAAATTATAAGGTTTTATTACAAAGAGAAAGGGTTATAACAAGTAATAACAGTGCTTGTTAATGATTTGGAAATGATCGTCGTTGTCTCTGTTACTTCTCCCCATCGTCTGTTTCTGACGATGGAGAGAAGTAACAGAGACAACTTTTCCATAAAAGTCAGGAAGTAAATCCACATGTTTTTTAATTCCAATATCTAATGATGATTTATTAGCAACAAGATTTGAGCAACTGAATATAACTTTCTCCAGTACTTTCACTACCACCCTCACAAGTTTTTGATTGTCAAAGGAGTGTAGTCTGATCACACGGATCATTGTAATTTGGAACCAGGTCTGCCAGTCACTAAATCCTACCCAAGTGATGATGGTGATGGGGTACATTGCTTTGAGTGGGTGATATCTTCCTTTCCATCCACCATCATAGAGAGAGTCCTGAAGATTATAGTAACTGCAACTGAAGAAAAGTAAGCATATGTTGTATCATCCACCTCTTAGGCCAACTATATTTAGGCAGTGCAATCTGCACATTGCACAATCACTAGATAGCAGCAGAAATAGAGATGTTGGTCTCTATGTAGCCCTATTATCCTACTCTATATTTAAGGTTCATGTTGAAGGTCTGTATAGATAGCCCTTGTTTCCTGAAACTTGGTGGGATGAAACCCATGACTGGAACATACTGCTAGAAGAATAAAAATTGTACAGAAGTAACAGAATCATCTCAAAAAGGGAAGGAGGAATTGCATTATATGTACATAATTATGCACATCAACAGAAATGCACATTACAAGAGATGAAAGCCTTATTGAAAACATTTGGGTAAATATCAGAGGAAAAATGAATGGCATTACCATTGGAGTGTACTGCAGACCACCCAACTAAGTGGAGGAAATAGATGAACTCTTTGCTAATCAGTTAGCCAAAGTGTAGAGGAAACACACCACTGTAGAAATGAGGGACTTTAACTACTATGACAGCAACTGGGAAACAAATTCTGCAGCGAGTGGGAGATCAAATAGGTTCTGACATGGCCAGCAGAGAACTTTATTTCCCAAATGGAGATGAGAACTAGAGGATCAGCTATAATGGACTTAATCCTAACTAATAGGGATGAGATGATTGAGGGAGTGGAAGTTGTGGGGGGAAAGTTATCATGTCATATTAGAATTCATCATAATGCAGGCACGGGCAACTGAACAAAGTCTAACTAGTGTTTTAGACTTTAAGAGAGCTTGACTTCAACAAACTAAGAGAAGGATTAGGAAGTATTCCATGGATGGAAAACCTAGAAGGAAAAGCACTTTAGGACACATGAGAAACTCTGAAAAATGAAATACTAAAGGCCCAAACAAAAACAGTACCACAGAGAAAGAAAAACAAAAGGTACCGGACAAGACTGGCATAGTGCACACAGAGCTCTCTGACAAACTGAGAGACAAGGACAAGTATAAAAAATGGAAAAGGGGGCATATTAACTAAAACAGAATGCCAACAATAGCCCGAATCTGCAGGCATGGAATCGGGAAGGCTCAGAATGAATTAAAATTTGTAACAAATGCTCAAAAATAACAAAAAAATGTTCTTTCTATATGTAAGGAACAAGAAAAAACTCAAGGAAATGGTCAGTCCACTAATGGGAGAATATGGCAAGAAGATGATGGGCAACAGGGAGAAAGTGGAGTTGTTTAATTCCTTCTTTACATCTGTCTTTATGCAAAAAGAAAAAAATAGCCGAACCCACCAAAAATAGCAGTGTAGAAGATAGAACAGGATGCACATCAAAATAGGTAAGAAATTGATTTTAAAAACACCTATCCACTTGACAACATCAAATCACCAGAACCAGATGGTTTATATCCCAGGGTACTGAAAAAGCTGGCAGATGTGATCTTGGAACCCATGAACAAAATCTTTCAGAGCTCCTGGAACATGGGGGACTTGCCAAAGGACTGGAAAAAGGCTGATGTGGTTCCAAACTTCAAGAACAGATAAAAGTAGATCCCGGAAACTACAGACCAATCAGCTTGACATCAATACCTGAGGAAATCCTGGAAAAGATAATCAAGCAGCAATTTGTGAGTGTTTAGAAATGAACAAATGAGTTCATTAAAAACAGATCATGCCAGACAAACCTCATTTCCTTCTTTGATAAAGTAAATAAATTACTTGATCTGGAAATACTGGAGATATAATTTACTAGGACTTCAGTAAGGCATTTGACAAAGTAGACCACAACCTACTAATTGATAAGGTAGACCAATGTGAGATAGACAGTACCACTACCAGATGGATTCACAATTGGCTGACCAACTACACTCTATGTGTAGTCTTTAATAGAATTACATCTTCATGGAGGGAAACATGCGGTGGGGTACCTCAAGATTCTGTCCCGGCCCAGTGCTTTGCAATATTTCATAAATGACCTAGTTGAGGGGGCTAGAAGAGGAACTCATCAAATTTGCAGATGACACCAAACTGGAGGGAATTTTCAACACTTTGGAAGATAGACTCATGATTCAGAAGGATTTTGACAGACTTGAGCATTGGGCCCTATCCAACAAGATGCAATTTAATGGTGAGAAAAGCAAGGTCCTGCACCTAGACAGGAAACGTCAAATGCACAGATATAGAATAGGCAGTACCTGGTGCAATAGCAACCATGAGGGGGATCTTAGTGTCATAGTGGACATCACTAAAGTATGAGCCAGCAGTATACTGCAGCTGCCAAAAAAGGTCAATGCAGTCCTAGGCTGCATCAAAGAGGGATAGCATAAAGACTATGAGAAGTGTTAGTACTGTTCTATACTGCACTACTGAGGCCACACCTAGAATACTGCATCCAGCTCTGGTTCCCATGCTACAAAAAAGATGCTGAGATCTGGGATTGTGGTACTGTTTGGAGGTGCTTTGATTGGTTGGAAGTCCAGGAAGCAAACAACTGTAGCCATTTCTACTGCAGAGGCAGAATTTATTGCTTTATCTGAGCTTTGCTCAGAGGTAACTTGGTACGTACAGCTGTTACAGGATTTAAGCATAAAGGTAAATGACGCAGTAACAGTGTATGAGGATAATGCTGCTTGCATTAATATGGCAACAGGTGACAGAGTAAAGAATAGAAGCAAGCATGTGGACATTAAATATTGTAATGTCAGGGAAGCCATCAAATGTAAGTTAATTAGCTTGCTTCACTGTGCGTCAGAGGACAATCTGGCAGACATAATGACCAAGCCATTGGGTGGAATACACCATGGGAAGAATATTAAGTTATTTGGATTGATGTCTATTCCAATTATGAAGGGAGGAGTGTCAGAATATATTCATGAACTGGAATAGGGCATAGCAACAGGTCAGCCAATGGGGACAGTTTGGGAACTGAAACAGTATTTGTTTGTATGGGACCATAAGAGATGGCTCGGAGCCTGGGTGTGTCTTAGGTTCTCTGATCTGTATATATATATGAGTGAGTCTCTGTATTATATTAGTCTCTGTATTATATTACTTCTGTGAATATTACTTCTGTGAATATTACTTCTGTGATAATTGATTCTGGATTCTGCTGTATGGTATTGTATATAAAGAAGTTTCTTATATATAATTGAATCCTGCTGAAGTTCATTTACTTGTGTGCTGGTCAGATGTGCTGCAAACTCTGACAATATCGACAGCATTCCTCTGGTCCACTAATTTTGTCACTTTGTCAAAGAATGCAATAAGATTGGTCTGGCATGGTTTGCTTTTGACAAACCCATGTTGGCTTTTGGTTATTACTTTGTTTGCTTCTAGGTGTTCGCTGATTCGTTGCTTGATTATCTTTTCCAGAATCTTCCCTGGTATTGAGGTCAGTAGGTCTGTAGTTTCCTGGATCTATTTTCTTTTCCTTTTTTGAAGATGGGAACCTACATCAGCTCTTTTCCAGTCCTCTGGCAGTTGCCTGGTGCTCCAGGGTCTTTGAAAGATATAGATGACCATGAGGATGTTTCAGTGGTCATGTGAAAAATGATCATAAGTCACTTTTTTCAGTGCCTTTGTAACTGAACGGTCACTAAACTGTTGTAAGTCGATGACTACCTGTATAGTTTTATTGTTCTTAATATATTCTTAATATATTTGTATTTTTTCTTTCTTTTCTATTTTTTCTCTATTTCTTTTTTCTTTTCTGCACTCTCTATTTTTTCTTTTTATTCTTTCAGTTTGTATTACTTTTTAGTATAGTTTTAATTTTTCATAAAATTAGTTTTAAAAAACAAAATGAAAAAAAAAAGAAAAATGATTTTTTATGAGAATTGGGGAATTGGGGAATCCAAGGCAACTAATAACTTAAGGCAGCAATAATCAAAAATAATAATTGGCAATGGAGAGAAATGAGGATATATGGAAATATATTGAAATCCTCTAAATTGGGATTATAGAATAATAGAAATATTGGTAAAGAAGCAATATTGACCAAGTCCATTAGAAAAAGTATTATAGACAAGAACAGTTATCTAATAGTGAACCAGAGGATTCATTGAACCCTGAAAGACTTTAAGCTGAAAGAGAAGAAGTGATTAAAATCCTGTTTCAACAAACATGGAAGAAAACTATGTGATTTGAAAAGATTGTGGTCTATATACAGTACCTATTGTAAAGGAAGGAAATTGGGAAATGATTATCAAATCATTGCATAAATTCCCCATAAAAGTAAACGTTTGTTTATGATGGGGGGGGGGAGGTGTGAAAAATTCAGAAACAGTGGAGGGACACAAAATTAAACAGCTAACGTAAGATAGAGAAAACAAGAGAATATCATAGAATCATAGGGCTGGAAGAGACCTTAAGGGTCTTCTATTCCAAACCACTGCTCGAGGTAGGAGTCCTTATTCCAGAACTATCTTCGATTTTTTTTATTACACAGCTTTGGTGGTGTTCAACATACTACAATGTGGTTTCTCCATTCCCTTGCCTTGTCATGTCACTCTTATATCCACTTTGAGTTTATTCAAAACCTGTTATCTGAAGGGCAAAGTGAACTCAACTTTCCAGTTCAGAAATAATGAGAAGAGCTTTGGGAGCAATCAATTACTTATGCTGATTTGGAGCAGGAGAAAAGAGGAAGGCAGAAGAAATATAATATTTGAACTCTGATTAGCAAATCTATGAGTGAAAATCATCTCTTTTAAGGATACAATATTAATATTTCTACAGCTGTTTATAAATGTATCACTCTTTTCCCCTTGGAAATTAAAATAAGTTAAATAGCATTTCAGTATGGACATTTTAAAATTTGTGTAGAAAAGTTTTACAATCACTGAAGAGCTAGAAACTTAAAGTTTCTAAAGTGTTGCTAGATTTTACTAGCTTTCACTTTAATATTACTGATATAAACAATTAGACAAATCTTTTTTGCCCATAACCAAATATTTAAATGAAGAAATAAAAATCCCAATGCTGAACACAAAGGACATCTATTTTGTTTGTATTTCAGCTTTGGTCCAGATAAATCAAATCAGTATAGATAATACATATCTCCCCACAAATCCTTCCTCAGTTACTGTATAAGATGAAAGTTTAGTATAGATGAAAGTTTAGTAAACAACCAAATCTTACACAATTTCAGTTTTTCCTTCCAAGATTTAAGATTATAACACTGTCATCTTACTAAATTTGAAAATATCATGATATTAGCCTTGGTTAAAAAAAAATTGGAGGGTCCTGAATATATTTTCTGGAGCAATCCTGGTGACTGTGGGTAGCCTATTAGCCACTCCTCACCTATATGATGGTCTACAAAAGTTTTGATGGTGAAGCCATGGCCCACATTAAGGAAAAGGGTGAAAACTGCAGATACAGAGTATTTAAACTGAACAAGAAGCCTTGAATAATCTGACATTTTGGAGCACTGCAAAAGGACAAATACTGAAAAGTTATTTAAATTTCCCCCAAAAAATGCCAGGTGGGGAGGACAGGGAACAAATATATACAAGAAGATTTCCGTTTAATCACAAGGGACAGTCCCTCAGAAGCTTTCCAATCACTCTCCTTGTAAGAAATCTAAATTCCAAATTACTGTAGGAAATCACTGGGAGATTTTATGATCCAGATCCAAATCAGAACATATGCTTAAATAATGCTCTTCAGAAAAGGCCCTTTAATTCTGTCCAAACCATCCAAAACCCTACTCACATTTCTTTTTTAGAAAATTGCCAGATTCAGATCTATCTAAAAGATAACTATCGGTATGTGCATAATTTTTATCTATATGCAGAAATAAATTATACAATTAGTTAAAAAAAAAAGTCCAGAAAGGTTAACTAACCACATATTTTTCTGAAACTGGATGTTTTAATTCGTTCTGAGATGTCTGTTATCTATCTCTGTAGGTTTCATTCTATTCTGTTGATTTTTTAAAAATCCAAAACAATTTGAGGTTTTTCTATTAGGAGCACAAATTCACTTTGAGCCATGTTAAAGCTAGTATCTTGAACTACATTCAGTGCAATTCTCTCCCACCAAATTTGGCCAATGAACTTACTTGAGTTACAGTCAAAATATTGACTGCATGAAGCCAAGTCCTGAACAATGTATGAGCATTCTACATTCTACTCTTCTCTGCCTCATATGGTGCTGAGAAGCCTGCTGGCCTTGTTTTTCTTGCTAACTTTTACCAACTACAATGGCCTGGCTTGAACTGAGAAGCCCGATGTTCAGTATTATAGAGAATTCAATGTTCATGGTCCATGTTGGTATCAACCAGAACTTTATAATGAATTTAATTCTGTGGCATTGTATACCAAGAAATAGTAATAGTTAAATGCCATTAAAAAGGGAGAGGACAAAGCAAAAGCAGAAAGCAAAATGTTCTAAGAGACACTATTTGTTTCACTTAATCACCTAAGTGATTTCTAGGCCTGTGCAAAACCCAGATGGATAACCAGTTTAGGCCATCTGGGTCTGCCTTCATCACACCAAAATTTAAGGTAGAGCACATGGTCTATCCAAAGAACAAAATGAGGAGGAGCATGCCATCACTCCTAATGCTAATAAATAACTGGCAGTCTGTCTGTATCTTTTAACCATGTATGATTAAACAAAATATTACAGCAAAAATAATTGAGTTTTCTTAACAATGCTTCCCAACCTCAGCAACTTTAAGCTGTGTGGAAGTCAACTCCCAGAATTCTCTAGAATTCTGCTCTAGACAGTCGACAAAATGAAACTGTTGGATTTCCCATTTTATAACACAAGTTTTACCTTAGAACAGCCTTCCCCCACCTAGTGCTCTCCAGTTAAAATCTGGCTTAGATAAATGTCTCCTTCGAGTCGAACCTGCACCTTGAAATATTGAAATTAATAAATCCTCTGAGAATATTATGAACACATCTTGCTCACAAACAAGAATCATAACTATTTTGGATTAGGATTATAAATATCACTTTACTTAGATATTGACCATTCAGTCATTTTTATGACAACTTTACCAATAATAATTAAGAATATTTATCTATGATAATACATTTTTTAAAGATTAAAAAGCACCTGTTTTTACTTACTTTCCATTCCCATATTTTATTCTGATATCTTTGCTCTTTTTAATTTCTTTGCCATCTTTGAACCATTTGTAGGATGGCTGGGGATTTCCAGCGCTTGCCTCACATTTCAAAGAAACCTTTGCTCCAACTTCTACATTTAGACTCTTTAGTTTCTTGAGTTTTGGAGCGACAGCTGTGAATAGAAACAGAAAGAAACAAAGTCAGTTTAATCAAGCCACCACCCCTCTTCAGTTCTGCATGCTCTTAGGAAATCACAGCCGAAGTCCTGGTAGCTAGTTTTTCCAGGATTTTCCAGTTTCAGTTGTGATTACGTGAAGCCAGTGATGAAGAGCTGATTCTTTGTTTATCCACTGTTCTCCACATCTACCTATTATTGTAAAAAAAGAGAGAACAGATGCTTTTGCATATGGAGCATTTTTTCTTTGGAATCACAAGCGGTTTGGTTTCCCTGATCCCTCCATTTTCCTTCCACCATCTCCCCACTTGTCCCTTTGCATAAGAGAAACAAATGTGCATCTACATGAGATGCAAACAGACTATACAAACGCTCGCAAGGCTTTCTCGGAAGACAATTCAGTTCTTGCTCTGATGCTGCTTTCATTAACTCATCCGCTACATTCCTCTCTTACCTCTGCTGCTGTTGGCAGCCATGCTGTTGATTCGACAGCCTGCACTGATCTGAATGGTAGCATTTGGCTATAAGAAGGGAAGAGGAGGACTTTTTTCCTTTCAGTTCAGCCACAGTCACTGCAGATTTTTTTTTTTTACTGTTCATGTGCCTGCATGTTCATTCTGGGAATGTACTGTGCACTGGCTTCTCTGCAGCCAAATGGGAATACAAAACAGCATATCTCCACAGAGAAAAAAATGGGGAATAAGAAGGTCATTTAGTCTTTCAGAATGACAGTCTACACTGCCAAACAGTAATAGCCAAGACTTAAAAGGAAAGTCTCCACAGGACAGATGATAGGACAGAGACAGAGATAAGAATCCGGGCCACTAACCAAGCAATGCTCCATTGCTACTCCATCTCTGACCTCAATTGGATGGTTTAGTACCCAGAGGAATTTAACCCATTACATGCCACCAAAGAATAGCCAACATATGGTCATAGCAAACGCTCAACGCTTGTGGTGCAGTCACACCATGATATCAAACTCAGCAAGCTTCCCAATATATTCATTTATTAAAGTACCCTAAAAAGGCAATAACAATAATAATAATAGAAACTAAAAATATAACAATCACAACTGCACTCTTTTCAGGAATTATTGTAACATGAATGTAGACTTATTTACTCTACATCACCAATGCAATGCTCCTCCTAAATATCATACATTTAATTAAGTAATTAAAATCATTGCAGTCTGTCCAGAACATTTTTTGCTGGGTTATATCTGTAAAGACATTTTGATAATCCTACTCATTTAAGGAAGAAGTTTTAAAATGGCCAGTCTCCAACAGATAGAGAGGATGAGGCAAGCTCCCTGGGTACATGACCTAGTGCATATAACTCTCCCTTGTTGCAGATCAGGTCTGGTTGGTGTGCACCTTGTGTACCTGGCTGGCCTGCAGCTTTGTGATGCTGTAACTAGCAAAAACATTCACAACTAATAATAAAGCAATTGAAATAAAATTAGTTTCACATATTATCATATTATAGTACTAAAATGGACTTCATTTGGACCTTATTATGGAAAGAAACATAAATCATTTCAGATATTATGTGAACCTTTGTAAAGATTAAGTTTGACAAGTTATGTGTTTTCCGGTGGGACCGGTCTATCAGGGAAAACTTGGTCTACCCAAATATGGGACGGAGCATACTGCTTTCAGCCACAATCCGGGAGCCTTCACAGGCAGTCACTTTAGTGACAAACTGTTTTTGTGTTGAATTTTTCTTTGTCGGTAAAATATAAAAATTTGACAAGTTATATGCATTTTCTTTTGTGTGCCCAAAACCATTTGTACAACCTGATTCTATGCTAGATTCTTGACTGTTTATAGTCAAGCATCCTTATTTCGGTCATCAAACAGCAAAACAAAGATTTAAAAAATAGGATTATAGCCATCCCATTGAACATAACATATGTACTATAAAAATTGACTAAAATTACATAATACAAATTATGATATCAAGGCAATTAAATGTTCAGAATTTTAAATACAAGAATGAATATAATGAACATTTTTGTAGTTTAAAATTATAAATTTTATAACAAAATAACAAAAATAGCTAACATGAAATATAATATAAAATAAGTTTATCTTTAATACGTCTATAAGTAGACATGTTTAAAATTAATATTGTGCCTAAAGATAAAGTATAATGATGTAATATACAGCAGAATCATCTATAAAGGAGTAGTGATAACTTATATAATAAAGAGTTAAAAAGTTCAATTGCAACTGGTCAAGGCTTCACTAATGGTTGCAGTCCTCAGGAAGGTTTCCTTGGGAGAGTAATTATTTCTCCTGGAAATAATAGTTGATGTTAAATATATAATAACACAGGGTGGATTTGATTTAAATCAAATCAATTTAAATCATGACTTAAATCACTAGTAAAAAGGCTTGATTTAAATCAACTCAATTTAAATCATAATTTTTAAAGAGCAACTGTCATCTCTGTCCCACAGCAGCTCCTCCTCTAACCCGCTATTGATTCACCGACAGTCCCATTCACTTTAATGGGATGGCTGGTGATGCGGCAGTGACACAACAAGGTGAGGGATGTGGCGAGCAGCAGGTAAGTGGATGCCCACTAACAGGCGCTCCATGATGGATCTGAAATGACAGGTGCTCTTTAAATGTAAGGACTCATTCTTGCTGGTAGTTAGAATCTTTAATATTATTATTTGCAAACAAAATGAAGGTTTCCTATTTAGCTTGCAGACCTTGGATTCATTGAATGAGTTTACAAAAAAATATAAATATTGCAGAATATACAGCCTCATGCTACATAATTAAGCTCCATTTCATGATGAATAAATGTATCTTAAATAGAAAACTATCTTTATATTTTACTCCAAAAGCATTTTATTAAAATAAATGTGATAAAAATAAAAAAATCCGATTTAAATTTTTAAAAATCCGATTTTTTAATTTTTTTAAAAAAATCAGAGATTTTTATCCACCCTGTAATAACATGATCTTTTTATACTGTGTTTTAATTTTTATATTTGCTTTTAACTAACATTTTAGATTTGGTTATTCTTGTATTTTTCACTGTTGTACGCCGCCCTGAGTCCTTAGGGACTTGGGCGGCATATAAAAATTCCAAAATAAATAAATAAATAAATAAATAAATAAATAAATAAATAAATAAATAAATAAATAAATAAATAAATAAATAAATAAATAAATAAATAAATAAATAAATAAATAAATAAATAAATAAATAAATGTTCCTGATCATGTTTGCTTTCCTATTGAGTAAAATAAGGCACATATTGTTTGGGGCCATATTATTATTGGAGGTTTATAATGAAGCTTTTGAATATATTTTTTCTCATTTTCTTTAACGAGGCTTGGATGACTGTAATTTTGAAGGCTGGTAAAGATGCAAGTTATAATACTGGCTACTTGATAAACATGGATGAAAAAAGGGTAAGAGTGACACATACACTATCTTTGATGAGCCACCATGTAAATTTGATTTTATAAAAGGTTAACAACCCTGTGATAAAATTGGATTGCTAACTGATATTCTGCAAAAAAGCTGAAATCAGCAATGTTGGTTTTGTTGGCTGGGAGAGAGGCTTTTGATATAGTAGAATGGAAACTTTTGGAGCAAGTGTTGGCCAAATCTAGATTTTCTTCTTTTTGCATTAATTGGATTGAAATGGGGCACTCATATCCTCTTTCATGGTAATTAAAAATAAAATTATATCTCATCTATCAAAATAGATATGGATTTTTTTCCAAGTTGACTTTTACCATACTTATTTTTAGTTTGATATTGAAATCACTGGCCAGCTCCATGATCCAGTTGAAGGGTATTTGTGGTATAACAGCAGATGGAATCAAACTATTATTATATGCTGATAATATATAATGTTTTTTCCATACATAATTTTTATTCAATATTCTTTTAAAATAAAAACTATGAATTTTGAAAAAGAAAAGTGAAAAGTGAAAAAAGTACAAAGAAAGAGAAAAAAGAAATTATATATGATATATAATATTTTAGTAATAATAATAATGAATAAAATATACCAAAATTTATTAATTTAGTACAATCAGCCTTTCTCAAACTTTATCCTGGAAGAACCTTTCAAATTATTTTCAGGTCTCAAGGACCCTGTGCATAAAAATCATTAAAAATGCAAAACTTTAACAGTACAATTCACTTCTAACCTTCCTAATCCATGTTTTACAATGTTTGCAACAGAAAAGTGCCAAGCCAACAGCTATCTCATGGCATGTAAAATTCCTACCATTATCAGTGTTACCATTGCAGAGTGTGCAAATCAGAAAAAAATGCTTAGTTATTTTTCAATCACAGTCTTTCATAGAACCCTTAACAGCCCTAAATGAGAAAGACTGACCACAATAGTGTAGGAAATTATAGGTTATTCAGTTCATTGAAATGTCTCAAATTCTGCCATTACTGTAATTGAAACAAAATGGATGTCCTTCAAGTCTTAAAATATTAATATTTTTGGAACCATAAAATGTAATCATTTTTTATTTTTCTGTTATTTTCTGAATTTAGTTTTGTTTTTTAAATAACATATCACCTACCAAAAAAGAAAGAATCTTCGAGGTTATATGACTCATTATAAAGGGAGCCATTGTAGCATAGGACCCACATTATATAAACCAATGTAATACTTTGAGCATCAGATAAAGAATCTGTTGATTTCGAACAAATTTCACGGGTGTCCAATACATGCAAAATAGTGTTCTATTCTAACTTTAAACTAGAAATATGACATAAATACACAACATAGTTTTCCACTGATTATCATGTACTGCAGGGGTGGGTTTCTCCCGGTTCGGACCAGTTCTTAGAACCGGTAGCGGCAGTGGCGGGAGGCTCCGCCCACCCACCCGGGATGCTTCTGCGCATGCGCAGAAGCATCGAGCGTGCGTGTGAGACGCAAACTGGTGGCAATCTAATTTAGAACCTGGAATGCACTACCTGACTCTGTGGTTTTATCCCCAAACCCCAAAAACTTTAACCTTAGATTGTCAACTGTCGACCTCATCCCATTCCTAAGAGGTCTGTAAGGGGCATGCATAAGCGCACAATTGTGCCTACCGTTCCTGTATGTATGTATGTATGTATGTATGTATGTATGTATGTATGTATGTATGTATGTATGTATGTATGTATTTATTTATTTATTTATTTATTTATTTATTTATTTATTTATTTATTTATTTATTTATTTATTTATTTATTTATTTATTTATTTATTTATTAGATTTGTATGCTGCCCAACTCCCGGAGGACTCACTGTCCTCATTTATCTGAACTTACTTTGTATATGTTTATGTTTATACATATACCTGCTATCTTGTACATGTTTGACAAATAAACAAATAAAAAATAAATAAATAAACTGAATATTCCAAGTTCTTATTCTATGACTCCTAATACTCTTAAGTATCCAGTTTAGTGTATAAACAAAACTTGACGTGGCCTTATAATACAAATTAAACATGGAAAATTACAACTTCCTTCTGTAACTTACAACTGAATTTCTAAGTGAAAAACAAGAAGGGTTTTTCACCCTCCTTAAACATGAGTCAGCAGTGTGTGGCAGCAGCCAAAAAAGCTAATACAATCCTTGGTTGTATAAACAGAGGCATAGAATCAAAATCACATGACGTATTAGTACCGCTTTATAAAGCCTTAGTATTCCACACTTGGAATACTGCATCCAGTTTTGATCACCACATTACAAAAAAGATGTTGAGACTTTGGAAAAAGTGCAAAGAGCAACAAAGATGATTAAAGGCCTGGAGACTAAAATATATGAAAAACATTTGCAGGATTTGGGTTTGGCTAGTCTAGAGAGAAGAAGGACTGGGTGGGGGGACATGATAGCAGTATTCCAGTATTTGACAAGCTGCCACAAAGAGAAGGGGGGTCAATTTATTTTCCAAAGTACCAGAGGGCAGGACAAGAAACAATGGATGGAAACTGATTAAAGAGAGAAGCAACCTGGAATTGTGGAGAAACTTCCTAACAGTGAGGACTATTAACCAGTGGAACAGCTTGCCTTCAGATGTTGTGAGTGCTTCTTTAAGAAGAGACTGGACAGTTACTTGTCTGAAACGGTATAGGATCTCCTGCTTGAGCAGGGGCTGGATTAGAAGACCTCAAAGGTCCCTTTCAGCTCTATTCTGATTCTGAAATAAACCTTTGAAACATATTATTTTTCTGAAAACACATTTTAGGACTATAGAAAGGAAGGTTATGTATAACAAAAATACTCATGGCCAAACATGTATTTTAAAATACATATTGAATGCAATTTGATCACTTGGGAGAAAAATGTGCCTATGGAACTGCGCCTCAAGGAGGTGCAGAAGAACACAGTGGAAATGAAAATGGAGAAAGTGTGAAAAATCTGAAGTTTTGCTTAACCCTCAACTGTCAAAAGGAGCTCTCTGCAGACATGGAACTTAGATATGAGAATCCCAGGCAATGCAAAGAAGAAATGAAGTACTTTCACAGGTCCAAGCACCAGAGTGTGCAGCAATGCATCACAATGGTAATAACAATTTTTTTAACATTGAACATGTGTCTTTTCTGAGCAAGAAGATGAGGAAGCCAGAAAATATCAGATGTGCTTTTAAATACACTGAGATATGAGACTGTTATGAGGACAAGATTTTTTATCATTTTATACTCCATACAATCTGCAGAAACCTGCCAGCCAAATACTGCTTATGCTTTCTGTCCAATCACAGAGTACCAAGAATACTCAACCAACCAGAGCTTGTTCCTGGCCAGTAGCTAAATGCTTCATCCCATCCCTCCAGGAATGCATCTCCTCCAGCGACGGGTTGCTGCCTTACCGGTGCCGGTGCACTGCGCGCACATCTCCACACTTCGGGCGCGCCCCCTCGCGTGATTTTGCTTCTGCGCATGCGCGAGATTTTGGTGAGATTTTGCTTTTGCGCATGCACAGAAGCAAAATCTCGCCAAAATCTCTCGCGCACGCACGTCCCCTCGCAAGATTTTGGCGCGATTTTACACGCATGCGCAGAAGCAAAATCGACCCAAAATCACAGGGAAAAAATGGTGACGTGCGCAATGGCTCCGGAGCGGTTGCGCAATCTGCCGCTTCCTACCGGAGCTGCACACTGGGCAGCTCCGGCAGGAACCCACCTCTGATCTCCTCCAATGTTACACTAACTGGCATAAATGGTATAATAACATTTACAACTGCAAAGCTCTGCTTGTCATCCACAAAACCCCCACTGAGTTGGAGAACGTGAAGATTGTGAATGGGATAGAGAAAGCAAATGATCTCAATAGACACTGAGAGAGTTAAAAAGAAATGATCAAGTTGATATTTTTATAAAACTTTTTTTTAATTGTTAAAATAAATTCCAGACTGTTGCTATTTTAAGAATAGTTAACCTCAGATCTTTGCTGCCTGCTTATGTAAGATTCTGAAGGTAAAAATTGTAGATGTCTAATAATCTAATCTCTCTTCTGAAGTATAAAAATAGCTGTGCTCCTCTAGAAAGACAAGAAAGACAACAGAATCTCACTAGTTTCTCTCTATTCTAACTACAACAATGGCAGGAGACATTCAAAAACGAATATCTGGCTGCTGCAAATGATTGCCAATGTAAGTTATAACTCTTAAATATATCATCTTAAAATACATCAAGAACTTTTATATATTTAATTGCCTTATCTAGGATTAAATTAGATGATGAATTTAAGCACCAAATGCCAAAAATATATTACATTACATAGGTGCTTTGGGGTATAATTTAAATATTAACTTAAAACATAATTAATGAAAAATGAACAATTTGCCTATATATTGCCTGAAGATGTGGAAATTATAACAGGATATATCCAATCATTGTTCATGTTTATACAATATAATGTAGATAAGGAGAAGATAGCAAATAGAAAATATTACAGTTCCCCAAATTATGAATTTTCTAAGTTTCATAATTACATATTTAATTACATGGGTATTAGCATAGAAGTCACTAAGTGAAACCATGACTGTGCTTATGGCCTTATTTCAGCTTTTCTTTTGTAGAAGCCCCTCCTCCCCAGATTAAAATATTCTTTATTCTTAATATTAAGAGAGGCAGGATAGAATATTTCCCCAAAGGAGAAATAGAGAAACATGCTCTTAAAGGCAGAAAGCAGCTCCAGTCTTCCTGTTGTAGGAAACAGCCTCCAGCAGAGGCTTTAAGTCTTTATAGATGGATATTTTGAGCCCATTAAGAAATCCAGGTCAGTCTATTCATAAACAAAATGCCTTCAGCCCAGCTTCCCCCCCCCCCCAAGATTAAAAGTAGAAAAACAAAGACTCCTAAAATCTACATTCCCCACCCAAATTCTAAGGACAGGACATGACCCTTAGGTAAGGTGACCAGATTTTAATATTTGTAAAGTGGGACACCATTGACGGGGGGAGGGTTCTAGGGGAGCAAGACGGGAGGGGACTGTCTCTCTTATCCTGCAGCTTTGTGCACCCCCCAACCCCCCCTTCATTGCAGCCAGGGGTGGGTTCCTACTGGTGCGGTCTTGCTGGTTCGTCGCCACAGAGCCGAAGAAGCTGGTGGCGTTCACAGCACGGGGCTTCCCCCGCCCGCTTTCCCCGGCTGTAGCTTTTTTGAAGCTTTTTTTCCAGCCCTAATGAGGCGCTAACGATCTTCCCGGCTTGCAGTCTTTTTCACTGCTACTCCCTCCGAAGAATGTTTTTTCCAGCACTAAGTCTTTGCAGGCTTTTTTTCATTGCTACCCGCTCTGAAGAATGTTTTTTCCAGCCCTAACGAGGTGCTAACAATCTTACCAGCTTGCAGGCTTTTTCATTGCTACTCCCTCCGAAGAATGTTTTTTCCAGCCCTAAGTCTTTGCAGGCTTTTTTTCATTGCTACCCTCCGAATAAGGTTTTTTAAGCCCTAACCAGGGGATAAAATAATGTGCTGAAGCTGACTAGACTAAGGACGCTAGCCAGATGAATACATGGTAGGCAGATTTCCCCCCCTATTTTCCTCCCCAAAAACTAAGGTGCGTCTTATGCTCCGGTGCGTCTTATACTCCGAAAAATGCGGTACATTTAAAGTAGGTCACTTAAGTAAGAACAATTAATGCTTTGAGAGAAGCTTCTGGACGATGAAAGTAAAGGAGGGCAATAGGGACATGTTCCCAAATATTGCTGTAACAAACAATAATGAGATCACACCGCAAGCATCTCCAAATTCTAGAAAAGAAAATTCAGTGCTATTTTCTAAATATATCCATTGAAAACTGACTGGTGAAGGTACCATTTTTATTGAAGCAATATCAAACAAATCCCAGCACGTTTCACAGAATAGGAAAAATTAGTGAACATAAGCAACCATCACAATTTGAAATTAGAGTATATGGAAGAGGCACTTTAAAAAATCAGGATACACGTGAAGAATGAATAGGCTCAGATTGCAAACAAACATCTGACAGATTTTGGGCAATTTTCAGCATCTTAAACCTGTGCAAGGTGGGATTTTCTACCTTCACAAAGATAAAAATAAGATAGATGACAGTTGTGGGAAAAAATAAGAGTATGCCAGTACTTATCCAGTACTCTACTAATATGAAAAGGATACATAAATCTCATCAAGTTAAATTCCAGCAAGTTCTGCTTGTTCAGTTGTTTCATGATTAAAACTACTACTAATATAATAATGCAAGCATGTACAGGTAGTCTTGAGTTACGAATGTAATGGAGCCTGCCCATTCATTCGTAACCCGAGGATTTGTGCGAGTGAATCTGGTACCTTGAATGGGATCACTCCCTCCTTTCGCCCACGCATTCGCTAATTGAATGCGAGGCTCGTTAACTGCACATGAGATATTTCAGGGTGGGGAAGGCCATGAGAGGGCCTAGTGATGGAACAGGTCACTTGCCTAAGACCACCCAAGGCCTCCCCAACCCACTGAAATACCTCATGCTTCCTACAATTGATTTCCTCCCCCCACCCAATCTACCGCGCCAAGTCACTTACCTTGTGAAGATCTAGCAAGCAGTCTCCTCTTCAGCCTCTCAGCTGTGAGTGCCCCTCTGCAGTTCCATTCGGGTTTCCGCAGGCTTCACCCAGCACATTGCCGGCTGAAATGGAGCTTCCAAGGGGTGAATCCGCCCCTCGGATGCTCCATTCAGGCCTCCCCTGGCCTGTTGCCAGCCGAAATGGAGTTCCATTGGAAATGGTGTTCCATCAGTGAGGAGGGGGAACTCTGGTCCCAGAGACCCAGCTGCCGGTGGCCTGCAACAGCGATGACGACAGCAAAGACGACTCGATTGTAAGTGAAACCATCCATCTCTTCACCATTCAGTCGAGGCTAATGGCACCCAAGACAGGGACACAGGGGGAAGTAGAAGCAATCATAGACATAAGCTGTACCCGGTGTCTGACCAGTCTGCCCACAGTCCTGAAGCTAGGGATCAGGATGAAGCCCCTAGCCAACCCCATACGCTTTGAGCAAGTTGGTGGGTCACTAATAGGAGGAGCCCCAGCCACACTCCTAACCGAAACCTTGAGATTAGAGATGGGTTGGCATTGGGAAATGATCCGATCTATAGTGGTGACAAAAATGACAGAAGCAGTGATTCTGGGTCTGGCATGGCTGGACAAGTGGGGCCTCACCATCTCCTAGGAAGGTGGCTACAGAAAGCTGAAGCTGAGAATAGGTCCTCTCCTCCCTCCCAACACTGCGGGGGAAGGAGCTGTCCAGTGACTAAACAGCAGTAAGTGAAACAAAAAAGTGGCTGCCACCTCACAACAGCCCCCTGGCACTCCACAAATCATGAGAGAATACTGGGACTTAGCTGGGGTGTTCAGTGAGGAGGATTGCAACAGGCTCCCCTCCCACCCACACCGACCCACCATAGAAATCATACCAGGGGCAAACTACCTATGTCCAAGATGTACTCCATGACCCCCAATGAAATAGGAGAACTGATGGAGTACATCGACACCAACCTAACCCCAGGGTTCATATAGCCATCAAAATCCAGAGTGGCTGCCCCAGTCCTCTTTAAGGAGAAAAAAGATTGATGAGGCTCTGCGTGGATTTTAGAGGAATTAATGCCATATGTGTGGAAAACACGTATCCACTCCCCCTCATAAAAGACATGCTGGCATACCTAGCCAAGGGAAAGGTGTTCACCAAGCTAGATGTACTAGTATGCTAGAGGCATACTACCAAGTATGAATCAAGGAAGGGTACAAGTGGAAAACCGCCTTCAACTGTTCCTTGGGGAGCTTTCAATTCAAAGTGATGCCCTTTGGGTTGAAGGGGCCCCCTGCAGTCTTTATGCAACTGATAAATGAGGTGCTACACGAGCACCTGTATAAGGGAGTCCTGTGTACCTGGATAACATTCTCATTTTTACTGAGACCCTAGAAGAGCATATTAAATTGGTGCACCAAGTACTGAAAAAACTCGCCACTAAGTATATGCGAAGCTGTCAAAATGCAAGTTTCACAAGACTAGTCTAGACTACCTGGGCTACTGAGTGTCAAACAAAGGCATAGAAATGGACCAGGAGAAAGTTAAAGTGGTCTTAGACTGGCAGCTCCCTCGCACGTGAAAACAGCTTCAGAGTTTCTTGGGGTTTGCTAACTTCTACAGGCAATTCATTCCCTCCTTTGCTGAAATTGCCCTGCCCATCACCGAGCTATTAAAAATGGGGGAGGGCAGCAGCCATGGCAAAGCCAACCCCTAAACTGGACTTTAGAATGCCAGTGCTGAAAGCCCTATTTGCCAAAGAGCCGATCCTCAGGCACCCTAATCCAGAACAGCCCTTCATAGTCCAAGCTGACACCAGCGATGTGGCCATCACAGTTCTCCTTCAAAAGAACACCAATGGCAACTTGCAACCCTTGCTCATACACCTCCAAAAAATTAACATAGACTGAAAGGAGGTGGACGGTGTGAGAAAAGGAAGTTTATGTGATCCGGTGGGCACTATTGAACTGGAGACACTTTCTTGAGGGCAGCCACAATCCGTTTATGATCAGTGTGGACTGATCATAAGAACTTAGAGGCACTCAAGTCCCCATGAAGGCTCTTCCCAAAGCAGGTTCGTTGGGCACAGTACTTCAAACAATTCAACTTCAAGCTAAAATACATCCCTGGGGGGGAAAAACTTCCTGGCAGATGTCAAAGTTGTATGTGCCTAAGAGCCTGCGACTCCAAGTGCTTCAGCAGAGTCACGATTCCAAGCAGGCGGGACACTTTGGCTATTTGAAAACCCTGCATTTGGCCAGGAGGCAATTTTGGTGGCCAAAGATGAAAAGAGAAATTGAGGACTATGTCAAAAGTTGTGCCACTTGTGCTTCAGCAAGTGGCAGACCCATCCAGACCCTGGGAAGAAATTGCCATGGATTTTATTGTTGAGCTCCCTGAGAGTGGGTGAAACATGGTCATTTGGACTGTAATAACTTGTTCTCAAAGCAAGCGCATTTCATAGCTTGCCCAGGGATCCTGTCAGCAAAAAAGCTGGCCAAGATAAGGCAGATTTATAGGTTGCACGGCATTCCCTGCAATATTATTTCTGACAGGGGGGTCCAATTCACTGCTAAGTTCTGGAGAGAGTTCATTAGATCCATTGGGTCCTCGCAGGGGCTTAGTTCAGCATTTCATCTGAGTATCAATGGGGCCGCAGAACGCGCAAACACCATGGTGGAGCAATACTTGAAATGCTATGTCAACTCCCTAGGGAGTCCCCCCTCATTCATGTCACTGAATGAATGGATGGAATCTCTGAAGGAGGGGTGGGAAAATATCAAATGGGCTTTATGAGAAGCGGCAAAAACCCATAAAACGCAAGCCGACAAAGGCCGCAGCCCTCAAGTGCCATTCTGAGTCAGGAGCAAGGTCTACCTTTCAACAAAGTACCTAAAGTTAAAACTCCCTTGCAAAAAACTAGGACCAAAATTTATAGGGCCTTTCCCTATAGTGAAAGTAATCAACCCTGTTACGGTACAGCTTAAACTCCATTTGTTAGGGAAAGTGCACCCGGTCTTTCACAGCAGCTTGTTAAAGCCGACGGTAGGCTCCCAGATCAGACCAGTAGATCGGGCAGCCCCAAAACCAATAGTGGTGCACAGGGAAATGCATTACAAAGTGGAAAAGATCCTGGATTCTAAATTGCATAGGGGCAGGCTACAGTACCTAGTGCAGTGGAAGGGGTACCCACTCTCCGAAGCCACCTGGGTCAAGAACTGGGATGTAAAGGCAGATAGGTAACAGTTTCATCATGAGTACCCCCAGAAACCTAAGGGCCCTCCAGGGTGAGGAAGGGGGGTTAGGCTGAACCTTGAGTAATCTCTCTGTGCTTTCTTTTCTTTGCAGGAAGTCCTTTTCAATTGAGGGGGGGCACCTGTCAACCCTGAAGATGACCTGACCAAAGCCATTTTGAAGCTTCAGTTTTGCCACACTGGAGCTGAGGGATAGGGAGGGGGGAATAGAGATAGCTGGGGTTTTGTACCCAAAACAAAATAGTTTCTCCTGGGAACCAAGGACATCCTCACACCTGGTCAGAGAGAGGAGTGACGTTACCAGGCAACTGGACAGCAACCTGATTGGATCATGTGACTGACTGTTTGGGGAAAGGGAAAAACTTTTACTTTTAATTAGGTGAACATTCAGAGTCAGTTTTCACCAGAACTGTGCCAATATGATATATCCAATAAAACTATTCTTTGAGTAATCTACTGGCCTCCGAGTTTTGTTTGCTATGGAATTATTACTTGGAACCCTGACACATAGTCTAGTTTTGATGTATTCATGTACATGGCGAGAAAAACAAATCTTCCAAGTTTACCGGAGGGATGGCATAGGGAACAAAGCTGTTACAGAATCTGGTAGTTCTGCTAGAATTACTTCAAAACCTCCTCCCAGAGGGGAGTAACAGAAACAGACCGTAAAGTGGGTGTGTGGGGTCACTAACAATGCCTCGAGCTCTAAGCACGTAGCGCTTATAAGCAGTATCCTGAATAATGGGAAGCAAGCTTCCTATAATCTTCTCAGCTGTCCTTACCACTCTCTGTATGGACTTTCTATCTGAGGCACTGCTACCACCAAACCAAACAGTGATGCGGTTTGTTAAAATGCTCTCAATTGTGCCTCTATAAAAAGTGGCCAGGACAGAAGTAGAAAGATGTGCTCTCCTCATTCGACACAGGAAATACAGACGCTGGTTTGCATGCTTCACTAAAGATGACATGTGGAGAGACCAATTCAGATTGTTAGTGATATGCCCTCCCAGATACTTAATACTGTTGAACCACCTCTACAGCTGCATCCTTGATACCGAGTGGAGTATGACTATGTCGTCTCTTTCTAAAATCTACAATGATCTCCTTTGTTTTATTAACATTTAGAACCAGGTTACTTTTATTGCACCATTATCTTTATTGTCATCCTGGATAAGACCCACCATTGTTGTGTCATCCACATACTTCACAATATGATTAATAGCAGATTTGGCACAGCAATCATGGGTCATCAAGATGAACAGTAACGGACTCAAGAAACAGCTCTGTGGAGAACCTGTACTCAAGGAGATGGAGTTGGAAACTTTTCTTCCAACTCACACAAACTGGGGCATATCAATAAGGAAATCAAGTATCCAGGTACATAAAGGAGTGTTAATAGGTTCAGTTTGTTCACCAAATGCTGAGGAATGATTGTGTTGAACACCAAATTAAAATCAACAAACAGCATTCCCACATGAGTATTCTTCTCCTCCAAGTGCCCCAAGCTAAGATGAAGCACACAGGAAAGTGCATAATCTATAGAGTGGCTCTTCCAATAGGCAAACTGTAATGAGTCAAATGTAGGGGGAAGGCATGAAACCATATAGTCCTTTACTGTGGTTCTGAGTGCAATTCAAGATGCTGGCCATTACCTTTAAAGTTACCTATTCATGGTTGGGGCTGGATTATTTACAGAACTCTCTCCAGTGTTCTCTACCCTTCCTATAAGATCCAGCAGGAGAGGTATGCCTTGGATCCCACCTCAGTGGTGAAATCCAATTTTTTTATTACCGGTTCTGTGGGCATGGCTTGGTGGGCATGGTGTTGCTTGGTGGGTGTGGCAAGGGAAGGATACTGCAAAATCTCCATTCCCACCCCACTCCTGGGGGAAGGATATTGCAAAATCTCCATTCCCACCCCACTCTGGGGCCAGCCAGAGGTGGTATTTTCCAATTCTCCGAACTACTCAAAATTTCTGCTACCAGTTCTCCAGAACCTGTCAGAACCTGCTGGATTTCACCCCTGTCCCACCTGATAGAGAGTTCAATTTGGTGGGATGCAGGAAGAGACCCTTTTCTCCCATGGCACCACCTCCGGAATATCTTATATCCTGATATTAGACATGCTCCAATCCAGCTGGCCTTTCACAGGTCATTAAAAACTTGGCTTTGCCATATAGCCTTGGGCCCTGGCAGTAAGGATGTCAGCCCTCCTGAGTAAACCAGATAGGAAACACAACTAGATGAGCTAAATTTACTTTACTGTAAAGTAGTGATCTTCTGTTCTTTATATAAACTTTATATAACTTATATAACAGAAGTTACATAAGTTTTGTTACTTTACATTAACAGAATCTTGCAAGTCCGAAGGTACAAACCTCTCAATGCCATGTTTAACTGCTTGCTCAATTAATGTGGGTTCTTCCTAAGTTTTGCCTGATCATTAAATCCTTGGGGGCTCTTCCCTCTCTTTTCAGATTGTTTCAAGGCAGCATCTCTTATCCTTGACCTTCAAGCTCATCCACACATCCATTACAATGGATGAGCCCACTTCATCGTTAATTTGAATGTTGGACATTATGAATATTCTTGGCAGCTATTTTCTGGGGGTACAGATAAACCCTCAAGTGGTTTCAATGACTGCTAAGGAATATAAATCTTTCCATTCCCCACCATTCAGCAGAACTGAAGAAGCTCCTTGGATGAGAAGCAAAATGTTTTCAAGGAAAAAACCAAGAAAGCCCAGTTGCCTTTTGAAAAGCATCTTTGAGACAACCATGACCTGGATGATTGAGAATCTCCATAGTCATAAAGCTCTAAGTTGTTTCTGTATCAAAGTGTTAGCATTCTTTATATACATTCAGATAAATCAGAGTTGATGACAGTAGGGTTTGACAACAAACATATGTTTAGAATTTAAGAATTCAATTGTGACCATTTTTTAAAAATTGGAATAAAATTTTCTGGAAAACTTTCATTAGTAAATTTACATTTATTTCTAATTTTGATGCAAATGAAACAAGATACAGACAAATAGTTACCACATCTTGGACATGTATTTTAGCTTTGGTGACATGATACAATAAGCTGGGAGAAATAGCATTGGACCACACTGAAATCCTTGTTTATCTGGTGATCAGTTTCAATACTAAAATTGAATATACAAAATATTTATAAGGCTCCATCTTTTATTTCTTTACCTATTATATGATATGATGTGCCACAGGTTACATGTAGTAAAATGTTGCTGTGAATTTTGATGACAACATTACTGAATTTGTGTTGTTGGGTTTTTATTTTATTCTTTTCCTTCAGAATTAAGAATGAAATACAAGCAGGAACTCTGCTCTGATTCCACTCTTCTTAATTGTCTTCCCCAAATTGTCTTTTCCTTTCACTTATATAACTATATAACTAGATGGCTTACGGAAGCACTCAAAAAAGTTGAAAGGCAGAATTGCAGCCTCAGAGCCTCCAACCATTGATTGTATTATGGAAAACCTGGGTTTTAGAATAGCTATTAATCCCTTTTAACAATTCCCCCCCTAAAAAATGATTAGCAAATTTGTGAAATGTGTTGACACAATGATCTATCCTTATAATTTTCAATTGCAAAGTTTTTAAAGAGAAGGATTGCACAGATTGTTATTGAAATTTCAGGGAGCTATTATCAGACCAAGGGGAAAGGGATAAAGTGAAAAAGAATTGTTATAATTGATTTAAGATATAACTTTATCTAAGCCTTCAGAAACAAAGTTAGGTTTAGGAGAATTTACAATTTATTGGGATGGTCCTCCCAGACAGTGAAAACCTACTGAAAGGTGGCAATGCTAGCTTCATCATGGATCAAATGTCATCAGCACTTATTTGTCTGAATTGGTCATGGCCCAAATTGGATATGAATAGCAAAATCCAGGGTGAGCTGAATTGTTTATTCTATTCTATTCTATTCTATTCTATTCTATTCTGTTCTGTTCTGTTCTGTTCTGTTCTGTTCTGTTCTGTTCTGTTCTGTTCTGCTCTGCTCTGTTCTGTTCTGTTCTGTTCTGTTCTATATTCTATTCTATTCTATTCTATTCTATTCTATTCTATTCTATTCTATTCTATTCTATTCTATTCTATTCTTCTCTATTCTCTATTCTCCATCTGACTAGCCTCATTGTTTCCCACCATCTTGAATAATATGTCAATTCTAATTATTAAGAATAAATAGAAACCCTGGCAATGTGGCAAGAAGTATCCCTTAAACCAGTGGTGAAATTTTTCCTACCAGTTCTGTGGGTGTGGCTTGGTGGGTGTGGCTTGGTGGGCATGTGACTGGGTGGGTGTGGCCAACTCAATGTCACTCACATCAAGGGGTACCTCACCTGGCCCCTCCCCTCCCAGCCATTCCTTGTCACACCCAGCCTCAACATATCTATAGTTCTGTAAAAATGTTATTCATCTTTTTTCAACTTTATTATCTACATACCATAGATATACTTTCATGGACCACTGAAAGGAGGAAATGGCTCACGTGAGTGTGACAGGCAACAGGCTTTTAAGGAGCTGCTAGAAAGAAGAGGGAGGGCAATGTATTTTCCAAAGAAGCAGAAGGCAAAACAAGAAGCAATGGATGGAAACTGAATAAAGAGAGAAGCAACCTAAAACTAAGGAGAAACTTCCTGACAGTGAGAACAATTAACCATTGGAACTGCTTGTCTCCAGAAGTTCTGGGTGCTTGATCACTGGAGGTTTTTAAGAAAAGACTGGACAGCCATTTCTCTGAAATGGTATAGGGTCCCCTCTAAGTGTTATTCTGTTATTCTGACTCCTTTCCCAGGCCCTCCACTAAGATCCAAAATGTGATAGTGATCAGAGTTCCTCTGTTTTCTATGTGCAACAGTTTAGGATCAGATCTAAGTTAATTGCTTTTCTATTAATACATAATCCTTAAAAGGGCTCTCCTGCAGGGACCCTGCATTGTCTAATTCAGAGGTCCCCAACCTTTCTGGCACCAGGGACTGGTTTCATGGAAGATAATGTTACCATGGACTTGTGTGAGTGTGTGTGTGAGGTGGGGGAGAGAGAAGTATACAGTTTGGGAAAGAGACAGAAGTGGTAAATTAAATAGTGGGTGGGCCATGCATGGAGTAAAATAAGTGTGGGATTGTTACTTAGCCTTCCACCAGATGATTTTGCTCTAGTCCAGATGAAAATCAGAAAAAACACACAGGGAAGACTTCACTAGAAAGGGCTTTCTTTTGCTCCAGGAGAAAATCAGAATAAAGAACTGAAAAAGCCTTCACAGGAAGAGCTTGCAGCTTGCAACATTTTAACAAGGTGATAATTGCTCTTGGCTGAACACCCAGACATCTCATTAAAGCTAGTATTCCTTTCCCTGCTTGGTGAGGTGGGGAGAGGAAAAAAGCGGCAAAAAGTGTCAGTGTATTCTTCTATCTCATTTGCTGTTTCTTAGCTCAGCTGAAGCTCCGCTCTGCCACGGGAATCAGCTGAGCTAATAAACAACAGAATATAGGAGATGTGAGAGGAGGGGAAGGGCAGGTGGGCGGGGCCAATCAAAATTTTCCCTATCGGTCCTCCGAACCAATCAAAATTTTCCTTACCCGGACGCCAGAACCGGTCCAAACCGGTAGCATTTCACAGCTTAAACAGAAGAAAAGTTCTAGATTTAGGGAACAGTGTTATCGCAAATTACTTCTTTCTTTTCTCTCTCACACAGAAGTAGATTAATATATACTAAAATGTCAAGGTAACTGGAGCTTGACTGACATCCACTAGGGTAGAAATATAGTCTTAGGCCTACCAGAAAACAGATGGGAACAGAACTGGGGCCATCTCTAGAACTGGAGAAGTTGATGTTTTCAGATCTGGCTTTTTATCCTTTTTAAGGGGAAGAAAGGGCAAAATCTGTGCCATATGTTGCAGAGATTTAAGGCCTTCATTTTTCCCTTAATGGGAAACATGTGAAACATTCCATGAAAAATAGGGCTTAATTTCCAAAGGGATCAAATGAGTTCCTTAAGTTTTTGCAAGATTTAAGGAGCCATTGAAGCCCTTAGTATCTCTCTAAAATAAAATAAAAAAACACTGATTAGTATTACTTGTTCTCAACTGCAACATCGAATATTCAGCAACTGTGTAGTGGCATGAAATTTGTAGTTTTCAAGACATGTTGGTCAGCTTGATAGCTATTTGATTACTTAAGGACATGCAGATACACCATCCCACAAGAATTCACACCATCATTTGGCCCTACAGCCAACAATTACCTCTTTCTCACTTGCTCACTTTTTCATGCCCACACACAGAGATACAGACACAGAGATACAAATCTCTGGAGAGATTTTCTCTCCCGTTCTTGGTGAAATAATTGCCACTAGAGATAATCTCTCCATGGAAATTTCTGTCTCCCAAGCAGCAGTTTTAATATAAAAGTATTTTTAAAGATACTTCTGCTTTCATTGTAGCAAAAATTACCTGTAATATCTCTCTTGTGGTAAAAAAATATTTCTTTTTCATTATTAATGATTATGCTTGCATTATTGGCTTTTATTGTCCAAAGTAGAAAGATTGGCTAAATGAAGCTGCATTCTCAGCTACCCCCAAAAGCTCCCTCTGCTTCTGCAATCAGAGCTGTAGATAATATTTTATTCTTAAACATCTCAAGATGGTCTTCACCATCTCACTTTTCTCCTATTTTCAAGCTAGCAAGCTAGATGAGTATCCATCTGAAAAGATCAGTGATTCTAAACAGCCACTATCTATTTAGATTCAGTCTCTGATCTCAAGTCACTAATGTTGTTTTGCATGAAACTACTTATTTAGGAATTTTGTTTTCATTCCATCTGATCCCCCATGTATCTCAGTTAGCAGTGCGTATTTGTTCCTAACAATTATAAATGGTTAAATAAAATCCTATTGATGGCCCACTTTAAAGTGATTCCCCATCACTAGAAATTCTCCCATTCCGATGAGGTTCTAAGTCCAGCAGTTCTTCTCCCAAACATGCAATATTGTTTTCCATTTCTTCAGCCACTAAG
Organism: Diadophis punctatus similis; assembly: GCA_023053685.1. Classification (NCBI taxonomy): domain Eukaryota; kingdom Metazoa; phylum Chordata; class Lepidosauria; order Squamata; family Dipsadidae; genus Diadophis; species Diadophis punctatus. Next base: position 109,487,888 of record JALIGW010000003.1, on the reverse strand, counting down.
GTTTGTTATAGCCTTATTTTGGGGCAAGTATTATCCAAATTTCACCTCTTTGTCCAACCTTTCTATATTTTTCACATCATATGTTATCTCTTATATCTCAATATTCTGTGATCCCAATCATTCTAACCCTAGAATCAAGACCAGAGTCCATTACAGACCTATTGACAATTTTTGTACAACATGCTTAAATTATTTCTGAAGTAACCTGTCTTCTGAAATAATTCAGTTCTGTAGAGATTGGTGCAACAGTCTAAACTATAAATAAATAAATAGAATAAGCTGAGTTTAGGTGAGAGGCTAAGGTTTAAATTAAGTTTAGCATATTATGCAAGTACCTCTAGGTCTTTAACTAAAATATAAGAATAATAAGACTACTAATTAGCTTACAGTCTAGATTCTGACAAAAATGAGTTAAAAAAAAGCAGGCATGCAAGAGTAACAACAAAATAAATCGATCAATTGTAGCAGTTACATGCACATATTTAAAAATGGCAGTCTTTCATTCAAATCCCTTAGTTGAAAGCCCATTATCCCTTTTTTCAATCACTTTTTTAAAACTATTCTGCTGTTAAAAGGGATTCTAAAAAGAAGTATCAAAAGAAAAAACTCTCACAAAAGCTTATATTGCTGATGTACCACCCCAAAAAATACTATGAACTTCCAGTTGGACAGGTGAGCTTTGTAATTTTCAAGCAGTATTAATTACCGTATTTTTTGGAGTATAAGATGCACTTCCCCCAAAAAACAGTGGGTGGAAATGTCTGTGCATCTTATACAGCGAATGTTGCCGAAGCCCTGCCTACCTGCTGGCCCCCACCCTTCAGCCATTTTCAGCCTCCACATGATGCATTTTCGGCCTCCGCACGCTCCATTTTAGACCTGTTCAAGGCTGCGGGGATCGCCACAGCACATTGCCGTCGATCACTGCCTCCGTGCATCACGTTTTCGGCCTCCGCGTGTTGCATTTTTGGCCTCTACACACCCCGTTTTAGACCCATTCCAGGCTGTGGGGATTGCCACAGCACATCACTGCCTCCGCACGCCCCATTTTTGGCTTCTGTGCATCACATTTTTGGCCGGTTCCAGGTGGCGGGGATTGCCGCCACCATCGCTGATCCCCACCTGGAACCGGCAAAAAATGTGACGCACAGAGGCCAAAAATGGAGCATGCAGAGGCCAAAAACATGACGCGGGAGGCCGAAAACGCAACACTCGGAAGCAGCGATCGGCGGTGATGTGCTGTGGTGATCCCAGCAGCCTGGAACGGATCTAAAATGCAGTGTGCGGAGGCTGAAAAAACAATGTGTGGAGGCCAAAAACACAACGCACGGAGGTGGCCATGGGCTGTGGTGATCCCCACAGCCTGGAACAGCTGATTGGGGGTATTCTGGGAGGTCAATCCAACCGCCAATCAGATTGGCTATTTCAGCACATCTTTGCTGCTATTGGTTTAGACTGGATGGTATATTGGCATGTACAACAAAGCAGCCATTGTTTAAACATATGGTTCAAAGCTAAAGGGTTGTGGCGGACTGCCCAGTTCCTAGAGTAGGAGAATCAGAATTGTTAGAAACAACTGAATCAGCCATGACTGAAGTGGTCTGCTACATCTGTGAGATCTTCATTGGTATGTTAATTAGTTTGAGTAGTTGAGCTTATCGCTGTTGATGGGCAGGTGCATACATGCTCTGTATATATACTTGTGTACTATTGATGTTGAACTTCCAGGATGTATTTAAAAATGTAAAAACTCTCTGCTGGGCTTTGATGTAGGTGTGGCGTTTGCATACTCTTGTGTTTTGTTGATACTATGTTTTCAGAGCATTTAAATACAGGTGTTGCTAGTTCATGCAATCTGTTAGGTAATTACAAATGCAATAATTGTACTTATATTCTTTTGTTGTAGCGTTAATGTTATGTATGCAAATGTTGAGCAAGAGCAACTCTTGTTCAACTTCAGCAAATAGTGATGTTTTCTTTTTCTTAGCTTGTAACTGTCAGGTAAACTGGCTACCAAAAAAACCCCAAACAGTAGGCCAAGACTGTTGCTAGAACTTTAGATAGGTGGGGTGACAGTGCATGCTGACTCTTACTTGCCACCCCCCATCTGATGTTATATCCCTGAGGAGGAAACTAAGGACCAAAGAGTTTATTCTGAGTTCCAGTTGTTCCCTACAGCTAGAATAATTGAAACATTTAGAGTTTTGTTCTGCAAGAATTTAGACTACCTGAGCCATCACAAGAGTTTTTCCACTGGAGTATAGCCAGTATTTCAAGAGAAACTGTTTTGTGCCAAACAGAAAACAAAACATTTTCCATTTCATACACACCTGTAATAGTTCAGGAGCTGCTTCAATAATTGGTTCTCATTTTACTGGAAGATTGGTATAGCACCTTTATTAGATGTTCTAGCCTTGGGCCCTACAAATATTTAATCAGTAATTTGACATGTAGCAAATATACATCATCTTTTATTTATTCTAATAATGCTTCAGTGCATTTGACTTCCAAAAACGTAACTATTTTTAGATAAGCATATATTGTTGCACATCTGATGGAAATAAGAAACGGTTAAAATTTACCCTAGTAATCCAGATTCAAAGTAGCCATCTGCAAAAGAGGAGTGGAAGAGGGAAATTTACTTCCTTCTTCAACAGTTATTATATTGGTGGAGCCCCTTACCTTTTTGAATTTGGCCAACCCTGGGAGCAGCTCATGGAGGAATTGAATAATTTTAAAAACAAAACAAAGAAATGATGACTCTCAATAATCGGGATTGAAAAAATATAGACATTAAGTGTCAATGAGATATGTATATCTAGCTATCATTATTTGTAAACTGTGATTTGTGGCTTAGCTTTATGTATAATCAACCAACTCTGATTAAACAAACCTGGTTTAGTGCAGTACATAAATTATGTCAGTGTTGCAGTTTGCAAGCCTAGGAAGACATGTGGATTCTGAAATGCCAAACTGCCTTTCATCTAAACCAGTGAGCCAAGATAGCTGAAAATTATTTGCCTGTCTGAATGGCTGATGTTTTGTTTCGTTCAGAAAAAAAATCTCATGAAATCACAGTCTTCAATTGCAAAATTTTGATTTCATTCAGATAACTATTTGTTTGAGGACAGGAAATTTTGGTTCACTAGGTCAGTCAAGACAAGATGCTATTTGTCAGTAGCTGTTTTTCCAGGTCTGGAATGACCCCAACATATAGAATAGAAATATAATTTTCCAAATGGAAACCATCACTGAAGAGCCACTTGTCCTGGAGACAAAATTTTCAAAGGATCGTCTTGCCTCATTGCTATAAGATTTACATTTAACTTACTAAGGTCAGCAGATCTAACATTAAAAATAAATGCAAAACAGCAGAGCTGCAGTACTTACATTTTAAAATTAGATTACTCCATTGGAAATGCTCATAACTCATAACTCCATCCTGTGCATATTTTTTGCTGGTATTATCATATTGCATTTACAAAGTAAGAGTAATATAAATGATCTATATGCCTGTAATTTTGTTGCCATTCACAATCCATCCCTTATTACAACTATTTTGCACCTTTCAATGAAGCCCAGTAATATTAACTTCCATTATTATCTTTGTTCCTGTCCCAAACATTCTTGATCTTCTCCAAAGTTACTAAAAGACTCTTTGACCAGCATCAGACATAATCGTTCTTTCCATCTTCTCTAACATCAGTGAAACATGAAAGCATTTAATAATCAATTGCCCTATACATAGCTCTCTCCATCCACAAGCAGATAAGAAACAAAGCAAGACCCAACAGAACAGTCCTTTCTTTTATTATTTTTCAGTAATGGCCATACAGTACTTCATGTTGTTCCTACCTGCCTCTACAAGTTCTATTCCGTGCCTATGTTGTTAGCATTTGGGAGCTGAGGATGATAGGCATTACTGAAATGAAAGGAAGTGAGGAACATAACAAGAGTCAAGAAGAAAGAAAAGCTAAACACAACCATATGGGACACAGGGAAACTCTGTGATCAGAGCTTATGTTGATCTCACAAAAACAAACTTTATCATTCAGTGGCATTGCCAAGAATCCCAACAACTGAAAATGTGTGGGCAGGAAGAAAAAAAAGATGTTATATCATTGCCAACATTTTGGATGTCATTGTTAAATAAGGCTGGCATTCCTGCACTGAATAACCTGTTGCTCTATTTTTCTGAAAGACAAGAGCATTAAAGTTACATGCCTGTTATTCCCATAGTACTGAATGCAAGGGAAAGTCTGCCTTTTCAGTCCACCAACTAGATGTGCATCTGCAATAATCTATACTAATAAAGCAAGCTATCAGATAAGAATAATTTGGAAGAATAATTATTTTATAAGAGAAGAATAATAGAAGACATGCTATGTACAGAAACAACCATTTTGGCATCACCAACAATGTATTGGTTCTGGAATCTGGTACTCAAAAGAAGAATTAATTACACCAGTAACGCTCATCATATACAGTTTGTATGAAATTTCTGTTACTAGAACATGGATATTCCAGAAAACATTTGTATATTTGTTCTTCCTAAAATTAGGGAATAAGGGGTATTGTTCTTCAGTATTCAGAAAGCATTTAACAAAGCAACTTAAGTTTTGAAAACAATATAAACCGTTTCTTAATACATTTGCTTTGTCACAGACTATACTGTTAGAAGCTTCTATAATGCAATAAAATGTGCTAAAAATGAAAGGTACCTTCTTCAGGATCTGCTTCTTTCTCCTTTTCCCCTTTATTCTTTTTGTCCCTTCCTCTGCTCTTCCTCTCGGACATGCTGCACTTACACTCCCAAGGAAAATATGAAAATACTCTGCAATTCTGCTTCAAGACTTATTTGCTAGGTGAAACGTCAACTGTTTTTATATTGTTTTTGACAAAGGTAACACCCACTTCTGGGTGGAGAAGTATGCTTTTAACTACTTCCAAACAAATCCTCCAGAAGTGTCAGGGACCACAACCCCTGAAAATAAAATAACAAATCTTATCGAATGGCAACCCTTCCTCTATTATTTATCCTCAATCTTTGCAATAAAACTTAGTTAGAATGATTCACAGCATACTATTTTTTACAATGTTCCAGCAGGCACAGAAATAGTTTGTTCCACATTTTCTGAACAGAGAAATAGAATACATAGGCATTTGCAGGTTAATCCAAGGAATATGCAACAAAGCAGTCCCCTCTATCAGCATTCTGTCTTTTGAATTCACAGAGTGAATACATTTGGTTTCTGTGAAGTTGTATTTTACTGACATTATGGTCAAAATCTTTAATCTATAAACTAATCTGAATCATTGTAAACAGTTGTTTCTTCTCTTCACTCCTTCCATCTCCCATATCTCATTTGCTCCAATTACAGGAAGAGGAAGAAGAGTGAGTGATCACAGTTGACCAGTGGTGAAATCCAAATTTTTTTACTACCGGTTCTGTGGGCATGGCTTGGTGGGCATGGAGTGGCTTGGTGGGCGTGGCTTGGTAGGTGTGGCGGGGAAGGATACTGCAAAATCTCCATTCCCACCCCACTCCAGGGGAAGGATATTGCAAAATCTCCATTCAAACCCCACTCCAGGGGAAGGATACTGCAAAATCCCCATTCCCACCCCACTCTGGGGCCAGCCAGAGGTGGTATTTGCCTGTTCTCTGAACTACTCAAAATTTCCGCTACTGGTTCTCCGAACTACTCAAAATTTCCACTACCGGTTCTCCAGAACCTGTCAGAACTTGCTGGATTTCACCCCTGCGAGTTGATCACAATCCATATAATTGCAAGAAATTTATCCTGGATGTTCTTGAGCTACAGTTCTACAATTCCCAGGATCCCTCCTCTCTGTCTATGCTCTTAGGAACTGCTATGCTACTACAGGTAGCACTGTATTCCACATCTGTATGATGCCCACCCCTGGAATTAGGTTTACTCAAACCTCTTCCTCTTTCTGTGTAATATATACTTCTATATAAAAATTCTGCTGATTTCTGATAAATTTTAATTTTCTTAAAATGTCATTTTAGGAAATATATCTCATCTGGGGAAGTCAGTTGCATTTATTTTGAAATGGCCATGTAGTATGCATGTAATATCATTTATAAACTGTTATCTTCCTCCTGGGTTTCACCAACTTTTTTTTACCATGGGAAAACATAATGCTTTGGCCTTCTCAGGAGAAATGAAACTGTTCCACAATTTCCTCGATTATGAAAAGTGTTTACTCTTCTTGTTTCCCAAGAGCTCTTTCAGTGCATGGAGTGATAAACTGAGCATGTGAACCTACAATTACTTAATACCTTCATAGTTACATTTCTTTTGGGGGCCCTTTTATTAACTATAATAAATTTAAATTTTATTATAAACTTATATTTATATTAAATTTATATTTATAATAAATATAATATAAATTTAAAATGAATTTTAAATTCATTCTTGAATTAGGGCTAAATTACAGTTTGGAGTGATAATGGTTTTAAAACTGCAATAAAACTTAAATAATTCAGTGTTAAAAGGCAAATTGCTGTAATTTTACTAAAATAATTGTTACCTCAATGGTCATTATCATTTTATCAAACTGTTCATTCAGAGACCAGTCTGGCTATTTTAAACTAAAAATCCATGATTAAAAAGGACCTGATCTAAAAGAGAATGTTTTAACATTTTAAAAATCTTGAGCAACCATGCCTTAATATTCCAGGTGTACAGCTAGGGTGCCCAGATACCTTTGATCCAAAATCAGGATAGTTTTAAAAAAATAGCACTTCTCAAGATAACGTTTATTACTCCAACAAAGCCAATAAAACATCATATTCACACGTATTTACTATTAGATGATATCTTATTCAGCAAATTTTCGTCGCCCAAAATCTTTTTATACATTTCGCCACACGATGAAGAAGAATGATTTATTTTAATTTGAAGCAAGCATTTCACGGTTTTAACATCCAATCGATTTCGATCGTCTGACTCTGTCCACTGCTTCTTGCACAGGGAAAATACTCTTTCCACAGCCACGTTTGACGTAGGAATTGAAAAAATTATGCTAACTAGAATTTTCAGATCAAATAATTTGTTGCTTCGAAACAAAGTGGACCATTTTTTATCAATCGGCAAATTATTAAATTTGTCTGATGAGGCTTCTAGCAACGAGTTCAACTCGCTAGTTTCATCAAACAATGGATCTTTCATGGCTAAAAATGCACATGAAATCTTCCGTAACAATACATAAGAGAATCTGCCTGAAAATGAAGCGATTGAACTAAAACACAAGTAGTGCAAACGTACTTTCATTTAACGTTCATCTTGATTATCCTAAAATTTTACAAAAGTTCAGGACAAATCAGGATGGGAACTCGAATTTCAGGACAAAATCAGGACATTTTCAGAATCAGGACAAGCTTCTAAAAATCAGGACAATCCTGATAAAATCAGGACATATGGGCATCCTATGTACAGCATATTATTTTTGAAAAGAAAAATATAGCTGCTTCAATCATTTTTATTTCCTTGCCTGGAAAAATAGCAATCCTACTTAATTATTTTGAAAATCATCTGTAATTTCATTTATTGCTAACAGAGAAGGGTCATTTCTTTGTTGGCTCAGAAATCCTTGGTCTGCAGCAGGGATGTCAAACTCACGGCCCATGGCCTGGATGTGTCACGCACTGGTCACGCCCACCACCATTTTAGTGAAGGGGGGAAAAGTTGCAATAACACCCCCTGGTCTGGAATATCTTTGTTATCTCTTCTTCAAAGTCAATTATTACAGATGCTGTCACTTAAGAGAAAAAATGAAAAATATTCCTGAAATATCCAGTAAAATTTCTAAATAATGTAGACTTCACAATCAGAAATACCGATACCTTTTAATTTTTCTTTGGAATGTAATAATTTTATCTTTTTGTAATTAAGTCAGCGATGTTTTTAAAAGGTTTTAAATTATAGGCCAATACAATGAAGGTTTTGTTATTAAATCAGCAAAGCTTTAAATTTGTGACTTTAAATAACAGTATATATCCTACCTGTGTAAATAGAGGAGATATACTGTAGAATGCACTTTTGTGAGCAAAGTTTATATTCAATCCAGCGATGTATGATTGTTAAGAGGCAGAGAATGACACTTGATCAATGAGTGACATGACACAAATTTAGATTACAGTTAAATTAAATATATGGGGATATATTTCATAATTTCCTGTTTTTGTCTCATGAAGGATGTAATTTTAAAGTTATGATGTAAACTTTAAAGTTTTTAAAGTTATGTTTATTTAAAAATGTTTAATAATAATAGATAATACAAAATGAGTTTTAAAAAAAGATATAGATAAAAGAAAGGAAAAATAGAAAGAGGGAGGGGGGAGAAAAATATTTAAAATGGCTGTCTGAGGAAGCTTTGCAAATAGCTGAGGAAAAAAGGGAAGCGAAAGGCAAGGGAGAAAGAGAAAGATACACCCAATTGAATGCAGAATTCCAGAGAATAGCTAGAAGAGATAAGAATGCCTTCTTAAACTAACAGTGCAAAGAAAGAGAAGAAAATAATAGAATAGGGAGGACCAGAGATCTCTTCAAGAAAATTGGAGATATGATGGGAATGTTTCATGCAAAGATGGGCATGATAAACGACCAAAATGGTAGGGCAGAAGAGATTAAGAAGAGGTGGCAAAATTACACAGAAGAACTAGTATACAAGAACAAGCTTAACGTCCCTGATAACCATGATGGGGTGGTCACTGATCTCGAGCTAGACATCCTGGAATGTGAAGTCAAATGGGCCTTAGGAAATCTGAGCAACAACAAAGCTAGTGGAGATGACAGTATTCTAGTTAAGCTATTCAAAATCTTAAAAGACGATGCAGTAAAAGTGCTACACTCGATATGCCAGCAAATTTGGAAAACTCAACAGTGGCCACAGGATTGGAAAAGGTCAGTTGATTCCAAAGAAAGGCAATGCCAAAGAATGTTCAAACTATCGCACCATTGCACTCATTTCACATGCTAGTAAAGTTATGCTTAAAATCCTACAAGCTAGGCTCCAGCAGTATGAGGATCAAGAACTACCAGAGGTACAGGCAGGATTTCTAAGAGGCAGAAGAACTAGAGATTAAATTGCCAACATACGCTGGATCATGGAGAAAGCTAGGGAGTTCCAGAAAAACGTCTACTTCTGCTTCATTGACTATGCTAAAGCCTTCAATTGTGTGGATCACAACAAATTGTGGCAAGTTCTTAAAGAGATGGGAGTACCAGACCATCTTATTTGTCCCTTGAGAAACCTATATGTGGGTCAAGAAGCAACAGTGAGAACTGGACATGGAACCACTGATTGGTTCAAAATTGGGAAAGGAGTTCGGCAAGGCTGTATACTGTCGTCCTGCCTATTTAGCACATCATGAGAAAGGCGGGGCTAGATGAATCAAAAGTTGGAATTAAGATTGCTGGGAGAAATATCAACAACCTCAGATATGCAGATGATACCACTCTAATGGCAGAAAGTGAAGAGAAACTAAAGAGCCTTTTGATGCGGGTGAAGAAAGAGAGTGCAAAAATTGACTTGAAACTCAACATTAAGAAAACTAAGATCATTGCATCTGGCCCTCTCAATTCCTGGCAAATAGATGGGGGGGAAATGGAGGTAGTGACAGATTTTATTTTTCTGGGCTCTAAGATAACAGCAGATGGGGACTACGGCCAAGAAATTAAAAGACTCTTGCTCCTGAGGAGGAAAGCTATAACAAATCTAGACAGCATATTAAAAAGCAGAGACATCACCCTGCCAACAAAAGTGCGTATAGTCAAGGCTATGGTTTTTCCAGTTGCATTGTATGGCTGTGAAAGTTGGACCATAAGAAAGGCTGAGCACCGACTTCCAGTTTGGATCGCGCCATCGTGGGTGCCTTTGTCGGGCGCCTTTCCGATTCTTGTAAAAAGCCGCCAGAACAGCTGTCTGGTGGCTTTGAAATCTCTTCCCCGGGCAAAGGGAAGAGATGAGAGCTTGACAGGTGGGGTAGAGCCCCCCTAATGCCCTAGGAGCCATCCAGGGGCGCGAAGGGAGGGCTCCCCATGCAGCCTGTCTCCTGCTCCGGGAATCTGGAAACCTCCGCTTTTGCGGAGCAAGATGCCGTGACCACCGCTGCTTCCAGAATGGGATTTACAATTATTTTTTTATTTAAAGAAGCAGACAGAGAGAAACAGGAGTGAGATGGGCAAGTACTGAAATTTCTTTTTTTTTTCTTCAACTCCTCTGCTAGCTTTCACTTCGGCAAGGAAACAAAGTAACAGTTAATAAGCAACAATATGGCGATTGAAGAAGGTGGGAGGAGAAGTGAAAGTGACTTTCGTTTTGCCAGAGGCTTTTTTTCTTATGGAAACTTTTGACTTTGAAAACTGGCTTTTCTTTCTCTGTCTCCTAACCCTGGATTAAAGTTATAACTGATAGATTTTTAATAATAAAAGACTACCTGGTTTTGAAACTGGAAAGAACTTTAATTAGGGATTTGGCTTTTTTTTTCTTTGTACTCCTCTGAAACACTACAATGGCTTCAAAATCCAGAAAGATTGTTTTGAGTAAAAGAAATGACTATCCCTCTGGTTATACTTCTAAAATGCAACTTATTACTGAGTTAACACCTCCACAGTCTTTGACACCTGAAAACTTATTAAGTAGTTTAAAGATTACGCTTGACCTTGTGTTTCTCTTGGGGCAGTGGAGAGATGATCTGAGGCTGAGGGGTTTAGTCACAGCACCCTTGTCGTGGTCAGATCATTTCCTTCTGAGGTTGGATTTCATGGCACCACTCCTCCACCACAAGGAGGCGGGACCGATTAAGTGGTTCCGCCCCAGGCGCCTAATGGAACCCGAGGGATTCCAGAGGGAGCTTGGGGAAATACCTGAATCTCTGGTACACAATTCGTCTGAGGCCCTTGTAGCCACCTGGAACCAGGCGGCGGCGGGGGGCCTTGGATTGTATTGCGCCTTTGCGGCCTCTCCTTGGTAGTGGATCCAGGAGGGCCCCTTGGTTTACCGAGGAACTCCGGGAGATGAAGCGCCAAAAGAGATGCCTAGAGCGACGATGGAGATCTAGTAAAGCTGAGTCTGACCGGACACTTTTAAGAACTTTCATTAAGTCTTACTTAGTGGCGATACGGGCGGCAAAACGTTCGCATTTTTCTGCCCTTATTGCGTCTGCTGACTCCCGCCCAGCCGCCCTGTTTAGGGTGACCCGCTCCCTCCTAGCCAAGGAGGGTGGCGAAGATCCCTTGCAGGGCAGAGCTGAGGAATTTTCTCGGTTTCTGGCGGATAAAGTCACTCAGATTCGGACAGACCTGGACTCCGATTGGGCAGTACAGGCCGAGGTGACAGGGGCAGGCCTTAGTCCTGTTATATGGGAGGAGTTTGAACCGGTGACTCCTGATGATGTAGACAAGGCCATAGGAGCGATGAGTTCTGCCACTTGTTCATTGGACCCATGTCCCTCCTGGTTGGTTTCGGCCACCAGGGAGGTTTCACGTGGCTGGCTCCAGGCGTTGGTCAACGCTTCTCTGAGAGAGGGGTCCGTCCCGTGGCCCTTAAAAGTTGCAGTGGTGAGGCCCCTCCTCAAGAAGCCTTCCCTGGACCCAGCGGATTTAAAAAACTTCCATCCGGTCTCCAACCTTCCCTTCGCGGGGAAGGTTGTAGAGAAAGTGGTGGCACTCCAACTCCTATGGCTGTTGGATGACACTGATTTTCTGGATCCCTTTCAATCGGGTTTCAGGCGCGGTTACAGTACGGAAACAGCTTTGGTCACCCTGATGGATGACCTCTGGCGAGCCCGGGATGGTGGTTATTCCTCCATCCTGGTGCTACTTGACCTCTCAGCGGCTTTCGATACCATTGACCATGGTATCCTTCTGCGTCGTCTCGGCGAGGTGGGAGTGGGCGGCACTATGTTACAGTGGTTCTCCTACCTCTCTGATAGAACGCAGTCGGTGTTGACAGGGGGGCAGATGTCGAGCCCTAGGCCCCTACTTTGTGGGGTGCCGCAGGGCTCGGTCCTCTCGCCCATCCTGTTTAACATCTACATGAAACCACTGGGTGAGATCATCCGACGACACGGGGTGAGGTATCAGCAGTATGCTGATGATACCCAGTTGTACATCTCCACCCCGTCTCAATTCAGGGAAGCCGTCGACGTAATGGGCCGCTGCCTGGACGATGTTAGGGTCTGGATGGAGAAGAACCGGCTAAAGCTCAACCCTGACAAGACCGAGTGGCTATGGATATTGCCTCCCAAGGATTCTGTCAATTGTCCCTCCTTGGTTCTTGGGGGAGAGAAATTAACTCCCTCAGAACGGGTTCGCAATTTGGGTGTCCTCCTAGACCCACAGCTAAAATTGGAGCAACATCTTTCAGCTGTGGCTAGGGGGACCTTTGCACAGGTTCGCCTAGTGCACCAATTGCGACCCTTCTTGGAGAGGGAGGCGCTACTCACAGTCACCCACGCCCTTATCACCTCCCGGCTGTTGGATTAATATAAATATTTATATTTCTAAGTTTACATCACTGAATGTGGGTGCTGGATCTGTTTGTTTATGTCTCATATGAAAACTCTGAATTGATTTATTGTACAATTCATGTTTGCTTTCTTGCCTATCTATAATATTCTGAAAATTTTTCTTCAACACCAAATAGCAATAGCACTTAGACTTATATACAGATTTACAGTGCTTTACAGCCCTCTCTAAGCTGTTTACAGAGTAAGCATATTTCCCCCCCAATTTGGTTCCTCATTTTACCAACCTCGGAAGGATGGAAGGCTGAGTCAACCTTGAGCCTGATGAGATTTGAACTGCCAAATTGCAGGCAGCCAGCAGTCAGCAGAAGTAGCCTGCAGTACTGCATTCTAATCACTGTACCACCGTTTTCTCTAACCACTGAGCCACTGTTTTCTCTTTTTAAGAAAAGGGTGTGTCTCCCTATTGCATTTCCATTCTATCTATATAGACTCGAAGCAATCCAAAGTTTGATTACCCTTTTTCCTAATTCTGTCTACTTCTGAGCATCCAAGATTCCTGACCTACTTTTTACTTCATGCATTTAACATGCCAAATATAACTAGGCGCTTCTAAATATTATATAACTGTTTCTTATATACAGGTATTATTACCGTATGTATTCAAACATTTTGACAAGATGTATTCATCAGTACAGAGCTTGATTCCCTTTATGTAATTTGAGCCATTAATCAGCATAAATACAGCTACAGTACAATGCACCATATTGCATATTCAGATACTTCTGCTTGTAATTATATTTTTCATTCATTGCCAATTTCATATTATATCATAATTATGCAAATATCTACAGAACTTCAAACACAGGTGCAACAGACAAATTACAGAAGCACATATATTCCCTCAAATAAGAGCACAAATGTAAATATTGCCAATTCTTTCACAATTCTTAACATATTTCCAAATGCCAAGATCTGATACAAGTTATAACCGATATAAACACTCATGACCCAGCTGTTTCTCAATGTAAATATAGTTAGCACTTCTAATTATTTTTAACATATACACAAAAACACCACCAAGTTGTCTGATTTGTGAAATGTTTCATATGATTTAAAGGAACAATTTAAGTCTATATATCAGTCAATGACACATGTTTTATAAAAATAATGAAACAGTATTTATTTATTTATTGTTTGTTTGTTTGTTTGTTCTTCTATGCTGCCCTACTCCCGAGGGATTCAGGGCGGCGTACAACAGTTTTGTAAGAACATCAATAAAAACAATGATTTAAAAACAACAATTTAGAAAATATACAAAAGTTAAAAAAATATTCACAATCAGTCATACCAAGGGGGGGAATTCAGATGAATTTAGTCTTTCCCCCCTGCCTGCAGGAAGAGCCATGTCTTGACGGCTTTCCAGAAGGCCAGCAGGGTGGGGATGGTTCGGGTCTCTGGGGGAAGTTGGTTCCAGAGCGCGGCCCCCCCCACAGAGAAGGCCCTCCCCCTAGGGCCCGCCAACCGGCATTGTTTGGCTGACGGGACCTGGAGGAGACCCACTCTGTGGGCCCTAACCGGTCGAAGGGAAGTGTGAGGCAAAATGCGGTCCCGAAGGTAACCTGGTCCTAGGCCATGTAGGGCTTTAAAGATGATGATCAACACCTTGAATTGGACCCGGAGACCGATGGGCAGCCAATGCAACTGGCGGAGTATAGGTGTAACATGGGTGTACCTTGGCACACCCACCACAGCACGCGCAGCCACATTTTGCACCAACTGAAGTCTCCGAATACTCTTCAAGGGTAGCCCCATGTAGAGCGCATTGCAGTAGTCCAAACGAGAGGTGACAAGGGCGTGAGTGACCGTGAGTAGAGCCTCCTTCTCAAAGTATGGCCGCAATTGGTGCACCAGGCGAACCTGTGCATAGGCCCCCCTAGCCACAGCTGCAAGGTGTTGCTCTAATTTTAGCTGTGGGTCTAGGAGGACCCCCAAATTGCGGGTCAAATAAGTAATACTTATTAAGAGCTAATCTTAACCCTAATCCTACATGCTCAGGATAATTAAGAATTAATTAACTAGAAATTTATTAAGCTACTTACCTTAACAAATTCTTGCATAATACTGCCTTTTATTGCTCCTTTTATTGTCCTTCCTAATTCCCCTTCTTTTCAGGTTTTATTTGCTTGCATTTGCAGCATAATGGCCCAAATATGGTAAAACTGACACATGGTTCTCCTTACCATTACATGATAATACTTCATGTAATATGGATATGACTGAGACTAGGACAGCTTTTTCCTTCTCATAGTAAGAAAAGTTATATGGAAACCTTGAACAAAGCCATGATACGAAGCACAGGTCTATATCTATAGGCCCATGTGATAACAAACATGCATAGGGAAGATTGGAACATGCATAGGGAAGATTGAAAGAAGAATGTATAATATGAATGAATGAATGAATGAATGAATGAATGAATGAATGAATGAATGAATGATAGATAGATAGATAGATAGATAGATAGATAGATAGATAGATAGATAGATAGATAGATAGATAGATAGATAGATAGATAAAAAAAGAAGAGACTGGACTGCCATCTGTCAAAAATGGTGTAGGGTCTGCTTGGGAGGGGGGGTTGGACTAGATGACCTACAAGGTTCCATCCAACTCTGTTAATCTGTATCTATAATAGGTCTGAATGAAGTTGATCCGATCTCAGAGAATTGATGAATACATGTATGGAAATGAAGGTGTAGATTTAATTATGAACAAAAAGCTAAAATGAATGTCAGATATCATTAATTTATTTTATCTAGTTTGTTGTTAATGAATGCAACACTAGCATTCATAGGCCAAAAAGGCTGCATGTTGTGCTCCAATAAACAGTAATAATGAAAAAATAATAATTACAATTAAATGATTAGGAATGAGTTTCGGGGGGGGATATTTTGCAATGAATAAGTATGACAAGAAAAAAGGTTATTCTCTTAGATGATATAAATGAATAATCAAAACGTGATAGACACAGACTGAATCATTCAAAGAATTCACAATGAGAATGAGAATTGCTTGATGACTATCTGCTTAGAAAGATACTTTTTGTTTTGCATGTGTGGCTTACGCATATACAGTATATATATTCATGGTAAAGAAATTAATATAAATTTAAAAGCATTGATTTGTTCAAATCAAAGATTGAGAACATTTAGGATGGATAAGTTCTGAATATGAAATAAACCAATTTTTATAGTGTCAGGAACAGAACCTAGGAAATAATGTGCATAAAAGAGGAAATAAATAAAAGAAATGAGAAGAAAACTAGAAGGACTGCGGAAAGAGAAAATATGTATCTTGTATGAAAAAGTATTAGCTGATAGATGAATCTTCCAACTAAATTATTAGAAAGGGCAACGGACACAGGGGCAGGGATTCCATGTCCTCAGAGACCCTACATCCCCAGACAAAAGCAGCAGTCCAGTCAGGTAGAAATAGGCAATTTCAAGCCAAGCGGCCCTTTCAAGGGGGAGGAAGTCGTTCATTTAGACACTCAAAGTGACTGCAGTGCTAACCCTCCCATTGGGGGCCGCCTGGCTATCTTTGCCAGGCATTGGGAGGATATCACTACAGATGCCTGGTTACTGCAGATGGTACGGTCAGGCCTCTCCCTAGAGTTCCTCTCCACCCCACCCCCGAGGTTTTTCATTCGTTTTCCTGTTTCAAGGCACAAGTCAAAGAGGGTCCTCATGGAATCCGCTATTAAGCATCTGTTGGACATTCACGCGATCCAACCAGTTCCAGAGGGCCAACAGGGGATGGGATTCTATTCCATCCTCTTTGTAATACCTTTGTAATACCTGAAAAGACTGAATCGCCTATTAATATACAGATGGTTCAAGATGCAGTCACTCCAGTCCATTCTAGACAGCGTCAGAGAGGGCAACTTCCTCACCTCTATAGACTTGACAGAAGCCTACCTGCACGTCCCCATTTTATTGGTGCATAGACAATATCTACGCTTCTATTATGCCGGCCAACACTTTCAGTATAAGGCCCTGCCGTTCGGCCTATCGTCGGCACCCAGGGCATTCACGAAGCTGTTACCTGTGTTAGCGGCACATCTCCGGGCTCTTCTCATGAGTGTCCAGTGCTACCTAGATGATATCTTGACACAGTCCTCCTCCAGCCCACAGGCGAGGGAGGACCTGAGGGTAACAATCCAGGTTCTTCAGGACCACAGCAGGGGCGGGTTGCTTACTTACCGGTGCCAGTGCGCTGCGTGCGCATCTCCATGTTTCAGGCGCGTGCAGGTTTGTTACGTGCGCACGCCCCCTCGCGCGATTTTGCTTCGCGTATGTGCAGAAGCAAAAATGCCCAAAAATTCACCAAAAAAGATGGCGACGCACGGGACGGACCGGCGGAGAGGGCTCCAGAGCGGTCGCACGCAAATTGCACAATCGGCCGCTCCCTACCAGAGCTACATAGTGGACAGCTCCGGCAGGAACCCACCTCTGGACCACGGGTTTTCTATAAATTCAGCCAAGAGCCATTTTTCACCAATGAACTGTTTGCTCCATTTGGAAGCAGTAATAGACACCCTAGCGTGCAAGATCTACCTCTCCCAGGAGCATCAGACGAGCCTAAAGGACTTGGCAAGTCATGTCAGGAGGGAGCAAACAGTGCCCCTGGCCCTTCTCTCGCAGCTCCTGGGCAAGATGCTTTCTTGTATTTCCATCGTGCCTTGGGCACGCCTGCACGCCAGATCGCTTCAGTGGTTCCTCCTGCCTTACCAAAGGGCAGGCAGGAGCAATTCTCCATCCAAGGTCAGGGTTCTACCGGGAGTGATCTGTTCCTTCCAGTGGTGGACTTTATCAGAGCTTGTTGCAAAAATCAAAACCAGAAGCACACACAGATAACTGATTCAGCTGGTTTCATTAACTTCTTTATAAACATAATAATATATATACAATACCACAAGTAGATTATTTCTTCAATGAAGCAACAGTTACAAGCAGTTTCATTTCCAGCAACAGACAAGCTTTCAGTTCAGAATTCAGAGTGGACAGAGAGTACAGAGTTGACTGAGCCACACCCAGCCTTCCAGTTTAAGTTTTCAGTTCTCTGCACAGACTCAGAAGTGTTTAACTCCCATTGGCTGACTTAGTTGACATGGCTCTCCCAGTTCATGAATATCTTAAAATTCCTCCCTTCATGATTGGAAAGACTTAAATCAAATAATTTAATATTCTTCAGATACTTATATTTGAAGACCCACATTCACAGTTCTCTCCAAATACCTGAGTATCCCTTTTACTGTGATACATCCTTTGCAATGAAGCAAAGATCATCCACAAATGCTAATATTTATTTATTTATTTATTTGTGAGATTTATATACCGCCTCACAGTGCAAGCACTCTCTAAGCGGTTTACACCAGTAAGCAATGTATACTTATATTGCCCCCAACAATCTGGGTCCTCATTTTACCTACCTCGGAAGGATGGAAAGCTGAGTCAACCTTGAGCTGGTGAGATTTGAACCGCTGACCTGCGGATCACAGTCAGCTAAAGTGGTCTGCAGTACTGCCTCTAACTGCTGCGCCACCTCGGCTCTTCTTCTTAGGAATGTGGTGAGGTTAACAGTAGACAGTTAGATGGTTAAAGTTTTGGGAATTTGGGAAAGAAACCACAGAGTCAGGTAGTGTGTTCCAGGCATTGACCATTCTGTTGCTGAAGTCGTATTTTCGACCCACTGCGCCACCTCGGCTCATAGTTGACAATCCCCACCTTGTCACATTCCAGTGTATATGCAACCATCAGCCTTGCAACTCTTGAACCCAAGACTCTTCAATGCCTTATCTAGACATATATTCCAATTCCTGGCTGATTGCTTCAGCCCATAAATGGCCTTGTTCAATTTATACACCACGTTAGGTTTTTTACTTTCATACCCTGGTGCTTAAACCATATAAATTTCTTCCTCTAATTCAGCATTGAGGAATGCTGTGATTATGTCAAAATACCAAATTTTATGGCCATGCGCCGCTGCCAATGCTAGTGTGAGTCTTATGCTTTCACTCTTTACAGTTGGCCCAAATACCTCATTATAGTGCACATTTTTCAACTGTGAAAAACCTTGTGCCACTAACCTTGCTTTATATTGTACCTCATTATTGGGTAGTACTTTCTTCTTGTATACCCATTTGCATCCTACAGCTTTGCTACCCTGTGGCAAAGTCATAGATGTGAATACTTCATGTTCTCCCATGGATTTCATTTTCTTGTCCATGGCTTCTTTCCACTTTTCTTGTTCAACTTTAGGTAATGCCAATACTTCCTTATAGTTTCTTGGCTCATACCTTACATTACACACTTTAACTTTACTAGCAGAATACCTGTCAGGTGGAATCCCCTTGTTCCATTGCTCTGACCTGCGTGGCATTGACTGCTCCTGTGTGTCAATCCTTTCTTGCTTCATATCTTGTTCAGCTTTTTCAGTTTCTCCTCCCTGAATGCTGACACCACCACTAAATGAGTTACTGTCACTAAGTGAGTTACCATCACTAAGTGGATCACTGTCACTAAGTGAATCATTCCATAAATTTGCATCAATTATTTTCCAATTTTGCTCTGCAAAACTAGCAGACCTGAAAATCACTATTCTTTTGCTCCCATTACTAAAGCAATAGCCTTTTGAGCCTGGCTCACAGCCCATAAACATGAGCTTTCTAGCCTTTGGTTGTCCCTTTCTTCTAACTGCTTTTGGAATATGCACCCATGCAGTACTTCCAAAAACTCTTAGATGTGCCAGAGATGGCTTCCTCCCATATAGCACTGCATATGGAGTATCATTGATAGAGGAACTTCACAGCCTATTAAATAATTAGCAGTCAATATGTTATAAACGTGGCCACTTCTGAAGCTAGTTGCTAGTATGACCTGCTCAGACCAGAATCCTCCAGCAGTGAGTCTTTCATCGTTTCTAAGACCCCATTCTGCCTCTCAGCAACACCATTCTCAGCTGCTGTGTGTGGATTTGTGCATCTTTGTTTTATTCCCAACTGTCCCAACCATTGTTGAAAACTTGTTGACATGAATTCTGAACCTCTGTCAGTCTGCAGCTGACATACCTGTTGTTTATACCTTCTTTCTACGAAGTTTACCCATTGCTTAAACTTCTGTAGCACCTTTGTTTTACTCTTTAGTAAATAGCAGAAACCAAACCTGCTGTAGTCATCTACAATGACCAGTGCATACTTTGTTCCTCCCAAACTGGCTTGCATAGGGCCAGCCAAATCTGCATGTACCAGCTCTAGAGCTCTTGTTGTCTGCCTTGTGCTACTCTTGCTCACTGGGAATGCCTTGGACTTTGATGCTTTGCATACTGCACAGTCCAAATATGCCTTACATCCCTTTAAGTTCAACCCTTCTACAAACAGTTCCATTGTTTGTAAAACTCTGGAGCTGGCATGGCCAAGCCTTCTGTACAAGAGATGAACACATGAATCATCTGGTGCCTCATTTCCAAACATTTGAGTACATTGAAACTTTTGTCCTTGCAACACATAAAGATTATCCTCTTTTATGCCCTGTGCACATACATTTCCATTTCTCTTTATGAGACACCTCCCATTTACAAATGTGGTCTCAAATCCTTGCTTGTTTAAACTAGAGACACTCAGCAAATTATAATCCATTTCAGGCTCACATAATGTATAATTAAACCTCGTTTCCAGATATGGAATTTGCACACTGCCTCTTCCAATGACTTTAGCCTTCTGGCCATTTGCCAAGGCTACTGCATTTCGAGCAGCTGGATGCAACCTGTAAAACAATTTAGAATTATTAACAATGGTTTGACTTGCCCCACTGTCTATTAACCATTTGTCTCTACTATTGCAATAACTAATTTTTGCAACATCATTTTTCCATCTTGCAAATAATTTTTCTTTTCTTGCAAACAGTCCTTCTTTAAATGTTGTTGCTGTTCTTGCTACTTAGAAAGCCTTTGCTGGGCTGTAATCTGATCCCTTCTGCTGCTTTTTTCTTCTCTGCAGACTTTCAGTCTGTGGAAATTTCTGCTGCTCTTTCTCTGCTCCTTGGGCCCCCACCTCAGGAATTTATCCTCGTGGCTCTTTCTATAATGGCGTTTGTTCTCTTATGCAATCAAGCATGCCTTTAAAACTCCCAAACGCAATTCCTGCTCTGGTTTGCATTCAAATACTGCAGAAACAATGTCCTACATTTCATCAGGGCTGTTTAACACTAGCAACATCTTCTGGGACTCAGGAATATTTATTCCATACTGTTCTAACTCCACAAACAAAGTTTGCATTTGCAATAAATGTCTTTCCACAGATCCACCTGGTTGCAGACAGGCTCTATATAATTTTCTTGATAATTGCACAATATTGCATGCAGACACACTCACATGCACAGCTTTTAATTTCAGCCAGACTTCATTTGCAGTCTTTAAATCAGCTACATTGATAAACTGTTCATCTTCTAAACCTAAGATTTTAGATTTTAGATTTATTATTAGAGTTGGAAGGGACCTTGTAGGTCATCTAGTCCAACCCCCTGCTCAAGCAGGAGTTCCTACACCATTTGAGACAGATGGCAGTCCAGTCTCCCCTTGAAGGTCGCAAGTGTTGGGGCTCTCACAACCTCTGCTGGCAAGCTGTTCCACTGGTTGATCGCTCTCATCGTCAGAAAGTTTCTCCTCACTTCCAGGTTGAATCTCTCCTTGGTCAGCTTCCATCCGTTATTCCTTGTTTGGCTTTCTGGTGCCATAGAGAACAGCCTGACCCCCTCCTCTCTGTGGCAGCCCCTCAAGTATTGGAACACTGCTATCATGTCACCCCTGGTCCTTCTCTTCGCCAGACTGGCCAAGCTCAGTTCCTGCAACCGCTCTTCGTATGTTTTATTTTCCAGACCCTTTATCATCCTGGTTGCTCTCTTCTGCACTTTCTCTAGGGTTTCAATGTCTTTTTTGTAGTGTGGTGACCAAAACTGGATGCAGTACTCTAGGTGTGGTCTGACCAAGGCTTTATAGAGTGGTACTAGTACCTCTCTGGTCCTTGATTGTATCCCTCTATTTATGCAGCTCAGGACTGCGTTGGCCTTTTTGGCTGCTGCTGCACACTGCTGGCTCATATTTAGTTGGCTGTCTACCAAGACTCCAAGATCCCTCTCACAATCGCTGCTATTGAGTGTGGTTTCACCCAGTTTGTATGTGTATTTTTGATTCTTCTTACCTAGGTGTAGAATTTTACTTTTCTCCGTGTTAAATTTCATTTTATTTGTTTGGGCCCAGTGTTTGAGTCTGTCAAGGTCCCTCTGGATTTTGAGTCTGTCCTCTGGGGTGTTTGCTACTCCCGCCAGCTTGGTATCGTCTGCAAATTTGGTTAGTTCTCCTGCTATTCCCTCATCTAGGTCATTTATGAAGATATTAAAGAGTACTGGGCCTAGGACGGAACCTTGTGGTACGCCACTGCTTACTTCTCTCCATGTGGACTTAGAGCCATTGAGGACTACTCGTTGGATACGGTTGGTCAGCCAGTTGTTAATCCATCTGGTTGTGTAGCTGTCTATCCCGCTTTTTTCTAGCTTATGAAGAAGTAGGTTGTGGTCTACTTTGTCAAATGCTTTGCTGAAGTCCAGGTATATGATGTCTACTGCATTTCGCTGGTCTACTAATTTGGTCACAGTGTTGAAAAATGAAATGAGGTTGGTTTGGCATGACTTGTTCTTAACAAATCCGTGTTGGCTGTTGGTTATTACTTGGTTTGTTTCTAGATGATGTGAGATCTGGTTTTTAATTATTTTTTCCAGTATTTTCCCAGGTATTGATGTTAGGCTGATTGGTCTGTAGTTTCCTGGGTCTGTTTTTTTACCTTTTTTGTAGATGGGGACCACATCAGCTCTTTTCCAGTCCTCGGGGAGTTCCCCTGTGTTCCAGGATTTGTGGAAGATGTGGTGCAGTGGTTCCGAAATGACTTCTGCTAGTTCTTTTAGGACTCTGGGGTGTAATCCATCAGGTCCTGGTGCTTTGTATTCATTAAGTTCAGATAGGTGATCTCTTACTGTATTTTTGCTTAGGTTGAGTCTTGCTTCGAATCTGTTTTTTATATTTGTGTTGCTGGGTAGTTGAGCTGCAGTTTCCTTTTGTGTGAAGACTGATGCGAAGAATGTGTTCAGTAGCTCTGCTTTGTCTGTGTTGTCTGTTACTTCTTTGCCGTCTTCTCTCCTTAGTGGACCAACTGTTTCTTTGATTTTTTTCTTGTTGTTTATGTGTTGGAAGAAGCTTTTTTTGTTGTCTTTGACTTTTGTTGCGAGTCTTTGTTCATTCTGGGCCTTTGCTGTCCTGATTTTTTCTTTACAGATTCTGGCTGTCTGTTGGTACTCTGCCTTGGTTATGTGCCCATCTTTCCATTTTTTGTATTTATCTTTTTTTTCATTCAGTTTATCGGTGAGGTCTTTGTTTAGCCATGCTGGTTTCCTTTTGGATTTCTTGTTTTTCTTCCTCATCGGTATTGTGGTGTTCTGGGCTTTTAAGATCGTGTTTTTTAGGATCTCCCAGGCTTCTTGAGTTGTTTTACCCTTTAGTACTTTCATCCAAGGGAACTTCCCCAAATTTTCTCTGAGTTTATTGAAGTTTATTGAAGATGATATAAGCCATTGCTTCATCATGCTGCTTCTGATCTCCAGCTGCAAAAAACTGTGGTGGATTTACTACCATATACCACAGCTCCTTAGCCTTCAGGAAACATTCCATTTTTGCAGCCCAAATTGTATAGTTCTTCTGCCCCAAACTAGGCACAGAGCTTTCCTTAAATTCAACAGCAGCCATCCTGCAATCTCTGCCTTGTTTCTCTTTCTAAACACAGGCAGTCTCTTCATCTTAAATTACAATGCAGTCTTTTGTGAGCTCTGGGCCCATAACCTATTAGAGTTTGTTGCAAAAATCAAAACCAGAAGCACACATAGATAACTGATTCAGCTGGTTTCATTAACTTCTTTATAAACATAATAATATATATACAATACCACAAGTAGATTATTTCTTCAATGTAGCAACAGTTACAAGCAGTTTCATTTCCAGCAGCAGACAAGCTTTCAGTTCAGAGTTCAGAGTGGACAGAGAGTATAGAGTGGACTGAGCCACACCCTGCCTTCCAGTTTAAGTTTTCAGTTCTCTGCAGAGACTCAGAAGTGTTTAGCTCCCATTGGCTGACTTAGTTGACATGGCTCTCCCAGTTCATGAATATCTTAACAGACTTCCCAGACAATTTCAGTAGGGAGTTTATTCAAGGAACCAAACTGCCTGACTGTTACCACTGACACTAATCTCTTTGGTTGGGTAGCCCTCCTCCAGTCCAGGATGGTTCAAAGGCAGTGGTCACAGATGGAACTTAACCACAACATAAACTGGCTAGAACTCAGGGCAGTTCACCTGGCCCTCAGGCGGTTCCAGGACATGGTGTCGGGCAAAGACATCTTAATCCTGACTGATAATGTGGCCACCAAGACCCATATAAACCACCAAGGGGGAACCCACTTTAGGTCCCTTATGCAAGAGGAAAAACAACTGTGCCTCTTGGCAGAGAGGCATCATCTGTCTCTCAGGGCGGAACATATTTCCAGAGTGGCAAATGTGCAGGCAGACTGGCCCAGCAGGGCTAGAGTCGACCATTTGGAATGGCGCCTGCATCCGACTTTATTTCAGGAGCTGATGGATCACTTTGGATGGCCAGCCATGACCTGTTCGCCACTCAGGATAACACGCAGCTGCCCAGATTCTTCACAAGGTTTACTGTTCTGGGGGCAGAGGGGATCAATGTTCTTCGCAGTCCTTGGCCCCGGGGACTTCTCTATGCCTTTCCGCCTCTCCCCCTCATTCCAAAGGAGATCCGGAAAGTATTGGTGGAAAAGGCGGAGGTACTGCTTATTGCACCCCACTAGCCCAGGCAACCATGGTTTGCTGACCTGGTCAACCTGTCAGTGGCCAGACCTTGGAGGATACCGCCAGACAGAATCTCCCTCAGCCAGGGGACCTTGGTCCACCCGGACCCTCAGTGGCTCCAACTGACCATCTGTCATTTGAGCAGAGACTTCTGAGCCAGGACAATTACTCCTCCAGGGTAATTCAGACGATACAGGCTTCCAGGAGGCCCTCCACCAATCGGATTTACAATGCGACCTGGAAATCCTTTTGCACCTGGTGTTCCAGGTCAGGATTGAACCCTGCATCGGTATCCGTAGCCTAGATACTGGAGTTTCTCCAGGAAGGGCTAGACAAATGGCTATCGCCCAACACTATACGTCATCAGGTGGCTGCCTTGTCCTCGATCCCTCTCTTGCGGGGATCGGGAGTCCCTCGCTCAGCACCCAACCATGCACAGGTTTCTTAGGGGCGCAACAAACCTTTGGCCTCCAGTGGTTCACAGGTACCCCATATGGGACCTGACCAAGGTACTGCACTCACTGAGTGAGGCCCCCTTCGAACCACTGAAATCAGCCACAGTGCGCTTCCTAACCTGCAAGGTCAACTTCCTGGTAGCCATCACATCGGCTAGACGGATCTCAGAGCTGGCAGCCCTTTTGGTCAGGAAGGACCTCTGTATCTTCCATCCCAATAGGGTGATCTTGCGGTTGGACCCTTCCTTTGTCCCCAAGATGAACTCGTGGTTCCACAGGGCTCAGGAACTTATACTGCCAGACTTCTGCCCGGGCCCAGTACACGCCCTGGAGAAAAAGTGGCACACCTTGGACGTAAGGAGGGCCCTCCACATATATATTAAGAGGACTTCCTCCTTCAGGAAGATAGAGTCCCTGTTTGTGTCCTTCCAGCCCTCCACCCTGGGCAACAGGGTCACCCAATCGACAGTGGGCCGGTGGATTCGGGTGTGTATCGCCAAGGCCTATGAACTCCAGGCTCTTCCATTACCTCGGCAAGTGACGGCCCATTCCACCAGGAGCACAGCCAAGACAGCGGCATGGGCTACACAGGCCTCTCTTGAGGAGGTGTGTCGAGCAGCTATTTGGTCCTCTCCATCACCCTTTATCAGACATTATAAACTGGACACCTTCGCTTTGGCTGAAGTGGCCTTTGGCAGGCGAGTCCTCCAGAGGGTCCATTCTGATCAGAGGACATCGGACCAGACTGCAGCCCACCCATAGGACAAGCCAGCTTTGGTATGTTCCATTCCTAGATGCTATCTCCACCACAATGGAGAAGGGGTGTTGGTCTTACCTGATATGCTGCTTCTCATTGGGTGGAGATAGCATCCAGCCCCACTCTGAAGACTGTCTGGTCCTGGGTCCAAAGGGGAGAACCTTACAACAAGACACGTCAAGTGTGTCACTTCGTCTTCGCCAAAAGCTGGGGAACGTTGGTAAAGGAGGCATGTCCTCACAGCTCTGATAGTCCAATTAGCTAGCAGACAAGGTCAACCCATTCCTGGATGCTATCTCCACCCAATGAGAAGGCGCATAGGACATTGAGGCAGATGATTTTGTGAGCTACACTTAGGTCAGATTGAAGGCGGCGGAGTTCTAAATTTTGAAGTCCCAAAATTTCAAGTCTGGTTTCATAAGGAATTCTGTTGTGAACAGAGGAATGTAATACTCTTCTTGTGAAGTATCTCTGGACATTCTCAATTGTGTTAATGTCTGATATGTAGTGTGGGTTCCGGACTGATGAGCTGTATACAATTAGAGCTTCAAAACATAGACAGCCTTACAATTATTATCATACAATCAGTTCTTGCAATAGGATTTATCAATGAATGAAGCCTTTGCAAGAGTTGGAGGCTGTTTTGCAAAACTCTTTTTACAAATACAGTTCTTCAGCTTCAAATAAATACCAATTATTGATAACAAAGTGGTGTGCTAAAGCTATGATGCTCCTACTTAGGCTTGAGGAAAAAATAACAAGGGCTTAAGTCTGCAAGCTATTGCATGATTAAGCCAAATGTGAATGCTCTGATGGTGGTGCAACTTTGATGATAATATGCACCTGATGTACAACTATTGGGATATATTTGTAAAAATGAGCTTTTCTGTTTCTGTAGGGAATGTAGGATTCCAAAAGGCAAGACATGAAGGAATGGATGGCTTTATCATTTCAGATTGTTTATAGTCTTCCCTCAACTACTATTTTCACTAAATATTTAGATCAGGGATGTTCCATCTCTTACAGCAACAAAAAATATGTGTGTGGCACTATACCTGCCAACAAGTGCATGAATATTACCATACACACAAGTGTCTTCATATATAATCATCCTAGGCATACTTAGAATAATATAGACGGACCATTACTAAAACCCATTACTACTGGTTTGTGTGCGTGCGTGATGTTTCTGCACATGCGCAGAAACATCACAGGTGGGTGGGCAGCGCTACCGGTTCTAAGAACAGGTCTGAACCGGGAGCAACCCTCTGCTGAGACAGACATTATTAACTGAAAGACTCACAGACATCATTACAAATATAGCCTCAAAAACAAACAACCTTTCCCACTTATATGCATACACAAATGCACACATACACACACTTCTTAGGAAGGGAAACATAATCACAAGATTGATCTGTTGCTTCTACCAAAGAGCTGTGCTTTTCACAGTGAGAATTGGGATTGCTTTAGCTGGGGGCTTCACAAAGGCTTTGCCTTCCTTGCCAATAAAAGAAGGTCCCTTAGCTTGCTATTCTGTTGACTAACAGGTGACTTGGAAATTCACAGAGGACAAAAGACTCTGACAAAGCTTCAGGAGGTCATATGGAGTCAGTAGATAGATGTTTCCTATTATCCAATCCTAAATTGTTGCCTGTATTTGCCATCCATTTTTAAATAGGCATCTGCCAGAAACAGCTTTCAAAATACTTTTATCTTTCAACTTCAGTTCATTCTCCTCCTCTGACTTTTTAGTAATTCTGTCTTGCCCTGCACAATGGATGTTTAACTGAGAAAAAGGATAGAGCAGACTTCAGCAGTGAGAGTAGGAAAAATAAAGTTGATTCTTATTCCTTCTTGCCCAATTTCCTCCTGCACATTTTCTGCATGTTCTGACATGAGAACTGGCCTTTACAAACCAAGTGACTGTGTGACCAAATGCTCCTTCCAACAATTTGTGTGTGGGAGGCAGAAAAAATTAGCACGTAGTCCCTTTAGATGTAAATGATATTTTCCTTATATTTTCCTTGGACATGAACACATTTCTATGTCTCTGTTTTCCTTCTTATTCCCAAACTAGTAGCTGGATACCCGTGCTTTGCTACGAAACTATGTGATCGGGCTTGATAAATTGACAGTTAAAGCTTGAACATTAATGAGTAGTTACAATCGGCCTCTCCTATCCTATCCCCCTTCTCCCCCTCAGGATGGCCCCATTGATCCTCTCCTATCCCCTTCTCTCCCTCAGGCTTGCCTCTCCTATTTTATCCCCTTCTCTCCCTTTCAGCTGGGGAGGGGAAGTAGAATGTCTAACTCCCTAGCATGGAGTAGCATGTCTAAACTCCCAGCCCGCAGGCCAGATGAGTCACGCGCTGGCCACGCCCACTGGCAGTTGGAACAGAGTTCTTTTCAGGTGGGGAGGGGGAGTAGAACGTCTAACTCCTTAGCATCAGTATATATTCTGACAAAGAATGTTCTTTCTGCGCCAACTCAGGAAGCTCAAACTTCCCAAGGAGCTGCTGATACAGTTCTACAGAGGAATCATTGAGTCTGTCATCTGCACTTCTATAACTGTCTGGTTTGGTTCTGCAACCCAACAAGACAGACACAGACTTCAGAGGATAATCAGAACTGCAGAAAAAACAATTGCTGCCAGCCTGCCTTCCATTGAGGACCTGCATACTGCACGAGTCAAAAAGAGGGCCGTGAAAATATTTACTGACCCCTCACATCCTGGACATAAATTGCTTCAACTCCTACCCTCAAAACGTCGCTATAAAGCACTGTATACCAAGAAAACTAGACACAAGAACAGTTTTTTCCCGAACGCCATTACTCTGCTAAATAAATAATTCCTTCACCACTGTCAAACTATTCACTAGGCTGCATTACTATTACTATTAGTTTTTCTCATCGTTCCTATCACCCATCTCCTCCAACTTATGACTGTATGACTGTAACTTGTTGCTTGTATCCTTATGATTTATATTAATATTGATTGTTTCCTGATTGCTTACTTGAACCCTATGACAACCATTCTTGACAAATGTATCCTTTCTTTTATGTACACTGAGAGCATATGCACCAAAGACAAATTCCGAAAAGCTGAACTTCTGGGTTCTGGTGCGCATGTGTACCTGACAATCAGCTAGCTGGAGCGCATGCGCACACCAGTTTTTGGCACTGCCACATGCACAAAGGACAGCTGATCATCACACGCACATGCATGCCATAAACCCAGAAGACAAACAGGTAAGGCTGTACGTGCCGGCCGACATGGCTTCGTGTGCCACTTTGGGCACGCATGCCATAGGTTCGCCATCATGGCCCTACACCATTTCTGACAGAAGGCAGTCCAGTCTCTTCTTGATAGCTTCCAGTGATGAAGCTCCCACAACTTTTGAAGGCAAGCTGTTCTATTGGTTGATTGCTCTCTGTCAGAACATTTCTCCTCATTTTCAGGTTGAATCTCTCCTTGTTCAGTTTCCATCCATTATTCCTTGTCTGGCCTTCAGGTGCTTTGGAAAATAGCTTGACCCCAGAGGTGGGCTTCAGCTGGTTCAGACCAGTTTGGACGAACCAGCTGTTAAGATTCTGCACAGTTCAGCAAACCGGCAAATCCCACCACTGACTGGCCCCACCCCGCCTTGCCCCACCCTATCTCATCTTGCCCGCCTTGACTGGTGGCTAGAGTCATGCCCACGCCTGGCTACTCTCTGGCTAGAGTGGCACTCGTTCACCCAGACCATGCGGCCCAGCTGTTCTCCGTGCCTTGCCCACTCTGCTCACTGCAGCTGCCCACGAAGGTAAAGCACTCGGCCAAAGGGCCACCTCAGGGTGGACACAGCGAGGATCGGCCGCCTTTTGAGCCTGGCTCTCGCCATCCTTCAACCCGCATACTGCCCGCTCACCCTTCGCCTCAGGTCGGGGGATGCGCCAGTCCCTGGCTCTGGCCTTCCCCGGGGCCTCTGCCTGCATCCCGGGCCCCGCTGTGAGAACGGTGCAAGTCCCATGGGCTAGAAGGTAAGGCTTATGGCAGGGAAGGAAAATCCACTCCAGGCTTGCTGCACTGAGCCGAAGGACCGCCTTGGGGGGGGGGGTAACACATGGCTAGGCTTGGCTGCTTTTTGGGGCCAGCTTCGGCTTTCACAGAGCCTTCCGGGTGGGAGGCCTGAGAGAAAATGTCTCCCCCAAGGGCTGCCCGCTCACCCATCTGCCAGCCAGGCTGGCCTGGAAGTGGCATGTCCCCTTGTTGCGGGCTGGATGCGGGACCCGAGGCGAAGCAGAGGTCGAGCAGGCGGCAGCCCAGAGCAGGGCCCAAAAGATAGCCAAGCCTCGCCATATCCCCCCCAAGAAGCCTGCAGCCATCACCTCTTTGCCGATGCGAGAAGCCTCCAGCCACCGGTCTTTGCCGGCACAAGAAGCCTGCAGCTGCCAGTCTTTTTCAGTGCGAGAAGCCTGCAGCCGCTACCTCTTTGCCGGCGGGAGAAGCTTGCAGCCGCCGGTCTTTGCCGGTGCAAGAAGCCTGAAGGCACTGGTCTTTGCCGGCGTGAGAAGCCTCCAGTCACTGCTGCCGGCTTGATTCCGGCCAGCAAAGAGGCGGCGGCTGCAGGCCCTTCACGCTAGCAAAGAGCGGCAGCTGCAGGCTTCTCGCACTGAAAAAGATCAGCAGCTGCAGGCCAGTGTCTCGGGGCAGGGTCATGTGTCCAGTTGCACCAACAAAGTAACCGGAAGTAACCGCCTGCCATTTCCTGCAGCAAAAACCTTTTTAAAAACCCTGTTGGGAAGCGAGACGCAGCAAAAGATGAGGCGTCGGAGAATCACTGTTGCTGTTGCTGCACAAAGGTAAGTCTAAGACTCCTGCCCCCGCTGCTTTGGCCCACCTACGCCGCCCCACCTTACTGTGAGTGACATCGAGTTGGCCACACCTACTCAGTCACATGACTCCCATCCAGCCATTAGGATGAACCGGTTGTTAAATTAATTGGATCCCACCCCTGCTTCAACCCCTCCTCTCTGTGGCAGCCCCTCAAATATTGGAACACTGCTATCATGTCTCCCCTGGTCCTTCTCTTCACTAGACTTGCCATGCCCAGTTCCTGCAACCTTTCATCATTTCAGCCTCCAGTCCCCTAATCATTTTGTTTGCTCTTCTCTGCACTCTTTCTCAACATTATAGCGTGGTGACCAAAACTGGATGCAGTATTCTAGGTGTGGTCTTACTAAGGCTTTATGGAGTGGTATTAGTACCTCACTTGATCTTGATTGTATCCCTCTGTTAATGCAATTTAGAATTGCATTGGCTTTTTTGGCTGCCGCCGCACACTGTTGGCTCATATTTAATTGGTTGTCCACTAAGACTCCAAGATCCCTCTCACAGTGTGCAGCCCTGAGATCAGAAGGCCCATCTGGTATTCCAGGAGGGTTGACCTTGACTGGGTATAAACAAGTCCATTCAGCTGCGCAGTAGATCATGAGAGCAGTCCTCCCTTTTCGTTCACACAGGCCATCTCTCTCCAGCTCACTTCCCCACCCATATGCCAAACTTCCCCCCTCCCCATTACTATGGCAGCCGATAGCAAGCAAGCATCAGAGGCTGACAAAGGTATATAACACCTGGAAGAACTGCAATGTCTGGCATCAATAACATCTGGAAGAGTAAAGACATCAGACTCACAACCAAATTCAGATTAGTTAACACACTATTTTTTTTCCAATTGCTACTTATAGCTGCAAAACTTGGTTTCTGAAAAAGACAGATGCTTTTGAACTGTGGTGCTGGAGGCAACTATTACACATCTCATGGACTGCAAAAATAACAAAGTAGTCCTAGACCGAACCTCTCCAAAAGTATCACTTGAAGCCAAGATCGCCAAACAGAGAATGTCATACTTTGGTCATGTCATGAGAGCTGATTCACTCAAGAAGTCAATCATGCTGGGAGTGATCAGCAGAAAAAGGAGAAGGGGCTGCCCTAGTATCCGCTGGCTGGATACTATAAAGAATGACACCGGGATGACCATGGCAGATCTGAAGGAGGTGATGCGAGACAGAGGGGCATGGAGAATCCTGATCCATAGAGTGGCTGAGGGTCAGACACAACTGAACCTCTGACGACGACAACCCCAGCAGATTCTGGAAGGTCAAAGATAACGCTCTTAGATTAAAAAAATAAAGCAGCTTTATTTATTTATTTACTTATTAAATTTATTAGCTGCCCATCTTATCATAAGGTAATTCTGGGCAGCTTACAGTGAAAAGATACATACATACATACATACATACATACATACATACATACATACATACATACATACATACATACTGTATTTTTGGGAGTATAAGATGCACCTTTTTGCCCCCAAAAAGAGGGTGGAAATGTTGGTGCATCTTATACACTGAATACAGCCATGTTTGGCCTCCCGAAGCCCTGCCCCTGCATCCCATTTTTGCAAACAATGGGCCATTTTTTGCAAAAACTGGGCTGTTTTTGCATTCCCCCACCCCCTAGGAGCGCTCTGCAGGCTTCCCAAAGCCTCTGCATGCCCCGTTTTTGCAAAAAACCAGCCGAAAAACAGGCCATTTTTTGCAAAGCGGGGGTGTTTTTGCCTTCTAATTACCACATTTAGCATGACTGGAGGAGGAATTCTGGGAGTTGAAGTCCATTAGTCTTAAAGCTGTCAAGTTTGAAGACCCCTGGGTTAGGGGTTAGGGGTGCAAAAGTCTTCAAATTTGGCAAGTTTAAGACTTGTGGACTTCAACTCCCATTCCTGGGCTAGCATGACTAGAGGAGGAATTCTGGGAGTTGAAGTCCACAAGTCTTAAAGCTGTCAAGTTTGAAGTTTGTAAAATGTGTACATGGTTGTAAAAAGTGTACATGGTTGTAAAAAGTATACATGGTTGTAAAAAGTATTCTGCTATACTGGTATTTTATTAAATAATATATTACTACACCATTTGGTTGAGAATACTTTTTTTCTTGTTTTCCTCCTCTAAAATCTAGGTGCGTTTTATACTCCAAAATATGGTACATAGATACATAGATACATACACATACATACATACATACATACATACATACATACATACATACATACATACATAGTGTGTGTCTGTGTACACATACACATACACACACAAAAAACATAAATAAATTAAAAGCAAAGGACACATGGAGAGGGAAAGGTCAGAATGGGGGAGCTGGGATCTGTTGCTACTTGATCTACCACCTCCATTGTGCTGTTCCCCCATTGGAGCCCCAGTCCCACTAGCAGAGCCAAGTCTTTAAGCCCTTACAAAAGGGTAGGAGGGCTGAGGCCAACCTCACATTGGGGGGGGGGCAAGTTGTTCCAGAGGACAGGAGCAACAGTAGGGAAAGCCCTTCTCCTGGATCCCACCAGCCAGACTAATCGGGCTGACAGGACCCACAGCATGTCTCCTCTGCCAGCACAAGTGGGGCAGGCCAATCCCAGTGGGGTGAGATGGTGCCTCAGGTAACTTGGACCCATGTTGTGAAGGACTTTAAAGGTGATCACCAACATCTTGAATTATACCCAGAAGCAGACTAATAACCAATGCACTGGCAGAGCAGTGGTGTTACTGGGGCCATTCTAGGGAACCACAAACCTCCTCGTGCTGACACACTCTGCCCCAGCTTTGGCTTCCTAATGCTCTTCAAGGGTAGCCCCATGTAGAGCGCATTACAATACTCCAACCATGAGGTGACTAGGGACTGAGCGAAGGAACACCTGATCCAGGAAGGGCCACAACTGGTGCACAACATGAAATTGTGTGAAGGCTCTCCTAGCCATTACTGCCACCTGCACCTCGGCTCAGATCTATCTGAGGCAGTGCCACCCCATCCAGAGTCAAAGAGGACAAAGTCCCAGATCCTGGAGCCCCATGTACCCAAAGCCATTAGGTCAGTCAAAGCCTATTTTCCCCCAACCAGGATCCCACAGCCTTCAGGCACCATGAAAGGGTGGCTACAGCATCATTTGAGTCACCAAGAGTGGAAATATAGTTGGGTGTCATCAGCATACTGTAGATATCTCAATTCGTGCTGACGGATGATCTTGCCAAACTGTTTCATATAGATGTTGAAAGGGAATGGAGAAAGTACTGAGCTCTGCGGCACACCACAAAACAGCGGCCAAGGACTGGATCTCTCACTCCCCACCAACACCAATTAGGATCAGCCATTTTAAAGAAAAGCTGAAGACATCAAAGCAGAAACTGTGTTATGAGAAGGATCTGTGGAAGGAAAAGAGGAAAAACAAAGATAGCACCAGATATATGTCCTTGTTGCAACTATAATAGAATAAAACTGGAAGGGACCTTGGAGGTCTTCTAATCCAGCCCCCTGCTCAAGCAGAAGACCCTATACCATTTCACACAAGTGGTTGTCCAGTCTCTTCTTAAAAACCTCCAGTGATGAAGCACCCACAATTTCTGAAAGGAAGCTATTCCACTGGTTAATTGTTCTCACTATTAGGAAATGTCTCCTTAATTCCAGTTTGCTTCTCTCCTTGATTAGTTTCCAACCACTGTTTCTTGTCCTGCCCTCTGGTACTTTGAGAATATTTTGAACCCGTCTCCTTTGTGGTAGCCCCTCAAATATTGGAATACTGCTATCATGTCACCCCTAGTTCTTATTTTCTCTAGACTAGCCAAACCAAATCCTGCAAAACTGTTCTTCATATGTTTTAGTCTCCAGGCCTTTGATCATCTTAGTTGCTCTTCTCTGAACTTTTTCCAAAGTCTCAACATCTTTTTTGTAATGTGGTGACCAAAATTGATTGCAGTATTCCAGGTGTGGTCTTACTAAGGTTTTATAAAGTGGTATTAATACTTCATTTGATTTTGATTCTATGCCTCTATTTATACAAACCAGGATTGTATTACCTTTTCTGGCTGAGATTTCAAATCTAAAGATTTGAAAGAGATCCCAGGAGGTATGGAAGCTAAAGAGCTGGAAACTAAGAAACAGAATGAAAAAGAAGCCAGAAAAAAAGAAGCTCCCTTTAGCAAAACAGCATGAGGGATCGCTATGGAGCTGGGAAAGGGTTAAAACAAACAAAACAAGTAAAATGAAAAATATATACTGGTAGTCCTTAAGTTCAGAAATAAGTGTTTAGGTGCTAAGAACACAAGATCAGCTGCCCAGAAAAAAGGGTAGTTGAAGGATTTGGGAAAGGCAGGAAGCACATAGAGAAGGAAGGAAATTGGAGTTGTGGAAAAAGTAGAGCTAAGACAACATCTCAAATAGGCCTAGGGATAATAGACAAGCAGGAAGTGGACTTTCAGAGAGGCTTTGAATAATGGGGATCATCGACCATAGAATTCAGGAGTCATAAAGTTGATTTATCCATGGCAACTACCATATTTTTCAGAGTATAAGACACACCTTTTTACCCCCAAAAAGAGGGTGAAAACTTGGGTGTGTCTTATACACAGAATGTAACCCCACCCAGCCACACCCCTTTGGCTTCTGCCTCCCAGCAATTTACCTCCTTGCAGCAAACAGCTTGCAGAGCCTGATTAGCACATGGAAGTGATTATCTGCCTCCCGACCTACAGTTGGCCACGTGCTAGAACTGAAAGTGAAACTCGCAAGGAGGCAAATTGCTGGAAGGTGAACTGCTGGCAATGTTGGACTGCTGAAACTGCAAGGAGGTAAGTAAATAACTATAAATGTCTATAGAATGTACAAATTATTAGACTTATTTTTTAAAGACTGCTTTATTATTGTTCTAGACAACTTAACAAAATGAAGAAGCTTTTTAAAATAAATGCTTGATCTGAAGAGGCCCAGTGCTATTGTATCTTCTTTTAAATAGCAGAGAACAACTATACTTCCAGAAAGCTACATCAAATTTAAAGATCTGTAAAAATATAATCTGAAATGTAACAGTGTCCTGTTTTAGTATTAAGATAAGGCAGCTGAGTTAAACCCTGACTTAGTCATGTTTGGAGTAGATCTATTAAAATAATTGGGAGGAGTTAGTGTGACTTCATTTAAGAAAACTTTCTGGCATTAATATACTGCCATAATGTACATTTCTCCAATTCTTTGCTATTTCTATGGGTCAGACACACATGCACAGAAATACACAGCAAACAGTGTATATCATCTGTACTGTTTGCTGTTTGCTGTTTGGCAAATTGCTGGGAGACAGAGGCCTTTTTTCCTTGTTTTCCTCCCCCAAAACTAAGGTGCGTCTTATACTCCGGTGCATCTTATACTCTGAAAAATACAGTAGTTATTTCAACAGCTGTTTATAACAATAAGTTCAAGATCATAAGGAGGGATAATGTTAAGTGCATGTTCATCACAGTAGTGGGTTCTAAATCCTGTTGCTACTGGTTTGTGTGCTCGCTCGCGCACGTGACTTTTTTGCGCATGCGCAGAAGCGCCCGGGCAGGTGGGCGGAGCCTCTCGCCACCGCTGCTATCAGGCCAAACCAGGAGCAACCCACTGCTGGTACATCAATGAAAGACTGATATTTGTATGTAACATTTCTATAAATTTAAAATTATACCTTTTTTTAATGGGTCACATGCATTAGACATCTATGTCTTTTCTGGAAGCAATTGTGGCATTCAAAATATAACATTGGTTCATCATAATTAAGTACTACAGTGGCTCCCTAGCTGACAGCATTTATTTTATGTATTAATTTTGTTCTGAGAGACATACTGCTTTTTGCAGATTTTTCTGTTCTTCTAATCATATATCAATTTGAAAGCTAAAGGACAAGAATGCACAGGTGCTGTTTGCTTTTAAGACTGCAAAGAGGTTGATATTAAAATATACAATGGTCTGAGGAGCTCCCTCCCTTTCTATATTTGAACAAGCATTTTACCACCAAAAATCCTATTAAGCATTGTTTAGAAATGTGTACTGGTTATTTCTTTCTTTCTATTGTTAAGGAACTTTATTTAAGAATAAATCATATGACATAATGTGAATATTTAGTACATAAGAGCAAACACGTGCAAAGTAACAGAGGTCCATCACCTTCTGGAAGTGACAGAATGAACCTCAGAATTTACCTCTTACCTGATGGTGGTTTCCTTTTTGTCTGAAAAGCAGATGCTTAGAAGCCTAATTCAGATATAGCAGGTGCCAAAACAGGCTGGAAAGGAGGGAACCAAGGAAATGACAGATGATTACAATGTGGGCATTCTCTTCCCTCTTAGAAGTGAAGAAAGCAAATGGTGTTACGAATCAGAATAACTGTTGATTATTTCACTTCTTTGAAGTGAAGCATCCCCTGTAAGATGTGCACAGCCTTGTATGCAAGTTGATATATGCTTGTGTAGGCTCTTTTTTCTTTTCTTTTTTACATATTATAGTATATATTTAAAATGGAGGAAGACAACATCTTTTGATCAGAGATTTTTCAAATTGTCAGTTTTCCAGAAATCCTGATGAAGTTTAGGATGCATATCATTAGATCCCTTTTTATACAATGAGAAATTCTAATGCCCCACCTACTAGGTATGGAAATAAATAATCTCATTATTAGAAAGCTGGACCTATAAAAACAATTCCAAGTATTTGTACTGCATTCAAAACACATTTGTTTTAACTTGCATAAAGGACTTGATGAAACAGGGAAATCCTACATACTTGTATATATTTCAGAAACATTGCTCCAAACAGATTTGATATAAGACTGAAACTCTTCTAAACTAAATGATAAAATATGAATATAACTTATATATTTTCTATATACACATTCAAATAGCACAAATTGTCTGTTTTCTGTTGAAAATGTTAAGTTTCTGTGTTTATTTACTCAGACTGGTAGTTTCTCACGAAACGAGAAAGGAAACCATTTTTTTCTCTTTCAAGATGTGAATCAAGCCTTAACTTGCTGTTTTCCAATCCGTTTTTACAAAAGAAGAAAGGAATTGTTAGCTGAGACCTGTCAGTAACTGAAAGTACAAGTCACACCTCTACTTTGAGCTACAAATATAGAGCTGCTTTTTGCATTAGAACTTCAGCCAATTTCCTTTTAAATAACTCAGCCCATCTTAAATATCTTCCCAAATCATCTTGCATAGAATCATCTTCAAAGATCACGAGGAAGGAGGTTTACAATATTCATGAAAGGAGAGCTTAAAAGCTGCAGAAGGAAAACAGCATCATCATTATGTAATCCCCTAGCAAAACAAGTCCTCAATATTCACGCCCATCCATCCCAATATTTGATGAGTTTAGAGTGTTTGGAACTGTAGATTATTTTAGAAAATGAGATAGGTGATGTATAGATTTGATGAATAAATAAATAATAAATTGTGCCTCCCCCAAATCATGAAAGCAGCAGCTAAACCTATCTGAACCAAAAAGATATGCAATTTCTCTTGTAATGATCACTCTTGTACCTACCACAAAGACAAGGGAAAAAACAGGAGGCAGAAAACAGGTTACTTGTCAGTGGTTGTAACTCTTCTAACAGACTTTTGTGTATAGGTTGTAACTCTTCTAGCAGACTTCTGTGTACAGGGGGTTCTGTATACACAAACAGCATCATTCAGAATTTTCTGGAGCTGAGCTTTTGTAGGAGAAAACCCTACTTCCCAATCCATTCAGCATGCCCAACATAATCCAACCAAATTATTCAGCTATTTGAGCTGACAAAGATGCTTTTTCTAAAACTTATAAAGAAAATGCCTGTGTGGGTTGAGTGATTCATGTGAACAAACAGATAATCACTCAAAACTTAACTGTTAAAGATAAACAATCTGATTTCCTCCTTCCTTCGTCACATAAAAAACTCCCTTTAATTCCTTCCTTTAATGATCCTATAATTCCTTAACTTGGGGTAGATTCGGGGTAACTATTTTATTTTATTTATTATTTTATTTTATTTCATTTTATTATTTATTTTATTATTTTATTATTTTATTTATTTTATTTATTTTATTATTTTTTATTATTTTTTAATTTTTTAATTTAATTTTATTATTTTATTTTATTTTATTTTATTTTATTTTATTTCATTTATTATTTTATTTTATTATTTTATTTTATTTTATTATTTATTTTATTTATTTTATTATTTTATTTTATTTTATTATTTATTTATTTGTCAAATATGTACAAGATAACAAGTATAGGTATGAACATAAACATGAACAAAGGAAGTAAATACAGATAAATGGGGACAGTAAGACAGGGATGGTAGGCACGCTGGTGTGCTTATGCATGCCCCCTTTACATCTTTTCAAAAAGATGGATTAAGATGGCGGCCAAGGCAGACACATAGGCACGCCGCTGGGAGCCCCGAAGGAGAGAAAAGTACCAGTAACCAAATTCAGAGATAGGAGTAGAAGTAACAAAAGTAACAAAAATACATAAATTAGGTCCGGGGGATCTACAAAGTAGCAGCGAAAGGATTTGGACAAATAAGACTCTAAAAACCAACTGCAAATCCAGCTGCCCACATGAGAGTCATCTGGAGGCCCTGCGACTCCAAACAAATGGAGAAACGAATCCAAAAGGGTAGAATACAAGCCGAACTGCAGCCATCTAGTGAGGAATCGGCGAACCGGAGAAGTTCTTCAACATCAGCCATCGGTGCGATAAATCCCCACCGGAGGCAAAAAGAAGGAAACCAGGGCTAGCTGGCAATGTTGGCGAGGCCCCGGACGCCAAACAAACGGCAAGACAATTCCCTACTGGAGGCTACCAGGGAGGGAAGCTGAGGCGATCCGAGGAGTCCCTCCAGCGAAAAGTAAGCAATAAAACTAACCAACAGCAATGAACAGTGTTTCCCTGAAAATAAGACCCTGTCTTATATTTTTTTGAACCTCGAAATAAGCGCTTGGCCTTATTTTTGGGAGGTCTTATTATTTTGGGGCGCGTGCAGCAAGACGGGGCTCCTCTTGCCATATTACCTGATTTCGAACTCTGTCTCCCTAACCCTAACAAGAGGAAATGGCGGGGACGGGCTGCACATGCATTTAAATATTTTCGGGGAGGGCTTATTTTCGGGGAGGGCTTATTTTCGGGGGAGGGCTTATTTTCAGAGGAGGGCTTATTTTGGGGGGGTGTCTTATTTTCGGGAAAACACGGTAGTAGCATAAATTACTATCACCCTATGTTCAATATTTCAGGACAGCATCTATTACATGGAGTTTTTCATAGAATAAAGGCACGGCTTTCTGAAATTCACCTAGAAATTGAATCAATCCAGCTTGTAGCACATGCTATATATGGTGTGAGCAACCACAGCCTGGTGCACATACGTACAGAAAGAACTAGATTCTATGGAGATGCTAGAAGGCTACTTCTACTGGCAAATGTTTTGTATCATGGAAACTACTAAAAGAAGAATTACCGGTATATGCCTGCATTAGCAAGGCAAATCAAACACTGATGGTTGCGATATGTGTGTTGATATCTTATGTTGATTAAAAATAAAGCAGTCTATTCTCTGAAAGAAAAAAGGGGGTAAAGGTAGTGTCCAACATATTTTTAAAAAATGCTAACATATACCTAAGAACAGGATTCAGACCACCATCCCTTTTGGAACCATAAAGTAAGAGGAATGTGTTGAAACTCTTACCTTTTGGGGAAAAGATGAACTTCAGGCAAAAGACAGATCACAGAAAACAATTTAGTATTTTTTCAAATTTCATGAGATATCTTTGGAGAATAATAATTGGTAGTCAGCAATCTGTGGTGAATTTTGCCCAAATAAAAGCAAAGATTATTTGTTCAGATTCATTAGTAACACTATTATAAAAAATAAATAAAACGAACATTTTAATAACAGAATAACAGAGTTGGAAGGAACCTTGTGGGTCATCTAGTGCAACCCCCCACCCAAGCAGAAGACCTTACACCAGGGGTGTCAAACTCAATTTCATTGAGGGCCATATCAGGGCTGTGTTTGACCTTGGGGGGCGGGGGGCATGGCCAGGGGGCACCTGTGGTGGCCTGGATGAGGCTGGGGGGATCCATTGTCTCCAGCAGAGGAAGGCGAGACCAGAGAGAGGAGGGTCAAACTCTTGTCCTCCAGAGGAGCCTCGTCATCCCTCTCAGGACACGCGGAGGACCCCGGATGGTGGCGCAAGCTGTCCAGAGCCCTAGGCAGTGGAGGGTAAATGTCCAGCCCAGCCTCACTTTCCTGAGGGGGTGCCCAGCTGCGCTTACCTCTTCCTCGAGGCTGCTGCTGCTGTTCTCACTCTCCTTGGCCTGATTGCTTATGGTGTGTGTGGGAGAGCAAATGTGTGGGTCAGAGGGAGGCCCACTCCCTCTCCACGCAAGGAGATCTGGCTTTGTAACCAAAGCATCCTCAGCAATAGGATGGGAGGCCACCAGGAGAGATCAGAAGGAGGAGACAAGGGAACGATGAAAGGGCAGCAGGGCTGCTGGTGGCCAAGTGCTAAGGCAGGACTTCCCTCAGACCCTCCCTCCCTCTCATTATAATCTTCCTTCCTTCCTTCCTTCCTTTTCCTTTTTTTTCTTTTTCCTTCCCTCTTCATTCTCCTTTCTTCTTCCTTCTCCTCTTTCCTTCTTTTTATCTTTCCTCTTTCACTTTGTCTTTTCCTGTTCCTTCTTGGATGCTCAAATGCAAAAAGGGAAACATTTCTCGATCCCTCCTTGCCTTGTGATCAGATGCCACTTTTGCTAGTAGTTTGTTTTGCTAGCCTTCTGTCAGCAAAAATGGAGTTCATGAGGGGGGTGCACGGCCCCCCAAGCTCTGTTTTCAACTGTGACGGTCTCCTGCAGCCCTCTGCCAGTGAAAACAGAGCTCAGGAGTCACGCACAACGGCCTCCTGCAGCCCTCTGCCAGCAAAAATGGAGCTGGGGGGGGGCACATGCGGCCCTCCCAAGCTCTCTTTTCGACCACGATGGCCTCGCTCCATTTTTGCTGGCAGAGGGTTGCAGGAGGCCACCACAGCTGAAAATGGAGCTCTTTCACTGGCAGAGGCACAGCAGGCTGAACCTTTGCTGTTTCCAGATTTCCCATGGGCCAGATCCAAGCACCTCGGATGCGGCCCACGGGCCTTGAGTTTGACACCCCAGATTACAGAATGTCATTAGAACAAACTCCATGATAGCCCAATATTGTTCCTTGCACTCCTTGCATTCCTCTCCTGTAAAATCTTTCTGCTTACCTACTAAACTTTGATTACCCTTAGCTTACCGTGAAGTGAATTGGGACTATGACTGTTTTCTAACCAGCTGTAAGAAGAACTTTGGACTGTTTATAATAGTACTGATAACAGAATAACAGAAGTCCTCTAGTCCAACCTCCTGCACAAGCAGGAGACCCTATAGCATTGTTTATGAAGCTGTTATATGGTATAGGGCAGAGGTGTCAAATTCAAGGCCCATGGGCTGGATTCAGCCCATGGGTTGCTTAGTTCTGGCCTGCAGGGCTGCCCTGGAAACAGCAAAGGACCAGCCCGTGGTGCCTCTGCCAGTGAAAATGGAGCTCGGGAGGGCCACATGATGGCTTCCGGAAGCCCTCTGACAGTGAAAACAGAGCTCGAGAGGGCTGTGTGTGGCCCTCCCAAACTCCATTTTTGCTGGCAGAGTGCTCGGCCTCCGGGCACAAATGACATTGAGTGGCCACGCCCACCCTGGCCATGCCCCCCGCCTCCCCGAGGTCAAACACAACCCTGATGCAGCCCCTGTG
This sequence comes from Diadophis punctatus similis, assembly GCA_023053685.1. Classification (NCBI taxonomy): domain Eukaryota; kingdom Metazoa; phylum Chordata; class Lepidosauria; order Squamata; family Dipsadidae; genus Diadophis; species Diadophis punctatus. The sequence continues at coordinate 109,445,552 of JALIGW010000003.1, read as the reverse complement.
TTAGAACGATAAATAATAGAAGCATCCAGACTTCGCTGAGAGGCAAAATAGCACTGTTCCGCAATATCTACAGGAGCTAGGCTGCTTGGGAGCAACAGTCTATTTCCAAGATGTCTCACCAAGAACCTAATACCTAATACATAACCTCTTGTTTTTCCATCCTTGATGGCTGGATCCTTGGAGACCTGATAGTCAAAATTCTAGCCTGGGGGTTGAGTTTCAAAGGCAAGAGTTAAGAGCTGTGGAGCTTCATGCAGCACCCAATATCAGCTCTGTCTGATGTCTCATTCATCTTTCTTTACAATATATGCCAGAGGCTTGACTATCTCTGTTTTTAACTCAACTTTTATTAAATGAAAGGAAATGGTGAAGAGAGGCAAATCAAGATAAATAAAACACACCACTTTTATCATTTAGATTACCAAATAGCCATGATTCCTAAACTGTATGCACAGGGAGCTGCTGCAAACTCACAGGGGCACTGTGGGATATTTTACTATTTGATAAATGGAACTGCCATTGAGTTTGTTGAGGCACACTGGGGTGCTGCAGTGCACAATTTGGAAACCACTAGGGACTTCATGAGCCAAGAAACTTTTAGGAACCTCTGGTCTAAATGGAATTATAGAATATGTTCTGTCTTTGTTCTGAAAAAATTTGCAGGACTGTATAGAACACTTTTTTAAGGATGCCATTTAGAATCCAGGTATCTTTCAGATGAATTCATAAAAAGGAGATTATGTATCATACTGTGTAGTTAATGTTTAGATGTTAAAAGAGATAGAAGGTAATTCTCACCATTACAATATAATGAACTTCACGCAGTCAGGCATTTTCCCCGAGTTCTTATATTTCACTTCCTTCTTCTCTCCTGAACACAGCAGTCTTCCACTTAAAACAATCCCACCTCTCCAAATAACCCTGCCACAGATTCCCTTGGGCATTTCATTATGTTCCATGTCTTCCAAGCTGAATTCCTGGTGGAGTCAGCTACAGCTAATGGAATGGGGACAGCCTGGCGCCAGAAAATGTACATCAATAAAAATTACCCAGAAAAAGTTAATACAAGTCTTGGCTGATATGCAGGGGCAATTAGAATGTTAAGAAAAAAATTGGAATACTCCCAACAACAGTTATGTATGTTAGTCACAGGCTCTTAAGGCTCAGTGTGCTTCATGCAAGATGCCGGTTTAACCATAGTGGCTGGGCCAAAAAACTAGAGGAACTAGTAAATTCAATGGCCAACATGTGTCATTTCCAGGGTCCAAAAGGTTCCAGGGCAGTATTCATAACTAAGGATTATCTCAGATATACTACACAATTCAGCAGAGACAGGTTTCTTTCCTGAAAATATCATGTGGAAATTAAAGAAAGGGATAAAGGATTTTTCAAAGGAAGAAGGAACACTCGCAAGAAGAGAACCATCATACCTCTTATATTTTCCAACATCAGAGCACCCAAACAAGTATCGCAATATTTCAAGGGGCCCTTTCTTTCTGTGGCTGGAAGGTACATTTGGAATTTTGAGAACATTCAGTGAATAATCATTAAAACAGTGACTGTAGGTGGCACTCGAACTACCTAGCTAAGTAGACAACATCTAGCCAATTTTGCCTGATCTTAGAAAACTAGTCAGGGTTCAGCCTAATTAATATTTGAATGGACAAAAAGAAATCTCAGGCCTGAAAGGTAGAATAGGAAGTTGAAAAAAATCTCCCTAGAAGGCAACAGTAGATTATTTAAGTATTACTGTCAAGAAAACTGCATGGACATATTCATAACATCCACAAAGTGAAGTTCAACTTAAAAGAGATTTTGCTTTACTCAGAGTGTAAAAAAGACAATTGGGGCCGGAAGCCTGGTAGATACTAAGATGTCTATAAGCCACACACCTGGGAATCCGAATAAACAACAGTGCGTAACAAACAAGAGGAATCTGCAAAACAGATTTTGGCTGCAGAGAGCCAGATTTAAATGATTTTCTTAAATATAGGACATCTGGGTTCAGATCTCTGCCCATCCACAAAACTAGATGGCCAAATAAAACTATCTCAGTAGTCTGTTATGAGTCCCATATTCATCTATTATAGAACATAGAATCATGGGACTGGAAGAGACCTTCTAGTCCAATTCTCTGTTCAAGGCAGAAGCCTTATACTACCCCAGTCAAATGGTTGTCCAGTCTATTTTTGAAAACCTCCAGTGATAGAGTACCCACAACTTTGGGAGGTAAGTTATTCCACTGATAAATTGCTCTCACAGTCAGAAAATTTTCTTTACTTCTAGGTTGGATCTGTCTTTAACAAGCTTCCACCAATTACTTCTTGTCCTGCCCTCTAATGCTTTAGAGAAAAAGTCAATCCCCTCTGTGACAGTCCCTCAAGTACTAGAAGATAGTTATTATGTTTCCCCCCAAGCCTTCTTTTCAATAGGCTAGATGCACCTAGCTCCCTCAACCGTTCATCATACAATTTAGCCTCTAGACCCTTTATCATCTTTGTTGCTCTTCTCTGCAAACTTTCTAGGGTCTCAGCACTTTTGTTGTATTGTGGTGGCCAGAACTGTTTATAGTATTCCAAGTGTGACTTCATTAGTGCAGTACAAAGCAGCATTATCACTTCTTGTGATCTTGATATTATCTCTCTGTTAACGCAGCCCAGGATGGCATTGGCTTTTTTGGCAGCTGCAGCACATTGCTGGCTCATACTTAAATGGGGGTAGTCCACTAGGACACCTAGATCTCTCACACAGTTAGCTATGCTGGTAAGGAGACCTGGCTGACGTTATTCAACCAACCAGTGAAAATAAAGACCAGCCAATAGCTTTTCCATGATATCAAAACTGCTTGATTAGAATTTCAAGATGTTTTGCCCATCAACAATCATCACATTTTGATTTAGTGGCTTAACCAAAGCAGGGCTAAAAGGGAACCTATCAGAGCTCTGTGCTTATGTTTGCCAGCAGGAACAGTGATAGAACATTTATCATCTATTGCCAATTCAAGTAGCCTGAACTGTTTCATTCATTAAAGTTTCATACATTAATTGAAGACCATGTTACCCAGTTCCTAACACCCAGACCAACACTCTTCATACTTTACATAAACGACCTTTGTGATCATATTATAAGCAACTGCATTCTATTCACTGATGATGTTAAACTATTTAACACCACCGACAATGGTGTTAAAAAAGACCTTCAAAAAGAACTTGACTATGTATCAGAATGGTCAAACAATTGGCAACTTCAAATCTCAACCAACAAATGCTCTGTCTTACACATTGGCAAAAAGAATCAGAACACAAAATACAAGCTCGGATGACACGACCTTGTAGATGACCCTCACTCTGTCAAGGACATTGAAGTACTCATATCTAATAAGTGCCAGAGCCCACGATAACAACATTGCCAAAAAGGCACTAAGAGTTGTTAACCTAATCTTGTATAGCTTCTTCTCTGCCAATATTACACTGCTAACCAGAGCATACAAAACATTCGCCAGACCACTACTGGAATACAGCTCACTTATCTGGAACCCGCACTTCATATCAGACATTAATACAATTGAGAGAGTCCAGAAATATTTCACAAGAAGAGTCCTCCACTCTTCTGCTTGCAACAAAATACCTTATACTACCAGACTTGAAATTTTGGGCTTAGACAATTTAGAACTACGGCGCCTTCGGTATGACATAAACGTAGTTCATAAAATTATCTGCAATAATGTCCTATCTGTCAATTAATACTTCAGCTTCAACCACAACAATACACGAGCACATAATATATATAAACTTAATGTAAACTGCTCCAAACTCGATTGCAGAAAATACGACTTCAGCAACAGAGTGAACAATGCCTGGAATGCACTACCTGACTCTGTGGTTTCATCCCCAAACCCCAAAAATTTTAACCTTAGACTGTCAACTGTCGACCTCACCCCATTCCTAAGAGGTCTGTAAGGGGCGTGCATAAGTGCACCATTGTGCCTACCATTCCTGTCTTACTGTCCTCATTTATCTGTACTTACTTTGTATATGTTTATGTTTATACATATACCTGCTATCTTGTACATGTTTGACAAACAAAATAAATAAAATAATAAATAAATAAATTGAGGAGTTAAGTAGCTATTCTATGCATATTCATTTAGAAGTTGATCCTACTGAGTTTATTTTCAAGTCAATCTGTACATTCTATGTGATTAACAAACCAAGATTAATTTCCCCTTTCCCTGGAAAAGAAGGCAGAAACTTCCATCTTTTTCTCTCTCCCTCCCTTTCCTTTCACTGCTACGATTGTCTTCCCTCCTTTCTTTTATACATTCAAATCCCCACTGCACAATAGTCATCCACGTATATTGCCTCTTCATACACATGTATACATTTAAAGATGCACAGTCCCAGTTCTCTCAAATCAATAGGGATATATACAGAATAATCTCAGTTCCCCCTCCCCAAAGGAGTTCAGTGGAGTTGAAATGCAGCTTGTGAGCAATATGCACATAGACACTGATTATTCAATGTATAGGTAAATGATACAAACATACAGTACAACCATTTGGTGGGGGAAAGGGAGACTGCAATCTTTCTCACTTGTAAGGACAAATCACTTGTCTGTATGCATCTCATTGCCTCATTCCAGAAAGCGGGTCATAAAGAATAGGAAATGGTTTGATCAGGATTGTAAACAAATAAAGAGGGCATATAATAAGGAATACAGAAAAAGTAAAAACTCCCCTTCTGAGGATCAGACTCACTACCTAAAATGTTTGAAGGCTCAGTATAAGGCCCTTTTAAAAGAAAAGTGCTGCATTGAAGGAGACTTGGCGTAAGTTAATTCAATCAGTTAGGATGAAAGATACATCCCTTTTTTGGCGTATCACTTAGAGGACTGGGAAAATTACTCCTTCCCCACAACTAACCAAGTACCAACTCATACCTGGGAGGAATAGTTTAGAGAACTGTATATGGATGAGGGTGAAGGTTCATTCTAGCCCACAATAGCCCACAAACCCACAGCCACACTCCACCAGGAATTATCCAGAACCAAAGACAAAATACAGAAGGATGAAAGAAACAAAGTAATGAAATGTACTCTACAAAACCAATTGCAGATTACCATTGCAACCAATTCTACGTGGGACAAACATCATATCAATTAAAAACCAGAATCTATGAACACTGGCATGGCAGTCAAACACCACGATCCCAAATCCTTAATCGCTACCTACACTGACACCAAACAGCACCAGTTTGATTGGAGCAACACAAAAATAATTGGCCATGCTACCACCCGCCACACTCATGAGTTAATCAAAGCCTGGCACTCCACAAGCAATTCCATCAACAGATACATTGACCTACAACCAGCCTACGAACCCCTCAGAATCCAAATCAACTGTACAGCCAACCAGAGACAGCACCAACCCTCAACCAACCCACACAACCCCCCACCCGTTCACCTCCCAATGACCCTGACCTGATGTAATCTTATCACAAGACCCATCACAAGACCTCACTTAACACACCCACACCTGAAGCCCTTATTAACAGAAGAACACTGAGACTGACATCCCCTAAACTCTGCTGAAGATGTTACTAGCCTGGTAATGAAATGTTCAGAAACCAACCCACAAGCTTGGAGAACGTACCTTCACCCTCATCCTACACCCGAGATATAGATACTTGCCACTATTGCAAAGTTGTATATGGACCCTGCCCATGAAATGAATGCGAGCCAGATTAATTTGGACCCAGCCTCTTCCTGGCCCCAGTTACACAACAAGAAGAATCCCAGCTGATCGGATCCCTTAAAATTAATAAGGTTTCCGGTGCTGATTGTATTCTCCCAGAAATAATTAAAAAGAAGTTTAGCTGGTGGACACCCCTTTTAGCATCTCTCTTTACATTTATAGATCAGACTGAATGAATGCCAAGAGTTTGGGGAAAGGCAATTATTGTACCAATTTATAAAAAGGGCAATAAAATGATCCATGTAATTACAGGCCCATTAGTCTATTGAGCGTTGTTAGCAAATTGTATGCTAAGCACTTAAACCACAAACTTCAAGAGGACATCATTAAAGATGAACAAGCTAGATTCAGTGAAGGGAGGTCAAAAGTTGACCATCTTTTGGTACTTCACCACCTTGTATAATAATACAGTATATACATATATACACACATACACACATACACACATACATACATATATACAGATAGATAGTGTGTGTGTGTGTGTGTGTACCCTGTTTCCCTGAAAATAAGACCTTTCCTAATAATAAGCCCTAGCATGTTTTTCCGCGTGTGCCTAACATAAGCGCTACCCCCCAAAATAAGCCCTACTTACGAGCCTGTACAGCCAGGTGGCCACCCATTCCATCTGGTTGCTCATGGTGCTGCTGCCACAAGGTGGGGTGGGGTGGGGTGGAGCTGCCCCACGTGAATCGCACCGGCTTACCTCAGGGCCCCGCAGCCAGGCCATCCGTGCACCAGCACCAGCAGCCATGTGCAGCAGGAGCCAAATGGCCGCTGGCCCACTTCTGCTTGCTCACAGCTGCAATGGAACAGGAGGCCGAGTGGTGTGCTGGTGTTGGTGCCATGGCCATGAGGCGAGGCAAGTGTTGAGGTATGGATGGCCTGGTTGCGGGGGCCCTGAGGTAAGCCAGTTGAGGGTGCGTGAGGCAGCTCCAACCCACCCACCTCACCTTGCAGCCACGGCACCAACACATCACTCAGCCTCCTCCATTTTGGCTCGAGCAAGCAGAAGAAGTGGGTGGGCAGCAACATGGGGTCCTGCTTGGTGGGGCTGCCAGAGCCGCTGCTGCGAGGCAGGCATCGGGATGTGGGTGGCCTGGCTGTGGGGGTCCTAAGGTAAGCTGGTGCGGACATGCAGAAAATAAGCCGTAGGGGAAAATAAGCCCTAGTGCTTATTTTGGGGCCCAAAAGAAAATAAGGTCCGGTCTTATTTTTGGGGAAACATGGGTATATAAAAAGAAATCCTCTTTTTTTGTGGTCTTCCTTGACTTTAAATAGGCCTTTGATTCAATATGCAGAAGTACCCTCTGGGATAAACTAAAAAGTACTACTATTGATAAATGCCTCCTCTATCTCATACAAAAACTATATTTTAACTCCACCTTAAAAGTAAGGTGTAACCTACAAGGGACTTTATCTGGCTCAATAAGTGTACAAAGAGGAGTACACCAGGGATGCATCTTAGCCCCTTCCCTTTCCAATCTTTATATTAATTCCCTGATTGAACTTCTGCATAACCCGGACTTCCATCCTCCCAACTTAGCACAATGCAAAATACCAATACTTATTTATGCCGACGATGCCGCTATTATTTCACAAACTCCCATTGGACTCAAGAGAGCTACTTTAGCAACATTAAAATACTATAGACAAAATCATCTGATTGTTATGACCCAAGTAGTCAAGGCAAGGCAGGCCTTTAGAGAGTCCTTTATTGCTCTCAATAAGTGTTCAACAAAGGGCCTTCCAATGACTAATAAGGCTCCACCTCACGCTACCCTGAAGGGAGCCACCCCCAGTCCCCCAAACAACAGCTCATATATTACCATGAAAGTAAGGTGTAACCTACAAGGGACTTTATCTGGCTCAATGAAAGTCCACAAGGCAAAATCCAGGCATAAGACAAATGGCAGTCCTCAGGGCAATGACAAGGTACAAGGCAAAGGCAGTTTTGAAGGTAAAGCAAAGCAAAGGGCAAAAATAGTCCACAAGGCTAGGGCAAGACAAATGGCAGTCCTCAAAGCAAAGGCGAAAAGCAGTCCTCGAAGCAAGGCAAAAAAGGCATGAGTCAAAGCCAGGAGTGTAATCGAAAACAAACAATTGTTCCTGGCAAAGACTAAATCCCCATCATCCAAACATGCCAAGGGAGACGGGGAATCCCTGTCGGATGATCCCAGTTCCCACTCCTATTCCTCCTACTCCTATTCCTCTGAACCAAGCTCCACTGAGGCTATGACACAGATCCTCATTTTCGATAAATCAAAAATCCTAGTTTTTGCTAAAAGAGCTATTCAATACTCTTGGAGAGGAGAAAGACACAGTCTAGAACAGGTCAATAAATTCAAGTAGCTTGGGGTTGTTTTCCATACAAAAGGTATTTGGCAGGCACATCTGGACCACATGATGCAGTCAGCTCTTAGGTCCAGAAATGCTATTAAACCTTTTTTTTTACACAGGTGGAGAACAATTAGTCTCTGCAGCCTTAAAACTCTTTGAGGCTAAAATACTGATGCAAATTCTCTATGGGGCACAAACAGGAATTTTTTTGAAGAAAGAATATTTAGAAACCATACAAACAAAATTCCTGTGATCCATTTTAGCTGCACCTAGTGGGACATCAAACATCCAGTTGAAAATTGAGACCGGAATGCCTCAAATTCAGGTAAGAGCTGGAAGATTATGATAATTTACTAGTTAAAAATTCTTCCCGGAGGGCTTGACCCCTTTAGTCCTGATAGACAAATTTCTATCAGGAAACAGGCAATAGAGCATAAGCTGGCCTTCTATGGATTTTCCCCAATGTTTTAATATCCCTAGGCTGCAATCAAACACCTAAAGAACTAAAAATTAATATTACTACTCTTCTTAGTTATTTTCCAATAATGTTTAGAAAATGTATTTATTTTAATGTTTAACATTTGTGTGGTTTGTGACTGTAATAAAGATTGATTCTGATTTTTCTATATGTGCATCTCAGATATCACTAATAGAAATTTGTAATATAGATGGCAATGTAACATACCCATATAAAAAAGATACAGTAGGAGAAATAGGCTTGAAAATATGTAAGAAATTTCATATAGGCCTTTATTCATTCAGTCAACCATCAAACTGAAACAATTTACAACTGAGAAAATGAGAAAGTGGAAAAACTAAAATTGAACATCATTTGTTCAAGATGGTATGAGGATTCCTACCTCCAAGGTTCCTTCTATGATTCTATGATACAGTACATCTTCCCATTCTTATTTCACAAGATAAAGTGAAATATAAAATGCATCATACTTTGGTCTTATGGATCCAGCAAACTACCGTATTTTTCGGAGTATAGGACGCACCGGAGTATAGGACGCACCTAGATTTTAGAGGAGGAAAACAAGGAAAAAAGTATTCTGAACCAAATGGTGTAGTAATATATTATTTAATAAAATACCAGTGTAGCAGAATACTTTTTACAACCATGTATACTTTTTACAACCATGTACACTTTTTACAAACTTCAAACTTGACAGCTTTAAGACTTGTGGACTTCAACTCCCAGAATTCCTTCTCCAGTCATGCTAGCTCAGGAATGGGAGTTGAAGTCCACAAGTCTTAAAGCTGTCAAGTTTGAAGTTTGTAAAAAGTGTACATGGTTGTAAAAAGTCTTGCCAAGTTTGAAGACCCTTGCACCCCTAACCCAGGGGTCTTCAAACTTGACAGCTTTAAGACTTGTGGACTTCAACTCCAATTCCTGAGCTAGCATGACTGGAGGAGGAATTCTGGGAGTTGAAGACCACAAGTTTGAAGACCCTTGCACCCCCTTGGCAAGTTTAAGACTTGTGGACTTCAACTCCCAGAATTCCTCCTCCAGTCATGCTAGCTAGAGTTGAAGTCCACAAGTCCTCCCGGTCTCGCAGCCAGTTCCCTCCTGAAGCTCAAGGGCTGCAACTTGAGCTGAGCAGATCTGCGGCGAAAGCGGCGGCTCCTGGTTTTCCCGGCCACGCTAGAGAAGAGCAGCTAAGGAAGCAGGCAAAGCGCGGCGACAGGCAGGTGTTTTGGAAGCGCCGAGGGCAGCCCTCTCGCTTAGCTGGCAGCAGCGGGCGCAGCGAGTTCCGTCCCCACGCGCGTCCCCGGCGCTTGCTGTGGCGACGCTGTTTTCTCCGAGACCTTTGTCTCGGAGAAGGAGCAGTAGACAAAGGTCTCGGAGAAAACAGCGTCGCCACAGCAAGCGCCGGGGACGCGCGTAAGGACGGGACTCGCTGCGCCCGCTGCTGCCGGCTAAGCGGCATCCCGGACGTGCGTGCTGCCCTCGGTGCTTCCAAGACACCTGCCTGCCGCCACGCCTCGCCTGCTCGTACGCCCGCTCGCTCGCAAGCGGGCAGCGGTGGGGATCGAAGCGGAGCGGTGGCACCTCGAAAGGTGCTAGCTCAGGAATGGGTGGCGGGGGCAAGCAGCGGTGGTGGCGGCGGCAAGCAACAGCGGGGACGGCGGGGGCAAGTAGCAGGGGGGCAAGCGGCGGTGGCGGAGGCAGTGGCGGGCGGCGGGGAAAACTTCCGAAGGGTGGGGGCTGGGGGGGTTGGGGGCTGCATTCGGTGTATAGGACGCACCCACTTTTTGACCCCCTTTTTGGGAGTAAAAAGGTGCGTCCTATACTCCGAAAAATACGGTATGTAAAAATTTGTTTATTTTTTTTAAAAAAATATGAAATTAGCAAATCCTTACACAGTTGTTCAAATACAGAGAAGCTTCCTGCATCTAGCAACACTGTATGTCTACTTATTTATTTCATTTATAACAACCTGAGTTCAAGAATAACTATTTTCAGATCTTCCAACTCTTGAAAACCTTGGAAGAAGGAGAGAATTAGGGGCAGAACTCCTTGCCCATCCTGTCCTCTACCTACTTAGAAGTCCTCCCTGCACTGACTCCAATGCCCAAATATGGCTTTTGCTTTTTTTTCTACCACAATTGTCCTTTTGATACAATTTTCAAATCTGGTGAATATGGATTAGATTTTAGATTCATTTTAAAACAAAATACATGCAGGTTACCAAATGTCTATCAATATATTCTACCCACTTTCGAGTCCTCGTGAGCTCATTATGGGAGCTTAGTCTTCTTTGCACATTTGGATCCAACTATTAGGAAAGTTAGAATAAAGCTTGCCTGCCCCTATATGTTGTTAATTACTTGAGGCAAATAAGAAAGGAATGTGTTAACTACCAGTCAAGACAAATATATTTCTTTACTGTCATCATTAAACTATAAAGTATCACCTGAGTAGAATCTGTGCTTAGAGAGGGAATGGGTGTGAGACAACCCCAGGGGTACAGTCATGGTTTCCTGAAAGATGACTCATCAACTTGATCTCATGCACATCTTGGACAATTTTAACTTACAATTTATTCCATTATAAAACTGTAAATTTCTGCATTACACAGTAGACAATGAAAAACATATCCTTATACAAGCAGAAGACAGGTAAACATACAGTCTAAATGTCCCTGTACAGTATGTATGTGGTGAACATACATACAGGTGGTGAACATACATACAGGTGGTGAACATACATACAGGTAAACATACAGTCTAAATGTCCCTGTACAGTATGTATGTGGTGAAAACCAAAGTTTAGCATAAAGACAGGTAAACATACAGTCTAAATGTCCCTGTACAGTATGTATGTGGTGAAAACCAAAGTTTAGCATAAACAATCATGCCAAACCAATCTTATTTCATTCTTTGACAAAGTGACTAAATTAGTAGACCAGTGAAATGCAATAACATGTAATATACTTGGATTTCAGTAAGGCATTTGATAAAGTAGACCACAGCCTACTTCATAGACTAGACTAGACTAGACTAGACTAGACTAGACTAGACTAGACTAGACTAGACTAGACTAGACTAGACTAGAATAGAATAGAATAGAATAGAATAGAATAGAATAGAATAGAATAGAATTTTTTATTGGCCAAGTGTAATTGGACACAAAAGGAATTTGTCTTGGTGCATATGCTCTCAGTGTACATAAAAGAAAAGATACGTTCATCACGAATCATAAGGTACAACACTTAATAATAGTCCGGGTACAAATAAGCAATCAAATCATATTAGCAATCAAATCATATTCTTGCTAACTAGAAACATGTAGGTTGGACAGCATCACCACCAGATGGATTTTTTACTGGTTGACAAACCATACTCAATGAGTAGTCCTTAATGGTCTACATCTACATGTAGGGAAGTAAGCAATGAGGTATCTCAAGGTTCTGTCTCAGGCTCTGTATTCGTCAATATCTTCATAAATGACTTAGATGAGGGAATAGAAATTTAATGTGGGGAAAAGCAGGTTTTACACCTAGGCAGGAAAAACCAAAGATACAAGTACAGATTAGGCAAAACCTGGCTCAAAAACAGTAACTGTGAGAGGAACCTTGGATCTTAGTGGACAATCACTTAAACATGAGCCAGCAGTGTGTGGCAGCAGCCAAAAAAGCTAATACAATCCTTGGTTGTATAAACAGAGGCATAGAATCAAAATCACGTGAAGTATTAGTACCGTTTTATAAATAAATTATTCTATTTCCAGAACAAATTCTAATAAGTATAGCAAGAATATGCAAACAGAAAATATATTTTCAAGGAGATTCTATTGCTTTTTTAAATGGCTGATTCCACTGATGAGAATTTTGAATAAAATGACATCTACCTATGAATTATACATTCAATGGAAAAAACTTTGAGATTAGTTTTAAAGATATAATTTGAAATTATATACAAAATCATCTATGGAAAAGCAAGTATTTTTTAGATATAGTTCAACTCTTTCTTAATGACATCAAAATGGAATTTGGATTGCACAGAAAAATATTAGGGTATTTTAGAAATAAAAATATTAGTGTGTCTGTGAAATAGCAGAGCCAAATATATGAAATGAATTAATAAAGTTTTAAAATCAAAGCTGCATTATGGCTATATAATAGCCTATATTATTAAACCCATTAATACTTGGGCTGTATTAATGGGTTAATAATATAGATATTATTTATACCTATATTAATACTGCAGGTATTGCTGACTAGACACAAATATAATGAGATGCTTTATAGAACAATATCTGAAAATGTATGACAGTACATCATGGATTATGCCCCAAAAGTGGCATGGATTGTTTGTATTTACAAGGGTAAAATGCTGGTCATGGTTTGTTCCAAGTGATACAAGACAACAGAGGATGAAACCAGAGGTCAAGAAGGGAAAATTGGAGACCAGACAATTGCTCAAGCCTATTGGATTCAGTGATGGCCTTTTGAAGACTGATGAACCATCACTTTTGTCAAAGCAGGTGGAAAAGGATACCATCGACCATGGTATCCTTCTGCATCGGCTCGGCGAGTTGGGAGTGGGAGGCACCGTTTTACGGTGGTTCTCCTCTTATCTCGCCGATCGGATGCAGTCGGTGTTGGCAGGTGGGCAGAGATCGTCCCCTAGGCCCCTATTATGTGGGGTGCCCCAGGGGTCGGTTCTCTCGCCCATCCTGTTTAACATCTACATGAAACCGTTGGGTGAGATCATCCGCAGACATGGGGTGTGTTTCCATCAGTACGCTGACGACACCCAGCTGTACATCACCACCCCGTCTGACTTCAGGGAGGCAGTGGACGTAATGTGCCGATGCCTGGACGACGTTAAGATCTGGATGGGGAGGAACAGGCTCAGACTAAACCCCGATAAGACTGAGTGGCTGTGGATATTGCCTCCTAAGGTTCATGACAACTACCCCTCCTTGGTCTTTGAGGGTGCGAAACTGACCCCCTCAGACCAGGTCCGCAACTTGGGGGTCCTCCTAGATCCACAGCTAAAATTGGACCACCATCTTTCTGCTGTGGCTAGGGGGGCCTATGCACAGGTTCGCCTGGTGCACCAGTTGCGGCCATATTTGGAGAAGGAGGCGCTACTCACGGTCACTCATGCCCTTGTCACCTCGCGGTTGGACTACTGCAATGCGCTCTACATGGGGCTACCCTTGAAGAGTATCCGGAGACTTCAGTTGGTGCAAAATGCGGCTGCGCGTGCTGTGGTGGGTGTGCCAAGGTACACCCACATGACACCGATACTCCGCCAGCTGCATTGGTTGCCCATCGGTCTCCGGGTCCAATTCAAGGTGTTGATCACCATCTTTAAAGCCCTTCATGGCTTAGGACCAGGATATCTTCGGGACCGCATTCTGCCTCATACTTCCCTCCGACCGGTTAGGGCCCACAGAGTTGGCCTCCTCCAGGTCCCGTCGGCCAAACAATGTCGGCTGGCGGGCCCCAGGGGGAGAGCCTTCTCTGTGGCTGGCCCCATGCTCTGGAACCAACTACCCCCAGAGACCCGGACTATCCCCACTCTGCTGGCTTTCCGTAAAGCCATTAAGACATGGCTTTTCCTGCAGGTGGGGGGGACAACTTAATTCCACCTGAGCCTACCCCCCAAGTATGTATGTGTCGAATGGATGTTGCTGTTTTAAATAATTGTTTTAAATTTTTGTACTTGTTTTTAAATTTTATGCAATTTCTTTGTTTATTCTTGTATTTCTCCTTGTTGTAAGCCGCCCCGAGTCCCTCGGGAGTTGGGCGGCATATAAGAATAACAAAATAAATAAATAAATAAATAAAACCTCTAATCCCTCAGAGGAGCATTCAGTAGCATCAGGAAACAACCACATGTCACCTCTCAGTAGGTAGGATAAAAATGTAAAACAAAGAAGGCAGAACTCTCATCCCCAAGGACTCTGTCTACTTTCTCACTACTTCCTATTAACAAGCACAGACTCTTCCCAGATAACCAACCAGATCATGTCTGTCACCTCTTAACAGCCAGAGTCCTATGCTGCATGAATCCGAATGACTTCATTGCCAGATGCCTAAAACAAATCTTAAAGCATCCCTGCAACAATTCCTCAAGGCCCAGCCTACCTAGGAGAGATACAAAGGTACCAGCCAGCAATTTACTGAAATAATAAGCACATGCAATCCTAGGCTGCATTAATAGAGGGATAAAATCAATATCATGTGATGTTCTAGTACCGCTTTCAAAGCTTTAGTAAGACCACACTTGGAATACTGCATCCAGTTCTGGTCACCACAATATAAAAAAGATGTTGAGACTCTGAGAAGAGTGCAGAGAAGAACAAAAAAAATATATTAGCGGGCTGGAGGCTAAAACATGCAAAGAATGGTTACAGGAATTGGGTATGTCTAGTCTAATGAAAAGAAAGACTAGATGGACTTCCGGCGCTGACGTCACGCCAGTGCGAGCAAGCCGACGGAGCTCCGTCTGGTGCGCCCGGTATTTCTTGCTTTTGTGGCCATTTGAGGCAAGGTCGGCTCTGGGAAAGAGCACCGATAGAGAGGGGCGACCTCGGAGCGTCTGGGGAAGAAAGGCGATCTTCGTACAGAGCGAGAGGTACCCTCAGATCGAGCAAGAAAGTGATCGGCCATTCAATGGCCGACCCAAAGACGTGGCTGTCAGCCTGACAAGGAGGAAGGCGGAAATAGAACAGCGAGACGTATCGTGAAAACTTTATTTCGAAAATCAAGAAAGCTTCTTTATCGTGAGAAATAAACCAAAAAGGGAAAAAAAAACCTAAAAGAGATCCAGAGAGGACTATATAGCGGCGAATTTATGACGGGAACGGAGAGAAAGTAAAGTAAGTGACGAGACGGAACAGAGAAAGTGTTGGAAGGATCGAGCAGCAGAGACAAGTGTGACTTTTGTTTTTCTTGGATGCGAGGGAGAGTTTGGAAAGGAAAGGAAAGGAAAGGTGATTGAGACAGAGATTGAGACTGATTGAAAGTTGGGAGACAATTAGAGGGCGAAAGACGGAGAAAAGTGGCAAGAGGATCTTGAATAGTAAATAAATAAATAAAGATACTCCATTTTGGAAATTCAGTGATATTAGAACGGAGAAGGACAAGTAGCAAGAAGGCTGGACTTAACTTTATGAAAAGGTTGGACTTCAAAATCAAGAACCTCAATTTTTCTCTCTTTTCTTCTTTTGCTTTTTGCACTACAGATCTTCTCTTTCCCCCCCCATCTTTTCTCCTCTGTTTCTTCTTAATAAGCAAAGATATTCTAATATACATTACTATATAGAACTTTAATTAAGGATTAATTAGCTGATTGTGCCACTTCTGTAAAGATATATATATATAATAATATTTACAACTAAAAATTATATTATAATCACATTATAACTGTATATTTATATTTAAATATTTGATTATATTCTTACATAGATTTATAGATTTATACGGATATATATAGTTACTTATCTCTTTAAAAAAAACTATTGATAAATTGATATAGAGTATTGATAAATAATATTAAATCAAAGACCTAAATAACTGTTGGATACAAATACTACTGCAAACTGTGACTGTGACTATAACGATTATAGATTGCTTTTGTATCATATATTAATATTAACCCCTATAGACTCTATAGAAAAATAGTTACTGAATATATTTAAGAGAACCTAAATGTCTACCATGACGACAACTCTGACAAAAGGGGGTAAAAAAACTTTGACTGCAACACCAACCTCAGTAGGTCAAAAGCCACAGGAAAGCGGCACAAGTGCTGCAAGTACTGAAAAAACAAACTCAAGTGCAGAGATGCAGGGCATACAAACCTCCATACACTCTTTGCAAGAGATTATACTAAAGATGCAAGAGAATTTATCAAATAGACTGGATGGGGTGAAAAATGAAATGACAGAGGTAAAAAATAATATGACAAAACTGGATGATAGAGTGAGTGTAATTCAAACAGCACTGGCAATTAGCCAAAAACAGATTCAAGAGGTGGTAGAAAGAACAGATAAAGTGGAGAAAAGACAAGATAAAACGGACAACAAACTGGAAGAGATAAACAAAAATCTTGAGGACGCGATATCCCATCTAGAAATGGAGAAATCCATGTTTTATTTAAGATTCCAAAACATTACGGAAACTAAAGACGAAAATCTATTGGAAATAATGGTTAACATATTAGGGAAAATACTAGACAGAAGCAGAGAAGATGTAATGAGCGAAATAGATGAAATTTACAGAATCAACACTAGCTATGCCAGAAAACACAAACATCCAAGAGAAGTGCACGTTAGATTTTTAAGAAGAGCAATGAGAGATGGTATCCTCAATGCAGTGAGAGATGATACCCTAACATACATGGGAAAAGAAATCTTAATTCTTAAACAAATACCGCGAAGAATAAGAGACAAAAGGAGAATCTATAATTTCTTATCAGCACAACTCTTTAAGCATAAGATAATGTTCAGATGGCTTATTCCGGAGGGAATGCTAATTACGTGGAGGGATAGGAAATTTAAGATTGACAATGTGGAGAAGGCACAAGAATTTTACGATCAATTAGTAGAAGGAGAGGATAGTCAAAGCAATCCAGAAATGAGAACAACTAGAAGCCTGGAGGAGTTAGGAGCTAGCAACCAACGAGAGGAACGAGAAAGAAGAGGTAGTAATGGGACAATGAAACATGAAGGAGCAAGAGCAAGGACAAGAGCGCAAACAGAGATGCTTTCGAAGGGAATTACTAAGTAACAGGGAAAAGGAACAAGAACTTAACTTATTATCAGTAAATATCAATGGATTAAATTCACCCACAAAGAGGAAACGTGTATTGCTTGATCTTAAGAAACAAAACAAAGATATAATATGTATGCAAGAGGTCCATATAAAGAAAGAAGCTGAAAAACTATTAAACTACCCAAAACTAGGGAAATTATATTGTGCCCTACCGCAGACAAAAAAAAGAGGAATTGCAATATATATAAAAAGCCATTTAAACTCAAAATTAATATATGCGGACGAGGAAGGCAGGATTTTAATAGTGGAAATAGAAATAGGGAAAAAACGTATCCTGATTGTCGCGATATATGCACCAAATAAACAACAAAAAAAATTCTATTCAAAATTACATAAAATAATAGTGGATATAGAATGGGAAAACATTTGCATTATAGGAGACTTCAATGCGATAGTAGATAATAAAATGGACTACAATGGTATAAACAGGAAAAAAATTAGAAGACAACTACCAAACACCTTTTTCAATATGATTAGCGAACTAGACCTAAAAGACGTATGGAGGAAATTGAATCCAACCAAAAAGCAGTACACGTTTTACTCGAACCCCCATCAATCTTGGTCGCGCATAGATATGATTTGGACAAATATTGAAATGATAATAGATATTGATTATATTGATATTCTACCCAACAAATGGGCTGACCATCATCCAGTGGTATTAAGATTGAAAGGACGGAGGAAAAAAGCATGTCGATGGTCTCTTAACTCAAATATTTTACCTGAAAAAGAATATTGTCAAAAAATTGAAAAAGAATTAAAATTCTTTTTTAAAGAAAATATCAAAGAACAAACCTCAACCCAAAATACATGGGACACGATGAAAGCTTATTTTAGAGGCTTAACTATAGCATATATGATAAAGAAAAATAAGGGAAAAAAAGCTAAATTAGAGGATTTAAACTCTAAACTTAAAGAACAAGAAACTTTACTACAAAAAGACCCATCCAATCATAAGTACAAAGAAGCAAGAGACCTAATAAAACACAAAATCAATTTGGAAACCCAGGAGGAGATAAGCCAAAATATTAAAAGAATGAGGCAAAATTATTTCGAACATGCAAACAAACCTGGAAGATGGTTAGCCCATAAACTTAGGAAAGAAAGAACAAAAAGAACAATTCAACAACTTAAGGACAATGAGGGAAAGCTCCACAATGAAACTGAAGAAAAAAAGAAGATAATTCAAGACTTCTACGCAGCTCTATACGGAAGGACAGAAATCCAACAAGAAAACATTCATGGATACCTGGACACAACAGACCTACCAATCTTGCCGGAGGAAAAAAGGGTAGTATTAAATAAAGAAATCACAATTGAGGAATTAAGAACGGCCATTAAAAAACAAAAAAACAACAAAACACCTGGACCGGATGGGCTTCCAGCGGAGATATACAAAAAATTTCAAAATACTCTAGAAAATGAAATGTTAGAACTATACAACGAAGCACTAAACCAAGCCAAAATACCAAAATCATGGGAAGAAACATACATAACCCTTATTCCAAAAGAAGATACAGACAGGACAATGATAAAAAATTATAGACCAATCTCATTATTAAATTCGGACTACAAAATTTTTTCAACTATATTGGCAGAAAGACTAAAAATAATTCTAAACCAAATGATACATTCGGATCAAAATGGCTTTCTTCCAAAAAGACAAATTCGGAATAATACAAGAATAATAATGAACGTGTTAGAATACTATGAAATCTACTCTAATCAACAATTGGCTCTAATATTTATTGATGCACAGAAAGCCTTTGACAATTTGGACTGGAAATTTTTTATTACACAACTAAAATATATGAAATTCGGCGATAAATTTATCCAAACAATAGAAACTATATACTCCACACAAATTGCAAGGATCCTAATTAACGGCGATATGACTGACTCAATAGAAATTAAAAAAGGCGTAAGACAGGGTTGCCCTCTATCCCCTTTATTGTTCATATTTGCTTTAGAAACCCTGCTAAATCAAATTAGGAAAAACTCCAATATAGAAGGATTGAAAATTAGGAAGGAAGAATACAAGATACAAGCATTCGCAGATGATATGGTTTTCATTCTGGAAAATCCCCAAAGCTCCGGACCCGAAATTATGAAGGAAGTAGAAAGATTCAGAAAGGTGGCTGGCTTAAAAATCAACAAAGACAAAACAAAAATAATAACTAAAAACTGTTCACAGAAACAAGATAAGAAATTAGAGGAACTACTAGGGATTCAAACAACCAAAAAAATAAAATATTTAGGAATTTGGATAACGGCTAAATGTACAACGATAAAGGAAGATAATTACATTAAATTACTACATAAAATTCAAAAAGATTTGGAATTATGGTCCAAACTACAAATCTCCTTAATTGGAAAAATAGCCACAATTAAAATGAATATCCTACCTAAATTGCTATATCTATTCCAAACTGCACCAACAAAATTAGGAAATAAATTTTATACAGATTTAGACAAAATAATATTGAAATTTATCTGGTCAGGAAAAAAAGCAAGAATTAAAAAAAAACTATTACATGATAAGAGAATAAGAGGTGGCTTTGGACTACCAGACTGGAAATCATACCATCAAGCAGCAACAATAACTTGGATAAAAGAATGGGTGACACTTACAAATAAAAGAATTCTGACAATTGAAGGGCACGACCTACAAATTGGCTGGCACAACTTTATCTGGGAGGGAAAACATCATATACACAAATATTTCCAAAGACACCACATCAGAGGAACACTATTGGAAGATTGGCTGGAAATTAAACACAAACACTACATCCAAATGCCCAAATGGATATCTCCTATGGAAGCCCTAATATACCCCAATTTGCTAGACCTGAATAAGAAAATTACTTATAACGAACTAC
The DNA here is from genome assembly GCA_023053685.1 of Diadophis punctatus similis. Taxonomy (NCBI): domain Eukaryota; kingdom Metazoa; phylum Chordata; class Lepidosauria; order Squamata; family Dipsadidae; genus Diadophis; species Diadophis punctatus. Next base: position 109,425,282 of record JALIGW010000003.1, on the reverse strand, counting down.
TAGATGAACATAATAACTTAAAAACAAGAGATGATTTGGCACTACAAGGAAAAAAGATTGATTGGTGGCCATACTTACAAATTCAGAAAAAATATAAAAAAGATATATTACAATTTGGTTTTCAGGAAAAAAATCAAGAACTAGATAAAATCCTATTAGGCCCGGAGGATAAAATAATATCAAAATTGTATAACTGTATTATCAAGGTAAAATTGGAAGAAGAAATAGTAAAAGAGGTAATGATAACATGGGCACAAAATTTCGGCTACAATATTGAACTAGATCTATGGGATCAAATATGGAACCAAAATTATAAAATGACAATGGCCGCATCCTACAAAGAAAATATGTACAAAATGTTCTACAGATGGCACCTACCCCCGGCAAGATTGGCAAAAATGTTTCCACATCTGTCACCGAAATGTTGGAAGTGTAAACAGGAGTACGGAACTTACTATCACATGTGGTGGACATGTTCAGAAATCAAAAAATACTGGAAAAAAATACAGAAGTGGATTGAAGAGATAACAAAACAAAAGGTAGACCTTAAACCGGAAACTTTCTTATTAGGCATAATGAAAACAAAAATAGATAAACCGACTCACTATCTCATATTTCACATAATCACAGCAGCCAGAATATTATACGCACAACACTGGAAAACCGATATAATACCCACTAATACAATGTTAATAACTAAGATCTTAGACTGCGCAGAAATGTCTAGATTAACAATGAAAATACAAGATAAAGAAGACTCAGAATATTACAAAATTTGGGATAATTGGTATAAGTGGATGGAAAATAAACAATAAAATAAACAAATTAATTACTTTAAGGGTGACAATAATCAAATTGAGAAAGAGTGATGATAAGCTAGGGATAAAACAAACCAGATATTGAAATGACGCGATACGCAAACGCTGTAATAAATTTATACAATTTTTTTTCTTTTTTTCTATTTTTCCTTATTGTATTTATATGTATGTACATATATTTTTTTTGTATGTGTGTATGTGTGTGTGTGTGTGTGTGTGTCAATATATAGCTCTTTTTTTTCTGTATTCATATATTTAGAATACTATTAAATATGAAAATATATAGTAACAAATAAGATGGATTTATGTATAGATACCTATATAAGTATACATATATATATGCATACGTCTTTTTTTTTTACGTTGTTTTTTGTATGGTGTTTATTTTTTCCTTTTGCTTTTGTATTATGTCTTTTCGTATTTTTGTATATTTTAAAACAACTCAATAAAACTATTTTTTCAAAAAAAAAAGAAAAGAAAGACTAGGGGTGACATCATAGCATTGTTCCAATATTTGAGGGGCTCCTACAAAGACAAGGAGGTCAAACTATTTTCCAAAGCACCAAAAGGCAAGACAAGAAACGATGATTGGAAACTAACCAAGGAGAGAAGCAACCTAGAACTAATGAGAAGTTTCTTAACAGTGAGAGCAATCAACCAATGAAATAGCTTGCATTCAGAAGTTGTGGGTGTTGGAGGCTTTCAAGAAGAGACTGGACAACCATTTGTCTGAAATGGTATTGGATTTCCTGCTATCCTGCTCACTCCAGCACCTTTCCTCAAACATCTGACCACAACTCACACAATGCTTTTCTCTGCATCTTGTGCTAAATAGCTCCAGGTGGAGCCCATCAAGAGGGGTGGGGCCTTTCCCCCAGCAATCTGGCAGACCTCCGCCTCTGTGCCCTGGACACTGTGGGATCTACCATGGCAGGGAGCTCCCTCTTCCTCTCTGGCTTGCAAACTCTCCCCAGCGGCCTGTTCTACTGGCAGTTCAGAGTCAGTAAATCCTGATGTGCCAGGAATGACCTCATTCTCCCTCAAGTTGGCCTCTAAGGAAAAAGTGGAGGAGTCGTCATCCACAGGAGACATTACACTGGGACCTTGGAGGTCTTCTAGTCCAACCCCTTGTTCAAGCAGGAGACCTTATACCATTTCAGACAGGTGGATGCCCAGTCTCTTCTTAAAGATTTCCAGTGATGAAGCACCCACAACTTCTGAAGGCAAGCTGTTCCACTGGTTAATTGTTCTCACTGTTAGGAAGGTTCTTCTTAATTCCAGGTTGCTTCTCTTGATTAGTTTCCATCCATTGCTTCTTGTCCTACCCTCAGGTGCTTTGGAGAATAGCTTGACTCCCTCTTCTTTGTGGCAGCCCCTGAAATATTGGAACGCTGCTATCATGTCATCCCTAGTCCTTCTTTTCTCTAGACTAGCCATATCCAAATCCTGCAATCATTCTTCATATGTTTTAGTTTCCATGCCCTTAATAATCTGAGTTGTTCTTCTTTGCACTTTTTCCAAAGTCTCAACTTTGGAAAACCAGGTTCCCCTCGGTTATTAAGTCTTGATAACTGGGGGGGGGGAGGTGGGAGGAATGGAAAAGTTATTAATACGCTTTGTGTGTGAAAAACTCAGATCCAATTTTGCTTCTTCTGTAACCACTTGGCTTTAGTAAAGTGTACTTTCATTAACAATGAATCCGAGAGTCTTTCTTTTCTAACTGACCAGGTAGGGACAGTTTATTTATTTTATACAAAATTTATATTGCCGCCTATTTGCACAGGGCAACTCAAGGCAGCTTACAGGAATATAAAAACATCAAATATAAAAAAATAAAACCAATAGAAGAAAATAATAAAATAATAGCCTCCCACCCACACCCACCCCAGCGACAGCACATCACACAAGCCATTTAATGGGCTCCATTCCGCTTTGGGTTCCCCAGGCCCGCTGGCAGAATCGGGTCTTCAGCGCCTTCCGGAAGAGTGTTAGAGTAGAGGTCATTCTAATCTCTGGGGGAATGGTGTTCCAGAGAGAGGGAGCCAACACAGAGAACACCCTTCTTCTGGGTCCCACCAGGTGTATCTCCCTAGGGGAAGGGACCCGCAACATTCCTTGCTTCCCCGCTGTAGTAGGTTGGGTAGATGTGACCCGCAAGAGACGGTCCCTCAGATAACCTGGTCCCAAGACATGAAGGGCTTTAGGTGGCAACCAGCACCTTGAATTGCACCTGGAAGCAAATCGGCAACTAATGCAGCTCCCACAGGAGAGGTGATACATGTGCACATCGAGGTCTGTACTTTCAAGTGAAATTCAAAATTTTTCCCTACCAGTTCTGTGGGCGTGGCTTGGTGGGTGTGGCAGGGGAAGAATACTGCAAAATCTCCATTCCCATCTCACTCCAGGGGAAGGATACTGCAAAATCCCCATTTCCTCCCCACTCCTGGGGAAAGGATCAGGGGTGAAATTCAAATTTTTTCCCTACCGGTTCTGTGGACGTGGCTTGGTGGGCATGGCAGGGGAAGGATACTGCAAAATCTCCATTCCCACCCCACTCCAGGGGAAGGATACTGCAAAATCTCCATTCCCATCTCACTTCAGGGGAAGGATACTGCGAAATCCCCATTCCCTCCTCACTCCTGGGGGAAGGATATTGCAAAATCTCCATTGCCACCCCACTCTGGGGCCAGCCAGAGGTGGTATTTGCCGGTTCTCCAAACTACTCAAAATTTCCACTACCGGTTCTCCAGAACCTGTCAGAACATGCTGACGTTCACCCCTGGGAAGGATATTGCAAAATCTCCATTTCCACCACACTCTGGGGCCAGCCAGAGGTGGTATTTGCTGGTTCTCTGAACTACTCAAAATTTCCACTACCGGTTCTCCAGACCCTGCTGAATTTCACCCCTGGTCTGCACAAAACCATGCCGGCCACTGCATTTTGCATCAACTGGAGCTTCCGGATGCTCTTCAAGGGCAGCCCCCTGTAGAGCGTATTGCAATAGTCAAGATGGGAAGTGACTAGGGCATGAGTGACCGTGAGTAGGGACTGTCGGTCCAGAAAAGGGCTTAACTGGTGCACAACTAGTGCACTGGTGCAAGTGCCCTCCTGGCCATGACTGCCACCTGCTTTTAGAGCAGGAGTCGTGAGTCCAGGAGAACCCCCAGATTACGCATAGGGTCTGTTTGGGGTAGTGCCACCCCATCTAAGACCAAAGGTGGCAATTCTCCATGGGCCAAAGACCCCCAAACCCAAAGCCACTCAGTTTTGCTAGCGTTCAGTTTCAACCCGTTGCTTCCCATCCAGCCCCTAACAGCCTCCAGGCACTGCGAGAGGGAGGACACGGCATCACTTAACTCACCACGGGCTGAGACACATAGCTGAGCATCATCAGCATATTGATGATATCTCAAGTCCATGATGACAGATGATCTCACCCAATGGCTTCATATAAATGTTGAACAGGAGGGGAGAGAGTACCCAGCCCTGCGGGACCCTGAAAAGCAGTGGGCGAGGGCTGGATCCCTCCCTTCCTATCAACATGGACTGAGAACAGCTGCAGAGGAAGGAAGTGAGCTAAGATAGCACAGGGCATCCCAGTCTCATCCCCTGAAGTTGCTCCAGAAGAATACCATGGTCGATGGTATCGAAAACTGCTGAGACGTCAAGTAGAGCAAGGATGGATGCACTACCCCCATCCTGCTCCCACCAGAGATCATCCAAAAGCACGACCAATGCCATTTCTGTCCCATATCCAGTCCTGAATCCTGACTGGTAGGGGTCTAGATAATCCATTTTATCCAGAAACCTCTGGAGCTGCCGCGAAAGCACCTTCTCAACCACCTTCCCCAAAAAGGGAAGATTGGAGACAGGTCAGAAATAATCCAACAGAGTGGAATCCAGCAATGGCTTCTAAGAAGAGGGCAGACCACAGCCTCCTGTGGGGGCTACTACCCCCTCCTCTAGGGAAGCATTAATCACCACCAGAGTCTACCCGCCTGTCACCTCCTGGGAAGCTTTCACAAGCCGGGAGGGACATGGGTCTACAACACAAGTGCTTGCGCGCATACTCGTTAGGATCCTGTCCACTTCCTCAAGAGCAAGAAAGTCAAACCATTCCCAGATAACAGGGCAAGAACCTCCTCAGAGGCTTCCACCGGACCAGCAACCACGCTGGCATCTAAATGGGAATGAAGTTGAGCGTTTTTGTCTTCCAGAAAATCTACAAATTCCTCAGAGTGCCTCTTCAGGTGGACCTCAGTTTTCTCCTTCCCCTGGAGGAGGAGGCTCACCTTAAGGAGGGTCACTGGGCAATTATCTGCAGACGCAATTAGTGCGGAGAAGTATTTACACTTCGCCGCACAAATCATCACAAGGTAGGCCTTAATAGCAGCTCTTACCCATGTTCATCTCTCGTCATCCGCCAGCGGCGGTCTAGTCATCTCTTCATCCATTTCATCCCTCTCAGTTCCTCTGTATACCACGGAGGGCAGAGAGGTCTATGGGTGAGGAGAGGTCACATGGGCACAATCCTATCCAGAGCCTCAGTCACCTTCCTATTCCAAACAGTGACTAAGAGCTCAGCTGGACTGCGGAGCAGGTCTGCAGTTACAACCCCTAGTTCCTTGTGGAACCCATCAGGGTCCATTAGTTGATGGGGTGGACCAATCTAATAGGTTCTGCCTCCCTGCAAGGGGTTAAAGCTCTCGAGAAACTCACTGCCACCAGACTGTGATCCAACCATGACAGCGGGACCAAGGACAAGTCCACCAATTCCAGGTGGCATAGGCACTTCTTGCTCCAACAAGAACACCAAATTGGGTGTGTGACCACTATTCCTAGTTGGGCCCTGGATGACCTAGGACAGGCCCAGTGAAGTCATGGTTTCTATGAAATCTTGGGCTACCTCTGACCCTGCCCCCAGGGATGGCAGGTTGAAGTCCCCCCCTGGAACTATAAGCCTGGGGAACTCAGGTGAAGTCCAGGAGCCTAGGTAGGGAAGCTGCCACGCAGCAGGGAGGCTGGTATTGCAGCAGCAATCCCACCTGATCCCTTGAGCCCAACCTAAGAAAAAGGGTCTCACAGCCGGGCACTTGTGGAGCAATGCCCCTGGAGGCTGCTAGAGATTCTCTGATAACAACAGCCACAGGCCCTCCCCGGCCCTGAGGTCTAGACTGGTGCCATGCTCAATAATCCACTGGACACATTTCTTTTGACACCAGGATAGTATTGAGCAACTTAATACAGTACATTGTCCTCTAACACAGGGGTCCCCAACCCCCGGTCCATGGACCAGCACTGGGCCACAGCATGCCAGAAACCAGGCTGCGCAAACAAGCAAAGCTTCATCCACAGGATGCAGGCAGCATGCGAAACAATGCCACCTCCGATCTGCAGAAAACTCTCTCTCTCCACAGAACTGGTCCCTGGTGCCCAAAAGGTTGAGGGCCATTGCTCTAACAAATTAAGCCACATATCACAATACCTGGAGGAAAAGAATTCTGAATTTTATTCTAAACTATACAGTAAAGATTCACTGACTGTTAGTCAAGAAAGGGTACTCCTCCCGATTTTTTTAAATGGAATTCTGCCAAAAATAAACCCTATAATTTTGTGTTTTAAGCCCCAACCTGCTAATATAATGAAGCTTTGGCTCCCTAGAATCAAGTCTCTTGCATTTAATACTAAATTAATTGCCTACTCAGATTTTCTCCTTAGACTTCTATTTTTAACTATTGCATAAACTTTTAAAGAATTGCATATAAAATAAGATTCAAGTTAGAGCAACATCTACATAATATTCACCTAAAGGCTGCTCTGTCTTTTACTGAAGAACTTCACTTATCTTTGTCTTCCTAGGCCAGTGATGGCGAACCTTTTTTTCCTTAGGTGCTCGCTATCGCACGTGCGCGAGTGCCCACACCCATAATTCAATGTCTGGGTAGGGCGAAAACGGCTTCCCCTGTCCACCCCAGAGGCCCTCTGGAGGCCGGAAATGGCCCATTTCCTGACTTCTGGTGGGCCCAGTAGGTCCGTTTTTCGCCCCCCCCCAGGCTCCAGAGGCTTCTCTAGAGCCTGGGGAGAGCGAAAATGCCCCCTGCCCCCCTGGAGGCCCTCTGGAAGCTGAAAATGCCCTCCCAGAACCTCCATGTAAGCCGAAAATTAGCTGGCCGGCACGCACATGCGCGCTGGAGCTAAGCCAGGGCAACGGCTCGCGTGCCGGCAGATATGGCTCCGCGTGCCACCTGTGGCACGCGTGCCATAGGTTCGCCATCACTGTCCTAGGCTATATATAGGAGAAATGGGGTTGATGAGATATTAGGCTACTAAGAGATTCAAGGCTTTTATTGCCCTTAGGGTGCTGGTGCTACATTCTGATTACGTCAAAGAGAATCATCTTATTGCACAGTTATAACCCTTATTGTGAGGTAGCAGGAAAGGAATCCAATTTCCCTGGTGTGATGTTAAGCATCTCTTGAAGCATGAAAGTGACTCAAAAGTCCCACGTTAATTAACAAATAGCCACTTTCTTTGTTGTTCTTTCCTGAAATAGCAAGATTGGCTAAATTTCAAATGATGATTTTTCTTTCCCTAATATTGCTCATGAGACAAATCAGAGGACACTTCAAATTTTAACACAACAGGCATTTAAAAAATATAAAATACAAACTCTTAATAAAATACTTTGTGAGAAGTGATCAGACAATGTAGCAGAGTTTCAAAAGAGCACTTTTCTTTATCTATTTGCTCAATTGATATCCTATTTTACTATGCAACTGAGCATTCAAGCTTGAGTCTCATTACAACTTTATATTGCAAGAGCCAGTAAAGATCTCACACTCAGATGTGAATATCTCTATTTATAAAATTCAGAGAATAACAACATGGGGGCCCTAGGCCAACTGGAAAAACATATCTCAGTGCCTTCAGAAAGAGTATCAAGGAGAGAAACAAACTTTTATCCATGGGAATGATGCTCCACAGGCAGGAGCCACCATGGAGGCTTCTTCCTGGTCCAACTAGACAGTTCAAATATTCATTTTTATAGTAGCTCTTCTCCCTATCATTGAAAGTTGTAGATTCTTCCATTTCTCCAAGTCCGGTTTAATTTGTTGCATTAACTTTATATAATTATCATCTTTAATTGTTGCACATCTTGCTGTTAATTAAATCCCTAAATATTTCACTTTCTTTACTATCTGAAGATCTATCTTCTTTGTCAATTCATTTTTTTGCTCGGCTGTAAGGTTCTTAACTAATATTTTAGTTTTTCTTTATTTATTTTCAGTCCTACAACTTCTCCATATTTCTCTATTTTACCTATTAGTCTGGGGCTGGTTTCTAATGGTTTGTCTAATATAAAAACCAGGTCATCTGCAAACGCTTGTAATTTATACTTTTCTTTTTTTATTTCCATTCCTTTTATTTCTGTATCCTGTCTAATATTTCTAATTAACACTTCCAATGTTAGTATAAATAGCAGTGGGGACCATGGGCATCCTTGTCTTGTGCCTTTTTTAATATAAAAATTCTCTATCACATCCCCATTCACAATCACTTTTGCTCTCTGTGTTGTGTAAATTGCCTTGATCATATTTATAAATTTTTCACCAAAGTCCATACACTTTAATTGTTGCATCATAAATTGCCAGTTTACGTTATCAAAAGCTTTCTGGGCATCTAGAAAAATCAATGCCAATTGCTTTTCGCAGTGGACTTCATAATACTCCAATGTATCTAAGATAATTCTCACATTATTTTTAATTTGCCTTTTAGGTAAAAACCCATTTTGATCAGAGTGTATTAACTCATTCAAGAATCTTTTTTCAGTTATTATTGAAACAAATATTTTGTAGTCTGCATTTAGTAAGGATATTGGCCTATAATTCTTTATTTGTGTTAAATTTGAATCTTCTTTTGGGATTAAAGTAATATTAGCTTCCATCCATGTATGTGGTATCTTAGCTTCTAATAAAACTTCATTATACACCTCTAACATTGACAAGCTTAATGTATCTTGTAGGTTTTTGTAGATTTCTGCTGATAGACCATCTGGACCTGGTGTTTTATTATTCTTTTGTTTTTTAATCACCTCTACTAGTTCTACCATTGTTATTCGTTTGTTTAGCATATTCTTCACCATTTCAGACACTTTTGGTAAGTTATCTTTTTCCAAGTATTGTATTATTTTTTTCTCTGGGATTTTTTCATAATCATATAACTTCTTGTAAAACTCCTAAATTATCTTCTTTTTATTTTCCATTTGGTGGTGTAATATACCTTCCTCATCCTTATGTTTGCTTATCAATTTCTTCTCTTTCTCCTTCTTCAATTTATAAGCTAACCATCTTCCTGGTTTATTGGCATTTTGAAAAAAGTTTTGTTTTGCTCTTTTAATTTGTTGTGCCAATTCTTCCTTTTCCATTATATTTAGCTTATGTTTAATTAATTCCATTTGGCTTTTTAAATTCATCTTTTATGGTTCTTTTTGTAGTTCTAGTTCAAGTCTTTTGTACTTTTCTTCTAGTGTCTTTTGGTACTGCTTCTTTCTCTTATTTTTCCTCGCTATATAGGCTATAGCTAATCCCCTAATATATGCTTTTGCTATATCCCAAACATTTTGTAATGGAGTCTCTCCTTTCCTGTTCTCTTTTTTAAAAAATCCAATTTCCTTTTCCATCATCTGTATAAATTCTTTGTCTTTTAGTATAGATTGGTTCAAAGTCCATCTTATTCTTCTCTTTTGTCCCTTCCAACTAATTTTTATTGGATTATGGTCGGCCCATAAATTTGTTTCTATTTCTATCTCTTGCACACTTGTGCTTAATTCCACTGACATCCATATCATATCTATTCTAGACCAAGATTGATGTCTGTTAGAGTAAAATGTATATTGATTTTTCCCTGGGTTTATTTCTCTCCAAGTATCCTATATGCCTATTTCTTCCGCCATCTTAAAAAAAGTTCTAGGTAAAATCTTTCTTGTTTTTTTTTTACATATTTTACTACTTTTATAGTCAAGTTTTGTATCGACTATTGCATTAAAATCTCCTATGAGACAAATATTTTCATACTCTGTTTCAAGTATCTTCTTGTGAAGCTTTTTATACTGTAAAATTCTTCCTGTCCATTATTCGGCACATATATTGCTCCTAAAAGTTATGTGTTTCTGATTTAATGTCACTTCCACCATCAAAATTATCCCCTCTTCAGCTTTAAAATTTTGTTTAGCGTTTATTGTTTCTTTAATATATAATACCACCGCTCTTTTCTTTTGTTGCGATAGCGAGGCGTATAGTTTCCCCAATTTAGAATACTCCAATAATTTATTGTGGTGCTTTTTAATATGTACTTCTTGTAAAGATATTACATCTATTTTTAATCTTTGTAGTTTTATAAATATTTTTTCTTTTCCTGGGGGAATTCAGTCCATTTATATTAATTGACAGCATCTTTATTTCTTCTTGCATTGCTTCACTTATATATAGGTCTTATTCTGCTAGTTGCTCTTATTTCTCTCTGGTCCTTTGCTCTTGCTCCCTCTTGCTCTGTTCTTTTTTCTCAGCTTCACTTTCTTCTTGTTGTATACACTTTTTTTCTGTTGTTGACTCTTCTTGACCTTTGTGTTCGATTTCTCCCCTCGCTTCCTGTCCCTCATCCATGTTGAAGTGGTGATCATAGAATACCATTGCTTTACCCAGTGAATCCAGTCTGTATCTCTTTTCGTGTCAGGTAACTAGTATTCCCTCAGGTATCAGCCATCTGAAGTTTACCTCATATTTAATCAACATCGTAGTCAAAAATTTGTATTGTTTCTGTAGATCACTTACCTTCCTAGGGACCTGTTTCAAGACCACAAGGTGACAATCAGCATTTTGAGTTGGACCCAGAAGTAAATAGGTAACCAATGCAGTTCCCGCAGGAGTGGTGACATACGTGCAAATCTAGACTTGTAAAAAACCATGTGGGATACCATATTTTGAATCAATTGAAGATACTTTTCAAGGACAGCCCCATGTAGAGTGCATTGCAGTAATTGAGATGGGAGGTGGCTAGGGCATGGGTAACAGTAAGCAAGGCTTGTTGGTCCAGGAAAGGGTATAATTGATTGGACAACCTATGTTTGCACAAAATCCTTCCTGACCATGATTGCTACCTGTTTCTTGAGCAGAAGTTGTGAGTCCAGGAAAACCCCTGGATTATGTACCAAGTCCCTCTGGACAATGCAACCCCATCCAAAACCAAAGATGGCAATTCTCCATGGACCAAAGAACCCAAACCCAGAACCATTTCATCTTTCCATGGTTTAGTTTCAGCCCACTGCTCTCCTTCTAGCCCTTTAACAGCCTCCAAGCACTGTGAGAGGTAGGTCCTGGCATCACTTAACTCACATGGGCTGAGATATAGATCTGGGTATCATCAGCATACTGATGATATATAGCTCATGATGACAGATAATCTCACCCAATGGCTTCATGTAGATGTTAAACAGAAGCAGAAAAAAGTACCAAACCCTGAGGGATCCTGCAAAGCAAGAGACAAGGGCGGGACCTTTTGCTTCCTATCAATACTGACTGAGAACAGCCACAGAGAAGGAAATGAACCAGGACAATACAGTTTTGTACAAGTAACCAAGGATAAAGGGGGTTAAGACTGTATGTAGTGTTTAGGACTAGGGAAAATGAGGTTCAACCTCCGCACACACATCCAACTATGCTACTTCCCTGAGCAGTTATGGGCCAATCCATATTTAAGCCCAACCTATGTCACTGGATTCTTACTTTGGGCAAAGAAAGGAGGAAAGAATATTGTTTGTCATCTAGCTCCTGGCAGGAAAGCAGGATATAACACTTAATAGTAAAATAATGGAGATACATAGAACATAAATGGAAGAAAAATACTTGGAACCAATTATAGATTTGTAACAAACAATAATTAAGGAAGAATCAGGGGCTTGGGGGCCAATGGGTTATGCAAACTATATAATAAAAATATGTTATATCAATTATTAATCAGCATACCAAAATAATCTTTAACATTTAACATTCCAGAAATACAGTCCTATTTCAACTTATGTGAAAAATAATAAATAATGAAAAAAAGTTACTTGCAACATATAAAAAAGTAGAAAATAGGCAAGGAAACAATCGGTCCACTAACGAGAGAAGATGGCAAGGAAGTAACATGTAGTAGAGAGAAAGCAGAACTACTTAATTTATTCTTTGCATCTGTCCTCACACAAAAAGATAATGCAGCCCAACCTACCAAAAATATAACCGTAAAAGACAGACTAGGAATACAAATTAATACAAATTAAAATTAAAATAACCAAGAAAATGGTAAAATAACAGTTGTCTGCTCTAGATGAGTTCAAATCACGGGGACCTGATGGATTATATTCCAGAGTTCTGAAGAAGCTGGCAGATCTGATCTTGGAATCATTGAACCATATCTTTCAATGATTCTGGAGCACCAGGGAACTACCTGAGGACTGGAAAAGAACTGATATGGTTCCCATCTTCATAAAACAGGGGGGAAACAGATCTAGAAAACTACAGACCAATTGGTCTGACATCAATATCTGGGAAGATCCTGGAAAAGATAATCAAGCAACAGGTCTGTGAACACCTAGAAGCAAGCAAAGTTATAACCAGAAACCAACATGGGTTTGTCAAAAACAGATCATGCCCAACAAATCTTATTTCATTCTTTGACAAAGTGACTAAATTAGTGGGCCAACAAAATGCAGGTGACATAGTATACTTGAATTTCAGTAAGGCATTTGACAAAGTAGAGTACAACCTACTTCTTCATAAGCTAACAAAATGTTGGACAGACAGCATCATCACCAGATGGATTGGTAACTGGTTGACAAATCACACTCAACATGTAGTCCTTAATGGAACTATATCTACCAGCAGGAAGGAAGCAGTGGGGTAACCCAAGGTTCCATTTTAGACCCAATACTCTTCAACATCTTCATAAACAATTTAGATGAGGGAATAGAAGGGGAACTCATCAAATTTGCAGATGACACCAAATTGGCAAGAATAGCCAACACCTCAGAAGATAGGCTCAGGTTCCACATGGACTTGAACACTGCGCCCTATCTAACGAAATGAAATTCAGTGTAGAGAAAAGTAAGGTTTTACACTTAGGCAAGAAAATCTAGGTACAGATTAGGTGAAACCTGGCTTAATAGCAGTAACTGTGAGAGGGATCTTGGAGTCCTAGTGGACAATCACTTAAATATGAACCAGCTATATATATATGTGTGTGTGTGTGTGTGTGTGTGTGTGTGTGTGTGTGTGTGTGTGTGTGTGTGTGTGTTTCTGTCGAATCATCCTGGTGTATAGGAGGAAACATCACAGCTTCCTCTTTTTTTTGTCTTTCGGCCCCTCCAGGGACCATCCAGGCTGTTTCTATAGCCGACAAACTATTCTGACTGTATGTGTAACATTGTTTTGCTGATAAATGAAAATGAAGGGAGACTATTATAGATCTATTTCAAGCTATTTAGCTCTCATCAGATAGCCACCAGGGAAGAGAGCCTGTGGCCTAGAGGTTAAAGCTGCTGCCCTACAAGCAGACTGCCCAGGTTCAAATCCCAGTAAGGGTGTGGCTATTTGATGAGAGCTAAATAGCTTGAAATAGATCTATAATAGTCTCCCTTCATTTTCATTTATCAGCAAAAAAATGTTACACACACACACACACACACACACACACACACACACACAGTGTATATGTATATGTATATACATATTCACAGTATATATACAGTACATAAGCATATACACATGCAGTTGGAGAAGGCATTATCATTGTTTAAAATGTGAAGGCTGATTGCAGCTCCATCCACTAAAAAAGAAACAAAATTGAAAATCCAGAGAATGACAATAGCAGGTCTTCTTTTCCCCAACATAAACACACATACGAACAACAATAAAGGCAAGAATTCATAATTATGTAACTTGACTCTCATTTTTAAAAGAGCATTTTATGAATGTCAGAACATATTCTACCACAGGGTGCAGGTATAGTTAACCATTGTTACACTTTTGGATGGAGGGTCATGACAGCAAGACTGACAATCCCAACAGGTTAAACCAGCATTCTTGTAATTAGAGTTGCTGGCATGATTATTTAGACCAAGTTATATGGCGATCAGATTCTTGCGGTCCAGATCAGTTACACACAGTATACAAGATGAAATCTGTACAATGGAGAATAAAGTAGAACTACTGCTTCTCATGGTTTACAAACTACATTTCTCTTTCTGCAACTTAAAGCAACATTTGCCTCTTTTCTTCATTCACATGATATTGCTGACTCATTTTCACTTGTAACTTACTACTATTCCAAGATATTGTCAGCATTCCAAGTAATGCACCCATTGAAAGCAGAACTCTGAGGCAGGTAGATTCAAAGGTGGGTTCCTCCTGGTTCGGACTGGTTCGCCCAAACTGGTAATGACCTGCTGGTGACATCACAATGATGTCACGGAACCGGTTTGGTCGGTGTTGGTCTGTGGGCGCCGCCATCTTTTTTTTAAAAAAATTAATTTTTGTTTTTTTTAGAATTTTTTTTTTAATTCTGAGGGTTTTTTTTCTGCACATACACAGAAGCCGCATTTCCGGCACTGTGCATGCAGTCGCCATCTTGTTTTCGGCTTTTTGGGGGGTTGGTTTTTTTTTTTTAATTGGAATTTTTCCATGGGTATTTTTTCTTCTGCACATGCGCAGAAGCCAAGTTTCCAGCACTGTGCATGTGGTCGCCATCTGGTTTTTGGATTTTTTTGTTTGAATTTGTTTGGATTTTTTGCCACTGTGCGTGCACGTGTGCGCAAAGCGCGTGCGCCCATGAGGCATAGCCACGCAGCACGGGAGGAAGCGAACTGGCAGCGAGGTAAGTTAGAACCCACCCCTGGGTAGATTCCTCTAAGAACATGTTTATTGGATACATCATATCGGCACAACTGGTGAAAACCAACTCTGAAGGTTTCACCTAATTAAAAGAATGAAACTTCCCCCCTCCCCAGTGTCACCAGTCACATGGCCCAATGAATACAGCTGGCAGGCTCCTCTCCTCCTTCACCAGCCATCTGTTATGATGACCTTGGTTCCCACAGGAAAACTTTTTATTTTGACTGTAAGCTGGCTATTTATTCCCACCCCTCTCCTCTTCTTTCTCAGGCTTCGTGGCAACTTTGAGGCAGCACAAGATGGCTTCAGCCAGGTTCGCTTCAGAGTTGACAGATATTTTACACAATAGCATTACCATACAAGGTCATCATCATTAGCCATTCAGACGTGTCCAACCCTTGGCCACTCTATGGATCAGTACTCTCTATGTCCTTCTGTCTTGTGCTGCCTCCTTCAATCAAAAAGTACAAACCATTATATTAATCTGCCTTCTTTTTGAAAAAAGTACTTTGTATTTCTCTTTGTATGTTCATACCATTATTTTCAGGTTACTTCTTTCATTAATTTTGAATTCTGATTTTAACTTCTAGGATATTAGAAGACAAGAATCCTTCAGACTTGACAGAATGTGAACTGCTTGCTGGGACTCAGTCAGTCAATCTGATTGGCACAAAAAACATTGCAACTGTCTGGTCCCGTGCAACTCAAATCAAACACAGAGAACCCAGTTCTGTCTTTAAGGTCAACCATGACAGTAACTGGATTTGATTATTCTGTTTATTCCCTGACACAGCTTCCTTAGACTGTGAAAGCTGTGAAAATATCCCATCTAAACCTTTCTTTCAAAGCAAGAGCTTCTAACATTATCTGCTCATTTTCCCAGGTTCTCACTTCTTCTAAAGGTAGTCCATGCACTCCTGGCAGCAATAGCAACAGGCCTAAGTAGAGATCAGGAAGCAGGGCTGAGACTGCTGAAGGCCCTAGGCCTCTACTTCAGCCCCAGCACCACCAGTGCCGCTGTCAAGGAGTGCCACAGTGTAAGGTAGCCAAAAGAGCAGAGATTGGGGGTGGAGATAGGCATGTGAAAAGAGTTGAAAGTCATAAATGTGGGTGGGCTGCCCAAGCACACAAATTTTAATCATGTGACCACAGAGGCATTACAATCACTATAACTTCAGGAACTGGGCGTAAGTACCATTCCTTCAGTCCCGCCATGAGTTTAAAAAAAATAAAACTGGGAATCTAGATGTTAAGATTTTCAACCAGTGGGATAACTCCCCTTACTTTCTTGTTGCCCTTAGCTATTGCCAAGAAATACTCAAGGCTTAAGTCTACTTAACTTAAGACTATTCTGCTGTGTTTCTGTCATAAAATATGACACTAAGGAAAACACCAAACAACATTGTGCAGATATACCATAGCAAATTACAGACATACCATATCCTGCAATTTACTACTTTCTCCTAGAAAGATATTTATGAACAACTATGAATCTAGATCTATTTAAAGTTGAAAAAAAATTCAAAATAAATGTGTATAGGACTGAAGTTATTATATAGAGATTTTCACCCTGCTTCAATGTTAAGTATTACGCATGCATTCAGACATGAATAATTCCTGCATTAGAAAGGATGAGATATACCTCCCTGAAAATGAAAATATTTAGGTTTGAGCTCTTTCCCCATTTGCCCATGTTAATCCATTTTGATTTCTCTACTTTTCCTAGAATATGAATATCTATATGAGAGACCAAAATTTTTAGATACGTATTATTAAAAAACCACACATTTTAACGAAACATTCAACAAGCCTTTAAAAAGAGGCTTCCCAAAGCCTCTTTTAGCCTGATGATCTTAGAAGTTGCATGCCATAGAGGTGGAAGAGGTTAATATAGATAGCTCTAAAGCATTACACTGCAGAATGCTGCCATGCTGTTCTACTAGGGAACTGCAACAAGCGGAAAATAAATAAAATGGAACCTACAGTGCCCACTAGTAAAATATATGGTACCCCAGTTCCAGAATATAAGCTTAATGAGTGAGTGGTAAGTTAAGGAAACAAGTGGGAGTTGTAAAGAGCTGAAGCAGGGCTTAAGGAGGAATCCTTAAAAAAAATCCATCTCTTGAAGTCACTTGTCTTTAGTTCACTAGTTTGAGAAGAGCCTTTCTACTGGGAATACCTTAAGAAACAAAAACGAAGATGAACAGATATGAGCCTGCTGCCCTGACTTGCAATGCTTCTGGCACATCCGTCTTCTTCCCAGAAAAAAAACCTGGCATACAGTATATTTGCATTAAGTGCAAATTTCTACCAGTGCTTGAAGAAAAAAATAAATCAAAGTAATGGAGCAGACACACTTCAGACACAGGATAAAGATTTATCAGATCAAACAAAGGAGATGCTACCACAGGAGTTGAAAGAGGAAGCAATTCGTCATAAACAGACAAACAAAAGAGGAAGCCCAATGAACAAAATAACGATTAAAAGTAAGACCCACAAAATATATTCTGAAAGCTGGAAATCAGAAACTGTTTCAACCTCCCCAGTAGGCTCTTTGTTGTGCCTTGGCCGCGTCCGGCGCCGAGTCTGGAGAATCCGGAGGACGTGGAGCTGCTCATGGTGCAGCAGTACCAGCCTATGTGCCTGGCACCAGAGACGGCTGGTGATGAGGACTCGGTGCCAGAGCAGGACGATCTCCCAGGACCTTCTGCACCTGCGCAGCAGAGTGCTTCATCAGGAGATGAAGAACTCATGCTGGATGCCAGAGCTCGCAGAGCAGCCAGAAGACAGGACTGGCTGAGTAAGCGTCGGTCCAATCGGAGGAAGCAGTGAGGGCTAATTGGGCCACGCCCTTCAGTGCCTATATTAGGCCGGGGTAATTAGTGCTCATTGCTGAGAACAACGAATCAATGACCACGGCATATCCAGAGTTTCGTTTCTACGTCTGTTTGGGAATCTTATCAAAGACACCAGCTTCTGCCAGCCAAGTTGTTCAGATAAGAGAAGAATTAATGAGTCTTGCTTTGAACTTTTGTCTGTGTGCTATTTAACCCTCACGTAACCCAAAGAACCTTATTCCTTGAGACTTTCCGTTTGTGTTGTTTTGGACTTCTAAACCCTCTGAGTTTTACTAAGAAACTTTATTAGTAAAAGGAACCTTTTTGTTTGCCTCCCAACGACTGTGTGTGTGTGTTTCTGGGGGGTTGCGGTGCTGGGTCACAACAGTTTGTTCTCAGCCCAAACTGACCACACACAAGCCCAGATTGCATCATGGAGCAGCTTCAGGACGAGAATGCTCAACTTCGGCAGCAGCTGGCAATCATGAACGCTCAGTTAACAATGCAGCAAAATCAGTTGGCAGCTGCTCCTGCGTTGGCCCCAGCCCAACGGACACGCTGCCCGATAGCCATGCCGGATAAGTTCCATGGTGACGAGGCTATGTTCCCGGCATTCCTGGGCCAGTGCCAGCTGTTCATGTCTCTGAGGCCAGAGGATTTTCCCCACGACCGGGACAAGGTGGGGTTTGTAATTAGCCTGCTGTCTGGAAATGCAGCACGTTGGGCCACCCCTCTACTGGTCCAGAACAGTCCCCTCCTCCAGGACTTTGGGCGTTTCTGCACTCATTTGGAGGAGATGTTCGCGGATCCAATTAAGGCCCAGACAGCGTGCAGGCAATTAAGGCAGCTGAGGCAAGGCCGGAGACCACTCAGGGAGTACATCAGTGAGTTCCGTCTCCTCAGCCAAGACTCGGCCTGGAATGAGGCTGCGTTGTTGGATGCCTTCCAGGAGGGCTTGGCAGACAGCATCCAGGATGAGCTGGCACGCGTGGACATTCCTGCAACCACCCAAGAACTGGTGCGGCTCTGCTTGAAAATTGATGCCCGGTTGCAAGCGAGGAACGCATGCCGTGCTGCTCCGGCGCCTCTCGTGCCACCTGACGTCCCCGCTGT
Source organism: Diadophis punctatus similis (assembly GCA_023053685.1). Lineage (NCBI taxonomy): Eukaryota > Metazoa > Chordata > Lepidosauria > Squamata > Dipsadidae > Diadophis > Diadophis punctatus. Next base: position 109,406,588 of record JALIGW010000003.1, on the reverse strand, counting down.
TCCGGCTCCACGTTGCGCTGCTCAGGCACCTCCTGTTCCCCGTGGACTTCCGTCGGCCCCGGCTCCCTATGACGAGCCTATGGACCTTGGCGCTGTTCGGCCCCGCTTGACTGGCGTGGAAAAGGACAGACGCAGGGCAGGGGGGTTGTGTTTGTATTGCGGCGACCCGGGCCATTTCGCTCGCTCGTGCCCTAGGAAGGGTCGGGGGCCCACCGCTTCTGGTCCTGCTCCACCGTCCCAGCCATCGCCGTCGGGAAACAGCCAGCGCCCGGCCTAGCAGAGACGCTGGGTCGGGCATGCACACCGAAGGACTCCGGCTCAGCTGATGTGGATCCCGGTCCTCCGCGGCATCTGCTCTTGGACACCAAGGTCTTTATTGACCACCGGGACCGCGGCATCTCCGCACACGCTTTGGTGGACTCCGGGGCAACCACCAATTTCATTGACGAGGCGTTCGCCCAGCATCTTGCCGTTCCCCTGTGCCCCGTGGACCCGCCGATGAGGGTGGAAACAATCGATGGCCGGGTGTTGCTGTCAGGTCCGATTAAGGCCATCACGCAGCCAGTGCGCCTTTGCATTGGACGGCACGAGGAGGCCATCCAGTTTTATGTGACGTCGGGACTCCATTTCCCTTTGGTTCTCGGACTGGCGTGGCTGCGCACCCACGACCCTCAGGTTGTATGGTCCCAGAACTTCATTGCCTTCCCGAGTCTCCAGTGTGTGGACCATACGCGCCAGGTTTGCGCGGGCGCGGTACCTGACCCTCCGGACATTTCACTCCCGGCTGAGTTTGCAGACTTCGCTGATGTGTTTAGCGAAAAGGAGGCGGACCAGTTGCCCCCGCACCGGCCCTACGATTGCCCTGTGGACCTGATTCCCAACGCTCCGCTCCCTGTGGGCCGCCTCTACTCCATGTCAGAACCTGAGCTGGCCGCACTGCGGGACTTTATTGATAAAAACCTGGCCAGAGGTTTCATCCGACCCTCCTCGTTGCCCTTGTCTGCCCCCGTCCTCTTCGTCAAGAAGAAAACCGGGGACTTGCGCCTGTGCTGCGATTATCGCAAGTTGAACGCCATCACAGTGCGTAACCGGTACCCGTTGCCCCTCATCCCGGAGTTGATGGAACGCCTCCGCTCGGCGACCATCTTCACCAAATTGGACTTACGTGGCGCTTACAATTTGGTGCGTGTTCGTGAGGGGGACGAGTGGAAGACGGCGTTCGGGACCCGCTACGGTCATTTTGAGTATACGGTCATGCCGTTCGGCTTGACCAACGCTCCGGCTGTGTTCCAGCATTTCATGAACGACATCTTTAGAGATTTGCTGGACCAGTTCGTTGTCGTGTACCTGGACGATATTATGATTTATTCCACGTCCCGGAGCAGCCACATCCAACATATCCGTCAAGTCCTGCAGCGGTTGAGAGACCACCAGCTATACGCGAAATTAGAGAAATGCCAGTTTTTTCATACGACTGTGGATTTCCTGGGCCATCGGATTTCGCCAGAAGGCATTGCCATGGACCGTGGCAAGGTCGAGGCCCTGAAAACCTGGCAACCCCCACGCCGGGTGAAGGACGTTCAGCGACTCCTGGGGTTCGCAAATTATTATAGGACCTTCATCCCGGGGTTCGCCACTCTGACCGCGCCTCTCACTCGACTCCTGCAGAAACAAGTCCCTTTCCGGTGGGGCGATTCCGAACAAGAGGCGTTCAAGATCCTCACGGATGCCTTCATGCAGGAGCCGATCCTCAAGCACCCAGACCCTCACCGCCCTTTCGTTGTGGAGGCGGACACGTCCGACATTGCCGTGGGCGCCGTCTTGCTACAGACCCGGGAAGATGGCGGCCACCTCTTCCCTTGCGCTTATTATTCACGGAAATTAACCTCGTCGGAGCGCAATTATACTATCTGGGAGAAGGAGTTGCTGGCCATCAAGGCGGCTTTCGAGACCTGGTGGCACCACCTCGAGGGGGCTCGTCATCAAGTGGAGGTGCGCACAGACCACAAGAACCTGGAGTTCTTGCAGACGGCCAGGAAGCTCAACCAGCGCCAGATACGCTGGTCGTTCTTTTTCTCCCGCTTCAATTTTCGCATTACGTACATCCCGAGCGGCCGGAATCAGCAGGCGGACGCGCTGTCCCGCAAGCCGGAATACGCCCAAGCCCAGGACCCGCTGCCACCCCGGACGGTCCTGCCCGTCGAGTCCTTTGCAGCTACCCAGGATCCCGTGGACCTCCGAGGACAGATCCGGGAGGCGCAGCGACACGACGCCTACGTGGCACAACGGAGGCAGGAGATAGGGCCTGAGTCCCCTTGGACGTTTTTGGACGACCTCCTCCGTTTCCGGGACCTGCTCTACGTTCCCGCCGGTCCGCTCCGTGGCCTGATCCTGCAGCAGTGCCACGACAGCCCTGCGGCTGGCCACTTCGGCCTTTTCAAGACTCTGAACCTGGTGGCTCGGACATTTTGGTGGCCCCGATTCCGCGATGACGTCCAGGCCTATGTGACGTCTTGTGTTCGCTGTCGCCAGGCCAAGTACGCCCCTGGAGCGCCGCCGGGCCTGCTGCAGCCCTTGCCGACGCCTGAGAGACCCTGGGGGGCCGTCTCTATGGACTTCCTCATGGACTTGCCCCCGTCCGCCGGCTTCACGACCGTGTTCGTAGTGGTCGATATGCTGACCAAAATGGCACATTTCATCCCCTGTCGAGGGTTGCCGACAGCTCGCGCCACGGCCCGCATGTTTATCCAGCATGTTTTCCGCCTGCACGGTCTGCCGGATCGGGTCGTGTCGGATCGGGGAGCCCAGTTCACGGCCCAGTTCTGGAAGGGTCTGATGGCGGCCCTGGAGGTCCAAGTCTGCCTTTCGTCAGCGCATCATCCGGAGACTGATGGGGGCACTGAAAAAGTCATCGGCATCCTTGAACAGTACCTGCGCTGTTTTGTCAACCAGCAGCAGGACAACTGGGCGGAATACCTTGCTGTGGCCGAGTTTGCTTTTAACAACTCTCAGCACACCTCCACGCACGCCTCTCCGTTCCTCGCCAACTTTGGTTACCACCCCCGTTTCTTCCCGCTCACGCTCCTAGACTCTCCTGTTCCTGTGGCGGAGGAATTCCTGTCCGAGCTCCAGGCCGTTCACCAACTGGTCAAACGCTCGTTGAATAAAGCCAAGGAAGATTACAAGAGGGTCGCGGACCGCTCCCGGCGAGCAACTCCACCTCTGGCGGTCGGGGATCGCGTCTGGCTGTCCACGAAGCATCTCCCCTCCGACCGACCGGCTCGCAAGCTTGACCACCGATTCCTGGGTCCGTTCCCGGTGGAAGCGGTCATTAACCCCGAGGCCTACCGGTTGACGTTGCCTCGCTCTCTCAGGATCCACCCCGTCTTCCATCGGTCCCTCCTTGTTCCCGAACGTCCTGCCTGTCCGCTCCGCCCTCCCGCTCCGCCTCAGCCAGTGATCCGCACTCCCGCTGACCCACCCAAATACGAAGTTGCCAGTATTCGGGATTCCCGATGGATGAAGGGCCGGTTCCAGTACCTCATTGAGTGGAAGGGGTACGGCCCTGAAGACTTCACATGGGAGGATGCGACCGCCGTTCATGCTCCGGATCTGGTCCGGGCCTTCCACGCTCAATTCCCGTCCCGGCCGCATCCGGACCGACAGACCCGGGGGAAGGGCCCTGCGGTGAGGGATAGTGTTGTGCCTTGGCCGCGTCCGGCGCCGAGTCTGGAGGATCCGGAGGACGTGGAGCCGCTCATGGTGCAGCAGTACCAGCCTATGTGCCTGGCACCAGAGACGGCTGGTGATGAGGACTCGGTGCCAGAGCAGGACGATCTCCCAGGACCTTCTGCACCTGCGCAGCAGAGTGCTTCATCAGGAGATGAAGAACTCATGCTGGATGCCAGAGCTCGCAGAGCAGCCAGAAGACAGGACTGGCTGAGTAAGCGTCGGTCCAATCGGAGGAAGCAGTGAGGGCTAATTGGGCCACGCCCTTCAGTGCCTATATTAGGCCGGGGTAATTAGTGCTCATTGCTGAGAACAACGAATCAATGACCACGGCATATCCAGAGTTTCGTTTCTACGTCTGTTTGGGAATCTTATCGAAGACACCAGCTTCTGCCAGCTTTATTCCAGGAAGCCAGCCAAGTTGTTCAGATAAGAGAAGAATTAATGAGTCTTGCTTTGAACTTTTGTCTGTGTGCTATTTAACCCTCACGTAACCCAAAGAACCTTATTCCTTGAGACTTTCCGTTTGTGTTGTTTTGGACTTCTAAACCCTCTGAGTTTTATTAAGAAACTTTATTAGTAAAAGGAACCTTTTTGTTTGCCTCCCAACGACTGTGTGTGTGTGTTTCTGGGGGGTTGCGGTGCTGGGTCACAACACTCTTAGACTTTGAGGAAGAAAAGATGATACTGCAAAACTTGATGTAGAACAGCGGATCCAGCAGTATCTTGCAGGAAGACAAAAAGGAGAAACCTCACAGTTGATGACCACATGGAACCCCAAAAAGTATGTCCTGACAGAGCCATGCGCTCATAACTGTGCTGCTTGCCAGGCAGAAGCATCAATTTGGAACATGACAGCACAATTTCTCATAGTCACAAAAGATTCTGACACTAACCTTTTTGCTGCTAACAGAATAAAATTATTGCTCCTACAGAAAAGCATTTACACTTTTTTAAAGTTTTTTTAATCCCGCTTTTTTTATATAAATAACTCAAGGTAACGAACATACCATGGAATCTTTCCTAAAAGATACATAAAGATGGGAGTTGGGCGGCATACAAATCTATTAAATAAATAAATAAATAAATGTCGTCCCTAAATTTAATTTGTCACCTCATCCTCACAATTCAACATATTAAAAAGAAAAATTGCTCTCTTTTAATTCACAGATTTAAAACCCATATCATGACTAATGTATCTATTTGTCATATTCATAAGCACTTTGTATAATGAGTAGAAAGATAATTTACCTTTATGTCAAGAGGGTACCCATCATTACACAGGATGTTCTTATTGCTATTTGTATTTTAAGTGCTTTTTTATTACCTTAGATTTTATGTCAGGCACGCGGTGGCTCAGTGGTTAAGACATTGGGCTTGTAGGCTATAAACCTGATAACCCGGTTTCGAGACCCGAGCACCACACATCAGGTAAGCTCCGGTCCTCACCCCAGCTCCTGCCCACCTAGCAGTTCTAAAGCATGCAAATGCAAGTAGATAAATAGGTAACAGTGGGAAAGTAACAGCGCTTCGGGACATCATGCTGGCCACATGACCACGGAAATGTCAATGGCCTTGAAACAAAGATGAGCATCACCCTCTATAGTCAGCTACGGCTACCAGAGTAAAATCCGCAGGGACTCTGATATTTTATGTCAGAAATTAGTCTGTGTCAGGCATTTCTCCTTTTAGCTTTGACCCCTTTTGTGAGTGGATTTCTATTCCTGGATAACTAAGCCAGAGAGAAGATGGTATTCGTTTTGTGAGAGTCTGTGGTATGACTATTGCTTTGCAGGTATTAAGATCATGAACAAGGTTTTCTTAGGTCCATCTGGCACACTTTGAAGCTTTGGGGTGGGAAAAGGATAATCCTGAGGCTCATATACCTTGCATGAGCTTGATGGACAGTGATTCAGAAAGGCCTTTACCAATGGTTGAAAGGTATATAGTAGACAGATAAGGAAGCAGGCAACACATTACTTCTCTCTCAGCACTAGGCAAGGCTCATCCTCAGAGAAGATAGATATAGTCCCATAAGCAGCCCCTTTAATGCAACTTGGTTGCAAATTTCTGATATTTTTGTTTTATTAAATTGATGGCTCTATCAACCATGCCTGGAGCTTGTGAAATGAGATTGTCTCAGAAATACCTAAATCATAGTTTGACTAAGAACCAAAATGTCCCCAAACTACAAATGTCACACTTTTTTTCTAATTATTCAACTCAGGTAGTAGACATATTGTATTTTTTAAAAATCATGTCTTTATATGCTAATAAGGCACTGGTGTGCTTTGCAGATTAAATGCTTAGAGAAATAGTCAGAGCTTTTCCCCCAACCTGTAGCAGCCAAAGCTAATGTGCTCCTCCTATGAAGCTGCAAGAAAAACACTTTTGGCTTGGACTGATAATCAATAAAAAACGAACACGTACCATCCCCACCCCCAGTTTAGGATGTCTAAAGTGGCTGCAAAGAAAATCACCAGACACACTGCTTGGATTAACTTTCTGATATGAACAGATGCAGGCCTGGGAACAGCAACTCACAGAATGCTCTAATTTAGTCAGAATGTAGTTGCTAAGTAGCATAGCGGAACCAAGGGGATAAAGCTGGCAAAGAGGAGCATGAATACGGGAATGGAGAAAAGCAACATCACTACATCTAACCAACTAGAGAGTTCCAACTTAAATCCAGAGATTTTTTTAAAAATGAACCGATTATCTAGTGCAGTGATGGCGAACCTTTTTTTCCTCAGGTGCCGAAATAGTGCGCGCTCGCGCTATCGCACACGCGTGCGTGCCCACACCCATAATTCAAAGCCCCCCACTTGCCTCACCCCCCTGCGCATGCATGCATGACCCCCCACTTCCCTGTTTCCCGACTTCCAGTGGGCCCAGTAGGCCCGTTTTTTGCCCTCCCCAGGCTCCAGAGGCTTTCTTAGAGCTTGGGGAGGGCGAAAACGCTCCCCCCGCCACCCCGGAGGCCCTCCGGAGGCCAAAATCGCCCTCCCAGAGCCTTCACGCGAGCCAAAAATCAGCTGGCGTGCATGCACATGCGTGTTGGAGCTGAGCTAGGGCAACAGCTCGCGTGCCGGCAGATATGGCTCCGCGTGCCACCTGTGGCACCCGTGCCATAGGTTTGCCATCACTGATCTAGTGTATATTACATTCCTTTTAATGATAAGCCTGAACTGAATGGAAGACAGTTTAATTAAAATTAATACTGCAAAACTTTATGCCTTGATTGTATATCACTTCAAAAAAGATACAGAACTCACAAAATGGCAAATATAATTTTGGTCTATTTTGAAGAAAGGAGATTAGAAATTTTTTTGTAAACATCTGTTAGAAATACTTAGCTTTAAAAAACTAAATGGAAGTAGCACCGCCATCTAGTGTTGACATATAAACCAAACATTCATTCTGTTATGATGCCATTCAAACAATTTATGTTAACAAATAACTTCATAAACAATGTTTTATTTAAATATTTATTTGTTTTTAGTGTGTATAGTTTTCTCTGGCCACTTGTACAAGAGAAATTAAAATGTAATTACTATTCAAAATGTAATACAATTCAAAAAATAATATCTAAATAATAGATAGTACAGGAGCACTGAAATCCAATAAAACTGTCAAATAATATTCATGGGAAATTAAAACTGTTTTAGTCTAGCACTAGAATTATATCAAAGTAGGTGTCAGATCAGCATTCCTAGGAACAATATTTTATATTGGAGGTGTCTCATTTTGGAAGTGGCTAGGAGACTAGTAGAAGATCCCACCTCCACCCCATATACCCATTGGTTCTTTGATCACTTTGTTGTATAGAATAGAATAGAATAGAATAGAATAGAATAGAATAGAATAGAATAGAATAGAATAGAATAGAATAGAATAGAATAGAATTCTTTATTGGCCAAGTGTGATTGGACACACAAGGAATTTGTTAACTTACACAAGGAATTTGTTAACTTATGGTTTGATTTTGCTACCCAATGTTTTAATTTTTGATGCTTTGTTTTATATCATTAACTATAACATTGTAAGCCCCCATATTTGATAGGTGGCATATAAATTTAATAAATATACATTTTGGGTTACTACCAGAAGGAAGTTGTAATCAGCAATCTTTAACCAAAGTTTGCACTAAGTACACTTTCTGGTCTACTCAAATAGGGTATTATGGTAATCTCCCTTGGAAATTAGTACAGGGGAGTGCTCAAAGCATGCTTCATTTTTCTGCAGTTAAATAATCAAAATCTTGAAGAAACACACAAAACATCTGTGCTTTTTCTGTGGTTATTGAGGCTCACCAACACATTCAGTGATTTCAGATCTATGCAAAAAATTCTAGTCAATGTAGATTAGTGAAATCTGAGCAGTCAAGGTAAGTAAATTCAAGGTGAGCATCAAATGAAAAAGGCAACTGGAATAAATCCCCTGGCCAGTTTTGAATGTGTCCTATTGAGTCAAGCTTTCCTGACTAGGATAACAATGAAGAAAAGGATATTTGTCTCAGCAACTTTCTAAACCCAATTCAAAACTTCAGGCTATTGGATCTGTAATGAAATCATATCAGTGGAGGAACTACAGGTAGCTCTCAACTCACAACTGATTGCTTAACAACCATTCAAACTACCATGGATTTGAAAAAAGTTACAACCCATCCTCAAAGTTACAACCACCCTCATGGTCACGTAATTGCATTTTGGGTACTTGGCAACCAGCTTGAATTTATGACCAGTTGTAGTGTCCTGCAGTCTTATGACTGCATTTTGTGACTTTTTTGCCATTTGCAAAAACACCCATTGGGTTCTTAAGAGCATGTACTTCCCTTAATAACCACGGAGACTTAATGACAGTGATAACAATGGTTGTAAAATCCAATCCAATCACAAGTTGCCTCAACTTACAACCACAACGACTTAGAACCACAATTCCAGTTCCAATTGTGATTATAAGTCAAATAATATCTGTAATTAAATTGTTAATTGAATCTAGTCATTTGATTTTGGGGTCTGAGATTTCTGTATGGTTAGATAGATGAAGGTTTTGTAGGGAGTTCATTTGCTGCTAGGGATTGCTAGTAAGGCCTTAAATATATAGAACAGACTATTCTTCTGTAGATGAAGTGGTACTAGTCTCATCTTTATTGGGGGAACTTATTGGGCTGAGGTTACAAAACAATCATGTTTAAATGACTAAATGGCTTGACTCATTGCTATTTTTATCTGAGAAATCAAATGAAGTACAAAGCACAAAGATTATTCCAACTGCTATGTTCTTAAACAACAACTTTGAATTCTCTTAATGTTCCATCTATTCTACCCCACATTTCTCAGGTGGTTTTATTTCTTAGCAAAAGAAGAAAAATTAATGAATCGGTAAAGTAAAAAGAACTGGAAGTCTGCAGTTTGTTTTTACATAAAAGTCAACTGTTGGACTCACCTAATTCTCCTGCAACAGCTACACTGCTACCTTGCTGGTAAAAGGGATGAGCAATGAGGTTTGAGGCCACCTAGGCACTTGCAAACCCCGGCAGGTGTGCCTCAGAGCTGCCATTTCCTTTCATCGTATTGGGAGCAGGAAGAAAGTAGATCAGCCTGAAAAAAATGAAAAAGATGAAGCAGAGCCATCAGTCCACACTGAGGCTGGCCTACCACTCTGAGACAGTTGTTACAATCAGATCATGATTGTGTGAACACTTACATGTAAGATACCAAAGCCAGGGATTGGGGCTTCTACTGCTAAACAGGGGGCATGTCTGTCAAACAATCAGGTCACCAATCACAGATGGACTGCAGGAGAAGCTTCTTTTTGGTCTTGCTCCGGATACTTTGTATGATAAAACTGAAAAATGTTGCAGAAGGACATTTTCATTTTACAACTTTTGCCTTCCTCTCAATACACTGCAGAAGCAAAAGCAAACTGCGAAATGACCCAGGAGAAATAGGCTAGTTTAGCCAACAGGATGCAGAACTTGGGAAGATCATTCTTGTGTTCTCTCCCCTTAAGAAACTGAGAAAGGATGTAAGAAGGTAAGAACCCTAAAGTACAATGTATAGATAAATACACATATAGGACACATACCAGAAAGAAAGGAAAATAAATACTATTTCATAAACCAAAAATGATGTTTAAATACTACCGTATGTGTCAATCTTAATGTCAGAAGAGAATCCCATTATTGACTGGAACAATTATCGTAACCTATCTCAAAAGCAGTTCCATTATGATAACAAAAAAAAACCCTAACTTTTATCAGGCAAAAGTTCCTTCTTCAATTTACAGGCATACATATTGCATTAATTGAATAGCTGGGATTAAATATCAAACTAATATCTTTGTTCAACAAGCCATAATGGCCTGTTTCACATATAATACTATAAATGATAATCCATAAAATGGTTGGATTTCATATCACATTAAGCCAACAGCAAACAAATTACCTTATTGCTTAGATTATCTTTTGCTTACTGGGAATAATTACCATTTGGAAGTCTATGGAGATTCTCAGTCATCCAGATCATGATTGTCCCAAAGGTGCTTTTTCAAGAGGCAACTGAACTTTCTTTGTTTTTTTCTTGAAGACGTTTCGCTTCTCATTCAAGAACCAGAACTGAAGAAGCTTCTTGAATGAGAAGTGAAACGTCTTCAAGAAAAAATAAAGTCCAGATCTCTATAGGTTTCTTAAATGTTCAAAGAATGGAGACTAATGCATTTGGCTCTTGAAAGTGGGCATTCCACATCCTGAAACAAAACAGGAATGAGAAATACGTTGTTGGGGAATTCTAGGAGTTGAAGTCCACCCTCCTGAAAGTTGCTGATAATAGTCCACCCTCCTGAAAGTTGCTGATAAAGGTTTTAGATAATCAGGCCCTAAGCCTTTTAGGGTGTCAAAAGTTAGTACCAACACCATAAATTGGGCCCAGTAAGCAACTGGCAGCCAGGGAAGATTTTTTTAGACCAGCCAATTATACCCTCTTGTATTTTGCATCAGTTAGGAAAGTATTTCATCCATTTTGCACTAACCTCCAAATAGCTTTTTTAAGGCTACTTTTCAAATATATGTCACAATATTCAGAACCAGGATATAATAAAATTAGTTTGTTTGATCTATAAATGGTTTCTTAGAAATAGAATAGTTTTAAGTTTGGAAAGGGAAATCTTCTTTAAAGTAGAATGTATTAATTTTTTTTTTAAAAAAATAGAATAGCAATACCAATAACTTCAAGTTAGGAATGGGAAGTCTAGGAACCTGCACAATGGTATCAGGTTCAGACAAATGGAGACACTTTCATAACTGGAGGAATTGGCTCGATCTCTTTCTTGCTTTTATTTTCCATGATAGTGATAATATACAACCACCAGTTTTCCTTCAAAAAAATGAAAGGGGCTAGAGACATCACTCAAAAATTACTATTAAAAATAGAAGTGTGGTATAATAAATCAAAAATCAATTTCAGACATTAAGAAAACCAGTTCAATATATACAAAATTCATATGGGATGACAAAACAATCCAATAGATACACACATTTAAAAGCAATATAAACAATAAAACACTAAAAACATGCAGATTAAATTTATCAAATTAATTTATGTATTTAGTAATTTATCAAACTAACGAGCCTTTCTCCCCTGGGAGAAGTCACTAGGGGTTTCATGTGATTTCATTCAAACTTCAGGCACCACCTAATACTAACCTTTGCACTGGGGGTAATATTTACATGTTTTGATTGAAACTAGAGTGGTGTAAGATAGATGTTATATGCCATGAGATGGGCAGCATATAATTTTTTTACAAAATAAAAAAATAATGAATTATATTGTGAAATGTTCATATTTTTTGCAGTTCTGATGCAGGGTTCCATGAGACTTAAAAAATATTTTAAAGGGTTTCTATAGGGTAAAATTTTTGAGAAAGGCTGATTTAGACTACAAAAAGTAAAACAAAAACTAAAGTACTAATATTACCATCATAAAGGCACACTATTGTTAAACTATATAGATACAATATAAAATAAAATATTGAACATAATGTTAATGAGATTTACTGAATTGTACTACTGAATACTAAATTGTAAAACACAGAAAAATGGTTAAAATTTAGCATTATTAGCATAGATCTGTGAACTTTATAACTCTAAAAGAAGATATTAAGATTAACATTACGACTATACCAGCCATAACATAGTAAAGATCAATACCAATTTAAAATTAAATCCCAGTTGACTTAGACCTTGTCACACATATCACAAAGCATAAGTATAGCTAGAATCTCCCTCTGATCTTCCATCACTTGCTAGCAATTAATTACAGCTTTATAAACTGCAGGGCAACCCTCTAGCAACTTTATTAGTTGGATTATAATATAGTCTCAAAATGTACATCCTGGGAAGAGCATTTTGAATGTTCCTGTAAAACGTACACTAAAAAAGAACATGTTCAATAGAATCAGTTTCTCCAGTCAGATACAAAATCTTATCTTTCCTCAAAAACAGTCAACTCTGCAAACATAAAGGCCCTTCTGTATTTAGACACTAGGATAATCCACAGATGCTACTATATACCTGCAGCTGTCAATAATAGGGACACTTGGAACCCTGCTTAGATAATTTTGATATTTTGTGCTTTGACTCAGCTGACTTGATCAAATTCCAGGGAGAGTAGACAGTAAGGCAAAAGTCCAACAGAACTTAAAGAATAGCTTCCAAGCAGACTGAAATGCATCCTCCAAAGTTGAGGAGGATAGGCCCAGAAAGAAAAATGATAGTTTAGTTAGTAATTTAGTGTAAGATATCAATTCACACTAGCCTCTGTAGATAGGCTGGAATTCATGACACCAAGAAGTAAATGGAATGAGATTGAAGTTGCTCCAATGAGCTAAAGGCAATGTGTAGATCCAACTACAATAGCTTTTTTGCTTTGACTTTTGGTTTGGCATCACTGCGGGACAGTCGTAGGGAGCTGAGCTCTGCAAACCTTGGCTGAACCATCCTCGTTGGAGGGCCCTTAAGGGGCTAAAGCAGGGGTCTGCAACCTTAAACACTCAAAGAGCCATTTCTACCTGTTTCCCACAGAAAAAAAACCACAGAGAGCCACAAAATGTGGGTGCGCGTGGGCAACTCATCACTCCCACCCAGTCACATGACTCCCACAGCCATGCCTACCCAGATTTTTTGGCTCCCAGTGTTTTCTGTGTGAAATGGGTCTCTCTCTCTCTCCCTCTCTCCCTCCATTTCTGTTTTTCTCTCTTTTTCCTTTCCCTCTCTCTCTCTTTCTTTTTCTTTCTTTCTTTCTTTCTTTCTTTCTTTCTTTCTTTCTTTCTTTCTTTCTTTCTTTCTTTCTTTCTTTCTTTCTTTCTTTCTTTCTTTCTTTCTTTCTTTCTTTCTTTCTTTCTTTTCTTTCTTTCTCTTTCTTCCTTTCTCTCCCCCTTCTCTCTCTCATTTGTTTCCCTCTCTTTTCCCTCTCTCATTCTCTCCCTCCAGCTCTCTCTCATTTCTCTCTCCCCCTTCTCTCTCCGTCATTTGTTTCTCTCTTTTCCTCTCTCTCATTCTCTCCATCCATCATTTTTTCATTTCTCTCTCTCTCTCTCTTTCTCCACATTTCTCTCTCTCTCTCTCATCTCGCTTGCTCGTGCGCGCACAAGCAGGATACCCTCCTGGGCCAGGATCACAACGGCGGCAGCGACTCCTCCCGCTGCCACCACTGCGCACTCAGGTGAGTAGCCGGCCACGCTGCGCAGGAGAGCCGGAGCTCTTCCCTCCCTGCATCCAGTGGCAGCAGCTGCTCCTTCCCATTCCCCTCCTTCCTGAGCTGACATGAATGGGACCATGGCTGGCGCTGAGTTTCCCGCGAAGGATGCGGAATCACAAAAAGCAGCCGATCGCAGGCAGTGCAGAGAAAATGCTAGGGGTGCTTCAGCCACACGGCTCTGCAGACAGGCTTGCACCTTCTCGGGGAGGAAAGCAGATGGGGTGACCGGGTCAGGCCAGTGTTTCAGGGTGGAGAGCAGTTCGCACAACCGGGTCGGCAGGAAACTGCAGAAGAGGGGTCAAAGAGCCACATGTGGCTCTGGAGCTGCGGGTCAGCAACACCCGGTCTAAAGTCACCCTGAAGGAGTGACGAAGAAAGGAGGGATGTCTTGCAGGTCATGGAGAGTGGTAGGTCTCCTGCTTGATCTGAGGCTCCCGCCCATCCAATAACGAAGAGGAGAGGCGGCCATTATGGCTGCCGTGAAGCTGGGATAACCGAAGAAAGAAATGTGCTGGAGCGGTTCATGAACAGTGGACTGGAACTGGGTGAGGTGATTTTCAACTTCTATACTAGAGATCTAATCCCAAAGAAAAGAAACTCCGAAAAGATAGACTCTTTAAAGTGGTAAAAAAGCGCTGAACAAACACTTAGAGAAAGATTACAGACCCAAAAGAAAGTGAAATCTAAGGGAGAATATAAAAATTTTAAAATACAGAAAGACTGGCCTTGAATATTCTATTGGTAATATCTTGAAAAGGCATTTTAAAATGGTGGAAATATTTGGTTGATTATTGGAATAAATTGCTTGAAGAAAATAGGAACAGATTTTCAGCTGTTAGATTGGGTGCAACCTTGAAATGCTATGCGATGGTGCCATCCACTGGTGAAAGAATATACATTATATTTTTACAAGGCTGGGAATGTTCTTGAAATAATCTGAGGATTGATAAAAGAGAGTGGAGACAAACAACACTTGGAAGACTGCCCTTTGGCATATTCTTTTATATCTATCTGCTTCACAGCTAAGGAGGAATAAATTCTGAGACTTTTGAAGATTGCTAACTAGAGTGGCTTACAAATACCTGGAATTATCATTGTAATTAAAGAGTTGACTATGTGGCTTACGAAGACATGGGGAAAGCTGATGGATCACCTAGGATTATAATTGTTGTCTGATAACTGCATAAAGAGGTGAAAGAACGGGAAAAATTTAAAAGACTTTTTGGAGAACTTGGAAGGAGTAAACGGAATGGTCGAGGACTATAAAGAACTATAAATATTGTGCATCCTGAGGAATAATTTTGGGACTGAGTAAATTGTTTTTATACTGGCTTTTGATGTTATAGACAACCAAGAGTTTGGAACCTTGGTAGATTATTGAGTAACCTTTTGACTCATCAAAATAAGACAAGAGGGAAAAATAAGTATATTTCAAAAAGAAATATTATTGATATTTCAAAGTATTCATGACACTATAACAAAGAACCACAGGAAGATAAAGGATTTGATACATGACATATTTGTGAGACCAGAAAATGTTCAGCAAATGACAATGAAAAATGAACCGGAAACCCAGGAAATAGAGGAGAAAATAGAAAAAACAGAGGAAAGGATAGAGCAGATAAAACAACAAATGAATCCAAAAGACAAGGAGAAGAAAGAAATAATTAAAATGGATGAAATAGATCAGGCAAATTATACATTAAGAGATCAAAAAATAGATCTGGATAAACAGAAAGACATTCCTGAAGTGAGGATAGAGACACTGATAGGCGTAGTGAAAGTTTGGCAGTGAGAGGTAGAGATAGAGATAGAGATAAAGAAAACATTTAGATCAAATATGAATGATGTATGGAGATACAAAATCCCAAGGGAGGAGTATGGAAAACATGCCAAAAATCAACAAGAATTGAAATACTAAAATGGAGAAGAGCTGATGGATAGAAATAGAATACCTACTAATATAAAATTTGTTCTATTAAGAATTAGAATAGAGGTAGAAATTAGAAAGGGGAGAAATATTATTATGCATATTCCTATATAATATTTTAAAATCAGTATGTAGATGAAAGGATAAGAAGTTGAAAGATGATTGTATTATGTACACTTAAACAACATTATTATGATTATTAGTATGTATTAAAATATTGAATAATTAAATGATGAAGGATTATATACATGGTGGAGCAAATACTATAATGTTAACAACTTTAATTGTAATATTTATAATGTTATTATAATGATGTATGATTAATATCATGGTAATTGAAGTCCCCCATTGAAGAGGGTACCAACTTCTTCCATAACTTACCTCAATTAATACAATCAAATGCTGATTGATTTATTTATTTTGGTTTTCTTATATGCAGCCCAACTCCCAAGGGACTCAGGGCGGCGTACAGCAGAGAAAATTCAATAAATTCAATAAAGACTGATATAGGGAAAGTGTAAGAGAAGCAGAATGTTTCACTGTTAAATGAGGGAGAAGTGTAATTGGGTAATGGTAGATCAACTCTCCTTGAAACCAGCCTATTCCTCTGCCAGAAGAGTCTCCTGTTATAGGCAACCTCTCCATTTGCAGCATACAGTATGTGTCTGGCACAGAGCTTGGTAGCTGTGTTAAGCAAATAATTTCTTGGGGCATCTTTCCTCCCATTTTTCAAACTGCATGCCCCAATCCTTAGGAATGCAACTACGGTATACAGTTCATTTTACGTTCAAAGTTACACGGCACTGAAAGAAGTTACTTATGACCATTTTTCACACTTACAATCGTTGCAGCATCTCCATGGTCACATGATCCAAATCCAGATGCTTGGCAACTGACTCATGTATGCCCAGGGTCATGTGATCACCTTTTGCAATCTTCTGACAAGCAAAGTCAATGGGGCAGCCAGATTCATTTAACAACCATGTTACTAACAACTGCAGTGATTCACTTAACAACTCTGGCAGGAAAGGTTGTAAAATGGGGCAAAATTAACTAAACAAGTGTTTCATTTAGCAACAGAATGTTTGGGCTCAATTGCAGTCATAGATCGAGGACTACCTGTACTTATCTGTATATGAAAATAATAAAGCCAGTGTTAACTGCCCACCAAGTTATATTATTCTTAACTAATTCAGATTGTATTAAAAAAAACTGCTTGGCACTTTCCCTGGTCATAACTCTTTTGCTGGGAGCCAAAATGGTAGGTCCTCAACCCCCAGGCTGTGGCCTGGTATTGGCCCATGGCCCACTGGTAACTGGGCCACACACATTGCAGGTGAGTGCAAATGAGTGCACGAAACTCCATTTGCACAAATCGTGCTTCACATATGAGCCTGCTTGCCCACAACTTGCCCGCAACCACCCCTCTCCCCCCCCAACCCCGCTGCTGCCACGGCCACCACCAATCTACAGAGCCAGAAAGGTTGGGGACCACTGCTCTAAAGAACACCTTCACCTGTTTTGATCTTGGCCTTTGGGGACGATCAAGTATAGCAATCCATTAATAGTGCAGACCATGAAAATACCATTATTCCCCAATCATACAAAAACATGGAAAAAAAGGCAGTACATATTACTTTAATAAAATTCACACACTAGGTTTCCAATGGTGATTCTCACAGGCCTATCTAATGTATACTCATATACACACTCTTTTAGGCAGGCACAATAAGCTAAATCCACTAGACGGGTTTTCCATTTTACACAAAATAATTTGAAACTCATCTCTTTCATCCAAAGGTACTGCCAACTTTAAGTTTGCATTCTGCTTCTCAGAGTCCTATTTTCCAGATCTCTCAATGTCTCTGGACGTTCATTGCTGCTATTGAAAAATGTTTTTGTACCTTAATTGCCATTCAATTAAGAGGCTATTCTTAGGAAGGATAGCTGCCAGGGAGACATTCTCTCCTCACAGACTGCAATCATCACAACGTGTTTCTCCCAATGATAAAGGAAAGGAAAACCTGATAACATGTTTTCTAAGTCAGAGGGAAGATTTTTAGGGGAACCTGGTACCCTGGGAAAATTGATCTTGTTCTCTGTGTGAAGTGATGTTATCTGGAAATCACTCATTCTGCTGCATGGTAATTAAACTTGTGGAAGAAACCCCTTCCATTGGAAGTAAAAAGAGAAATGTGTTTGCTGTCTTCTTTAAAAAATAATTAATAACACTGTTCTACAAATTTACAATTTTTGTTAGTTTCAGAAATGAAATGTGCCATTTCTTAATGAATTTCACATGCTGAATTCAAATATAATAATGAAATTTGTTAGTTGGCTCTAGTTTTCATGCAACGGACATTTTACATTTTCCAACTACAGGTAATAGGCAAATAATGCACCAAAACTTAATACGTATATATAAACCCGTATATTTTTATTAAAATTAAGTGAATTATATTCACAACAGTGAATACATGAAATAATCTATTGTATATGTTTATCAAGAAAAACTAAATTAGTAAACAAGTTTAAAATGTTCAAAAGTTTAAATTTCTCATTAATCTTGCCTTCAGTTTGTGTCCCTTTTGCTTCTCTTGACTTTTCTTTTGTATTCAAGGAAAGGATTGTCTCTTACAATTGTCCAACAGTAGTCTGCAAGCATTGATGGGCTCCATTTACCTTGATATCTTTTTTCCATAGCTGCAACGTCTTGATGGAAGTGCTCCCCATGCTCGTCACTCACTGCCCCACAATTTGATGGAAAGAAATTCAGATGAGAGTGTAGAAAATGAATTTTTAAGGACATGTTACAACCAAGATTTTTGTAGGCTTGGATGAGTTTTTCAACCACTTCCTTGTAGTTTGCTGCTTTATTGTTTCCAAGAAAATTTGATGTCACTGACATGAATGCTATCCACGCAGTCTTTTCCTTGCCATGCAACAGAGAAGAAAACTCATCATTGTTAATAAGTTCACAGATCTGTGGGCCAACAAAAATTCCTTGGTATCTCCTTCCTATTTTTGCAGAACTAAGCGATGGAAATTTACTTATCAGGTACATGAAAGCGAACATCACCTGCCAGGAGATTCCATTGCTTTAGTCTTGAACCTAAAACCTTTGCCTTGTTCTTCGGAAGATCCAGATCTCTTATTAGGTCATTCAATTCCATTTGTATTATGAGGTGCGGTTCAGCAGATGTGGATGGCAGATAATCCGGGTCATGTAAGGCTGTTGGTTCATCACTATAAGCTTCCTGAGGTTCTTCCTCACTGGACTCAACTACGAAAGATTCAGGCGCTTTTGGAATCGGTAGTCCTTCTCCATGAAGTACTGGACGTATTGCTGATGGAATGTTTGGATACTGCACAAACAACTTTTTTTTCTTAGTAAGACCTTTCTCAATTGGAGGCACCATACAAAAAATAACAATTACTGGCATGATCTGTTGGTTCTCTCCAAATCATTGGCACTGCGAAAGGTTTATTCCCATTCAACCATTGGACAAGTCTCGATCCACATGAATTACAGCATATGTGTGGCGCCCAGTTTTTGTTCTGGTCTCCTATTTTGCAACCGAAATACAAGTTGTAGGCTTTCTTAATCACGGTTGTGATCCTTTGTTTTTGGGATGCAAAAGTAACTTCAGCGCAAATATAGCCGAAATTATCTGCTATATTTAAACAGGTTTGAGGCATAACTAAATTTACTAGCATAAAACAATGTTTAAAGACGCTGTCTAACTCACCAAGCAACAGATACTGTGACTTTTATAGAATTTGGTGACGTAATATTAGCTAATATTGCATCATCTTGGTAAGCGTAGCGGTTTTCTATTGGTCACCAATACTCACTATGTAATCTATGGTGTAAGTTGCATCATGCATTTTATAAACCTTACTTCATTAGTTGGTTGCTAATATCATGGAAACTAGAGCCAATATACATTTTTAAATGTTATTTTCATTTTTAGCACCCCAAAATTATGTAAGAACAGCTGTTTTCATGCTCGCAACTTTTTACCTGTAGAACAGTGTTATTTGTTCTATTATAGTTAGGTTTTGTTTATTTATTTGCGTTATTTGTTTTTTATTATTTATTTGTCTGTTATATGCATCCACGTTTCTTCTACTTTTTACAATTGTATAAAATGATGCAAATAACAAATTCATCAAACATTTAGTGAATGATTCAACATTGAGCTGGAAGTAAGACAAAGTTGTGTAATGTCCCCATGGTTACTGAATGTGTTTATCGATTAATGCATAATGAACTCTAGTGGTGACTTTATGGACAATGAATATGTGGGTTTTTGTTATGTAGGTGATGCTGTGCAATGGCTGAGAGTACATGAATGATTAGTAATGAATGCTAGATAAAGTGTATGATGCAATTAAAAACATTGATCTGAAAATGACTACATTGAAGAAAGATGAGTATAACAGGGGATCCTAAACGAACAATTACAACTTATTATACATAACTGGCAAAAAACTAGGCATCATCCAAACGGCATCCTGATGCGGGTCTAGGACAGTTCGCCTCCTCCACTCTGCCACACCTGTTTTGTCCCCAGCCTTCCGCCCCCAAACAATCCGGCTCTGCCTTTTCTCCTTGGCCCCTTAGCCTAACGGGCCAAAAAGCCAGTTCACCCCGGGCTTTTGGGCGCACGGGACACTTTGCCCCCAGCCAATCAGAGGAGCAAGAATCCCACCCCCTTGGAAGCAGCCTTTTTAGGAGAAGGAACGGGGGACAAGTCTTCCCTCTCTTGCTTAAAAGAGACACGTTTTTCAGAGGGTCCCAATGAAGGAAAGGGGAGGGAAGAAGAGTGCTTCTAGCTGGACTCCCTCTCTTGCTTAAAAGAGACACGTTTTTCAGAGGGTCCCAATGAAGGAAAGGGGAGGGAGGAAGAGTGCTTCTAGCTGGACTCCCTCTCTTGCTTAAAAGAGACACATTTTTCACAGGGTCCCAATGAAGGAAAGGGGAGGGAGGAAGAGTGCTTCTAGCTGGCCTCAATGAGATTCCCTCTCTTGCTTAAAAGAGACACGTTTTTCAGAGGGTCCCAATGAAGGAAAGAGGTGAAATGAATCTTTTCCTGGAACTCTGACATTGCCAAAATAAACTGCATTATAATTCTAATGTATAAGATATTTATTTTGATTCAAAAATAGTTAATCACATTTTGGCTATATAAAAGAGATGTTGCTTCGTCATGAAGCAGAGAACAAAAGAGAGGAAGGAATGTACACATGCGTACTAGGAACATTAATCACGTGCTCAGGAATGAACCATTATATTTGATAGGGATGCATCTCCCTGCATATACATGTAACAGGCAACATAAAATCACTGCGTGACATGGAACGCTGTTACCTTCCCACCAAGATGGTCCCTATTTTTCTACTTGCATTTTTTTATGTGCTTTCGAAGTGCTAGGTTGGCAGAAGCTGGGGCAAGTAACGGGAGCTCACTCCATTACGCGGCGCTGGGGATTCGAACTGTCGAACTGCCGACCTTTCTGATCGATAAGCTCAGCGTCCCCCTCAGTTCCCACTAGATGGCAGCATTTGAGTGAAGGTACCTGAGGCTGTCCACCCTCTCTGACCTGATGGGACAGGCAGATGCCTCAGGGAGAGGCAGTCCTGCAAACAACCAGCACCTTGAGCTGCACCTGGATGTCCTTGTTTGCCATATCATTTGCAATGCCTGAACAAAATAATTAAGGTAATTCAGGACAGAGCTCCCTGGGGGACTATGGCTGCAGGGATAAACCTAGCATTCTGCAAACTTTGAGTGTAGCAGGGGCGGGTTGCTCTTACCTCGCTACCGGTGCTCTGTGTGTGCATCGCTATGTTGTGTGCACGTGCGCGCTTGCTACGTGTGCCCGCATGCCCCCTCACGCGATTTTGCTTCCACGCATGCCCGGAAGCAAAATCTCACTGAAATCTTGTGAGGGGACGCGCACATGCGCACAATTTTGGTGATTTTTTGCTTTCACGCATGCGCGGAAGCGAAATCTCGCTGAAATCTTGTGTGCGTTCACGTCCCCTTGTGAGATTTTTCTTCCGCACATGTGCAGGAAGCAAAAAACCCAAAAAATTGCAGAAAAAAGATGGCGGCGTGCGACAGACCGGCGAAGATGGCACTGGAGCTGTCATGGCCAAATTTCACAATCCGCCGGCTGCTACCGGTGCCATACAGTGGATCGCACCGGTAGGAACCCACCACTGGAGTGTAGCCTCAAATAGCAACTCTGGGCATGGGACAAATTTAAGGACATACAAATATATTTAGAAATGTGATAGATAATATATGGCATTGCAAGGAATGAATGTTGGCTCACAATGGGACTGAGGCAGTAGCAGTAGCAGTAGCAGTAGCAGCAACACAGCAGGGAAGTAGTGGTGGCAGCAGCCACTCTGGAGGCTCTGAGGTAGATTTGCGGTGCAGCACCATTGCCAGTGGAGGACCCACTATAGCAATATAGCAATAGCACTTTTCTTATATACCGCTTCATAGTGCTTTACAGCACTCTCTAAGCGGTTTACAGAGTTCAGCATATTGCCCCCAACAATCTGGGTCCTCATTTTACCCACCTCAGAAGGATGGAAGGCTGAGTCAACCTTGAGCCTAGTGAGATTTGAACAGCTGAACTGTTGAACTAGCAGTCAGCCTGCAATGGCTGCATTTAACCACTGCACCACTTCAGCTCTTCCACTGTTCGCCCTCTCCACTGCCATGCGCTTGGACAAACCTCTGGAGCTGCCTCTCTGTTGTATTAGTCCAGCAAGTGACAGTCCACAATAGGGTCACCAGCTACCTAGGGAAGAAGACATTCATGCCCTGCAAAATTGCAATAACAGAGACTGAAATGAAGGCCAGCCAATTGACCTGGGTTATGGAAGTCTGAGGTCAGAGACAGAATGTGGTTGTCTACAATCCATCGCATGGACAAAATTATCCAATGGATAAAAATAGTAGGCAGATCTGTTTTCTCACATTGTGCTTGACAGATGCCATACTGGCAATTGAACACCTCTTCTTGATGGATGAAGTCACCTACATGTGCAAGTTTGCCACATATCTCAATGGCAGTGAAGTAGACGCAAACAACCTGGTTATCCTGGCCAAACCCATAAGCAGCACTGAGCTGAGGAAGTGAAGGCTAGCAACACAAAGCAGCTTATGGCTGTGTGCACATCCATAAATGAGAAGCGGCCAGCTTGCATCACCTGGCAGCTGAAGTTGAGCGGTAATTTCAGTGCCAAGCAGACAAACAACCCCAATGGCACTGTCACTGTCATCAGCCAGTACAACATGCTTCTCACCAAGGAAGCCAACAAGCAACAGATCACCTGCCTTGTTGAACTGCCACAGCATGAGTCTGTCCCTGGCTTTCCATGTTGAATGTTCCTGAGGTTGCCATAGAGGGCTACGATGAAAACTGGTATCTGACCCTCAATGAGGCCACATTCATCTGCAGCATGAGGGGAAATCCCACCCTGTTAGATTTCTCCTGGATCACATCCAGTGGATTGTTCCCAAAGTCAATGGAAGTCCAAGGTCAATGACTAGTGAGAAAAACCTGTAGCTGCGAACACCAATTGCATGGGGCAGGTTTCAATGCAGTAACTTGTTCTTGTCCTGGAGAAGCCCAATATGACTGGCACAGCCACCAATAGAGCCATAATTGGAGACCTTTTAGCTACCATCGTAGCCTTGTCCGTGGTGGCCACTGGAATCCTGATCTATCATCATCATCAGCAGCAGCAGCAGCAGCAGCAGCATCATCATCATCATCAGCAGCAGCAGTAGCAGCAGCAGCAGCAGCATCATCATCAGCAGCAGCAGCAGCAAAAGAACAGGCTGGATGACAAGAAGGACAATTTGGAAGGACCTGCAGCATATAAGCCACTCCCCTTGCCAACTCTTGGAAGAAATGGAATCAATTCCTAACCTCACTGAGGCTGAAGATCCCCTCAAAGCTCCCTACTATGAACCCAGCATCACAGATTACCTCTTTGGAAAAGTTAGCTCCACTATGAAAGAGAAGATGCTGCAATACCACAAATTACCAATGCTAGAAGAGTGAGAGGTGGCAGGTAAGGTTGGCCCTAGTCTGGAATATGACTATTTAGACTAGATCAGGGGTGTCAAACTCAAGGCCCATGGACCGGATCCAGCCTGCGGAGTGCTTAAATCTGGCCTGTGGGGCCGGCCTGGAAATAGCAAAGGACCAGCCCACGGTGCCTCTGCTGGCCAAAATGGGCTGTAGGGGTGCGCGCGTGGCCCCCTGCAGCCTGTTTTTGGCCTCCAAGGCCTCCTGCAGCACTCTGCCAGCTGAAAATGGGCCATGCAGAGGCTCCGCCTGGCCCCCGCCCGGCCCGTTTCTAGCCTTTCTGGCCTCCAGCAGCACTCTGCCGGTCGAAAACTACTACTACACTCTGCGCGGCCTGTTTTTGGCAGGCAGAGTGCTACAGGAGGACTGGATTGGACTGGATTACAATTATGTGGCCTCAAGTAAGTGTCTGATCTGGATAGAAAACAAGCAGCATCCTATATTAATACTATAGTTTAATGCCAGACTTTACGTACTGTAGGTCCATTTAATCTACAATCAACAATCTATAATTGACAACCATTTCTATTTACTATCCTGGAAATTTACCTCTGCTGTTAGATCTTGTATTATCATGTTTTTTATGTTATTATATATTTATTATTAATTGGATAATAACAATAGTATAAATAGCTTTTCTGCCTGGAAAAGAAATAAAATGTTTAGTGGAATATGAAGAATAAGTAATAAATGTTTGCCAATAATATCTGGTAGAAGAGATAGGAAAATGGTTATAGTAAAGAATTGTGGAAAGAAAGAAGATAAGGGGAAAAATGCATCTTGAGCCTGTGTCAAATGCCCACCATGACCACGCCCACCCTGGCCATACCCACCATGACCACGCCCACCCTTGGCCACACCAACCACCACCCCCGGCCCTCCGAGGTCAAACACAATCCTGATGCGGCCCTCAATGAAATCAAGTTTGACACCCCTGGACTAGATCAACCTCATTTATGACACCCTGTCTTTGCAGCTACAGAGGGAGAGATAGCTTTGACATCTGTGGCCCCCATTAAGGCCTTGTGATGTCCAGAGCTACGTATCTCTAAATCTACTAGCTAATCTTACAGCCACAATCCAAAAGAGGGGATGCTGCTTAAAATATATTCTGTGTTGGAGGAAATAAAAAGAATTATGTGTAAGAGCATTTTATGTCAAATCTTATTATATGAAAATAGGAGTTGGACATGTTAGAAAACCAGATTTCTTCATCAAAACATCTTTGATCTTTCCTAGTCATATTTTTAACCAACAACTTTGTTTTCTGGCTATTAATCTTAAAACCTGCTAACATTCCAAATTCTTTCAATTTTTTTCAAGATTCAATCCCTTTCAGGGGGTAAAATCAAAACCAAATAGTCAGGAAAAGCTCTCAATTTAAAGGTCTTATTTTTAATTTTTAGGTCTATTATCTTCTCATTTTGTCTAATGTCTCTATTCAAATCTTCAAAAACCAAAATAAACAACAAAGGGGACAGAGGACAACCTTGTCTTGTCCCTTCTGGATTTTACATGGTTTAATCAAATCAATAATAACTATAATTAATGCCTTTTGGGATGTAAGTGTTGACTTGATTCTGTGAAATAAATTCTCACCAACATCTGTCTTTTCCAGGACCTTAAAGGACCAGTTCAAATTGTCAAAAGCTTTCTCAGCATCTAAAAAAATTAATGTGGTTTGTTTTTCATTATATTGCTGTAAACATTCTATTACATTCAACACATTATGTCACATGATCTTTTAATTGAGTTTTAGGTAAAAATCCACATTGATCTTCAAGGATAAACTCTTGTAAAAACTTTTTTTTAACAAAAAAAAAGATTGCCAAACTTGATGAGAACACTTCAAAATTATTATTCAATAAAGAAAGTGGCCTATAGTTTTTAATAAAAGTTAAACCTTGTCCTTCCTTTGGTAACAAAGCAATATTGGCTTCTTTTCAAGATTCTGGCATTACATCTCCTTGTAAAATAGAATTCATCATTTTCTGGTTGTAAAAATTGTTCTTCAAAACATTTATAAAAAGAATCAAGACCATCCAGCCCTGTTGCTTTTCTTTTTAATTTTAAGAGGAGTCAACCTATTCTCTAAAGCTCCTAAAGGCAGGACAAGTAGTAATGGATAGAAACTTATCAAGAAGAGATCCAATCTAGAACTAAGGAGAAATTTCCTGACAGTGAGAACAATTAATTACTCGAATGACTTGTCCCAGAAATTGTGGATGCTCCACCACTGGAGGTTTTAAAGAAGGGATTGGACAATCATTTGTCTGGAATGTTATAGGGTCTCCTGCTTGATTAGGGAGTTGGACCAGAAGACTTCCAAAATCCCTTCAAACTCTGTCATTCTATTATCTGTTATCCCCATAATTTGCCTCTGGGATTGTAAAAGTTTTGATAAATTTTGTTTTTTAAGGTTTTCCTCAATTTTTCCTCAGTAAATATATTGCGCTTTATGCAAATTGAAATAATAAAAAGGGATTTCTGTATACTCATATTGTCCACTAATATCTGCTTCTATCATTTTCTTTTTCACATATTTCAATTTTGTCTCTATTTCCCTTACAGTTAGCATAGAGAGTTGTGATTATAGAAGTTTAATCAGACATATAGTAGTTACATTTGTTGGTGTCTTTTGTAAAACGTCATTCTTTTTAATTTTATCCAAACTGGCCTGCACTTTTTCTTGAAACTTCTTTATTAACTCTCAATCATGTTGGATAAAGAAAACCTCTCTC
Organism: Diadophis punctatus similis; assembly: GCA_023053685.1. Taxonomy (NCBI): domain Eukaryota; kingdom Metazoa; phylum Chordata; class Lepidosauria; order Squamata; family Dipsadidae; genus Diadophis; species Diadophis punctatus. The sequence continues at coordinate 109,380,310 of JALIGW010000003.1, read as the reverse complement.
ATAAAAGCTTTATTGTTGTCTCAAATGGTCGAAGCCTGTCCCCAAAGAATGCAGTTAGCTTCTTTCTGCACTTATCCATCACCAAGTGTTTCTGTAATAACATTTCATTTAATCTCCATCTAAAAGTTGAAGGTTTTCTCTTAAATATCAAATTGATAAGGATGTGGTCAGGAAATGTCTTAACTAAAAGTTCAGGATATCATATCTGCAAGATTCTTAGAAATCCACATCAAGTCAATTCTTGAAAAGGATCTAGGACAGTGATGGCAAACCTTTTAGACACCGAGTGCCCAAACTGTGCGCGCGCGCATGCCCAAACTGAAAGGTGCGCAGAAATACATGGACGTGTGCATGTGTGGAAATGCGTGCATGCGCAGCAGAGACCCGAAGACCAGCTGGCCGGCGGGAGGCGGGGCATCCCAACACCGCAGTGCGGCAAGAGATAAGATCTTTTTCTTTCGTGAGCTTCTGTTTCGTCATTTACAGGGAAACAGAAGCTCACGAAAGAAACGCCATGGAGATCTGACCTGGGGCAACGGCGCGCATGCCAGCAGAGAGGGCTCTGCGTGCCACCTCTGGCACACGTGCCATAGGTTCACCATCACGAATCTAGGAGTTTCTGAAAAATAAATAAATATCACACTGGCAATACCATGCCTCTGCTCCAGTATCCACCAAGGACAGATTGTTGAAGAAAAAGGTGCATTTTAAGAATTCAGGAAATTAAAGTTAACTTATGTAAATTATCAAATTTATTTATGAATTATAATTTGCATTAGTTAAGTTTAATTTCCTGAATTTTTATAATGCATCTTTTTCTTTTAGTCTTTGAAAATGAGATCAGTAAAACTATACAGGAAGTAACTACCAAAGGCTGCAGTGTGAGTTTCTCAAGTTTCTCAAAATCTTCAGCCAAAATAAAAATTAAGTTTAGACTGCAAGCATAAATATTAATATATGAGCCATGGTGGCGCAGTGGTTAGAATGCAGTACTGGGTCCTCATGCTGATTGCCGGCTGCTGATTGCCGGCTACTTATGTTGATTGCCGGCTGCCAGCAGTTCGACAGTTCGATTCTCACCGGCTCAAGGTTGACTCAGCCTTCCATCCTTCCAAGGTGGGTAAAATGAGGACCCAGATTGTTGGGGGCAATATGCTGACTCTGTAAACCAGTTAGAGAGGGCTGTAAAGCACTGTGAAGCGGTATATAAATCTAAGTGCTATAGCTATATTTGTTAATATATTAATATTAATATTAGTATTATATTAGTACTAAAAGGCGCTTGGATGCCTGCAGCTCGCGACAGGTAAGCTGCCGGCTGCCTCCTTTCCCTGTCTCCCGCCTCCCGTTCGTTGCTTGCCAGCCCAGCCGAAGGGAAGGCGGGAGGCGAGGAAAGGCCTCCCGAAAGGCTGCCGGCTCCCTTCGGGAGCCCGCCTCCCTTTCGGGAGGCCTTTCCTCGCCTCCCGCCTTCCCTTCGGCCGGGCTGGCAAGCAACGAACGGGAGGCGGGGAAAGGAGGCAGCCAGCAGCTTACCTGCTCCAAGCATCCAAGCGCCGCGGTCTCCCGGTCGCCCGCCCGGCCCCAGGGCAACGGCGGCAGTGAGGCGACGGGGGAAGAAAGGGGAGGGGGACGAGGAAGGGCTGTTTGCGCCGCTCGTAAACTCAAAGCGGCGACGGCTCCTCGTCCCTCACCCCTCCCAACAGCAGCGGCGCCTCCAAGGGCGGGGCTAGGGATGGGGCGGGGGAAGGAGAGGAGGAGCAGCCTCCCTTCCCCCTCCCCCCAGCTTCCAGCCGCCGCCGGAGGAGTCAATAACGTGGGACGCCCGCCCGCCGCCAACGCCGCCCACGGCCGGCCCGAGCTGAGAGGCCTGCTGCCTTTCAGGCCGATTTTTTGAAAGAATGCCCTAGTCGTGCATTCTTTCAAAAAATCGGGACTTTTTAGAGGATGGGCGGGACGCGGGACAAATGATGAAAAAGCGGGTCTGTCCCGCCAAAATCGGGACGTCTGGTCACCTTAGTGTTATGAGGTGCGGTTCAGCGGATGTGGATGGCAGATAATCCGGGTCATATAAGGCTGCTGGTTCATCACTATAAGCTTCCTGAGGTTCTTCCTCACTGGACTCAACTACGAAAGAATCAGGCGCTTTTGGAATCAGTAGTCCTTCTCTATGAAATACTGGACGTATTTATTTATTTATTTATTTATTTGTGAGATTTATATACCGCCTCACAGTGCAAGCACTCTCTAAGCGGTTTACACCAGTAAGCAATGTATATTTATATTGCCCCCAACAATCTGGTATTGCTGATGGAATGTTTGGATACTGCACAAACAACTTTTTTTTCTTAGTAAGACCTTTCTCAATTGGAGGCACCATACAAAAATAACAATTACTGGCATGATCTGTTGGTTCTCTCCAAATCATTGGCACTAAGAAAGGAATAGAAGGTTTATTCCCATTCAACCATTGGACAAGTCTCGATCCACATGAATTACAGCATATGTGTGGCGCCCAGTTTTTGTACTGGTCTCCTATTTTGCAACTGAAATACAAGTTGTAGGCTTTCTTAATCACGGTTGTGATCCTTTGTTTTTGGGATGCAAAAGTAACTTCAGCGCAAATATAGCAGAAATTATCTGCTTTATTTAAACAGGTTCGAGGCATAACTAAATTTACTAGCATAAAACAATGTTTTAAATTAAATTACTGCAATGCGCTCTACATGGGGCTACCCTTGAAGAGTGTCCGGCGACTGCAATTGGTGCAAAATGCAGCTGCGCGAGCTGTGGTGGGTGTACCCAGATGCACCCACGTAACACCGATCCTCCGCCAGCTGCATTGGCTGCCCATTAGTCTCCGGATCCAATTTAAGGTGTTGGTCGTTACTTTTAAAGCCCTACATGGCTCAGGGCCAGGTTACCTTCGGGACCGCATCCTGCCGCATACCTCCCTATGACCGGTCAGGGCCCACAGAGTCGGCCTCCTCCAGGTCCCGTCGACCAAACAATGTCGGCTGGCGGGGCTGAGGGGGAGGGCCTTCTCTGTGGGAGCTCCCTCCCTGTGGAACCAGCTTCCCCCGGAGATCAGGACCATCCCCACCCTACTGGCCTTCCGGAAAGCAATAAAAACTTGGCTCTTCCAGCAGGCGGGGTGAAAGTGAGACTGAGTAGATTATCTCGGGGTCTCCCCCCTTTAGTTATGAATGTTGGAGATCTTCTTTTAACTAGATTAAATATGGGTCTCCCCCCATGATGGTAATGAGATACTCTTTTAACTTTTGTATTTTTTGTATTTTTTAATTATTGTATTTGATATTTGTTATATATTTTAATTATTGTATTTTATATTGTAATGGAATCTAACATGTTGTGAGCCGCCCAGAGTCCCCAGGGAGTTGGGTGGCATAGAAATCCATTAAATTAAATTAAATTAAAAAATTAAATTAAATTAAATTAAATTAAATTAAATTAAATTAAATTAAATTAAATTAAATTAAATTAAATTAAATTAAATTAAATTAAATTAAATTAATTAAATTAAAGACGCTGTCTAACTCGCCAAGCAACAGATACTGTGACTTTTATAGAATTTGGTGACGTAATATTAGCTAATATTGCATCATCTTGGTACGCGTGGCGGTTTTCTATTGGTCACCAATACTCACTATGTAATCTATGGTGTAAGTTGCATCATGCATTTTATAAACCTTACTTCATTAGTTGGTTGCTTATATCATGGAAACTAGAGCCAATATATATTTTTAAATGTTATTTTCGTTTTTAGCACCCCAAAATTATGTAAGAACAGCTGTTTTCATGCTCGCAACTTTTTACCTGTAGAACAGTGTAATCAGAGCACTGTGCTCTCCAAGTACATCAGATCTTGGTGTTATGTTTCTTTAGTTGGTTTCTTGTCACAGCATCTTATCACTGAGAGAGACAACAGAAGCTGTAATAGAAGAAATCCTCTTAATATCCCTGCGTCTATATCTTTCTCTTTCAAGTTTTCCCTTTGCCTCCTCTACATTTGAATCTTCTCATCCCCATAATCTTTCTTTCTAGCATCCATCTGTACTTTCCTTCCTAATTATTTTTAATATTTCTTTTATTTCCAAACTTTTTAGTGGCAGATTGCACAATTTTACATAATGCTGCAGCCATTTTAATTTACTGATTTAATTTTAAGAAATTAAAATTAAAGATCTGCAAGATAGCAACATCTAGCCACATCATCAAATTCTGGCATTTTAAAATAATAGTAATTCTAAACATCATCCATTTGAGTGGGGAATAGCTTGTGTATCATCTATAACAGTGATGGCAAACCTTTTTTGGCTCGTGTACCAAAAGGGTGTGCACGTTTCCGAACTTCCGTATGGCCCATTGGGCTGTTTTTCACTGTCCCCAGGCTTCAGGAGGCTTCCCTAAAGCCTGGGGAGAGCGAAAACGGCCAAAAAGAAGGCCGAAAATCAGCTGGCCAGCCCGCGCATACGCGCTGGAGCTGACATACGGCAATGCCTCGCGTGCCCTCCGATACGGCTCAATGTGCCATAGGTTCGCCATCATGGATCTATAACTTCATGAATATTTTGGCACTGATAGACAAGTTCTCTATTTCAGTTAAACCAATTACCGGTACCTAGAGAAATGATGAATCCCTATTGTATTTGTTCCGGTGGAGGCAAAATGCAGGGCATTATACAATATCCATGAAATGGCTTATGTTAGTTTATAATTTAGTGATTCTAAAAAAGCATTAATTCCATTTCCTGTAATTTGAATGGGAGAAATATGGTTAATTTTCTTTTAAAATGCTAGTCTCACACATGAAACATCAGGGCAAGTCATATTTTCCAAGTAAAATAATATCAAACTTTTTTCTGATACACAGTTTCCCATTTTATTTCAAAATTTATTTGGGACAAAATATATTGATTGCCACCATAGCTCCAGAAGCTATTAATTTGCCAATATCTTAAACTTCCCCATCTCCACTACCCGGCTCTGTCTCCATTTTGCCAGTGGTCATCTAAACTGAGAGATGAGAAGTTATTTAAGTCATACCCTATGATTATGACACTTCAGAATCTTCGTCCCAGTTTACAAATCTGTGATGTCTTTGGAAATTCTCTCCCAAGATAACCTGAGGGTATTTCAGCATACACAAGGGAGCTCCAAGCACATGCTCATTACAGACTGTTCTGTATCACTTGCCAAAGCTGCTGAACCTAGACAATCTTTAGCATAATGTAGAAAGTTAGCACCCACCCCTCTCCTAGAAGAATGAAATATTTTGAGAAATATTTAAAAAGGCAGGATAAAATATTTTTCCTAAAAGAGAAATAAAAATCTTAAGGGAGACAGAAACTCAGAGCCCCAGCTCCCTACCCCAAGCAGATACTAAGCTGAGGCCAGCTTTTAGAAATGCAGACTTGGTAATCCATTACTCACTGCAGCAAGGTCTGAACAAAGGTAGGGTTAACCCTCAGCCACAATAAGAATTTCCTAACAAGCCCCTTCATTGTATCAGCCAAACTTCGACAAACTCCTAGGATTTGTATATGGCACCATGGGAGTCTGACAACAGCCAATAGAATACATGTTCTTGCACAGGAATAGGAAGTTCAAGTACAAAGCCCAAGAGAAGGTCTCAACTCCATGTGGTCAGCTGCCCAGAACCCATGTGGTTGGTGGTTCTGTCCATCATTAAACCATCTTTCCAATCAACCTCCAGCCTCCATTTTGTCTCCAGTTCCTTTCTCCCGGCTTGGAACTGGATATTTCTTTTAACAATACAAATGCAGAAAATCCCCACTTTCTTATCAATACCAACTAAGCTTCCCCTGTACCCATACAAGCCAGCAATGCTATCTGCATGTAACCTCTGGAATCTTTGCTGGCCAAAGTATTTGATCACTGTGTTCTAGGCTTGGTAAGTTAGTGGCACCATGTTTTTCCCTATAATTATAGTGAAGAAAAGGAGAAGCAGATGCTAAAGGGGATAGACAGTTAATACAGCTGTCTTACTTCCCATATGATGCTTTGGCCAATTAGTCTCAGAGGGAAGTGAGGTAATGGCTTCCCTCAGAGGGAAGTGAGGTAAGTGGCCTACATTGGGTAAAAAAGGACTTTCTGATAAACTGTTTTGGGTAATAAAGATAAAAGTTTGAGAAGCATTGTCTTTACAGAATTTTTCAAGTCTGAAAGTACATCTTCCCACACCATCTCCTTTATAGCCAGAGAAGAGAAGCTAAGGAGGGTCTCTTCTGACCCTCTTTCTTGCCCCACCCACATTCTGCTGCAGGCTAAGCTGTCTTTTATCTGACTGTTCCCTTGACTGCATCTCATTGCTGTCTCCCAAGGTCATTCCCACACACCATTACAAGATCAATAAAAGAGAATCCAACTTTTAACAAAAGTAGGTTCTCTTTATATGAGTATTTGGTGTGGTTTTTTTATGTTTGTTAGTTTTTCCAAAAATAATTTTGGGGGGGGGGGGTGGAATCAATAGACAATTAGAGAACTCAAAAAATAATTCAGATTGTCTTTCATTTGTAGACATTAAGACACAACTAAAATTTGAATGTACTATTCAATATTTAAATATCGGGTGCTGACATTTCTGCAACTACATATATTTTTTGTTTTAAACAGATTATAAGTAAAAAATTAATGAAAATGTATATTCTGTTGTTGTTAAAATAATAGTGCATTTTTTACTGTTTATTGAAGAACAAACTTGATTTAATACAATTTATGGCAATGGCTCCTACTACAATATAGCAAAAACATCCTGTGGACATTAACAAGTAATTTTTAGTTATTAATTATTGTACAAGAATGTATCTTCTTCACACATTATTCTACCATTGTTTCTTTAAAAAAAACCTAATTGTGTTAATAGCATGTATTTTCTAAAAATAAAATAAAATCCTTTCTCTTTATATAGTAAGTAGTATAGTAAGAGCAGTGATAGCGCAGTGGTTAGAATGCAGTATTGCAGGCTAATTCTGCCGACTGCCAGGAATTTGATCCTGACCGGCTCAAGGCAGACTCAGCCTTCCATCCTTCCGAGGTCAGTAGGACTCAGATTGTTGGATGCAACATGCTGACTCTATAAAACCACTTAGAGAATGCTGTAAAACACTATGAAGTCTAAGTAGCACTTAGGCTATTAGCACTTATAAGTCTAGGTGCTATTGCTATTGCTATATATACAGGTTATATCAGTGCACTTTTATTATAAATGATTATGGAACCTTCTTGACTAATGAATAATGTGATTTAAAACATAAAATTGAGTCTTCTCAACTAGCAGAAAATTATTTAAATGATTATTTGAATTATATGACTTATTAAAATTACATTTTTTATTTTGTTTATTTATTTAAACTACAACATGATTTTATTTAAATTACAACCTATCTAACAAAATGAAGATGTACAGAAAAGTAAGGTTTTACACTTAGGCAAGAAAAACCAAATGTACAGGTACAGATTAGGTGAAACTTGGTTCAATAGCAGTAACTGCAAGAGAGATCTTGAAGTCCTAGATAGAAAACAATTGCTTAAATATGAGCCTGCAGTGTGCTGCAACTGACAAAAAAGCCAATGCAATCCTAGGCTGCATTAATATAGGGATAGAATAAAGATCACTTGAAGTATTAGTAACCGCTTTGTAATGCCTTGGTAAGACCATACTTGAAATATTGCATCCAAAAGATATTGAGACTTTAGAAATAGTGCAGAGAAGAGCAATCAAGATGATTAGGAGGCTGGAGGCTAAAACTTACGAAGAACGGTTGCAGGAATTGGATATGTTGTCTCTAGTGAAAAGAAGGCTTAGAGGTGACATGATAGCAACGTTCCAATATTTAAGGGGCTCCTATAAAAAAGAGGGGGTCAACCTATTATCAAAGCACCAGAAGGCAAGACAAGAAACAATGGATAAAAACTAACCAAGAAGAGAAGCAACCTAGCACTAAGGAGAAATTTGCTGACAGTGAGAACAATATACCAATGGAATGGCTTGCCTTCAGATGTTATGGGTGCTCCATCACTGGAGGCTTTTTAAAATAGACTGGACATTTGTCTAAAATGATATAGTTTCCTCTTGAGCAGGGAGTTGGACTAGAACCGTGATGGCGAACCTATGGCACGAGTGCCACAGGTGGCATGCAGCGCCCTCTGTGGGCACGTGAGCCATCATCCTAGTTCAGCTCCACCGTGCATGCAGATGGACCAACAGGTTAGTCTGGGAGACATATATTGTGGGGTTTGTTTGTTCCCTGAGAGTAGACCTAGCAGCAGCTTATGGTCTGTTATTAAGTCAAATTTGCGTCCATAGAGATATTCATGAAACCGTTTAATGCCAGCTACCGCTGCAAGTGCCTCTTTATCCAGCTGGCTGTAGTTCCTTTCTGCAGGGGATAAGGTTTTTGAATAATATGCAATGGGTGCCTCTGAGCCGTTGGGCAGTTGGTGGCTGAGGACTGCCCCCACTCCAAAAGGGGAAGCGTCGCACGTTAACATCAAAGGGAGGGTCTCGCTGTATTGCATTAAGACGCTGTTTGAAGATAGGAGGTTCTTCACAGCTGCAAACGCATTGGTTTCCCTTTGTCCCCAGGTCCACGTGGTCTTCTTCCCCAGTAGTCTATGGAGGAGTTCAGCAACGGTCACCTTCTGTTTTAAAAAAATTGCGTAGAAATTCAGCAACCCTAGAAAGGCTTGTAGTTCTGCCTTGTTTCTGGGGGTTGGGGCTTCTTTTATTGATTTTACTTTGGAGTCCGTTGGGTGTATGCCGGACCTGTTGATGAGAAAACCCAGGAATTCCATGCTGGGGACCCCAATTTTACATTTGTCCCTCCGGACCACCCCAGGACTTTCCTTAGTCTTTCCAGTAGTTGTTCTTCTGAGTCCCCTGAGACGAGAACATCATCGAAGTAGGGGACAACTCCTAGAATGCTGTGCAAAAGGCATCCCATCATGCTCTGGAACAACCCCAAGGCCACACTGACCCTGAACTGCAGACGGTTGCATTTAAAGGCCCCCCTGTGTGTCACTATGGTTTGTGCCTCTGCTGTTGCTGCATCTACAGGCAATTGTTGGTATGCCTGAGCTAAATTGAGCTTGGCAAAAATTCTTCTGTTGCCAAGCAAGTGTAAGAGGTGTTGCACTTCTAGCACCGGGTATGCATTAGGTTGTAGGGCTTTATTTATCGTTGCCTTATAGTCAGCGCACACTCTTATTGAGCCATCTGGCTTCATAGGGGTTTCCATAGGGGTTTCCCAAGTCAATGGGCTCAAGGACTCCTTGTGCAATCAATTTATCTAGCTGCTCATCGACCTTAGGACGGAGTGCTAGGGGGACCCTGCAGGGCTTGAGCCTAATCGGGGTTACACTAGGATCTAGGTTAAATGATATGGGTTTGCCCTTATATTTATCTAGTCCTTCGCCAAAAACCGTCTGGAATTCCAAAGCTAAAGTGTCCGGCTTGCTTCCAGAGAGGTGGTTCAGCCCTGTTAGTTTGATGTCCAGGGTTTCAGCCATTCGACTCCTAGGAGGGTTGGCCTTGGTCCATCGATGACCGTTAGTGGAAGGACGCTATTGAAATTTTTGAATTGAATGGGCACTTCCGCTCTGTCCAGTACTCCGATAGGATTCCCTTGAAAGTCTCTTAGTTTGGTGTGGTGAGGCTTGAGATGTTGTCTGGTAATCTCAGGCATGAATTTTTTAAAGGTGCTCCATGCCATGATGGTGAAGGTCGATCCCGTGTCTACCTCTTGCAGGGTAGCCATGGATCGTTGCCCAAATGTGGAATTTCTCACCTTGGTCAGCTTCAGAATGACCTACAGTGTGGTAAATTCCCCTCGGGTTTTGGTTAGCACCATCGTCCCTGCGCCTGCCCCTCTGTCCACCCGGTCAGTTCTGGTTTTGTCTCCCCGGTCCCGTGGGTGCTCTGGGTTGGAATGGGGCAGTTTGATGGTTGTGTTGCCCTGCAAGCTTCGGCGATATGGCCCCTCTTTTGACAACAGCGGCACACCGCGTCCCTGAAATTGCAGGCAGCCCTGGTGTGGTTTCCCAGGCATCCAGAACAGCGGGTTTGCCTTTGGTCGAAAGTTCTTTGGCTCACCCTGCGTTCTTGGTGGATGCGGTGGATGTCGTCATCTTTGTCATAGTCTTCCTCGTTCTCTGGGACCTCGGTCATCCAATTGGGCTAAGGGTGGGTGCGGTGGAACCCTGAGTTCATTTTCCAGACGTCGGCTGCAGATGTGTCTGATGCTTCAGCCGCTCGGGCTTCCTCTACAACATCCTTAAACGTAGCTCCCCATCGAATTAGCAATTTCTTTTGGAGGTTCAGATCCCTCATCCCTATAATAATTCTATCCTTCATCATCTCCTCTGGTGAGGAATTGATGAATTCGCATTTGGTTGCGATTTCCCGGAGGCTGGCCACGAAGTCATTGATCGCTTCTCCTTCGCGCTGGCGCTGATGGTAGTATTCATTCCGGCTAACCATCGGAGGGGCTGAAGGTTCGTAGTGTTCAGTGAGTTTGGTTTGAAGAGTTGACCAGGAGATGGACTCGATGTCCATTGACGCTACTAGGGTTTGGGCCATCTTGTAGATTTGTGGCCCGCAGTATGTGAGGAAGAGAGCCCTCTTCCTGTTGTCCAGCAAGTCTTGGAAGTTGTTTGCCTCCAAGAACATGTGAAATCTGGACATGTAGGTGCACCATTCCTCTGTCTTCAAGTCGAAGAATGCTGGAGCTGGAGATGTCTGGGTGGTCATCCTTCAAGGTTGGTCAGGCAAGTTGAGGTTCTTTGCAAAGATAGCCGCAGATGCCACGAGGTGTCTTTTGTTCTGTGGTTCTTCCAACACCTTTGTCGCCAATGTTAGATTCACACTTAAATGACGAGGCGTGTCACAGTAACTGTTCAGCACTTTATTTCTCTCCTAACTGTAGCTAATACAGAATGCCGGCAAGCTACAGGGAAGCCACTTTTAAGGGTTTGCCTGGAACCTGCCAGCCACTAACAGTCATTTAAAACTCCCGCCGCGTGATTAGCCAATCAGTGGCCTTCATGCAAATAATCCTACGTACGTCCGTACATAACAGTTCCAGTTCCAGTTCGAGAGGAGCCATGATTAAAGTGCCTTCTTATTTTTGGAGAGCAGTAAGTTTTACATGCTTCAATCCTAGATTTATTTTTCATTCTATTATTAGCTCCTGCCAGGAATATTACTAGCATTATTACACCAAAAAAAACTTAATACTAAGGGCATTAGATCAGTCATTAGCATCCTCAAAGTTTTCATTTAAGAAGACTCTGACTGGAAGGAATATTTAGCTTTCACTTGGGGCTAAGACTTGGGTATAGAACTTCCTCCAGATGAATGACTGGTCATTCACTGTTCTAGAGCAGGAGTAAAATGGTTAGAAAAATCATGTTCATGCAAATACTTGGGTTGGAAAACATATAAACCAAAAATGACTCAAAGAAGTACCATATAATTATATCCAGAGTCAGAGGGCTCCTGCCACTGCCAGGGATATTACTGTCCACTTCAACCAGTCCTAAATACCTGGATGCCAAAGACTTCTGGCCAGTACTACTGTCCTGGCAAGCAAACAAGCCTCTTTTCCAGAAAAAATAATAGGTGTTCAATAGGTAGGGAAGCAGGGAATACATGCAATGTGCTGGGGATGGGGATTTTATCTAGAAGATTACCCTGTTTCAGTTATTTCCTTGCTGACTATCAATTAGTAACACTATGTACTGATGGAAAGCAAATCATAAATGCAAACCTTAGAGATCTGTTACTGGGGCTTTAAATGTGCATGTACTTTTTATAGTACATACAACTCTGTATAATAGATGTTGTGTACAGTATATACAACTTTGTCCAGTAGATTCTTCTGTGTTGGCTGTTAGAAAATGTTAGAAATGGATCTGAAAATTAACATATAAAAGACCATGGTGATTTAGTCTCCCAGAGAAAATAAAGTGAATAATTGCATATTATGCATAAGTGGGCAAAGCTAAAGCAAGCAGATGAATCTGTGTACTGTGGTATAATATGTCTGCCCTATAAGTAGACAAACCAAGAAGTCAATGTGTATACATCCAAAACTACTTTTATTGGAACCACCATAGTGACAGAATCTTGCAGGCCTGGATGTGCTTGTCCCCTCTCTCAGTTTACCTTCATATGAATTAGGAAGGGGCTTGTCTGAGACCTTTTCTCAAATTAGTTTCTTGGAAGGGACTCAAGACTTGCTTGTCTGATTGTAGCCTTGCTAGCAGATCTTTCACCTGTCCTTCAAGTCCATTCCCTATTCCCTCTACAGAAAGTTTCCTTAAGATGGAAATACTGAAGTATTTCAAATTGAGCAAGAAAGGTAGTAGATAACATATGGTCTGTTGTGAGGACTGAATGTTTGTCAATAGAAGCAAAAGGGAAGGTATGTAAAAATGTGTTTGTGTCCACTTTGTTCTATGAAACTAAAGTTGGGTATCGAAAAAGAAAGTTCACTGAAGTGGTTTAATAACATACAGAAAATGCCTGAGATTTGGACTGTAAAACTAATATTTGATAAAATATTAAATGATTAAGAGAAGAGCAAGAAATTTATGATTGGGTGGATTTGATGAGATCCTACAAAGGATAACAGGGAGGAATTTGTTCTTCATAAACTGAAACATATAAAGTGATTTATTGACATACTGGAAGCTTGGATTGTGCAAGGATAGGAAGGAATGGAGAGTTGGTATGAGTGGATATAACTATTTCTTTTTCACTATTGATTTGGGGGCTTTTATTTCTTCAGCTTATTACTTCTTACTCTTTTCCTTTGCTTTGCATAATACAATACTATTTACCAGTACAGGAAAAGAATGATGTTCATGAATCCATTTATGTGTGGCTAATTTAGAAGATTATATAATTTTCTTGCATTGGTTCATTCCTCAGTTTGCCTTATTCTCTCCCAGCCCTTCTATCCGCCCTTCTCTCTAACTCATTTCCATAAACGACAAGACAACATAGAGCCAGGACTGGAAAAATATGTTTTTAAATGGTGGCTCAACCAAATTTATGGCTAAGCCTTCTTTACAGCACAATTATGCCCATTTTGAGCAGTTAGCCTTATTAGTAAAAAAAATCTAGACTCATTGAAGAGCAGCTTTGAAGCTGTCATTCATAAGCATACTAAAAGAAACTCTGCTTTTATTGAAGCTCATGAGAAAGATCTGGATAAACAACATTCAGAATCAAATCACATTATAGGCAGCAAATAAATTTAGTCCTAAACAACCTCAGATTAATAAATTGTTGAAGCTGATAATAGTGTCCAGGCAGGGGTGAAATGTGAAATTTTTCCCTACCAGTTCTGTGGGAGTGGCTTATTTTGTGGGTGTGGCTTGGAGGTCAGGTGGGTGTGGCTTCAGGTGGCATGATCATGTGGTCATGTGACTGGGTGGGCATGGCCAGGTTGTCATGTGACTGGGTGGGTGTGGTCAATTTAGCAGTCCATTTTGCCAGGGAGCAGGGGGTTGGACTAGATTACCTCTGAGGTCCCTTCCAGCCTTTGCTGTGTTATTTCAAAGCATCCTCTGAAGCTGCGTCTAGTGCCAGCCATGTTTGTGGCCCTCCCTCCCTCCCTCCCTCCCTCCCTCCCTCCCTTCTTTCTTTCTTTCTTTCTTTCTTTCTTTCTTTCTCTCTCTCTCTTTCTCTCTCTCTCTCTCTCTCTCTCTCTTTCTTTTGTAGGAAGCACAAATAAAATATTATTCATAATAAAAGGCTCACAGAAAAACAAGGAAAAATCAAGCTGCTAACAAAGCTCATTCCACATTCCTGCCCGATAGAGATAATGAGATAATGACCCTATAGAAAGTGGAAGCCTGACGTTGGGCTCCATTCACACAAGCAGGCAAACAGAACCCCAGAAAACCCATTCAAGATGGGATATTTTGAAATTTCCCCATGGCAAGATTTGGCAGCTAACAAAACACAGTAGTAGAATCAGAATAAGCAGCCCCACACTCAAGACCCAACACAGGATGAAAGTCATTTAGCCACAATGGGAATCTCCCAACCCCTTTTAGAAAAACAAAGCCCATATTGCACAAACCCCAAAACTTCAAAAACATAAAACCATACAAGAATTCTTCCTTTTATCCACTGCTGAATGTCACTTCGCTTCTGCAATTAAAAACCTCCTTCCGAGCAGCTTCTGAAGGCTTTTCAATTTAAAGCAGGAGTCTCCAAAGTTTGCAACATTAAGACTTGTGGACTTCAACTCCCAGAATTCCTCAGCCAGTCGTGTGGCTAAGTTGGAGACTCCTGGTTTAAAGCGACAGCATTTTTTTCTTCTTTGCCAAGCGATCTCCCGGCTGGAAAGTGAGTCCTGATTTTTTCCTTCTAACACCTCTCTCTTTCTTTCTCTTTCTTTCTCACTTATCTTCCCTTCCCTTCCCCTCCTCCCCCCCTCCCCCCCCCTCTCTTTCTTTCTTTCAGGGGAACCGGCAGGGGGGAAAGGCTTTAAAAAGTTTTTTTAAAAAACCAGGAAGTGAGGCTGTCGGGGCGGGGGGGGGCGGAGCCTCACACTGCCATCCCGGTTCTCTGAACCAGCTGCTGCAACCCCTACCTACTTGCCCGAACCGGGCCAAACCTGGAGGATTTCACCTCTGTGTCCAGGCAAAAATCTCCATCACAATAGAGACAAATACTGCTACTTCTGCCTGTCATAAAACTCTGAAGCACATTCATTCCCTGCAGCCAAATCCAATTGTGTTACATATATTAATGAACAGCCTAAATTTCAGTTGCTGGGTCACAAGAAGAACAATCTTAATTTCTCTGACACAGTTTCAATAATGTGAGCCCCAGATAATGAATCTCTGTGCAGCTGAGAGTCTGCAACCTTACCCTGGAAGTCAGTGGATTTTACCGACCTCCAAACAAGCTACCATATTTCATATGCTTTTTAAAATGATGCTGTATCTTGCTGATTTTCAATTTTTCCATATCTGAGTCTTCCAACGTACCGGAGCACAGTGTATGTTTGCTTACTGGTCGCCTCCAAGGAGCAAGCTGCACTCGGGCCACCTGGGCCCCCACCGCTGGGAGAAAGAGGGAGAAGGAAGGGGGGTGTCTCCCCAACAGGATCCAGGTTGGAGTTGCCTTATTTTGCGTGGATCCCCAACGCTTGGCTTTGCCTGCCAGCCTCCACTCCCCCTCCACAGCCCAAGTGATTGGATTCACCCAATACGGGAAGCTGGGCAAGAGAGCACAGATAGATGGATGGATGGGTGGGTGGGTGGGTGGGTGGAGAGAGAGAGAGAGAGAGACAGACAGAGACAGAGACAGAGAGACAGAGAGAGACAAAGAGACAGAGAAAAATATAGATAGACACAGAGAGAGAGAGAAAGAGAGGGAGGGAGGGAGGGGGGAAGAGAAAGAGACAGAGAGAGGGAGAGGGAGAGGGAGGGAGGGAAAGAGAGAGAGGAAAGGAGGGAGGGAGGAAAAGAGAGAGGGAGAAAAAGAGAGAGAAAGGGGGGAAGAGAGAGAGAGACAGAAAGAGGGAGGGAAAGAGAGAGTGAAGGAGGGAAAGAGAGAAGGAGAGAGACAGAGAGAGATAGAGAGAGAGAAAGAGAGGGGGAAAGAGAGGGGGAAAGAGAGAGGGGGAAAGGGGGGAAGAGAGAGAGGGAGGGAAAGAGAGAAACGATATTACAAAAGTTTTCCTTTTTTATTGTTGCTAAACAAGAAAGGCTGAGCGCCAAAGAATTGAGGCCTTTGAACTATGGTGCTGGAGAAGACTCCTGCGAGTCCCTTGGACTGCAACACGATCAAACTGGTCAGTCCTAGAGGAGATCAACTCTGACTTCTCTTTAGAAGGCCAGATCCTGAAGATGAAACTCAAATATTTTGACCACCAAATGAGAAGGAAGGACTCACTGGAGAAGCGCCTAATGCTGGGAAAGATTGAGGGCAAAAAAAGAAGGGGACGACAGAGAATGAGGTGGCTAGATGGAGTCACTGAAGCAGTAGGCGTGAGCTTAAATGGACTCCAGAGGATGGAAGGCATGAAGGAACATTGTCCATGGGGTCGCAATGGGTAAAACATGACTTCGCAACTAACAACAAAAAAACGTAATATTTCAAAAGCAGAAAAAAATGAAGGGGCATAAAAGTGCATTTATCACATTTTTCTCAGAACAATTAGCTGAACTTCGCCTTGTTTATCATTATTTTAGATAGTAAAACCTCATTATTCAGGTTAAATTGCCGTGTTGGCACTTTGCGATAAATAAGTGGGTTTTGGGTTGCAGTTTGGGCACTTGGTTTCTAAAAGATTTGCCATAACTGATCTATACCTTGAATTAGACCTAAAGCAAACTAGCACCCAATTCAGCTCACACAGCAGAGGTGTTATATCTACAACCCTAAACACCTCAGGCACAGGCTGCAATTCCCAGATACTTTTCTACTAATTTTTAGTTCAAAGAAAGTTAAAATAGAAAACACCAAAATATTTTTTTAAATGACAAAAGAATAAAAAACAAGACATTAAAAAGAAAAAGTGTCTTAAAAAGAGAGAAAAAGACTAACACATATACACATAATACCCTCCTAGTTGAAAGCTGATTAATATAATACAACAGTGTTAATTTCTCACCCCTTATGAAACAGACCAAAATAATTTTTAACTACTACACTACTAAATCTTTTTACAAATTGTTAGCCTGTCATCTACATACTATATTAATAACAAAATAGTTAACAGGAAAAACAACAATAAACATATTGTATAAAAGTATAAAAGTAATAAGAATTATTAACATTAATAAAAGATAAGATTGAAATTCCAAAACCCTCTGTTAACAAACTGCTATTGTAATCAACTCATAAAAAATTTACCAAAGCTTCAATCCCAAATCATCCCAAATATTGAATCCCAGATCAAATATCCACATTTGTTTCTTAATACCATCTCTTATCCACTATTGATTGATGGAATAAAATAAGTCCAACCTCCAAAGCCAATCTATCTTCCCCCCCCCAAAGAATGAGATAAGATCGTCCCCAATTAAATATAAATCCATTTCCCACTCTCCTTCAAGCCCCTTAAAAAAGACACATTTGCCACTTCTTCACCCAAAGAGTTTTCTGCTATTATATAAAAGCACAGGGTTGAGCTTCAGGAAGGTATATGAAGTCAACTCTGTTATTTTTGAGTCTATATTTCTTCCTGGCCAATTTACTGCTGGGGCAACACATTCCTTCTGAATGTTTTCTACAGTCTGTATTGTTTCTGAGTCTATATTTCTTCCCAACGAGTCTGCTGCTTTGAAAATAAGTTCTTTTTGAGGGTTTAAAGTATTCAGGGTCAGTTTCTTCAGAGTTTTTCATGGTCTTTATAAGTTCATCAAAACTTTTAGAAAAAAATTTCAGCTAAAGATTACATGTTGCTAAACAGTCTGTTTCCCCCCCCCCCCAAATGTCAGCATCTTCCTCCTCTCTGTATTCCAATATGCTGTTGTTCAATGCAGTAGATCAGTAAAGCAGGGAATAAGCAAAAGAACAAACAAACAAACAAACCAAAGAAGTTATTTCCTGATTGTTTTGATCCAAAAACTTTTTGCAGGCTAATAAAATAGATCTCATGCAGTGAATATTTAATAATATGTCATTCAAATATGAACACTTCCAGAACCATCCAGAGGCACATGCCTAAGGTGACCAGACGTCCCGATTTTGGCGGGACAGACCCGCTTTTTAATGATTTGTCCCGCGTCCCGCCCGTCCTCTAAAAAGTCCCGATTTTTTGAAAGAATGCACGACTAGGGCATTCTTTCAAAAAATCGGCCTGAAAGGGCGGCGTGCGAGATTTGGGGGAGGAGTTAAACTTTCGGCGGGCACGGCTTTGCAAGGGCTCTTCGCGGTCTACAAGCCGCCGGGTATGCACTGGAGGGCGGTGAAGAGGCGCCTGATGCAGCCCCGCCCTCTCGAAACGGCCGATGTCGCGGTGGGCGGGGCTGCCCGAGCGAAGGAATCGCATCCAAGATGGCCCTCGGGCCGGCGCTGGCTCAGCCGGCCGGGGCCGCCGCCGCAGCTTTCCCGCCGCCGGGGCATCCGGGACTGGGGGCCCAGCCACAGGGGCAGCAGCAGCAGCAGCAGCAGGCCTCTCAGCTCGGGTCGGCCGTGGGTGGCGTTGGTGGCGGGCGGGCGTCCCGCGTTGACTCCTACGGCGGCGGCTGGAAGCTGGCGGAAGAGCGGCTCTTCCGCCAGCTTCCAGCCGCCGCCGGAGGAGTCAACGCGGGACGCCCGCCCGCCGCCAACGCCGCCCACGGCCGGCCCGAGCTGAGAGGCCTGCTGCTGCTGCGGCTGGGCCCCCAGTCCCGGCTGCCCCGGCGGCGGGAAGGCTGCGGCGGTGGCCCCGGCCGGCTGAGCCAGCGCCGGCCCAAGCTGAGAGGCCTCCTGCTGCTGCTGCTGCTGCCTCTGCGGCTGGGCCCAACCTGGCCGTCCTCGAGTGCCTGCAGGACGTGCGCGAGGTCAGCGGGCGGCGTGGGACCCCCGGGCGGGTGGGGGGGCAGGGAGGAGGAGAGCCAAGAGACGCTGGGGGCTGCTCCCCTTCCCAAGCCAGCCCAAGCCACTGCCGGCTCCCGATCTCCCAGCACGACTTCCTGGTCGTTGGAAGGTTGTGCATGTGTGTGTGAGAGAGAAAAAACTCGAGCACTTTAGCACACCCGGAGGAACAGCCCGGTTGCTACGCCGCCTCGCAACTCCCAGCCGTGCCAAGCCCCGCAGGCCGCCTTTCCCCCCCTTCCCTTCCAACGCAGGCACCACCGGAGAGACGGAACCCCCGCAGTGGCAACCCTGGAGGATGGAGAAGGCGGGGGAAGAGCCCCGATGCCTGGCTGCTCGCTGACGCCAATTCCGGGCGAGCACTCCCAGCTTGCTGCTGTCACCGCCGCCGTGCATGAACGCGGTCCGCGGCAGGAAGCGAGTTCAAGCGACCCTCCGCCGCTGCCGGCCTGCAGCCCGGCGCCCCGTCCTGCCTGCCCCGCCCCGTGCCCCGTACTCAGCTGTTGACTTTTTCCCTCTGCGCATGCGCAGCGTTCTGCGCATGCGCAAAACTCAAATGGCGGCCTCCAGGTGGCCCCGCCCCCCCTTTAAAAAAAATGTCCCGCTTAAAAAAAAATATCTGGTCACTTTACACATGCCGTGTTTCCATACAGAAAAGCAGAAGTTGACGAGAGCAGTCAAATAAATCAAAGAAAGAAAGCAAACAAACAAACAAAAAGCAAATTGAAATATGTCAGCATTCAGCCAGTCAATTAAAGATAAAGAACAAAGCAAAAGTTCAAAAAGGGAAGTTATAAGTCCCAGGCATGCTTATGAAAACATTCTGTTGGTAGAAAGAGATGTAAAAAATACTACTGACTTTCCAGCTGCTCCCACAAGGAGCTGCAATCTTCAAGATTCCCCATCCTGGGTGGGTCCACAGCAGAGGTGGGATTCAACCGGTTCTCACAGGTTCACCTGAACCGTTAGTAAATTGCTTATGCAGTTTGGAGAACCGGTTAAAAACAAAGTGCAAGAGAGTTTTTTCCCCTCTCCCTTCAGTTAATATTTAACAGTTGCAGCTAGAATGCAGCTGATACAAGCTGAATCAAGTCAATAAACAACAGAAACTGACAGGATTAGGGCAGGGAAACCCATAAATCACCCATCTAGAGATGGGATTAACCTCTTCCAGGGGTGAAATGCTCCTGGTTCGCTCGTACCTTTCGGTCGTTGGAGAGCCAGTCGCGAAGGCAGCGCGAGGCTTCACCCACCCGCCTGGACGCCGCCATTAGGGTTCTTTTACCCTCTGCACATGCGCAAAGCTTTCTGTGCATGCGCAGAGGGTAAAAGAACCCAAATGGCGGCGTCTGGGCGGGTGGGCGGAGCCTCATGCTGCCTTCACGACCGGCTCTCCGACAACTGACAGGCACGAGCAAATCGGGAGCATTTCACCCCTGACCTCTTCCCTTCAGGAAGAAGGACAAGATTACAAACATTTTCATTATAAAGAGTATTAAGTAACACATCTGTGATCAGCTGGTATTCCCTGGAGTTTCCCAAGACCTTTTATAGCTGCTGCAGTGTTGGCTACTTCTTGTTTCTCCCTGGGGGAAAAGATACAGGAAGGGACAATGATGCAGCTTGATCATACAGGCTGTGAATTTAATGCATGTGTGGTCCAGCCAGCTGTATTGCACACAATTTAGAACATAGAGAACATAGAATGATACAGTTGGAAGGGTTAATGGCTTTTTGCAGCACATCTAGGCTTTCAATTAGCCTGAGCAGCTGCTCTTAGTTTTCCTCTCAGCTGCTGTGTTTGCTTTGGGGTTGACTTTTTTTTTAAAGGGGAATGGCTGTTTTAAGTTTTTTGCATTGTTTTAGTGGTTCCTGGCACTGTCCTTTTGGATTGTACTTCCCTCACTCTTTTTGAAAGCCTCTAGTGATGGAGCACCCACAACTTCTGAAGGCAAGCTATTCCATTGGTTGATTGGTCTCACCCTTAGGAAATGTCTCTTTAGTCCTAGGTTGCTTCTCTCTTTAGTTAGTTTCCATCCATTGTTTCTTGTTGTGCTTTGGAAAATAGATTGACTTCCTAATTTTTGTAGGAGCCCCTCAAATTTCCTGACAGAACAATTAATCAGTGGAACAACTTGCCTCCACAGGTTGTAAATGTTCCAACACTGGAAGTTTTTAAGAAGAGTTTGGATAATCATTTGTCTGAAGTGGTGTAGGGATTCCTGTTTAAGCAGGGGGTTGGACTAGAAGACCTCCAAGGTCTTTCCAACTCTGTTATTCCATTCTATTCTAAATATTGGAACAGTGCTATTTTATTGTGCTATTTTACTGTGAGTTGGACTAAGGAGAAATTTCCTAAGGGTGAGACCAATCAAGTTGGCCATGCCCACCCAGTCACACGACCCATTTCCCACAGAAAACACCGGGAGCCACAAAACCTGGGTAGGTGTGGCGGGGGGGGGGTTATGTGACTGGGTGGGAGTGACATTGAGTTGGCCATGCCCACCCACTCACATGACCACCGACCCACGCCCACCCACTCACATGACCACCAAGCCACAACCACCAAGCCATACCCACAGAACCAGTAGTAAAAAAAAAAGAATCCCACCACTGGTCCACAGCCATCCTGAATCATTCGTAAGTACCACATTCAAATCCGGGGGCAAGACTGCCAAAGTACTAGTTCTGGCAGCAAACACAGCAGATTGTAAGTAAGAGAAAGAAAGTTTCTCACTCTTTAGCAACCATCTAGGGGAGGAGTCAGTTTCCGGATAATTTTCAAGGGTAGCCCCACGTAGAGAGCATTAAAGTAAACCATAAGGCAGATGACCTGGGCATGAGTAACTGAAAAGTCTTCCCACTCCAGAAAAGGAGGCAACTGGTGCACAACATAGAATTGAGCCCTCCTAGCCATGACTGCCACCTGCTCCTTGTATAGGAGTCACAAATTCAAGAGGACCTCCAGATTGCATACTGGGTCTATCTGGGGCAGTGCAACCCCATCCAAGATCAAAGATGGAAGAACCTCAGATTCAGAAGACCCCCACACACACCTGCCACCATTCTGAGTTATTAGGGTTTGGTTGAAGCCTGTTGTTCCCCATCCAGAACCCCACAGCCTGCAAACACTGCAAAAGAATATCTACTGCATTGCTTAGTTCACCTGGGACAGAGATGTACAACTGGGTATCATCCACATAATGATGAAACTACATCCCATGGTGATAGAATCAGATGATCTCACCTAGTGGCTTCCTGTAGATGTTAAAGAGGAATAGAGAGAGTACTGAGACCTGCAGTACCCCACAAAGCTGGGGCAGCTCCCGATCAACTCTAATTGGGACCAACTTCAGAGCTTACTAACTTAAAGGGAGAGTTAAGTTCATTGTTATATACCAGTGATGGCGAACCTTTTCGGCACCGAGTGCCCAAACCGGAATGCATGCGTGAATACGTGTGCACGTGCCAGAGCACTGGAAACCCGAAGACCAGCTGACCGCCTGGTCTTTGGGTTTCCAGCATGCGCATGTGCGCTGGCCAGCTGGTCTTCGCATGCACCAAAGTGCTGGAAACTCGAAGATGTGCACTTGCCAACTGGTCTTCGGATTTCTGGCGCTCCAACACATGCAATGCATGCCGGAAACCAGAAGAGCAGCTGGCGATGGCGCACATGCCCACAGAGAGGGCTCTGCGTGCCACCTCTGGCATGCATGCCATAGGTTCGCCATCACAGTTATACACAATATTGATGTACTATTTTGATACAATTGTATCAAAAAGAAAGTAATATCCTCAACAACATGCATGCACAAGGGTCTCTTAATAGACTTAAGGGTCAAGAGTGAATTAAAGAGCTGAATATCCCAAGATTACCTCACCAGTTAACTGAGTTGGCTCAAACAGGGGCAACTACAAAGGTAAATGCAGGAATTAATAAGATGACTTGAAAGAAAGAATAGCAAGTCCTGTGAAATAAGTAGCTGTCAGAATTCCAAACAGTGAAAAAGAGTCATTCTATGACAGGTGACATTTCAGTGAGGAGCCTCTGCAGAAAGATCTCTTGGCACAGTCATGAGAAAGGAAGGGCTTGTTTGTAAAACTGCACAAATGTCCTAGCTCTTTGGGATGAAAAGAATACAATGATGGCTTGATAAGAGAAAGAACTGAGTTATAAAAGGGATAGATTTGTCAAAGGTGGAAAGGAATGCATTAGGTACAAAAGGATGCATTAGGGGTGACACAAGTGGTGACAATAGCAGAAAAATTGCTTCCTTTTCTCCCTTTACCCTGCAGAACCATATGACTGGCAGCAGTGTTTTCTTTCCTGCTCCTTCCCCCCCCCCCAATTCCTTTGGCCATAGTAATCAAAGGTCTATTGGCAGTCAAACCACTAAAGGTTTTCTATGTTTTGCTTTGCGCATGTTTGTGAAAACTAAATTGAAGAATAATTAGTTGAAAGCACCATTTTGCATTCTCTCTCTACTGGTAGCTTACAGCAGGGGTCCACAACCTTTTGGACCAGGGACCACTAAATTCATAATTTTAAATCCCGCGGACCACTAATATGATCTGCCTAATGACTGGCTGGGTGGGCGTGGTCATGAGACTGGGTGGGTGTGGCCAACTTGATGTCACTCACGTCAAGGGGTGCCTCACCGGCCTCTACTGTCCCCTCCCCTCCCAGCCACTCCTCGCCTGCCCGCCTGGGCTCCTTAGGGCCCCAACAGGAAGCAGTTGTTGGAGCTAAGCAGCCACAATGAGAAAGAGTTGGCAAAACAGCTGGCTCAGTTCAAATTGGATCTGACCGAAAAGGAGGCTCAGCAGAAGCACCTTACTGAGGACTAAGAGCATAGGCTTTCCAAGCAGAGGGAAGACCTGCAGGAGTGCAAGGCCAGGTACCTGCGCATGGAGGCTCAGCGGGCTGAGATGGTCAGCCAGTTCCAGGCCATGATGCAGTCCCATTGGAACAAGGCCCTCCGGCTCTTTGCCACCAGTGGTGCTTCCCTCCAGCCTTCGCCCAATGCCCCGCACCAGGAAGCTGAAGCAGACTCCAAGTCGGAATTTCTGCCTCCCTCCAACCCACACAAAAAGACCCAGAAGGGGGAGACTCTCTGCAGCAACACAAGTGTTTATTGCACGTATCTGGCCATTGTTTGAGGACCCCTGATTTAGTGCAATATAAAAAATGCAAATAATTTTTCTGCAGATCACCAACATTTTCTCACGGACCACCAGTAGTCCACGGACCACCAGTTGGTGATCCCTGGCTTAGAGAATTCATATACAAAGCACTATGGCTTCCTCAGATTAGAAGGAATATAAAAACAAACAAGGAGTTCAATGTGTAGGCTGCAGCCTACTGTATGTTAGTAACAAGAGCTTATTTCCAACTAAACATGCTAACTTTATAGTCTTAAAGTGCATAAATTGTTTTTGAAATCTTTAGCATTATTGCCAAATGAGAACATATCAGAGAGATTAAATACGTCTATTTTAATGAGCATCCATATCACCTGCTTTGAAAATCTTGTTTTAAGCAGTAAAGAGAGAGTGTTTATCCATCCTAGAGCATTGTGTTTTCTGAATTCATTCACTGAAGATAAAATGTAATCTGCATTTTAAAATAAAAACCATTGGAACTCTTTTTCCTGAATACAGGAAAAGACAACATTCATGAAAAATAAATCAAGACAAGTTAATTGATAAACAGGAGATTATGAAATGTATAGAGATCATTCATTTGAATGTTTTCTTCCAAAAACCCACTCACAATATATGGATCTTCTGCTTCTATAATATATCTTTCTATTAGCCATAGTACAGAGTTCATGAGCTAAAAAGGCAGGTCTAGAAAGTCTATGGCACCAAAAGGTCTCTCTTTTAATCATCTTAACTGGAAGAAGAAAAAATAAAAAACAGGGAGAGAATATGCTTGAAAATAATCAAATTTTCAAGCATATTTTTGAGGCCATGTGTGTGAAAAATATAACATAAAGTACTGGCACACAACACTAGGTATCCAAGACAAGCCTGAAAAACCAGACAATCCAATTTTAAGATGTCTTCTACAATCAATTATCTTACTGGGACAAGTAAATTGGAAATAAATGATAAAACATTAGATTTCTCAGTGTTTCCATTGCTGTCCTAAAACAGCTGATATGTCTCCAAATGTGACCAAAGCAATGGCACTGATAAGCAACAACATTTTCCAGATTGAAATCAGTCATCCAAGTCAAAGCTGCCCTCAATGCCTCTAACCTTTTTCAGAACAAATAGGTGCATGAGATACATGTGATTCAACTGAACAAAAGACACTCAAAAAAGCAATTTAAATCCACTCTCTCCTAGGTGGCATCTGGACACACTAAGCCATTATGTTTTCTGAGTCTGGATGCACTGTAACTTTTTTATCTTGGCCCTTAGCTCCATTGCTTTTCAAATTCCATGAAAACTAATATGTCTGCAGCAAAGTGAAACTTTATCCCTTTATTTCCCATGCACTCATTCAACAAACTCAAGACACACAGCCCTGGAACTATGATCTTGCTGTTCAATAGCCTGATCCAACATCAGTCATAACAACATCATGTAAATATCAATGAAATCTAGAAAAGGTATTCAGAAGTCTAGGATTTCTAGACCTTTCAGAACAACATGTGAATGTTTGAACAGGTTAGCAAGCAGCATCTTGTTTAATGACAGGTATTATATTTTAAAAAGATGACATCAGTCTCCAATTGTGAATCTCTTGGCCATGAACCTTAGTGCATTACTTCCCTCAAATAGCAATTATTAGGGACAGAAAAGACACAACGAGGCAGAGAAATTTAAAGCTGACAGTGCTGTCATAGAGTTCAACAGGCAGAGAGACATAATTCCAATAGAAAATTTCCCCATAAGAGGAGCCGAGGTCTTCTTTCCATACTCTTCCCCCCAAAGACAAAAAGAAAAGGAACCGGAATGAAGGGCGCCACCGAGAATCGCTCCCTTTCAAAAGACAGCAATACGTACGGAGAAACGCGAGCGGACCTCCGGCATTAAAGACGCAAGGGGGCTCGGCCCTAGGACCACAAGGGGGCCGGGAGAACGGGGCGGGGAAATGGCGCGCCTTTGCTAACCGAGGCTGGCAGCCCACCGGCGAGGCAACTTACTCACCGCAGTCGACGCACAGGATCCGGCCCACGTCCTTCTTGAGGTTCCTGCCGCTGGTGTCCAGCGGGGCGAAGGAGGTCTTGAAGACCAGCGGCTGCTCTGTGGGCTCCAGGAAAAAGATGTAGCGGTGGTTACGCTTGACTTTGAAGCAGGGCGCCGGCATGGAGCCCACGCGGATGAGCTGCTCCCTCTGAAGGCCACCGCTGTTGAGGGGCCACAAGTCCAGGACCTTCACCACAATGCCGGACGTCTCGTCCCTGCTCCAGTTGCCGGTTGCCGGCGTCGGAGAATCCGCTGCCGCTGGCAATGCCTGCACCTTGCCCTCCAGCACCACGGCCGCCGAGTACGCCTGGTCCTGCACCGAGCGCAGACTAGGCGAGTAACAGGCGAGTGACACGCCAATCAGCAACAGAGAAAAGCCGGGCGCCGTCAGAGCGCTCCTCATGCCGAGACAGCCGCAGCCCAAGAGCCTCTCGCCCCTGGCCCTCGTCCTCCTCGCGCTGCCCAAGCCGCCGGCCCAGGATGGGGGATGCCGCAGGCCGGCTGTCCCGCTCCTCCACCTCCTGCTGTTGCCGCCGCCGCCGCCGGAGCTCTTCTAGCGGCTTCTGCTCCCACCGCTGCTGCACCGAGCCTCCCGGTCCTCGCCTTCCGTCAGGAACGGCACTGAACAGCAGCACCAGTCCTGCCGCATCCAGCCGGGCCATTTGCAGGACGCCGACGCGGGTCCAGCTGCAAAACCGGAAGCGGCGTAAGCTCGGACCCAGCCGCGGAGCTACGCAGGGGCTGCGGAACCCTTCCCTCCTCCCTCCCGAGGACGACTCCGGCTCCGAACACCTAAGAGAAGGGCAGCCGGAGGGGGGCGGCTTATCTCTGGCCCACTCAGGGGAGGAGGAGGAGGGCGGGAGGCTCCTTCATCCGCGCCCCGCGCCCTACCTCCTGCATCAGGTCAAAGAGACCGGCGGCTGACCCTCATCCTGCCTTTAGCAGCACCGCCTCCAGCAGCGCGCATCCCAGCTCGCCGAGCGAGCTTCCCTCCCTGCTGGAGAGGGCGCGGCCGAAGATGCCTTCGGCGGAGGCCTCGGGGATCGCCGGCGGCCCCCAGCGAGTCTCCCGTGCGATTCCGCCCGTTTCACCTACCTCTAGTCCATGCTGTGGAGGACACCCTCGATTCGCCGGCCTGAAGGCGGCAGCCACCTGCTTCGCGGAGGACGCGAGCCGCAAGCGCTGCAGCAAGGTGGGCGAGGCGGGCGAGCTCCAAGTCTCGGGGGGGGTCCCATTCAATTCGTAAGAAGGAACCGCGCGAGAATTCCACTGCCGGGCCTGCATCGGGGGACAGCCGAGTGTGGGCAAGGGTGCGGAAAGAGGACAGACGGCGCGCGCCTTACCCAAACACACGCACACTACACCGGCGAGACGAACTGCATTCCGGGGACGCCCCTCCCGGAAGACTTGGCTGCCCATCTGTTTGCAAACGCCGTAGTCCCCAGGAATTGGAGGGGAGCTTCCCTGGTCCCCAAGCTGAGGGCCTTGTAGCAAGCGCCGGCGCCTCTCGCCGAGCTGCGCCCTGAACTGGCTGGACGATTTGTTTTCTCGGCCACGTTCGCCGAGAGGGGAGGGCTTTGGGAAGGAGGGATCCCCCTCATTTGCATAAGTTGCTGCCCAGCGGAATTCCTTGCGGGCGTCCACCCCTCACCGATTGACCACCGCAGAGAGAATCAAAAGGCTACTTTGAAGGGGAATCAGCCCAAGGGACCCTAATTACGGAGGACCGCTGTACATATTATTTGGCTAGCGAGCCCGGCACAGAAATTTAATAAATAAATATTATTGCCAGAGAGATCCTGGTTTCTAAAAATCCTTAGTATTTGTGTCAGTCAGCTTTTCAATTAAATAATAGTAAACTGTGGAGGTCATTCAGAGGTTTACATTGGTCTGCTATAGTTGGATTAATCTATATCTATGCTTGCTGAATGAAAACTCATTTAGTAGTTGAGAGAAGAGGAAAGAAAAGTAGGTTTTTTTTCAGTATTATATACACTTGTTAATGCTTACAAAGTTTCCCTTTGTATTCATCCTGTAAAAATATTAAATATCACAAGCCAGCCAATAAAAACATTTTCTATTCTTTTCATCTAAAAATACAATAATATAATGTCATTTGACTGTAAGCATTTTAGTGCAAAATTTCTTCAACTGTTTGCACTTTACAAACTTCTTTAAGGTAGTGCATAGGTTAGAAATCTAGTTCTTTGACCAAGAAAGAAAAAAGTTGTTTGCATTCATTAACATATTCAGAAGTTCAGGTTCATTCCATAGCGAATAAGCCTCTGAAGGTAAAATCTTGAATGTATACAGTGTTGCCCACCACAGACATGCTAATATAAAGAAATGGAGAAACTTTTGGTATTCTTTCAGAAAATTTATTAATGGAAAACTGATTGACCACTCCCAGAATGGCTATTTCAGAAGCAGGGAGGTCTGGAAGAAAAAACGAAATAGTTTTCTAGGATTTTCCCAGAAGATTCCATTCCTATAACAGTATATTTATACATTCCTATGCTTGGGTTAAACCTTTCCCCCACTTTCTTAGTAACCCAACAAAATTTGGTGGTATTTTTGACATCTGCATTAAAATAAGTTAGGGAAGAAACAAAAGCAATACTTTTTTTACTACATTGAAGGAGATAGTGATCCTTTGAAAAAGCAATATGCAGAACAGTGAAAGAGACTTGATTGTAGAGAAAACTTTTAATTAACCCAACATCTGCTGGATGACCACCTTACAAAATGGAACTGTTTTTTCTGATAACTTTATCCTTCAGAGGATGGAGGAAGGTATGAAAAGATCAGCTATTTTTCACTTTATACTAACCTGTAGGAAAGCTTAGGGTCTTTCTCCTTTGCTGAGTTAAAGTGCTGACCACTCATTCTTGAGTCAGCAGAAAATTATACTGAGATTTGCCAATCCCTACTCTGAGCCTCTTGCTCATTTTACAAGTTGCAGTAGTGGTGAAAAATCTTAATATAAAAACCTATCAGCAAGTACATTTTGGAGCAGCCAGAGCTTCTTTTGGGGGGAGCGGGGGCAGTGACATGTAAAGCATATCAGAAATGTCTTAACATAGGGCATGTGTCCCTCTTGCAGTAGCTTTCCATTCCCTTAAGATCCACTGCTGGGCAAAGGCTCTCCTGGCCATAGCCTTGATCGGCTGCTCAAGCAGGAGCCGAGGGTCCAAGACCTGCACGCCCAAAGCAAATATAATCTGGGCATAAAAATAGTATTAACATAATTATCACTATGTATCCATATTTAAATTTTAAAAGTTTGGAAAAGCTGAAAATGATGCTTTTTTCTTGACTGTTCGCTCCACTTTCCTTTTCCTATAAAATATTTATGACTTTTCTATTAATTTATTTAATTGGAAAGAATTTGTATTTTCTGTAAGATAGAGCATGATATGATTAAGAACTAGATTATTGAAGGAAAATCTAGGAGATATATCTTGATGGTTACAACTTTTAAACAGTGTAAGTTCATTTTTCTTCTTCTTAAGTGCGTAGTGTTTTACTTGCAAACATAAGCAGTATTTGAAGAACGATGTATACATTCAAAGAACCTCTTGAAAGAACCTCTGTTGTGGTACAAAATTCTTAAATACAATAGGGTATCTTGAAATTCTTTTAAAAGTATAGAAAGAAGACTTGGGATGTAAACTTGATGAGTCAGTTTGGAAAATTTTAATTCCCATGAAATCTATCTTGGTGAGTCACCTAGAATTGATTGTACAATAATTTACAGATGGCAGTACTGTCCTTTAAAATAATGTATTTATCAAAACCTGTTTTTGGAGAGGTGGTAATCAACCTAAGACATGCTAGTATTTCTGATGGCAGTGTGTATTTCATTTTTGTTGAATATTTATACAAATTACCCCAAAATCCTTGATAATTTCAGGGTTTTTTTTCTCAAACACTGCAAAGAAATTCATTCAGTTCCCACATCCCATCAGTTAGTAGACATCCACAGTCTACTGCCACACACTCAGGATAATCTTCTCTTTTTCTCTTATTGGTGTCACTTTTTCTGCTACTTTAGTTTGATTACTCTGTTTTTTTCACATCAAAGCTTCATGCAATGCTAAATCCAATTTTAGAATGTGTCATGTCCACAATAGTACAATCATTACCTACTAAAAGAGACTATTCAACAATTAAAGAAAAAAATCACTACTTCCAATATCCATTGTACTCATCCACAATTTTTTTTTAAAAAAACTTGCTTTTCTTATATCATTAAAATCAATTTACTTAATAAAAAGCTTTCGTGAAGTGTTTTGGAGAACTCAGATGCATGCTTGCTATTTTGTGATATTTTTATTTGTCTTTAGAAATAAGCTGTCTAACAAACTTTAGAACTTTTCTTAGGGATGAATCTGGTCATGTTTTTTTTCTGAGTATAAAGTAACATCTGTGTATTTGCATTTATTTATCAAACAATATTTGTATATTCAGATATTCAGATATACGAAAAACACATTTTCGACCTATTATAAAATTAGTATTTGTTAATGTTAGATTATCACTTCCAACTACCATTAGATTGTAGTGTATACAGTTTGTTTTATTTCTAAATATATTTCCAATTTTCATAAAAAAAGAGCAAATCATAGAATCATAGGGTGGGAAGGTGCATTGGAGGGTGCGTTGTGTTCTGCCTCATGCAAAATGGATTGGTTACTTTTTAAATATTTTCCCTACCAATGCTTATTTTAGAATCTACACATCTTTAGCATCTACCTAGCAGGATGAAATGACTTCTAATGACAACCCAGAATAGAAAATCTATTGGCTGAGAAGCTGAAGATGAGAAAGTTATATAAACCTTCTTATAATTGTGGAATAACAACTATATTTATTATCATAAGAGATATCCTGGTGGAACAAATAACAGCAAGCAGGTTGAGGCAGCACAGAAGTGTGAACAATTAGTATAATACAATCGCACAGAATTCTTTATTTCTTCTGAACAAAACCGTATTTTCAACAATATTGTAACTTTCTGTCAGTCCCAATTTGTCATAAAATTTATCTAATGTGCAAAATTTGTATAATTGTGCAATGGGCTTCTTTTAGCAGAAGATTCTCAAGGCCTTGCCTACATTAGATTATTTACTGCACACAAGAAAGAAGCCATAATCAAACAGATGAGATGCTACCTGCAGTCAAAACATTCATATACTGTAGGTCTCTGTTCCAAGTTTAAACTTTATGCTTTTTCCTCTTGCCTGTTAACCAATGCTTGTTGGTGAGTTAACCAACACTTAGCAATTCATTTCATGGCCATGGGAGAAAGTATACTTCTGGTCATCCCATGGAATGTATTTCTTAGTCTGGTCTACCTCAAAGAGCTAACAGGACAGGTGGCATTTAGGAAAAGTACCACAAGTCCAGGGTTAAGTTCACAAAGTAACCTAAAGACCATCCACATTATTTATTTCAACCAGAAAAGATATGAGGCATAAAACATCTGACTGCCTTCTTCTCAACTGGCAGGATATGCTTTATCCTGTTCATGACATCTATCAGGCATATTTAAAACCTAGTATGCTATTCCATTAATGTCATTAGATATGGGTGAGGGGATATCGCTTTAGTGATTGTTCTAATCAGCATTTTGAAATCTTTCATGGGATTAGTTTACATTCGGTTGTTCTATAGGCCTGGCCTTACTAGTTTCACACAGTGTTATTTATTATTTGTCCAATGAAAGTATCTCACCCATATTCTCTGGATTAAACTATGCATCATGATTTGGGTTTTGGTAGATTAGTTCCTGGACTTTCATCAATATATACAAGAAGTTAACAAGGTTTTTCCCCCTTTAACTAAAAAATGAATATTTGGCTGTTTTTTACTTGCTTTCATTTACAATCAGTGTTGGAAGGCCTAAGAATGATTGGTTTCAAGTAAGAATTTGTGCATGAAACAGATAGTGTTCCCCTCAATGACAGGCTCTTGAGCTCCCTATGTAACCAGATCTACATCATATAGAGCTTTAAAGGTGATCGCTAGCTTTTTAAATTGACTCCTGAAATTTACTGCCAACCAGTGCATGGCTAAAAAGAATCTTTCACTGCATTCTCCATCAGTTCCAAACTGTCTTCAAAGACAGCCTCATGTAGACCAGGGTGAAGAAGTCAAGATATGTGGTGATAAGAGCATGTGTTACTGTCACCAAAGCTTCCTGGTCCAGGTAGGATGATAATTGGTGCAGTGGCTTTAAGAAGACAAAAACTCTCCTGGTCATATTTTCTGTCTGCTGTTCCAGCTGAAGCTATAAATCCAGGACAGCTCCAAAGTCACAGATATTCTGTGGGTGGTGTACAATAATTATGTACAATACAAACAATTATGTTTCTGGATTGCCTAGATGTTTACGGATAAATAGTACCTCAACTTGCTAGGATCTCCCCAGTTTCTCATAGCTTCCAGGTATAGAAGCTCAAGATTTCATAGCATTTCCACCTCAGATTGGGATGGTGAAGCAAAGTTGAGTGCTATATAACTTGTGTGTTTCTCTACTTAAAAAAACTATTTTTATTATTAAAAAAAGAAAAAATGCCCATCTACTTGCTTCAGGTAAAGCACACCTGCTTCTAGAAATGTCTTTTTTTTTAAATTAAAGAGAAAAATAAAAATGACTCTGTGCTGCCCTCTAATGTCTACTTGATCCCATTTCTACTGCTAAGCAGCAAATAGCTGAGCCCATTCCATTAGAATGGAAAGCTAGTAGTCCTAAATTTCCTCTCCCAATAGATCTTTGGGTCCTTGCATTGGCTCACCTCCTTCTTTGAAGTACCTGCTTAGCACTACCAGGAAATGCCTTATCTGATACCCACCCCTGAGGCTCGATACAGCACTCACATCATGTGCACCCTCTGCTGCCTAGCTGTGGCTATAAAAGGGTGGATAATTTCTATAATGTGTAGAAATTAGCCATTTTTTTCTTAAACTCAGAAGGCAGATTACATCTGAATTTGTTTCTACCCATCTAGACCTTCACAGCTTCCAGACATTGCAGTAGGACTTTCATAACATCTCCATTTAGTCCTATTGTTGCAGTGTACAGTCCAGTATCATCAAGATACTTTTTATTACAAATATCAAGTCTGTTGTGCCTCCTGAAGGAGCAATGATAAATTTCTTAGAAAGATCGTGCTTGTCTCCTAACAAATGTTTGGAAAAATAATTTCAAACCATGCCTTTTTCAACCTCTGCAATTTCTTTGAGCAATATTTTGCATATCTTCCTGAATGGGCGACAGACACTAACAACAGCATTGATTTTATTCACTCCATCATTATGCTTCTATAACATTTAAACAGTCAAAAAATACAGTATCACTAAGTTCATTCATTTGGATTTCAGAACAGTTTTAGATACGTTTGCTATATTTTATCGTGCCTCATTCCCTTTCTATTGGTTCTGATCCTTTTATTGCTATCTTCTAATTGTGTGATTTATATCTATTATTTCAATGCTTTGTATTTTCCAGTGTTTTGCAATTGTCATCTTTACTATAGTTAATAAATATTCTACTATTTGTATGTATTCTGCTGTAACCAGTAAGTTTGTCACAGAAAACTCTTCTTCATGGTCTTGTAAAATATTGATCTTGTTGAAATAAAATGAAGCATTTTTTTCTCCATGAATTAATTAATGAAGATAGAGGATGTCATCAGTTTAAAGACTTTGACTCCCTGCTTCATATAACTTGCAGATGAATTAAACAAATGCAATATTTCTATTTCAGCATATGATATCTTACTAAAGAAAAATATATTTTACAGAGTATATATTTTGCTCTTAATTTTAATAATGTTAATTTTAAATTCTGATTTTTAGTTTTATATTGTTTTATATATGCATTGTTAGTTGGATTACTGTACACTGCCCAAAGTCACCTTTGGTGAAATGGAAGGCCATATAAATCAGTCAAACAGTAATGAAACACTAAAATATTTGAAGATTGATTGGTGTATATTGATCTCATTTAAAATCAAAGGAATCTCTTCAATACTATATAAAACCATTACCAAATATATAAAAGGCTATCTTGAAAGTGTTTAAAACTATGTGGAGAGGACTTGAGATTAGAAGTTGATCAATTGGTGTGGAATTGTTCTGGAGGAGTACACTAAGGAAACCAATTAAGAATTGGTTATTTATGGAGAGAGATGAAATTTGTACTCTGACAGTATCAGGACCCTGGAGAGTTCACTGCGTAACATTTCGAACAATTTCTATCAGCTTGAAACCTACAGCACATTTTTGTTTGTGACATGAAAAGATTGTACAGGACTCTAAAAGTGAATGACCCCCCCCCCCAATCCACAGCTGTCTCTGAACTTGGGGTTTTAAGAAGTGAAACAAGATTTAAGCCACTCATTTTGTCCTTTAACCACCCTCCAAACTCCAACAAATTAAAAAACCAACCTTAGGACTAAGATGGAGATCTGCTTTATACACATACTTTACAGGCTGTGCTAAAGTTTTGGAAGACGAATTTTATCCCAGTGCTTTAGGGACAGGACACATAATCTAGTATATGACATACAAATATATTTAGATACTGTAGGTTAAAACTGACCACAAAAATAATTCATAGAAGATAGTGTGCAGTTTTAAAAGTGCAAAATATTATTCAAGGTCTCTGTAGATTGTGTTTGAGGGTTGCAATCAAATATAATATTTTAGTACTAATATAATACTAATATTAATATTAATATATTAACAAATATAGCTATAGCACTTAGATTTATATACCGCTTCACAGTGCTTTACAGCCCTCTCTAACTGGTTTACAGAGTCAGCATATTGCCCCCAACAATCTGGGTCCTCATTTTACCCACCTTGGAAGGATGGAAGGCTGAGTCAACCTTGAGCCGGTGAGAATCGAACTGTCGAACTGCTGGCAGCCGGCAATCAACATAAGTAGCCGGCAATCAGCAGCCGGCAATCAGCATGAGGACCCAGTACTGCATTCTAACCACTGCGCCACCATGGCTCATATATTAATATTTATGCTTGCAGTCTAAACTTAATTTTTATTTTGGCTGAAGATTTTGAGAAACTTGAGAAACTCACACTGCAGCCTTTGGTAGTTACTTCCTGTGTAGTTTTACTGATCTCATTTTCAAAGACTAAAAGAAAAAGATGCATTATAAAAATTCAGGAAATTAAACTTAACTAATGCAAATTATAATTCATAAATAAATTTGATAATTTACATAAGTTAACTTTAATTTCCTGAATTCTTAAAATGCACCTTTTTCTTCAACAATCTGTCCTTGGTGGATACTGGAGCAGAGGCATGGTATTGCCAGTGTGATATTTATTTATTTTTCAGAAACTCCTAGATTCGTGATGGTGAATCTATGGCACGTGTGCCAGAGGTGGCACGCAGAGCCCTCTCTGCTGGCATGCGCGCCGTTGCCCCAGGTCAGATCTCCATGGCGTTCCTTTCGTGAGCTTCTGTTTCCCTGTAAATGACGAAACAGAAGCTCACGAAAGAAAAAGATCTTATCTCTTGCCGCACTGCGGTGTTGGGATGCCCCGCCTCCCGCCGGCCAGCTGGTCTTCGGGTCTCTGCTGCGCATGCACGCATTTCCACACATGCACACGTCCATGCATTTCTGCGCACCTTTCAGTTTGGGCATGCGCACGCGCACAGTTTGGGCACTCGGTGTCTAAAAGGTTTGCCATCACTGTCCTAGATCCTTTTCAAGAATTGACTTGATGTGGATTTCTAAGAATCTTGCAGATATGATATCCTGAACTTTTAGTTAAGACATTTCCTGACCACATCCTTATCAATTTGATATTTAAGAGAAAACCTTCAACTTTTAGATGGAGATTAAATGAAATGTTATTACAGAAACACTTGGTGATGGATAAGTGCAGAAAGAAGCTAACTGCATTCTTTGGGGACAGGCTTCGACCATTTGAGACAACAATAAAGCTTTTATGAGAGAGGTTTTCTTTATCCAACATGATTGAGAGTTAATAAAGAAGTTTCAAGAAAAAGTGCAGGCCAGTTTGGATAAAATTAAAAAGAATGACGTTTTACAAAAGACACCAACAAATGTAACTACTATATGTCTGATTAAACTTCTACAATCACAACTCTCTATGCTAACTGTAAGGGAAATAGAGACAAAATTGAAATATGTGAAAAAGAAAATGATAGAAGCAGATATTAGTGGACAATATGAGTATACAGAAATCCCTTTTTATTATTTCAATTTGCATAAAGCGCAATATATTTACTGAGGAAAAATTGAGGAAAACCTTAAAAAACAAAATTTATCAAAACTTTTACAATCCCAGAGGCAAATTATGGGGATAACAGATAATAGAATGACAGAGTTTGAAGGGATTTTGGAAGTCTTCTGGTCCAACTCCCTAATCAAGCAGGAGACCCTATAACATTCCAGACAAATGATTGTCCAATCCCTTCTTTAAAACCTCCAGTGGTGGAGCATCCACAATTTCTGGGACAAGTCATTCGAGTAATTAATTGTTCTCACTGTCAGGAAATTTCTCCTTAGTTCTAGATTGGATCTCTTCTTGATAAGTTTCTATCCATTACTACTTGTCCTGCCTTTAGGAGCTTTAGAGAATAGGTTGACTCCTCTTAAAATTAAAAAGAAAAGCAACAGGGCTGGATGGTCTTGATTCTTTTTATAAATGTTTTGAAGAACAATTTTTACAACCAGAAAATGATGAATTCTATTTTACAAGGAGATGTAATGCCAGAATCTTGAAAAGAAGCCAATATTGCTTTGTTACCAAAGGAAGGACAAGGTTTAACTTTTATTAAAAACTATAGGCCACTTTCTTTATTGAATAATAATTTTGAAGTGTTCTCATCAAGTTTGGCAATCTTTTTTTTTGTTAAAAAAAAGTTTTTACAAGAGTTTATCCTTGAAGATCAATGTGGATTTTTACCTAAAACTCAATTAAAAGATCATGTGACATAATGTGTTGAATGTAATAGAATGTTTACAGCAATATAATGAAAAACAAACCACATTAATTTTTTTAGATGCTGAGAAAGCTTTTGACAATTTGAACTGGTCCTTTAAGGTCCTGGAAAAGACAGATGTTGGTGAGAATTTATTTCACAGAATCAAGTCAACACTTACATCCCAAAAGGCATTAATTATAGTTATTATTGATTTGATTAAACCATGTAAAATCCAGAAGGGACAAGACAAGGTTGTCCTCTGTCCCCTTTGTTGTTTATTTTGGTTTTTGAAGATTTGAACAGAGACATTAGACAAAATGAGAAGATAATAGACCTAAAAATTAAAAATAAGACCTTTAAATTGAGAGCTTTTCCTGACTATTTGGTTTTGATTTTACCCCCTGAAAGGGATTGAATCTTGAAAAAAATTGAAAGAATTTGGAATGTTAGCAGGTTTTAAGATTAATAGCCAGAAAACAAAGTTGTTGGTTAAAAATATGACTAGGAAAGATCAAAGATGTTTTGATGAAGAAATCTGGTTTTCTAACATGTCCAACTCCTATTTTCATATAATAAGATTTGACATAAAATGCTCTTACACATAATTCTTTTTATTTCCTCCAACACAGAATATATTTTAAGCAGCATCCCCTCTTTTGGATTGTGGCTGTAAGATTAGCTAGTAGATTTAGAGATACGTAGCTCTGGACATCACAAGGCCTTAATGGGGGCCACAGATGTCAAAGCTATCTCTCCCTCTGTAGCTGCAAAGACAGGGTGTCATAAATGAGGTTGATCTAGTCCAGGGGTGTCAAACTTGATTTCATTGAGGGCCGCATCAGGATTGTGTTTGACCTCGGAGGGCCGGGGGTGGTGGTTGGTGTGGCCAAGGGTGGGCGTGGTCATGGTGGGTATGGCCAGGGTGGGCGTGGTCATGGTGGGCATTTGACACAGGCTCAAGATGCATTTTTCCCCTTATCTTCTTTCTTTCCACAATTCTTTACTATAACCATTTTCCTATCTCTTCTACCAGATATTATTGGCAAACATTTATTACTTATTCTTCATATTCCACTAAACATTTTATTTCTTTTCCAGGCAGAAAAGCTATTTATACTATTGTTATTATCCAATTAATAATAAATATATAATAACATAAAAAACATGATAATACAAGATCTAACAGCAGAGGTAAATTTCCAGGATAGTAAATAGAAATGGTTGTCAATTATAGATTGTTGATTGTAGATTAAATGGACCTACAGTACGTAAAGTCTGGCATTAAACTATAGTATTAATATAGGATGCTGCTTGTTTTCTATCCAGATCAGACACTTACTTGAGGCCACATAATTGTAATCCAGTCCAATCCAATCCTCCTGTAGCACTCTGCCTGCCAAAAACAGGCCGCGCAGAGTGTAGTAGTAGTTTTCGACCGGCAGAGTGCTGCTGGAGGCCAGAAAGGCTAGAAACGGGCCGGGCGGGGGCCAGGCGGAGCCTCTGCATGGCCCATTTTCAGCTGGCAGAGTGCTGCAGGAGGCCTTGGAGGCCAAAAACAGGCTGCAGGGGGCCACGCGCGCACCCCTACAGCCCATTTTGGCCAGCAGAGGCACCGTGGGCTGGTCCTTTGCTATTTCCAGGCCGGCCCCACAGGCCAGATTTAAGCACTCCGCAGGCTGGATCCGGTCCATGGGCCTTGAGTTTGACACCCCTGATCTAGTCTAAATAGTCATATTCCAGACTAGGGCCAACCTTACCTGCCACCTCTCACTCTTCTAGCATTGGTAATTTGTGGTATTGCAGCATCTTCTCTTTCATAGTGGAGCTAACTTTTCCAAAGAGGTAATCTGTGATGCTGGGTTCATAGTAGGGAGCTTTGAGGGGATCTTCAGCCTCAGTGAGGTTAGGAATTGATTCCATTTCTTCCAAGAGTTGGCAAGGGGAGTGGCTTATATGCTGCAGGTCCTTCCAAATTGTCCTTCTTGTCATCCAGCCTGTTCTTTTGCTGCTGCTGCTGATGATGATGATGATGATGCTGCTGCTGCTGCTGCTGCTGCTGATGATGATGATGATGATGCTGCTGCTGCTGCTGCTGCTGATGATGATGATGATGATGATAGATCAGGATTCCAGTGGCCACCACGGACAAGGCTACGATGGTAGCTAAAAGGTCTCCAATTATGGCTCTATTGGTGGCTGTGCCAGTCATATTGGGCTTCTCCAGGACAAGAACAAGTTACTGCATTGAAACCTGCCCCATGCAATTGGTGTTCGCAGCTACAGGTTTTTCTCACTAGTCATTGACCTTGGACTTCCATTGACTTTGGGAACAATCCACTGGATGTGATCCAGGAGAAATCTAACAGGGTGGGATTTCCCCTCATGCTGCAGATGAATGTGGCCTCATTGAGGGTCAGATACCAGTTTTCATCGTAGCCCTCTATGGCAACCTCAGGAACATTCAACATGGAAAGCCAGGGACAGACTCATGCTGTGGCAGTTCAACAAGGCAGGTGATCTGTTGCTTGTTGGCTTCCTTGGTGAGAAGCATGTTGTACTGGCTGATGACAGTGACAGTGCCATTGGGGTTGTTTGTCTGCTTGGCACTGAAATTACCACTCAACTTCAGCTGCCAGGTGATGCAAGCTGGCCGCTTCTCATTTATGGATGTGCACACAGCCATAAGCTGCTTTGTGTTGCTAGCCTTCACTTCCTCAGCTCAGTGCTGCTTATGGGTTTGGCCAGGATAACCAGGTTGTTTGCGTCTACTTCACTGTCATTGAGATATGTGGCAAACTTGCACATGTAGGTGACTTCATCCATCAAGAAGAGGTGTTCAATTGCCAGTATGGCATCTGTCAAGCACAATGTGAGAAAACAGATCTGCCTACTATTTTTATCCATTGGATAATTTTGTCCATGCGATGGATTGTAGACAACCACATTCTGTCTCTGACCTCAGACTTCCATAACCCAGGTCAATTGGCTGGCCTTCATTTCAGTCTCTGTTATTGCAATTTTGCAGGGCATGAATGTCTTCTTCCCTAGGTAGCTGGTGACCCTATTGTGGACTGTCACTTGCTGGACTAATACAACAGAGAGGCAGCTCCAGAGGTTTGTCCAAGCGCATGGCAGTGGAGAGGGCGAACAGTGGAAGAGCTGAAGTGGTGCAGTGGTTAAATGCAGCCATTGCAGGCTGACTGCTAGTTCAACAGTTCAGCTGTTCAAATCTCACTAGGCTCAAGGTTGACTCAGCCTTCCATCCTTCTGAGGTGCGTAAAATGAGGACCCAGATTGTTGGGGGCAATATGCTGAACTCTGTAAACCGCTTAGAGAGTGCTGTAAAGCACTATGAAGCGGTATATAAGAAAAGTGCTATTGCTATATTGCTATAGTGGGTCCTCCACTGGCAATGGTGCTGCACCGCAAATCTACCTCAGAGCCTCCAGAGTGGCTGCTGCCACCACTACTTCCCTGCTGTGTTGCTGCTACTGCTACTGCTACTGCTACTGCTACTGCCTCAGTCCCATTGTGAGCCAACATTCATTCCTTGCAATGCCATATATTATCTATCACATTTCTAAATATATTTGTATGTCCTTAAATTTGTCCCATGCCCAGAGTTGCTATTTGAGGCTACACTCCAGTGGTGGGTTCCTACCGGTGCGATCCACTGTATGGCACCGGTAGCAGCCGGCGGATTGTGAAATTTGGCCATGACAGCTCCAGTGCCATCTTCGCCGGTCTGTCGCACGCCGCCATCTTTTTTCTGCAATTTTTTGGGTTTTTTGCTTCCTGCACATGTGCGGAAGAAAAATCTCACAAGGGGACGTGAACGCACACAAGATTTCAGCGAGATTTCGCTTCCGCGCATGCGTGAAAGCAAAAAATCACCAAAATTGTGCGCATGTGCGCGTCCCCTCACAAGATTTCAGTGAGATTTTGCTTCCGGGCATGCGTGGAAGCAAAATCGCGTGAGGGGGCATGCGGGCACACGTAGCAAGCGCGCACGTGCACACAACATAGCGATGCACACACAGAGCACCGGTAGCGAGGTAAGAGCAACCCGCCCCTGCTACACTCAAAGTTTGCAGAATGCTAGGTTTATCCCTGCAGCCATAGTCCCCCAGGGAGCTCTGTCCTGAATTACCTTAATTATTTTGTTCAGGCATTGCAAATGATATGGCAAACAAGGACATCCAGGTGCAGCTCAAGGTGCTGGTTGTTTGCAGGACTGCCTCTCCCTGAGGCATCTGCCTGTCCCATCAGGTCAGAGAGGGTGGACAGCCTCAGGTACCTTCACTCAAATGCTGCCATCTAGTGGGAACTGAGGGGGACGCTGAGCTTATCGATCAGAAAGGTCGGCAGTTCGACAGTTCGAATCCCCAGCGCCGCGTAATGGAGTGAGCTCCCGTTACTTGCCCCAGCTTCTGCCAACCTAGCACTTCGAAAGCACATAAAAAAATGCAAGTAGAAAAATAGGGACCATCTTGGTGGGAAGGTAACAGCGTTCCATGTCACGCAGTGATTTTATGTTGCCTGTTACATGTATATGCAGGGAGATGCATCCCTATCAAATATAATGGTTCATTCCTGAGCACGTGATTAATGTTCCTAGTACGCATGTGTACATTCCTTCCTCTCTTTTGTTCTCTGCTTCATGACGAAGCAACATCTCTTTTATATAGCCAAAATGTGATTAACTATTTTTGAATCAAAATAAATATCTTATACATTAGAATTATAATGCAGTTTATTTTGGCAATGTCAGAGTTCCAGGAAAAGATTCATTTCACCTCTTTCCTTCATTGGGACCCTCTGAAAAACGTGTCTCTTTTAAGCAAGAGAGGGAATCTCATTGAGGCCAGCTAGAAGCACTCTTCCTCCCTCCCCTTTCCTTCATTGGGACCCTGTGAAAAATGTGTCTCTTTTAAGCAAGAGAGGGAGTCCAGCTAGAAGCACTCTTCCTCCCTCCCCTTTCCTTCATTGGGACCCTCTGAAAAACGTGTCTCTTTTAAGCAAGAGAGGGAGTCCAGCTAGAAGCACTCTTCTTCCCTCCCCTTTCCTTCATTGGGACCCTCTGAAAAACGTGTCTCTTTTAAGCAAGAGAGGGAAGACTTGTCCCCCGTTCCTTCTCCTAAAAAGGCTGCTTCCAAGGGGGTGGGATTCTTGCTCCTCTGATTGGCTGGGGGCAAAGTTCCCGTGCGCCCAAAAGCCCGGGGTGAACTGGCTTTTTGGCCCGTTAGGCTAAGGGGCCAAGGAGAAAAGGCAGAGCCGGATTGTTTGGGGGCGGAAGGCTGGGGACAAAACAGGTGTGGCAGAGTGGAGGAGGCGAACTGTCCTAGACCCGCATCAGGATGCCGTTTGGATGATGCCTAGTTTTTTGCCAGTTATGTATAATAAGTTGTAATTGTTCGTTTAGGATCCCCTGTTATACTCATCTTTCTTCAATGTAGTCATTTTCAGATCAATGTTTTTAATTGCATCATACACTTTATCTAGCATTCATTACTAATCATTCATGTACTCTCAGCCATTGCACAGCATCACCTACATAACAAAAACCCACATATTCATTGTCCATAAAGTCACCACTAGAGTTCATTATGCATTAATCGATAAACACATTCAGTAACCATGGGGACATTACACAACTTTGTCTTACTTCCAGCTCAATGTTGAATCATTCACTAAATGTTTGATGAATTTGTTATTTGCATCATTTTATACAATTGTAAAAAGTAGAAGAAACGTGGATGCATATAACAGACAAATAAATAATAAAAAACAAATAACGCAAATAAATAAACAAAACCTAACTATAATAGAACAAATAACACTGTTCTACAGGTAAAAAGTTGCGAGCATGAAAACAGCTGTTCTTACATAATTTTGGGGTGCTAAAAATGAAAATAACATTTAAAAATGTATATTGGCTCTAGTTTCCATGATATTAGCAACCAACTAATGAAGTAAGGTTTATAAAATGCATGATGCAACTTACACCATAGATTACATAGTGAGTATTGGTGACCAATAGAAAACCGCTACGCTTACCAAGATGATGCAATATTAGCTAATATTACGTCACCAAATTCTATAAAAGTCACAGTATCTGTTGCTTGGTGAGTTAGACAGCGTCTTTAAACATTGTTTTATGCTAGTAAATTTAGTTATGCCTCAAACCTGTTTAAATATAGCAGATAATTTCGGCTATATTTGCGCTGAAGTTACTTTTGCATCCCAAAAACAAAGGATCACAACCGTGATTAAGAAAGCCTACAACTTGTATTTCGGTTGCAAAATAGGAGACCAGAACAAAAACTGGGCGCCACACATATGCTGTAATTCATGTGGATCGAGACTTGTCCAATGGTTGAATGGGAATAAACCTTTCGCAGTGCCAATGATTTGGAGAGAACCAACAGATCATGCCAGTAATTGTTATTTTTTGTATGGTGCCTCCAATTGAGAAAGGTCTTACTAAGAAAAAAAAGTTGTTTGTGCAGTATCCAAACATTCCATCAGCAATACGTCCAGTACTTCATGGAGAAGGACTACCGATTCCAAAAGCGCCTGAATCTTTCGTAGTTGAGTCCAGTGAGGAAGAACCTCAGGAAGCTTATAGTGATGAACCAACAGCCTTACATGACCCGGATTATCTGCCATCCACATCTGCTGAACCGCACCTCATAATACAAATGGAATTGAATGACCTAATAAGAGATCTGGATCTTCCGAAGAACAAGGCAAAGGTTTTAGGTTCAAGACTAAAGCAATGGAATCTCCTGGCAGGTGATGTTCGCTTTCATGTACCTGATAAGTAAATTTCCATCGCTTAGTTCTGCAAAAATAGGAAGGAGATACCAAGGAATTTTTGTTGGCCCACAGATCTGTGAACTTATTAACAATGATGAGTTTCCTTCTCTGTTGCATGGCAAGGAAAAGACTGCGTGGATAGCATTCATGTCAGTGACATCAAATTTTCTTGGAAACAATAAAGCAGCAAACTACAAGGAAGTGGTTGAAAAACTCATCCAAGCCTACAAAAATCTTGGTTGTAACATGTCCTTAAAAATTCATTTTCTACACTCTCATCTGAATTTCTTTCCATCAAATTGTGGAGCAGTGAGTGACGAGCATGGGGAGCGCTTCCATCAAGACGTTGCAGCTATGGAAAAAAGATATCAAGGTAAATGGAGCCCATCAATGCTTGCAGACTACTGTTGGACAATTGTAAGAGACAATCCTTTCCTTGAATACAAAAGAAAAGTCAAGAGAAGAAAAAGGGACACAAACTGAAGGCAAGATTAATGAGAAATTTAAACTTTTGAACATTTTAAACTTGTTTACTAATTTAGTTTTTCTTGATAAACATATACAATAGATTATTTTTTTTGGCTGTT
The DNA here is from genome assembly GCA_023053685.1 of Diadophis punctatus similis. NCBI lineage: Eukaryota > Metazoa > Chordata > Lepidosauria > Squamata > Dipsadidae > Diadophis > Diadophis punctatus. The sequence goes on along the minus strand of JALIGW010000003.1, from coordinate 109,336,128 downwards.
TTCTGGCGCTCCAGAGCCCACGAAGACCAGCTGGCCAGAAATCAGAAGACCAGCTGGCGACAGTGCACGTGCCCACAGAGAGGGCTCTGGGTGCCACCTCTGGCACGTGTGCCATAGGTTCGCCATTACGGGTATAGGATCTGCTCTTCTGGTTTCTGGTGCGCATCGCGCATGCCGGAGTGCCGGAAATCTGAAGACCAGTTGGCAAGTGCGCATGTGTGTGCCGGCCACCTGGTCTTCAGGTTTCTGGCGCTCTGGAATGCATGCGCATATGCACACACGCGTGCTGCAGTTTGGGCACTTGGTGCTGAAAAGGTTCGCCATCACTGTTCTGTGTTGTTCTGTGAGGTAGGTGGTGCAAGACCCTTTACCTGGATGTCAGCAGTGTGGCTGACCCTTGCAGCAAGCATGCCAGGAAGCAGCAGCAACAGGCTTCCTCCTCTTGGTCAGGATATGTGCAGGGACTACCCAGGCATATTACACCTGCTCCACAGCTTGACAGATGGAGCACACGCCTTGGCAATGGACCATTGGAACTCCATGCTGTGGCTCACCCAGTCTTAAAGACTGCTAACTTGAGAAGGTTGAAACCTAAAGCAAGACAAGGCCTGCTACAATTCACTTGACCCTCTTGAGTTATCCCACATTGAATTGTCCCACAGAGAGTTTGCCGGGACAAGCTGTCCTGCGGTGAGTTGGCCAGGGTGAGTCAGCAAAATGGCCAGAGTCAGCAAAAAGTCAATTGGGGCAAGTCGGCCATGGTGAGTTCTCCTAGACCCTCTTCACATCTATCAGAATACTTTTTAAGCTTGACCCTGTGTTTTTGGTCTATTAGCAATCCTTCCCAGATTTGGGTGTGCAGTTTGATGACCATCATTCTATCTCTTTGTCTAACTCATTTAGGCAAATGTGTTTTTTTTTCCAAAAAAAATTAATTTTTTCTCCAAACGTACACAAAAATCCATACATATACCATATTATCAAAACATCCATAGTAATATATTTCTATCCAAAATATCCTAAACATATATCCTTACTTTGCTCCTTTTATATTTTTATCTCCAGTCTGCTTTCCTTCTATATTTCATACTACTCCCCTCCTTCTATCTCCCTCTCTCCCAGTGGTGGGTTGCTGTCTTACCGGTGCCGGTGCGCTGCGCGCGCATCTCCAACTTTCAGGGACGTGCGCGCTCGCTACTCACGCGCGCCCCCTTGTGCGATTTTGCTTCTGCGCATGCGTGGAAACAAAATCGCGCCAAAATCTTGCGAGGGGATGCACGCATGTGTTAGATTTCGGTGCAATTTTGCTTCTGTGCATGTGAGGAAGCAAAATCTCGCCAAAATCTCGCACGCGTGTCTCCTTGTGAGATTTTGGCGCAATTTTGCTTCCACGCATGTGCAGAAGCAAAATCGCCCAAAAGTTAACCAAAAAAATGGCAACGCGCGCGATGGACCGGCAGAGAGGGCTCCGGAGTGGTCGCGTGCAAATTGCGCAATCGGCCGCTCCCTACCGGAGCTGCGCACTGGGCAGCTCTGGCAGGAACCCACCTCTGCTCTCTCCCCTCTACCTTCTTCCTCCCTCTCTACTTCCCTCCTCTCTCTCTCCCCTTCCTTTCTACTTCCTCTTTCTCCCTCTTATCCTTCCCTTAGTACATCTAATCTTAATCCATTCTATGGTTAGCAGAATAGGAATTCAAAAACCCTAACTTCATTCCAACATCGGAGCTACTTCTTAAACTTGTATCTTTCCCTTTATCTATATTAATATATTTAATATATTTTACCAAGTATATCTACTATTATTCTAATGCTGCCTCCTTCAACTCCTATTTTTGTTGCCTGGGTCTACCACCTCTAATTCTCAACTTTCTTTCAAATTAATCGCTATAGCTTAACTTCCAATAATGTTATTATCTCTTGTATCTCTTAATTTTAGGCCTTATTCCTCCCTTTCCTCAATTAATATCTTTACTCATCATTTACTTTTTTTTAATTCTATCATTTCTATATGCCCTAAATTTCTAATTTCTTTTCCCCTTTCATATCTCCTTTCCAGCTTTCTTACTCAATTTTCTCATTCTCTATATTGAAACAAATGCAATCCTTGTCATTACTATTCCATCCATTGGTTAAACATTCTAAATTCTCCATAATAAAAATCCAATTTATAAATTATATAATCTTATCATCTTATATAAAAATATAATATAAAAATATTAATTATACAGATCCAACATCAATAATCATCGAAATCAGTGGTTCTCAATCTGTGGGTCGGGACCCCTTTGGGGGTCAAACAACCCTTTCACAGGGGTCGCCTAAGACCATCGAAAAACACATATTTCCAATGGTCTTAGGAACCGAGACACCACTCCTCTATCCGTCTCCAGGCGGGTCCACCCACATGCAAATAGACTACTGCAAAAAAAATCTGTACCATGGGAACTTCTGAGCATGCACAGAAGCCAAATTTCTGGCACTGCGCATGTGTCGCCATCTTGTTTTCAGCTTTTTTTTTGCAATTTTTTTTTAAAAATCAGCCCACGAGGCGTGCCCACGCAGCGCAGGAGGAAGCGAACTGGCAGTGAGGTAAGTTAGAACCCACCCCTGAGTTTCCTAATAATTTTATTATGTTATGGTTGGGGGTCACCACAACATGAGGAACTGTATTAAAGGGTCGCGGCATTAGGAAGGTTGAGAACCACTGATCTAAATCCTTTCAATGTTAAATCAGGTTTGTGAGTTATACAGATTTTATACAAAACAAATCTTATAGAAAAAGGTAGTAATTTTTCACATTATATATTCTTGACCTACTGTAATTTAATTTATTAATTATATAATCTTATAGTCTTATCATCTTATATAGAGACCTTTAAAAATATTAATTATACAGATCTTATATCATTCCAACAACATGAATAATAATCTTAATCCTTTCAATGTTAAATCAGGTTTGTGAGTTATACAAATTTTATTACAAAACAATCTTATAAAAAAGGGTTACCTATTAAAAAAATTATCTAAATAATTATGCTAATTCATTATGTACCAAACCTATACACAACTAATATTATCAACCTAATTAGATATAATAAAACAATTCTAAACAAAATTTTATTATATTTCACCATAACTCATCCATTCTCTTTTAATCTCTCCAATATTTCATTCTTATAAATATTTCCTTTCCATCCCCATTGTATTAGCTGTTTATATTGTTTCTTCTGATACCAATATTCCCCTCTTGCTTGTCACTGTAAAACCCAGTGCAATCATTGTAAGTCCCTGTATAATCATCAGTCTGTCCTTTATTTTCAGTTTTCAGTTTTCTTATCACTGTAAATCCCAGTGTAATCATTATCAGCCCCTATCCTATGTAGTCATCAATCTGTCTTTTATTTTCAATTTTCTCTTCATTCTTCTTATCACTGTAAATCCCAATGTACTCATCAAACTGTGTTTTCTCTTCGATCCTCTTTTCATTTTCATGATCACCTCTAATTTCTAAAAAAAGTTTTTAAAATCTTGAACGGTGTCTTTTAATATCCCAACCAATTCCTCATAGTCACACACCTCCATATTGTCAAATTCACAGTCCACAAGGTTCACAGATTTTTATTATTATTATTAATACAATCCACTCCAGTCCAGTCCAATTCAAAGTCCTCTTATCTTTTCACCAAAACATTGTACCATCAGACAGAATAACTAGTTATTTAAGCTCTTTCAGACTCTAGGTATCTTCTTCAGTGAAGGTCAATCCAGCTGCTATACATAAACATGCTTCCACAGCCTATCTTTTAACCAACAAATGGCTCTGTCAATTTCCAATATAACAAAGTAGTTCTTTTTTTTAAAAGTAAGTTTCTGTATTTCTGTATTTCTGTATCTGTGCTTTAAATCCACTAAGCACTTATAAATTGTTTATTTCCAATGTTTTAATTTCCACCAAGTCTATTATAAAAACAACCTCAAAATTGGATTTTTAATCCTGTTCCTTTAAGACTCTCTCTGAAATCTTTCAGATTGCTCGATAGATGCTTCCTCCATTTTATTACTGTATTTTCTTTCAACCAGCAGATGGCACTGTCAATTCCCAATATAGCAATGCAGTTCTTTTTTAAAAAGTAAGTTTCTGTATTTCTGTATTTTAATACTTAACCTTTATAAATTGTTTTCTTCAAATTCTTATTTGTCCAACGTTTTAATTTCCATCAAAGTTGGGCTTTGAATCCTGTTCCTTAAAGTCTCTATGGTCTTTCAAGTTGCTAGCTAGCCACTTCCACCATTTTGAAGTCTCTTTTGTTCCCCTTTAAGTTTTAATTTTCTTCTTTAAATCATTCTATCGGCCAAACACTCACCAACTTCAGTACTTCTTCTCCTCTCTCTCCAGCACAAACACTTAGATCTTGTCACCCAGACAATCCACAAGCTCTTCAAACAATCCGTTCATTCGTGACCATCCCAGCTATTGATGACAGGGTCGTCTTCTACAGCTGCTGGCCGAGAGGCTGGTGCCGGCTCCCTGGGGGGTTTGCAGCCTCCCCCAGACAGGTGCCTCTCTTCTTCCCTGCCCCTCCAGGGCAGATCTGACCTGGTACCGCTTGGTTCCAGGTCTCCAGGCAACTGAGATTTGGGGTCCCCCATGGAGCGCGGGGAACTCCGTGCCACCAGGACGTTGGCCACGCCCCCTCTCATTTAGGCAAATGTTGAAGAAACTGAACCACATGTTAACTATGGTTTTTCAACCAACTGTAAATTTATCAGACAGTGGAACTATCCATCCCATAGTTCCATTTTATCAGGAAGAAAGCCTTACTGAATCCATTACATTCATCACATACTCTTGCTCTACGATTTATCAAATAAACAACAAACAGAAGCATTAGGATTTAAATTATATTTAATAAACTCATTCTTTTTTTTAGTAATCAGCTTGTTCCCTTCTAAATGTTTGGAAACCCTAAATGCTTGATGATATTTTCTAGAATTTTCCCAGGCACTGATCTCAAGCTAGTAATGTGCCAGTGATGTCATTTAAAGATAACTATAGAGCTAAAGATAGAGTAAAGAACATGAAGATGATGGAGACAGAAGAAATTCATTACCAAAGCAATGAAGTGCAAAACGTGACATAACAGCAAAACAAGAAAAAAGTGTTTGTTACCATATAGTTTGTTTATTAGTCTGGCCTTTATCATTGGGCTGACAAATATTTTTAATTTTAAATATTTCCTTTTTAGGGACAGTGTAATTGTAATACATACTCAAGTATGGTATATATGTACTCATGTTTAAGTTTATATTACAGATGTGATGCCAGATTGCTCCAAAATACATTAGGTCACGGGACACAGACTTTTTTTCAATAAGTGAATATTACTTCCCTTTTGTTTGCATGTATTTTTAATTAATTTAACAGGTAAACAAAGCATTTTTTCCCATGCAGTATCATCTATGTATAGTTCAAAAAAAATCTAACAAGCCCAGGGGAATAGAAAGGATGGATCCAGAAAAGGAAGAATGAACAATTGTTATCTCTACCCTCTGAACCCTGATAGGTCAATTGCTGATCTTATTCAACAAGATAATTCTTTTCTTATGCAAACATACAATAGCCATCAAATTGTATATATTAATATATTACATGTTAACTGACTCAAAATATTATCAATGATGTTGCATGATGTGGGTTTTTGTATCACAGTATTGGAATGACCTTGATCCCCCTTTTTACTGCTTTCCAAGGCAATTTGCATCAGAATTGCTGAGGAAAACTGAGCAAATGTTAACATTATTCTAGCACTGATGGGGAACTTAACATCAAACATAGGCAACCTGTGCTTGTGCATGCTTGCAGCATCAGAAATTTAGCAAAAATTTAGCAAAAAAACCTGTTGTAAAACAGTGACAAGATTCAGATTTCTTCTTTGCAAGGTAAACATTGTCTCCTTATCCCAATGAAATATTATGCCTCATCTGTCCCCACCTTAGGCAAAAATAAAATGCCAAAAGGTGCAGTTCCCACTTGCTAATAAATTGTCCACTGCTGCATTACATGGTTGAAGTCTCCAAGATACAAAGGAGAGGAAGAATATATTTTTAACAGAAATGTCATACAGAAAGCTAAATTTGAAAAGAATAAGAAGGATGACTGAACCATTAAGCTTTTAGGTTATTATCACTGAATTATGTAGAAAGCAAAAGGAAATGCTGTGACTTCAAAATTTGTGTTTGGCCTTGTTCTCAAATCACATCAAGTCAAATTGGTTGTGGTTTATTTTACTTGACCTAACAGTCATGCCAATTGTAGTTTATCAGTCTGTCAATGTTACACAAACCATAAATATCAAATATTTTGTTTCAAATATCATTTTTAAAAGATTAGATCGTGCAAATATTAATGTGCTAAGTGTTTATGTGTAAATATTTCCTGCTAACAATCATTATCACCTGTTACAATAAATTTTTCTGCATCTTCCATGAGTCTGCAATACTCCCCCCCGCCCCCCAGAAATTATCAGACTGATGCCTATTCTGGATGGAATAACCTTGCATTTGGGCAAGTTGTCATATCTTCCCAAAGAAAGGATACCCACCCCAAATGTGTCCTTTATATCAAAAAGGATCCATAAAAGTACCAGAACATAAACTCATTTCCCCACTATGAACTTTGTGCAAAGTAATAATAATTAGGCCAAGTATCACTTCAAAGAATGACTGCTATTAAGTCACTATAAGCCACAAATAGGGAAATAGTCTAAAAGAGAACAGTAGATCACATAATGCAAGTAGTGCATTATGGAACATCAGGAGAGCTATGCTATTAGGCTACACAGTATACAGTATTCATTAATGATTCATGATGACCATGTTCTTCCCACCCACCCCCTTGTCACAGTTAAGCAAACCCTACTGTCATTAAGCATGTCATGTGACATTTGCAACCTCCTGCCAGCTTCCCCATTGACTTTGCTTGTGAAAAGCCAGCCAGAAGTGAAGGTCACAATGGCCAATACAGGATGCTGCTATATTGTAACTCCAATCTAGTTGCCAAATTCCCAGATTGCGACCATATGACCACGGATCTGCTGCGACTGTCCTAAATATGAGAACTGATCATAAGTAGCACTCATTCAGCCCTGTTCATATGAGCGCTAAATGAGTGGTTGTTAAACTAGGATTACCTGTAGTGTACTCTCCCAGGATGTTGTACAATAAAGGGCCACTAAAACAGGTGGAGCTTAAGCCCTCCAGAAACTGATTACCGATATCTAAAACCTCCATTATCCCTACTATTCTGGTTAAGGTTCAGGAGAATTGCAAGCCAACCAGGGCTAGAAAGCTACACATTCCTGGCTCCTTTTGTAGATATTAAATACTGTACAATATTCTTAAGCAGAATGAGGGTGTTATATGCAGCTTCCTTCTCTGCAATCTAAAGACGCCCGCAATACTAAGATAACCCCCTTTTTTTTTGCTCCAAAACCGAAGTTATCTTCAAAGCTGCGTTTCAACGATTGCTGAGGCTTCCTCTCACCAGAACTGCACAGAACAAGCACGAACCCTAATCTCCTCTTGCATGCAGTTCTTGTCGCAAGAAAATCCACCAATGTGTTTTGTTCTCTATCGATTTTGTGCAGCGCGGCGGGCGCATGTATTGCACGAAAAGAGCCGCAAGGGCGAAGCTTCGCCTTTGTTTCCCTACACCAAATGCAGCAACCCTTACTGCACATAGCTACCGATCCCATTTACCGCTAAGCGTAGAGGCCCTAGACACACTCCTCGGCTCAGCCCAAGCAATCCTTCTCCTGTACAGGCCCTCTTCGCTCAGCTGAGATGGGAGCGAAACGGAAGGAGGCGCTCTGACGACAATGTCAAATATGAGGCGCCGGTTACGTGCCTAATGACGCTACTCGCCTGCCACGACTCGCTCTGAGGCCGAGAGGAGAAGCGAGGCGAGCGGGCTGGAAAATCAGGGCTACCGCGGCCTGCTCTCCCCCGGCTCCTCCTGCAGTCGCCACCACAGCAGGGCAGGTGGTAAGCGCTGCACGATTCCCTCGGAGATCTGCCAAGCGGACCCAGAGCGGGAGGGGCGGGGATTTGCGGAGGAGCCTCCCTTCCCCCTTCTCTCCTTTGGAAGGATCGCGTCCGCTGGTGCTTCAGCTTGACGTTTTCCGCGCGGCAGTAGCCGGGCTTGGCTTGGGGCGGGATGGATCGCTGTCTCACATTCTAAAATGAAAACTTCAATCCAGAATAAATTTTCCTGATATTATATGCGACTGACATATTCAACGCCTGCCTTAAATACAGTAATTAAATACGTTACAAAATTGATCTGTAGTTTTAACATTTTGTACAGTTTTACTAGGACTAAGCCTATCACATGTCAAGCAATTTACTACCGAGTAAATATGTAGCGGATCGGTCTGAAGGCTGGCAGATAGTATTCAAAGGTGTCATCTTCTTGGCAAGATCGAATATTATTGGTGAAATACACTGATAATTCATAAGGCAAAACCATAATGTTCACTTTAAAATTGTTATTAACATTATTAACCACCACACAAGCAGATATAATTGCAATAATTTAGTATCCAACCCATCCCAATTTTCACATATTAGTATGAAGTTGATTGGATCTGGACAAGTGTGTATTGTATGTGTCATTTAACAAGTCAGATAATATGGCTGGAAAGTATATTTTCAGGGTGATCTTTTACATATATATTTAGAAATAAGACACACTGAGTCAAGGACTTTATGTTAAATGATTGAAAGTAAGACATGTACAGATTTTTTTTTAAAGTCAAGAGTATTCAGAAGCAAATTTTAATATATCTCTTTCTAGAGGTGCATAGTATAAATAAAATATAAGTTTTAAATCTTGTGTACATACATATTTTATCACTTTGGAAACAGGTCTTCAGCATCTTTCTGAATGAATCATTTAAAATAACATCAGAGACATGTAAAATACGCATATGCAAAATATCACTTAGCTGGGGCAAAATTAATATTTTTTCCAATTATTGAAGTATTTTTTCTAAGTGGTAATATGATTGGGTTATTTTCTCTATAATTAAATTTTACTTGTGATAAATGGTGCCAGCTAAATAAATTAAAATTTTCAAATTATTGGCATTTTAAAGGTTAGAAAAATGCATTCTTGGCAATTTGTGATATTTTAGGGTAGCTTCTAGTCATATATGAAATAATACAATCATATCTCTAAAATACTATTTTATAAGTAATTAAACTTTTTCAGATACAGCATGATAAAAAGGAAAATTACCAGGGGTAAAAATACCTTGTTTCATAAATGGCATATCCCAAACTTGATTATTGGTTTCTGCCCATTAAGTGCAGGGAAACCTCTTGCTTTTTCTAAACTTGTTCTGGACATTATATGTTCCTATTAAAAATATAGGTGCAAAGGAGAGAAGGTTTTTTATTTTTATTTTATTTTGCATTTCAGTATAAACATGCTTCTCTTTGTTGCAAATATTTTAGTCAATAATAAATGAACAATATGATCAGATGTATTACCTCCATCTGTAACTATATCAAAAAATTAATAGAAGTGTTAATAGCCAACAAGAAACAACATTTTGAGGGTTTGACAAAAGTACATCTTTAAGAATTACTTTTACAAAAAAATAAAAAAAGTTTAATTTGAAAAAAATAAAATGCTTTATATTATAATACTTCAGAAATTTTAATCCTCTCCAATGGCTTCAAATTTCTATTTTTATTAACTCTTTTTACTTATGGGGTCTGAAATATCCATTTAAATTCATCTGTAGAATCTAACTACATTGGAAATAATTATACACTTCATATTTTTACAATGTATGGTATTAATGCCAGAGATTTCTAAAATTTAAAAAGCCAAGCATATTACAGACATACATTTTAAGGCTTTAGCAATTTAATGTTGTGCAACTTTCTACAGCATTTTAGGAAAGGTTCAATACAGTCTTCCTGTTTTTAAAACAACACTTTGATTGTTAATTAGTGGTAAAAGTGAGGTTTTATATTATCTATAGAACTAAGTTATAATTATATATTAAAGTTGATTTTCATTTTCACTTTGGCTATGGATGTTTTATGAATGCTTTATTTTGATTTCATGCAGAGCCACATGACCTGGAGCAAACTTCCTTTAAAAAATCTCAATTTTATTGAAGCTTCAAAAATGTTTATGAGATCATGTTCTAAGATAGTAAGCAATCCCCAAATAATTGAGTTAGGTTGTTATAAACTTATGTCTTTATAGTAATGCTTTGTTTTTATTAATTTAAAAATGTTCTTGGTAATTAAAGTCATATTTAGATACCAATGACAACAAAATATTGTGATTAAGATTATAAAATGAAGTTGTACGCAGCCAAGAGTCCCTAGGGAGTTGGGCGGCATAGAAATTTAATATATAAATAAATAAATAAATAAGTTATATTCCCCTACATTTTGTTTTCTTTGTTAAATATATCACATCCCTTGTATATATGTGACTTATTATTTATATTCTCTTTTTAAAGAATAAAACTAGAACTTTTGCAATTAAATTAATAATTATTTTTAATGCTTATTTAACAAAAAACAAAAGAAACTTCCTGTGGTTGAAATATTTTTCATTAATTTTCACTGAAGAGATAGGAATTAGGAAATGTATATCAGAATAAATAGTTGTGCCTGATCATATTAAATTCTTATTGGTTTTTTAAATAGTTAGTAAGAAAATTATAGGATAATAACTGTCCGTTTTGTACTCAAATACAGAGTTAGGATTAGACAAGACTGAATATCATAATAAAGGAGTAATTTTGGCACTTTGTTGAACAAATTGAAGAAGCTAGACAATATATACAATCAAATACTTTCTAAAAAATACTACATTTGTATTTTAAAAATATTTCAAATAGCTTTAACTATTTTATTTTATGAAGCACATACAGATCTTAAATCTGAAAAGTCTTTATGCTTTTAGTAGTGGAAAATATTTGAAGTAGTTCTCTGTTCAGTTTATTTATAAAATTATCTGTTCTCATGCTCATAATCTGGGGTTCAACCTCTTATGAAAAATAAACTTTTTAAACAAGGCTGTTAAAATGGAATTCCATTTCTGAAAAAAATAACAAAACTTAATCTAAGTTATGTAAACTGGTATTTATTAGAATCAAAATACCTATCAAAGTGCCATTATATATTGGGTATCCATTGAAATATATTTTTAGAACAGGTGTAATATGAAGCATAAAAAAACTAAATTTCATCCATCCAAGATGGTTAGTTCTATTTGCCGAATTGGCAATAAAATATTTCTTAATTTTTATTGTGTAATTATTGGGAACTTTAATACTGTGCATTTTAAAAATGATCTGCATGCATGCCTTCCTAGTTCAGTAATGGTTTTCTCCCAGCCCAGTGGGATTTTATAACCTGTTGCCTCCTTGGTTATCAAAGGGGAGAAATTTGGTGCTTATACAGGTAGTCTACTGCTAGTCTGATACTAGCATCTAGTATCTTAATATATCTAATCTTAGCCGGACCTATTTTTAAATGCCTTTCCTTCCACATTGCCTTCCAGAGAAAGGCAGTGCAGCTTGGTTTGCTAGTTAACCGATTATTGTAATTGGGGAATATATCCTGATAGCTAAAAAATAAAGAAGCGCTAAGTATCCAGCGTATTTTAGCAGATAAATTTTCGGTGATAAAGAGAGCCAGTCAAACCTGCCCAGCCCACCCTTAGCTGACATTGCTGGAGGTACTAAGAAGACGTTCCGGGTTTTCCGTGCGGGGAATGCGTAGCAATATAAGAGGAAGGGGCGGCCACTCTTCAAGCTCTAAGTGGCCTCCGGGGTGGATCTCAGTTTCTTCCCGGCTTGCTCGTAAAACAGGTCTTCACCCTCAGCATATTCTCTCGGGTAAGGACAAAAGCCCTTCCGCTCAGACGGGGTCCGGGTCACGCCGCCCAGCGCCAAGAGGGAACGGGCGAGTAGTCTACCGCTGCCCGCGGCTTTCACTGGGTTCCTGGATGTCAGGTTGTAGCGCAAGCTCCAGGAATCGTTCTGAACCCGGGAGCGAACAGCAGGGAGGGAAGACATTGTGCATCGTCGGAGCTGCAAGGACGGCCTGAGTCCGAACTATTGAGGCGCTTAAAGAGTTAGCGCTTGCCTCTAGTTTTGGACCTAGCAGATGCCGGCTTTCAACCTTCCAGGAGTCGAATGCCCGTGAGAAGTAGCCCGTTGGTTACTGTTACTTAATACCATCTGGAAAAACTACTTCGGGTATTCGTTTGCTTTGTTTTCAAGTAATAGTGCAGCTTCCAAATACTTAAGAGTTATCCTTGATGGAAATGGGTGCTCTCCAGCATGGACGGTTTAGAATATGCAGTTTGTAGGTACTAAACCAAAGGCTGAATTGGCTGAGGTTGCCTCTCAAACTTTCTCATAGCAGAGAAAGAACCTGGAAGAAGGAAGAAGGAAAGCAAGGCCTGGAAAGCCGCTGTGTGGTTCCAGTGGTACTGCTTTTGTTTCAATGAATTGATCCGGTGTCTAGTCAGAGGAAAAGAAACTTGTCTTTTGAGATGCACTCAGAACTATTGTGGATATGCGCACAGAACTAGTATGTGGCATATATTCTCAATATATTCTGTTATAAAGTGCAAAATAGCAAAGATTGTGGCATCTTTCTGCCTCAAATTAATAGAAATTACAATTTTCCCTGATAAAGATGCTTTGATGCATATAATATATTCCATTTTAGGACAGACATTCTGGTTTCAGGTCTTTAATGTTTCTTTATTCCTTCACCTTGTTTTATAAAGAGGCTGTGTTCACTTTAGCCCTGAACTTGAGCACAAATGAAGAAGTAGGGTAAAATTCCCTATTAAGAAAAGTTAAATGAGTTCCAGGATTTCACTTGAAGAGAAGAACATTTAATTTAGAAAGTGTAACATTATGAGCAGCAAGACTTTACTGTAACTGAAGACTGGTTGTTTTCATGATCTTGGGCAATAAACATCTAAGAAAAGATTAGGCTGGGCTCAACTCCCATCTAACTCAATGCCCTTTACTGTTCAAATTTGACAAGGAGAGCACTTTGAGAAACAGTAGCAGGAGAGAATGGATATTTGATTTAATCTGGAAAGGCTATTCTGTTTTGGAAACTGCTTGGACCCTCTGCTGGGAGGACAGCATGATTTGCACACAAAATGACCTTCCTCAAAAAAGAGAAAAAAGAGGTGTGATCCCTCCAAATTCATGCATTCTCTAGAACCAGTCGAGGCGGGCAATGAGGGCCATAGTTCGGCAGAAACATTGTAGAAATTGCTCAAGGTAAGTACAGCCTCTTTCCCCATTTTGCAAAGTAAGGTACCTGAAAAGGTTTTAGAGTTTGACGGGCCAGCCGGTCTATCAAAGCACTTAAGAGAGGAGGGGGATGTTTTCTAAATTCTTTGTATAACAATGTAATCCTGAAAGTAAAGGTTGCTCTATTATGAAGCCCTGGAAAGCACCCTAGGAGCCGGCGAGTAAAAGCCCTTGAAGTCATGCAGTTTTTTCAATTGGGGAGCTTTAGACAAGCGGGAAATGGTGCGAATTTCAAAACGAACGTGCTATCGTATCGTAGGAATGACCCCGACACGTCGGAGGAGGGTGGCATTGATTTATGCTTTCAAAGGATTAAGTTGGCGTCGAGGAAGAGGTAGTGAGATCGCAGGTTGCCTCTTGCGGGATGCGGACTGCTCCCGGCTCTCTCTTCGCTTGAACACTTCGCCTCCCACAGACGGGCGGCAATTCCTCCTTGGGGACGGCGGGCGACGGAAGGGTCCGCTTAATGGGCCAAGAGGCGGGATGAAGAAGACGCAGGGAGAGCTTCCTTCTCCGTCCGGTTTATGTCCGCAGACAGACCTGAGGCATACGCCAACTTCTGAAAGGGGGGAGAGGAAAGAGAGTTACTCTGAGGATGCGGCCCCGTATTCGCATTTGATAGCAGATCGCCCCCTCCCCCCATCGGGTTCATCTCCCCCGAGGGAGAGGCGGCGGCGGCGGCCTCAGTCGGGCTGCGCGTGAGGAGGGAGGGGGGATCCAAGCGCGCGCGAGCTGAGGCCGGGCGGAGTCTGTGTCCCTGGCAAGGCTGGGCTGGCGCAGCGCGAGGGCGGGTGCGGGGCCTGGCCGACTGCTAACGGGCGGCGGCGGCGGCGGTGGCAGCGCAGCCCGAAGAGAAGAAGGCGCGATAGCCGGGCGGAGGAAGGGTGGGTGGGGCCTGAGTGCCAAGAAGCGAGCGCCTCCCTGCCCTCGCCCAGTCTAACCCGGCGAGGCGCTGCTGTCTCCGATCCCCGGGCACCTCTCCTGGTCCTCGCGCTCTCGCGCTCTCCTCCTCTCCCCGTTCCTCTGCCCAGTCGCGCGCTTCCCCCTCTGCCATGTTAGCCGCTCTCTCTCTTTCTGTCTCCTCCACAGATCTCGCGAGAGCGGCCGGCTGCTGCTGGTGGCTGCGGAGGGGGTTGGAGCGGCGGCGGCGGCAGGAGCAGTAGCGGCGACGGGCGGCGGCGGAGGAGGAGGCGGCGGCGGCGGCGGCGGCCGGGGGGCGCAGGCAGGCAGGCGGGCGTCGGGTAGCCCGAAGGCATCATGGCGGATAGAGACAGCGGCAGCGAGCAGGGCGGCGGCGGCGGCGGGGCGCCGGGCTCGGGCCCTGGCGGCGGCGGCGGGCCCGGCAGTAGCGGCGGCGGCGGGGTGGGCCTCCAGCACGAGACGCAGGAGCTGGCCTCCAAGCGGGTGGACATCCAGAACAAGCGCTTCTACTTGGACGTCAAGCAGAACGCGAAGGGCCGCTTCTTGAAGATCGCGGAGGTGGGTGCTGGAGGCAGCAAGAGCCGGCTGACGCTCTCGATGTCAGTGGCGGTGGAGTTCCGCGATTATCTGGGCGACTTCATCGAGCACTACGCGCAGCTGGGGCCCAGCCAACCGCCGGAGCTGGCGCAGGCCGCGGACGAGCCCCGGCGGGCCCTGAAAAGCGAATTCCTGGTGCGCGAGAACCGCAAGTATTACATGGATTTGAAGGAGAACCAGCGCGGGCGATTCCTGCGCATCCGCCAGACAGTCAACCGCGGCCCAGGCCTCGGCTCCACACAGGGCCAGACCATCGCCTTGCCAGCGCAAGGGTTGATCGAGTTCCGCGACGCCTTGGCCAAGCTCATCGACGACTACGGCGTGGAGGAGGAGCCGGCCGAGCTGCCCGAGGGCACCTCCTTGACGGTGGATAACAAGCGCTTCTTTTTCGACGTGGGCTCCAACAAGTACGGCGTTTTCATGCGGGTGAGCGAAGTCAAGCCCACCTACCGCAACTCCATCACCGTCCCTTACAAGGTGTGGGCCAAATTCGGACACACTTTCTGCAAGTACTCGGACGAGATGAAGAAGATCCAGGAGAAGCAGAGAGATAAGCGGGCCGCCGCCGCCGCATCCTCCTCCTCCTCCGGTGGCGGAACAGAGCAGCAGCCAGAGACCGAAATCAGCAGCAGCACCTCTATCCCCACTGGCCCGCCCGGAGCCTTGCTGCAGGCGGAGGAGCCAGAGGAGGATTGATCTCCATCTATCTATCCTCCCTCCTCTCCACATCCCTCCTTCCCGTTTGGCTGCCTCCTCCCTGCCCTGCTGCACAGAGACACTGGTAATAATGACAACAACACACAGAGAAAGACTTTATACTGTAAGGGAGAGAAAGAGAGAGAAAACCAACATCCACAAGCCGAAAATAATGCATACCGTTAAATATACCTGTTATAACTCCAAGGGGAGCACCATCTACCTATCCACCACCAAAACTGACAGCCGAGCAAGCAACTTCTTTCTCTCCACCCCATCGCTGGATTGTTCCTTCCACTCTTGCTCATCGTATAAAACAGTAAGCAGCTGCTAAAAACAAACAAACAAAAAAATTACAAAAAAGTAATAACTATATAAGATGAACTGTGTTTCCTACTTGATTAAAAAAATATAAAGAACTGAGTGTTTATTTCCCTAATTAACCAAGAACTTTTGTACACGTTTAAGCTATTATTATTAAAAAAAGTGTTTGCAAAAATGGTCAAGATTAAAATATTGCTGAATTATATTAAAAAAGAGAAAATGTCCTTTTCATGTTGAGCTAACATTTGACTTTAGCACAAAAAAGAGATATTTTAGAACACGTAAAATAATATTTTTAGTTTTTCTTCTCATTTTGTTACCAAATTTCAAAACCTTTCATGGAGGTTATTATAGTATATTTGACACCCTATATACCTGTGATTAGAGATGTGTATATATATATGAGGGCTAGGCATGCTGTGTGTCTGAGCTTTGTCTAAATGTTATGCAGAAGTCTGTAGAGTTAAAAGGTACGTAGGTTTAATTCATGCAAGGTAAACAATAAGTGCTCTCTTTTATACAATATGCATTGCATCTGGACCTTAAGCATATAAAATGGTCAGTGAAACTTCTGTGAACATAAAGAAAAATATTAAAAAGGCATTTAAATGAAATTTGCTAACTTGTGATTTTTATGGTTTGAACCAAAGTTATTCAAATAGTAAAAAGAGAGAGAGAAATGATCTCCCATATTTTTCTGCACCTGTTTGGTTTACAACTAAGTAGGTATCTTGTCATTGTTGTGTATATGAGATGTAATTGTATTGTTCATAATATATATATTTTTATGAAGTGTACTTAAAGTACTTTAACATGCAGCGATTTTCAGTATGCCTTTTTTTTTCAACAACAGGTGGTAAGGGTTTTTTGTGTGGCCACCAGCACTATTCTTTTAATTTGTTCAGAGTCTCAGTCAAAACTCCAGCTTATGCTAGTGCTAACTAACTTGTGTAGGCCTGTCGTAGACATCAGTTCAACATGATTATGGTGTAATCCTACTGAGCCATGGATTTGAATTTCCTTTAAAAGTAAAAGCCAAGTTGGTGTGTTGTAAAGAAAATTTCATGTAGCTGTGGTGCTAGTTATTACTGGCTACATACTTTATTCATGTAGTATTGACTCCTCCCCCAAGTGTGCAAACCTTCAGTTATAATTATGTACTTTGTGTGATATATATTAAAGCTGTAAAGTATAAAAAACAGTCTGTGAGAATACTAACCTTTCTGGAAGTGTTCTCCAACTTGCAATTATTTGTAGTAATAGACTTTTACAAATTTTTCTTTAAAATGTTTGTGCTTTTAATTGACTAACTACTTGCTGCTGTATAGTAAAATATTAATATATTTTTATCATTAAACTGCTGCATGACTATCATCATTGCAAGTGAAAAACAATAAATGATGCCTTAAAACATAGAAAAAATAGTTGGAATTCTGTAGGAAGAATGGTGAAAACAAGAATCTTATTGATTCTTGAGTTTCTGAGTGTATTCATTTTCTAAACTACTTTGACAAATTTATCAGTGTGGATTTAACTACTGTATGTAGGAGATTCTACTTGTAGGAACAACTGTGTTTTGGTTCTCATTGATTGTAAGAGATTGGGTCTAGGCAAGACAATGATCGTTCAAAAGAAATGTATGTTTAGTTAAAAATAATCTCCTTTACAGATGTATTATAAGTTATTAAGACAAGTCTGTTTCAGTTGTATCCTTTATTTCCAGTTAAATATATTTGCTAATGGTGTCTATATAGCACCAAATGTGCAATAATATTATAGTGGTTAGGATTTTTTTTTAGAATCACTGGAATTTATTACAATTGTTTTCTAAGATGCACTTTTCCATAAGGAAAAAGTAAGCTTCCATGGTGCACAATGTTTTCGGCCGCATGTAAAACATTGAGTGTCAGATTTGCTTTGTTTTAATTGGAGCATTTGTAGGCGGTTTCATACTATATTTGAACTGTGATGTAGAAAGGATTGCATTTTCCATGCTGTAGGTAGTTGAAAAGCTTAAATGTTTTAATTTTTGCTATTTTGTTTGTAAGTTCCACTATTCCCTACAGTGTCTAAAGTTTTAATTCTAGGGATTGGCAGAAGTGTTGTTTTTAGCAATAACTTGTTTTGTATAGGGAGAGGGACAGTCTTGTTCTATTTGAATTAAATCAAACTTGTGTAACAGTAAAATACTCAACTCGGTTTTAGAGTGGACATAGACAGTAGACCTGTAAAGAGAGTTTAAGTGAGTACTTTGCTTCTCAGGGTGTGATCGTACATTTTATTTGCCCCACTGTTGCCTGTGACCAGATTTGTATAACATAACAAATGTATGTTTAACAAAGGCAAAACTAGAATGAAGGTACATAGTGTAGGCAGTTAGTCCTTACTTACCACCTTTGACCCTCTAAATCTGTTGTCTGATTCCAGGCAATGTTGAAGCTATTTTAGTCAACAAATATATGTTTTGTTTGTGCCTGTTTCCTGAGAGTCAAAGTTCAAAAATCTTTTCCTGGTCTGTGTATCTGAGAATTCAGTTCTTTATATCAGAGGTCTCCAACCTTGGCAACTTTACGACTTGTGGACTTCAACTCCCAAAATTCCTCAGCCAGCACATGTACTGGCTGAGGAATTCTGGGAGTTCACAAGTCGTAAAGCTGGCAAGGTTGGAGACCCCTGCCTTATATGATGGAAGAAGATGACATGTGAATTTTATAATTCTCCTTTTATTATATCTTAGCCCAGTGCCAGCAGAATTTGGTGTCCCAAAGTTGAAGACTCTTTTTCCCCCATAGGCACACTAAATACTTTAGGACCTGTTCAATATGCTGTTATTTGAACCATAAATTACCTTGATTTGAATTCATGTTTTTCCAGTTGAGGTGCTCAGTACTTGATAAAGGTACAATAACTCACAATTAAAATAAGCAATAGTGAGAGAATCTTGTTTAAAGGCCAAATGAATAAAAGTAATGGTATATTTGATCATATTTGGTATTTTAAAAACAGTATGTTCAAATGTGCCAAGCATCCAGCTTTAGGAAAACATGCCTTATTTTTCCTGAATATGTTTTCAGTGTCTTGTAGGAAAGATCCACAGTCATAATGATATTTTATATGAAATGCAAGAAAACTTGAAATCCACTGCAATATAAACATAAGTCTGTTTTTGTTTTATTTTTAAATGAAAGGGGCACTGTCAAGTAACTTTTAAAATATGATCTCCCTTTCAGACTATCACAGCATGGCAATTGTGTTCATTTTAATTCCACTTGTTTTTTTTAAGTTGCTCTGTCAGAAATTAAATAAATGAATTAAAATTAGACACTGTTGATTCATGCCTCTTTATTATTGTATGCTGTAAAATGCCATTTTCAGCCAGAGGGGGAGCTAAAGTAATTAAGAAATAATATTCACTGTAGAGCAGAAATTCTCTGAGTGCTAGAAAAAATTAGCAGAGAAGTGCAAAAATAGGGAATGCAACATTTATTAATCTATCAAGAATAAAAGGTGTAAGCAACTTTTGCATGCAGATAATGGAAAACTTATAAAAATGTAAACATAAAAATACTTGACAGTGTCACTTTTTAAAGTATCATTTCAGGGACTGCACCAGGGGTGGGTTCCACTTACCTTTGCCACCGGTTCGCATCGCGATGTTTCGCACGCGATCGCTCCGCTCGCGCACACGCGCACGTCCCCTTATGCAATTCTACTTTTGTGCATGCTCAGTAGCTATAATCAGCCCAAAACATAGCTGAGGAGCTGATCAGCTGTGCTTCGGGCGAAGGAATAAAGGTAAGTATAAACCTGGGGGCGGGCAGGAGGGCCCTTTTCCAAGCAGCAGAGGAAAAAACTTCCAAACAGTAAAAAATTAGGGGAAAATTAGGAAAAAAAGATGGCGGCGCCCACGGACTGGCACCGACCGAACCAGATCTGTGACGCCATTGTGACGTCACCAGCGGGTCACTACAGGTTCGGGCGATCCGGTCCGAACCAGGAGGGACCCACCCCTGGACTACACCTGATTCTATGTAGCTCTCTTTGAGAAGTACTACGGGTATGAAACAGAAACACCCAATCAGTATTTCGTAAAATGTTGTAGATCTGTCTATTGTGCAGACAAGAGCCATCATTTCCAGCAATGAAGAAAATTTATGTGTGCCTATTTATAGGCCAGAAATATCATTTCAAAAGAACAACATTTAAAACATTGTAACACTGCTTTTAACAGCCAAAGCTGTGCAAATTATAGCACATCAAGCTGTGCAAATTATTGTATATATTGTAGTCACCTAATTAGATGGGATTTCTGCACTAACAAGTACATACAAGTTACTGGTGTATGACTTTTCATGCTGACCAATAGTAACAAATCAATTTTGAATTGGTAGATAACACTTTTGAAACACACAATCTTCCTGCAAGGGATTATTATATTTTATAACTATTCTCCAATAAAATAATTTTTTATCAATTTTATTTTATTTATTTAAAGTAATCTTTATTTTGTACTGACATAGTGTGTGTGTGTGTGTGTGTGTGTGTGTGTATACACACACACACACACACTGATCAAGTGTATGTGTGTGTGTATTAGATAGATAGATAGATGATAGATAGATAGATGATAGATAGATAGATAGATAGATAGATAGATAGATAGATAGATAGATAGATAGATAGATAGATAGATAGATAGATAACTGATCAAGTACATTTGTAATAAAAATCAATGGATCTGTTTCAGTTGTACTCACTGGTTTCGTTTCTTTTTACTTTCTAGTGCCATATTTTTTTCTAAAAAATAAAGAATGCCTGGGTCGGATAGTTATGTTAGTAAGATTAAGGATAAACATTAACTTCACAAATTAGATATTTTTATATGCCGCATTTACTTTCACTAATAAGAATGTGTTTCAGTCATCTAAATATGGCTTTAAGAATTTTGAAATTACAACATGTGTCCCTGCCTCATCCCTGACAAACCAGTTTTTTCATCTCATTCAGGACTTCATTTAACCAACAGTTCCTATATGTTTGGAATCAGTGATGGTTATGTTTTAGTGCCATATTATGTCTCAGAAATCAGAATTAATTTGATTTGGTGTCTTGGTCAGCTATCTAGAAGTAGACTAAAAAAGGAGTAGTAGTAATAATAATATATAAGAATAACTGATGATCCCAATAATGCACTGTTAATTGTCATAAAGTTAGTTATAGTGAATTAGAATAATTGTATTGACATTTCAAGATTCTAAAGTCTATGGAGATTCTAAATCATCCAGGTCATGGTTGTTCCAAAGATGCTTTTCCAAAAGGCAACTGGACTTTTTTTGGTGTTTTTTTTAAATTGAAAATACTGATACAGATAAACCCTCAACTGGCTTTAACAACTTTCAGAGAGCTAACAACTGACCCTCAGAATGCTAACAACCAGATGACTGCAGAGAATATAAATCCTTCCATTCCCCACCAGTCAGTTAGAACTGAAGAAGCTTCTTGGATCAGAAGTGAAACATCAAGGGGAAAAAATCAAGAAAGTCCACTTGCCTTTTGGAAAAGCACCTTTGGGACATTGACATTTCAAG
Source organism: Diadophis punctatus similis (assembly GCA_023053685.1). Taxonomy (NCBI): domain Eukaryota; kingdom Metazoa; phylum Chordata; class Lepidosauria; order Squamata; family Dipsadidae; genus Diadophis; species Diadophis punctatus. The sequence goes on along the minus strand of JALIGW010000003.1, from coordinate 109,314,626 downwards.
TTTAAAATAAAATCTCAGGTATGTTTGATTTCTGATGTATTTTTTGTTTTATAAATTTACAGTAGAATCCTACTTCTGCCCATCTTCCTTCTGGGCATTGTACTTTCTAGTACCAGTGCTTATACTCTGTATAATAACCACCTCCAATTTGATACCCTCTAGGCACAAGTATATGTTAGATTTATAGATTTATAAAATCAAGAATTCCCAGAAATTTTGGAAGTTGTAGGTGCAACACATCTGGAGACCACTAAGTTAAAGAAAGCTGCACATATATAGATAACATGTATACTGTACAGGTAGCCCTCGACTTACAAGAGTTCATTTAGTGACTTCAAAGTTACAACATCACTGAAAAAATGACATGACCATTTTTCACACAACTGTTGCAGCATCCCTATGATCAAAATTCAGACAGTTGGCAACTGACTCATATTTATGATGGTTGCAGTGTCCCAAGGTCATGTGTTCACCTTTTTTGACCTGACAAGCAAAGTCAATGGGAAACCCAGATTTATTTAATAACTGTGTTACTAACTTAACAACTGCAGTGATCACTTAACAACTGTGGCAAGAAAGATCGTAAAATGGGGTAAAACTCACTTAACAAATGTCTTGCTTAGCAATATAAATTTTGGACTCAATTGTGGTCATAAGCCGAGGGCTACCTGTCTAACAAGCTTTCTATAAAGATGAATCTTCTAGCTACAGTTCCCTCATGCTTTCCTGGCAATAAGAATCCCAGGCTTTTCTTTAATTGAGTGGGCAACTCTAAACTAATCAGCAATATAATTTCTTAATACTGGGGGATGGAAATTTCAAAAAAAAAGTAAACCTTAATATAGGCTTAAGAGAAAATTAATACCCATGAAATATGAATAAAGAAATGCCAAAATATTTGGCCTTGTCCACAAGTTTAATACAGTTGCTTTGCTCTGTCCTCTGCAGTTCTCAGCCCCACTTTCCAAGTATGGTAAGTGTGGTCCCAAGTCATAAAAAGGCTTCTCAGCATATTCTAGGTTAATATGCATAATACTGCAATGTTCTGTGGAGTTCTTGATGCGCTCTGAAGTTGGTTGTTTGCTTGCGGACATCATGTTACCTAGTTGGGTCATGACACATCTGCAAGCAAACAAACAACCTCAGAGAGCACCAAAAACTCCACAATTCTACCCTGAGCTTCATATATTCTATTATATTGCATATGTGGCCTAGAGGTGGAGCTCTTGCCTCACAATCAGGAGGTTGTGAGTTTGATCCTAGGTAGAGGCAGATATAGGGTCTCCTGCTTGGGCAGGGGATTGGACTAGATGACCTGCAAGGTCCCTTCCAACTCTGTTAAGTTAAATTCATCTATTAAAACATTATAGAAAATTTTACAATTTCTTTGGTAAATAAAGGTTCCCCTCGCACATATGTGCTAGTTGTTCCCAACTCTAGGGGGCTGTGCTCATCTCCATTTCAAAGCCGAAGAGCCAGCGCTGCCCGAAGACGTCTCCGTGGTCATGTGGCCGGCATGACTAAACTCCAAAGGCGCACGGAACGCTGTTACCTTCCCACCAAAGGTGGTCCCTATTTTTCTACTTGCATTTTTTACATGCTTTCGAACTGCTAGGTTGGTAGAAGCTGGGACAAGTAACGGGAGCTCACCCCGTTATGCGGCACTAGGGATTCGAACCGCTGAACTGCCAACCTTTCGATCGACAAGCTCAGTGTCTTAGCCGCTGAGCCACCATGTAGATAAATACAGCTAATTGTTTGTGATCTTAGGAAGGGCTATATTTACTAAAATATAGTCTTCCTCTGTTACTTAGTATTGCATATTTAACAGTAAAAGGTGTTTGATTTATTAAATCATTGAACAGTATATTTTTGCACAATATTTTACTATGGGCATTCTTAATAATTGAAATAATAGTGTTTGAGTTGTTTCAGGTGAGAGACTGCTAATCTACCAGATCTTCCACCTTGTTCTCAATGTCTTTGTTTTACAAATGTGCGTCTTCAATATATTGTTATCAGATATATAATTGCTTAGCATGATATAAGAATTAGACCACAGTCTGAATTGTTTAGGAAAGCTGAGCATGGAAATTCTGGAACTCATGCACTTAAATGCTAGCATAATCTTTTTTTTTAAGTTCATGCACTCTTACATCTCAAAAAATTCTGCTGGAAATAAAAAAAAACCAAAACATTCAGTTAGATCACTACCTTTTCCTTCCTTTCAGTGCCAACTTCTGAATTTAGTGCCAAATTAAGTTTATTTATGAAACTTAATTCAGTTTGAAAAGAAGCATACTGTGCAGCATAGAAAGCTCCTGTTTGAGCAGTGAAAGACTTGTGCTCTTAATGGTCATGAAAATCTAAGTCCACACAACTTATTAAAAGTGCAGATTGTTTAATCATGATGCATTGAGGATAACATAAGGACTGAACTCCAATACAATAAGCAGAAATCAAATAAATCACATTGTAGCATAGCACACATGAATCATGTACTTGGATCCACGTATTTCCATATTACAAGATTCTTTAAAAGTGCAGCAAACAGCATATTTTTTTCCCTCTAAAACAACTTTTCCTATTTTAAAAAAAGCTAGAGAAGTTTTTCAAATAAAAGCTAGAGAAATATTTCAAAATCTGTAAAGACTGGGAATTTTCCTGTCATATCTGTTCATGTATTTTAAATTATAAATAAGCTTAATCCTATGCATATATTTTGAGAAATTGAATGAAACTCGCCATAGTTGTATATAGTCTTGGAGGAAGAATTAAAATAATGTTACCTCTAACTATCTACAGTACTCTTTAAATAGTGAAAAGGCAAAACAAAATTGACACCTATTTGTTTCCCAAGGAAGAAAGAGTATTGGCAATGCAGGCAATGCATGAAGCCCCTCAAGGGATTTAAAAAATTAAATTCTAAGCTTTTAAAACTTAGAAAACGTACCCTTCTAGCACTTTTGTTATAGAAGGCATATATTTTACCTTGTGTGGTTCAGAGCAACCTGTTTCCTAAAAACTGAAAAATCACTGCAGAGGGCTGTAACAGAACAACTTCTGCTGTCTACAAAAATTCAGTGCACATTTCTGGAATTCCTATCTTAAAATTCTATTTTGTTCTGATAAAAACCATGAATTTACTGAGTATATTTTATTTTTTATATGACCTTATAAAAATGAAGTAATGGGATTGAGTTCTAAGTATAGCTGTATTTTCCTTCTCAATCCTTTTTCTGGTCTTCTAAATGAAAACACAGTGGGTCATGATTTTTGTAATTAGTGCATCATAACCCTAACCTTTGCAGAAGATTTCTAACACTGCTAGTTTCCATTTGATTGGTCATTTTATACAGTCATTTGACTACTCTAGCAGCTTACTAGAGTGATCATTTGACATGTCTAGTAGTTTTACCATTGACCATAACTCATATATTGAATCTGCACATAGATTGAATGAAAGCTGCAGTCTATGTTAAAAATGATATTTAGGTCTTATTAAATGTTTGGAAAATGAATGCATGTTACTCCCATTCTGAAACAACTGAATCTTCTGAGATTATTTTAGTTCCATGCTCCACTAAAAATCATACTGCTTGTATTTTAAAGTCATGTTCATTTTTCAAATCCCATGCTTAATAGAAGGATTAATGGGTTTAATGTTCTCCAGATATTTTTGATCACACCTACTGATCACTGGCCATTTTAACTGACAGTTATAGAATTTTTGTCCAATATAAACCAAATTGTTTACTGCCTGTCAAAAAGAACCTTGTAAATGTCTATATATTTTCATTAAATAAAGCTTGGTTCTGTGAAATTAACTTTTTAAGTTAAAGGTACTGTATTGGCTGTCAAAAGTAGAATACTTTGCTTCAAAGTGTTCTTTATTTTCTGGAGAAATTTGTCCTTTGTTAGTTTTCATTTGCCAGTCAAGGTAAATCCTTGTTGCTTAGAAAAGGAAATTCTGGCTCAGTGGTTTTACTTGGTACAAAACAACCACTTACAAAACAACAATTATATAAAATCAGATTATATATGCAATATTTAGTAGGAAAGAATGAAGAAAGATGATAAAAAGCCTCACAGGTATCTGAATATTAGGAATGATGTGATCAAAACTTTTATTAAATATCACATGTCCTGTTCCATTTTTATGGTTCCCAAAACAATAATATTTTGGTATGTGACATACATTTCTATCATCTTCTCTGTCTTGTTTTTACAATAAAAATACAACACATCCATTTATCCCTAAAATTGATAGTTTGGCACATTCAATAACAAGGTGTAGGGTTGTATAAACATATTATGCAGAATAGCAAAGATAGTTTCTTACCACTTAAAGGCCTATCTCACAAATAATCAAATTTCTTTCAAAATGTCTAATTTGAATTTGAATAATTTTCTAATGTTAAATATTTGACACTTTTTTCTCTCACCCTGTTTTGAGACCATTGTTTTCGTTTTATCAAGTCTGCCATGTTTTTTAGCGATCAAGGACTGGTGCACTGTACATTAATGCGGTTGCCAGTTTATATTGTTTGTCATTCCTTCATTCCTATAGATTTATCTGCTATAGTAAAGGAAAGACAGGACGCATCTCAGTACTATCCTTGGTGAGATATCAAAAAGTCATGGCAGCATGATCAAAGCCTGAGCTCTTTTATATAGTACTGTGATAACATCATCTTGACTTTTTAACCTCCTTCTGATAGGTGCCAATGGTAGTTCCCTATGACTTCTCAACAACTATGATATATCTGTATAGCATTAATATCTTTGTCTTAGATTTTTGCCTGCATATTTTTATAGGAAAATGATGTATAATAGTTTGTGTTCTTAACCAGCGGTCCCTGTTATTATAATGGGATGGATTGTTGTTTTGAGAGACTACTTCTTACCTACAGTGTAACCATCAAATATATTTCTAAGTACATAAAAATCACAGTTTGGTTCATAAGGGTACACAAAATAAGTTACTATTCTTGGGAAGTATCGTAGATAAGAACAAAAGTTTATAAATGTTTATTAATTTGCAGTTATACTATTTTATCTATGACATTGTATTATAATTTATTGAATTTACACTGCATTAAGTCAGAATTTTTAGACATGATTTTTCTGAACAAGCTATGGTGATCTGACCTGCATATAATATGATGTCTGGCTACTTGGAATCAAAAAGAAAAAGTGCTTTTACATTGATGCACTCCTTGTATAGGTAGTCCTCGACTTATGACCACAATTGAGTCCAAAATTTATGTTGCTAAGTGAGAAATTTGTTAAGTGAGTTTTGCCCCATTTTACAACCTTCTCACATTTGTTAAGTGAATCACTGCAGTTGTTAAATTAGTAACATGGTTATTAAGTGAATCTGGCTTCTTCATTGACTTTGCTTGTCAGAAGGTCTCAAAAGATGGTCACATGAGTCCGAGACACTGCAACCGTCATAAATATGAACCAGTTGTCAAGCATCCGGATGTAAATCATGTGACCATGGGGATGCTGCAATGGTCATAAGTGTGAAAAATGGTCATAAGTCACTATTTTCAGTGCCATTGTAACTTTGAACCAGGGGTGGGTTCTAACCTAGCTCGCTGTCAGTTCGCTTCCTCCTGTGTGCAGTGCCGAAAAATCCGAATTTTTTTTTAAAGCCAAAAACAAGATGGCGGCCGCATGCACAGTGCCGGAAACTCAGCTTCTGCACATGCTCAGAAGAAAAAAAATTCAAAAAAATTTAAAAAATTTAAAAAAAGATGGTGGCGCCCACGGACCGGCACTGACCGAACCGATATCATGACATCACCAGTGGGTCGCTACTGGTTCAGGCGAACCGGTCCGAACCAGGAGGAACTCACCCCTGCTTTGAACGGTCACTAAACTAATTGTAAGTTGAGGACCACCTTGTATATCCTTAAACAAGGCCATCTTAAAAGATAATGATTGACAAATAGGATAGTAATATTTGAAATGATACCTTGAAAAGGATACTAATATTAGGAAATAGAAACTTTCAGAATTTCATCAAATTGGAGAAAAGGTCAAAGCAAAATTCTGAAATTTTGATATCGTTTTCTTAACTTTTGCTTCTCGATAATTGAATCGTATATAATTATCGATTGATATCATTTTCTTAACTTTTGCTTCTCGAATTTGATCAGTTTTTCTGTGCTAAATTATATATTGAAAGTATATCTAGATACATCATAAGAGATTTTTTTTGAAGAGGACCCATTATGACTGTACTTAACCAGTATTACATGTTTTAGAAGACAATAACTTGAGTTATTAACATGCCATTATTTACTATTTTTAAGCACTTTTATTGGCATTAGCATCCTGAAGACCGCTGTTGAAGACAATGGAATATCTGCCACCCTTAAGTAGGATTCTCTTATCCCATTAAAAAGTTGCTTTTATTCAAAGAATACCTGTCATCATTTCCTATAAGGAACAGTTAAGTGCGGTATTTGGAAGATTTTTATAATGAAATTTTAAAAAATAATACATCTATTTTCAGTTACATATACTGGGATGTTAGCGATACTGGTGTTTTTCTTGCACATCTCTCCTGTTAGTCTAAAAATGACTGTATGTAGTTTTCCACTGCTACATTGAAATGTAGGCCATTCTTTTTTTTAAATTTATTGTTTTATCATGGAGAATAAAATACAGAACAGTAAAAAAATGAAACAAAGCAAAAACATACATTCAACCCTAACAACAACAGCAAAAAAGAAAAAATAGCATACAAAAAAGGAGGGAAAAGTGGTCAATTGGATTTAGCATTTAACATGTAGGATCCACCCTGGCTGAAAAAAGGTTAAACATTACACTAATCTTCAAATCTCTCTATTAACCATCTGTTATTATATTTAACATGTAGAAAGTCCACAAACGATTTCCAGTCTCTCATATATGTCTAGTCCATTATCTCTAATCAAAGCAGTTAATTTCACCATCTCCACTAATTCAGTCAATTTCAAAATCCATTCAATAGCATCTCTCTTTCTTTCCAGTGTTTGCCAAGCACAATCCTCGCAGCCGTCACCATGTGAAGGAATAGCACCCCATATTGTTTTTCAATTGGCTTCTCCATCATACCTAAAAGAAAAGCTTCAGGTTTCATTAATATTTGTGTCTTAAATATTTTTTGCATTGTCACTGTCATTGTTTATCCAGTATGTTTTCACATATTTGCAAGACCACCACATATGATCAAATGAACCTGGATTTTGACTACATTTCTAACACTTATTAGAAATCCCTTTATACATTTTGGCTGGTTTATCTGGGGTCAAGTACCAACAATACATCGTTTTATAAAAGTTTTCTTTCATTCCCCTCATCCATACATTCTTCCATTTATCTAGCGTTATACCCAATTTTTTTTGCACATTTTACCATACACTCTTTAACACATTCATCTTCTAGATTCATCCTGAGTAGCATTTTATATACTTTAGAAATCAAGTGGTCATCTCTAGAACATAAATTAACGTCCAATTCAGATTTAGTTCCTGTGAAAACAAAACTTTTTTTTATCAAGTTTAAATCTTTCAAAAATTCTATAATAATTAAACCAATCACAAGCAAATCCTTCATTTACTAGTTGCTCTTTTGTTTTTATCTTAAATCGCTTTTTCAATCATCAATAAGTCTTGATATGTCATCCATTTACATTCTGAAATCATCTCTGTTATATATAATACTTCATGAGATGATAGCCAAAGTGACACTTTATCAGCTAATCTTCTTTTATACTTCCATCATACATGTGCAATTCATTGCCTAAGAAAATGAATTGTAAAGCCAGGGTTAACTTTTACTTTGTCATATCACAGATAGGCATGCCACCCAAATGTCAAAACCAAACCTTTGAGATCTAACAGCTTTGAATTTTTTAAAAGTATCCAATCTTTTAACCATACCAGACAACAAGCATCATAATATAATCTAAAATCCAGCAAACCCAGACCACCTCTGTTTTTAGAATCTTGTAGCAGCTTATATTTAATTCTTGTTATTTTGTTTTTCCAAATAAATGTAGATATATCTTTCTGTCACTGTTTGAAAGTGGAATCTGTAATCAATATCGGTATAGTATGAAATAGAAATAACAGTATAGTATATTCATTTTAATTATTGAGATTCTTCTCATTAATGACAAATCTAATTTTCGCCACGTATTTAAATACAATTATATCTCCTTCCATATTTTACCATAATTATTTTTGTAAATCTTAGAATTTTCCTCAGTAAGAGTCTGTACCTTTTTCACAAATTTAAAACCAGATTTAAATTCCAATCTCTTCTGATCTTTATGTTCTTAGTATTGTCATTTTTTTTATTTATTCTTTTTTTGATTTTTTTTATTTTTCTCGACAAATTCCATTAATATAACAATACACACATACCTTAAAATATATCAGTAACATAGATGTACATACATTTTAAATCAATCAAACATAGGTCAGTGTCTTATTTTGTACCAATTTTCTATATTAATAATTCTATAGTCTAAATAAGTATTGTACTTCAGGTATGAGCTATCTTTCTAATGCTGCCTCCATTAAAAGTCTAATTTTGTCTTCTGGGTATTCCACCACTTGATTCAAATATTTCAAACTAAATTAACCGCATAGCTTACCGCTAGTTATTGTTTCTCTTGCTTCTTCAATCCAAGCCGTCATGCTTCCTTCTCTTCATTATTTTCTTTACTCATCATTCATATTTTATATTTATTCCCTATTTTTCTCATAACTAATTGCCCCATAAGAGTTCAACATTCACTTATATAAGTTATAATAAAATATTAGTTTACATTAAATTCTTTGTATAATATTCAAATAATATACAGAAAGAAAGGAGATAATAATTATTCCAGTGCCATAAGTTTCCACACATTAACTCATTTGTTTTGTTATAATTTCCCTTCCCCTCTGATGGTACAAAATATCTATTTACTTCCATTTTAAATTTAATCTAACAAACCAGTTTTTCTAGTCTGTAAAGAGTCCCTTTGGGAGTTGGGCAACATATAAATTTGAACAATAAATAAATAAATAATGAGATTATAATTTCCCAATAATACCATTTCATATAAGTTCATATTCATATAGATGGTTATATTAGTGTTTAAATATTAAAATATATCTTATTCGCTATCAATAATAATTTGTCATGATCAAATATATTCACCATGCTAAATTATATATTTCTCCATCAGTTTCCACTACAAATAAACAAATATTATATAATAATGAAAAAAGAATTTCTCTCTTCCCCCCAAAAAACAAAAAAAACAATTATCCATTTTCTTTAAGTTTCCATTCTCCTTTTCTTAATTTCTCTTTTTTTCTTTTACCTTTGTACCCCCAGCTTCCTTCCCACTCGCCTTTTTTCCTCTTTGAATATATTAGTTGTATAAGTCTTCCTTCAGCTCTTCTTGATCCCTTCCCCCTATTTCCTCCTTTTTTAATTTGTCGTATCCTGATACAATGCCTGTATCCTCATCCTATTCTTTTTTTGTCACTGTTAACCCCAGTGTAATCATCATAAAATTCAATATAGCCATTAATCAAATCCCTTTTAATGTCCTCTTTGCTTTTATCGGTATAAGTCTCAACATCTTCTTCCACCTGTTCTTCCTCTTCTAATAATTTCTCCTCTCTGCTGACCTCTTGTTCTGCATTCATTCCAGTTTCATTCCTTGTCACCATTTTTTTAAAGTCCTTGTTGTCATCTAGTGCTTTCTCTTTTTCTTTTCTAGCTCCATCTGCCAACTCCGAACAGTATCTCTTTAAGTCCTCACAAAGATCTTTTAAAAGAAATACAAACTCTTCATAATCACGTCTCCATGTTGTCAAAATCACAATTCACAAGTCTTTCAATCCAGCTGTTTACAAGTATCTGTTTCACAGCCTATTGTGATTATCTTCTTTAAAGTACAATATCCATTTTTAACATTTAGCATAATAAAGTTCATTTCAAATTCATTTCAAATTAATTCCAGTCCAAACAGATGGAGACAGTGTCTTTTAAAGTGATAACAAATTAATCGTTTAACAGATACTAACAGAGTTGGAAGGGACCTTGCAGGTCATTTAGTCCAACCCCCTGCCCAAGCAGGAAACCCTACATGTGCCTCTACCTAGGATCAAACTCACAACCTCCTGATTGTGAGGCAAGAGTTCCACCTCTAGGCCACATCAGCACTATAGAGGACACAACTTGGTTCCACTGGGGCTTGAACCCAGGACCTTCTGCGTGTAAAGCAGACGTGATGACCACTACACTATGAAACCAGTTGTTTTATAGTTTCTCAGACTATCCAAAATAATTTCCCAGTTCAAGGTCAGCAGCTGTCTAAATATCTATAAGTCTTCCATAGTTAAAATGATTCCTCCAACCAGCAGGTGGCACTCTTCCTTAATCCCACAAGTCAGTCTTTCCTGTTCAGCAATATATTTATATATTTTAAATCCTTTCAAATTTAAACAAAATATTTTCTTCTATTCTTATCTTCCAGCCGCTTAAGATTCCACCGGATCTTTCATCCCACAATTCAAAGTTCTCAAAATTGGGCTTTAGTTACCACTTTCTTAAAGTTAGTTTCTCTGTGATCTTGTATTTGCTAGATAGCCGCTTAATCACTTTTTCAGTCCTTTTGTTCCCCTTTTAGGTTTTTAAAAAAAGTCCCAAGGTTTCCCTTCGGCAGTATAACTCACCAACTTCAATTTCTACTTTTCTCTCCAGCACTTTTTCTTGAATCTCCTTCCCCAGATGACATCCTATGTTCAAAACAAACAATCTGACCGTTCGTGGCCGCTGTGGCTTGAACGACTTCTGCAAGTCGTTTTCCAGCACCGCCAGTCGAGAGCTCTCTGCCGACTCCCTGGGGGGTTTGCCAACCCTCCCAGGTCGCCGACAGTGTCTCTCTTCTTCACCACCCCTCCTGGGTGGTTCCGACCTGGTTCTGACTGAACTAGGTCCCTTGACGACGTGGATATCGGAGTTCCCCTGCGGAGTACGGGGAACTCCGTGTTGCCACGATGTTTGGCCACGCCTTCTCCCCATTTATTTATTCTTAAACCTGCCATTTCTCCAAACATTTTAATCTTTCTCATAACACATTCAATGTTTTCTAACGGGTCTTGCACAATCAATACCATATCGTCAGCAAATGCACATAATTTGTAATTATGTGTTTTAATTTGTAGCCCTTTGCTCTATTATCCTGTCTAATATCTTTATTTAACAGTTCCAACACTAGAATAAATAATAAAGGGGATAACGGACACCCCGTCTTGTTCCCTTCTGGATTTCAACTGGTTTTGTAAAGTCTGCATTCACCATGATTCTAGCTTTCTGGAGTGTAGATGGACTTCAAACCCTGTATAAAGCCCAATCCAAAATCCATCTTTTCCACTACTTTAAACATAAAGGCCCAGTTTAAATTGTCAAAAGCTTTTTTTCTTGCATGCAGAAATATTAATGCAACCTTTTTGTCACAACATTGTTGTAAATATCAATTATATTCAAAATTACTCTTACATATCTTTTAGTTGTATTTTAGGTAAGAAGTCACACTGGTCTTTATGTATATAATCCTAGATGTAAAGAGTTCATAGTCATTATTAAGGAGAGAGATTGGCCTATAGTTGTTCACAGAAATTAAATCCAATCCTCCTTTGGGTATAAATGTAGGCATCCTTCCAAGAGTCTGATATAGGGGTCCCCTGTAAAATAGAATTCATTAAGTTCTTCATTGGAAGAAATAATTGATCTTCAAAAAATTTATAGAATCCGCTCGATAGGCCATCTGGTCCTGGAACTTTGCCTGTTTTAGCTCTTTTAATTGCTTCTATTATTTTGAAAGTTGTTATTGGACTGTTCAAAATTTGCTTGTAGTTTTCCTGTAGTTTAGGAAGATTTTTAGTTGTTATATACTCCTCCATTGTATCTAAAGAGCTATATTCTTTATATAGATTAGTATAATAATTCCAAAAAAGTATTTGAATTTTTGGTTATCCATGTAAGTCTTATTGCCCTCTTGAAGCTTGGTTATCATCTTCTTTTCTGTCTGTTTTCTTAGTTTGTATGCCAAACCATCTCCCTGATTTATTTGCATGTTGAAAAAAAGTATTGTTTCATATATTTCAGAGTCCTTTTCAATATCTGAAACAGTCAACAAATAAATTTGTTGTTCCAATATTTTTAGTTGATTATGTATGTTAGAATATTCTGGTGAGTTCTGGAGTTCCCTCTCCTTCAATTTAATTTCTTGTAACACATTTTGGATTTTTTCATCCATTTTTCTCTTAATTGGTGTATTGTATTGTATAAAATATCCTTGTATCACAGCCGTACAAGCAACCCACTGTTGTCAAATTGGTTCCCTTACTTAAATTATTGGTAAATGTAGGCCATTCTTGATGAAATCTGTTCCTTATCTCAAATGTTGCTTTTCTTTCTTTTCTTTTGCTAATTTGTCAGAAAAAACAAGGGGATCATTGTATATAATTTATGTATTACAACTTCTGTATTTAGAAGAAAATAATAATAATAATAGAATAGAATAGAATAGAATAGCTGGAAGGGACCTCGTAGGTCATCTAGTCCAGCTCCCCACCCAAACAGGAGACCCTACACCGTTTCTGATGGCTGTCCAATCTCTTCTTGAAAACTTCTAGTGATGAAGCATCCACAACTTCTGAAGGCAAGCTGTTCCATTGGTTGATTGTTCTCACTGTCAAAAAATTTCCCCTTGTTTCTAGTTTGAATCTCCCCTTGGTCAGTTTCCATCGATTATTCCTTGTCTGGCCTTCAGGTGCTTTGGAAAATAGGTTGACCTCCTCCTCTCTGTGACAGCCCCTCAAATATTGGAACATTGCTGTCATGTCACTCCTGGTCCTTCTCTTCACTAGACTAGCCAAGCCTTCTTCATATGTTCTTCAAGTGTTCTTCATATGTTTTAGCCTCCAGTCCCCTAATAATCTTTGTTTCTCTTCTCTGCACTCTTTCTAGAGTCTCAACATCTTTTTATAGTGTGGTGACCAAAACTGGATGCAGTATTCTAGGTGTAGTCTTACTAAGGCTTTATAGAGTGGTATTAGTACCTCATGTGATTTTGATTGAATCCCTCTGTTAATGCAACTTCTGATTGCATTGGCTTTTTTGGCTGCTGCCACACACTGTTAGCTCATATTTAATTGGTTGTCCACTAAGACTCCAAGATCCTTCTCACAGTCACTGCTATTAAGCCTGGTTTCACCCAATCTATATGTGTACTTTTGGTTTTTCTTGTGTAAGTGTAAGACTTTACTTTTATCTACATTAAATTTCATTTTGTTAGATAGGGCCCAGTGTTGAAGTTTGTCAATATTGTTTCTCAGTTGTTTTGGATCTTGTTTCTCAGATATTTTTGGATCTTGAGCTTGTCTTCTGGGTTGTTGGCTATTCCAGCCAGCTTAATGTCATCTGCAAATTTGATGAGTTCCCCTTCTATTCCCTCATCTAAGTTGTTTATGAAGATACTGAAGAGTACTGAGCCTAAAATGGAACCTTGTGGTACTGTTGCCTCACTTAGTTGCCTTAAGTGATTATGTGATGGCCTCATTATTTTTAGAATTAAAAAGAAAAAAGTAACAGGAACAAGTTGGGCTAAGAACATTTGTCAATTTCTTCCTTTTTCATGTCAGAATTTCACGTTGCAGAAAACTATTTGAGGCAGTGCTAATTCTGATGTTTATGCTCAGATGTATAAAATAGGTATAATGGTAGAGTCTTCACCATTTATCATAGTCAATAGAGTTGCTGAAATAACCATATAACTTTTATTCCTGGAAACAACATTATTTATTTCAATTTGTATGCTGCTGGATAGAGAAATCCAATAAAAACATATAATCAGTTCCGACAACCATGGTAAGCATCATTAGAACCTTTGTGGCACAGTGGCTAGAATGCAGTATTGCAGGCTAATTTTGATGACTGCCAGGAGTTTGATCCTCACCGGCTCAAGGTTGACTTAGCCTTCCATCCTTCCGAGGTCAGTAAAATGAGGACCCAGATTGTTGGGGGCAATATGCTGACTCTGTAAAATGCTTAGAAAGTACTGTAAAGCACTATGAAGCGGGATATACGTCTAAGTGCTATTGTTATTGCCATTAAAATGACAATTGTAAATATTATTGTTTATTTATGGTCTAAGTCTAAGACCACACCTGTAAACAATATAAAACAATACAAAACAAAATATGAGACAAAATATAATTAAGCTGTTAAATTGAAATTTAAAACTGATGACAAATAATCACCCTACCAGTAGTGGGATTCAAATTTTTCTACTACCGGTTCTGTGGGTGTGGCTTGGTGGGGCGGCATCTTGCTGTGAGTGACACTGAGTTAGCCATGCCCACTCAGTCACATGACCCCCACCAAGCCACACCCACCAAGCCACACCCACAGAAGCAGCAGAAAAGGCAGCTCCTGTAGCCTGTCTCTTGATGGTCCCCCCTCCCCTCCACGTCGAAGTACCTTAAAGGGACACCACAGTCTGGCTGCCTTCCGAGCAGCTCCGTTGCAATGCCGTCCCCTCCAGTGCAGCAGGCCGTTCTCCTGGCTGGGTCTGGCAATGGGGTGCGCAAGTGCAGCTGGTGAGAAGAACAGGGTGGTGGCAGCGGGACTTCAGGCCTATTTTTTGGCCTGTCGTTTTTGGCACAAGAAGCCTGCAGCCACGAGAAGCCTCTTTGCCAGCCAGAACTGAGCCGGCAGCGTCGGCTGCAGGCTTCTTGTGCCGAAAACTACAGGCCGAAAAAGAGGCCTGAAGAAGTCCCGTTGCTGCCATCGCTGTCGCTGTCCTGTTCTTCGCGCTGGCTGCGCATGCGCACCCCATTGCCTGCGGGTGCCGCTCGCAGCCGGACCCGGCCAAGAGAACTGCCTGCTGCGCCGGAGGGACAGCGTCACAGCGGAGCTGCTCGGAAGGCAGCCGAAAACTACCAGCAGCTGGAGGCTCACCAGGCAAGCCTCACTGGGGACCCCCACCAAGGCACAGACGAAGGTGAGCGAGGTGGAGGGCGAGCTGCCGGAGGCTCTGGGGCAAGGCCAGAGCCAGGGAATGGCGTGTTCCCTGGCCAAGGCGAACAGTGAGCGGGCGGAGGCTCCAGGGCAAGGCCAGAGCTGGGAAATGCCGCGTTCCCCAACCTGGCCAAGGTGAACGGCGAGCGGGTGGAGGCTCTGGGGCCTCGAGAATGGCGCGTCCCTGGGCCCCGACCCAAGGCGAAGGGCGAGCGGGCAGCATGCTTACCTTTGGTGAACAGAGCGGGCGAGGCGCCAAGGCGAGGCAATTAGCTGGACCGCGTTGCGAAGGCAACATATATGGGGTGACCGAGCAGGGGGGCAAGCGGGTGGGCAGGGAGAGCAGCAAGTGGGCAGGTGTGGTTGAGCGGCGGGTGGATGGGGGTGGGGCCAACCAGAGGTGGTATTTGCCGGTTCGGCGAACCAGTCCAAATTTCCACTACCGGTTCACGCAAACATGTCCGAACTGGCTGAATACCACCTTTGCCCTACACTCTAAGGAAAACCTCTGTCTAAATATTGTAGTTTATAGAACATTAAAAAAAGTCTTAAATCCAAAGTCTTAAATCCGAAAGTAGGCTATTCCATAATGCCAGAACAACAGAGAAACAATATGCTCCCTGACCTTCATGCCCTTTATTGCATTTGCATAAGGCAATTGTGTTGCAATAGAGGTCAACCTCTATTGTAGACCTCCAAGGTCCCTTCCAACTCTGTTGTTCTGTTAATAAGTATGAAACTTGATTTCACATACAGCATTGTATAAACTTAGTACGATAGCTTTGACTTAAACTGAGGCTAGTTGTATAAATTAATGATTTACAGCACTATAAAAATGATTCTACTTAATTCATATTTAGTAAGAGTGTCTGATAATAAATTTTAATCACTTTTCAAGGGTAAGTGTAGGCTTCATTTTTAGAAACTAAGTACATAGTTTAAAAGTAAGTATAATGAATTGTTTTCAGATAATAATTACACACACACACACACACACACATATACGAAAACAAATATACGTAATAATTTATATATAATATAAAATACATGAGGCATTCCAGATATTGCTGAAACAATATTACACTATTGTTTCCAGATCCTTTAACTTTGGCTATACAATAGTTTATCAACATCAGAATGCTATAGGTCTGTGATGGCGCAGAGCCCTCTCTAGCTGCACTTCTGGTTTCTGTCGTGCACGCCGGCCAGCTGGTCTTCGCGGGTGCTGGAGCACCAAAAAACGGCCAAAAAAACGGCCAAAAACAGGCATGTGCGCGCCGGCCAGCTGGTCTTCGGGTTTCCGGTGCTTCAGCATGTGCAAAGACCAGCTGGTCTTCGGGTTTCCAGCACACACATGTGCGCCGGCCAGCTGGTCTTCAGGTTTCTGGCACTTTGGCGCACGTACATGCACCCACATGCATGCGCATTCCGGTTTGGGCACTCGGTGCCGAAAAGGTTCGCCATCACTGCTATAGGTTGTCTGTCTCTGTCCTTATCACTATCTCTAACAACAGGTAATTTGCATTAGTAAAACTATTCATGTTTATTAGCTTGTCTTCAACAAACAGAATACTATTGCAATAACTGGCACACGTATTTCTGACCTGATGACTTGAAATAGAAAAGTTTTTAAATTAAATAAGCAAATTTCAGCCAAGGTAGCATACAAAATTTAAAACATAGGAGGTGATAATGCTAACATATTCTTCTTCACCTTTTTTTGCTATCCATAATCTCAGAACAAATGAAAGCTTTCCAGCTATTTCAGGGAATAGCTATTTCTGAATGATGACTGTAGCCTGCTGTCATGTTAGGTTTTTTCCTACAGTTACTCCAAATAATTTCACTTTTTTACTATTTCTCCTCTCTGTGTAAAGCAGCTGGGTGATCTTGGCCAGTCATTCTCTCTCAGCCCAAGTCTTCTCACAGGGTTGTTATGACAAAAATAGGAGTAGGAAGGTGTATTGGATAACTAACTAACTAACTAACTAAATAAGTAAATTTACAAAGGCTTCTTCTCCACCTTGCTTTGAGCTACATGTCCCTTCTTTTATACCTATTGTCTCCTTTGTCCTTGCATTCTTAGACAGAAAGGTAAATGCTTAATTCTCTCTTTCTCTCTCTCTCTCCCTCCCTCCCTCCCCTCCTCCCCCCCTCTCTTGTCCATGACAAATAGAACTGATGAGGCCTTTTAACCGTAATCTCCAGAAAAGGTGAACTGGCAAACTCTATTAAATATGAAAAAAAATGATTGCATGATGATGGGAAAAGCATCATCTGAATAATAGTGCAAAAATGAATGAAGGATGTCACATTCTTAAGAAAAGTCATAGGTTACTATTTACTAATTGCATTTAGCAAAGCTATTATGTCGGCAAATGAAAACTGAGACAACTTTATTGAAAAAAAATTGCATACAATATTTAAAACAGATTTTGAAAATCTTACCATATGGTTCCTGTTGTGATCCATTTCCCTTTTCCATAAATAACTGTATAAATTGTTTAAACTTTTAATATGTTTCTGTTCTGATCCAGTGTTTCTCATTTTCACATTTCACTTTGTGCTTCATGATCTTCAAGAAACAGATGATTATATGAAGAAATCACACATTTAATATATTTATTTCTTGCTTGAATGGGTATATTCCAAACCTCCTTTTTCAGTTTATGCAGAAGATGGAAGAACCCAAGACAAGTGAAAAGCAAGAGGAATTAGTATATGTGCTATGCAGGAGCATAGTGCAAGTTCTCATGGTATAAACTTGCAGATTGTACTCCTGTGCCATTCATGGATATTGTCTATATTTTGCAATATTTCAAGGTGCTTTGCAGAAATCATGTGCTATGTATTGATTGCATAGCCATGCACAATTGAAATGCTAACAGGAGCAACACATTATCTTAAATTCAGCATTTAAATATGTGCTGCAGTATGATTTGGGTACAATAATTTTGTCTAATTTTCTTTTCTGAACGAATATCTGCTTTACAAATGTTTTCAATGTTTTTATTTTACCCTGTGGAGATGCAAAAATACTTTTAAGGCAAAACCTTCAAGCTTTACATTTGTAAGCTTAGAGTTTACAAATCCATTAGAGGGTCAGATCTGCTCCATTTTTGTTTGTATTTTTTTCATTTGCACCTTTTTGCATGGATTGTTTTTTGAATATGATATGTTGCTTTTCATTATTTGACAAATAGGTTATTGAATAGAAGATAAGTACCGTATATATAATTATAACATAATTGAATTTGAAGATGGGCTTTAAAGAGGGATGAATAATTCCAATCTTGTCTCCTTCCTATTTTTTTCCATTATTTACCAAAGCTGGCTCCACCTCTGGCTTATTCCATGTCCTGGACAATTGTGGAAATATATCACCCCCTTTTTCTACCATAGCTGAATCTACAAGCAACAACTTGTCAATAGTCAATATACTACACTGTTGTTGTCTCCCCTTCCTCACATCATTGCACAATAAGGGGCCTCATTGGTCCCATCATAGTATTATAGCTAAAGACATTGTACTGTACATTTTTTCTTAAGAATAATTAAATGAATAATAATTACCTGATGTCCCCAGATCTACCAGGAGTACAAATCCCTAGTGTGAAGAAGAAAATTAAAGGTATGCTTAAAGTTAATCTGAGGATTCCATTTTCTGAACAGATAAATATCTTTGCCCAGTCTCAATTAAATCTCTGAATTTATATTCTTTTTAAAAAACCATTAAGAAGCAACTCAGCCTCATGGTTTATAAGTTTTGATCATTCTTTAGACTTTTGCTACAAAGGAAAAATTAAAGGGGTATGTCATTGGAAATGGAATATTTACTTGCATCTCCAAAATTAATAATAAAAATTTCTGCCTAAGTGGGCCATGTATCTTGATTGCACCCAGGTATGACAAGATGTTAAGAAAAATGTTTTTTAACCACATTATGCCACTAGAGCATCATAGATGATCTGTCTAGGTTAATATCTGGGGCAATGAGCAGGATTTGCTTCTTTACAACAAAGTTTCCAAGTAGAACATTTTACTTTTTCTCAGTAGCTAGACAACTAATAATCTGTTGGAAAGTTAAATTTGCAGTACCTACAAGTACATATATTAATTCAGAATCAAGGTTCTCTTATCCGCCCTATTCTTTTTTGTGCTCCTAGAGCATATCAACATGCAATCTTCTGAGATAGACACATATTTTAGACACGTATTTGTGCAGAAGATACTTATCATGTTAGATTGTTCCATGCCTTCACAATGCTAAGAAAAGGCAGGTAAAATGATGTACAAAAAGAAAGAGTTTATTTTCAATTGCCAGAAATGTAGGGTGGATTTTTTGTGTGCAAATCTGCAATGTTTAATTAAAAGATAAATATAAATATGAAATAAGATATGAAAACTGGATTCTTAGTTTTCTATTTCTAATAAAAGTGAAGGTGATGGCATAATTAAAATGTTTATAATCACTTTGCTGTTTCATTATTTTGGTAGGTAATAAGAAGTCTGTGTAACAGTTAAGAATATTGATCTTACATTTTCAAAAACAAATCTGATCTAGAAATCTGATTCGGTTATCTGTTTTTTGGAAATGTATTGTGACATGTTAAGTATATTCAGTCTATTTTAAATATTTGAATATTAAGTACTTTTCTTAGGTATTAAAACCATGTCCAATTTAGTAATGGGGGATTACCACTGTTGATTAGCTATCTAATCTGAAAATAAAGAACAGTGTATCAAAATAAATAAGAATATATTTCTTAAAAAATCATTCTTCATAAATTTCTATACAGCAATACTCTTATTAAGACTACTCAAATATGGACAAAAAGATGTGTGATAGGAAATCTAATGTCACAAATAAAAGTTTTGGTCTGACATGATTTTTTTTTAATTAACCAGCATGACTTATTTTGTACATTAAGGGAAAATCACTCTTCATATAAGCTCTAATATATGAACTGTTTTTTCCTTCACATGAAATGTATTTTCATAAATATGATCTTTGAATTTTGCATAGAAAGAAAAGCTTATTTTAAATGTTGCTCAGCATAAGCAGGCCTTGTGAAAATATTTTGAAAAGGAAAGTGCTTATACTATTGAATAAAGTTTGTTTGCTTGCTTTTCAGTAGCACGAGGCTTCTGGTTTGGGACAGTAAAAGAGACCCAGGCACTATACTTTGTTGAGATTCCCCATACACCATATTCTGTCTGACTCACACACACATTCTCTCTCTGTTTTTTAAAAAATGATACACAAAATAGTTTAAATGCAATGGTCTGTAGAAATTACTGGGGAATACACTGACAATTTTTCCATATAAACCAATATTTACCAGTAATCTTGTGTTTCTATTTTTGTTTTTTGGCAGACTTTTACCAGTAAATATCGGTTTATTCTCCTGAAACCAGAAGCCCTAAACATATCTTTGTTTATAAGGTCAGTCTTCATTTCCTGCTTCTGTCCTTCCCCATTTATTTACCAACTCTGTTGTTTTTCAGGTTATGGAAAGTATGGAGTATTCTTTTTGTTTTCCTGCTTGCCACCATTTTTTTTTTAAAAATTGAACTTTGTTAGACATGCAGACTGGAGTTTTGGGCATTCTTTTCATCTTAGACAATTTTACATATAGCTAATAATTATACTGAAGTCCAGAAGAACATTCAACTTAAATGTTTTTTATTTTAATATATAAAATTGCAGAGTGAATTAGTCACCCATTTAACAAAATTCTTAGATGGGCATTGACTACTTATATGTTAAACATTATATCATTCCAAAAAGTGTTAACATGTAGTAATGAACACTGAGTTTAAAATAGGATTGTGCTTTAAGTGAATTTTGAAATAGATTTCTACAGAATCACTTAAATAAAAGTGGGATTGGACTTCAGTAAAATTGTTGCCAATTCTACAGTGAGAGTAGCCAATACGGAATGATATTGAATTTATTGAATTCAATATATTGAATATATTGCAATATTTTCTGAACATTTGAAATGTTGGTTATACATTATTATAGTATACTTAAGTGAAATTACCTGCCAGCACCCTTCTTTCCATTAACTCTTGCTTTTAAAGAACATGTATAAATATCAAGCCATACTTTTAAATTTACAAATCAAGTACCGTATTTTTCGGAGTATAAGACGCACCTTTCCCCCCCCTAAAAGAGGCTGAAAATTTGGGTGCGTCTTATACTCCGAATGTAGCTTTTTCGAAGCTTTTTTTTTCCAGCCCTAACGAGGTGCTAACGATCTTCCCAGCTTGCAGGATTTTTTCATTCCTACTCCCTCCGAAGAAGGTTTTTTCCAGCCCTAAGTCTTTGCAGGCTTGTTTTCATTGCTATTCACTCCGAAAAAGGTTTTTTTCAGCCCTAACCAGGGGATAAAATAATGTGCTGAAGCTGACCAGACTAAGGACGCTAGCCAGATGAATACCTGGTAGGTAGATTTTTTCCCCTATTTTCCTCCCCCAAAACTAAGGTGCGTCTTATACTCCGGTGTGTCTTATACTCCGAAAAATACGGTAGTCTCTATAGATGGAGCACTGGTAACTTCAACAGTACCCTCATGTGCTTCTTGTCATCTGTTTCTGATATCTGAATGCCTGCAGTCCCATCGATGTATTGGGAATCTCACATATTGGCGATTGGGTTTAGGATTCCGTGTTCCTTTGCATAATGCTTTTTATGATTTCAAGCATTACACTAAATGGGTGGAACTATGTAGGCTGTCATGCTGTGTGAATGTTGGGATGGCCTGTAGAGTTGTGTAGCATTTATCGTATTTGTTTATATCACAATTCTTCCTTTTAAACAAAATCCCTTTCATTCTTGAATTTTCAGTTTCTTGTCCCAATTGAAAACTAATTTTCCTCCCCTTTTGCAGCTTTCTTTTTGTGATTATGATTGTGCAATATTATTGGCCACAACTTTAATCTGAGCAATTGACACTGGTCCATCTTCAAATCATTCAGAAGACTTGAAGAGACTCCTCTTTCTTCTCTGGAATTCAAATGTATATGTTTCATCTGAAATAAGTTATTTAAAAGTCAAACATCTTTAGGATCTATAAATTACAGTGCAATTCAAAAAGTTCCCAAAATACTATATTATGAGCCTTACCTATATAGATAATTCCTTTCATGATGTCAAATTGAAAGAAGACGTCATTAATTAGGTATATCAGCCATGGGTTTTTTTAGTGTCAATATTGTAATTTTGTAATATTGTCAATATTTAATCAAATTGTTGCACAAATGCCAATTAAATTATGTTCAAATGTGCTTCACTTTTCCATACTATATTTCTGTCAGTATTCAGGTTTCTTAATTAGAAAGATACAGATAATTCTGTGCGCAAACTTTTCCCACAATACTAAATATCCCTATAGAGATACAGAGATATATAGATACATACATACAATTGGAATTATAAGGCCAATATTGTTAAATCTTTGTGGATTTATATCTTTACTGAGTGCCTGTTAACAAGGCAATCTGAAATTGTGAATAACACAATGATCGGGCTCACAATGTCAGACTAAAGTTTTAAATACTGATTTGATAGGCTAGGACAATATATGGCAGCACCCAAACAAGGCCTTTTCTAGCTAATTTGCTCTTGTTGCTTTCAAGTGTTAAAACAAGCCAGGATTTACCAAGTGTACATTTTTTTCACTGCAGGCAAAGCAGAAACTTCAAATGAGTCAGTATTCATAAATCAACCTTAGCCCCTTAAAGATGGCATCTAATCCTTAGTTGTTAGAAATATTTAATCATAGTCATGAAATTATTAATAAATTCCTGTTCCTATTTTTTTTCTCATTCTCACAATCAGAAGGAAGAAGCAAAAGTGATTATGCCACGCGTACATAAAAGTGATTATGCCCAAAAACTGCTAATAGTTAACATGGTTTATGAAGTCAAACATCTTCAGGATCTATAAATTACAGTGCAATTTTGCCATATGAAGGTTTTTTACTCCTTTATGTGCAAATCTGGCCAATGAAACAGCAGGGTTTGTAAATATTTTTGAATAGATGCCATCAGAAAGATAGTAAAAACTGAAAGACACTTCCAAATTTGACAGAATAAAAATTGAACAATAGTTTAAAAGTAAATCATTTTGAATTGTTTTAAAATTCTTTGGGCCTGAGATCTTCCCAATTTTCTACCCCCTTGAATTCTTAACTTAGAATGAACTTGGCTCAAATATAGGATTTGTCCCAAGACTTTAGCACCTTGTGCACAGTTTAAACATTTCCAAACTGTTTTCTAGGTAAGAAGAATAATGGGAACTACTCTGGAAATCAGTGCTTGTTCTGAAAATCTTTTCTTCTCAAGATGAGGTACCTGCACAAATAATCCAGGAAGTTCAGAATGTTATTGTCTCTTGAGAAATAATGACAGCTGGATGACTTTTTGTTATCTGAACGTAGGGGTACTGTTAAAATTTATAACCACTTTTAAAATAAAGGGATTTCCTTTTTCTCACAATGGTGCACATCATTGTATTTGGATGAAAAGATTTGACAGGGCAAAGTAATCCTAAATACCTTTCCTTTCTGGATATAGAATGTTTTGCACATGTCAATTTTCTGTAAAGATCAGAACAATGTTTCTCTTGTCTGCATATTTTTGCTAGTTAATATTTATTAGATGTGCCAAGCTCCATTGGATATATTTTTCTGTAACTTCTGAAATTATTAAATAACTATATACTGTATGAGTGCACACATTAGAACACTGGAATGTTGAACTAAGCATTTTTATGTAAATAATTACTATTCTTCAGTTGCAGAATAAAGCCTGGATATCATCTCATAACTGTTGTATTTTGCCCTAATGGGAAATGTTCAGACATTCTGTGATGTATGTACTTGTGCCACTGTTTATGTGTAACTACTAATTATAAAGTGTAAACATGCTTGTTTCGTTGTTCAGAATAGTATTTCTCTTGTTGAAAATATTTTCAGTTAAATGTGAAAAGGAATTTATTTATTTTTTTAAGATTGTCTTGCAAGGTTTGTTTTCTCTACTTTCCTAAAAAATAGTAGGGTAAAGATTGGAATTTTGTCTAGTTTTTCACTTGATAGACCAAAGTTACTATTGACACTGTCTTGCAATGCTGATCAAATGTATATCTTTTTTGCACTTTAAATGAATAAGAAATGAGGAAAATCAAAGTGTCAATTGTACATACATTCACTGTACAATTGTGAATGTATACCATTAGTTAATCTGTTTTTAAACAGAATATTTTTCCTTTGTGGGAAGGGGAATACTCAAGCAATGTATTTGCTAGTCGATATAAAGTGTTTACATGTAATTACTTAATAAATTATTTGATTTAAGATGGATTGTTCTGGTGATTTTTAAATGATAATGATAATATCTGGTTTTTGTCAGGGTATAAGTATTTAAAAATTGTATGGAATAATCAGTTTCAATATATTCATTTGATTAAAATTCTCAGGAAGGCAAAAGTCCTGCACTTGGGGCTGCGCGTAGAGAACTTTGCTTCACTATGTATTAGAGACCATACAGCCTCAAAAATTACACTGCTTTTTGTCAGCTTTTCTTCTGCATTTGAACAAGTCTCTTAACAAGAATATGCGTATTTTACACCGTGGATGTCAAGTTATGACAGTTGTTCAGGATATCCAACTAACTGGTTTGGTGGCCTATACTGCAGTAAATGTGTGGGCAGTTTTGTGGGTGAACCTGCTTAAGCAACTTACGATATTTTATTATGATACTATATTATACCAGAGGCAAGATCCCAAATGTTAAAATAGAACTCAAAAGTAAAGCTGTTGTTCACTCCCTTGGTCCTATAAGATTGGGCTTTTTACATTTCCTTAAAAAGATTAACAAATATATCTTTGAATGTTCAAAAGCAGAGTGTAGATCTGTGTTCTTTTAGTTCTTGCATAAATAAGTTATATCCAGCAATAAAATGTAGACAAAATTAGAAATAATCTGTAGCATAACTTTCCACCACATGTATTAACTTTGCTTGGAAGAGCAGCCCTGAGTAGGCAGAAGTAGAAACACTGCATGTTTATACAGAATTTCCCAAGTTCTGATAATTATGCCTAGATTCAGTATGTAGATCCAGTTAGCAGCAGGGGGTGGATATTTCATTCAGTGATGAACTGAAAATTATGGATTAATAGATTTTATGAAACTAAAACCAAATCTTATGCTACCGTATCTATACGAGCCGTGATGATGCAGTGATTAAAATGCAGTATTGTAGGTTAACTCTGCTCATACGGCCAGGAGTTTGATTCCTTCGATCCTGACCAGCTCAAGGTTGACTCAGCCTTCCATCCTTCCGAGGTTGGTGAATGAGGACCCAGATTGTTGGGGGAATAGGTTGACTCTGTAAACTGCTTAGAGGGGGCTGTAAAGCACTGTGAAGCGGTATATAGTGCTAAGTGTTATTGCTATTGATATCTTGAGTGAACATATGAAAATATGTCAGCCACATTGACTCTAGCCTCATAGCTAATGGTAAGGATTCTGGATTTTCTCTTACCTTACTTTAACAGATATTATTATAATACATGAATTTATTAATAGATTCTCATGAGAATAAAATTCATTTTGTATTGGGTATACTTTAGGTTAACGGTTGTTAACCGATCAACTGATTCGTGAGAAAAGTGTGCTGAGGTCTCCAGGGTTCTATACAGTAAAGCTATAGAAGGAGTGGCTATAGAATACACGAAGGTTGTGGACTATATACCGGTAACTGGGTTTATATATAAATAATGATTTGAGATTAAAATTGAAATGTTGAAAATGTATGTGGCCATTACCACAAAAGCTTAAATGTTGACAAAATAAGCAAAGTGGTTATTGATATCAGCAGTAATTGATAACAATTAGGGCAAGGGAACAAAAAAGTAGCAAATTAACATCCTATTTTCAGTCCTTAGAGTCCCACCTTTCTTTTTCTTTTGGTGAGTTTAAGGGACAAAATGAAGTGCCTTAATGTTTGCAGAGGCTTAATGCACTATTGAACTGCACTCCTTTTGGAGTCTTAAAACCTCAATTTGTAGGCCTATGCCCACCACTTTTGGAAAACAAGATTCAGTTAAAAATCGATTTCAGTCAACAGACGTTTTGCATCTCTGAGTTATGATGTTATCATTTACTTCTTTTCTAAATAGTCACTGTATTTATTTCTATGTACACTTAGGATGCATTTGAAATGTCAGACTGCAATTTTTGAATTATATTTTATCTTTCTGTAAATATTGTTGTGTTGTATTCAGTTACTGAACAAAATGTATAATTATATTTCATGACATCATAAAATCAACAGCTTTTATTTGTATTAGGCAATTTCACTTAAACGCTAGAGTATATCCAAAGATATCACTACATGAATTTGCCTTTAGTCCTCAAAATCCTGTGTTATAATAAATTTGTTAATAGTTTAAAGTACTTAAGACACTCTACTGGTGTTTCTATACAAAAGGACATGGATACTTCCCTGAAAATGATATAAGAGTCAATCATTTGCAGTAATGATTATGCTGAAAATTCGTTGTTGTATGTTTGGTCCATTGATTGTTAGTGAGGCAGCCTTTTTTTTTGAAAAGGAGAATAGTTGTGAAGCAAAGCTGAAAAACATCCAAACATGCCATGATAAACCCTTTAACTTGGACAAGGTGTAGGCTAGCATAATCAAGATTGGTTGTCGTCTTTACTCTCTCCAACTCTAAACATTTATTGACAATGTATTACTGTTAATGTAATATTATTTCTAGAAACCAGTGACTATTGTCAGTCAGATTATATAATGTCTCTCACTGGAAATATGACAGTATGTTAGATTTCCAGTAACAGTAGTTTGGCTTTATCCATATTCTTACTGTTATGGAATACAATTCTTCTGAAATCTGTAAAGTACACAGTGTGGGTCAAAGAGAGGATTTGGGTGTTCTGTTATCTCAATTGACATAAGATATCTTTTTCTTAGTATCAGAATTTAATCTGAGATGTAGATATGTAATTACTACAATTCTGTTAGTTAATCTCTCATCAACACAATGGCAACAAACTTAATTTTGGTCATAGACCATAACATATAAAAAAGGAAAATTACATTAATTTCATTAATTCCACTGAAATGTATAATTGATAAAAGATTACTAAAACCTAATTTGCTAATACAATACTATAAAATTAACAATAAAATATATATGTAAAAAATTCTTACTATTAATACTAAAATGTAAGACTAATGGAGGCTTCCGAAAGCCACAAACAGAAATGGAAAAAGTTTAGAAAAAAATAAAAGAATATTCTGTAAGGTTCCCCATGCTTGATATCCTTAATTATGTATTTGTGAATTTTAGATGCTGCAAGACAAACTCTACATTGTACAGTTCTTTATCTGAGAGAAGACGATCATGAAGAAAACTTTCATTACTACCTCAACACATGCAACTAAAGCAGTGATTCCCAAAGTGGGCGGTACTGCCCCCCTGGGGGCAGTGGGATCCCTTAGGGGGGCACTGAGAGGCAAGGGGGGTGGCGGCAGGGGGGCGCTAAGAGGGGCCAGGGGGCGGCAAGTGGTTCACCATACCGGTAGCGACTCCGCCGCCCATTTACACCCAATTGCCACGCTTTTCCCGCCACGCGGCCATGTTCAATGTGTGAGAAAGATTAATCGCTTTTGCTAAAGAACAGCAGCCTAACACAACAGCCATCTGTGCCTAACTCTAAACGAGAAGAATCCAGGTGACCCAGGGCTCTCGGCTTGGTTTTAACTGCAGCCACCCGCCCTGCTCCCCTTCTGGAAAGAAGAGCCAACAGGGCAGCTCCTGCGCAGGGTCGTGCGTCTGCCCTTCTCGGTCTGCTCTTTGAACAGACAGACAGGAGTGCCGCCTTTCCCTGGAATTGCCCCTGCCCTCACCAGCAGCAGCGGTGGGGAGGGTTTTTTTTAATGTTAAACCTCTTTGCATCATGGATTAGCACATACATTCTTAAATTCAAATTATTCTTTTTTTCTCTTCTTAACAGGTACAAATAATAAATCCAGAGTAGTATATGTTCTTAATATTACCAATTAACACAGTTTTGGAGGCCTGTGTATGGTGTCACTTCTAATTAAAATGTTTTTTAAAAAATTTCTATGCTACATTTCTGACATATTAATTGTTTTTAAGGATAAGGCTCTTGACTGTTTCTTTAAATGTTAGACTTTTTGATTAATGTAATTTATGACATGCTGAAGTCTATAACTGAAAATACTTCAATACTTCTTGCTGGATCATCAGATAGCAACTGAAGGCCAATTTATGGTTTTATAATATAGTTTTAAATTTAACTGAATACTACATAAAGCAACTTAATTTCAAATATTTTAAAAACACCTGCTTTGTGTTTACTTAACCCCCTCTGAGTTGATCCAAGAAAGTTAAGTTTTCCTCAGATTTTCTTGGATTCTGAGATAGCAATAGCAATAGCACTTAGACTTATATACCGCTTTACAGTGCTTTACAGCCCTCTCTAAGCAGTTTACATAGTCAGCATATTCCCCCAACAATCTGGGTCCTCATTTTACCAACCTCAGAAGGATGGAAGGCTGAGTCAACCTTGAGCCGGTGAGACTCGAAGTGCCAAACTGCTGGCAGCCAGCAGCCAGCAGAACTAACCTGCAGTACTGCATTTTAACCACTGTGCCACCATGGCTCTATGAGATTCCTATGCTGAGACCATCTACTAAACTTGAGAATATGTTACTGTGAAAGCAGCTGCTGATCAATCACCACCCCCATTCTTCCCCCAGTTTTATTTTGATTTGATATGTGTTAATATTAACACATCAGTCAAAGATTATCTCTGAATTTTCATTTGGACTTGGATTTTAATCAGAAGTTATCTTTGCATTCTATTTTTAGTGGAGTCCTCGGTACTCTCTGATTTTAAGTGCAAAAGTTCTAGTAAACCTCATACAAGAGGGCATTATGTAATATAGAATCCATACCTCTTTGGACTGGGAATTTAAGAAAAGGGAGGTGGAATGTATGTATCATTCTAAAAACAGACTCTTTATATTCCTTCCTTCAATGCTACTGAGCTTTGGGACCCAGCTAACTCTTAATCCTAATTCACTGCATATGTTTACCTAAAGTGCAGTGTCCAACAAGTTAAATTCTAGTAGAGGGTTTGAATTCCATAGAAAGATCTATGGTAATCAATAAAAGTAAAAACATCAGAAAGAGCATTGTTGTTGTTAGTTGCGAAGTCGTGTCCAACCTATCACAACCCCATGGACAAGGTTCCTCGAGGCCTTTCTTTCCTCTACCATCCCCCATTTAAGCTCACACCGACTGCTTCAGTGACTCCATCCAGCCACCTCATTCTCTGCCGTCCCCTTCTTCTTTTGCCCTCAATTGTTCCCAGTATTAGGCTCTTCTCCAGTGAGTCCTTCCTTCTCATTAGGTGGCCAAAGTATTTGAGTTTCATCTTCAGGATCTGGCCTTCTAAAGAGCAGTCAGGGTTGATCTCCTCTAGGACTGACTTGTTTGTTCACCTTGCAGTCCAAGGGACTCGCAGGAGTCTTCTCCAGCACCATAGTTCAAAGGCATCAATTCTTTGCGCTCAGCCTTCCTTATGGCCCAACTTTCACAGCCATACATTGCAACTGGAAAAACCATAGCCTTGACTATACGCACTTTTGTAGAAAGGGCATACACTGTGTAAAAACTGAAATTATCCTGGCTCCCAAGGGGTGGTGGTAGAAGTCATCTAAAACTACATAATATGTTATTTCAAATAATAGCTGTATTTAAGAAACAGTGCAAGTAATTGAAATTTTACAAGTCTGCCTCACAGTCCTCCAAATGGTCATACCAGAAAAGTCTGTGATTTTTATTATTCTGTTAATTTGGACTTTAACTCACTTTACTTAACTGTAGATAAAGACTAGTTCTTATACTGTAATAAAAAGTGAAAGGAAGGCTAGTTCCCCACCCCAAATGGGAACGTAATATAGGTTTACTAAGAGTACAATAATGTAGGAAGACAAGTTTCCCCCCTCATTTAGAAGGGTGCATATCTTAAGAGAAAACAAAACAAAACAAAGAAACAAACAAAAAAGGGAGAAAGTTTATTGTTTTGAAAGGTTGCATGGCAGGATTTTGGTATTTGCTAGTTGCTGTTGAATTCCGGCAAGGAATGGCAACAGAAACAGTATAACAGAGTTGGAAGGGACCTTGGAGTTCTTCTAGTTCAACCCCCTGCTCGAGCAGGAGACCCTAAAACATTCTGGACAAATGGCTGTCCAATCTCTTCTTAAAAACCTCCAGTGATGGAGCATCCACAACGTCTAGAGGTAAGCCATTCCACTGATAATTGTTCTTACTATCAGGAAATTTCTAAATATCTAAATTTATAAATTTTTTAATTTCTAGTTCTAAGTTGGATCTCTCTTTGATAGGTTTCCAGCTGTTACTTCTTGTCCTGCCCTCAAGTGTGTTGGAGAATGAGACAACCTCTTTGTCTCTATGGCAGCCCCTCAAATATTGGAAGACTGCTATCAAGTCACCACTAGTCCTTCTCTTTTTAAACTAGACACACCCAGTTCTTGACATTGTTCATCATATGTTTTATCCTCCAGTCATCTTTGCTGCTCTTCTCTGCACTCTTTCTAGAGTCTCAACATGTTTTTTGTATCATGGTAACCTAAGCTGAATGCAATATAACAGATTAACAGAGTTGGAAGGGACCTTGCAGGTCATCTAGTCCAGTGTTTTTCAACCTTTTTTGTGCAAAGGCACACTTTTTTCATGAAAAAAATCACGAGGCACACCACCATTAGAAAATGTTAAAAAAAATTTCAGTCCAGTATACCGTATGTGCTGGCGTATAAGACGACCCCCAATTTTTCCTTTTAAAATATAGAGTTTGGGATATATTCACCGTATAAGACTACCCCTCCTACCATATTTCTTTTTCTTTCTGTCTTCCTTCCTTCCTAACATCACTTTCTTTCTGTCTTTCTTTCTTTCTTTTTCTTTCTTTTTTCTGTCTGTTTTCCTTCCTTCCTAACTTCTTTCTTTCTGTCTGTCTGTCTGTCTGTCTTCTTTCTTCTTCTTTCTTTCCTTCCTTCCTTCTTTCTTTCTTCCATCTTCCTTCCTTCCTAACATCTTTCTTTTTCTTTCTTTCTGTCTTTCTTTCTTTTTCTTTTTTTTCTGTCTGTTTTCCTTCCTTCCTAACTTCTTTCTTTCTGTCTGTCTGTCTGTCTTTCTTTCTTCTTCTTTCTTTCCTTCCTTCCTTCTTTCTTTCTTCCATCTTCCTTCCTTCCTAACATCTTTCTTTTTCTTTCTTTCTGTCTTCCTTCCTTCCTAACATCTTTCTTTTTCTTTCTTTCTGTCTTCCTTCCTTCCTTCCTAACTTCTTTTCTTTCTTCTTTCTTTCTTTCTTTCTTTCTTTCTTTCCTTCCTTCCTTCCTTCCTTCCTTCCTTCCTTCCTTCCTTCCTTCCTTCCTTTCTTTCTTTCTGTCTGTCTTCTCCTTCCTTCCTTCCTTCCTTCCTTTCTTTCTTTCTTTCTGTCTGTCTTCTCCTTCCTTCCTTCCTTCCTTTCTTTCTTTCTTTCTTTCTTTCTTTCTGTCTTCCTTCTTTCCTTCCTTCCTTCCTTCCTTCCTTCCTTCCTTCCTTCCTTCCTTCCTTCCGTCTTTCTCCCTGCAGGAGGAAGAAGGAACCTCTGTGGCCTTCGAGCGGGGGGGGGCTTGTCAACATTGCAGACGCTGCACACGCGGAAGGCACCACGGAGCAGAGGCGCCTGGCGAGTGAGGCAAGTGGCGGCATCGGGGGAAGGCTCCTGCCCGCGTCTCCCGCCCACCTGCCCGTCTCTTGCCTTAGCATTTAAAAGAATGAGAGGCAGGCGGGCGGGCGGGAGACGCGGGCAGGAGCCTTCCCCTGATGCCGCCACTTGCCTCACTCGCCAGCCGTCTCTTGCCTTAGCATTTAAAAGAATGAGAGGCGGGCGGGCGGGCGGGCGACGCGGGCAGGAGCCTTCCCCCGATGCCGCCACTTGCCTCAACACTTACCAAGTTGACAGCGCGCGTCCTCCTCGCTGCTCTGGTCCTCCGCGATTGTTGCTATCGGCGCATGCATGGGACATCAGTGACGTCCCTGCGTGCGCTACCTCCCGGCGGTCCCCGCGTTTTAAAGTAAATGCGGGGCTGCAGGGACTTAATAGAGGCATCTCTGTGTCCCAAAACCAACTTTCGGGACACAGAGATGTCCCGTAGCAAAAACACCCGGCGGGTGTTTTTCCCACGGCACACCTTACACTATGTCACGGCACACTAGTGTGCCGCGGCACAGTGGTTGAAAAACACTGATCTAGTCCAACCCCCTGCCCAAGCAGGAGACCCTATATCTGCCTCTACCTAGGATCGAACTCACAACCTCCTGATTGTGAGGCAAGAGCTCTACCTCTAGGCCGTATAAGCAGAGACGATATTCCAAGTGTGATTTTACCAGTGCAGTATAAAGTGGTACTAACATTTCATGTGATCTTGATACTATCCCTCTGTTGATGCAGCCTAGGACAGAATCGGCTTTTTACACAGCTGCAGCACACTGCTGGCTCATATTTAAATGATTGTTTACTAAGACTCTTAAACCCCTCTCATGGTTACTGCTGTTGAGCTAGGTGTCACCTATTCTATACCTGTGCATTTGGTTTTTCTTGCGTAAAGTGTAAAATGTTTCTTTTCTCTACACTGAACTGCATTTTGTTGGATAGGGCTTAATATTCAGCTTAATATTCAAATCTGTCAAGATTCTTCTTGATCTTGAGCCTGTCTTCTAAAATTATTCCCAGATTGTTGTCATCTGCAAATTTGATGAGTTTCCCTTCTATTCCCTCTCCTAAATCGTTTATGAAGATGTCGAATAATATTGGGCCTGATCAGAGGCATGCCAGTAAAAGACAGCTCTGTCCCTCTTTGTAATCTGTTGTAAAAACTGGCATCCAGTATTGTACTTGTTATGTCTTGAGGAACTGGGAGAAGTCTTCACTCCAGTCTGTCAAGGAACTGAAGTGGGTAAATTCTGATTGGTTCCCTGCAATTCAGGCTCCCTATTTAAACCCCTGCCACAGCCTAAGTTTTTGCTGGAGTTGCTCACTGTCACCTAATAAAGAACTGAAGTCACAAGCCTCGCCTCCAAACTCTCATTGCTGAGATGTAACAGTACTAAGGGCAGGGGCAATGGCAAGCAGCACATTCCTGTCTGATAAATATTGATCCCTAGAATGCTCAATAAATCCATACATGAATTTATTTGGCATCATGAAACCATTAATTTTATTCTGACATTTAGATTTTAGATTTATTATTAGAGTTGGAAAGGACCTTGTAGGTCATCTAGTCCAACCCCCTGCTCAAGCAGGAGTTCCTACACCATTTGAGACAGATGGCAGTCCAGTCTCTCCTTGAAGGTCGCAAGTGTTGGGGCTCTCACGACTTTTGCTGGCAAGCTGTTCCACTGGTTGATCGCTCTCACTGTCAGAAAGTTTCTCCTCACTTCCAGGTTGAATCTCTCCTTGGTCAGCTTCCATCCGTTATTCCTTTTTTGGCTTTCTGCTGCCATAGAGAACAGCCTGACCCCCTCCTCTCTGTGGCATCCCCTCAAGTATTGAAACACTGCTATCATGTCACCCCTGGTCCTTCTCCTCGCTAGACTGGCCAAGCTCAGTTCCTGCAACCGCTCTTCGTATGTTTTATTTTCCAGACCCTTTATCATCCTGGTTGCTCTCTTCTGCACTTTCTCTAGAGTTTCAATGTCTTTTTTGTAGTGTGGTGACCAAAACTGGATGCAGTACTCTAGATGTGGTCTGACCAAGGCTTTATAGAGTGGTACTAGTACATGGGTTCCGAACCTGGGGGTAATTACCCCCAGGGGGGTAAAAACGCTATTCTTTAGGGGTAAAAAAGGCATCCACTAAATTTTAGTGGATGCCTTTTTTTTGTTGGTAATAATAAAAAAATACAGTACAGTAACGCATTTGGTTCATGTGGCATATGCTCTTTCTTGCTAGCGAAACAGCAGAGTGCTTTGAGTGTGGGAACAGGGTGAAAAGGAGGCACGAGGCGGGACTGCCGCCCGCGCCGAAGGCTGAGTCCTGAGTCACAGCGTTTCACGCATGCGGAATCCGCCGCGCTCGAAAATAGTACTCGGCATGTATAAACCTGTTTGAACTGAGAGCGGTTGGGCACTTGTTCCGACGCATTATCGCATTTGCACCCCACAACCCGCGCCCCCACCGCGCTCCACCCCGCTGCCGCCATTTGGGTTATTTTACCGTCTGCGCATGCGCAGCACGCCTTGCGCATGCACAGAGGGTAAAAGAACCCAAATGGCAGCAGCAGGGTGGGTCACGGTGGGGGCGCGGGGGCGGGGCGTGGGTCGCGGTATTAGGAAGGTTGGGAACCACTGTACTAGTACCTCTCTGGTCCTTGATTGTATCCCTCTATTTATGCAGCTCAGGACTGTGTTGGCCTTTTTGGCTGCTGCTGCACACTGCTGGCTCATATTTAGTTGGCTGTCTACCAGGACTCCGAGATCCCTTTCGCAAAAAAAATTTGTGACATTATATTTCTGTTTCTTCCATTACAGCATTTCACAATACAAAATATGGGAGATATATTATGTTGAAGAAGTTCTCTTATTTTTCTATATCTATTCAGTCCCATTTTTTGCTATTTTATATTAACAGAATTGAAATTCTGAGTGCATAATTTAATTTATACCATTCAGCTTTAATTCTCAAGTAGATCTTTTGTGTTTTAGTGAAATTATATATCCAATATGTGGAATGACATAGTGGACCAGAGACAAGTATATGAAACCCGGTATATACAGTTGTAATTACTATAATTTCTTTATGTTCTAAATGGTTATATTATGACTTGGACCTATATGCTTTGAATTTATTTATAGGCTGGTATTTCAGCAAATGGATGCTAGGAATTACACGAATCTTTGGGGAACATGTAGATTCTAAATTTTTAATGCCAGATCTGCATGATATACTGGAGCCCTGAAAATATGCTCTCCTTTAAGTTGTTTTGAAGCTACAGTATTACACAGCACAAGGACTGTTGGAGGCAGAAACCTGGATTGATGAAGACTTTGTTATTATATTTCACCCAACACAAATGAGCATACTATATTTGCAAATGTAGACTAATTGACTTCTTTGCCAACTGGTCTCCCTTTTCTTTTTGCAGGTATATACATATTGAGTTCAGTGACCAGGAACTTATCTAACATATTTGAAATCATTTTATTTTTCCCTCTGTGTTTCTTCTTTATTAACATGGGACCAGCATTGCCACCAGGGTTGGGCATGTAAAGATAACCTTTTTTAATGCTTATTTTCTCTCTCTCTTTAAAAAAAATTGTGCTTTTAATTTAGATTATATGCTACTGAAAAAGTGTGGCAGATCTACTCAGAAAATTGAGAAAGAGAGAATATAAAATGTAGAACAAAAAATCAAAGTGAAACATTAGTAAGAAAGTGACCAAAATAGAAAAAAACATAAGACCTTTGTATAAAGAAACTTCACTCAGAAGTAGCATGCAAACTGATAAATATGTATAGTATGTATGTAAAACCAAGATTACCCAGTGAAATTCACATATACCTGCAGTGAAGTATCCCATGATAGACAATTCTCCCATCCAGGTTTTTGTAATTTCTTCATCTGTTTTCTGCCAACAAACGATAATACAAAACTGTCTTGACTCTCCCTCTTTTGTAGTTTACATGATTCATATTGTTACTATTTCATATACAAACAGGAACTTTTAATCATGTGCTTCAACCACAATCACATTTCCAAACTGATTTTGGGAATACTACAAATGCTACAAATGCTTTGGAACATCTGGAAAAACATCAAGGTATAAATCTAACAAATAATTAATTAAATCTGTGAAAGTTTTCTGAAACTTTATTCTCATGTTGAACCAAATATATAACTTTATAGAATGAGGGATGATGCACTGGGCTCTTTTTACTTTGCTTTTGGACAGTAGGAAAAAACTTGTTGAAGAGAAGGAAAATGTAATGGAAGATGAAGAGAGTATTCCTTGATCCTGCTTCCCTCATTGCAAGAATAGTTCTTTTAGTGGTCAGTTAAGTACTTGCCATTATTTCCAGAGCAAAAATATATTATGAGAATATCTTTTCAAGCTAGATTCCCTTTAAGGTAAAAGATTTCTCCTGTCGACTCTGACTTTAGGGGTAGTGCTCATCTCCATTTCTTAGCTGAGGGAACCAGCGTTGTCTGAAGACATTTCTGTGGTCATGTGGCCAGAATGACTATATACTGAGGCATACAGAATGCTGTTACTTCCACACCAAAGTAGCACCTATTCATCTATTTGCATTTTGAATGCTTTCGAATTGCTTGGTGGGCAGGAGCTGGGGCAAGTAATGGGAACTCACCGCATCGGTGGCACTCGGCTCTCGAACCTGGGCTGTCAGCTTTCCAACTGACAAGCTCAGCATCTTTAAAAACTGAGCTATTGCACACACACCCTCAGATGCCCTTTATATACTTCCTAAAATCCTTTATAGTATAACAAAATGTCTGCTGCTGCCTCAGAAATAACACCCACCTGGGAAGAAGAAGCCTATAATGAAATACTGTACCTCCTAATCCCAAAAAGGCACATGCATTTTTGGGGTGGGTGGCTGGTGGAAATGAAATCTACACAGGAATAGGGGCAGTGTTAATGTACTTATTTTTCTGTGATGTGGTATCTGATACTGGAAAGTAAGATCTACCCTATTCAATTCTGTTTTCATTAATGGATACATACCGTATTTTTCGGAGTATAAGACGCACCTTTTTACCCCCCAAAAGAGGGTGAAAATTTGGGTGCGTCTTATACACCGAATGCAGCCCTACCCACCCACCAGCCCCCACCCTTCGGCGGTTTTCAGCCGGAGCCGCTGCCGCTGCTGTCCCCACCGTCGCTGTCCCCGCACCCACAGCTGTCCCAGCCGACCTCTCTGCCGCTGTTCCCGCCGCCAACAGAGGAGTTTCTGCTGTCCGCATGAGACTGTGGAGCCGAAGAACTCCCCCGACCCAGACCTTCCAACCTTCCCCTCCATGGTTCAAAACTCTTGGGAGCGAGTCTAAACTCACTTCCCTTCCCCTTTCCCGCGACTCGAGCCCTGAAATCTACCCTGACCCCGCTTTCTGCCAATTGCCCCACGAGTTGCGCTCGGCCACCTGCACTCTGCTAGCAGCACTGCCGCCGCCTCAGCCGAACAAGCCGAGACTCAGCCAAACAATACGGGAGGGGAGAAAGAGGCTCCGCGGAGCGCAAAGCGGAGCGCAATTACCGACTCTCCCCCCCATCCCCGAGGGAAGAAGGAACCGCGATGTGATGGGGAACAAATCTCCCCCACCGCCCCCAGGAGGAAATAAAGCCGGGCGGAGACATGGCGCCCCCCCCCACTGCACACACACGCACCCAGATACCCCACGGCCCCACCCCACTTGTTTTAAAAAAAGATTTTTTTTCATATAATTTGATGATTGGAACATCTAAAAAAGTTCTGTCCTCTAACAGTTGAATTATTTTATTAGCATGTTTGGACAAAGTATTTAAGCTACCTAGTGAATTAAACTATGTCTGGGATCTTAGAATCTTCTTTACCAATCCAGCATTCAAATGTTTATTAAGAGTTAGCTTGAAAGAGAAATTCATTTTTCTCCACTAGTGCAAGTTTAAAGGGAAAAAAAACTTCACTATACTCTTTGGCATCAAAACACAATCGTAACAATACAAAACTGCTGGAAAGCAATTTGCCTAAATACAACTTGACTTGTTCTCACAGAAATCCAATCTGCAGACCTCCAAAGGTTTGTCAGCCAGCTACAAATCCATCTGGTGGTGATGTTGTCTATTCCACATTTTTCTAGCTTACCAAGAAGTAGGATGTGGTCTACTTTGTCAAATGCCTTACTGAAATCTAAGTATATTATGTCCACAGCATTTTGCTGGTCTACTAATTTAGTGTCTTTGTCAAAGAATGAAATACGATTGGTTTGGCATGATCTGTTTTTAACAAACCTATGCTGGCTCCCAGTTATAACTTTACTTGTTTCTAGATGTTCACAGATCTGTTTTTGGTTCTTTTCCAGTATCTTCCCAGGTATTGATGTTAGGCTGATTGGTCTGTTGTTTCTTGGGTCTGTTTCCCCTCCCCCCTTTTTTAAGATGGAAACCACATCAGCTCTTTTGCAATCCTCAGGTAGTTCCCTGGTGCTCTAGGATTTTTGAAAATTATGATACAATGGTTCTAAGATAACATCTGCCAGCTCCTTCATAACTCTAGGATGTAGTCTGTCAGTACCTGGTGATTTGAATCCAGGTAAAGCTGACAGGTGTTATCTTAC
Source organism: Diadophis punctatus similis (assembly GCA_023053685.1). Lineage (NCBI taxonomy): Eukaryota > Metazoa > Chordata > Lepidosauria > Squamata > Dipsadidae > Diadophis > Diadophis punctatus. Next base: position 109,276,075 of record JALIGW010000003.1, on the reverse strand, counting down.
CATTTTCTTGTTTATTTTCATTTTTATTTCTAGTATGCCTTTTATGGCTTTGTTTTTGGTAAGTTTGAGCTATAGTATCTTTTTGCGTGAAGACTGATGCAAAGAATAAGTTAAGCAGCTCTGCTTTCTCTCTGCTGCCTGTTACTTCCTTGCCATCTTCTCTCTTTAGTGGATCAACTTTTTCCTAGACTCTTTCTTACTATTTATATGTTGAAAGAAACTTTTTTTATTATCTTTGACATTTATTGCAAGTCTTTGTTCATTCTGAGCCTCTAGAGCAGGGGTGTCAAACTCAAGGCCCGCAGGCTGCTTAGATCTGGCCCGGGGGGAGGGGGGGCTGGCCTGGAAATATCAAAGGACCGGCCCGTGGTACATCTGCTGGCCAAAATGGGCCGGAGGGGCAGGGGGCACGTGCAGCCCATTTTTGGCCTCCACACCCGCCTGCAACACCCTTGCTGGATGAAAACGGACTGTGGGGGGCTCGCACACACCCCCTGCTGCTCATTTTTGGCCAGCAGAGTGCTGCAGGAGGCTGAGGCCAAAAACAGGCCACGGGGGGCCCTCGCACAGCCTCCCACAGCCCCTTTTTGGCAGGCAGAGTGCTGCAGGAAGCAGCACCTTCTTCACCTTCTCTTTAGCAGCATCTGCCAACTAGAACTAGGTACCCTCCAAGATCTGGATGGCTGTTGTTTAGAAGAGCAAACATCTGGCTCTTCACCCAGGTCTTTGATGAGAGTGAGCCCTCTCATATCAGTGAGTTTGTCATCTTTTATCTTAATCTTTTACCTGTGATTGATTTAATTGTAATTTTTTTATTGTTGTGAGCCACCCAGGGTAATTGAGAATTGGGTGGTATATCAACTTTGTAAAATATTACTAATATTAAATCCTCCTCTAGGGCTGTGTCAGAGATAGTAACAAAGATTGATAGACTGTTGGACAGACAGTTTTTAGAGACATCTGGAAAAATTGTCAGTTCATTTATGCCTGCTTCTATACAAAAGAGTCAACCCTCATAGCAGCTGGGGACTCTATCTTTAATCTCTACATTATGGAATTGAGACTATTTGTGCCAGAAAGTAAATCTCCTTTTATCTGGAATAGCTGTTTTGAATGCAAAGGGAGAAAAATGCATCTTGAGCCTGTGTCAAATGCCCACCATGGCCACCCCCACCCACGCCTCACTACCCCTGGCCCTCCAAGGCCAAACACAACCCCTGATGCGGCCCTCAATTAAATCAAGTTTGATACTCCTGCTCTAGAGTGTGACCTTTAGAGTCTCTCATACGTTTCTTACAATGTCTCTTATAAAGACTCTTATAAGTCTCTTATAAAGTGTGATCTCTAGAATCTCATAAGTTACTACCACATGTTAATTCTGTATGTCACACATCAAACATTATTAAACTCACAAAGTGCAATTACATATATTGCATTTAATTCAATTCAATTTAAATGTTAAATATTATTCTAAACATTAGCCCGACATGCTATTCCAGGCCAAATTAAATATTCAGGTTAAAAATAGTTCCCTTCCCCCAAGGTAAATCATGAAGTTTGCCCCCCTGAATCTAATGGTCATTGGCAGCCCAGGTGTCTTCCATAGTGGATGCTATCTTCTGCCACTTTCTAAGAATCATGCACCAGCCAAGGCTTCCAGTACCATAACTGCAGTTTGGCTATGATTAGTTAGATTGCTAAACTCCACATTGGAGGAGTTTTCAAAAAGTTTAATAATCCAGCTGAATAGAGCCAGTGGCTGATAATATATATCCTGCCACTACTCTCAGACAAACTCTGGGCAGTCCCACTGAGATAAAGCTGCCAGCAATTGCAGTAAAGACCTCCCCATTTTGGCATTCTACATATGGAATGATCTCTCTAGTAAAGCTCACTCAGCACCACTTGGTTTCTTTTCATCATCTTCCCATGAGATTATTTTCATACTGCTGTTTTATGTATTTTAGTTTTTACTGTTTTAATGTTTGTTGTAGTCTTTTTAACCATTGTAATGTGAACTATCCTAAAAAATACTTCAGATGGAAAATTGCATGCATGCATGTATATATGCTTGAATAAGGGGGAAAACATTAACACAAGTATAGAAAGATCAGCTCAAGTATCTCTCACTAGCTGCATAAGCAATATCATGAGCTAATAAGCAGATACTGGCTTCCTAAAATCAAATCTTTGTTGCAGCAGGGGACTTGGTAGCCCAGGTGAGCTCAAGAGGAAGCTTGCAAGATAGATTATCTGAGAACAGTCCCTTACTCAAAAGGAATTTCACCTTTTGCTTCTTATATACACCCATATTCACTAACCACTGAATTGGCTTGACCTATTATGAAAATAAAACCAGAAGCTAAAAAAAAATCTGAGTTTCTGTTTCATAATAAGAAAACAAATGTAATGCCAACCAGAATGCTCCTTGAACTCCCTGTTGATGGCCCAAAAGTGAAGGTGATACATTGTTCTGTTTCCTGAAATTCAAAAATAAAGACAGTCAGCTGGAGAAGTAAAGAAGATGCCAAGTATTGGGATGAAAGCAATAACAATGTTAGCCAAATCTGGAAGGAAAAGGACATTTTTAATGACAACAAAGATCAGAAGAGTTGATCATAATAAATCATAATTGTTTTCCTATTATAAGGTGAAAAGTAGAAAGAGAAAGAAGATAAACACTGATACTCAGAAAGGAGAAAAACAATACCTTCAAATTATGCATCTAACAATTATTACTAAGTACTGCGACTGAAAAGAAGCAATCCGTCAATATATTCTGAAACAAATAAATATTGACTGCTTTCTTTATGTGATTATCACAAAGCAGATTTTTGGGTTATGTGATGTGAATGGATTATTCAGTAGAAAAAAATACTGTGCTTGACAAGAATGAGTGAGGGAGGTAAATGGAGGGATAAGGTGGATGGACTAAAACTGCATCACAGTATTTGTTCCTATTCAGCTTGACACAAATATTGGTTCACTGATGTTGCTGTCTAACATGGCACCCCCTATCCCATGCTTATACCTTTGATTTTATATCAACCAGCTGAATATAGTTTGGTGCTCTGAGGTTGCCAAGAAAATCCTCAACATCCTTGAATGCTTTCCAGGTGGTTTTCTCTGGCCTCACTAACAGATCTCTAAACCACTTGTCATTGATGATATATCTGATCAGTGGACCAACAAAAAATGTCTTCTTTAATTATGGCATCAGTTATTGTTGGAAACATCCGTCTCAAGTAACAAAAGCATTCACCTTTCTTGTTTATCACTTTCATAAAATTTTTCATTTTTATGTGAAGCGGAAGCACAAATATCTTTGTTTGGTCAACAAGTGGTTCATGCACCATATTTTCTGTCCTGGAACCAAATTCTTTCGGAGTGGTTGTTTCTTTTTAATGTAATGCAACTCTCTTGCACATCTGTCCCATCCACATATATAAGAACAGTACTTGGTATATCTGAGCTACATGCCAAGCAGCAGCGCCAACTACTTTTAGAGCTTCAGATATACAGTTACACTTGGTATCACTGGATTTGCTTCAACAACAGTTCCATGTTTCCATATGTTTCTTTCACAGCCAACAGGTACTGAAGGGTGTACATTGCAAAACGAGAAGATTTATATAAAATGGTACATGATAGGTTAAATTACGGGTTATTTTCATGATTAGCAGCCAAAAATCTGTAATTCAGGAAACAAAATCTTGTGTCATTCAGGAAAAGCATTCAGGAAACAAAATCTTTGTTGTCCATTTGCCTTTCTTCAATTCTCATGCTCTATCAGTCCTCCATGATTTAGCAGATATAGAAAGGGGCTTTGAGATAACATCCACAAGTTTCTTCAGGGCCGTCAGATGTAAATGGCCTGATCTGGAGATTTAATGTCTTACTTACTTGGGGTGCCATTCCATCTTTATGCCTAGATCAATTTCACATGGGAGGCTAAAGCAAAGTAGAAAAATTTTGCTTTCTCCCCTGTCATCTGTCATTACTATCCTAGCTTAACTTTTCTGCTATACTTCTTTGGTAATTAAACACATTTCCAATATATGTCCCCCTAACTATTTATTCAGCTCTCAATGCATCCATATGGTCCCTAGATAGGGTTGTTGGGTGGCTGCTCAATATCCTCTGCTCTGCAAAACATTCTTTTAAATTTATTTTAATTTCAGCTGTAAAATTTCATAATATTTTGTTTCTTAGACATCCTCTGCAGTCCATGTTGACATTGTTAAGACAAACGACAGTATTTCTCTGTGTGAAGTAAATGTATTGGCAATTGTGGAAGGTACCAGGTTCTGCCACACGCGACAAATCAAAGAGTTAATTTTCTGCCTATGCAAGAAACTATCAGATTATTAGAGCACCAGAAACATCAACAAAACATCAAAAATGTTTTTATTTATGTACCCCTCAACTTCCTTCACAACTATTCACATGGCAGCAATCACAAACCTACTGCCTGGATAGGTTTGACTAAAACTCTAGGCATCCCCAGCAATGTTCCATTCCTATTGGAAATGCTGGAAGTTGTCCAACACAGCTGGGAGCTAACAAGTGAGAGAAATCAATGCAGTGTGGCTTTTTTTGGGAGGGGGAAATTATAAAGTAATAGTTTAAATTTGGAAGTGAATTCCCATTTAGACAGTTTCTCTATATTCAGTAGTGCCAACGAAGAATCAAGCTTGAGAATTTGGGGACCATTTTTTGGAACTTGCATAGGTAGAAACTTTATTCCACAGAATGGTCAAAAGTGCACACTTTTGGCACATAGTAGTACCATAGGAATTCTCCAATATCTAATTGCTTCAAGACATTTAACACTCATAAAATGCTTCTGGCCATTGTACATCTTTGACATCTTAAGTGTATTCAGGTGAGCACAAGATAGTAGCACAATTGGTATGTCATTATAATGTTTTTCAAAGACATGCCTAGAAGAAACAAAAATGGAATGTATTTTATTCCTGGGTTTTTTAGCAATATTTTCTCTTCTTTCTTCCCAAGCTAATCTTCTCATACAGGAGCAACAATGTATTAGAAAATAATTAAAAGGATGTTTTAAAAACAAAATTAACATTTTATTTGGCAATTTTAAATTGTGCTGTAACAGCCACATTTTTCAGCTTTATGTAAGCAATTTCTTAAACTGGAATTTGTTATATTGCAGAAAAATATCATATATAATATTAAAAAAAATAACAGCAGAGCTAAATTTTTGACCTAAAACTGTCATCCTACTAGATTTCCAATGAAGCATGAGGTGAAAAATTGGTCAACATTGAGTTGATCAGTCATACAGCTCTTTATTTTTTTACATAAGAATAGTCAGTTTTTAGAACAAAAATCTAGTTTCTTTTAAATCCAAAAGCCATCCATTAATACAAATCTATATTTCATACCAGTATTTTACTTAGCAATTCAGCCTTTTATTCACTTACAATATATAAAACTTAGCTGTTATATCTTGGTCCTTTCCTCATTACAGAAGATTTTATAAGGGCATAATGGGGAGGGCTGAGAAATAATATGTTGCTCTCAACTTTGTTGTATTATTGTGCAGTTTTGCAGCTCAAAATACTATATATTGCATTGTCTACTTAATTGCAAATGGCCCTATATATTGAAAAATTGATAATATATATGAATTTTCTCAATGCATAAGGACATGTGTAACTCTCAGTGAAAATGGGCATTCTCTGTCAACAGCTGTCAATTAAAAACTATATGAAACAACTAGAGATTGTTTCCAAAATTATGAATATCAGGACTAGGGAGTCAGTGAGCAAAGAAAATATTAAATTGATAATAGTCATCACCACAGGCAAACTGTTTACATTTTGGTGCATCCCCACACAACAATGCAATCCTTCCTATTAAGCCAGCTGCTTTCCCCAAAAGTATTACTATTAAAAAAATTTTGAGAATTTAATCCACTATTGAATATGAACATTAACTCTGTGACAGAGTTTACAGCTTTTCTAACCAAGCATTCCCATGTTTTTATGTTCTGTGGACATTATCTTCTAAAGCTTCTGCACCAGCTATAAATTCCTTGTGTATCTAATCAAACTTGGCCAATAAAGTATTCTACTCTTATTCTATTGCAATTCCAACAACTCCCACTCCACTCCACTCCACTCTTTCAAAAGACCTCTGCCAGGACTGCTAAACAGAGCTTAGGACACCAATGGACCCAAATCCTTTATCTTCACAAACCACCAGAGGTCACTGGACCACTACTTAGTTGGAATCACGAGACACGCTGACGTCTTGCGGCTATTTGCTCTTTCCTCAGCTCAAACCATTAAAAAAAGAGTGAAAAATGCAGTACTTTTATAGCATTCAAAGCACCTCAGGTACTGCTCCTTATCAAGGGTTTGACAGGAAGTCTGTCATCTAGTTAATGGCAATAACCTTTCAGTTCATAGCGAGGAAAGTTTCCTTCCTGCACTGGGTTTTTGAACCTACGTTAGGAAAGGGATGCAGGTATATATAGGATTTTATTATCCTTAAAAAAAACAACACACCCACTCCCTAACTACCATCTTAGTCATAGATCAAAGACGTTTTGGAGTTAGATGGCATCTACATTAAATCAGCACTGGATCAGTATTTCGCCCCAATTCTAAGAGCTTTTCGGAAGCTACTAAAAACAAATCTCTTCCGGAGGAAGTTTGTGGGCTGATGCCAGACTCTGCATGGGTTAGTTCTCTTGTAGATTTTTTTTAAAAAAAATATTTGCTCTTTTATCATTCAGTGAACTGCCGAGTGTCTGCTTGTGATTGCAGCAGGCTAAAAATGTGATACCATAATAAACAAGCATGTTGGAAAGAACGCAGTCAGCCAGCCAAAAGAACTGGGAGACGGTGTGGTTCCTGCATGCGTGACCTGCCTACCCCACTCCTGTTCCTTCTTTCGCCGCGGGATCCAAAAAACTGGACATATGATTAGGACCACAAGAAGGAGGGTCCTTCAATAAAAGGATCTTAAACCTCCTCCAACACCGCGGCCGCGGATGGGGGGGAAAGAGCTGTACGCACGTTCCGGGTGCAGCCGCGGGACCGCGCATGCTTCCAGGGCTGGCGCGGTGGGCCCACTGCAGCGCCCTCCCTCGCTGGCCGCCCGGTGACTGGAGCTCCTGGAGTGACGTCACGGCCGTGCGCACTTTGCGGTTGTATTGTTGAAACCCGATAGATAGAAGGAAGGAGCAGGCAGAGAGCTCGCGGGGAGAGTGGACGGCGGAGGGCATCCTTCGTGAGACAGGTAGGCGCGGCTGCTATTGCTGCTTGCTGCTGCCGACGACGACGCGAGGGCTGGGACTGGAGCTTCGGCATCGCCGTTGGAGAAGACTCCTGGGAAGCTCCGGGTTTGTGGGTACGTGCGTATCGAGCCTAGTCTGCCTTAAGACCCCGGAGAGCTGGAGACCAGGTTCGGTCCCTTATCCTGAGTGTGAAGGCCATTCGGCGGCTGCAGCTCTGCGACTGCATTGGCGGCGGCTGCCTTTCTGGTTCTTCGCCCCACTTGGGCTCCTTTTCCCGGAACGGAGGCTTAGAGAGGCAGGCCAGGTTGTGCTCTGCTAGTAGTCATATCGCGGGGCTGAGGAAATCGTGAAGGAGAAGAAAGGCGAACACGTTTGGTGTGCCCGCCTGTACTTCGTCAGGTGTGTAACCTCTGAAAAGGGACGCCACAATGCGGCTGTTACTCTAAAACGTTAAAGTACTGTTCTTCTCCTGGAGCTAAGGAGACCATTTTCCCTGCCAGCATTTCCAGGAAGAGGCTGGAGGGGGGGGGGGGCGTCTTCTACGCGCCGTGTTCTAGCTCCTTGTAACTTAGAGGGTTTACCAAGACCTCTTTGTTTGGAGGGCAGCAGGAAGAGGCCTCTGGGCAAAGGTTGAATCAAAGTGGCAGAAGGATGTAAAATAACAGTTCGTGGGTGGGGCGGGGCGGGGCGGGGCAACTGTTGCTTATTTTTTTGAGAAGGATGGCACGGGAGGCTAAATAACTCGCTCTGTACTTACTCTTAATGTGGTACCGTGAAGCTCAGTCTGGCTTAGAGCCCAGTCGAACTGTCTCGTCTTAAATTATTTTACAGGGTGGCCATGAAGATAAAAATCCAAGGGGAGGATGGATGGTAAAAAAATGTGCAAAAAGTTATTCAAGAGAGATAAAAATTAATATTTTCACACACCCATATTAATATAGCAATTGGAATAAGTGTGGGATGTAATTTTGTTTTATTATTTATTGAAAATGTTAGGTATGGGTAAAATTTACCATAATGCCCATGCCAATGCTGATCTCATTTGATTGGCAACCCTATATTATCCCTTAACCTTTCCTAATAACAGCCTTGGAGATGATTGGCCTGCAGAATACACCTCAATACTAGTAATTTTATCTATTTATATAATATTTTCTGTCTCCATTCCTCATCTTGTGACTCTTTATTTTTCTCCCCTTTGAATAAGAAGTAAAATTATGCTGTTTGCTTTTTCTTTTCTGATGCTTTCCTGTACTTGGGGAGGGTTCTCTTCCTGATTTTCTTTAAGATTTGAGATGAATATCTGTCTACCTTTCACCTATATTGCTTCAAAAACAAATTATCCAAATTGTTTTTGGGTCAAAGATAAGATGCTCATTTGTTAATTATAGTCAATGTGTTCATTAATTGCTGTTACTGTGTGACTCATATATGCTGGATCCAGTTGTTCCTTAATTTAGTTGCAGCTTTACAGGAAACTTGTACATTTTTACCTCTGTACTTCAGTAGAAATATTGTCACTGCATTCTGAATCCATTATGGTCTGTCACAACCATTGAGTTTCCTTTTCATCTTCCTCATTCCTGTGCTACTGTATTCATTTCAATGCCTCATATTACCAAAGTATGTTTCAATTTGATAACTAAATAACATGTAAAGTTAAACTTAATTACTATAAAATAAGACTGAATAAAAGACATCACTTGCACAACAGATAAAATAGTATAAAATAGAAGAATATGTAAAAGATAGAGAAGAAAAAAAATAAAGTCATTGTTCATAAAAGTAAAAAAAAAACTATTAACAAAAAGGACTAAGAGGAAGAAATTATTGACTTTCTCTCTTTGGTCTTGATGCCTTCCTGGAATGGGATAGTCATTTATGAAAGCAATATTGTATGGCTTTGTGATTCCTGACTTTATTCTGAAGATACAAGTGGTATCCTTTTGGGTGGAGGGTCACTGTGACAACTTCTTATAGGGAACATTAAAGTGCTTAGTGAAGGAGTAGCAGTGTAAGGATTTAAGACAGAAAAGTTTGGCTTTGGAGAATGTAAAGACACAAACACTGCTACCCTTCATTTATGATAAATATTGGAGGTAGCCAGCGGAGGGTTCCGGTTATTTTCGCATGCGCAGAAGTGAACTCGCATTCCATTGGGCGATTTCACTTCTGCACATGCTTAGGACGACCTTACAAGCCGAAACACAGCTGAGGAGCTTCTCAGCTGTGCTTCAGCGGAAGAATAAAGGTCAGTATTCACACAAGGGCAGGTGGGAGGGCTTTTTCCCGACAGCTCAGGTTGCGGAGAAGCGCCACAAAATGACATCATCGCCGGGCTCCTACCGGAGCTGCTCTTCACACCGCACCAGTAGGAACCCACCACTGGGGGTAGCTAAAAGATCTGTTATGACCATAGGGATGTGTGTGAGCAAAAGAAGTTGAACATTGGTATTAGCCTATTGAGCCCAAACCTATTATAATATTTATATCTCTCTGACTTGGATAATATGGGAGTCTAAGAAAGACAGATTTTGCTTACTGTAAACTTGCTAATGACCATTGGTCTTGTGAAACTGGTTCATCAAGTGCATGGCTGAGCTACGTCACAACTGAAATAATAGTTAGCTCACTGGTTAGGGAATGAGGGGGTTGGTCAATTTCAGCTATTGGGGTCATCTGTTTCTCTTAGTACAACCTTCATCATGAGGTTTCTGTTGTGAGGGTTAAATGAGTCCATGTAAGCTATTTGGCACTTCTTACAGGAATAGCAGGACAAGTATAATTAAGAAATAATTAAGAAGCAGAGTAGCTTTTGGCTTTCATATGTGACAGAAAATGCTGAGGAGTGCATGGAGGAAGGACCATCAGTTCTGCAAGGAACTTTTCTGACCCGAACACATAGTAATCAGGTACATGGTGAAAAGATTTCTGATGAGGACTCATGGCGAACTAGATGTCTCTGAGGGAGCACAGACAGCATTACGGCAAGATTGACAACCAGACCTCTCTGGATAGATTGTGAGGGTGCCCATTTGCATTATGGACAGCTGTTCCTTGTGAGTAAACAGCAGGAACTGAGCTTTCTACAACAGATCCTTGAGGTAGTTGTCAGGTCCCAAATGAAAAGAAAAAGGAACACAGCCAAACACACACCTGGTTTGTTACTACCTGCTTTACTTCTCTTCTGGCATGCACTGACAATCGCAAAAGGGAAATCTTGTTAGGGCTACTCGCCCGTGCTCCCCACCACCTTTTAAACTATAAGCACTGCCTACCCACTCACGCGCACAGCTCCCTCTCCCGTGCTCCGGAAATGAGAAGTGATAAGAAATGGGAAGAAGCCACCATCCATCTGCCTTCAAGTCCAGCCTTCCTCTTCCTCAGCTGCCATGGAGTTCTTAATGGAGGACTGGTCCTTGATGGAGTGGCCAGTCCTTAATGGAGATCCGGGACAGCCAGGGAGAACGGTGATGTCATCGCTGCATGACCGCCTCTCAGCTGTTTGGCGGTCATGCGGCCTCGTAGCATGGTGGGCCTCCCCGGGTGAGTCTGCTGCAGCTCTGCTGCCTGGCATGGTGGCTGCCAGGATTCTGGTGGTTTCCTGGCTGCTTCCGGGGTGGCGGCAGGGGTGGCGGCTGGTCTGTGGTCTTGGGCAGTGGCTCCCCGCTGAATAGCAGCTCCGGGCTGGCCGGCATGCCGGAGCTGACATGCGGCCCCCTCTACCACAGAAACGGTGTCTGTAATGGAAAGAACACGGTGAGTAGTGGATGGTTGGGATGCAGTCTCCCCAGCTTCCTAGGATGTTTCCAGTGAAACCTAGCGGTCAGCCGGGGGGCTCGTACATCCCTTTCGGATACCCACAAGGCTTCAGAGAGGGGATATCCCTTCCACAAAAGAAGGTACTGCAGCTTTCCCCTGTGCCACCGGGTGTCAGGTACCTTTTCCATTTCGTAGTGTTGTTGGCCATCCACCATGAGCGTTGAGGGTGGCAGAGGGGTTGGTTCCCTGAGGGGGGATGAGTGGGCCGGGCAAAGGAGACTGCAGTGGAAGACAGGGTGTGTCTTCCCCAGCAGATGGGATAGCCGGAGCTGCACCAAAACTGGGTTGATCACCCTCACCACTGGGAAAGGCCCAATGTACTTAGGACCTAGCTTCTTACATGGGAGGTGTAGATTCAAGTATTTCGTGGACAGGAATACCTGTTGACCCACATAGAAAGTGGCCTGGGGCCTCCGGGTTTTATCGACTGCTGCTTTTACCTTTTGGCGGCGTGCCGCAAAGCCTCTGTGACGGTTTTCCACACCTGCTGTGTTTAGGCCATCCACTCTCTCACACCTGGGTCTTCCGTGGTGTTTTGGGGGCACTCAGGTATTGGCACGAACTCCCTTTCAGTAGCCACCCTGAACGGGATGAAGCTGGTACTGCTGTGTACTGCATTGTTGTATGCCACCTCCGTGAAAGGGAGTAGATCAGCCCAATCTGTTTGCTGATGGTTCATGGACCACAACAGTAACAATGCAGGTACCTCTCCACCATCAAGTTGGCTCTCTCAACTGCCCCGTTGGTGGCTGGATAGAATGCAGAGCTCAATCCCTGTCTGGACCCCACTCTCTCTAAGAATTTCCGCCAGAACTTGGTGAACTGTACCCCCCTGTCTGAGATTATTCTTTGGGGAATACCATAGAGCTGATAGACGTGCATAATGAACAGCTTTGGTAACTTCCTAGAGGTCGGTAGGCTGGAGCAGGCAACGAAGTGTGCCTGCTTCGAGAATAGATCGACAACCGTCCATATGACTGTATTCCCCTGACTCTCTGACAAATCAACAATGAAGTCCATGGCTATCTGTTGCCATGGTTGGGTCGGATCTGCCACTGGCTGTAAGAGACCGGGAGGTTTCCCAGGCCGGGCCTTCATGGTGCTGCACACAGCACAGCTACACACATACTGTTTGATGTCCTTCCGCATGTGCGGCTGCTTTTTCAGCCTTGCAAAGCTCGATTTGAGAGGTTGTTTTAGCCTTGCAAAGGTCAGTTTGAAAGCCTGCTTTTTCAGCCTTGCAAAGCTCGGTTTGAGAGGTTGTTTTCAGCCTTGCAAAGCTCGGTTTCAGAGACTGGGCGGGGCTACATTCGGTGTATAAGACGCAGACAGATTTTCACCCTCTTTTCACCCTCTTATACCCCGAAAAATACGGTAAGTCTCAGCATGAAGTAAGATTTGCAACAAATGTCAAAAATAATTTTAAAAGTTTCAACATGTAAAAAACAAGAAAAAGTCAAGGAAATGATTGGTCCAGTAATGGGAGAAGATGGCAAGATGGCGGGGTGAAAGTGAGACCAACTAGATTAGATATGGGTCTCCCCCCTTGATTGTGAATGTGAGATACTCTTTTTAATTTTTGTATTTTTTAATTTTTGTATTTTTATATTATGTAATGGATTCTAATATGTTGTGAGCCGCCCAGAGTCCCCTGGGAGTTGGGCGGCATAGAAATCCATTTAAATAAATAAATAAATAAAATAATAAGGAAGTGACAGGCTCCAGGGAGACAGCAGAACTGCTTAATTCGTTCTTTGCATCTGTCTTCATGAAAAAGGAAAATTAGCCCAACCTACCAAAAGCAGAACAATAAAAGACAGATTAGGAATACAAATTAAAATAGGTAAGAAAATGGTAACACAACTCCTATCCACCCTACATGAGTTCAAATCACTTTTGAATTGTTTTATTCTCCTTATGACAATCCGTGAACTAAGACAGTCTTGGAAAACATGTTTTCAGAGTTTCAAATAATCTTGTATTCACTTGTATATTTATCCTCCAAACACCAAAAGTTTGAATGTCAACATACAGTACAGTTAGGGCCCATAGGTAAATAATTACCACCCAGAAACAAATCTGTTTTCTAGCTGTTCCAGGTTTTCCCTGTATTATATTTACTGGAAGAAGAAATGAGATAAAAATTAAATATGAATCACTTTGAAGGCTTAAGAGTGTAGAGAAGAGAACTGACATAATCTGCTGAGCAGTGTCAGGAAGATTATTTACTTACAAAACAGTGAAGATAAAACTCAAAAAATTGGTAAACTTGCAAGGGTCACAGTAAAATCTGTTCTTACCCATTTCAAATTGCCAATTTGTTTCTGTACAGGAGTAGAAAGCAAAGTACAGTTGCTTAGTCATACATAGCAACATTGCTGATTGCTTTAATGTAACATGTTTTTATTTGTTTTAAGTATTTGGAATACAGAGCATCCAACTTTCCAATGTATGACTTTTCTTTTGACTTATATCCACATTTGTGGTTCATTGATTGCATCCCGTATGATCTATCACTAGCAATGCATTGTAATAAATTTTGAAAATAAGATTAAATGTTTTCATATTTTTTAATAAATGAGCTTTTAATATACTGTACAGGAATAGGCACCTTATTTATAACTTTATAATTTTAGTAATTATTTTTATTTTAGGGTTGTTAGCCTGATATCATGGTGTTGATGCTTCAGCTAGCATCATCTGTGAACAATATGCACAGTTCTTTGTGGATAAAATTACTCAGACAATTCTTGGCTTGATAACATTTTGGGTAGTACAGTATTTTGACATGTAGGGCAATGACATCTATCTGGATCAATTTCATGCATAGCTCAGTAGGAGTTATTCAAAATGTAGTCTGACTTGTTAGGTCAAATAATTGCTGTAATGATGAAAACAGCAACATAAATATATCAAGTTGGCAGAATTATAGAATTAGATTTGAGTCTTCATTTGGGACTCCCATGCCCATTTCTCTGATTCAGTATTGTGTAGTGGGTAAACAATGCTTGAAATAAGTGAAATTTTGTTTTTCTTCTAATAAAAAGATATTTCATCTTTTTATCTCTATATATAAAAGCCAAATGCCACTCACGCATAATCATGAAATCTCCAGAACCGTAAAGCCTACAAACTTGAAACTTGGCAAGTATGTTCCTCTTGGCTTTTAGGTGCTTGCTAAGAAATTTTTCAAAATGACCATCAGATCATTAGTTATTTCTTATATTATTATTAATACGCTCTGATGCTAAGGAGTTAGATGTTCTACTCCCCCTCCCCACCTGAAAAGAACTCTGTTCCAACTGCCAGTGGGTGTGGCCAGCGTGTCACTCATCCGGCCTGCGGGCTGGGAGTTTAGAAATTCTACTCCATGCTAAGGAGTTCAGTTTTGTAGCGAAGCACGGGTATCCAGCTACTAGTTGTTTAATATATCACCAGCCAGTCTTCTTCATTGGGCTGTCAGAGTTCTGCTTCTAAAATATAGCTGTTTCTATATTGCTGCTGTGGTATGGATGAAATACTTTTCCCTTGAGAAGAACTTACTGAAATTTTTCTTAATAGTCTTTATTAAGTCTATAATAAAAAGTCTTTATTAAATTTTTACAATAAGAAAAAACACAAACAAAACACACAAACACAAACAAGTACAAATATTTACAAACAACAAGAAATAATCCAATATTTTAACAGCGTTGTCAAAGTGTTTGTTTCGTATCTATATCTATATATACATTTTAAGTACATTCCATATCATAATTGTCAGTGAATATCATCCGTAATTTATTTACAGCTTATAAAGAAAGGTTATGAGCATTTATGGATATATCTCAATTCATCTTCATCCTTATAGCCAAATTTTTAATTTTGGGTTTTGTTTAATCCAATTGTATAATTTATTCCATATTTCCTAAAAATCCGTGTCGTCTTTTCCATGTATCTCCATTGTCAGTTTGCACATTTCTGCGCAATCAAGTATTTTTCTAAGCACCATCGAAGCAGTGGGCATGTGTTCTGATTTCCAGTTCTGGGCGTATGATAGTCTAGCTGCTGTGGTTATGTGTAAAATTAGGTATCTTTCTTCTTTTGAATATCCTGTACGCAATATCCCCAGTAAAAACAATTCAGAATTTAAAACAATTTCTTTCTGTAGTATTTCTCCCAACCAGACTCTAATTTTATTCCAAAAATTTCTAGCTTTGGGACAAGTCTACCATTGGTGGTAATATGTTCCTCTCTCCTTTTTGCATTTCCAGCATTTCTGAAAATTTTTCAGTGCTAGTAACCTCCTTGGGTAGGGCAGCTGCTTCTAGGGATTTTGAGCCGATTGGAGAAGCTGTGAAAAACAAAGCTGCTCTAGCAACATTGACAGTACATGAATAATTGCATATTAATGAATGTAACCAAAGTGGTTTTTTAAATAAGCAGAGGAACCAAGTGTTGTACCTTGGGAATAACTCAAGTTTCTTCCTCTTGAGGTAATAATACAAAGTGTGTAAACAAAAGCTCACATTTACCATTATTGCTGCAAGCAGCAGTAAGACACTTAGGGCTTACTAAGTTAAATGCAGTTACTTTCAAGTTCCCCTTCAATCTCAAAAAAAAGACAAAAACCAGGAATAATTTTGGATTTGCCCACTTGTGTTGCAGCACTGTATCCTCTGTACTATCAGAAATACAGAAAGTTCAACCTTCGGTGGAAACATGGTCAATCTCTGCTTTATAGTTACTGTATGCTCAATTTTCTATGCCAAATTGAACTTTGTTCTGTAACCTATATGAATTGAGCAATATGTAACATTCACTTAATACAACATTTTATTCCAATCATAGGCTATTGGTTCCCTCAGGTGTCGCTTTGGAGGCAATACACCAGGGGTGTCAAACTGGCGGCCTGCGGGCCAGATGCATCATGCGCAGGCTACGCCTATCCCAGCTCCGCAAAGCAAAAAATGTCGCGATACGTCACATGATGCAATTGACTTTGACACCCATGCAATACACAATCCTTATCAGGGTTGACTAAATACTTTTCTAGCTTATCACATCCACAAGGAATGGCACACTGCCTATCCTCTCCTTCAGCTTGTCATTCTATTAGTTGTGCTGGCATAGGCTATCTTGCCTTTCATCCCCTGCTTTAAGAGTCCTTCCAGAAAGCAAAATCATTCTGGCCAAGTGACGCAGGAGATTGTGCTGCAGTAGTAGCTTCCAAGCTATCTTGCCCAGAATGTGCTTTTGTGAAGCAGTATTGTTAGACTGAGGTATCGGGATTCCCGAGAGCAATCATTGCATCATTCTGAAGAAGGCAGCAAGGTCCTTCGAGATATTCCAGAGAAGCATTAATTACTTCCTTATAGTTAGGTTTGCTGCAGTAGGCATGCTTCTGGAATACTTTGCCATAAGACAGGGAAGGATAAATCTTTTTTGCTAGAACAATCACATTTGGTCTTTGTGCTTTGCCTGAGGATTGCAAATATTGTTGTATGACATATAGTATCACTAAAGGGCAAAATGGCTGCCTTAAGCATTTTTATAATTAAATCTGCCCCAGTGATAAAAATTGGCCCAGTGTTTTGGAGGAGAGTATTCAGGATTTTAAAGAGATACAATGGATACTTTAGAACTCCATCATCCAGTAGACTCCATTTTGCCTCTTAGCCATCACCATTCAGTTCTTCTCAGTAAATCAGGTCTGAACATTTCAACCCACCCTTTCTGAGGTTCTCAAGAGCTGAAAATGGAGTGCCAGAGAACTGCCAATTGCTTCCCTTTGCTCTAAGAAGTCTGGTGCATCTGCTAGGGCTCTGCTTGATGGTAGGTGTGATCATTTCCCTGTAAAACAAGTACCTTGAGATTTAGAAAGAATACTTCTGTTGATGACAGTATATGGCTCCCTAGCTGTAAATGAAACATAAAATTAAGCAGGTTGCTTATGAGATATTAAAATCAGAATAGAGCTGGAAGGGACCTTGGAGGTCTTCTAGTTCACCTCCCTGCTCAAGCAGGAGATCCTATAGACAAATGACTGTCCAGACAAGTGACTGTCCCGTCTCTTCTTAAAAATCTGCAGTAATGAAGCACCCACAACATCTGAAGGCAAGCTGTTCCACTGGTTTACTGTCCTCACTATTAGGAAATTTCTCCTCAGTTCCAGGTTGCTTCTCTCCTTGATTAGTTTCCATCCATTGTTTCTTGTCCTGCCTACAGGTGCTTTGGAAAATAAATTGACCCCCTCCTCTTTGTGGCAGCCTCTCAAATACTGGAATACTGCTATCATGTCCTTCTTTTCTCTAGACTAGCCAAATCCAAATCTTGCAACCATTCTTCATATGTTTTAATCTCCAGGCCTTTAATCATCTTAGTTGCTCCTCTTTGCACTTTTTCCAAAGTCTCAATATCTTTTTTGTAATGTGACCAAAACTGGAGGCAGTATTCCAGGTGTCTTACTAAGGTTTTATAAAGCGGTAGTAATACTTCACATGATTTTGATTCTATGCTTCTGTTTATACAACCCAGGATTGTATTAGCTTGTTCGGCTGCTGTCGCACATTGCTGGCTCATATTCAAGTGTTCGTCCACTCCAAGATTCCTCTCACAGTTACTGTTTTTGAGCCAGGTTTCGACTAATCTGTACTTGTATCTTTGGTTTTTCCTGCCCAGGTGTAAAACCTTGCTTTTTTCCACATTAAATTTCATTTAATGTATAAATTATTGTTTTAATTTTAAATTAAATGAAATTTATTGTGGAAAAAAGCAAGGATTTAATTTAATTTAATGTATACATTATTTTAATTTTAAATTAATTAAATGAAATTTAATGTGTAAATTATTATTACATGTAATACGTTTAATAAAATGTATGTTTCTTGTTTAAAGAAAACAACTGAAAGTAAAATCCATTTCTGTATTTTTAGGAAACACATAAGTATCCTACATGAATTACGAAAATCCTCCACCATATCCTGGCCCAGGCCCAACTGCCCCTTACCCACCATATACTCAACAACCATCAGGCCCTGGTCCGTATCCTGCCTATCAGCCGGGACCTACAGGGCCATATCCAGCTGGTCAACCAGGCTACAATGGTTACCCACCATACGGATGGCAGAATGCTCCACCTCCAGGACCAGTCTATGCAGATGGACCTAAAAATACAGGTAATATAAATACCTTGCATGAAATTGTATAGTTTTCATGATTTATTACAGATCTAATAGTTAAAGTGGTTAAAGTATGTTTGTTTGTTTGTTTGTTTGTTTGTTTGTTTGTTTGTTTGTTTGTTTGTTTGTTTGTTTGTTTATTTATTTAGGATTCTTATATGCCGCCCTACTCCCTGGGGACTCAGGGCGGCGTACAACATTTGAAGAACCACTAAACAATATAATTTAAAACAATTTAAAGTGCATTTTAAAAAACATACAAAATCTTACATACATGGGGGAGACCAAGATGAAGTTGCCTTAGAACCCCGCCTGCAGGATGTTAATGAGAACATGGTGTTCAAAGGATGTTTCTCAGTATTGCTATAATTTTATCCAATTTGGCCAATTCTTTGAAAAGAAGGATGGATTTCTTTTCTATGGAAATTTTACTTTACTATGTCTGTTACCTTTACCCTTATTTCTTATCTATTCTCCAACTGATAGTGGTTAGGCTTGATCCAGGACTGGCCAACCTTTTCTCGACTCAGAAGTCAAGCAGGGTTGGACCTTGTTAGTATCTGAACAGGAGCCTACCAGGGAATTCCATAAGAGTGGGTGATATTAATTAGGCAGCTTCAAGCAAAAATACTTGCAGTTTACTACCCGTGTTTCCCCGAAAATAAGACCCTGTCTTATATTTTTTTTGAACCCTGAAATAAGCGCTTGGCCTTATTGCCATGCACTCAAAAGCCTGATTGGGCTTATTATGAGGGGATGTCTTATTTTGGGGGAAACAGGGTATGTGATATGAAGCAATGACACAGTTTGATCTGCACATACTTTTATTATTATTAGGAGTACCACAGTCCTTAACTAGATAATAAAATCCTTTTATAAACTGGTTATTTTTTCCCCCAAATAAAATTAACCAAGGAATATTTTACTGCATACATTTGCTATAAATTGGAATTGGAAGTGAATTAGTGTGAAACCATATAGCCATGGAATAAGCTCTAATACTAATCTTTTAAGTGTTTTTCCTATTTTATTTGTTGTAACTGCCTGACATTAAATCACTTGTAAAAGTAGCAGTTGGATTATAGATTATATAATTCTTGCACAGGAATTAAAGAGAATTGCAGGCATCAGTAGATATGAAAGTATTCATGAAGACATAGAGGAGGGTTACCAAGACTAGTTGGTGTTTCTTAATGCAGAGGTCTTCAAACTTGGCAACTTTAAGACTTGTGGACTTCAATTCCCAGAATTCTCCAGCCAGCTGGCTGGAGAATTCTGGGAGTTGAAGTCCACAAATCTTAAAGTTGCCAAGTTTGGGGACTCCTGTCTTAATGGATGGTGATCAGGAATAAACAAACTAAACATCTTGATTATTTCAAGTTACTGTAAGTCTTACCTGATTCTTGTGAATTTTATTTTACAAAATTAACTTGTAGATAGTCTCATGCTGTCTGCCTCTCTTCCTCTCATCTTCCCACTTTAGCTTCTTGTTCTGAATGTGTCTAACAAGTTTTTTGTTTCCCCCAAATGTCTGATACCTAAGGAACACATGTTGCATACAATGTTTTTTGGTCTTGTCTGGCCTGAGGGACTACCTCTGAAAAAGTCCTGCATTCATTCTTAATGCAGCTTGACAAAAACATATTCAAGCTAATTCTGTGCATAGATAATAATTTAAAATGAATAATAAATTCTCATTAATGGCCATTCCTTGTTTATTGTTTTACAGCTGATTTTGTTTTAAAAACATTGTTTTGCTACCAATATTAACTTAGGTGATCCTTTCTTTTATAGACCACATTTCAGAGCAGTTATTAACAATCCTTATTTCTTCTAAGCTTAATCAGTAACTAATAATCTATATAGGTGGAAACCAAACACAAATTCTCATGATAGAAACAAAGGTAACATACAGTACCTCATTTTTAAATAAAACCACGCAAATTGTTTGTATAGAATAAAATGGTACTTGTCATAAACCTACAGATAAAAAAGCAAGATTAACTCTGACCTACAGCGGATTAGATAAGTTTCCAAGGAGGCTAGCAGTTCAGTTTCAGTCAAAGGGTTTTATATGTGTGCATATGTGTTTAAGATTTCAAAACCAATGCAGATATGGCAGAACCGGGTGGGGCGGAGGAGACTTTAGCCTTAGTTTTTATTTCAAAGAAAAAAGAGACCAGAAGAGTTTGATACAAAGTGTCCATTTTAGGCTAGTTCAATTACAGAAAGTTGGTGGTGCTATCTCTGGACTCAACTGAAGGGCGTGTGAATTTCTAGGCTCAGTTTTTCTTAGTGATGTTCCCACTACTGTCATAAATCAGGATAAGAGAATTCTGGTTGGCTAATTTTTCAAAATCATGAACATCATTTCTTTCTCCTTAAGTGAGTAATGGCTGTAATGGCTGTTTGAAATATAGTCAAGATACTGAGTGACGACATACCGAAAGGGGGGTCTACTTTGCATTTGATGGTTCATAAACAAGTGGCTAAAAGGAAGTACAGGTAGTCCTTCACTTACAATCACAATTGAGCCCAAATTTTTTGTTGTGAAGTGAGGCATGTGTTAAGTGAGTTCTGTCCCATTTTACGACCTTTCTTGCCTCAGTTGTTAAGTGAATCACTGCAGTTGATAAGTTAGTAACCTGGTTGTTAAATGAATCTGGCTTCCCCATTGACTTTGCTTGTCTGAAGGTCACAAAAGGTGATCACATGACTTTGGGACATAGCAATGGTATGAACGACTTTTACAAGTATCTGAATTTTAATTACATGATCATGGGGATGCTGCAAAGAGCATAACTGTGAAAAATGATCATGTCACTTTTTTCAGTGCTGTTCTAAGTTTGGTCACTAAATGAACTGTTACAAGTCGAGGACTACCTGCATTCTATAACATCACTCTTAAAGTCTCTTGCTTTTAATATATTATACAATATGGAATATCAGAGTTGGAAAGGACCTTGGAAGTCATCTAGTCCAACCTGCTGCTTAAGCAGGAGATCCTATGCTATTCTGAACAAATAGCTGTCCAATCTCTTAAAAACCTCTAGTGATGGAGCACCCACAACTTCTAGGGGCAAGCCATTCCCCTGGCTGTTATCACTGATTAGAAATTGCTCCTTAATTCTAGGTTGGACCGCTCTTTGTTAAGCTTCCACTGGTTATGTCTTGCTCTCAAGTGCTTTACAGACCCTCTTCTCTGTGAAAACCCCTCGTATATTAGAATACTGCTATCATTAATCCTTCTCTTCATTAGACTAAACATACCCAGTTCCCGCAACTGTTCATTATAAGGTTTAGACTCCAGTCCCCCAATCATCAGTTCAGTTGTCTCACAGGCAGTATTGAATAATACTGGGGTGGCGCCACGGCAAGAGGGTGAGGGAGAGCAGAGCTCTGCTCCCCGAACCCGAATTTCTCGGAATTCTGGAGGCCCCCACCCAAGACATACCACCTCGGGGAGGGCGGATGAACACGGAAGAACCCAGGAACATCAAGGCGAAGGAGATTGCCCGATGCGAGGACTGGGAGGACCTAGAAGCTCCAGGTCGAGAAATGCCGTTGTCATGATGGCGGTTTCGGCGCCGTAGAGCTTGGAGGGAAAGGAGGAACCCTTGCAGGGTAGAGCTGAGGAATTTGTACAGTTTTTGGCGGATAAAGTCACTCATATTCGGATGGACCTGGACTCTGATTGGGCAATTCAATCCGAGATGACAGGGGCAGATCTTAGTCCTATTATTTGGGAAGAATTTGAGCCTGCGATGCCTGAGGAAGTAGACAAGGCTATTGGAGCGATGAACTCCTCCACTTGTTTGTTGGACCCGTGCCCCTCCTGGCTGGTCTCATCCAGCATGGAGGTGACACAAGGCTGGCTCCAGGCGCTGGTCAACGCCTCCTTGAGGGAGGGGTCTGTCCCACAACCACTGAAGGTGGCAGTGGTGAGGCCCCTCCTCAAGAAGCCCTCCCTGGATCCAGCAGACTTAAAAAACTTTCATCCAGTGTCCAACCTACCCTTTGTGGGAAAGGTTGTAGAGAAAGTGGTGGTGCTCCAACTCCAACGGTTATTGGATGAAACGGATTTTCTAGACCCTTTTCAATCGGGTTTCAGGCCCGGCTACAGCACAGAAACCGCTTTGGTCACTCTGATGGATGATCTCTGGCGAGCCCGAGATAGGGGTCATTCCGCTATCTTGGTGTTACTTGACCTCTCAGCTGCTTTCGATATCATTGACTAGAGATGTGAAGGCCCGGGGAAAAAACGGAAAAATTCTGAAAAAAACTGGTTTTTTCCATTTTTTTCCTGAAGGCTTTTTTGTTTTTTTCCAAAAAGTTGGAAAAATTGAAAGAAAAAAAAACATTGTGGAATATTTTATTTTAACATGATGAATAAAATATTTTAAGACAGGGTGTTCAAATATTTTCCAAATCATTTCTAAAAAAATGTATGATATCAGATTATTCTAATTTCTGTGCACTGAGTGAGGACAAGCAAGTCCTAGGTAACAAACGGAACCCTCCAATGCAAGAACAGTATGCATTTCTTCCTTTAGGAGGTACTGCTATTGTAACAAGAAAAAGGTTTCAGTTTTGCTTTTGCATGTTAGTGGGTGTGTTTGGTTTGTTCTGTCCTCTTCACTAGGCCTCAAAAGCATTGGAAGAAAATACAGAGCAACAAAAAGGACCTGTGCTGAATGAAGGGACTTATGAGAATGGGGTTTTAATTTTTATTTAATACTTTGGAGAGGAAATATGAAAAATTGTTACTTTTGGTTTTGAAAATTGTTTTGTGGAGGCTTTTTGGCTGTTCCACATAAACTAATAAGCAGTTCAGGAGATTGTTGCTCCCTTTGTTACAATTACAAATAAATATTATAAAAAAGTAAATTCTGTTTGTGATAATTGTTTGGCTATACTATATTTTTAATATGCTAGTTGTGATAATTTTATGCCAAGTCAAATTGTCCATAGTCATATTTTATGTTCCTAAAGTAACAGAATGACTTTCAATCTTAAAAAGACAAAAAAGTGCTAATGTAGCATTTTTTTCAATTTTTCCGAAAATTTCCGTTCCCCCCCCCAAAAAAACGGAAAAAACCCGGGTTTTTTTCCGAGCTTCAAAATTTCCGGAAATTTTACATCTCTACCATTGACCATGGTATCCTTCTGCACCGATTAGGGGAGCTGGGAGTGGGAGGCACCGTATTACAGTGGTTCTCCTATCTCTCTGATCAGTCACAGTCGGTGTTGGCTGGAGGGCAGAGGTCGACCCCTAGACCCCTCGTTTGTGGGGTGCCTCAGGGCTCGGTCCTCTCTCCCCTCCTATTTAACATCTACATGAAACCACTGGGTGAGATCATTCGACGACACGGGGTGAGGTTTCAACAATATGCTGATGACACCCAGTTATACATCTCCACCCAGCGTCATTTCAGTGAAGCAGTAGACGTGATGTGACGATGCCTGGACAATGTGAGGGTCTGGATGGGAATCAACAGGCTCAAACTTAACCCTGACAAGACCGAGTGGCAGTGGATATTGCCTCCGAAAGACTATACTGACTGTCCTTCCTTGGTTCTGGGGGGAGAGAAATTAACACCCTCAGAATGGGTTCGCAGTTTGGGTGTCCTCCTAGACTCACAGCTGAGATTAGACCAACATCTGACAGCTGTAGCTAGGGGGATCTTTGCACAGGTTCACCTGATGCACCAATTGCGACCCTACTTGGATCAGGAGGCTTTGCTCACGGCCACTCATGCCCTTATCACCTCACAACTTGATTATTGCAATGCGCTCTACATGGGGCTACCCCTGAAGACTGTTCGGAGACTTCAGTTGATCCAGAATGCAGCTGCGCGAGTGGTTGTGGGTGCTCCCAGATATACCCACACTATATCAATCCTCCGCAAGCTGCACTGGCTTCCCATTGGTCTCCGGACACAATTCAAGGTGTTGGTTATGACCTTTAAAGCCCTACATGGCTCAGGGCCAGAGTATCTGTGAGACCGCCTGCTACCACATACCTCCCAACAACCGGGAAGGGCCCACAGGGTTGGTCTCCTCCAGGTCCCGTCAGCTAAACAGTGTCGGCTGGCGGGCCCTCAGGGAGGGCCTTCTCTGTGGCAGCCCCGGCTCTCTGGAACCAGCTACCTCCCGAGATCCGTACTACCCTCACCGTACTGGCTTCCGGAAAGCCGTCAACACCTGGCTTTTCCGGCAGACCTGGGGCCATTGACCTCTGGTGACGATAGACGAGGTCGGCCCATGAATGTTGTATGACTGTAATTCTTTTAATGTGTTTTTAATCTGCTCTTTTAAATTTTTATATTGATATGTTATTTATGTTTCTTCTTGCTGTGAGCCACCCAGAGTCCTTTGGGAGTTGGGCGGCATAGAAATGTAAATAAATAAATACATACATAAATAAATAAATAAATAAATCTTTATTGCTCTTCTTTAAACTTTCTAGGGTCTCAAATGTTTTTTGTATCGTGGTGACCAAAACTGGACAAAATATTCCAAGTGTGGTCTTACCAGTGCAGTGTAAAGCGGTACTAGTACTTCAGTGTGACCTTGATACTATCTCTCTGTTGATGCCCATAGGACTGCAATGGCTTTTTTAGCAGCTGCAATACACTGCAGCTTAAGCAGCTTCATACTTAAGTAGTTGTACACCAGGACACCTAGATCCCTCAACAGTTAACTGCTGTTGAGCTGATTATATTCTATATCTATATCTATGCATTTAGTATTTCTTGCCTAAGTATAAGATTCTAGTTTTCTCATCACTGAATTGCATTTTGTCACATAGGGCCCAGTGTTCAAGTTGGTCAAGTTCCTTGATCTTAAGCCTATCTTCTAAGTGTCTATGGAGATTCTATTTTCTACTGTGTTGGCTATTTCCCCCAGCTTGATGTCATTTGCAAATTTGATGAGTTCCCTATTTATCCCTTCATTTAAATATTTTTAAGATGTTGAATGGTACTGTCATGGCCTTGGGCCTAAGACAGAAGTTTGGGGTAGCCCACTACAGGCTTTCCTTCATATAGAGTTGAACCACATCAGCCCATTTCCAGTTCTCTGGTAGTTCCCCAGTGCTCCTGGTGGTTTGAAGTCTGACTTATACATCCCTCTACTTTCTTACTTTAACCAGCCCCTCTCATTGTAGAGAAAATGGCAAAACAGAGGAAAAATATGGAAAAATAATATAGGAAGTCCTCGACAGAATCATTTTTTAGTGATCGTTCAGAGGTACAACAGCACTGAAAAAAGTGACTTATGACCATTTTTCATAGTTATGACCTTTGCAGCATCCCCATGATCATGTGTTCAAAATTCAGATGCTTGGCAAGTGGTTCATACCATTGCTGTGTCCCAAGGTCATGTGATCACCTTTTGCGACCTTCTGACAAGCAAAATCAATGGGGAAGCCAGATTCACTTAACAACCAGGTTACTAACTTGACAACAGCAGTGATTCACAATTGGAGCAAGAAAGATTGTAAAATGGGGCAGAACTCACTTAACAAGTGTCTCATTTAGTAACAGAAATTTTGGGCTCAGTACTGGTTGTAAGTTGAGGACAACCTGTACAGAAATATGAGCAACATTATAACAGGAACTACAGCCTATTTTACAACTTTAGCTGAAATGTCACAAATGGAGACAGCTGTGGCACATTACTGTATAATTATTGCATTACTCTATAATAGTGTGGGTGAGTCAGAATCTACACTACAGTCTGTAGTAGCAAGGGCAGAGGTGGAGGACTAGATTTGCTCCAGAATATAAAGGAGAAGGGCTTAAAGGAGCTTCATTCTCTATGGCTCCCCATCTTGCCTTTCATACAGAAAAACAAAGGACACATATAAAGCATAAAATGGGGAGCCAGTCTTTCATCATCAACCATCACAAAATCCACTTCAACAATCTCCTACCATTCTGTCTTGGGAAAATTATAGGATAGTCAGGGCACAACCATTCTCAAAGCGCTCCAACAGGGATACTCACAGGGACTGGAGGCTAAAGCATATGATGAATGGTTGCAGGAACTGGGTATGTCCGTTCTAATGAAAAAAGGACTAGGGTTGATGACATGACAGCAGTTTTCCAATTCTTTAGGGGCTGTCACACAGAATAGGGGTCGACCTATTCTCCAAAGCAACTGAAGCCAAGACAAGAAGCAATGGATGAAAACTAATCACTTTATTAGCAGATATAATTTTCATATAATAGAATATAAGTGATAATTAGATGGAAAGATAGAGGTTGAAAGATGGTATTGCCATGTATGCTTAATAATATCATTGGCATTAAAATGGAACATTGAAATATTGAATAACTACTCTAAAACTATCATATATATCAATTCTAGGATTATATAAGTTTGAGTAATGTAAGTTTATTGTTGTTGTTGTTATTATTATTATTATTATTATTATTATTATTATTATTATTATTATTATTATTATTATTATTATTATTATTATCTTTATTTTATTTACTTTATTCATTAAACATGAAAGTCAACTGAACATTAAAAAATGCATCACAAATGCCATTGACTGGTGCTAATGGTTGATACGGGTTGCTGCCAGCGTCCTAGGTATCAACCAAGTACCTTCTTAAGATGTACAATGTTCTGAGTAGTGCAGTTTTTTGCAGTTCCACTGGTGTTATTGCAGGAAGCTGCAATTTCTTGATGTATTTTATAAAATTCTTGGACATGGTACCAAGTGCCCCGATGGCAATGGGTATCACTGTTACATGTTTCATCCAAAATCGCGTAGTTTCTATGGCCAGGTTGCGATATTTCGTGATTTTTTTCCAGTTCTTTTTCTTCGACTCTACCGTGATATCAATAAATTGTACGTTTCGGTTATTGACAACTGTGATATCTGGCGTGTTGTGTTCCAAATGATGATCCGTCTGTATTCGAAAGTCCCACAAGATCTTCACCTTTTCATTTTCCATAAATTTTTCCACTTTATGTTCCCATGACTTTTTGGATACAGGTAAGTCATATTTTTTACATAATGACCAGTGGATTAATTTAGCAACTCGGTCGTGTGTAGCTTTATAATCAGTTTGTGCAATTTTGCTGCACTCACATATTAAATGTGAAACATTTTCGACTTTGTCGTTGCAAAGTCAGCAGTTTGGATTATCAGTGGATTTTTGTATCTTCACTTTCATGGCATTAGTTTGTAGTGCTTGTTCTTGAGCAGCGAGTCATATTTTTTACATAATGACCAGTGGATTAATTTAGCAACTCGGTCGTGTGTAGCTTTATAATCAGTTTGTGCAATTTTGCTGCACTCACATATTAAATGTGAAACATTTTCGACTTTGTCGTTGCAAAGTCAGCAGTTTGGATTATCAGTGGATTTTTGTATCTTCACTTTCATGGCATTAGTTTGTAGTGCTTGTTCTTGAGCAGCGAGTATTAAACCTTCCGTTTCTTTCTTGATGGTTCCCATCTTAAGCCATGCCCATGTAAAGTTGTCATCACATTTTCCTTCAATGTTTTTTAAGTGTTGTCCAAGCAAAGCTTTGGTTTTCCATCTATTTAATCTGTGATCCAGCTGTTTTTTCTTTATTCTGCCTTTGTTTCTGTTGTTTTTATAATGTTCTCTGTTTTCACAGCCTGCAGCAATTTTTCTGTACTTTGGTTCACAGAATCATTCAAACTTCATTTTCTTCTTCTACAGTTTGATGGATTTGCAATAGCCCTCTGCCCCCTATTTTTCTTGGCAGGTACAACCTGTCGATGTCACTTTGTGGATATAAAGCGTGGTACATATTCAAAGTTTGCATGTTTTCTGGTCCAAGTTTTCCAGTTGATTATTTCAGCTGAGTAGCATATCACTGGAACTGCCCATGTATTAATGGCTTTCATTATGATTCCAGCATTCAGCTTTGATTTTAATATTTTGCGGACCCTCCTGATGTATTCCCTTTGCGTTGACTCTTTGACTTTTCCATTCGTTATCTGCTTCCAATATGCCTAGGTATTTGTAACTGTCATCTTTTCTTAATGCTTTCACTATGCTTCCATTTCCCAGTTCTATTCCTTCTATTTTTCTTTTATTTTTCCTTGCTGCATGGATAATATAGCACATTTTTCAAGTCCAAAGTTCATTTTGATGTCACTGCTCAACAGTTCGTATTGAGTATTGATTTAAGTTCAGTGGGGCTTTTTGCGTACATTTTTAAGTCATCCATGTATAGCAGCGGTTCCCAACCTGGGGGTCGGGACCCCTTTGGGGGTCGAACGACCATTTCCCAGGGGTCGCCCCAGCATCCTCAGCTCCCCCCCCTGCTACAAGCCTGACCATATCGGCTCAACTCGCCCGAGCCCTCCGATTGGTCGGGAGAGGTGCCATTCGGCAAGAGGCGTTTGTGACGCCTGGCGGCCGAGCTTTGACGGCATCAGCTAAAGGGTGGGGCGTCGCAAGATTGCACGCTGGAGAGTGCAAGGCGGTGCTTAAAACATCTGTGGCCGCCCCTGTCTCCTGCTCGCAGCAGCAATTTCTTCCCGCTGGTGTCGAAGGGGAAGGGAGTCACGGGAGGGAACGGCCAGCCAACAACCACTTAAGTTTCACAGCGCACGACAAACAGGGAAGGAGGGAAGAGAGAGACTGAGAGATATTAGCGCAGGGCTAGCCTGATCATACAGCCTCGGTGCTGAGGGCGCCACCGCTGGGGGCAGGAGGAGCTAAGCCGGAGGGAACTGGAGAAGGAGGTGGTGCCGGAGCATGGTCCATCACCGCTGCCCTGCTCCATATGATCAGGCTAGCCCTGTGCTAATATCTCGCAGTCTCTCTCTTCCCTCCCTCCCTGTTTGCCTCTTTCTTCGCTGGGTCTCCGTGCCAGCTGAGGGTGAGAGGGCAGACAGACGAGCCCGACCCAGCTGTCCTGGACGGGATTGCTGCGCGGTGGTGGGGATTTGCAGCCCCCCATCTCCCAGGTGGGGTATGGATCGGACTGGGGAAGGGGTGCAGAGGGGTGGGGGAGAAGCAGGAAATTATGGCCGGGTTTCCAGGGCTGCTCTCTCCGGGGCATGTCCGGTTCTCTTGGGGCCAGCCTTTTTTTTAATTTGCACCAGGAGCTTTCTCCAAAGGGTTGCCCCAACGGAGGGCGTCTTTTGGAGAAGGCGGGGGTGGGCTGGCTGGCTGGTTCCCAGGACAAAGTCGGCTCTGTGGGGCAGGCTGGCTTTGCTACAAGTGTAGGCAGGGCGGGCAGGATCCCCTCCCTGCTCGCTCCGCTTTCCTGGAGTGACTGAATAACCACAATGCGCTTATTTGTCCGGGTTGCCAGAGAGTTTGGCACGTGTGGATCTTGCGGTGCTGAGGCTAGGAGAGGGAAGAAGAGAAAAGGGAAGGAAGGAAGGAAGGAAGGAAGGAAGGAAGGAAGGAAGGAAGGAAGGAAGGAAGGCCAGAGATGGAAGGAAGGAAGGAAGGAAGGAAGGAAGGAAGGAAGGAAGGAAGGAAGGAAGGAAGGAAGGAAGGAGAGGAAGGAGAGGAAGGAAGGGGAGAGGAAGAAGAGGAAGAAGAGGAAGAAGAAGAATGTTAGGTGGGAGGGTGGGAGGAAGGAAGGAAGCAAGAAAGAGAAAAAAGAGAGAGGGAAAGAAAGAAAGAGAAAGAAAGAAAGAAAGAAAGAAAGAAAGAAAGAAAGAAAGAAAGAAGAGAAAGAAAGAGGAAGGTTGGGAGGAAGGACGGAAGGAAGAGAAAAAAGAAAGAAAGAAAAGAAAGAAAGAAAGAAAGAAAGAAAGAAAGAAAGAAAGAAAGAAAGAAAGAAACTGTTGAAAGAAGAGCCTTGCAAATTAAAATTGTTGTCTTTGCAGGGGTTTTGGAAAGGGTGGGTGAACAGGCCCCATGGGGGAGGAAGGAATATGGGGCTGTTTTAAGAAGAAAGAGCTTAAAAGAGGAAATTGGCTTTGGGGACCCTGGCAATGTTTTTGGACTAATCATGGTTTTTTTTGCCCCCTGTTTGCCTCCTGAAACTTTGGAGTCCTGGGAGAAAGCTACTAAACAGGGATTACTTTGCTGGAAGCTTATCTGATTTCTAGTTTTTCGACACTGCAGGCCACAATTTCTCAACCTCAACAACTTGAATATACCTGGACTTCAACTCCCAAAATTCTCTAGCCGGCTTTGCTTTGAATTCTGGGAGTTGAAGTCCAGGCACCTTAAAAGTTGCTGAGATTGAGAAATATTGCTGTACACTTGTTGGTTATCAAGTCTAAATACAGAAGTAGACTTGTTGTGGAAGATGATATTCCTTGTGCTCTTGCAAAGACTGGCCCGATAATTTCTGATCTGGCATAATTACATATTGTTTTTGTGATTAATCGCTACGCTTTAATTATGTTCAATTTGTAACAATGAAAATACATCCTGCATATTAGATATTTACATTACGATTCATAACAGTAGCAAAATTACAGTTATGAAGTAGCAACGAAAATAATTTTATGGTTGGGGGTCACCACAACATGAGGAACTATATTAAGGGGTCGCGGCATTAGAAAGGTTGGGAACCACTGATGTATAGTATGGTTTACTATATGGTTTATCATATAGTTTACAACATGGTTTATCATATGGTTTACAACATGGTTTATCTTGCCATGTTGGCTTGAGATTTGGTATCCCAGTTTTGTGTTTTGTAGGATTATTGTCAGTGGAATTAATGCGATGTTGAGCAGTAGTGGTGAAAGTGAGTCCCCCTGGAAGATTCCTCGTCTGATGCTGACTTCACCGATGTTCTCCCCATTTGCTGTTAGAACTGTTTTCCATTTTTGCTTTCAAAAATGTACAAATATTTTTGCTGATTCCAAAGTTTTCCAGACAGGTATTAATCCAGCTGTGGGGTAATGAGTCAAATGCTTTCTTGTAATCAATCCACGCCATATTTAAATTCATTTTTCTTTGTTTTGCATTTTTAGTACCATTTTGTCAATGAGCAGCTGATCTTTTATTCCTCTTGATTTTTTATAATTTTCTTTTTGTTCTACTGGATACAGTTTTCCATCAGATGATTGAATACTGAATTTGCCAGTATTCTTGTAAAAAGTTTGAACGTTGTTGGCAGACAAGTAATTGGGCGATAGTTGCTTGGTTCTGTGCCCTTTTCTGGATCTTTTATTATCAAGTATGTTAGGCCAGCTGTTAACCATTCTTCGCTTGAAGCATTTCATCAAATTGAGTGGCCATGCGATGATGGAGGCTGGTCAGGTGTTTTAGCCAGTATCCATGCAGTTTGTCCAGGCCAGGTGCACTCCAGTTCTTGACCTTCTTTGCTTGTTTTGCAACCATATCAGTTGTTATTACAATATTTTCCATTTTGTTTCATGTTGTTGTTGAATATCTTTGATCCAGGAGGCAGTTTTGTTGTATTCCACTGGTTTTCCCACAGTTCTTTCCAAAAGTTCAAAGTTTTTTCTTTACATGGGTGAACATTAGTTTGGACTCGATTTTCATCAAGGGACCGGTAGAAGAGGTATTGGTTTCTTCTGAACTGGACATTTTCGCGATATTGTTTTATTCATCCTTCGTATCTTTCAATTTTCTTTGCTGTTGCTATTACACGTTGTTTTAGTTCTTCCATGATTTCCATTATTGTTTTTTCCTCCAGGTTGTATTTTTTGTGTAAACTATTTTTCAGCTTTTTGTTCTTTAGTTTTCCTTCTTTCAAGTACTTTAAGTTGCTGACATCCCCTCGTAGTTTTTAAATTTTATTTTCAAATCAAATTTTCCACTTTGGTCTTCCAGTGGGTTTCTTTTTTGGCATTTTATAACCCAGTTCTGCAGTTATAACAGCGACTGTGCTATACATTAGTTGGTTGGTTTCATATAGTGTGCTGGATAGGATGGAAGTTAAAATGTTCTTCATGGCAGTTAACAGATCTTTAACTTGTTGGCTATGCACTTTGCGAATGGTAGGTAGTCTTTTTCTTTCTATGTTTTCTTTGATGTGGATTTCAATCTTTTCTTTCAGCATTTTTGCTAGATCACTTAGCTCTACACTTTCGAGTTGTTGCACAGGAGGATCTTCATCCTGTATGTTGGTTTCTTCCACTGGCTGGTCAGTTTATTCAGGTGTTGGAGCAGTTTCTTCAGCTTGTTCATCATTACTTGTTTTCTTTTTATCCAATATTTCTAGATGTTGTATTTCCACATCTATGAAAACTTTATTATGGATGATGACGCGTCTTTGATCCATAAATCTTTGTTCAGTTACGTCACTTTCTGGGTGTTTTTCCTTCCACAGTTGCATTATTCTTTTTTGAAATCTCTTGGCTCTGTTGGTTCTGCCTGGTAGTAATATTTGATGATTTCTCAATTTTCTTCAGTTGTCCAAGTTCTGCGCTTTTGTTCCAGTCGCTTTGCAGTTGCATGCCTTGGTTCCCTGGCAATAACAACTGAGCTCTGTAGCCCCTTTTTCAACAGATGTCCAGGAGCCATAGCATCTGACGCGGCCCTTGTTGACCTGGGCAACGACCGATCCGGTGTGGAATTTTGTTGATTTCTTCTCATCATTAGTGATGGTAGGTGCCTGGGTTGGTTCACGGTGGCTAAGCCACTACTGATCCAAAGATGGTAATCCCATAACCGTAGGAACCGCACCGGATAGCTGTCCAGGCCCAGCCAAGGCAGCCTAACTGCCTGTTTGGTGGCAGAAAGGCAGGATCAGGATGATGATTATTGCCGTTTGTATCAAAATGAACTATACCCAGAGGCCACACTGTTCATGTATTTAGATTGATGTATATTTAAAAATAAAAATCCAATAAAACTTTAAAAAAAAAACAGAAAACTAATAACATTTGTCTCCCAGCACTCAAATCTGTGGAGACAACTGTTCTGCAGTTTCCTTGCAAGAAGAACTGGAGCATCCTTCCTTGTTCAGAGAGATTTCAAAGAACCTACTTGCTGGTTCTTCAATCTTTTCTGTAATCATCATCTCTGCTTTTTTGGAAATATACCTACTTGACACGTTTCCCCAAGAAGTCCCAGATTTTTATCTTTTTCAAACAGAAATAGAACCTATGTATTTTAGAAAGACCTCATTGCATTTATATTGTCAGAATGCAGTGACGTTATGCTGTATTTAATTCTGTTGTTCCATTTTGGTAAGAAGCAATTTAACAGTATTAACTGAGATTTCATATTACATGGGAGTTGACTTCCAGGGAAAGAAAATGAACTTCTGGTTGAAATCTGTAGCTGAGGTGGGAGGTGAAGAGACTGGCAAGCTTAGAATCCCTACAGGGCACGAAGTGACAAAGACTTGACACACACACACATGCACCCAAATTCCCGAAGTGTTTATTTGGTTGTTCTAAAGAGAATACAGTTAGTCTGATGAGATTCTTGTAGATAGGTAAATAGCAGTAAAGAAACTTTTCTGATCAGGTCAGGGTGTCATTCTGGTTCATTTGTTCTGATACTTACTATTCAGCATTGGAAAAACAAAACATATGGCTCCTGTTCAGGGCTTTGAAGAATTGATTAACATATAGGTAGTCCTCAATTTACAATGGTTTATTTAACAGTAATTCAAAGTTACAACAGCCTCCAAAAAAGTGACTTGCAACTCATCCTTGGAAGTTATGATCCTTGCATCACCCCCATGGTCACATGATCAGAAATTGGATGCTTGATAATTGGCTCACATTGGAGTTGACCTCCAGATAAAGAAAATCAATGGTTGCAGTGCCTTGTGGTCACATGACATCCCAGCCGATTTTGGGTGTGTGTATGTAAATACATGTATATTTTTTCCTTGTTAAGCTTTTTTTCTTTTATAATTTTGTGTATTTTTTGTTCTTTGTATCTAGATAATGAAAATATATATGAAAAAGGGGGAAAATCGCTTTTGATATACAGTATAATTTCAATCATATTGTCATAGCAGGGAAGGTTTGGTTCAGATAAAGTTGAAGCCAAACTCCCTTTAATGTTTGAACTTATGTTATCATTTATATCAAGTAGGGGAACTATGGCTGCATTCTGCCAGTCAAATATATTAATGCATTGAATGAATATTAATGCTTGGTTTGTTGATCATTTATAAGGGCATGCTTGTGTATTTGGGTATTATAAATTTGATAATTTAATTTTTAAAAAGTAACAGTCCAAAGATTCAAAATACAATGTATTTGGAAAATCCTTAGTTGATCCATAATATTTGATAAATGTAAAACGGGTCTATGACTGTTCTCCTCTCGGCCACGCCTGTTTTGTCCCCAGGCTTTCGCCCCCAAACAATCCAACGCTGCCTTTTCTCCTTGGCCCTTTCGCCGAATGAACCCAAAAGCCAGTTCACCCCGGGCTTTTGGGTGCACTGGACAGTTTGCCGCCAGAGCACTTTGGGGGGATTCTAAAACAGACAAGCTCCCAACGAAAGAAAGTGGAAGGGGAAAGAGGACTTTGGGGGAATCCTTCTCTTGCCTGAAACAGACACGTTTGAAAGTGGAAGGGCAGAGGAGGCTTCCTTCTCCTGCCTAAAGCAGACACGTTTGGAGGTACTCCCAACGAAAGAAAGTGGAAGGACTTTGGGGGAATCCTTCTCGTGCCTAAAACAGACAGTTTGGAGGTCCTCCCAATGAAAGAAATTGGAAGGACTTTGGGGGAAATACACGTTTATACACGTTTGGAGGTGTATCAACATGATTGAATATTAATATCTAAGCTTTCTATTATTGCTTCTAAACAAACAGAGAGGAAAGTGGGAGATTCATCCCTTAGAGGTTCACACTATGTTAAACACACACCAGAAACAAAGTCACTTAAGGAGAAGGATTCCCCCAAAGTCCTTCCACTTTCTTTCATTGGGAGCACTTCCAAACGTGTCTGCTTTAGGCAGGAGAAGGATTCCCCCAAAGTCCTTCCACTTTCTTTCATTGGGAGCACCTCCAAACGTGTCTGCTTTAGGCAGGAGAAGGATTCCCCCAAAGTCCTTCCACTTTCTTTCATTGGGAGGACCTCCAAACTGTCTGCTTTAGGCACAAGAAGGATTCCCCCAAAGTCCTTCCACTTTCTTTCATTGGGAGCACCTCCAAACGTGTCTGCTTTAGGCAGGAGAAGGAAGCCTCCTCTGCCCTTCCACTTTCAAACGTGTCTGTTTCTGGCAAGAGAAGGATTCCCCCAAAGTCCTCTTTCCCCTTCCACTTTCTTTCGTTGGGAGCTTGTCTGTTTTAGAATTCCCCCAAAGTGCTCTGGCGGCAAACTGTCCCGTGCGCCCAAAGGCCCGGGGTGAACTGGCTTTTGGGTTCATTCGGGCGAAAGGGCCAAGGAGAAAAGGCAGCTTCGGATTGTTTGGGGGCGAAAGCCTGGGGACAAAACAGGCGTGGCCAAGAGGAGGAGGAGAACAGTCCCATTCCGATGTAAAACATTTATTAAAGCAACCACTAATACTACAAAAATGCTTTTTTGTAGGATATAGCTATTTCTTGCTGGTCACAAATATGGAGCACTTGGTAATAAAAATTGCTACAACTGTAGCAGATTTTGAATTTCCACTGAGGTATACAATACTTGACAAACTATCCCCTCCATAGGAGATACTTCTCTTGTATAAAAAAGCATCTTCAAGTTTTATGTTACCTAATATGGTAAATATCTGGCTCCTCTTGGAGAGTCATCTACAATCTCCTATTTTCCATAAAATCTGTAATCTTATTGGACTAAACATTGGCTAAGACACACTTTTGAAAAACCATAAAAAATAGGAAAGTTACAAGAAAAGTTTTTAAAAGTTAAAAAGAGAAAACAGCAAACAAAAGGGATATGTGTTGTGTATCTGTATGTATATCAAAAACTTTAAAATAAAATAAAATAATAATCTAAGACTTCCAGATGAGACATAGCCAGTGGTGGGATTCAGCCAGTTCGGACCAGTTCGCTAAAACTGGTTGTTAACTGGTCAGTTCGCCAAACCGGCTAAAGCCTCATCCCGTTAAGGCCTCTGGAGGCATCCCCTGGCAGGCACTATTACATTTGTAACTGGAGGATTCCCTGCATAATGAGTGAGTGAGGGTCTCAGGGAAGTCGTGCCTTAGCATCACACGAGTCCTGTGTCATGCCCGCCCTGGCCATGCCCACCCAGCCACACCTACCCAGCCGGTCATTAGGGCAGAGAAATTGTTGTTAAATTATTTGAATCCCACCACATAGCTCTTCTTTCAAAGTGGAAGAATTAAAACAGATGTTAGAATCTGATTCTTCTTTAATTCAGGTGCTCCTGCAACAATAAAATTCTCACCCAGCACTTTGGTCATAAAACATTTTCAAAGAAGTATCCAGGAACAAATAAACAAAAATGCTGGAAAAAGGAAGGAAGGAATTGATGATCCCTTTTTGTTTAGCTGCCAGAGAAGCTTTACTGAGTTGCTTCTAGTATTGAGCCATCTGTAAAGAAAGACATGGAAAAGTCAAAATCATCTTGGCTTTCCATTCATGGGGTCCCAACTACCATGACAAATGCAAAATATGATCCCATATAATAGATTTTAAGAACGTACAAGGGATTAGATTTTTGATCTGAATATCTACTTGCACTCCTACTGCGCTGTTAAATTTTGATATTATTTTTCTAAAAGCTGCTAAGGCTCTGATAAATGGAATATTTAAAAATGTAAATTATTTCTGCAGTAATGACCTTGAGTTTCATCACCAGGTTTTAAAGCACAGTTTTTTTTAAATCTAAAATATCTGGTTCAAATCCCAAGATTTTTTAATTGAAATTTTCTCTAACAGTTTTATCTGCAATACATTCAATCAAGCAGAATGGGAAAGAGCTTTTAAAAGAATCTCAGCTGGGATTTCTTTTGTTTTTGTATGTTCAGCCAAGGCTGTCTATCAGCAGGCAGCTCTTCCCTCTGTAACAAAAATAGAATTTCATCCACTGACTGCTGGAGGCAGCACACGGTAATGCTACTACACACAGATGATAGAGGGATCCACTCACTGATGGAGCTAGAACACTTTACTCGTTATCCTTCTGTATAGAGCAACAGCTGCTATTAAATTGCAAGAGAATTAAGATCATGGTATTTTCAAACACAGAAACCTGAACTGAATCATAAATGGGCAGAAACTGATTTAACTATCTAGGGATGATTTTCCATTCATCTGAAAATTGAAAAGTGCATGGTCTATATACTCCAGAACACATTGCAGCAATTTTCTCTTCTACGGAAAGGGAGATCAATAATTTCCATTTACTATAAAGCCTTTTGGGTCTAGGCAGAGGTGGTATTCAGCTGGTTCGGGCAAATCGCTAGCGGAAATTTTGAGTAGTTCAGAGAACCGGCAAATGCCACCTCTGGCTGGCCCCGCTGCCCGCTTGCCCTGCCTGCCCTGCCCCGCTCCGCCCAGTCACTCCTCATCTCGCCTCCCTGGCATAACACACTGTATGGCTCCTCGCTTGTGTTGACCACACAGTCTCTACGGCTTGCCTGCCTTCCCACGTAGTGCCTGAGGCCCAACTGAGCGGCCCTGATCTGTCTGCCTGGGTAAGTAAGCCTGCAAGTCATGGCCCAGCTAGCTGCCTCCCCCCACCTGCTTGTCTTCCCTACTCCCTTCCACGCAGCACATGGCCCAGCTGTGCTTGCCTGCCTTCCCTGCTCCCTTCCACGCAGTCCCGCCATGCTTGCCTGTCTTCCCTACTCCCTTCCATGTGGCACGCGGCCCAGCCATGCTTGCCTGCCTTCTTTGCAGGGAAGGGAAGAAGCTGGGCTGCCACTGCCTTTCATTTTCAACTGAGCGAGGAAGCACTAAGGAGCCAGGCCCTTCACACCTGCAGCCAGCCTGCCGGAATTCGCTGTGCTGGGGCAGGAATGATTCCCGCAGACCCCGCCGCTGCTTGAGCAGGGAGGATGATGCTGAGGAGGAGAAAAACCGCAAGGTTTTGCGCCAGGCCCTGCAGTGGTAGCTTGAATTGCCCGACTAAAATTGTGCTCGCCGCAAATCACCAATGTTGGCGTTGATGACTTCTGTGAAAGGCTTTTTCATACCCTTCTGCAGCTCCTTTTCGATCTCGCCCACTTTCAGGATGATGGGCCCCCGCACTGTGTACTACACTGCCTTGACCTGCTGGTTCATAGATTCCCACGTGAGGATCTTCTCGTGTGGCGCCTTCTCTTTCAGCTGCAGTGTGGGGGCCTTGGCTTCAGTGCTGCTCCAACCAGCCAGCTCAAGCTGGGCTGGCCGTTCTGTCTGCACCGGCGGCTGTGCATTGAGCGGCTGTCGGCCACGCAGCTCTTTGCTGGTGGCCAGCCAGGCGAGGAAGCGCACGGCCTCAGCTCTGTGCTCGGGGAAGCGGTGTGACAGTGGCTTCCCTGCTCAGCCCTGACAAGTGATGCATAGTGCCCGCACCAGCGTCCCGAGAGAAGCAGAGAAGATCGCCATTTGCAAGCAGACAAGCAGAGGTAGCAAGGGTACACCGTGCCATGGGAAAAATGAGAGGCCCTGTTGTCCTGCAGAGCCTGCCACTGCTTGAAGGGGGGGGGCGAGGAGAATGGCGAGTAGGTCAGGTAGAGCTGGCTGATTGAGGAGGGGGGATCATGCTGCTCAGAAGCCACCCCCTGCCGCTGCCTCCCCCCACACAGAAAGGTTGGAGAACTGGAGAGGAGGGGCCAAACGAGGCACCCCTTGATGTGACTGAGTTGATCACGCCCACCCAGTCACATGACCACCAAGCCACACCCACAGAGCCGGTAGTAAAAAAAATTGAATCCCACCACTGGTCTAGGGCCCTGACATAACTTCTCTATGGAGTTTGAATTAGATTTAGGAAAGTAAGTCAACTCTATACGATACTGTTTCTGCATTGCTGCATTCAGAATGCAACGTGCCACTTGGAGTTTCCTACCTTTTCCAAGTGACATGTTGCATTCCACATACAATATTTTGCTTACAAATAAGCCTCTTAAGATTTGAAACTTGAGTATGGGTGATGTGTAACTTTCAGTTAAAGCTGTATTTCTTATCACAAGATAAGAATTATCTTCTAATATGAATAGATGCCTTTTTGTGCATCATGGAAATTGAAGGAAGAATGAAAAATGCTGCAGATTGAGCTACCTCCCAAAATGTTGGTGTTGATGGGCTATGTACATTGCTCAAGCAGAGATTTAATAGATACTGGAGACTCAGAAAGCTCAGGGCACGATCTTTGCAAGCACAATAGCTGGGTTTCAGATTTCCCAACTCTCTCATGACTTAGGCAACACAAAGTATATACATTTCAAAAAATAAAATACATGCAATACAAAAAGCAGATGTGTGGGAAAATAATACAAGAAGTCTCACAAACCAATTATTCCAAAAGTTCTGCCACTTACTCTAAGTCAAGGCTGGAGAGACGAGCCAGGTTCTAAGGAATTTTTAAACAAAGTCAGGGTGGGAACCATACGAATCTTTTGGGAGATTGTCATCCAGAGGGCAGGTGCTATCACAAAGGAGGTCTTCTTTCTGGAACCCATCAGATGGCACTATTTAATCAATAGACATGCAGCATACCACTGCCAGGCTGTATAGGATGGGCATCGAACTACAAATCCCTAAGCAGCACAATATATGAAACAACGTACACTTTATACATTTTAACATTCTCCCTGCAGACATTTTCAGCATTAGGTATAAGAATGCTTCATGTGATGCAAGACCCTGCCTGTGTGGGAAATGAATAGTAGAAACACTCTGATCCAGATTTTTTAGTTGTTGTCTTATTCTATAGAGACATCCATTGTAGCCTGATAACCACCAACAATTCCAGGTGATCCAAGTGTTTAGGGAAACTTTCCACTTGCTGATCTCATGACTAGTAGAAAAAATTCTCTTTGGCAACTTATGAGTATGGCACTATTGCAAAGAGGAATACAAAATATGGAAAGATAGAAGACAGAGGTCTTCCATTTTATTCAATAGTGTATTTTATATTTATTTTATATTATCAGAAGTAGTGCAATACTACTATTTTTACACTAGTCTGATTGCTTGATTGCTAATAGCCTCTGTTTGAGTTCAAATTCAACAAACATTACAAGATACTTTTCTAATTAAATTCTGCTATGTTTGACTAATTCTCTGACTACCATTTCCTGAAATTATGGTTCATTTGTACTGTTCATTCATGCTGTACCATTTTCCTTTCCTTCTGGCTATGAAGCAGTCTTTTTGATTTCTGCAAAGAGAAATCATCTCTGTCAGAATATAGTCAGATTGTTTTGGAATGTGTGAAGTGCAAGTCTCACTATATAATTTTTGGCATGAAATATCATTTTATTTTGCATAAAACTACCTCGTTCAAGAGACTGCCACTGGAAGGGGCATAGATTGTATTTGTTTTGGAATGTATAAGTCTGCTTACAGTGGTTCTGGTATCTGTGTAAACTCTGTGCTGTTGCATCTATAAATATTTTGTACAGTGATATAACCCACAGGTACTTTTGTTTGGGGAATATGTCTATTTTCTATAAAATAAATAAATCAAAAAGTGCTTCATATTATGAAAACTGCAGCACAAAGCTTTCATTACTTTGGCAGAACCTGCCTAAAGCACTCGGGCTCATCTGGTCCTCTTCAGATATTTTGGATGAAGAAGAGCTTTAAATAGGAAATAAAAAGGTATATTTTATTCAGGATTCGATTATCTTGCTGCTGATCTCTCAACATTTCCAAATTGTTTTAGAAGAGCTGTTTATAAATGCTTCTGTTCCCAACTTTTCCCACAGCATGAAATAAATAACAACTCGAGAATGTGGATACTGTCTCATAGGCTAGGAAAAAGAGTGGGTTGGGGCTAATCTCCCTCTTCCTGCTGCTTCCTTCATAATAAACTCTCTCGCATACTTGGAACAGTATTGGTTCCCCACGCAGCCCTCTGGAGTCTGCAGGGTGACTAATGATCATTTTCATTAGTCATGAAGCAAAACCAGAAATCCAGTGATGGGTCTCCCAGTTAGTTTTGACTTTTTAATATTTTGACTCTAATAAATTTTCATATCTTGAAATCCTTTCAGATTATTAGTAACTTTACTGTTTACTAAATAAATCATATGTTTTCCTTTTCCTGAATACCACTTGTAAATTGCCTAAATATTAAGTTACAAATAATGTAAAAAGCGAAGATATTTTTGAAAAATTTTATGAGAGGAAAAATTGGAATTTCTATTAGTCCTCTGCCTTTAGCCAGGAGAAGAGGTCATCTGAAATGTCATGCAGTGAATCCCCTGGACATTAGCTTAGTAAGGCTTATAGTTCTATTAGGAAAGTCCTTCTTTTGTTAGTAATTATTTTTTAATCACTGCTGCCTAAGCTGTCCTTAATATCATGCCTACATGTTTTCATCTCCTGAATACCATTTCCCTCTTCTCTCCTACTCTATAAGGACCAAAATGCTGCAGCATTTTTCTCCCATCTGGAATGCTTCCTTGTTTCCAAATAGGGTTGTCTCTAATTGTGGATTTAGTTGGAGTCAAACTTTAAAGCTATTTTTATTTCCTTGAAGGCCAAAATACCTTTTCCAGCACTGCACAAGAATTGAAACTTGGAAATATTTTCTTGTACAAAATACAACCATAATGGTGACTGTATTGTTCAAAATGTTGCAGGAGGAAATTAAGGCTGACTACTGTTTAGTGCTTTTTTATTCAACAGTTGGATTATTGGTTCTGATATCTCAATTTCTAGTAGATTCAATTTTGAAGCGTACAAAAGTTTCATTTGCAGACCCATTTGTAAAGCGCTTGAGTGCAGTCTTCCATTTTCTATTAATGATAACTTTTGAGTTTTTCTAACTTGGCTGAAAATTTTCTAGTAATTTCTTTGATCCTCTTGAAATTCTCTTTATTTTCCTTTTTCTCATTATTTTACTCTGTTAACATTCCTGAATTAAATATATTTCCTTGTCCTTAATTAATGATAAAAGTTTGTGTTCCTGCTGTGCATTGCTTCTGTTCAAAGCTTCCATCCTGTTTTTGTTGCTATCATGGTAATTGCCCTAAAAGCCATTTGGATTTTTGGAAAAATAGGATACAGAACTTCAAATAAATAATTGTAGATTACAATTTTTGGATTACAAAATTTAGCTTTAAAGAGCCATTTAAAATGGCAGAGACAAGATCTATACAATGGCAGACACGTATCTGGGGCTGTGGAAATGATGACAAGTCTGGAGTTCTTTGGATGTGTACCCCCACTTCCAGGACTTTCCATTCATAAGCACTTGTGCCAAGCTTTCAATGAATGGCCATCCATGTACCAGTCAGCTATCTTGAGCCAGAAGGCTCTGCCCAGAATGCATTGTAGCAACAGTTGAGCGCATGAAGCCTAAGCCATTATTCAGTTGCCTGCATTTGCATAAAAGATTGGAGTTAGTCACGGTTCCTCAAGTTTTGATGATGTGTCTTTTCTTTTCTCAGTGTATGTTGTGGAAGAACAGCGAAGAGACACCTCTGGTGAAAGTACCTGCCTGACGGCATGTTGGACTGCATTGTGCTGCTGCTGCCTTTGGGACATGCTGACCTGAGATCCCTGAGAAGCAAAGCCTTTTGATACCTCTCTCTTGGAGTGCTATGCAGTCTCTTCCTTCTCCTCCTCCTGCTCCTCTTGTCTCTTCTTTTCAGCAGCTATTTAGTACTGTAATAAATGAGATGGCTTTGTCCGAGCATAACATGCCTGCCAGTTGGATGCATGAAGCTGAATGCATCCTTTTTTATTTGAGTGG
The DNA here is from genome assembly GCA_023053685.1 of Diadophis punctatus similis. Lineage (NCBI taxonomy): Eukaryota > Metazoa > Chordata > Lepidosauria > Squamata > Dipsadidae > Diadophis > Diadophis punctatus. The sequence goes on along the minus strand of JALIGW010000003.1, from coordinate 109,233,083 downwards.
ATAATCCCCCTTCCCTCTTCTTCTTCATGATTGTTCTTTAAATAATGTACTATATTTTGTTTGACAACAAGCTTTTACTATAAATTATGTATTCATAATTTACACATACTTAGAAATGGAATAATATGCAATAATTTAAGGCATTTTTTTGTTTTCTCTTACTTGCTTAATTTTCTGTTTTAATAAACTTTGTCCAATAAAATGTGATCCAGAAATTGGTAAGGCACAGATCAGTTTTTTTTTCCTCAAAACATTTATAACACTAAAAATGCCAGTTATTTGCATGCTGGCTCTCAAAGATAGGATAAAAGATTATTCTTTTTGTGTCATCTATTATTATCTAAATAACTGGGTGTGATGGTTGAACTATTAGATTATAAAGAGGGAGATCCAGTTCTAAGTACCTTCAGCCAAAGAAGTTCACTGGGTGATTTTTGGCCAGTTAATCTCTCAGCTTAGCTTGTCTCCCAAGTATGCTTGCAAGGAAAAATGGAAGAAGATAACATTATTGGACTAACTGCTGTCAGGGAGGTAATGGTCATTGCTTTTATTAGGATAGTTAAATTCATGAAGAAGAAGAAGAATTACTCTTGAGGTTGATGGGTCTCTCTTACCTCCAGAATCAAAACCAAATGTCTTAAAGGCCAAGGCCTCCTGGATTCAATAGGAAAGGATGATTCTCAGGGCAAGTACGTACAATACATACTTGTAATGTATTGTGATGTATTGTATTGTAAGTACAATACGTACTTGACAAAAACAAACAAAAATAAAGTAGGTGCCCACATATTCAACAACTATTCAAATCAACTGCCTGCTTTTCTGGATGTCTCAGAAGTCTATTTGCTTGGTTGAGGAGATATTCCAGCTGCAGTCTGACATCCGAACCTAGATAGCTGCATGGTTACTAAGCAACAGTAGAAAAGTTTTTTATGTCATATTCAAAAGCCTCACTTTCTTCCAAAAGTACAAAATCACCTTTTCCCCCCTCAACACTCCAAGCTCAATATATCAAAAACTTTATAGACAAATTCCAAACTTTGAGAATTTAATAACTGATTAACATTCTTAACCTTAATGTCAATGCAAGGAATTAGTTTACCATGACAGTATCTAATCAAACAGCAAAGTATATATCTCTAAAACATACTTAATAACATTCTTTCAATTTAATACATCTTGAATATAAAAACAATGGCCAACAATTCTTAAAACATTTACTGGGGAGTCCAATAAACCTTACAAATAAGTATTTACTGAACTAACTTGATTTTTAAATTATTCATTAGAAATAAATTTCAAACTATATTTTTGAAACCTAAAACCACTAATGTTATAAAATATTTCTCCAAAATAAATTTCTTGCAATTTATCCAAGTATAGGTTTGTCATTTTTAATACATGTAGAAACCTCCCAATACATTTAAAATTTCTAACGGCTGTGAAAGCTTCAGGGCTAAAGAATTAACCAACTTTTGACTATATAGCAATTCAGCTAGCTTTGGTAAATTCAAATTCATTTAGCCCACGATTCCCCTCCAAATTTTTCCCTCCTTATTTACCATAAAAAATATTTCAAAATGTCAGTTTTTCCAGTAAAGTTCAAAAAAGTTACCAGCTTATGAAAAATTGTAAGTTGCTATAGTTAGAATCAAGAAAATGCCAGGATATCCAGGTTTTCAGTAAGAATTTTGAAACTAAGCCCACAACTGAACATAATTAAACTTCTATGATTTATAAGAAATATTTATGGGGAAAGGGGCGTTGGTTTTACCTGAGACGCCCTTTCTCTTTGTAGTCGATGGGAGAATCCAGGATGGGTCACTCTAGTCTCGTAGCTCTATTGACTGAGTTGAAATTCTGAGGACACGCCTCACTGGTGATGTTCCCCAGTTGAAAACAAAGATGAAGCAAAACCAGTAGTCCGATTCCAGTCCAAACATAGCTCCTCCCGGACTTAGGACCAGACAGTCCACCAGGTGGGACTGGATTCTCCCATCAACTACCACGAGAAAGGGCATCTCAGGTAAGACCAACGCCCCTTCTCTGTTGGGTCGACAGGAGAATCCAGGATGGGACATACCAAAGCTTGGCTGTCTGGGCAGGTACTGCTCTGGTCTGAAGTCCCCATCTCCTCATGCACTCTTTGCAGGACACGCCTGCCGAAGGCCGCCTCAGCAGAAGCGTATGTGTCCAGTCTATAGTGTCGGATGAACAGTGACGGAGATGCCCATGTTGCCGCCCGACAAATCTCTTCCACCGAGGCCTGTGTTGCCCAGGCCGCCGTAGTGGCCGCACTCCTTGTAGAATGTGCCGTAATCTGCCTAGGCAATGGGAGGGCCTGAAGCTCATAGGCCCTGGCAATACAAGCCCTTAGCCAACATCCCACCATGGAAGGCGTCACCTTGTGGCCTAGAGTTGACGGCTGAAAAGAAACAAAGAGGGACTCTGTTCTTCTGATGGAGGCGGTTCTGGCGATGTAAATGCAGAGGGCTTGTCTGACATCTAACGTATGCCATTTCTTCTCCAATTCGTGTCGAGGATTTGGACAGAAGTCAGGCAAGATCAACTCCTGCGCTCTGTGAAACAAGGAGTTGACCTTTGGAAGGAAGGCCGGGTCCAGCCATAGGACCACCCTCTTCTGATTAAACACACATAGGTCCTTTCTAACTGATAACGCCGCCAACTCCGAAATTCGCCTTGCAGATGTAACTGCCACTAGGAAGGCCACCTTATATGTAAGGAGATGTAAACTAGCTTCTCTTAAGGGTTCAAGTGGACCTTTGGTAAGGGTCTGTAACACCCTGGTCAAGTCCCAGATGGGGTAGCGGTGCACCACTGGTGGTTTCAAATTGGAAGCATCCCTGAGGAAAGCTCGCAGTCTGGGATGGTGAGCGAGGGAGCCACAGTCCCCAAACTTTAATACAGAAGCCAGGGCTGCTTCCTGCCGCCTCAAGGTGTTTGGGGATAGACCCCTATCCAAACCATCCTGTAAAAATTCCAATACGTCCTCCACTGAAGCCGAGGAAGGATCTATATGGCCCTTGGTGCACCAGCTGCAGAAAATTCTCCAAGTAGCATAAATGCGAGTCGTAGAAGGCTGCCTGGCCGCCTGGATCATCCAAATAACCTTATTGGAGAACTTCTCCCTTGTCAGAAGTCCCCGCTCAATATCCAAATGGTCAACCTGAGCCACTGAGGTTCCGGATGAATGATGGGGCCCTGGCTGAGGGAGACCCTTTCTGGGAGTATCCTCCACAGTCTGGCGATCGACAAGTCAACGAGGTCAGCGAACCACGGTCGTCTGGGCCAGTAGGGAGCTACCAACACCACCTCCGCCCTCTCTGACAGCACCTTCCATATCACACCTGGGATTAAGGGAGGGGGGGGAAGGCATACAGTAGACCCTTTGGCCACGGGCAGCGTAGAGTGACCACCCCTTCCACCTCCGGCGTCGGGAATCTGGCAAAGAATCTTGGGAGGTGAGTGTTGACGGAGAGATGAAGAGATCCAGAATTGGGAGGTCGAACCGTTCCGATAACTGCAAACAGACTGTTATGCAGGCGCCACTCCGACTGATCGACAGTGGCCCTGCTCAACCAGTCTGCTTGCCCATTGGCTACTCCCGTGATGTACTCCGCTTTTATCGACAGTAGATGCTTCTCTGCCCACCTGCACAATGTGTCTGCTTCCTTCATGAGGGACCTTGACCCCGTCCCTCTCTGCCAGTTGACATGGGCTTTGGTTGCCACATTGTCCATGAGGAGTAGGATGTGGTGTCCCGAAACCCCCTGCTGGAATTCTCTGAGAGCCAAACGGGCCGCTCTGAGCTCCAGCCAATTTATGTTGTGCCGGAGCTCCTGCTGTGACCACCGCCCCTGGGCCACCTGGGACCCGAAGAGGGGCTCCCAGCTGAAGAGGCTGGCATCTGACATAATCATCAGTCTGTCTGGTTCCCTGTACAAACAGCCTCGTGTGATGGCTCGGGATCTCCACCAATGGAACAACCGAAGCACTCCCAGTGGAACACGAACCCTTGACAATGAGGTGCTGCGGCCCGCCCTCTGGAAGGGAAGCAAAAACCATTGGAGGGGTCTGGCATGGAACCTAGCCCAAGGCACGATGGCAATACAAGAAATAATTTTCCTCAGGAGCTGGGACAGCAGCGCCAATGGTACTACTCTTTGAGTCCAAATCTGGCCTGTCAAGGCCTTGATGCTGTCCTGGCGTTCCTGAAACAAAAAGACCTGTCCAGATACTGTATCTATGAGCGCCCCCAAGTGTAAGAGCCTTGTTGTGGGTGTTAAATGACATTTGTCCAGGTTGACCGAGAACCCGTGATCCCGAAGAATCCGGATTGTCATGTCTACATCCTGCTCTGCCTGTTGGCGGGAAGCTGCTTGGATTAGCAAGTCGTCCAAGTAGCACTGAATGCATATGGGACAGGCTCTGAGGTGAGCTGCCAGAGCAGCCATGATCTTGGTGAATACCCGCGGGGCCGAAGACAGGCCGAATGGGAAGGCTGCATATTGGAAATGGCACCCGGCATAGCAAAACCTCAGGAATTGTCTGTGGCATGGACGAATGGGAACATGGAGGTAAGCCTCCATCAAGTCCATGGAAGCCAAGAAGTCTCCATCCTGGATACCTTCCAAAATGGAGTAAAGGGAGTGCATTTTGAACCTCCTGTAGACCAGATGTCTATTGAGTCCCTTGAGGTTCAGGATTGCTCTCCACGCCCTCCCCAAAAGCTTTGGAATGACAAATAAAATTGAGTAAAAGCCCTGCCCCCACTGACTGTCAGGCACCGGCTGTATGGCACGAATGTCCAGCAAATGCTGGATTGCCGATGCCATGAGATTCTGTCTTACCGGGTCCTTGGAAATGGGACAGCGCAAGAAATGGCTCGGAGGGGAAGAGAGGAATTCCAGGGAGAGCCCTGATCTTATTGTCTCCCTGACCCAGGCACCCATTGTGATCTCGCCCCAGCGATCTGCGAAGAGGCTGAGATGACCCCCTATGGGGGCCTGAGTCCCAACTCAGGGCGTCTAAACCCCCTGTTGTTTCCCCGAAAGGGCCACCTGCCCTGGGCCTACTGACGTCCTCTGCCACCCAAGCCCAAACTCTGGGACTGGTAGGTGGATCTGGAGAAAAAAGGACTCTGTTGATGGGGAAAGCTTGCCCCAGCTTCCCCCTGCCAAAAGGAGGGCCGTCTGAAGTATGGCGAGGAATCTGACCTCCTGCCCTGAGATGGAAGGACCTTCTTCTTGTCCCTGGTCTCCACCAAAAGTGGATCCAGAGCCTCTCCAAACAGCTTCTCCCCACCGAATGGAGCAGAAGCAAGCTTCCATTTGTTCTTAGAATCCATGTGCCAATGGCACCACCACAACATACAACGGGCAGTCACCAATGAAGCCATAGCTCTGGCCGAAAACTTGGCTACATTCAGGGAAGCATCTGCTGTATATTCTTCCGCCACAAGAATTTTGCAAATGTCTTGATGTGCGCGTACATCCTCTGGTGGGATCCGCGCCTGCAGCTGCCTGAGCCATCACACCGATGTTCTGGTGAAAAATGAAGCTGCAGTGGAAGCTCAAATCGCCCAGGAGTCTACCTGATGGGCTTTTTGAAGAGCCATCTCCTCTTTTTCCTCCTCCACTTTCAAAGTATCCTTGGCGGCCGGTGGTAGGACTGAGGAGGATATCAAGGCTGCCACTGTTGTATCTACCTTGGGAACCTGGACCAAGTCAAGCAGCTCTGAGTCTACACCATAAAGTGTGTGCTCTGACCCACTGGGCCAGGAATATACCCCTGGTGTGGTCCACTGTCTCTTTATCACATCTAGAAACATTCTGGGGATGGGAATAGCCTCCGTCTCAGCTGTTTGTTCCGTAAAAAGGAAGTCCTCCTGCTCATCCAACTCTCTACTGGGGTCCTGAACCATAGTTTCCTTCCCCAGGTGAGCTGTGCTACGAGCCTTGGAGAACAAAGGCTTGAATAAGGCAGGATTGAACAACCCTCTAAAGGTAGGTAAAGGGGTAGATTGTCCTTCATAATCTGAAAATTCCCCTTCTCCCCGAATCTCCCCTTCTGAAAGGAAAGACTGGCTACGGGCGGAAGGATCTGGAGAATAAGGCCCTTGGTAGTCCTCGGCCTCCCCCTCTGGATGCCAAGGATCAGTATGGATAGCCTTCTCTGCTGCCTGGTTGAAACAAGATTGCTGACTCTGCTGCAGACCTTCAGCAATCCCCTGGCTGATCGCCTGAGAAATCCACTGCCTCATAAAGGGAGGCACATCTGTTTCTTGCAGGTCTCCTTGTCTAAGGCCAGCTGCCATGGGAGTAAATGTGGCCTCAGGACTGGGCCTTGTCCTTGTAAAGGATTGCCCTCCTTGTGCCACTGTTACTGTAGGCTGAGACAGAGAAATGGCCAAGCTATCTGCAATTCTCACAGGATCTACTATTTCAGCCTGTGGCCTCTGCTGGTCTGGTTGCTGTTCTAGCTGCATGGCCCTGTCAGCAGAATGGTGGGAAAGCGCTCTGTCGGTCATCTTAGGATCAGGCAGCTTCTCTCGCTCTGATCCCCTTTGAGCTCTATAAAATTCTTTAACTAAGGCCTTATGCCTCTGTTTGGCTGCCTTCTCCGCCCTGGAGGATTGCTTGTGGGCCCGAGCTTTAGCTGAGATCTTGGCCGCTGCTGCTAATCCAGCTCTTCTAGGCTTGACTGGGGCCCTCTTGCTAAAGGCCTGAGGTGAAAAGACTGTCTCTTGAGGTAGGCCCGAACTCTCACCGGTGTCCTCCATTTTGTTTGCATAAATGCCCAAAGGCAATCTGGAATACAAAGCAGACACGCTCAAAAGCATTGCTGCTGGCACAGCATCGTAAAATGAGACCACCCAGATCAAGCTGGGACCATCCCTGTCTTGCCCACGAATGCTGGCTTCGCCACTATCCTTGTGGCAGACTTAAGCGGCTTGCAGCTGCCGCAGCGAATAGAAGATCAAAGGAGTGTGGCCGATCAAGCGACCAGTGACTCCACTCCTGGGCCTCTGTATATCGCATGTCTAGGCACTGAGCCATAGGGAGCACAGGCAGACTCAAGCGAACATGCGGCTGCCGCTGTTCCACGTGGTCAGGCCCCCACTGCCCCGATCTGCATCTGCGGAGAGTCCAGGGGCCAATCGTTGGTGGTATATGGTAAGCTATTGGGGCGCCGTCACGCAGCTGATTAAAAATGGCCACCGAGCCTCTCAATATCTCCCAGCCCCGATCCGCCGCAGCGGAAAGTCCAGGGGCTTTGCCGATGGTAGTATAGGGCTCACTGGGGCGTAGCGCTAAAGCACGACAACTGTAGCCCCTCAGTATGGGTGTGACTACTGAAGCTGCCAGGGACTCCTTGCCTCTGTCCGCCGCTGTGGAATAGTCAAGGGCGTTGCCGTTGGTGGGATAGGGCACCCAAGATGGCGGATCGCCAGAACATGGCTCCTACCGATCCTCGTTAAGGGAGTCTGACTGCCAAAGCGGCCAGGGACTCCCCACCTCTTACTGCAGCCACGGAGAAAACAGCCTGCCTTGTAGCTTTGTTTCCCAGATGGTTGAGAGAAGAAATCCAGTGAAATTCACACTAGTCTTGCTCAGAAGCTCTTCGAGCTTAAAAAAAAGCATCTGGAAGAGCTGAGACTGAGTTGAAAACTGGGGAACGTCACCAAGGAGGTGTGTCCTCAGAATTTCAACTCAGTCAATAGAGCAATGAGACTAGAGTGACCCTTCCTGGATTCTCCCGTTGACCCAATGGAGAACAATACAGCTTTTACTCTCAACATACATATTACTACTTTTACCTCATTTATTCCCAAAAATTCAGGGATACTTTCATCCATCTCTTACTATCCCTTTCATTTGTGTAATAAAATTTGAGATACATGTTTCTACTAAACTAAACTATCCATAGATATTTAAATGAAAGGATAAAAACCCCTTTTTTTGTAATCAATAGGAATCTTGTTATCCATTGGATTAAAATTACCCCAAATTATTATATACCTAGAATATATGACATAATGCTGTAGAATTTCTACAAAATTGTAAAAAAAATATTGAAACATTGAAAAAAAACACTAAATGTCAATTGTATACAACTTATATTCTGTTTCATACTGCACATGAAATCACATTTTCATACAAAACACACCAAGGTTCCAATACTAAATTAAATATTAAATGAAACCCCTGGCATGTGTATATTTATTGTATAGAAAGTGATATGTAATCACTTAAGCAGAGAGATTTCAAGATTAATAAGAGCTAATGGAAATTCAATTTTCCCATTACCAGAAACTTGATCTGCGCTAGTCAACGTTTTTTTGCATCTAGTGATGTCAAAACAATGGTTTCATTTTTCTCAGGAGGCAATGATAATCTCAATTGCCATATTATTAAAGACTTGACATCCTTTCATAAAACTAAAGTATGTGGAGTGACTTATTGCAGATAATACTTTCTAAAACAAATAATTGTAAAATCTTGGCATCAGTATTTAACCAAGAAATTGAACAATAGCTCACATAATTCAAGGCTTCTCAGCAACTTTTAAAATAGTTATTATACTGTATAAACTTTAGAATATTAAGCTCTTTATAAAAGATTCCTGGTATATCTGCAACACAATGGGAGCCAAACTTAGTTCAAATGTTTTGTATTTTGTCTGAGGCAATTAACAAAGTGGTAAGAAAAAAGGGGAACTCTGATACAAAATGTAGGAAGCAAACACAAGGTCAGTCAGAAAGGACTCCAATGCCTATACACTAATGCTCAAACAGGGCAACTTTAAGTCCTAATACATGAAGGCAAGTACGACTTCATTATCGAAACTTGGTGGAGATGAAACCCATGCTTGGAAGGTACAGCTAGAGAAATTTAAATTGTTCAAAAGATAAGATCTAATAAAAGACCTGGAATTATATTTACATATAAGAAATAAGTACATCGCTATAGAAATGCAAAAAAACAAGGATGAGAAACTCCCTGAATACATATGGGTTAATATAAAAGGAAAAAGGAATGACATTGCCATAATTGTATACAGGTAGTCCTCGACTTACAATAGTTCATTTAGTGACCTTTCAAAGTTACAATGGGACTGAAAAAAGTGATTCACTTAACAGCCTCGTTACTAACTTAATAATTGCAGTGATTCTGTCAGAGTCCAGACTCTGCCATTCAGAAGGAGAAGCGGGTCTTGGCTCTGTTTGATCAAAAGGTTATAACATATCCGGATCCCAGGCGCCTGGGAGCCTCTTCATCTTAAGATAGGGTTTTATGAGGGTAATTATATGTCAGTTTGAACGGAAGAGAGAGGGTGGGAATGTAACCATCTGTCACACATTTGTGGATTGATTATACTGAATGGGGTGGGGTATTAAGGTTAAAAAGACTTGTCTTGCCTGAAGGCATTTAGACTTTGCTTTGAATCGAATGGATGTTATACAGATGCAAATAAAGGAAATCCTTTTGAAAACCTTTGCTTGGCTCAGAAGTTCATACCTTAATTGTGGCTGGAAAGACATACCTTACAGAAAGCAAAGTCTGCAAAATCGGTCAACCCAGAGAGTAACTTCGCTCTACTGAGGGGACCGGGCAATCATGGCTGAACAAAACCGGGAACAGGAAGAAATTGAATGCTGGGGGGGAGACACCAATCACCCCCCGGGCGGAAGCCTGTTCTGCACTCCCCAGCAAAGAGGCTGAGGGAAGTTTCGAGACCTCTGAGAAGCCTCGCTGGTCTATCGGCATTGGAAAAAAAGACAGCTGGGATGGCAGAACCAGAGGAGTCACCCTTAATCGGAGGGATCGGAAGCCACGTTGGGAATTGGAGCTAGAAGCTGCCATGGACCAGGAGGAGCCCACCGAAGCACCTCTAAGGGAGGGGCAGTTGAAGAGATACCTGTCCCAGCTGGTGATGGAAACACTGGAAAATCTCAACATCCGAGGGACCCCAGAACGACGAATAACGAGTGCTGGGAGCATAGCAACTGCTGAGGAGACTGGGGGGGGGGCAACAACCTCTGGGAAGCCGGCATGCAGATGGAGGACGTGGCAGGGGACCCAACAAACCCCCCCAGGGCAGCGCACGCAGTGGCACCCCTTCCTAACCAACTCCAAACTCCACAACTAGAAAGGAAAACTCCCCCCCTGGGAGTGAAATTTGATGGGGACCCGCAACAATTGGGATTTTTCGTAGCACATGTGCTCACCTATATGCAAGAATATGGACGTGAGTTCCAAACCCAGGGATCCCGGGTGCGAGCAGTTACCTTAGCCCTGGAAGGAGCCGCAGCCAGATGGATGGTGACCCTACATAACGACGACGCACCCGAACTGCGCAACTTCAACCAATTCATGACGGCCCTACGACGATGGTTCGAGGACCCGCTGGCTGACCGCAAAGCACGCGATCGTATTAAGGTGGTGAAACAGGGACGACCAGTGGCGGAATACACTGAAGAATTCCGGGACCTCGCATGTCGGCTAAACTGGCCAGAAGACATCCTGGTAAGCTGTTTTAAGGATGGACTGAGTGACGATCTGTATAATGCCTGCGTGGCTAGGGGTGCACCGAATCATCTGCATGAGTGGTACCTCACCGCTGAAGAAGCGGAGATTGATATGGCTAGGAATCAGTACCGTACGGGGAGAGCATGGAAGAAATCCCCACCCCAATGGAGGAAAGAACCCTTCAGAAGGCAACAGGGCTTTTCCCCTAAACCTCCAATCTGTTACAAGTGCGGGAAGGAGGGACACCGAGCACCCGAATGCTGGCCCCAAACACCCACCCGGAAACCCGAACGCCAAACGGGGGAGAGACCAGCGAGACCCATCCAGCGAGGGAGGGAAACAGCCCTGAGGAGCAGCGAGATGGTGGGACAACCACCCCCTCCTCCCGCTGGAGACAACATCCCGGCATTTCGAAGAGAAGATCCAGCACCGTTCGAGAGCGATCCGGAGGATGAACCACTGGTAAGCAAACCAATTGAACCACTCACCCTCCCTCTCAGACTATTTATCCCTAACCAAGAGGAGGGAAAAAATCTCTCCGCATTAGTAGACTCAGGGTGCACCCGTTGCTTAATCAGCCCAACCCTAATCAGGGAGCTGGGAATCACAGTGAGAAAACTGAGAAATCCCATCGCGTTTTGCCAGTTGGATGGGTCAATAGCAGGGGGAGAGCCGGCTGCTTTTGCCACGGAACCCCTGAATATAGGCATTGAGAACCACGAAGAGAAACTTACGTTTATAGTAGCACCTGGCATGGAATGGCCACTAGTCTTGGGACTCGCATGGCTAAAAAAGTGGAATCCAAGAATAAATTGGGAGCAAGGCACCATAAAATTCCAAATGCACGTGACTATTGCGGAGGACCCACAGATAGAAACTGAAGGGGCTGAACGCAGGGAAACAGCCATGCCTAGTCATAGCGTGGCAACAGACGGCATACCCAAGGAATACAAAGACCTGGCAGAAGTCTTTAGCGAGGCAGCGTCGGATGAACTTCCCCCGCATCGCGCATCCGACTGTGCAATAGAAATCTTACCTGGGGCTAAACTACCTAAACCAAAAATGTATAGCATGTCACCGGGGGAGTTAGAAGAGCTGAGTGCTTTCATTGAGAAAAACCTAGCAAGGGATTTCATTGAACCAGCCAGACCAAAGATAGCAGCCCCAGTGTTATTTAGAGAGAAGAAAGATGGCACAAAACGCTTATGTGTCGACTTCAGAAACCTAAACTCGATAAGTGTTGAAAACATGTATCCCCTCCCCGTGATGAAAGATATGCTGGCCCACCTCACAAAAGGGAAAAATTTTTTTTGGGTTCCGGTCTTCGTTGGCACTCCCTTTCTGGAGTGTCGATCCTCGGCACCGTTTAAGCTGCCAGAAAGCTTAAAAATAGCTGACTGGCGGCAGAAAAGCCTCTTCCCGGGCAAAGGGAAGGGCAAAGAGCGTGCAGGCACAGGTAGAGCCCTCCCAACCCCCCCAGGGAAAGATCTAGGGGGGGCGTAAGGAGGACTCCCTGGTAACCAGTTGCTGCTCCGGACCTTGGATATCTCTGCTTTTGCAGAGCGAGGAGGCTGTTACCAAATACTGCTGTAAACAACAGATTCTGATTGAAGATTATCATCAGCAGCGGAGAAAACCAGGAGGTAAAATCAAATTACAGTAACCTATAATTAACTCTTAATGACTCTCATTTGAACTACAAAGAAACAAGTTGGCTTTTTAAAATGGCGTTGGAAGCTTGAAAGGGGGAGGAAGTGATGAGAACAAAGAGAAAAGTTTTATCTTTGCTGATAGCAATGGCAAGAGAGCTGCTGGATTTGATTTAAATTTGCACTTACGTTTGAGACTTTTCTTCTTTTTGGCACCAGATTAAAATAACTGGGAATATCTGACTAAAGATTTACGTTAATCCTGATGGCTTCTAAATCTGTAAAGACGGTCTCTTCCAAAAGTGCGGAGAGCTCCCCAACCCCCACTACTACTAAGCTGCAAACGCTTGCAACACAATCTCAACCCCAGCCCCAGCCATTAACTCTTGCAATGCTGCAAGAAAGCCTTAAAACTATGCAGATTCAAATATCTACCAATTTTAACAAAAAAACTGATGAATCTAATGAGACAATTAAGGAGTTGATAAATGATCAGATACAAGTTGTGTCTAATAAAATGGAAATTTGCAACAATGAAATTAGAGCTGACATTTTGGAGGCATTTAAAGGATTGGCAAATAATGTGGAATATTTGGATGAGCAAGTTCAATTAATCAAAGATATTACTGCCTCCCTACGAGAGAGAATAGACGAAGTTGAAGAAAAAACTACAGATGAAATTACATTGATTCATTTTCGCAACATGGAGTTCGCGATCAGAATTCGTGGACTGCGGGAAGAGAAAAGTGAAGATCTAAGAGTGTTGTTGGGAGATGCCCTTGCCCAAGTGTTGGATATCAACAAGGAAGAGCTGATGGGCCAGATCGATAAGGTTTACAGGGTCAATTCTCGAGCTGCCAGAGTAAGGAACCTTCCAAGAGATATCGTGATATATTTTAATAACAGAGCACTGCGTAATGAAATTCTCCAAGCAACGTACCTAAATAAATTACAGGTGGGAGGACAGGAATTGACCACACTGAAAGAGATTCCCCCAAGAATGCTGAGGGCTAGAAGAGATTTTACCTTTTTGGTTGAGGAGCTTAAAAGACAACAATTACCATTTAGATGGGAAGTTCCAAATGGTATCTCTTTGATCTATGCTGGAGAAAGACATCGACTTAACACGGTCCAAAAAGCAAGAGATTTCTTTACATATATTTTAAAGGCTGGGACACCGAGCTCATCAGAGGGAAGGAGAAAAGAGAATGACGGAGCAAGACAACAGGAAGTCCAGCAAATAGAGGCCCCATCTGGTCAAGGTGATACTGTTATAACTCGGGACCAAAGTTTGGATCTATTTGGAGAACAACAGATAAAAGAACAAAGACAGACCAGAGCGGCAACTAAACGTATGCAGGAAATGGCACAACAACAATCTCAGCTTGCGGTTAAAGAAACTACTAAATCTGAAGCAGTGGGAGGAGCAAGACGAAAGGAACGGCAGTTCTTAGATCATCAGTCAATGTTCCAGAAGCTTCAGAAGCCCGCAGATGGGAAGTAGATTTTTAACTTGGAATGTTAATGGATTAAACTCACCACAGAAAAGAAGGAAAATATTTCATTATCTTAAACAATTTAACAACGATGTGGTCTGTCTTCAAGAAACACATATTAGAAAACAAGATCAAAAATATTTGCTAAATTCAAAATTAGGACTACAATTTGTATCATCAGCATCAGAAAAAAGAAATGGTATTGTAATATACGTTAAAAAAAACCTGACTGCCAAATTGATTGAAGCAGACGATCAAGGAAGATTTCTAGCTATAGAACTTTTAATTAAAGGAGAAAGAATATTGGTGATTGGTGTATATGCCCCGAACCAACAACAAGAGAAATTTTATGATTTTTTACATACAAAGTTAACACAATGGGACTATAATACCTGTATCCTTCTGGGAGATTGGAATGGTGTACCAGACGTTAAAAAGGACAAGAAGGGTCCAAGCCAAAATACTTTTTCAAGAGCCAAATTACCAAAGTCTTTTTTTGAAATGATGGAAGATTGGGAGTTGAGGGACATCTGGCGTGAAAGAAATATAGAAGAAAAGGACTTTACCTTTTTCTCCGATAGACATCAATCTTTTTCAAGGATTGATTTTATTTTGATCACTAATAATCTTTTTTCTAGGGTAAAGAAGACGAAGATATGTTCAAGAGTATTAACGGATCATAGTCCGGTCTGGCTGGAATTGCAAGATAACAATGGACCCAGAAGGTCATGGAGGTTAAATGATAATTTATTTAGATATGAGAATAATGTGAGGGAATGTAAAAAATTAATGAAAGAATTTTTTGTTAATAATATGCAGAAGGGCACATCTTTGGAAATGGTTTGGGATGCCAGTAAAGCTTATATGAGAGGTATTTTGATCTATCTGAATAATAAATTTAGAAGAAAAAAAGAGGAAAAGAGGAAAGAATTGGAAGAAGAGATCAAACGACAGGAAAGGGCCTTAATTTCTAATCCATTGGATAGGAAAATTAAAGAGGTAATTAACTTATTAAGGGGTCAATTCAACATGTTAATGACAGACCAAGTGGCAACCAATTTACAGTATGCAAAATTTAATATTTTTAGTAACGCAAACAAACCAGGGAGGTGGCTGGCATACATGTTAAGAAAGAAGCAAAAATCAAGAACTATTGAAAAAATTAGATATAAGGGTAAAGAAACTTATGAACAAGAATTCATTAAAAAATCATTCTTAGATTTCTACTCAGGATTATATAGTGGGGATAAAGTTAGGGAAGAAGAGATAGATAGGTACTTACAGCAACAAAATATTCATACACTTACTGAGATTCAGAGGGATACCTTAAATCAATTGATAACTTCAGAAGAGATTGCATTGGCAATTAAACAATTAAAAGTGGGCAAGGCCCCGGGGACAGATGGATTAACCGCTGTTTATTATAAAAAATTGCAGGAGGAAATGGTGGAACCACTTAAAGATTTGTTTAACTATATCCAAAAGGGAGGTATTGTACCTCCATCTTGGAAAACTGCTTTTATCTCTCTGATCCCAAAAGAGGGTCAAGATCTTACAGACCCAAAAAATTACAGGCCGATTTCACTTCTAAACTTAGATTATAAAATTTTTGCAAAAATTTTAGCAAATAGACTAATGATAGTTTTACAACAGACAATACATCATGATCAAACTGGGTTTATAACAGGTAGACAAATGAAAACTAATGTTAGACAAGTTGTTAACTTATTAGAGTATTTGGGAAAGAACAACCAGGTCCCTGTAACATTGATATTTTTGGATGCTGAGAAAGCCTTTGATAGATTGAATTGGCGATTTTTATTAAAGTTAATAGAAAAATTACAACTTGGAGATTATTTTGTACAATCTATTCAGGCAATATACCAAAAACAAACAGCGCAAATAATAATCAATGGTGGGTTAACAGATAATTTTAATATAGAAAAAGGAACAAGACAAGGATGTCCTTTATCTCCTTTGTTGTTTATCTTGAGTTTGGAAATATTACTCAGCAAAATAAGAGAACTTGACACAATAAAGGGGATTAAGATCAGACAGGAAGAATATAAGTTACGAGCTTTTGCGGATGACCTGGTTGTTACTCTGACCCAACCACTACAATCTATTAAAATTTTGATGGATACAATTAACTTATATGGACAAGTATCTGGTTTTAAGATAAATATAGCCAAAACAAAAATAATAGTTAAAAATGTGACAAGAAGTCAAAAAGAAGAAATAGAAAAGGTAACAGGTTTTGAAGTAGTTCAAAAGATCAAATATTTAGGGGTTTATATTATGTCCACAAATACAAAACTATACCAACATAATTATGAACCATTATGGTTAAAAATACAGAAAGATATGGGAAATTGGGAAAAACTGCAATTGTCACTGTTGGGAAGGATAGCTGCTGTTAAAATGAATGTTTTACCAAGGTTTCTATTCCTTTTTCAAATGATACCAATACTTAAAAAAGACGGAACCTTAAGGGAGTGGCAGAAGGGTATAAATAAATTCATTTGGGCAGGGAAGAAGCCGCGGGTAAATCAGAAGATAATGCAGGATACACGTGAAAGAGGGGGTTTAAAAATGCCAAACTTAAAATTGTATTATGAAGCAGCAGCTCTCGCAGCAATTACAGATTGGATTAACTTAACGGAAGAAAGTGTATTAAATATTGAGGGATATGGTTTGCTCTATGGGTGGCATGCCTATTTAATATATGATAAAAAGATAGACAAAGTTTTTAAGAGTCATATATTGAGAAATGCTTTATTGCGTGTCTGGAAAAAGTACCAATGTAAGCTAAATGATAAAATACCTTGGTGGACGGTACCCAGATACGCGATAGAAAATATAAACTTGGAACAAAACATAGATAAGATTACATATAAAGAACTTCTCCTTGAAGATGGAACACTATCTCAATTAAAATCATTTGAGAAATTAAAAGAGGAAGGAATAGTTAGGACCTGGTTCCAATATAGACAATTACAGGCCAGATGGAGAGATGATAGAAAAATTGGTATTGTGCAAAATGAAGAAAACTTGATTGTACAAATTAAAGATAATGGTCCAATGCATATAAAAAGATTATATAATATTTTATTGGAACTGGATTCAGAATCGGAATTGGTTAAAGATTGTATGATAAAATGGGCTCAAAACTTTGGAGAACCTATAACGATGGACATATGGGAAAAGATATGGGTTACAAATGTTAAATTTACGCAGGCTCAAAATTTGAGGGAAAATTTTTATAAAATGTTTTACAGATGGCATTTAGACCCCAAAAAATTGGCATGTATGTATCCTAACTTACAGCCTAAATGCTGGAGATGTGAATGTGATGATGCTACATATTTCCATGTATGGTGGACTTGTAAAAAAATTAAGGCTTTCTGGATAAAAATCTGGTGGATTATACAAAATATTTTAAAGAAAAAAATTAAATTTACACCACAGTTCTTTCTACTGGGAATAACAACGGATTGTACACCTATAGAGACTAAGCTGATTTTGAATTTTATAACGGCTGCCAGATTGTTGGTGGCACAATATTGGAAGAAGGAAGATATACCTACAATTGAAGAATGGACATTGAAAGTGACACATCTGGCCGAAATGGCTAAGGTTTCATCTTATCTTAAGGACCATTCTAATGAAAAATATGTGTTGGAATGGAGTAAATGGACGGAATATATTCAGAAAAAGTTTCAGATTAATATAATTTAAATAGCATTTTTTGTTTGCTGTTTGAAGAAATAATAGATTATACTTTCAAGCTTATGCATAACAAAGAGTTAAGAAAGGATAAGATATTTTTGAATTAACAATCTGTTTTAGTATTAGGTAATTTTATACTTTTTGTTTTGAATTTATACCTTGTGTTTTTCTCTGGGAAGTCTGGGAGGGGGGAGGGGGGAGGGGGGGAGGGTGAGGGAGGGGAGAAGGGTAGAGGGTGGATGGGGGGGTAGAAAAGATAAAAACTGTATGTACTTTGTACTTGTAAAACTTTTCAATTAAAAAAAAAAAAGGGAAAATTTTCTCCAAACTAGACATCAGGGAGGCATACTACCGAATCAGGATTAAGGAGGGGGATGAATGGAAAACGGCATTCAACACCCCCCTGGGATGCTACCAATTCAAAGTGCTCCCTTTTGGGCTACAAGGGGCACCTGCAGTGTTTATGCAATTAATCAACGATGTGTTACGTGAACACTTATACAAAGGGGTTCTTGTTTATTTAGATGATATTCTATTATACTCAGAGACCGAGGCTGAACATGTTAAATTGGTGAGGGCAGTGTTGAGCAAACTCCGCGAGGCAAAACTTTATGCCAAACTCTCAAAATGTGAATTCCACCGAGAAAAAATTGATTACTTGGGGTATCGTATTTCACACCAGGGCATAGAAATGGATCCTCAAAAAGTACAGGCAGTACTCGATTGGGAAACGCCTCGCACACGCAAACAGCTGCAAAGTTTCCTGGGGTTTGCAAATTTCTACCACCAATTTATCCCCGCGTTTGCTCAAATTGCCTTGCCCATCACAAAACTGCTAAGAACAAAGAGGGAGGGAGATCCTAAACCGAGACAGCCCGTGAATTGGACAATGGAATGCCAGGCAGCGTTTGAAAAACTAAAACGGCTGTTCTCAACAGAACCAATTTTGAAGCACCCAGACCCAGAAAAACCCTTCATAATACAAGCTGATTCTAGCGATGTGGCAATAGGGGCAATCCTACTCCAGAGCAATGAGCAAGGACAGCTACAGCCATGTGCATATACATCCAGGAAACTAAGTGAAACTGAACAAAGGTGGGCGATCTGGGAAAAAGAAGCTTATGCAGTGCGATGGGCACTTTTAACTTGGAGACAATTCTTAGAAGGGAGTAAGATCCCTTTTGAAGTCTGGACTGACCACAAAAACTTAGAAGCCTTAAAGACACCAAGGAAACTATCTCCTAAACAGGTTCGTTGGGCGCAATACTTCAAACGGTTCGAGTTTACTCTTAAATTTATCCCTGGGGGGGAAAACTTTCTGGCAGATGCACTGTCCAGAAAGCCACAATATAATTGTGTGAAATCAGAGGTATTTAAACCTATAGTACAAACAAATCAATTGGCAGCCAAAGTAATCACCAGGTCCGAAGGAGGAAAAGACGCATTGAGGGACGCAGACGTCACTCACGCGTTTAAACAAGCATTAGTCAACGATGAATGGGTTTTGAACCACAAATCCAGTTGCGTGATGAAAGATGAATTAGCTTGGGTAGGTGACAAACTATGTACCCGCTAGCCAAAGATTACGTTTAATGGAAAGGTGCCACGACTCTAGATTAGCTGGACATTTTGGTTTTGTAAAAACTTTACACTTAATAAAGAGACAATTTTGGTGGCCTTCGTTGAAAAAGGACATAGAAAGCTATGTAGCAAGTTGCCCCATTTGTGCTGCAGGAAAAAGACGACAGGGGAAAACTCCAGGACTTCTACAGAAAGTAGCTGAGCCGTCAGCCCCATGGGAAGAAATTGCTATGGATTTTATTGTAGAACTACCAGAAAGTGGGGGAAACACGGTCATTTGGGTTGTGACAGACTTGTTTTCAAAACAAGCACATTTTATTCCTTGCCAAAAGATCCCAACAGCCAAAGGCTTGGCTAGACTGTTTCTAATACACATTTATCATCTTCATGGAGCTCCTAAAAGAATAATCTCAGATAGGGGAGTCCAATTTACCTCCAATTTTTGGAAGGTATTTTTGGGCCTACTTGGTACCGCCCAAGGATTAAGCTCCTCCCATCATCCTCAGTCAAATGGAAATTGCGAAAATCTGAACGGCGTTCTTGAACAGTATCTAAGATGTTTTATTAATTTTCAACAGGACAATTGGACTGAACTTTTACCATTTGCAGAGGTTGCATTTAATAACTCTGTACATTCAAGTACAGGTTTACACCTTTTAGAGTAGCCACGGGGCAAGACTTCAGCCCAATACCGGAACTACCCACAGAAAAACCCACTATCCCCTCACTTAAGGAGTGGATAGAAAATTTGCAAAACACATGGCCAGTAGTCAGGTTGGCTTTACAGGAGGCTAGAGAGGCTTTCAAAATTCAAGCTGACAAGAAAAGAGTAGAGCCTAAACCTTTCCATGTTGGGGATAGAGTATATTTATCTACAAAATTCTTGAGATCTTTACAACCATCAAAAAAATTAGGGCCTAACTTTATTGGGCCTTTCACTATTAGCAGGATCATTAACCCAGTAGTGGTTGAATTGGCTCTTCCAAAAACACTTAGACAAGTCCACCCAGTATTTCACATTAGTTTACTCAAGAGAGAGGTAACCTCGTCACTTAGACCGGTGACAGCTGCACCACCTGCCCCAATCATGATAGAGGGGGAACAACATTTTGAAATCAAGGAAATTCTTGACTCTAGAATCCACAGAGGGAAGACCCAGTATCTGGTAGCCTGGAAACATTTGCCTTCGTCACAGAACGAGTGGGTCGCTAAACAACATGTGAAAGCCCCCACCTTATTGAGAAGATTCCACTCCAAATACCCTAGCAAACCTTGCTAACATATCATAATTGATTCTGCTTATGTCTTACAGGTGGACCTTTTTTTTTCTTGAGAGGCAGGATGTCAGAGTCCAGACTCTGCCATTCAGAAGGAGAAGGGGGTCTTGGCTCTGTTTGATCAAAAGGTTATAACATATCCGGATCCCAGGCGCCTGGGAGCCTCTTCATCTTAAGATAGGGTTTTATGAGGGTAATTATATGTCAGTTTGAACGGAAGAGAGAGGGTGGGAATGTAACCATCTGTCACACATTTGTGGATTGATTATACTGAATGGGGTGGGGTATTAAGGTTAAAAAGACTTGTCTTACCTGAAGGCATTTAGACTTTGCTTTGAATCGAATGGATGTTATACAGATGCAAATAAAGGAAATCCTTTTGAAAACCTTTGCTTGGCTCAGAAGTTCGTACCTTAATTGTGGCTGGAAAGACATACCTTACAGATTCACTTAGCAACTGTGGTAAGAAAGGTCATAAAATGGGGTAAAACTCACTTAATAAATGTCTTGCTTAACAACAGAAATTTTGGCCTCAATTACGGTTGTAAGTCTAGGACTACCTGTACTACAAACCAACCAACCAACCAGTGGAAACAGACAAACATTTTGCTAATCAACTAGCTCAGTTGTGCAGAAAACACACTACAGCCGCCCAGAGTCCCCAGGGAGTTGGGCGGCATAAATCTGTATGTATGTATGTATGTATGTATGTATGTATGTATGTATGTATGTATGTATGTATGTATGTATGTATAAATAAATAAATAATAAATAAATAAACAAACAAATAAATAAATAAAGTAGTAATGGGGTATAACTACCCTGACATCAACTGTGAGACAAACTGCATCAAGTGGGAGATCAAACAGGTTCCTGATGAACCCAGCAGACAACTATATCATCCAAAAGGTAAAGGAGGGAATTAGAGGTTCAGCTATCCTGGACAATTTTTACTACTAGGGATGAAATGATAGGATTGAAGTTTTCGGAACTTTGGGAGAGCGACATAATGGAATTCAACATAATGCAGACACAAGCAACAGAACAAAATTAAACTACTGTCTTAGACTTCAAGAGCTGGTTTCAACAAACTTAGAAAGAGCTTGGAATGAAAATCTTAAAGGGGAAAAAATTCAGGAAGTTTGGGAAACTATGAAAAATGATATTATAAATGCCCACTCTAACAAAATACTACAGAATAAGAAAAGTAAGAGATCATAGTTGTATAAGGATCTCTCTAATAAATTGAAAGACAAAAAGGATAAGTATAGAAAATGAAAAGATGGATACACAACTAAAGCAGAATACTAATAAATAGCCCATATCTGCAAAGGTAAAGTCAGGAAAGTTAAGGCTCAGTGTTGTAGCCATGAAGAAAACGACGCACAGGCAGGATGAAGGTTCATGGGAAGGCACTCCCAATAGCTCGGGGGAGCTCCCTTTTATTGCAATACACAGACCTCGTGGCAGAAACCGATTCATTGATCAAAGTTCACTTTGTTACAGATTGGCTAACAAAGCTCATGGACAGCTCATGGACAATTGATGGCTTCCTGCTACAAACAGTGTGATCTTGCCTACGTGCCAGATCTCATGTCCAGACTTCCTAAGGAAGGGCCACTGTGCTGACGTTGCATTCCTCAACAGTGGTTTGCCAGCTATTGAGAAATCAACAATCCCCACATATCCTCCTTTTTATTTTATTCTTTATTTTTTAATAATTTGTATGCATACATAACTTCAGATCTGGAGGGCCGGATTTTTGGACGAAACATCATCAACAAACCAGGCAAACATTGCACGCAGCAGCAACAGCAAATTAAGGCAATGATAACTAAAATAACAATGGGCACTATTTGTCGCACCCATCCAAAATCTGGAAGCCAAGACCATAACCACTCCCACGGGGATTGTGGAATAGTGGAACCAATTGGATTATCTGCAATCATGTTTTCCATGTGCTCAATTGTGGCTGAAATATTTGCTTTATGATCAGTAATATATATACAACAATGTGAATGGATTAAAGCACAGACACCACCCTTGGCTGCTAAAATAACATCTAAAGCATAACGGTTTTGTAAAACTACCTCTCGAATTTGTGACATTTCTTCATTAATCAACTTTAGGGATTTGATAGTAGCATTAAATAAAGCAGTAGTCCAATTTGATAAGATATGCAAATCTCTATCATTCATCATTACTCCTAAAGGAGGAATAACACCCCTTGCTAACATGGTTTCAGTGTAATGATTAATGGGGTTTTGAACATCCATAGTTCTATGATTCCGTAACCGTCCTTTAGGCTGATGATCAGATATAACTACAGAGGGAGCAATATATCCCAAGGTACAGACCAGACCACCATGCAGGGATACGCTGATACGCCCGCCTACCACATAACATCCAAATATTACTTAATGTGTTAGCTGTTTGATTTTCACCCCCTGCTAATTGTTTGACCATTGATCTTACCAAATTACATAAAGGGAGACCTCAGATGGCCGTACTTGTCAGATACCCTCCCCTTACCACCACTGGACACCCAGTTAATTGGTATGTACAGCCATAGGAGGTAAAATTATGAAGATGTTCCATTATAGTAGCATTCAGAAAGGTATTATGTCTCTCAATAGTGGTGTTAAGAACGAATGTTGTGTTACAATAGGGATACTTTCCAACATCAACAGATGCCTTCCGAGTATGATTGATGAATTCCCAACAATATGCCGCTACTTCTTGAAGCCTGCTACCAATGGCTAAAATAGCATAATTAACATTTTCTTTTTGTGGTGTTCCGGGGATCCAAGGATGTTGTTTCCATCCGGTTTCATTAAAAGGAATAACATGCATTAAAAGTCCTCCTTTGGCATGTGGGGGAACGTGCATGCAGATCCAACAATCTGTCCTGTTTACTAATTGAGAGATATTTTGCACATCCCATATATAGGAATTTTGCTCCCAAAGTCCTTGCTCTGGAATTCCATCTTGCAAAGTCACTGTAGCCATGCCAGGAGGAAAGATACACATAAAAAGAATACACATAATAATAGTTATAGAATTAGCATTCAAACAAGTGAATGCCGCTACCAAAAAGTTCTCTGGTGTCTGAGGCGTGTCTTTTTCCTGTAACAATTTTGTAGATTGAGCAGAGAGGGCCTTAATCTGCCCCCAGGTCACTTGATGTTTCTGACGAGGTGCTCGGTCCCGATCCTGTTGAGGGTTCTGCAGGTTGAGTGAGAAGTTCAGGATCGGGTTTTTCAGTCCTTGGTGCCACGCCATCCTTCCACAGCTTCACACACTGAGCAGGGATCCACACCGGACCTGTAGGAGCAAGCACAGCAGCATATCCCCGTCCCCACGTCAATAAGGGAACAGGTCCATGCCATTCAGGATTAGGCAATAATCTATACATTACCTGTGGCTGGGGATGACTCATTCTACTTCCAAAATGATTATCTACTGGAGTTGATAAATTTGTGATATTAAGATGATTCACAGTAAACAGAACTTTATTCAACCATTCCTGTTTACCAGGGAGACCTATGGGAATCCCTCCTGTTTGTTTATGTTTAGCCAAAGCAGATTTTAATGTAAAATTTGCACGCTCCACTATGGCCTGTCCTGTAGAGTTATGAGGAATGCCAAAAAGATGTTTAATTTGCCATTTGTCACAAAATTCAGCAAAGGAGCGGCTACAATATGCAGGGCCATTGTCTGCTTTTAACGTAGAAGGTAGGCCCATAACAGCAAATGTTCGAATACAATGATTAACAACATGTTTGGTGGCTTCTCCTTTCTGAGGAGTAGCCCAAATAAAATGAGAAAAAGTATCAATGGTTACATGAAGATATTTCCAAGGGGCAAAAGAGGGGTATTGGGTTACATCCATCTGCCAAAGTTTGTTTGCTTTAAGATTTCTCGGGTTCACCCCAATGGAGGGAGATGGGGTGATTTGAGAACATTGAGGGCATTGCTGTATGATTGCTCTAGCATGATCTAGAGCAGTGGTTCCCAACCTTTTTGTGATCGAGTACCACTTGGAGGTCCCGTACAGTCGCCGCGTACCACCTGGTTCCAGAGAAACTAAATTCAATCAGATATCACTTTATTTCCATAATTGTACCGTTCCTTTTTTGGCCCCGCGCATCCAGCAACAGGATTCTCGGGCCACTGGGACCAGGTGGGTGGCGTGTGGCAACAGTTGCAAATCGTTGCCAGATTATCTTGTGTTAGGCAGTAAACATTTTTGTGAAGTAAAAAATAACTAACTAAAAATCGTTCATGACCCCGAAAGTGTTCGCGTACCACCTGGAAGGCCCTCGCGTACCACTAGTGGTACACGTACCACAGGTTGGGAACCACTGATCTAGAGGAATGTGAAATTATTTCGCAAGAGCCTTGGCATTTTGATGAAACATAGAATGACTTTCCCATGGAGTAACAGACAGAACATGCTGCTTTGTTGGGCATCTGCAACAGCATTTCCTTCTGACAGCATGCCTGGGAAAGACTGATGACTTCTAATATGTGTGATGTAAATTTAATTCTTTCTAAGTTGCAAAAGTTGTTGTAATGTCAAAAAGAGGGACCGAAGATTATCATCCAAAGATGGTGTAACATATGCACCAGGGAGGGAGGTGACAATTTGACAGACATACTGGCTATCTGAAATAATATTGAGGTCTCGATTTGGAAAGATTTGCAAAGCCAAAATTACGGCTGCAACCTCTGCACCCTGAGTGGACTTTTGCGGAGGTGTAATTTTCATAACCCAGTGTCCATGTTCAAGCCAGGCAGTTGTGCCCCACTTTGGCCCCCCATCAGTGAAGACTGTGAGGGCATTCACTAAAGGTTGTAATGAAATACCATTTTGAACTATGATTTCCACTTGATTAAAGGCGAGCAGGCACAAAAGGGGGAAAACCTCCAACCTAACAAAAATAGCACCATAAAAGACAGATTAGGAATACAAGTCAAAAAGGCAAGAAAATGATATGACAACACCTCCAGTATCCACTGTACACAAGTTTAAATCACCAGGACCAGATGTCTTACATACCAGGATTCTGAAGAAGCTGGCAGATGTGATTTCAGAACTACTAAACCATATCTTTCAAAAAATCCTGGAGCCCCAGATAATTACCAGAGGACTGGAAACAGCTGAAGTAGTTCCAATCTTCAAAAAAGGGGGGGAAATGGAACCAGGAAAGTACAGACCAATCAGCCTTGGAAGAACCTGGATAAGATAATCAAGTAACAGATTTGCAAATACCTAGAAACAAGCAAAGCTATTACAAGAAGCCAACATGGGCTGGTCAAAAACAGATTATGCCAGACAAACCTTATTGCATTCTTCAACAAAATGAGTAAAGCAAGACAAAGTGAAATGCTGTGGACGTAGTATACTTGGACTTCATTCAGTAAGGCATTTGACAAAGTAGACCACAACCTTCTTTTAAGATAGAAAAATGTGAATTAGACAGCATCACCATCCAATGGATTTGTAATTGACTGACTGGCTGCACTTAATGTGTAATCCTCGGTGGGGTGCCCCAAGCTTCTGTCTTTAGCCCAGTATTGTTGAACATTTTTCCAAATGATTTAGATGAGGCGATAGAAGGGGAACTCATTAAATTTGCAAGTGATACCAAAATAAGATTCATGATCAGAAGGATTGCGACAGACTTGAATACTGAGCCCTATCTAACATAATGTGATTCGGTGGGAAAAAAAGTTTTACACTTAGGCAAGAAAAACCAAATGTATGGATGTAGAATAAGTGGTAATTGGCTCAACAGCAGTAACTGTGAGACAGATTCAGATTTCCTAGCAGACAACCACTTAAGTATGAACCAGCAGTGTGCTGCAGCTGCATAAATAGCCAATTCAGTCCTAGGCTACATCAAGAGAGAGATAGTATCAAGATCACATGAAGTTTTAGTACCACTTTATACTGCAGTGGTAAGACCACCCTTGGAATAGTGCATCCAGTTTTGGTCACAATACAAAAAAAGATGTTGAGACTCAGAAAGAGTGCAAAGAAAAGCAACAAAGATATTTAGGGGATTGGAGGCTAAACCATACAACAGGGCTGTCAAACTCTCGGCCCACGGGTTAGATGTGTCATGCGTTGGCTACGCCCACGCCCAGTTCAGTGAAGGGGGGGAAAGTCCCAATACATCACGTGACGCAACTCTGACAATGTCAGTTTGACACCCCTGCCGTACAATGAATGGTTGCAGGAACTGGAATATTTAGTCTAACCAAGAGACTAGGGGTGACATGATAGTGGTGTTCCATTATTTGAGGGGTTGTCATAAAAAAGAGGAAGGCTCAGTAATTAAGACGCTGGGCTTGTCAGCTGGAAAGCCAGCAGCCCAGGTTCGAGACCTCAGTGCCATGCGACGGGGTGAGTTCCCATCCTCACCCCAGCTCCTGCCAACCTAGCAGTTCGAAATCATGCAAATGCGACTACATAAATAGGTACCACTACAGTGGGAAGTTAATAGCACTCCATGACATCATGCTGGCCAAAACTATGGAAATGTCTTTCAATAGTGCTGACTCAATGGCCTTAAAATGGAGATGAGCACCGCTCTCTATAGTCGGCAACAACTAGCACAGTAAAATCTGCAGGGACTCCTTTATTGTACTACTAGCTGGATACCCGTGCTTCACTATGAAACTGTGTGATGGGGCTTGACAAATTGACACTTAAAGCTTGAAAATTAATGAGTAGTTAAAAAAGTGACTGTATCATTTCATTAGAGATGGTAAACTAAGTTTCTGTTACAGATGAAGACATTATTGTAAGTGTAACAACAATGAAATAGACGGGCTTAAGGCCTTTAATCCCAGCAGCAATCGTGGATGTTTTGTCTATGTAGTCAGGCTAATAAGTTGCATAGCATAGACTTTCAATTCGTCCCTCAGATTAATTGCTGAGGACCTCCCTGTAAACAACATTCCTGGTTTTGCTGTCTGGCTGGAGGATGACCAGGCTTGTCAGGTGAACTGACTCTGGAGCATGCCACATAGAACTGGCCATGGGAGAAACAGTCACTCATGAGAGGCACACCAGTCACTTTCAAAGTCTGTCCCTGTGCCTTATTGATGGTGATGGCATAGCAAACCTTAACAGAAAATTGAAGACGTTTGAACTCAAAGTGGTAGTCTGATGGGATCAAAGGAATTCGGGGTATGAAAATGGTTTCTCCCTTATTGACACCTGTGAAAATCATAGCTTCGATTACGTGTTTGTATAGTCTTCACCTGAAGCCTGGTGCCACTGCAGTTTCGGAGGGCTTAGATTGCGTAACAGCATGATTGGAGCGCCAACCTTGAGGTAGAGGACATGAGGTAGTAATCCTGGTGGTGTCAGGTTCCAGACGGACAGCAAAGACTCAGGACACTGATAGCTGGTTACCAATTCTTGTTTATCCAAGCCAGTACGAACTGACCATCCAATTGAAGTACAAAGGGAAATAATTGATAGAGCTACAGCTCTTTGCTCCCCACCACCATATATACTTTTGCACCAGTTCCACCCACGCTTGTGACTCCCGTCCCATGACCCGTCATTCCCATAGGCCTCCCTTCCCATTCGTCAACAATTGCCGCCCAGAAACCCGACGCCCCACCACCAGCTGACCCTGACGAGCACCCCCCCCACTACGGTGGCCGGCAAGGACATGCCGAGACAGCGTGCCGCATTGCCACTGGTCGATCTCTCCTCTCAACTGATCAGCGCTCAGAATGCTGCAGTCCAGCAATCAGGGCCCCGCCCCCAACGCATGGGGACGGCCCGACTTCTTCCATTGTTCTGAAGTGCAGGTGAGAAAGCTTTGCAGGACCGGCTTCAGCTTGCCGTTGCAAGAGCACAGCAGGTAACGTGGATGGCTGGTATGCTATCGGCCTCAGCGTCGGCAGGAGCAGCGTCGGAAAGACAGGGGGGTTTTCTTCCCCTCTTGAATGACAGCCCCAAACTGCCGGGAGGGCTGGAGCTGACATGCGGCCCCCTCTACCACGGAGACGGCATCTGCAACATAGACTATGGAGGGTAGGGGCCCCAGCTTTCCCGGGTACCGCTTATTGAACCAGGCAATCAGCCGCAGAGCATGCACATCGATGCTCCGTACCCATGAGGCTTCAGAGAGAGGATATCCTTTCCAAAGTATTAGGTATTGTAGGGCTCCCCTCCGCACCCGGGCGTTAAGAATCTCCGCAACCTCATAATGTTGGCTTGTCCCCCCAAACTGGAGACAGTGGTATAGCAGGAGGCCCCCTGATGTTGGCTGTTGTGACCGGTCAAAGCAGACTACAATGGAAGACTGGATGGGTCTTCCCCAACAGCTGGGGTAAGTTTAGTTTCACTGTCACGGGATTGATAACGCGTACAATGGGGAATGGGCCTATGAACTGGGACCCAGTTTTGTGCAGGGCATATCAAGGTTCAGGTACTTAGTAGAAAGATATACCTGCTGCCCTACATGAAAGGGAGGTTGTAACCTACGTTCCTTGTCCGCCTGTTGGTTATATCCCTTGTCCGCCTGTTGGAGCGCTTCCCGCACCACTTGACACACATTTTGTATTTGTTCGATCCATTTTTGGACTCCCATGTCCACAGGGTTTACTTGAGGACACTCGGGTATAGAGACGAACTCCCTGCCTGTAGCCACCTGGAACGGGTAAACCCCGTACTGCTGTGGGTGGTGTTGTATGCCATCTTGGCGTATGGGAGGAGGTCAGCCCAGTCATCCTGCTGATGTCTCATGTTCCACCATGGCATTTTACCATTCAGATGCCCCATTGGTAGCTGGGTGGAATGCGGAACTCAGTCCCTGTGTTGATCCAACCCTGCTTAGGAACTCCCGCCAGAAGCAGGCGGAGAACTGGACTCCCCGATCATATATCACCCTCTGCGGTATGCCATGAAGGCGATATATATGGACAATAAACAATTTGGCTAGTTTCCTAGCAGAAGGGAGACTGGGGCAGGCTATGAAATGGGCCTGTTTTGAAAATAAATCGATTACTGTCCATAATTTGCCAAGCGGTGAAAGTCTCGAATGTATTCCTTTACGGCAGGGGTAGGGAACATTGGCTCTTCTATGACTCATGGACTTCAACTCCCAGAATTTCTGAGCCAATCATGCTAGCTTAGGAATTCTGGGAGTTGAAGTCCATGAGTCATAGAAGAGCCAACGTTCCCTACCCCTGCTTTACGGCTTTGTTTTACGGCTAACAAGTCCCCCTCTGCTTGTAGGGACCTGGTATCGTCCACAAAATGCTCTTGCAGGGCAGCCAAGAAAAGGCCCAGGTCTCCTAGTTCCACAGCGTGCTCACCGTATAGGTCCAGCTACCCATTCCGCTGCCGCCTCCTCTATCGCAGCTGTCACAGCCATCACACGGTCCCATTGGGATGTATATAGGTGACCGTACCTGTCCATGATTCAACACCTGTCCAATGAACAAGGCCACCTCCTCTGAGCTGCCGTTGAACATTTCTCTAATCGCAGGTGGGTCCCAATGCCCCAGCATCTGAGGGGCCTGTCCTAGCCCCACAGCTGGGTGGACAATGGTCTAACGGGCCTCGTAACCACGAGGTCCTGCCGCAACAGGCCCCAGACCCCATGTCTCCCGGCCAGACCAAGCTGCATCGGCTGCTGGTCATTGCGCTGCTGGGCACAGGGGCCCCTGTCCCTCATACTGCCGAACAACACCGGGTAACCGGAAGGCTCTAGTAACCCCTCCCAATGGGCGTGACTCAGGCAACGGATGGAGTACTGGGTGGGTGGTGTCACTGCCTCTAAACCCAACGGCCCCAAACATCTCCTGCAAGACATCTCTTGTTTGACTACCCACAGCCGTGGAGTAGCTCCAGTTATCGTCAGAGATACATATTTCTCTCCACTGGGAGAAGTGTGCCCCCGAAGGGGTGAGTGCAAGTCCTGTGGCTGGTGAAGGCCGGGGTTCCTCATGGTCCAAAGGGCTCAGCCACCATGTCCCTGTTTCTGCGTGCCCCTGAGGCAGGCACTTAGGGGCTTCCAGGGGCTCCAGGCACACAGCCAGCCTTTCCTTTGGTCTAACATCTAAGGACACCCCTTCCCTTGGGGCCGGCCCAGCCTCCATTACAGTCGCCTCCATTGCTGCATTGGACTCCTCCAAGTCCGCCTCCTCCAGCCCCAGCACAGTACCTTCAGCCATAGTAGTTTTAAAAGTGAAGCTCTATCAAACTGTCAGGTTCCGGACGGACAGCAATGACTCAGGACACCAATAGCTAGTTACCAATCCTTGTTTATCCAAGCCAGTACAAACTGACCATCCAATTGAAGTACAAAGGGAAATAATTGAGAGCTACAGCTCTGTGCCCCCCGCCACCATATATACTTTTGCACCAGCTCCACCCACGCTTGTGACTCCCATCCCGTGACCATATGCCTCCCTTCCCTTTAGTCAACAATTGCTGCCCGGAAACCCCATGCCCCACCCCCAGCTGACCCTAACGAGCACGCCCCCAGTATGGTGGTTGGCAAGGACATGTCGAGACAGCGTGCCGCATTGCCACTGGTCGATCTCTCCTCTCAGCTGATCAGCGCTCAGAATGCTGCAGTCCAGCAGTCGGGGCCCTGCCCCCAGCGCATGGGGACAGCCCGACTTCTTCCATTGTTCCAAAGCGCAGGTGAGGAAGCTTTTCAGGATTGGCTTCAGCTCACCGTTGCTAGAGCAGACCAGGTAACATGGATGGCCGGTATGCTATCGGCCTCAGTGTCGGCGGGAGTAGTGTCGGAAAGACACAGGGGGGTTTTCTTCCCCTCTCGAATGACAGCCCCAGACCGCCAGGAGGGCTGGAGCTGACAGGTGGGTTGAGAGTGTGCAAGAACTCCACAGGGTAATGTACAGCATCACCGATCTCCATTACTGAGTCCACAGATTCATACTTCATATGCTCAGTGGACAACTTTTCCAGCAGAAAGTTGTTGATACTGTTGGCTGAGTCATTTGTTGGAGTGAGAATAGCTCTTTCCCTCAGCCATGAACCACAATCCTCTCCAGCCTGATGAATGTTGGAATATATTCTGTCAGTCAAGCTGATCAGATCTGTCACAACATTGCAAAGATTACTCGGAATAGTTATTCTTCCCTCCTCTTCCAAAAGCTTGCCATCACCAATATCAAGTAATAATTTAGAAAACTCTTCTGCCCTCAAATCACGTTGAAGGTGGACACACATGTTAACTGTCAAGGTCAGGACTTTGACTTTAGGCCATAAGATGGATGACTTAAGACAGGCCTTGACTTCATCTGCACGTGTCCCTTGTGGCACAACAAGCAAAGTCTGTCTGAAGTCACCAGCCAAAAGCATCGTGCCCCTAATGTCCTGGAGCGTCCTGTTTACAGCCTCAAGACCTCCTTTGTGAGTGCACTCATCCCACACAATAAGTTTGGCTTCTCGAAGCACCTGAGCCTAGTCACTCTACTTAGAGATGTTACAAAGTGCAGACTCAGAATGATTCAGGTTGAGAGATAACTTGAAGGCAGAGTGAGCCATCTTGCGTCCGTCGATCAAGGTAGCTGCAATTCCTGAGGAAGCAACAGCTAGGGCGATATTCCTTCTGCTTCTAATTTTGGCCAGCAAGAGATTGATCAAGAACGTTTTGCCAGTGCCACCAGGAGCGTCAAGAAAGAACAACTGCCCAGAATCAGAAGCAATACTGTGCATGCTTTTATCGTAGGCTTTCCTCTGTTCTTGATTTAATTTTGGAACATTCACAGCAACTGCTTGTGTCAGCTGATCGGTATTATAAGACAGTTCACTCAGGTATTGACGGTTGCTGACAGTGGCTCCTTGGTGGAAATCCGAACCGTAGGAGTGTTTTACCCGACATGGATATGACAATATCCTCAAGAGGGATAAGGCTTGGTTGTAAACAATTTGGAGGACCAGTTGGGCATCTTCACACTCTCTCTCCATTAGCCTTCTAACATCTTCTGCAAGACTGTCTCTTTATTTCTCCCACAATTTTAGGGGGACTGCAACTTGGCAGAAAACCAACATGTTGGCAAACAGCTGACGGAGTTTGTTAGGAAAGTCAGAGATGGAGGCTTCTTCCAGAGTGCGGTCCCAGTGAGCATTGTCCTCCAGCAAGCCAAGTGCACTGCACGCTGCTTGAAATGTTGAAGTACCCCGCCACAGTTTTTAGGGCAGTAAATGACATTGGGCCACGGATCTCGTGTAACAGGAGGCATAGGTAGTAACACTCAGCATTACTGGGATGGACGGTGTACACTCTACCCAAAACCTGATCTTTCTTCACCCCTGGATGACCTGCTACAGGCTTCCCTTGTTTCCTCCTGCAGAACTGGTTGCCTTGTATGTAGTATGTTGGAACTTCGCAATATAAAAGGGTCCTTGCGAAAGCATCGGCTTTGCAGAGGTCAAAAAAGGCCAGAAGTGTTGTTTTTGGAGGGTTATTCATCCTCTCAACAACATTGTCCTCAGTAAAATAAACTCTCTGGCTGTTTTTGAGATGTACGGCAAGGTGCATAACAGGAGGAAACCTTTCGTGAATAGGGAAGCAGAGAATGCGCCAGGCTGCCTCAGAGATGCTGATGTATTGTCCTGCCTCATCCCTCGTCACCTCATCTACATCACATCAGACCCTTTGTTAATATACTTGCAGATTATTTTATGGATTTAACTGAATTGCAGTACTCAACATTTATATGAGCCGAGAAGGTGCAAAACAGGACGGGGTTGTATGGCAACACCCAGCGATTGTCAAGATCGAGTCCAGTGATGTTGGCAGTGAAGCCACCTTCTACCAGGGACCACCTGCGATACTGAGGATAGCCGTCCCCTCCGGTTTGAGTTTCCTTCAAAAAGGGCCGGGGGTACTTCTTGCTGCAGATGCCATCCGGGTGAGTTCCTGTTGAGGGGTCCATATGGACCGTGGATCATTGTCATCTTAAAAATGTTGTGGAGGGCTAGGTCTAGGTCGGGATCTGGTACCTCAGCACTTATAATTTTGTCAATGGACTCTGGTCTTCTCTTCTAGCCAAAGAAGAATATGAACATGGGGGAGTCCACGTTTCTGCCATTCCACGGAGTACATGTGACACCTGGTATTTCCAAAGATGCAACCTTTAGTGAGGAGCTTCATTATATGTTTTGCTTTCACATGAAAAACCCTTGTTACTAATATGATGTCTCACTGATGTAGCTAAGAGAGCCACTGCACAGCTTCATCTTAGCAACCATTCTTAGACAGCAACACTCTGCTCACAATCTCTCATGTTTAGTGACCTCCCATTGAGAGCATTTCAACAGATTTTACATAAGGCTGCCATTGAAAACTACTGGAAGCTACAGTGGACACAGCAGCATGGTTTGCCTTGCTCTGTTCACCCACATAACATATATACTCCACAGTTTTCTTTTGTTGATATGTTTAGCATAATAAAGGGAAAATATACAATCACATTTTTCCATATGCAGATGTAGCAAATTGACTTGCCCCAAATTAAAAAGCTTTATACTTCCCTTTCTTCATATACCACTAGTGGAAAGGAAAGCAGCATAAAGGTTTAACTGCTGTTGTTTCCTTCTAGTCCTCTAAACCTTTGCTTAGTTTGACTAAATTTGCTCAATGTTCGTGCATATGTACAGTACAGATTTAGGCAGTATAGCCAGAATAACCAAACATCTCACAACAATATAAAAAATAAAATGATCTCACAGCAGGTGGCAGCACTATATATTGACTGGTTGTACAGCATCCTTTATAGCAAAAATTTATGCTTTATAGCAGAAGATATTCCAAATTCTGCAGAAAAATAACCAAAAGATATCCTGTCTAGAACCCCAAATCCAACAGGAAAACTGACAATTTTAATAGTGCTCAGTTTAGAATAGTGCCTCCATTGTCTATATCACTTTTTTCTCACATTACTTTGAAATTAGTTTTGTACTTACGTTACTATGTATTTTTGCTAGGAGGTATAAGGTATATGAAGCACAAATCTACTGCTGAGAGATTTTATTCTCATCCTAATCTATTTTACAATTCCTGCATTAAAAACGGAAAATGAGAAAACCCCAAAACATCACTCTGATCTTAGAGAAAATATGAGATGACCAGGCTCACACATCATGATAAGCTGTGGGACTCCAGCTATTGCCAAAGCATGCAACTCCCAGGGCAATGGGATTATATTATGATCAAGGATGCCAGGAATGATACAATTCAGGAACAGCTGGAACATTACAGATTGCCTATCTCTGACTTAGTATGATCTATGAATCTAGACACAGACATGAGCGATACAACTCTCATCCACAAGATGGCAGCAACCTTATGATACTGTACCATTACATTTATTTTTAAGTCTGCTATCAATATAATAGCTATCTGGCAGAAAGCTATAGGGAGATTTAAACACAAATATTCCCTTACTAAAAAGCTACTCTTACCTGTTCTGTGCCAGTTTTGAACCTTTCTGATCATTCCAAACTGCTTGTATTGTAAAAACCATTCATGCTCCAACCATTGCCATCTCAAAACCTAGCCGTCTTAGAAAACAATATCTGTTCAGAGGATTTTTCTACTTCTTTCCATCTTCCTATATTTTTTCACCAATTTTTACAAGCTTTCCAGTCCCTGAAAGCAGCAAAATGAAAGCAAGAACCTTACTGCTTTACCTGTCTCTAGTGTGTGCTGAAGTCTTATAATCTTTTCCCAACAGAACAATCCAAATCCACTGACTTTTGCATGTCTTTTTGCGGAAAAGCAAAACACCAATCTAGAGCTCCACTCTAATGAATAAACGTTTTCAACAGAATAAAGTGTAGAAGATTGGGTCCTTTGTCACTCTATTCTAGTATGTTTCAAGAAACAAATTCAGGGCAGATTTAGCAGTCATAGTATATCAATTAAGTAGTTTATTAGTGCATCAAACTACAAGGTTGGGTTGACATGATGCAGCTAGTTACATAAACCAAGTTCTTCATATCTTACACATCTCTGAATGTTTAACAATAGGGATTCAAAATCTCTGCTTTCAACTATTCAGTCCAAACACAAGGAACTTATTGTGCTCTTCTAGCCGTGAGCATCTCCCGGATATTATCTTCAGCTTCTTTTACACTCCGTTCCAAATATGATTTCCTTTGCTGAAAGACAAAATAATAACAACAACAATTACAATAGCAATAACAATAATAATGCAGTAGCGATAATAGTAACAACAAGAGAGTATAAGATAGGGAGAGATATGCAAACAGGCATTGGAATTAGCAAGAAAACAGACCATCCCATAAAACAGAAAACATTTTAAGATCCATTTAGCAAAATCTTTCTAAGCACTGCGCTCTGAACTGTGCTCTGAACTTTCCACACTAGTAAATGAGAATTGTCAAAATCATATTTAATAAAATGTTGTTCCATGCATTTGAGAAGTAAAGTCACATTAATGACTAAACCATTCTTCAGACACAGAAGTATTTAATATATATATATCATCAATATATAAAGAAAAATGTATACAGTATTTTACAATGACCCAAAATATTCAAGAAATGTTATATTTTATAACTTTATTAAATTTATAAAGAAATATAAAAACAGAAATAATTTAAAAAGAGAGAAAAAGAAAAATCTCTCACTCTCATCTTAAGAAATGAAAGATATAAAGATTTCAGCCTATCCTGAGGAGTAGGTGACTCTTGCAAATTGTTTTGAAGCCCGGTTAATTCCTAGTACGGAGCATTAACATTCTCCTCCTTTTTCTATAGAAAACATTACAATGGCACTGAAAAATGGGAGTTATGACCATTTTTCATAATTATGACCTTTGCAGCATCCCCGTGATCATGTGATCAAAATTCAGATGCTTGACAACTGGTTCATATTTGTGGGCTTTGCGGTGTTCCAGGATCATGTGATCACTTCTGGCGACCTTCTGACAAGCAAAGTCAATGGGGAAGCCAGATTCACTTGACAACCAGGTTACTAACTTATCAACTGCATTGATTCACTTAACAGCTGAGGCAAGAAAAGTCGTAAAATCATGCAAAATTCACTTAACAAATGTCTCACTTAACAACCGAAATTTTGGGCTCAATTGTGGTCGTAAGTCGAGGACTACCTGTATTAGACTATATTAGACGTATCATCATCAGGCAGGTAACATTTTCTAATTTTAGTTTCAATAATTCCATCTCAGTACACATAACTAAGCATGAAAAGACATTAGAAATCTTCAATCAAAAATAAATCTTATGGTGATTTTGAATTAATTATTCAATATGACCATTATAATTCACGAGAACAAAGAAATAGAATTTGTTATTCAAAGGTACTACAAAATATTATGCTGATACGGTACATTATTCTTGTCAGAGGATCACAGATATTATTCTTCATGAAATAAGCTTATTGGGAGAACATAATGTCAACTAGAAACTGAATACAGATGGCCACAGTGTATGATGACTTTATGCAAGATAATAGGCCAAAAATAAGACAAGCTTAATGAATATAAATCATTGAACACATTCAAGAAGCACAGACACTCATTCTTCAGTAAGATTGCACTAAATGTTGTTTAGGAAATTAAA
Organism: Diadophis punctatus similis; assembly: GCA_023053685.1. Lineage (NCBI taxonomy): Eukaryota > Metazoa > Chordata > Lepidosauria > Squamata > Dipsadidae > Diadophis > Diadophis punctatus. The sequence goes on along the minus strand of JALIGW010000003.1, from coordinate 109,196,177 downwards.
AGATTGACAATATATTATATTGTGTTACCACCACCACTTCCTCTTCCTCCTCCTTTTCCCCATATCAATTTTCCCAACTTCCAGTGGGATATTCAACACACTGTATATAGCACATAGCCAAAAATGCTGTTTTCCTGATTTTGGTTTACTTGTTTATTTATTTTAAAAATCCTCATAATTTAGTGCTAATGTAAAGTCTACAACAAAACTGGCTAAAAGAAGAGTCCAGGGCAGATATGGCATACATGACTAGTTTTGTGGCTCACAACTTCAATCAGATATCATGCTACTTTCAGTATATTTCTACAAGACCATCAAATTTCAATACACAGTAAAATCTATAAATAATTGCATTTAGACAGGAAAGAATTCAGGTAAGTAACTCTGCAGGAATTCCACACACCCAGGAAGTATTGATGAGTCAGACTTCAGAATGTCAGATTTCTGAAAACTGATTTCTTTTTTAGTAGGAGTCTTACAGGTAGTCCTTGAATTACAATCATTCATTCAGCAACTGTTCAATCATTCATACCACTGAATGAAGGGATGTTACAAATGTTGCAATGCCTGCAATGTCACATTGGCAATTAGCTTGCACTTACATGCTCTCTTCCCTCAGCTTGCCTGTAATTGCAATACAATGCACCCAGCATTCTCTTTCCACAGCCTCTCTGTTCTCATACACACATATGTACCCCATACCCTCTTTCCATGGTCTCCGTGATCACACACAAAGACAGACACACATACACACACAGATCCTGCACTGTTTCCGCAGCCTCCCTGCACTTGCACACTCACAAGCTTCCCATGGTCCCTCACCCACAGGGAGACAACCCTCCCTAAACCTCTTTTCCTTGGCCTCCCTGCATTTGCACACCATAGTCCCCCTACAATCACATGCACCCTGCACCCAAATTCCCCAGCCTTTCTAAGCTTGCACCACTGAGCACCCTCTCCCTCTCATATATGGCCTATGTTGGCCCTCCCCCAACCCTCTGCATCACCCCTACACTTCTTACCTTGGAGCCTCTCTGCTTCTTTCTTAAAGACCCACACATCTGGGATTAGACACTCAGGACTGCCTGGATTGCCACTACTACCTGATGTGCTCACATGACATCACATTTCACCACATCACTTAGCGACACCAATCCCAGTCCCAGTTTTAATGTAAGGACTACCTATATACGTGTTTATTATGCCAAATATTAAACTAGACTGGTGGATCTTCGATTCCTGTTTAAGTATAAAATAAGCCTTGTCACTGGGAATTTTGCCATTATATAGCCTTTGTATTGATTTACATTATTCAAATTTATATGGCCACCCACCTCACAAAAAGCAACTCTGGGCAGCATACAACAATGGAATAAAACAATATATAAAATCATTATAAACATATAAAAACATTAAAAATTCAAAAATTCAAATAATTAAATATACAAACCACATGGAATAAATATATCAACTACAGAAGAGTCATCTAAGAATCTGATTCCTTGGGATCTTCAGGCCATGTGACATAATCAGGTCTTGAGGAACTGCCGGAACATTAACAGATATGGAGCTAACCTGACTTGGTATCTGCAACATGCCTTCTTTTCCAGATCTAATGGGAGGGGCTGATGTAATTGGGGAGATGGGGTCCCTCAGAAGAACCCAGTCCCATGCCATTAAGGGCTTTAAATATTTAAAAAAGCACCTTAAATTGGACCTGGAAGCAGGCTGGCAGCCAATGGAGCTCATGCACCAGAAATGTGATATGTGCTCTTCTGGAAATTGCCCATTCTGCTACATTCAGTACCAGCTGAAGATTCCAGATACTCTTCAACGGCAGCTGCATGTAGAGCTCATTACAGGGAGTCCAATCTGCAGATGACTGGGACATGAGTGAATGAGCAGATCCTCCCGATCTAGAAATGGGCACAACTGGAGCACTAGATGAAGCGGTGCAAAGCCATAACTGCCACCTGTTCTTTGAACCAAAATTCTGAATCTAGAAGGAACCCCAGATTGAGCAACAGGTCTGTTTGGTAGAGGAACCTCTAGGAGGGCCGACACAACCTTGTAAGTTTGGAAGTACAAACTTCCCAACTGTCACTTTTAACTGCTTTTTCATTAGGTCCACCAGAATGTAATTGTGTAAAGAAGTGTCAGAGCTGCCATGCTTCACTCACACCTATGTTTCACTAGATGCCAGTGTATCATAAGCCATGGGGAGAGGGAGCAGGGGGTGACAAGGGGGAAACCAAAAGTAATCTTAGTGCCATCTGAGACATCCCAAGGCTGCAGACCTGGGAATGGAATGTAACACCTCTGCATCTGGCCAAGCTTCACAGGGACAATTATCAAAACATTTTCTTCAAATATGACTGGACAATGTGAGATAAGGGGGGGTGGGTGGACCAGAGAAGGGAAAGTTAACTAGGGAATCTTTGTGCGCAAACGGTTAATTCTGGCTTTGCTCACTGTAACCACTTGGCTTTTAGTAAAAGCAACCTTTTTGCTGCAGAGTCGAGACTTTTTTTCCTAAGGGACCAAGCTGGGCCAGGTCTGACAAGAAGCTTCCTATATAGCTAGATGACAGCATCTCTAAGGATGCTCTTACTGGATTAGCCTGTTACATAATCACAAACAGATTCATTTATACATGAAGTGTTGGAACCAGATGCTTGGATATGATGCACTTGCCTTGAATAAAACCCTCTGATGTAATGTCTTGTGACTTATACCTAAAAATAAATAAACAAATAAAAAGACCTGGCTTAGAATATCTAAATTTCTAAAGTTAAAATTTCTCATTTTTTACATTCCTCTGACATGCTCCAGGAAAATGATCTTGTGACTTATGACAGCATACTAGTTTATTTGAATGTCTCTCCTTGGCCTCAAGAAGGAGAAAATGACTTGTATCCCAAAATGAGATATCAGACAGGAGCCATGAGATTACTGTGGCCTCAACTAAGCTGCTATAGTTGCTGTAAGCATTAGGATTTTTAAATGCCCCATTGGTCCCAGAATAACTAAAGAATCATTTTTTAGACTTTTTAGAAACAAAGACTGTGAAATTTAATTAACATATTTAGAAAATGCATAATCTACTTCCAAATCAAAACTTAATCAAAAGATTTGTAACAATAAATCTGACATCTACACATTGTAAATTAAAACTATAGATATGTTACATAAGCTGTTTTTAATTGAATTCAAATGGCACTATCTTAAAAGGTTAATAGCACACAAAGTATGCTATTGCAAACTCAAATTTATACATGTTAATAAATAAGGAATAAATAATCAAATATGCTCAGTAACATTAAGTTTTCTTTATATGTATTTATCTCCCTTTAAAGCTACTGATACTTATATGCTCCAATTGCTTCATGTTCCTCTTCAGAGAAAGGCTGGCTGACAGGCCAAGATCTGAACATTTAACAAACATCAGATGAAAATAAACCAGGGAAGAATCCAATCACATTTCCCCATACTCCAAACTCTGTCCAAGTTGTCTGTCTTGCAAGGAATATAAATAAGCAATCTTAGACTGATATGACCAAATTATTTATTTGTCCAGTGGCTTCACTAATGTATCTCAGTCAAGGCAGTTATATCCAGTGATGGCTCTTAAGTGGATTTTCTGTCTTCTGGGGAAATTTAAAGACAGGGCAACTAGAATCAAAGTTCACTAAAAACACTGTAAATCTGCCAACTGGATGGCAATTAGCCTAGGTCCTCATTTTACTGAACTGTGCAGACTTGTCCTGAGATAATTTGTACACCAGGTCTACCATTCAGTTGTTCCTAAAAGAGTAATGCTGATATTCAGATGTGTTTTTTGCCACTGGTTTCCTTTATTTAACTGCATTATTACTTCAATCAATTTAACATTATTACATTATCATACTCCTAATTTAGATTAGACTAGAAAAAGTGCAGAGAAGAGCAACCAGGATGATTAGGGGATTGGAGACTAAAACATGAAGAATGGTTACAGGAACTGCACATGTCTAGTCTAGTGAAGGACCAGGGGAGACATGATAGCAATATTTGAGGGGCTGCAACAGAGAGGAAAGGATCAAGCGATTTTCCAAGGCACCTGAAGGCCAGACACAGAATAATGGATGGAAACTGATCAAGGAGAGATTCAACCTAGAAATAAGGAGAAATTTTCTGACAGAACAATCAACCAATGGAACAGATTGCCTTCGGAAGTTGTGGGAGCTTCATCACTGGAGGCTTTCAAGAAGAGACTGGACTGCCATTTGTCAGAAATGGTGTAGGGTCTCCTGTTTGAGCGGGGGGTTGGACTAGATGACCTATAAGGTCCCTTCAAACTCTGTTAGTCTCAACATCTTTTTTATAATGTGGTGACAAAAACTGGACGCAGTATTCTAGGTGTGGTCTTACTGAGGCTTTATAGAGTGGTATTAGTACCTCACTTGATCTTGATTGTATCCCTCTGTTAATGCAATTTAGGATTGCATTGGCTTTTTTGGCTTCCACCGCACAGTGCTGGCTCATATTTAACTGGTTGTCCACTAAAACTCCTAGATCCCTCTCACAGTTACTGCTATTAAGCCTGGTTTCACCAAGTCTATATGTGTTACTTTTGGTTTTTCTTGCCAAAGTGTAAGACTTTACTTTTCTCTACGTTGAATTTCATTTTGTTAGACAGGGCTCAGTGTTCAAGTCTGTCAAGATCCATCTGGATCTTGAGTCTTCTTCTAGGGCAGTGGTTCTCAACCTTCCTAATGCCGCGGCCCGCGCCCCCACCCCACCGCCACGACCACCCCCGTGACCCCGCCCCATCGCCACCATTTGGGTTCTTTTACCCTCTGCGCATGCACAAAGCATTCTGCGCATGCGCAAAGAGTAAAAGAACCCAATTGGCGGCGTCCGGGCGAAGTCTCCTGACCCCTGTGAAAGGATCTTTCGACTCCCAAAGGGGTCACGACCCCCAGGTTGAGAAACGTTGTTCTAGGGTGTTAGCTATTCCTACCAGTTTAGTATCATCTGCAAATTTGGTAAGTTCCCCTTCTATTCCCTCATCTAAGTTGTTTATGAAGATATTAAAGAGTACTGGGCCTAAGACAGAACCTTGTGGTACCCCACTGCTTACTTCCCTCCATGTAGACCCGTTAAGGACTAATCATTGAGTACGGTTTGTCAGCCAGTTACGAATCCATCTGGTGGTGATGCTATCTATCCCACTTTTTTCTAGCTTACCAAGAAGTAAGTTTGGTCTACTTTGTCGAATGCCTTGCTGAAGTCTAAGTATATTATGTTCACAGTATTTCGCTGGTCTACTAATTTAGTCACTGTGTTGAAGAATGAAATAAGATTGGTTTTGCATGATCTTTCTCCCAATTTTTCCCAATCTTTACAAAATAGATGTGATAGTAGTAGTATGTATGGCTGGATAGATATTATGTATATTTCCTGAGTGAAACCTTTTCTTCTATAAGATTGTTAAAATAATGATGGACTTGAATTTCTCAACAAATCACACTGAAGACAGGTTACTTAATGTATCTACACTAATCATGCTATCATCTACCTGCTCTGGCCCCATTAAGCAGACTCACTGAAGAAGCAATTTGTACAATTTCTTGTTATTTTATTGTCACTATCAAGGTTTTATTTTAAGTATTTTAAACGGAAGTAAACAAAAATCACTAGATGTCAGATTATCAACAGATAATTATGTGTCCAGTCTATTAATGAAACCATAGCTCAAAATGGAGTTTCTTCTCCAAATAATGGCTACATGATTTGACCTCAAATTCATGTCTGACAATGCAGTTTTGCCTTATGGTTTCTGCAAGGGTAAATATTTTTTCCATTTTTAAATGAAAGCTTCGGAACTGAAATTAAGCTCATGCAAACAGAGTAGCTGGGCTTTACCTTCTTAATGTTTGAACCCGTTGTCTTTTTTTTATCCAGACAGAAATTAGCTCTCAGAGCCACACTATGCTGACTACCATGTTTCCCCGAAAATAAGACAGGGCCTTATATTTTTTGAACCCCGAAATATGGCCATGGCCTTATTATCGGGGGGGGGGGTTTATTATTTTGGGGGTGCAGTAGGCAGCGAGCGTGGGACTGGATGTCCCATCGCCGCCACCGCCTCTCCTCCTTGTTCTTGGCGCCGACCGAGTGGCTGGCCCCCTGCCACCGCCTCGTGGAGGACTCTGCAAGGCTTCTTGTGCCATTGCATGCACGAACTGCAGGACTGCCACGAGCTTCATCATACAGCACAGCTGGGGTCCTGCTGCCGTTCGTGCATGCAAGCCTTGCAGAGTCCTGCTCCACAAGGCAGCGGCGGTGGTGTGACGAGTCTCACAGAGACTCATTTCGGGCAGGTGGGACGTGTTGGGCCGCGAGACGCACGTCCTACTTGACACTTGTAGCTCCATAACGTTCCTCCGCCACAAGTTCAAACAGGTGCCATTAATTCAGGTAATGAGTGGAGGACAGAGGAGCCTCTTAAAGAAGTTACAGGTCTGTGAGAGCCAGACATCTTGCTTGTTTGTAGGTGACCAAATACTTATTTTCCACCATAATTTGCAAATAAATTCTTTCCAAATCACACAATGTGATTGTCTGGATTTGTTTTCTCATTTTGTCTCTCATAGTTGAGGTCTACCTATGATGTCAATTACAGGCCTCTCTCATCTTTTTAAGTGGGAGAACTTGCACAATTGGTGGCTGACTAAATACTTTTCCCCCCACTGTATATCAACTTTATACACATATAATAATCTTGCTAGCCAATGGAATATATGCTCTTCTATGAATTTGTTTGTAGTAGAATATGAATATATAGAATAGAATGCAAATATATTATTCTGGGGTGATCCAACAAGCCTATTTTCTCCTTCCATAGCTTTCATTTCCTTTATACAGTAGTGGCCAAAATGTGGAAACCTTTTGGGGAAAGTATATTTTTGAGGTTTGATGGCTAATAACACCTTTTTTGGGAGTAGTACCATAAAATTATATATCAATGGAAAGATAATTTAATCAAGAATGTAATGCAACAAATTTGTTCAATTATCTATATTCTATGAAACGTTATAGCCAAATAACCAGAAAAAGGAAGCACAACTTGCTTAGGTTGATATCAGATAGCTTTCCTTCATCTGATTGTAGCCAATGAGCATGAGTGTTTAGAGCGCCAATCAGGTGTCACCTTGTTTTGGCAATGAGCCAATCAGATCACAGTAGAATTGATGTCATGTATTGAAGTTGAGAGGAGGACATTTGTCAGTGTGTTATGTGATCGCTATCAAGTTGGTTGGTTTTTTTGTGTTCTTTCATTTAGTGAGCTTGTAAAATGTAATAAAATTAAAGTAATGGTGCAAAGAGTTGACTGGTCGCCCAGAAAGTGATGTAAAATAATATTATTAAGTGAACAAGGCTACAGTTATAAAGAAATTAGAAGAAAAATTGGTGGAAACCCTAACCCTAACCAAAGGTGGCATTTCTAAGTTTTTGAAGAGGTATAAGGAGACTCAGTCACTACAAAACTACACTGGTAAAGGAAGGAAAATGTGCACAACAGCAAGTGATGATAGAAGAATTAAGAGACAGTGCCTACGTGACAGAAGAAAATCATCTGGGTGTATACAAGATGAAATGGCGCAATGCAATGTGAAGTTGAGTGCAAGAATATACAATTTTTGTATATCTCATTTTTTCTAGTGTTTCACTTTCCTTCTTTATAACTGGTATTCTAATAGCAAATCCTTCATAAAAGTTATTGCATTACATTCTTGATTAAATTATCTTTCTATTGATATACAATTTTATGGTACTATTGCAAAACAAAGTGGTGTTATTGCAGGGGTGAAATCCAGCAGGTTCTGACAGATTCTGAAGAACTGGTAGCGGAAATTTTGAGTAGTTCGGAGAACCGGTAAGTGGAAATTTTGAGTAGTTCGGAGAACCGGCAAATACCACCTCTGGCTGGCCCCAGAGTGGGGTGGGAATGGAGATTTTGCAATATCCTTCCCCTTCCATGCCCACCAAGCCACGCCCACAGAAACGGTAGTAAAAAAATTTGGATTTCACCACTGGTTATTAGCCATCAAACCTCAAAAATACTGTACTTTTCTCAAAAGGTTTCCACAATTTTGGCCACTACTGTAATTCTTTATTCCAAACTTGTAATCAATAACAGGGGAGTAAAAAATGAGAGGCTTTCTCCCCCCCCCCCATGTCCATAACACCTTAGTCCTTTCAGCCCTTCATAGTTCTGCTATCACATGGTATTTTCAGAACTTCATGTTTCCCTCCTTTTGCAATCAGCCAATCATCTTTAACACATTTAAACATTCTTCTTTCCCACAGAGATATGTATTTTTAGTGTGTGTGCTGCCAAAGCAAACACAGAGATATGTGTTATCTGTTTATTTAATTCAAAAAATACTTTAAGTGAAGCAATATTCCAAATTTAGCTATCCCGTTAATCATTTTCCAGCTATCTTATTTCAAAATCCCGGGAAACATTTTGCATTTATTTTTAAATCTTTATAACTGGTTCCTTCCTCTTTCTTTACACATTTAAATATTCTTTAGAAAGTGGATCAGACAGACCCAGTGTCCTTTAAAACAGGGGTCCCCCCCCCCAGGCCGCAGCCCACCAGGCCGCACAAACCCAGTCCGAGGGAGAAATGGGCAAGCGTGCATGAGCACAAACACCCTCTGCTCAAACTCCTCTGCTCGTGCAAGTGGAGCTTCGCGTGTGAGCACCGCTCCCACAAATGGGAGCGGTGCACCTGAAACTTCACCTGAACAGACTACTGTAATGCAGTTCACCTCTGGAAATTCAGCTGGTGCATAATGCAGCTGCATGGACAGTTACTTGTATTCCTAGAACTACACATTACATCTCTGCTCCATAAACTGCAATGATTGATATTCTGGTTCTGGGTCCAATTCAAAGTGCTGGTTATGCCTTTTAAAGGACCTACACTGCACCAGGGGTGCTCTCCCCAGTTACATTTACCCATATCAGCTCTGCAAAGATGGGCATGTTGCAGGTTCTATCTGCCAAGGAATTTCATCTGGTGGGAGCCATAAGGAAAGCCTTTTCTGGGATGGCATTCTCCCTTTGGAATATCATTCCCCCCCAAGATGAGATTTTAATTTAATAAATAGTTGGTATGATCAGTCTTCAATATTCTGAATACACACACCCAGAGACAGAGTGTATATATGTGAGTGAGTGTGTGTGTGTACATATACATACATACACAGAGAGAGAGAGAGAGAGATCACCCTAGTAGAGTACTGGCTGGGTCTCCCATTTAAATTAGTCATGAAAGGGACTGGAAAAACTAATAAATGAAAAATGGAAGAATAGAACAATTGTTCTTTTTGTATATCTGTATATCAAGATGGTTTTTTAAAGGATCTTTTACCTATATAAGTTTATATTGCATTATCATGTTATTACTCAGATATAAATTTAAGTAAAAGCTGAGTATCTTTGGAAAACATTTGTGACAATAAATCCAATATTTCTATTATATTGAGAATAAGTTGGATCTCTTGCAAAACTGTTACATAAGGTTTTTGTTTCAAGAATATAAAAAACAGATGGCTTTCAACATTTTCAAAAGTTACTGCTTTTTGTTTCTCCTTCTAAAATATATCATGCATCTGAAAGGCAAAGCATTAAGATTTAACATGAATCAATAAAAACTTATTTATTTATATTTCATGTTTCTCAACTGCCCATCTCCCTCCCTCTTAATCTTTTTGGTACACTCAACTTGTATTTCGTTAGCCCACTGGGTAGACAGATCAGGAATCAATTGCACAGGAAGGAAAATCTACCTTTATTTCAGATTGGATTATAGCAGGGGTGTCAAACCTGTTCGCATCACGGGCCATATTGTGACATATTGCAATGTTTTTTGCCTTTGCGGAGCTGGGGTGATCATGGCCCGCGTAGGCCACCAGTTTGACAGGCCTGGATTATAGTAATAGAAAGTTGCAAATCCAATTATGCTGTTCCTTTGCCTTTTTTTTATATTCATGTAAATTAGAGAAGTGAGTATCTGAGCTTCTTCCACATATTTTCTGCTTGTTGTGGACTTAAAATATGTTCTTCCTCTTTATCACTACAAGCAGAGTAAACCAGATTAAAAGCAAGGTGTGAATCAAGCAGGAATTTATGATTCACATACCTGAAACTTGAGGCATGATTATAAATTATGATTCAGAGCTTTGTCAGCTTTAGCTGTTCTAACTGCCTTATTCAGTCAGTTCAAAGAGTGGGTGAGGCTAAACTAATAATCTGCTAAGATTTTTCTGTTTTGTGCAGTAGTTGATGAGAAAAAGGAAAGATTAGTTAGAATAAGCAATTATATACTATGGGTTCTGAGAACTTACAGTTGGAAAGCACATTTCTACCATCAGGTATTCTGTAACCAGATATGTTAGAGTTCAACTGCTACAATGCCCAGTTAAAAAAGGAGAAAAGTATAATAATGCATATATTTAATTTAATTTACAATTGTAAATTAGAAAATAGGGAACAAGGATCTAAGCAGCACTATTGGCTTCATGGGCATCCCGCTATTGTGAACAGTTAGAAAACTAGATAATAGCAGCCACAAAATTAAAAGATTTAGAATTCCATTAATCACTGGGAACATTAGAGCTATGTACCTGTGTAACATTATACTGGTGGAATAAAACTATCCAGCAATAGGATGTTGTTTTTATCCAGAACAGGAGAATTCTATGAATAGCTGTGCATTAAAATGTTTTAAAATCCTTTACCACTGCAAACAATACAAGGATAAAAATCTTTCAAAATTTTTTAATACAAAGATAAAAATTTTCTAAAAGAACTAGGTTAAAAGCAAGAACATCCGAATCAGTGTTTGCAAATAAAACACTAACACGTACCTCCACTATATTATGTATCCTATTTTTTATTTTCATTTCATATTAGCATAGATAGATGTTTTTCACTGGATTCGCTATTCAGAGATATTTATGAAGGATGGGTTACCATATAAATTCAATAAAATAAATAAGTAGTAATAAAAACAATATCAGACTGAAAAGAAAACAATCACAGAATTAAACTTGCAGCTGTTTATAGATGGAAAAGGTTTCTCTACATTCTCATCCTCCAAAAATCTCAGACATACCTATTATTTGAAAAAATAATATTTTTCATGTGCCTGTCGGAAACTCGCCTTTTCATCCAACATGAAAAATGTGTATTTTCCTTCCTCAGAACTTTTAAAATAGGTTTAATTAAATATACAGGTAATCCACAGGTTATGAGCATTCCCTTAGCGAACTTTCAAAGTTATGCGATAACCTCCCCCTAGCGTTTGCGAACAAGGCCCAAAACTATGAATCTTGTAGCACCATGGCAGTTGTTTGCCCTTACGAACAACTGCAGAGGCTCATTTGTCTTGCACATTGCTGGCCAAAATGGAGCTTCTGAGGAGTGGATCGGAATGCATGGGTGAAAGGAGAGAGTGATCCAGTTCAAGGTACAAGATTCACTCCCACGAATCCTTGAGTTACGAATGGAATGGGCAGGCTCCATAACATTCGTAACTCGAGGACTATCTGTATATGATTTAATAAATTATGTACCGGTATTTTATTGTTGTTTTAAGATAAATGCTTTGAAATGCTTTAGGATAGGAAGAGATATGTAAATATAATAAATAAAAGTGCATGAGTTTATTTTCAAATCATGTGAGGTCAGAGAAATTTAGCTGGGTAAGTTATTAATATTTTTGAAAAATGAGCTGTCTTATTTCTGAATTTCAAGGACATGTTCATTTAAAGATATTTATTGCAACTTTGAAGCTTTGAAAGAGTATGTAAAAAGAACACAACAATCAGATGCATTGTGGCTTCATAGTGGCTATCCCAGGTCCGAGAGTACTCACCAAGCAACATCAGAGGCATAGACTCCTTCCACAACTCCTTCCACAACTAGCAAGTTATGCTGTCCTCAGCCAGTGATAACATTGACTTTATTTATATACTGAGTGGCTTTGGATATTGCCTCCTAAGGACCATGACAACTGTCCCTCCTTGGTTCTCGAGGGAGCGAAATTAACTCCCTCGGATCAGGTCCGCAATTTGGGGGTCCTCCTAGACCCACAGCTAAAATTGGATCATCATCTTACTGCTGTGGCTAGGGGGGGCTTTGCACAGGTTCGCCTGGTGCACCAGTTGCGGCCATACTTGGAGAAGGAGGATCTACTCACGGTCACTCATGCCCTTGTCACCTCCCGTTTGGACTATTGCAACGCGCTCTACATGGGGCTACCCTTGAAGAGTATCCGGAGACTTCAGTTGGTGCAAAATGCGGCTGCGCGTGCTGTGGTGGGTGTGCCAAGCTACACCCACGTTACACCTATACTCCGCCAGCTGCATTGGTTGCCCATCGGTCTCCGGGTACAATTCAAGGTGTTGATCATCATCTTTAAAGCCCTTCATGGCTTAGGACCAGGCTATCTCCGGGACCGCATTCTGCCTCATACTTCCCTTCGACCGGTTAGGGCCCACAGAGTTGGCCTCCTCCAGGTCCCGTCAGCCAAGCAATGCCGGCTGGCGGGCCCTAGGGGGAGGGCCTTCTCTGTGGGGGGGCCCGCGCTCTGGAACCAACTTCCCCCAGAGACCCGAACCATCCCCACCCTGCTGGCCTTCCGAAAAGCCGTCAAGACATGGCTTTTCCTGCAGGCAGGGGGTAGAGACTAATCCCATCTGAGCTCTCCCCCGGGTATGTCTGGTTGTTGGATATTTTTAAATATTAATTTTTTAATTTTTGTACTTGGTTTTAATTAATGTTTATTTGCTGGTGTTCTTGTATATTGCTGTACGCCGCCCTGAGTCCCTCGGGAGTAGGGCGGCATATAAGAACCAAGAAATAAATAAATAAATAAATAAATAAATAAATAAATAAATAAATAAATAAATAAATAAATAAATAAATAAGAGGCTTTGATGAAACTATTTGTCGAAATATTTTTTAAAATCAAAGCACACAGCGTCAACAGGATTGCTCCACTCATGTGCATACTGATGCTCCCCCCCCCAAAAAAACCCTTTAGCAGTCAGTCCAAATTTTGAGAAAATATATTTCACAATCTCTGCTTTGTTTCAAACATGGCACTCCAACAGGAAGCAAGCATCATCAAAATTGAAACTGGACTCTGACTAAACATCTTTACACACTGGCCAAGGTTATCCTTTGGCCATTTTGATCTCCTTATGTATTATTATACAATTATAATAATATGACACTATATAGCTAATAGTTTTAACTGCAACTGGAAAAATTCAGCACAAAAAAATGAACTCTTACAGCTTCTCCAGCGAGGTGATATTACTATTGTTGTTAAGTTCAAAGCGCACTTATGCTGTTGCAACTATTATCGCTTCTCAGCTTGCCAACAAACCAGGGAGGATGGAAGGGTGAGATGGAAAGTAGGCTCTAGACATCAAGACGATCCATGAGAGCCAAGGACACTTTTAGCAGGTGTTTGCCAAAACCGAAAGACTTTTTCTCATAACAATAAAATGATACTCAATTGGACAATGTGACCTGCACTAATAGGGAGGGAGAATTCTATACTTTAATTATATGGGTTTGCACGGGAATTAGCTAGATCTGGTTTTCCCTCATCAGTGCCAAAATGATGTACTCAATAAAGTTTTGCATTCAGAGACTGGATCATTTTGACCGTGCTTGCTTTGGTTGGGTTTGTCAGTTGGAATATTGACAGTTGGGACAGAAGAATGCCAAGCTCATGCTTAGAGAATGAATACTGGCCATTGAAGGCCAAAATGAACAGGCCTCTTTGCCCAAATACACTCACAAATAGCCCTTTGGTAAAGTTAAAACTTAGTATTTAAATCATATTAAATTACCACAATTGATAGCACGAAATGCTCCTGAAAGGTCAAACAGAATTAGGAGGGCCACATTCCCTTCATCAAAGTTATGATGAAGGTCAACCATGAGCCATCATTTCTATCTCATGACTAGGTATGAAACCCAACTGAAGGAAACCAGATAAACCACTTCACCCAGGATTTTCTGCAATTTTCCCAACCACTTTTTCCAGAATCTTTCCTAAAATAAAGATATTGGAGACCAGGCAGAAGTTTGTCAACAAGACCAAACCAAGAAATGACATCTTCAGGAGGCTAATCTAATATGGTACTTGTAACTGAATCTACATAACCAAATTGTCTTCCCCTCCTCCATTAAATTGTTACGGAAATGCCTGCAGGAAACCTTCTGGAATTATATGACATCTGGGGCAGATCATCCTAACAAATCCCCACTCTTACAAACTAACTGCCCTATACAAGATGTGACAATACAAGGTGTGCCTGCCTGAATGAGTCAAGTCAGATATCAGTTGAGGTCATGAACTCGAGCTAATCTGCCATCTATGGTTCTGGGAGCCTGAAACTCCCTTAGTACCAGTAACTGGAAGAGGGGAGGAAACAGCATTGGTCACCTTTGTGGATGATCTCTGGCAAGAGTAGGATAGGGATAGTATATCCATCCTTGTTCTCCTTGACCCCTTAGTGGCTTTTGACAACATTGACCACAGTATCCTTTTGGGTTAACAGTAGAGTCTAGAGGTGAATGGTGTAATATTGTGCTGATTCAGCTTCCTTTCTACAAGGCCAAACCTTGCTGGTGTTAATAGGGAGCGAGAGGTTCAGCTCACAGCTATTCCTCTGTGCGGTGCTGCTGGGATTGGTATTCTCCCCACTCCTTTAGCATCTACATGAAACTGCTAGATAAGATCATCTAACACCATAGCATGAGATTCCTTCAGTATGCAGATGATATTCAGCTTCAGATCTCCATCCCTGGTGATCCAAGTGATGCTGTGGCTGCCCTTTCACAGTGCCTGAAGGCTGGGGGGTCTGGATGGAGGACAACAGGCTTCAGCTGAACCCTGGTAAGACAGAATGGCTGTGGATTCAATGGGCCCCTGGATTTGGATGTTTATCATCTGTATCCGCGACAGGGCTGCACTACCCCAGATAGACCTGGTGCACAATTTGGGTGTTCTCCTAGATTCATGACTCCTGCTCAAACAGCAGGTGGCAGTCATGGCAAAGTGGACATCTGCATAATTTCATGTACAACATTTGAGCCCTTATCTGGATCGCAAGATCCTGTGCACAGACCCTGGTCATCCCTCGGTTGGATTACTGCAAAGCACTCTACATGGAGTTATCCTTGAAGAGTATTCAAAAGCTACAGATGATGCAGAATGCAGTGGGGCATGCAGTTCTGGGTACATAAGGTGGTATATATAACACTGCTTTTGCATGAGCTGCACTGGTTACAGCAGTTTGCTTTCAGGTCCAATTCAAAGTGTGAGTTATTACCTTTAAAACCCTATATGGCATGAGTCAAGGTATCTGAGGAGCTGTCTCAGCTCAATGAGACTAATCTGCTACAAGCCCCAACCCCCAAGTAATTCTGGCCAGCTGGGTCAAGGAGAAGAACCCTGACCCTGCAGAACATGCTACAACCAGAAGTGGTTTTGCCGGTTGGCTCAAGAGCCCCAGTGGAGGTGCTCACTGCTGGAAGTGGCTGACGTGGTAAGTAGATTTCATGACTGATGCAAATTAAAAATTGGAACTTATTGAATGTACAGGAAACAAGACATGAAATATTGAAGTAATCGAATAAAAACAAAAAAAGAATGCTGGCAAGGAAAAACATTACACAGTCAATTTCTACAAAAGATTGAGGGGAAAGCAGATAAAGATAAAACCTGGCAATGGTTTACAACAGAAACATTAAAAAAGAACCTGAAACTATTTGAAAAATGCAATCAAGGCCAGAATTGAAAAATCATCCATTTTTTATTAACGTTGCAGATTGTTTAAACAAGCAGAAGAAATGGTAGAACATATAATCAGCTCATACAAGAAGATTGCACAAACTGATGATAAATAACAACATAACACAGTTATGCCAAATGATTCAGTGGAACATCTGTAAAAATTATCACGTCAGTAATGAAAAAAATGGTGGGAACATAGAATTGAAAAAGTAGTGGAAATGGGGTTAAAATATTGTGGGATTTAAAATAAAAATTGATAAGACTTGTAGGCTTGGCTCATAACATGCAAGATTTAACAGAACAGAATAGGGACCAACCCCCTGCTCAAGTATACCATTCCGGACAAATGGCTGCCCAATCACTTCTTAAAAATCTCCAGTGTTGAAGCACCCACAATTTCTGGAGGCAAACGGTTCCACTAACTAATCGTTCTCACTGTCAGGAAATTTTTCCTTAGTTCTAGATTTCATGTCTTCTTGATAAGTTTCCATCTGTTATTTTTTATCCTGCCCTCAGGTCCTTTGGAGAATAGGTCAACCCTCTCTCGTCTGACAGCCCCTCAAATATTGGAAGATTGCTATCATGTCTCAAAAGAAGAAAACGTGGATAACAATAGCAGCGATACCAAGTGAGAGTATAATATAAAACAAAGAATTGGAGAAAAATCACAAAATATCAAGATCTGAAAATCAAAGTTGAAAGATTATGACAGAAACCAGCTATGGTGGTCCCACTGGGTGCCATACCAAAAAATCTCGGACAGCACTTAGAATATCTGCACGCTGACAAAATTTCCGTCTGTCAATTACAAAAATCTACACTGCTTGGCTCTGCAAATATACTTAAATTATGACATCCTAGTTTCTTGGAAAGAACTCAGTATATATGAAGGCCAACAGCAGATAAAAGATCTGGCAGCTGTGATTTCACATTGCTGCGTATAATAATCTTCACCCACCAGTTCTCAATAATACATACTCTACTTTTTCTTGAAATTATAGCCATAACAGAGAAAAGCTAATAACAAAAGTATTATGTTGGATATGTGACACTTTTTATTACTTCAAATCATTTAGTAAAATGGGGTGCCTATCTTACAGTAAAGCATAAGCAGCAAATTTAAATCTAGAATAGAACAATTAAATACTATTAATTATATTCATAGACTGGAACTATCATGGCAGAAACAGTTTCAAAGCAGCATAGAAAGAATGAGATCTTCCCTATTGTTTCATAATGCAAGAATTCTAGTTAAAGAGTAAAACAACTCTTAGCTTTATCACTTCTGTACATAAGAAGCATAAATAATAATGAGACTCTCAAACATAAAAGGATTCAAAAAACAGGAAAACCATTTATCAAAAATGCCAAAGTTGAACCTCCTTCATATTGCAAAATCAATCCAGCAAGTTACAGCCATCTCATAGCAACCTCCTGCTGTTTGTTATTTTTAGCTACCTAGTCTGACAACACCCAGCAACTAAACAAGCTCAGAATAGTACAGAACAGAGAAATTATCTACTACTAACAATAAAAACACACAGCCCTAATCACTTCCTTTCATAAGGATGAATTGATATTTTCCATGTCCTTAGAGCATCCCACATTGTTTCCCCTGAAATATGACATTTAAATACAAAATAAAATTAGATAACATTTTCTTCAAACTATATTTTGCTTATTTGTCAATTATGTTTACTAAAATGAAAGATTTTAAAATATATATTTCTCCTAACAACTACTACTTTTCAGGCTGCTCAAAACAAACCTCTTTCCCTTTAGAATTTTAGTCATGATGCTTGATTTGGATGTTAAAAAATTCAAAGATCATTGGCTGTTTTTCTAGTGATCAAGGCTACAACACTAAGAAGTGGATTTACAAATAATAAATTTGCATAATGCAATGGCACAATAGCATTTGGGACAGGGCTTGTTTCAGTAAGGAACAATTTAGCAAACAGAAGCCAAGTCAATATTTCTGTACTCTCACAGGGGCTTACCAAAGAGGTTTAGAGGTGCCCAGGAACAATTTCTGACTTTCACAACTCACTGTGAATTGTACATGTCAGGTTGACTTGCAAAATTTCCTATAGACTACATCAAAATTACTTGTGTTCTGAGTCTGCTAAAAGAAAGGGCAGACAAATTTACTGTGCACCTCACAGAAGGAAATGATCCATTACTGAATAATGATCCAAATTTCAGGCAACGTCTCAGAGCTGCTTTTGATTATTTGGCAGAAAAGCAACAGCAAATTAAGAGATTTGCAAGCTGAAACAAGGTAATCAAAGTGTTCTTAATCCATATTAAGTTTTAATTATTTACCAAAGATGCATAGCATTATTTGGATTTGAGAGACCAAGGACTTGTTGATGAAATGAGAGAATTAATAAGATAAGGTATCTCAAAGTATTTAGAAGAGCTATTCTACAACTGACTCTTAGGTAACTGACCGGCATTTGGTATGTACCGGTAGCAGCCATTAAGAAAACATGAACTTAGCCAAAAGAGGCAAGAGAAGATGAGGAGGAATCTCAAAATTGCTCTGCCTTAACTCTCTTCAATAAGAGAGGAGAACAGACAAACTAAGCAAGGTTTTCAAGATTCTGTTATGCTACTCTATAATAGAACTGTCATGGTTATGAGATGTCCGTTTTCTGATCCTGCCTCCTCAATGGGCTGAGGGAAAAGAAAAAGAAAAAACTGTTGTGGGAGCAGGTAGGCTTTTACATTTAGTTTCTAAAGTATATGAGGCAGCCTACAATAGATAAGATCTTTGGGGGGGGGAAGGAGCTAGGAAACTCTAGAGCATTGGGCACTTTGTCTTTGATGAAAGGCTTCTTCTTATGTTTCCAGAATTAGCAATGTAACATTTACACTAAAATACCACAGTGGGGAAGGAGGGCAAGTTCCTATACTAATCCAATCAAACTATTTACTTTTAGTTATGAAAAAGATGAATATTTACTTTACATCAACTATCCGACAACTAACAAGTAACAATGTTAACAAAATTATCTTTGCTATATATTTTGGAGATCCATAATTCAAAATTCTGTAACTATTAATAAAGGCAATATGATAGAACGTGTTAAGAACATTAAATCTTATTATGTTTTCCAAAACCATATAACATTGGTTTTAGATTAAACAGGCTAATTGGAGCAGCTTATATTATTATACTCACGTAACAAAGTTACTAACACGTGTTAATTTTTTGATGAATAAATTACTGAAGAGCTAATTTTAATAGTTCTTTTGTTCAACTACATCACCTTTATCTTTACATATTGTTTGAATGAAGATAAAATATTAGTAAGTCCACAGATGTATTTTTAAAAATGCATGGGGTGCACTTGTTTTTCACATAACTCATACATATAAATGGTTTTACAATTACCAGCATAACAAGAGCTTTTTCTAAACTTTCTCTGAGGATCCCACACACGAAGTATTTTCTTTTGATTAATCTTATCATATTAACAATACTTAATGTTCTTTGAGTATATTAATCGCTTATATCTTATTTCTAGTCATCCAAATAACTATTATCACCTTCCAGCAATAGGCAATCTGTAAGTAGATAATATACTATAGATGACTATAAAAAAATACAGGTATTCCTCGACTTAAGCCCACAATGGAGCCCAAAATTTCTGTTGTTAAGTGAGACATTTGTTAAGTGACTTTTGCCCCATTTTACAACTTTTCTTGCCACAGTTGTTAAGTGAATCACTGCAGTTATAAGTTAGTAACATGGTTGTTAAGTGAACCTGGCTTCCCCATTGACTTCGCTTGTCAGATGGTCACAAAAGGGGATCACATGACCCCGGGACACAGTGATGGTCATAAATATAAATCACTTGCCAAGCACCTGAATTCTGATCACATGATCATGGGGATGCTGCAAAGGTCGTAACTATAAAAAATGGTCATGTCACTTTTTCAGTCGTTGTAACTTTGAATGGTCATTAAATGAACTGATGTAAGTTGAGGACTACCTGACTTACCATAGTTCATTTAATGATCATTCAAAGTTACAGCAGCACTGAAAAAGTGACTTATGACAGTTTTTCACACTTATGACCATTGCAGCATTCCCACGGTCATGTGATGTTACTTGGTAACAATTCATATTTATGACGGTTGCAGTGTTCAGCTTTTGCGATCTTCTGACAAGCAAACCTGTCTCAATTTTTAACCGCAGACCAATTATGTTTTTATATTCTGTGTGTTTTCTCAGGCTTCACAGGGAATTTCCAGGCACAATTGTAAAACAAGAATTACTACTAGCTGTCCCATACTGAAACTTCAATTCTGCAAAGGCACTTCATACAGATGAACCATATAGAATAAAAATGCAAAATACATACATTTATACATATACATACATACAATCATTTTAGATATTCCAAACGTACCTCCAGTTCCTTAATTTTTTCTTCTGCTATTTTTTGTTTTTCTAAGAGCTGGTTGTGAATTACTTCTTTGGGATGAAGGATAAACCTACAAAAGTATGAAGGGAGAAGAAAACAAAACAATCAATTTTATTCAACATTACAGTCCTGTAAATCAGTGGTCCCCAACCCCCGGTCCGCAGCCCGGTACCGGTCCGCAGAACAAATGCTACCGGGCCGCCCTGCTACTGCGTCTTCTGTGCAGCGGCGGCGGCGGGTCCTGCGACTTTTGCGAGTCCTGCGAGTCCCGATAATAAGCGCAGGGACGGGACTCCTGCGTCTGCTGACGTGCCCCGGCCCAGCTGATCAGCGTGGGGGCGGGGCTTCTGTGCGCGGCTCATCAGTATTGAAAGTATATTGAAAGAATAATCAACGCGACGCTGCAAACACACACCCCCCAGTGGGCCACGGAAAAATTATCAAACGTTGACTGGTCCACGGCAATAAAAAGGTTGGGGACCACTGCTGTAAATGACCAAAAAAAGTTCAGGGTTTTTTGTATATTGGCTCCTGCAGCAAAACATGTAAAATGACAGAACTGATTTTAATTCATAGTAAAGCTACTGAGTTTCACTGTATAAGATTTCTGGCTATTCAAGACAGTTTTTGTCAAGTAGTTAAATATATTATAGCAACAAACTGGGGGGGGAAAGTTTGTTTTCATGAGACTATCAATACTCAGACTTGAAAACCACTATGGTGTAATGGTTAAAGGCACCAGGCTGGAAACCAGGAGACAGTGAGTTCTAATCCTGCCTTAGGCACAAAGCCAGCTGGGTGATGGGCTACTCATCCTCTCTTTCAGCTCCATGAACAAAACAATGAAAAATAATTTCATGGACTTGTCCAGGCAGCATCCAGGATTTAAGACTTACTCAAAGATTTAAAAAAAAATTAAAGAGCTATTAATAGTACTGTAATAATTCAAACCTTGATTAACATTTTCATCCAGAAATTTAATTCACCGCTAAAGTAAAAAGATACTGAAAAGCATAAACGACACATAAAAGATTCTTAATAGGGCTACAACTAATAAATGCAAGGTGATTATCTGAAAGTGTAACCACCATAATTAAAATTATATTTCTGGATCATTTTTTTTGTTCCACTACAAATTTTGAAGACTTAATTCACAACACCTCTAGCATACATTAAACTGATATGCATGTGGCTACCCAGCTTCCAAAAAGTCTTTTTCATCTGGAAGAATATGATGTTCTTGTTTAAAAACATGTTTTAAATTACTCCATTTAGTAAAAAGTTGTCTTCCTTTGAAAGAATATGTAATACCATCTACGCAGGGGTGCGTGGCCTAGTCGACCTCCTACACCATGGCGGGGCTGGGTGGGCATTTTCACCTTCCCCAGGCTCTGGAGGCTTCCCTCAAGCCTCTGGGAGGGCGAAAACTGCCTCCCCCGGGCTCCGGAGGCCCTCTGGAGGCCGTAAACGGGCCCATTTTTGGACTTTCGGAACTTTCAGAAGGCCAGTTTTTCCCCCTCCCCAAGCCTCTGCGCAGGCCCTGCACTTACCTCGTATCCAAAATGGGCCATGTGGAGATTCCTGGGAGGGGTGGGCGGGGCCAGGCAGGGGTGGGACTTGGCGGTTCGCCAAACCGGCCATAATGTTAGCTATGGGTCCGCCCGAACTCGGGCGAACCCGTAGCAGCCCACCTCTGCGTCTACGTAGTAGGAAATAATTAAAGATGACATGGATATAAGAACTGTATATTTTAAAAAATTGTAAGTCAATTTTTGAAAAGAAATGTCATTTGGGACAAACTTAAAAAGAACTAAAAACATGAAAAACTATAAATAATGAAAAAGAAAAAATAAATTTAGTAAAAAAACACAATATTGGATATAGCAAAAATAATGACCAAAGCTTTATAAAGGAAACAGAAAAGGGAAGTTTCTGAATATAGGCACTCCACCTGAAACCAATGTGACCCATTTTTCTTATTAAAGTATGAAAAATATCAGAAATTTAAAAATACATCTGCAGCAAATTCCAGATCAATGAACTTTTCTGTTGCTTCCTGACCCAAAAAAAGAAACAAAAAAAAAGCATTTAGTCTAGAGTCCGAAGAAAAATGGAAAAAAAACCCTAAAATATGCCTTTTCATCTTACAGCAAATGAGCCCCATTAAATGTTGTTTCTAACTACACTGTATGCACAATTATTAGGCAAGTGGGTATTTTGACCATATCATAATTTTTATGCATATTTTCCACCTCCAAACTGTATAACCTTGAATGCTTATTGGATAGAAGTATATCAGGTGATGTGTATTTGTGTAATGAGGGAGGGTGTGGCCTAAGATGATCAACACCCTATATCCGTGGTGGGGAACCTATGGCACGCGTGCCAGAGGTGGCATGCGGAGCCATAGAAGCCGGCACGCGAGGGTTGCCCACCGGCAAATCGGAAGTGCGAAAAAACGCACTTCCGGTTTGCCGGTGTGCTGTTTTTTGCACTCCGGAGGGTTCAGGGAAGCTCCCTGAAGCTCCGGAATGCAAAAAACTACAAAACGGACAAACCGGAAGTGCATTTTTCCGCACTTCCGGTTTGTCCGTTTTGTAGTTTTTTGCATTCCGGAGCTTCAGGGAGCTTCCCTGAACCCTCAGGAGTGCAAAAAACAGCATACCGGCAAACCGGAAGTGCGTTTTTTCGCACTTCCGGTTTGCCGGTTTTGTCGTCCCAGGCTCTGGTAAGCCTTTGCGCGGGGGTGGGGGTGTGTGCGCATGCGCAGGGGGCAGCATGGGGGGGTGTTGTGCGCATGCGTGGGGGGGGAGGGAATGGGTGTGGGCACGCAAGCGCGCGCGAGCGCCCCCCCCCCTTTTTGGCACGCGAGCTGAAAAAGGTTCGCCACCACTGCCCTTTATCAAGTTGTGCATAATTATTAGGCAGCTTCTTTTCCTCAGGCAAAATGGGCGAAAAAGACAGATTTAACTCGCTATGAAAAGTCAAAAATTGTAAAGTCTTTCAGAGGGATTCAGCACTCTTGAAATTGCTAAGATATTGGGGTATGATCACAGAACCATCAAATGTTTTGTTGCAAATAGGGTCGCAAGAAATGTGTTGAGAAAAAAAAGACGCACATTAACTGCCAAAGATTTGAGAAGAATCAAACATGAAGCTAGCGGGAACCCATTATCCTCTAGTGCTGTCATATTCCATAATTGCAACCTTCCTGGAGTGCCCAGAAGTACAAGGTGTTCAGTGCTCAGAGACATGGCCAGAGAAGGCTGAAACCCAACCACCACTGAACAAGACACATAAGTTGAAATGGCAAGACTGGACCAAGAAATATCTGAAGACAGATTTGTCATTATAGATTGATGAGAGTGACTCTTGACGGACCAGATGGATGGCCCCATGGCTGGATCAGTAACAGGCGCAGAGCTCCACTTCGACTCAGGCGCTAGCAAGGTGGAGGTGAGGTACTGGTATGGGCTATTATTAAAGATGAGCTAGTTGGACCTTTTTGGGTTGAAGATGGATGCAAAATCAACCCCCAAACCTACTGCCAGTTTTTAGAAAACACTTTCTTCAAGCAGTGATACAGGAAAAAGTCTGCCTCTTTCAAGACGACAATGATTTTTATGCAGGACAATGCTCCATCACATGCATTGAAGTACTCCACTGCGTGGCTAACCAGTAAAGGCCTTAAAGATGAAAGAATAATGACATGGCTCTTGCCTTCAGAAGTTGTAGGTGCTTCGTCACTGGAGATTTTTAAGAAGAGACTGGACAGTCACTTGTCTGAAATGGTATAGGATCTCCTGCTTGAGCAAGGGCTGGACTAGAGACCTCCAAGGTCCCTTCCAGTTCTATTCTGATTTTCTGATTCTCTCCTCACCTGACCTATTGAGAACTTGTGGGCCCTTCTTAGACGGGAGATGGGGCGTTGGTCTTACCTGAAACGTCCTTTCTCTCTCTCTTTTTTAAAATAATCTTTAATTATGTTAAAAAAACATACAAACATAAAAACATGTATAAACATATGTATATACAAATAAAGTATCAAATATCTTTGAAAATAGAAAACATTGAACATAGATGTCAACCATCCTGTCGACACTATCCTTTTACAGCCTAGTGATACAAAAACATGTTTATTCTATATAGTTATTATTTACATCATTATCTTCCTTATATCTTCCAATATTTTCCTTATTCTTTTCTATTATTATATTATATTCAGTCAGTTGTCGTTACAATAAAACAATATTTCCTTTTTCAACAACAGTTCTTTGTTCAACTTGATTAATATTTTAAGACTTTGTAAAATTGTATATATCCCCATAGTTTGTTCCGGTCTATGCAGAAAAGTAACCATTGTTTGTACTGTCTTAGTTTATGACATATAATTATAGTAGTTTTTGATATTTGTTTTGGTTAAGCCAATTATACCACCTGTCCCAAGTTTTATAAAATTCCGAATCGTCTTGATCTTGCATTTCCAATGACATCCTACTGAGTTCTGCGCACTCAAATACTTTATTAAAGAGATTTAACGTACTTGGGATTTGTTCGGTTTTCCAGATTTGGGTGATACACCCTTTCTCATGGTGATCGACGGGAGAGTCCAGGATGGGTAGCTCTAGTCCTTTAGCTCTATGACTGAGTTGAATTTCTGAGGACTGCCTCCCTGTCAACAGTCCCCAGTTCTGTAACAAAGTTCAAGCAACAGCACCACTCCTGTGGAAGTCCTTGTGCTGGACCTGGTCCGCCAAGCCATTTTCTCATGCCTAACCCAGACCGCCACTCTATCATCCGTCACAAGGGATCAGGAGCAGATAGACCAGCAGGCGGGTCTGGACTCTCCCACTGATCACCATGAGAAAGGGCGTATCAGGTAAGACCAATGCCCCTTCTCCATGGCTCCGACGGGAGAATCCAGGATGGGACATACCAAAGCTTAGCTGTCCTATGGGCGGGCGTCGCTCTGGTCCTGAGCCCCTTTGTCCTCGTGCACCTGCTGCAAGACTCGTCTGCCCAAGGCCGCCTCCACGGAAGCAAATGCATCCAGTCTGTAATGGCAAATAAATGGGGAAGATGTCCATGTTGCCGCCCAACAAATTTCCTCCACGGAGGCCTGAGTAGCCCAGGCTGCTGTTGTGGCCGCACTCCTCGTTGAGTGCGCCGTGATCCCCCAGGGCACTGGGAGCACTTGCAGCTCATAGGCGCAGGCGATGCACGATTATCTTGCTGAGGTCCTGATGGGCTCACAGGTCCTCTGCTGGAAGTCAAACCTTCAACTAACGCAGCCAACACAGTGACGCTCTCATAAAGGAGGCTGCCGTAGAGGCCAGTATCAGCCAGAGTCTGCCAAATGCACTCTGCGAAGGGCCATCTCCTCCTTCCTCTCCTCAGCGTTCAAAGCATCTTCCGCGTCTGGGGGAAGAACGGAAGAGGATGTTAGCGCTGCCATCGCGGTGTCCACCTTTGGGACCTGGACCAATCCCTGTAACTCGGAATCCATGCTGAAAAGGGCATTCCGAACCACTGGGTTGCATAGTGGCGGCCGGCGAGGCTCACTGCCTCCAAATAACATCCAGGAACATCCTGGGAATAGGGATGGTTTCCGTTTCGGTGGCCAGCTCCGTGAACAGGAAATCCTCCTGTTCACAGCGTCTCCTGGAGAACCGGGTCCTTCCCCAGGCATGCCATGCAATGAGCCCTCATCAGAAGCGGTTTGAAAAGAGCCGGGTTAAAGAGGCCCTTAAAGGCCAGTCTGCCGGGGGGGATCTGGTTTGCAGTCAATCCCCCTCCCCCGGGAGCTTGCCCTCCGACAAGGACGAATGACCCCGGTCGGACTGGACAGGAGAATAGGGACCCTGGTAGTCTTCCTCCCTTGGTGGTTCCCAGGGGTCCATGTTTACATCCCGGTTTGGCACAGGCAAGGGGAAATGATGGGCTTGCTGAAGGCCTTGAGCAATCCCTTCCTTGACCGCCTGAGCGATCTATTGCCTCAGGAAAGGAGGCACATCTTCCTCCTGAGATACCCCCGGACAGAGTCCCGCTGCTGTTGGGGTAAAGAACGCCTCAGGAGCCTGTCTATACGCCCCCAAGGCCAAGCCTCTGTCAGAAGAGGCGCCCTGCGGTTGTGCCACAAATTGGGTGGTCGGGCCAGTGTTTCTAGTAAATTGGTCATTCCCACCCAATGGGGACCAGGCGCTGGTCATAATCAACTGGAAATATGACTGGTATCCCTGAGCCAACAAGGCATCAGGGGAGAGGTGCGTTCCGGGCATGTCCGATGGCTGGTGAGAAGAGTGGCCACGCTCTATAGCCCCTTTCTTTGCACGATCAAATTCCTTGTCCAGGGCCTTTTGACGTTGTTGAGTGGCCCTTTCCTCTGCTCTGGAGGCCTTCTTCTGCGCCCTGGCCTTGGCCTTTATAGTTGCGGCTGCCACTAGGCTGGCAGATCTCGGTTTGACAGGCGCTCTACCTGCTCTGTCGGGACGACTGAGGGGACCAAGCCTCCTCTGCCAAACACCCGGATCCTGCACCACTGTCCTCCATCATGTTAAAGTTGAAATTAGGGCAGACACGCTCACAAGCACCGGTTCAGCGTCGTTAAGTGCTCCTAGAATTTTCCCAAAATACAAAAAGGAGCTTAGGGCCCACCGCGGCCACAGTCTAACTCGGGCCTGGATCCTATAAAGATGCAAGCAGGATCGACCAGCAAGTTGGGGAAAAAAAACCCTTGCTAACGTACACTGGCCTCACCGCTGAAGTCCAGGAAGTCTTATGCGGTTCGCTGCTGCCACGGCGATCAAACAGCATTGGAGCATGGCTAAAGGATGACCAGAGGCTCCCTCTCCTGCAGTCGCTCTGGGAAACACCAGAGGCAGTAATGCCAGTGGGCTCCGAGCCGCTAGGTAAATTGAGGCAGTCTTATGCAGCGGCACAGCCGCTGCAGCTCCCTGGCAGGGAGTATGCCCCAGCCAGGGCAGAAATTTCAGTCCCCCGAAATGGTAAGGGGGAGGGTTTCAAATAATCTGCTGATATATATATGTTTTTCTGTCGTGTTATCCTGGTGTACCCAAATATGGGAGAGAAAGCATCACAGCTTCCATTTTTGCCTTTCAGCCCCTCAAGGCAGCCGGCCCGGGTTCAAATCCCAGTAAGGGGTATGGCTATCTGACGAGAGCAAAATAAGCTCGAAATAGATCTATAATAGTCTCCCTTTATTTTCATTTATCAGCAAAAAATCCTACACACACACACACACACACACACACACACACATATATATATATATGTAGGATTTTTTTGCTGATAAATGAAAATAAAGGGAGAAAATAAAGGGAAATATATATATGGCTCAGCAGATTATTTGAACCTCCCCCTTACCATTCCCTTACCATATATATATATGACCTCTGGAAGCTACTATCCGCTCCTGCGGAGAGCCAAAAGCTTGTGGCCAGAGCAGTTAGTTTACGTGTTGAAGCGGCAACCTGGCGCTAGTTATGGTAGTATCGGGACTCTGTGCTGTAAAAGCCGACAAAATGGCCGCTCAGAGCCACGTGGTGAGCCTCTCCGGTTCAGTACAAAATAGCCGCCCCCTCAAAGCTACAATCCGCAGAAGCAGAGCCAAGGGTTGGCGGTCAAGCTCAAATAGTCTCTGGAGACTAGGCGGCTCACTGTGAAACAACCGCCCGTCTCCTGCCCACTGGGCTCACTCACAATCCTGTTTTTCTTTTTTTTTTTTTTTTAAATAATCTTTATTAATTATATAAAAAAGACAAACAAACATCCAAACAAACATAAAAACGTGTATAAACATATGTATATATAATTAGAGTAAGAAATATCTTTGAATATAGAAAACATTGAACATTGAACATACATGTCAACCATCTCGTCGACGCTATCCTTTTACAGCCTAGTGATACAAAAAATATTTACATCATTATCTTTCTTATATCTTCCAATATTTCCCTTATTCTTTTCTGTTATTATATTATGTTCAGTCTATTATCATTACAATAAAACAATTTTCCCTTTTTCAACAATGGTTCTTTTGTTCAGCTTGATTAATATTTTATAACCTTGTAAAATTGTATACATTCTGATATTTTGTTCCGGTCTTTGCGAAAAAGTAGACATTTGTTATTATTTATACTGTCTGAGATCATAACTCATAATGTGTCTAAGATCATGACATATAGTTATAGCAATTTTTGATATTTATTTTGGTTAAGCCAGTTATACCACCTGTCCCAAGTTTTATAGAATTCAAAGTCATCTTTATCTTGCATTTCCAGTGACATCCTACTAAGTTCTGCACATTCAAATACTTTATTAATGAGATTTAACATAGTTGGGATTTTTTCAGTTTTCCAAATCTGTGCATATATAATTCTTGCGGCTGTTGTAATGTGTAGAATTATATATCTGTCTTCGTTCGTCATTTTTTCCCTGAAGATACCTAATAGGAAAAGCTCCGGCTTTAGGGGGATCGTTTTTGAAGTTATTTGTTCAAGGCAGTTTTTGATCTTAATCCAAAAGTTTTTCGCTTTGGGGCAGGTCCACCATAGATGGTAGTATGTTCCTATACCTTCTTTACACTTCCAGCACTTTGGGGAAAGTTTCGGGAACATTTTTGCCAATCGTGCTGGAGGAAGGTGCCACCGGTAAAACATTTTGTATATGTTTTCTTTGTATGGTATCGCCAGTGTTAGTTTATAATTTATAGACCAAATTTTTTCCCATTCGTTTAAATTAATTGAATAACCAAAGTTTTGTGCCCACGCAATCATCGAGCCTTTCACCACCTCTTCAAATAGATTATATTGGAGTAGGAAATTATATAGTTTGGAAGTCATTTTTTGGTCCTTGCCCATTAATATTCTATCTAAGTCACATTTTTTTTGAAATCCGTATTTTATTTTATCTTTATTGTATTTTGATTTGACCTGTAAATAGTGCCACCAATCAAGGTCTATTCCTTTTTCTTTAAGTTCTTGTTTTGAGAACATCTCATTGTGTTCATCTAGGAGTTGTTGATATGTTATAATCTTATTTACGTCTAAAAGGTTCGGGTATATAATTGCTTCAGTTGGTGATATCCATTTTGGAACACTTGTATAGTGGTCCTTCCTTATTGTTAGCCATGTGTCTAATAGGTTCTTTCTTATATAATGTCGGCGGAAATATGTATGTGTTTTATAGGTGTCCCCCCATAAGAAGGCGTGCCAACCTATCTGCAAATCGAAACCCTCGAGAGTTAGTATCCTTCTGTTTTTGAGTGTGATCCATTCCCTCATCCAATTGAGTGTAGCAGATTGGTGGTATAGTTCCCAGTTAGGGAGACCAAATCCTCCTCTCCTCCTATGGTCTTGAAGAAGTTTCAGTTTGATCCTCGCTTTTCTTTTGGCCCATATGAATTTATGAATCATTTTATTTAAATTTGAAAAAACTGTTTTGTTCAACTTTATTGGAATTACCTGGAATAGAAATAAGATCTTGGGTAAGATGTTCATTTTAATTGTCGCGATTTTACCCATAAATGATAATTGAAGTTTTGACCATCCGTCAAGGTCCTTACTAATTTTCTGTATTAGTTTTATATAATTATCCTCCTTTAATGAACTACATCTTGCGGTGAGCCATATCCCAAGATATTTAACTCTTTTTACTATTTTCATGCCCAATAAATTTTCCAATTTGATATTTTGTTTTGGTGTCATGTTTTTAGTTATTATTTTTGTTTTTTCCTTATTAATTTTTAGGCCTGCCGCCTTTCCAAATTTTTCAATTTCATTAATTAGAATCGGGCCGGTGTCTAAAGGTTCTTCAACTATAAATGTCATATCATCGGCGAAAGCTTGAAGTTTGAATTCCTCCTTCCTGATTTTTAGGCCTTTTATCTCTTGCATGCTTCTTACTTTCCTCAGTAGGCTTTCTAATGCTAATATGAAAATTAATGGGGCTAACGGGCATCCTTGACGTACTCCTTTTTTAATATCTATTTTCTCTGTGATATCGTTATTTACTATTATTTTTGCTGTTTGGGTACTATATATAGCTCTGATCAACCCTATAAATTTTTCGCAAAATTTCATTTTTTCTAGTTGCATAATAAAAAATTGCCAGTAAAGGTTGTCGAACGCTTTTTGGGCGTCGACAAAAATAAGTGCTAGTTGTTTATCTATGTGTATATCGTAGTACTCTAGTGTATTGAGTATTATTCTGGTATTGTTCCTTATCTGTCTGTGGGGTAAAAAACCGTTTTGATCTGAGTGGATAATCCGATTTAAAATTTTTTTGAGTCGTTCAGCCATTATTGATGCGAGTATCTTGTAATCCGTATTTAGTAATGAAATCGGTCTATAATTTTTAATGTTTTGTTTGTTCGAATCTTCCTTGGGTATCAGAGTTATATATGCTTCTTTCCAGGACTCGGGTAGTTCCCCTTTTTCCAATGTTTCATTGAATAAGTCTAACATTACTAGTTCTAATGAGCTTTGTAGATTTTTATATATTTCAAAGGGGATACCGTCCGGACCTGGTGATTTATTATTCTTTTGTTTACCGATGGCGTTTTTTAATTCTATTAGAGTAATCTTGTCATTTAGCATATTCCTGTCCTCCTCCAGCACGATTGGCAAATTGCTTTCATTGAGATATTCTTTAACTGCTTCGTCTTTTGGGTCTTCCTGTTTGTAAAGGTCGGTATAAAAAGTTTGAATTATATTTTTTTTCTCAGCGATTCTGGTATGTACTTCCCCATTTTGGTCTTGAAGAGCGTCAATTGTTCTATCTGCTTTATCTTTTGCAAGTTTGTAAGCGAGCCATCTTCCTGGTTTGTTGGCTGATTCGAAGTAGTTTTGTTTTGCTAATTTAAGTTTCCTGGCCAATTGCTCTTGCGTTATCAAGTTTATTTTATGCCTGGTTATATTTAAGTCCTCTAATGTTTTAGAATCTTTGGGGTCTTCTTGCAATGTTTTCTCTAATTCGTGCAATTTAGTTGTTAATGTATTTAATTTGTTGTTTCTCTCTATTACGTTTGGCCAAGTAAGCTATGGACAGCCCCCTTATGTATGCCTTCGTTGTATCCCATAGAGTTCTTAGGGAAGTCTGTTCTTTAGTGTTAATCTGAAAAAAGATATCCTGTTTTTCAACCACAATTGCCTCTGCAACGAGCCAGGCGCTTTTCAAATTTGCGCCAAAATGGCTGCTCCCTCAAAGCTGCGATCCACCGATTGTGGAGAGCTAAGGGTCAAGCTGTCACAGCCTTTTAGAGGGCTCAGCGGGGAGATCTCCTGGCAGGCTCCGATCCCTGAGCC
The DNA here is from genome assembly GCA_023053685.1 of Diadophis punctatus similis. NCBI lineage: Eukaryota > Metazoa > Chordata > Lepidosauria > Squamata > Dipsadidae > Diadophis > Diadophis punctatus. The sequence goes on along the minus strand of JALIGW010000003.1, from coordinate 109,164,539 downwards.
AGCAAGACTCAGTGCTGCGCCCGGCAAAGCGGGCTGCCACCGTGCTCAATCCGCCACCGCGGAGAGCTCCGCCGAACAGCTGATGTCTGACAGCCGAAATTAGACTTTTTTTGCTTTCTTCATCATTCTTGCTGTAGTGGAACAGGGAGTCTAGCTACGAAGTCCTAAACACTAATTCTTCTCCTCAAAGCTCTGGAGCTCACTGAAGAGCGACTGAAGAGCTTGGACTTAATTAAAGAACTGGAGACCGTTGACAGGGAGGCGGTCCTCAGAAATTCAACTCAAGTCATAGAGCTAGAGGACTAGAGCTACCCATCCTGGACTCTCCCGTTGGAGCCATGGAGAATTACGGTGAAGGAAAACAGTACACCTCTCTGAATAGTGTCTGAGAAGTTGTGGTTGCTGCTGCACAAAAAGTTGATCTTCAACAGATCAAGAAACTGATAGACTCCATGAATGGAAGGCTTATGACTGTTAATTGAAAAGAAGGATGGCTATATTGGTCACTGATTTGTTTTTTTGAAATGTCAGAAATGTTTATTTGTACATTTTGAGTTGTTTATTATTCTCACTTTAACAGATGCAAATAAACGAGATGGGAAAATTTTCATTTTTTGTTTAGTTGCATAGTAATTCTGCACACTAATAGTTGTCCAATAACTGTGCACACATATTCTCCTAAAAAAAGCCAAAACTTCACTTTTACTTTCTTAAATATTCAGGTTTGAGATGTATTAACATTTTGGATTGATCGAGAGCACTGAAGTTGTCCAATAATAAAAATCCACAAAAATACAATTGCCTAATAATTGTGCAGACAGTGTATATGTGGAGACAGATCTGGAAAGTATCATTACCTTTACATTCATTGTCCATATCAGAACCTAAGCAAAATCTAGAATACTAATTTCTTTTAAAATGGGGGAAACTATGGTCTGCTCAGTTTTAACAAGAATGTTTCAAAATTATACTGTATTTCTATGAAGTAGACCCTGGATAATTTCATATTGAATATCTTCAATTTGGAGATACTCAGATCTGCTTCAAATCTGTAGCACATTTATCATAATTTTTTAAATGATTTTTGTGTGTGTGTGTGTGTGCATTTATAACTAAGGGGTGGTTTCTGATCAAGGATGTATTTTCCTACACCCTTTAAGGCAAAGCTTCCGGAAAGCCCTCTACAGCTGATAACAGAGCTCCGGATCGATCAGGAGCTCTGTTATCGGCTGCAGAGGGCTTTCTGGAAGGCATCTGTAGGCGCTAAAAGAGCTGTTATTGGCTGAAAAGGGCTTTCCAGAAGGGCCTCTGATGGCAAAATGGAGGCCTGGGGGCGACACTTGCGTCAATTGGGACCTCGTTTCTTGGCTGCAGAGGGCTTTTCAGAATGGCCTCTGACAGCAACAGAGGCTGGGGGCGACGCACGCAAGCAGCAGCAAGGGCCAGCAAGGCAAAGCAGGCATTGGGGTATGCGAGGCCTGGTAAGTAGGGCAGCTCCACCGCTCCCCACCTCGCCCCACCCCCTGCACCCTGGAATGGAATGGGCGGGGTCTTAATTAGGGCTTATTTTGGGGGTAGGGCTTATATTGGGCGCACATGTAAAAATCAAGCTAGGACTTACTTTCAGGGTAGGTCGTATTTTCAGGGAAACACGGTATTAATTTGTTTGTCATATCATCCAGCTCACTTTTGATCACTTTGTTAATCAAAAATTTATGGGGTAATTGTCAATGCTGCATTGAAATCATGGTATTTTATATCTCCAGCATTCCCACAATCTAGCAGGAAATTTTTTTAAAAAATGAGGTGAGATTGATCTGGCAAGACTTCATGACAAAATCTATGCTAACTTCTGATAATGACTGCATTATGTTCAAGGTGATTACTGTTTGATCTTGTTGATAAAGTGAAGTTTCTTGGATGAGAAGTGAAACATTTTCATGGTTCTTTGATTCTCTACTTCCTGGAGACTTACTTTCTCTGATAAATATTAATTTTCTTGTGATCTGCTTTAGCTATTTACTTATCCAATCCTTAGTCTTCTTCAAGTGAAATCTATAATTTATTCTTAGCAAAAAGATGCAATGATGAGACAGTGTTTTTACAGAGCAAAAAAGAGACCAGCACTACTTACCTTAATAACACTATCTGTCTTACTATATCTAACATTTGAATCAGCATGTTTGAGAAATGAGAGCTGTTTACAACTCTAATATATTTACATGACTTAAGAAAACAGAAATAACCATATGGCTTCCAAATTAGTATTTTTGCATAGTTAGACGGTTAACTGGATGGTAGATTTATACCACTGCTCGTATTGCAATCTTTTATAAAAATGGTGGAATAGCTTTAAAATAGTGATTGAGACAAAATGGCACTGTTAAATGAAGACTCAGACAGGTTTTTAAAGACATTTTTTAAAAGTAAAATGTCTTTAAAAACCTGTCTGAGTCTTCATTTAACAGTGCCATTTTGTCTCAATCACTATTATGTACTATTAATTAATGATAGAAAAGTTCATAAATCTCTATTTTAAAAAAGGAATAAGAAGAAAGGAGATGAGACCATCTTCAAATTCCTGTAAGGACATCACACAAAAGAATGCATTTCTTTATCATCCTACATAGCAGGTAATGGAATAATGGCTAGAAGCCCTGATTACTCAGATTTCAATTTAATATTAATAATAATGTATTAAACTTGTATAAACATGTACAGGTAGTCCTTGATTTATGACAATTGAGCCAAAAAATTATGTTGCTAAGTGAGACATTTGTTAAGTGAGTTTCTCCCATTTTATGACCTATGACCTTTTACAACAGTTGTTAAGCAAATCAATGCAGTTGTTGAGTTAGTAACATAGGTTGTGAAGTGAATCTGGCTTCTCCACTATCTTTGCTTGTCAGAAGGTCACAAAAGATAATAACATAACCCAGGACATTACAACCATCATAAATATGTACTAGTTGCCAAGCATCTGAATTTTGATCACATGACCATATGCATGATGCATTGATCTGTATGAAAAACGTTGATAAGTCACCTTTTCCAGTGACACTGTAACTTCGAATGGTCACTAAATGAACTGTTGTTAAGTAGAAGACTACCTGTACATTGAACTTAATAAATTACTGACATTAATGTAAAGTTAGAACAATCTGAATTGTCTGAATTACTCAGAAATTATCCAGTATACTTCCTGACACTCAACATATAGTGGTACCTTGGTAGTCATCGTCAACTGATATTAGGAGGTTGGGATGAGTACCAAAAATGATGAGTACCAAAAAAATTGTTCCTATAAGAAATACTGTAGTAAGTCACAATGCAGCTGACACCAATAAGTTCTAGCTTGTGCATTGAGTACCAAACAAACGATGAGTACCAGGACAACATTTTTGTGTCAAATACATTGAGTTTCAAAGCAGTTGAGTATCAAAGTACCACTGTATTCAGAGACTGGACAATTGTTATGGGTAGTTTAATTTGGATTAATGCAAGAAGGGTTTGTATTAGTGATGTAATTTGTCTTTTCAGTGCCGTGATTTTGAATGTCTCTTTCACATTGGTATCAGTTAACTTCAAAATACACAGCTGAAGCTGAAAATTCATTACTACTGTTAAGGAAAAATATGCCAGCTTCCATTTACAGGTAGTCCTCATTTAATGACCATTCTCAGTTACAACAATAATGAAAAAGTAACTGTAAGACCATTCCTTGCATCTATGATCTTTGTAGGTCTGTAAAGCAAAGGAAAACTGCAGTAAAATCATAAGCTGCAGTTTCACTTAGCAACCTCTTTGCAGTCCCAATAACTATCTTATTAACTTTTTGAATTTAAACATGGAGTATTGATATTACTCCTTTGTATCTCATAGTTAATAAACCATTTACTAGCTATGTTGTTGCTCTCCTGTTTTTCTAATTGGATGTTTAGTTCCATTCCAAATCTATGTTTAGGGGCGGTGGTGAGGGAAAGAGAGACAGAGAGGTTGATTTTTTTTATATCAAGTCAAATTTTAGGAAACATTTAGTACAACTTTAGCTTTACAAACAGCAAAGCTATTGCTTAATTACCAAATTCCTATAGCACAAATTTGAAATGGAGTATATATTATATTAAGGCATAAAGATTTGCTTTGGTCTATCAATTTAAAAATAGAGAAATTAAACCACACAAATGTTTCTGATGTTAACATAATAAAGCACATAGGATTAGCAATCTTCAGAAAAGGGTTATATTATTAGACTCTGAACATCATAAAAAGATGTTACAGGGCAATAATATACAGAGCAATTAGATACATACTTACACAGGAACAAAGCATTTTCAGTGTAACATGAGGTTCATAGCTGAATCTGATACAAGTTTCAGAAATAGATTCAGAAAAATTATGTACATTAAAATTCTCTTAATATTTCATCACCAATTCACCAATTACTATCTAGCAGTAATATAATTTTGTGTGCTATATTCCAATATTTAGGTTTGATAGGGATATTTTCAAAAAAACCTATTTGCAGCTTCATAAAAGGAAAACCAGAAATACAAAGTAGAAGATGATAAATTAGTCTATGTTGCATGCAAGCAATATGTTACTCAGAGGACAATTCAGCATTTTGGCTTTTTGCCAGTACATTTTAATTCAGTTAGTTCATTTCTTTTGAAAGGCTTATGTAGCCCGATATAAGCATATACACTAATGTAGAGTTTTGCTACTTGGACTATTTGTGAACTGACATCAGCATTTTAATTTGAGTACTATGATGAATGTGTAAAATGTGTAATACCCTATCTGAATATTGGAGGTGTTTCTGATACACTCTTGGAATATGTGGATAATAAACAGAATTCATCTGAATTCATCCAAATAATGAAAATATCTATGGCCCACAGAATGTGTAAAGGCTGCAAAAAGAGTGGTCTGAGAAAGTGAGAGTGATGTTTGCAATTAGGTGGGAGTTTGTTTGTATTTCTTGATTTTTAATATTTTTAATTTGTATGTTATTATTGTAAATGAAGAATAATTTTGGAATGCAGCAATACAGTATATGAGTTTTCTAAAATATACATTGTAAAAAATTAAAGATCACAAAATCAAACTTTTTTTAAACAAAAGTTCATTTAATTATTCAGTTAAGGGAAGCTAATTCTAGAATTCTGGTGATGAGATAGTAGACAACTTTCTGAGTTTTACAAAGTTATTGCCAAGTGCACAAAATGTGCATTGTAGAAGTAACCTTAGAGAAAGCCTCAATTGAACACCTGGAAAAATGTATTCTTGGTATTATCCATGAGCTGTACTGATCGAACTAATTCTTTGCTAGTTTTGGCTATTTGCTCAGGAAGAGGTCATGACAAGAATGTTTAGAATTGCTCTCATCTGTGTTATGAATCTGGTGAGGTATATCTTTGACTCTTACCCCAGACAGAAGTGCAAAATTTGCATGTGTCACGGAGCCTTTGAATAGATTCATTTTGTGTACCAATTGGTCATTCCTGGTCTGGGAGGTCTTTGCTCATAGTCACTCAGGCCCTGGTCACTTCCTGGTTGGATTACTGCAATATGGTCTATAAGAAGGCTGCCCTTGAAAACTATCCAGAAATTATAACTGGTCTAGAATATAATGGCACAGTTTGGACTCCCCGTGATTTGCCATATGCACTGGATTTCAGTTCTTTTACAGGTGCAAAATGAGATGTTAGTTATCATCTTTAAAATCTTACATGGGCTAGGACCAGGTTATTGGCCAGATTGACTTCCCCTAAAAATATCTACCTATTTTACTAAGTCCGATACAGTGGGCATACTCCACGCCCTCTCTCTTAAATGTTGCCATCTAACAAGGCCAAGCCAACACACCTCAGTGGCAGTCCCTGCACTTTGTAACATTCTTCCACAAGATTCGACAGACTACTACTTGTTTGGACTTCCCAAAAGTCCTGCATTTTCCCACAAGAATTAGAGTACCGTATGTTCCGGCATATAAGACGACTGGGCGTATAAGACGACCCCCAACTTTTCCAATTAAAATATAGAGTTTGGGATATACTCGCCGTATAAGACTACCCCTCCTACCATCTTTCTTTTTTTTCTGTCTTCCTTCCTTCCTAACATCTTTCTTTCTGTCTTTCTTCCTTCCTAACATCTTTCTCTCTCTTTCTTTGTCTGTCTTCCTTCCTTTCTAACTTCTTTCTTTCTTTCTGTCTGTCTTCGTTCCTTCCTGACTTTTGTTTCTCTTTTTTCTTTCTTTCTTTCTTTCTTTCTCTTTTTTTCTTTCATCAATACATCACTGCTGTTCATCTTTTTAGCAGACCAAGTTTAGTTGTAGAGATTGGCCCTGCCTCTTATACAATTAATAAACATAAACTCTCATGGACTTTATAATCCTTGGCTCCCAATCTTTCATAATAAATGTTTTCTAGTATAGTTCAAGCTCTTATCAGGCTTTCCTATTCAGAGATGAGTTTCAGGTTTTGTATATCTCCATGAAACAACAGGGAAAAGCTGAAGGCTGTATTTGGAAGCCACATTTGTGCAGTTCTTCATAAGTTCTGTAGAAGAGGACAGCTCTCTTAGGCAGGATACAATGTGCCTTCATAATTCCTAACACAAGTAATGCCTTGTTAAGACCTAAAATGTGTCTTTGTTGAACAGGCCTTGAATATGACAGCAAATATATGAATGCTTCATGAACACATGAAGCATTTCCATGATTGGCGAAGTGACATTTATTTAATGTATTGAATTGTTCTATTTGCCCAACTTATCAAATATCCTGCTTGGTGAAGCTGGAACCCTTCTACTTGTGATCAGCACACTTCTAAGAGGAACTATGTAACAACAATTTCATAATTTATTAAATGTGCATGACTCCCAGTGACTCTGGGAGAATGATAGAACAGCCACATGGGAGGGAAGGAGAGCGCAAGCTACCGCTACCGCCGCTCCGATATTTCTTCGGTGGGCGCGCGCGAGAGGCACCGCGGAGCAGAGGTGCCCGGTGAGCAGGGCGAGAGGCGCGGGGATGCCAGAAGTGGCGGCGTCAGCAGCAGGCTCCTGCCTGCGTCTCCCGCCCACCTCTTGCCTTAAGCCGCCGGGCACCTCTGCTCCGCGGTCCCTCCCGCGCGCACCCATCTGCTGGGAAGGCTGCGGCGGCTGCAGCCTTCCCAGCAGGAGACCGAGACGCAGGGCGGCGTCGGGCCTCTGGGGCTCCTTCGGCCACTTGGCTGGAGAATGGCGGGGATGCGGCCACGGCCGTTTTTGAGCTCCCCCCGGCTCGGAAGTTTCAGTACCCGCCGTATAAGACGATCCCCGACTTTTGAGATGATTTTCAAGGGGTAAAAAGTAGTCTTATACGCCGGAACATATGGTAGTGGGTCCTTGTTGGATATGAGGGACGTCTGTTTGGAAAGCATAACACAAATTTTATGTTGCTTTTAGATGTTTGTTTATTATCGTTGTAAGCTGTCCAGAGTTATGATACATAAAATGGGCACTATATAAATCTTTTAATTAAATAAAATTTTATCCAAACTGTCTTGTGCATTTTCAGATCTAGGCCACCTCAATTTCTGTGTTTCTATTTGTCTTTCAGTTAGACAGAACAGCACTTTCCTTTTTCACCTGCCAAAAAATTCTGCCCACTAGTGACTTTCAGATGCTTATGTGAATATCTAATGCATTCTATATGAACTATATGAAGTATTCTGCTAGCAAAGTTACAAAGCCACTGCCAAAGCTCATTGTCCATCAAGGACTAACTTCATTCAGGATGGGGCAAGCTATTCTGCAAAGTGCAGATCTTTCAAAGACACACCCAGTTCAAGTGCTGAGGTGTGAAATATCCTGACATCTTTTGGGAGACAATCATTACAAGCCTAGTGTCTAACTTTCAGACTTGGCTTGCTGTCTATTTTCTACTTTAGATGATGGAGCAAGGGGAATTTAATAAAGATGGAACAATAACTATATATAGTGGAAATAGCAGAAATAGCACGTAGACTTACTGTATATACCTCTTGACAGCCCTCTCTATGAGGTTTACAGAGTCAGCATATCCCCCCCCCCCCAACAATCTGGGTCTTCATTTTACCAACCTCGGAAGGATGGAAGGCTGAGTCAACCTTGAGCCAGTCAGAATCAAACTCCTGGCAGTCAGCATATAGTGGGAACTTTGAAGAGCCAGTTTGGCATAGTGGTTAAGGCATCAGGCTAGAAACTGGGAAACTATGAGTTCTATTCCTACTTTAGCCATGAAAATCAGCTCGGTAACTTTGAGCCAGTCATTATCAGCCCAACTCACCTCACAGGGTTGCTGCTCTGTGAGGAAAATAGGAGAATAAAAGAGTATTAAATATGTTAGCTGTTATTGATCAAAAAATAAAGGCGGGGGATAAATTAATTACCATGCAGCAAGTCTTGATTTTTAAGGAAACTTAACCAAACACATAATTTAAAAAAAAAGACTTTCTTATAAGCAGAATGACAAGAGGTAGGAGTGCTGGCAGAAACTAGTCATGAAGAGAAAGGGGTGATATGCAACAAGCATCTATTAAGCCTCCTCAAATGGATTATTTTCTTACCTTTAACAAACCAACAGGCTACTAGAACCAGCTATTCACAGAAAAGATTTTAGAAATATTTATTTGGCTTTGCATAATATTTATTGCAGGTTTATTTACAAAAATTTTATATTACTTGCAAGCTGCTTTAGAAAGATTACTATTCTGAAAGCCAGGATATAATAAATTTTAAGAAATAATTAATCTAGCAGACAGAAAGAGGATTCTGTCTGAAAATAACATTAAATTTAATAGACATATGCAATTTTAGGGGGGGAAGAGAGCAATTACAGAATGGGGGATATTTGGTTTGATTAAAAAAAATAAAACATAGCTCAACGAAAGAAAAGAAATATAAATCATAATTGCCAAAAAAGTGAAATACATGACTGGCTCACATCAATAAAATTAAACTGCCCAAATTAAGGGACGTAAATATTTCCATTCTGTTCTGCTCTAATCAGATTCTATATTAAGTACTATCTAGTTTTAGCACCACCTGTTAAAAGGGATTCAGACAAATTGAAACAGATGCAAATAAACAGATTGATAGAATACTATAAACCAAATCTTATGAGAAAAAAAATCAGAGTACAATTTTAAGAAAATATGACAGGGACTGTCTATGATAATATTCTTCTAATACTTGAGGAAAGATCACATTGAGAAAGTATTACCTGCCCCATTATTCCAGAGAGCAAAACACAAATTGAATTTGAATTACAAGAAAGCAAATTCCACTTGAATATTAGGCAACACTTCATTCCAGTAAATGTACAGAACCAATTCCTTAGAGAAGTTCCGGTTTCCCTTGCCGAATGAGAGATGCTTTAATAGAACTAGTTTGGTCTAGTGGTTAAGGTCTGAGGCTAGAAACCAGGAGATTGTGAGTTCTAGACAACCTTAAGCCTGAAAGCTGGCTGGATGACTTTCGGCCAGCCACTCTCTCTCAGCCCAATTTACCATACAGGGTAGTATTGGGTGTGAGTTATTTATAAATTCCTGCACAGAACAAAGTTTGAGCCCAGTCCATTTCTATGATTCTGTAATTCCTAAGTAACTACAGAGGAATATATACTTAATATAAAATATATACTTAAAATATTTATTTAAAGAAAAACCGAACCAGAAATATTTTTGAAAATTTATATATTTGGAACCGTGCTTTCAGTAACCTAAACCTAAAATCCATCCTAAGATGGATGAAATACTTCTTTTAAACAGATGCAATTCTGATTTTCACAACGCATCTGCCCTATGCTTTATTGAACCCTGGCTAAACGAGGAAATTGATGACAATAGCATGCATATACCAGGGTTTCAGATACTTCGAGCAGACAGGATTGCAGAATTATCAGGGAAAAAACGGGGAGGAGGCTTATGTATATATATCAACAACAGATGGTCTCAGGACATAACTATAATACAAAAATTCTGTGATGAAAACTTGGAATCCTTACTTATTAACTGCAAACCATTTTACTCTCCACGTGAGTTCTCCTCATGTCTACTAATTCACCCACAAGCCTCTGTAAAAAAGGCATTAAGAACTCTAGCTGATCAGATTATGGAGGCTGAAGCCAAATACCCCGATTCACTGGCCATTGTTTTGGGAGATTTAAACAAGGCAAACTTAAGGACAGAGCTACCAAAATACTTTCAGCATGTCAATTGTCCCACCAGAGGCAAGAATACCTTAGACCACTGCTACACAACACTAAAAGATGCTTATCGTTCCTTACCACGAGCAGCTGTGGGCCACTATGATCATTGCATGATTCACCTTGTACCTGCTTACAGACAAAGATTTAAAGCCACAAAACCAACAATTAAATCAGTGAGGACTTGGACTGAAGAGGCAAAGTTAAAGCTACAGGCTTGCTTTGACTGCACGGACTGGAATATTTTTGAAGATACCTCTGCAGACCTGGATGAACTCACAGATACTGTAACATCATATGTCAGCTTCTGTGAAGACCTATGTGTTCCGACCAGGAACTTGCGAATATACAGTAACAATAAACCTTGGTTCACAGCTAAACTTAAGCAGTTACGTCGTTCGAAAGAGGAAGCCTACAGAAAAGGTGATAGAATGCTGTACAATCAGGCCAGAAATGTATTAACAAGGGAGATCAGAGCAGCAAAAAGAAACTACTCTGAAAAGCTAAGGAACCAGTTCTCAACAAATGAACCAGCAAACATGTGGAAAACTCTTAAAAACATCACCGGCTACAGCAAACCACCTTCCCAAGCTGAAGGAAATCAGCAACTGGCAGATGACCTGAATGTGTTCTACTGCAGGTTTGAAAGGAAATTACAGCCACCTATCTCCACAACCTCCATCCCAGACACACCAACAACAGCCAAACCTCCTACAACTGAACCCATCCCATTGGGTTCACAACCCCTGGTGATCACAGAAAAGGAAGTGCAAGATCTATTTCACAGACAGAAGCCGGGAAAAGCACCAGGTCCAGACAAGATAACTCCTTCTTGCTTAAAAGTCTGTGCTGACCAATTGGCCCCCATCTTCACCCAAATCTTCAACAAATCACTAGAGATATGCCATGTTCCTCCTTGCTTCAAATGCTCCACTATCATCCCAGTGCCGAAGAAGCCCTCCATCAAGGAACTGAATGACTACAGACCAGTTGCTCTAACATCTGTAGTTATGAAAACCTTTGAAAGGCTAGTGATGTCCCACTTGAAAACCATCACGGATCCACTGTTAGACCCCCTGCAATTTGCATACCGAGCAAATAGATCAACAGATGATGCTGTTAATATGGCTCTGCACTACATCCTACAACATCTTGAATCTCCAAATACCTACGCAAGGGTCCTCTTTGTAGACTTTAGTTCAGCATTCAACACCATCATACCGGACATTCTTCTAACTAAACTAAATCAGCTAGCGGTACCTGAACACACTTGTAAGTGGATCACAAGCTTCCTAACAGAAAGGAAGCAGCAGGTGAAGCTAGGCAAAATCACATCAGATACCTGTACAATTAGCACAGGGGCCCCCCAAGGCTGTGTACTCTCACCACTTCTCTTCTCTCTATATACCAATGACTGCATCTCAAACGATTCATCTGTTAAACTACTGAAGTTTGCAGATGATACAACAGTGATTGGCCTCATTCGAGACAACGATGAAACCGCATACAGACGGGAGGTTGAACAACTAGCCTCATGGTGCGACCGGAACAATCTGGAACTGAACACATTGAAAACCATAGAAATGGTGGTAGACTTTAGGAGAAACCCTCCCATCATACCACCTCTTACAATACTAGACAATACAGTATCAACAGTAGAGACCTTCAAATTTCTAGGTTCCATCATATCTCAAGACCTAAAATGGTCATCTAACATCAAAAACGTCATCAAAAAAGCACAACAAAGAATGTTCTTTCTGCGCCAACTCAGAAAGCTCAAACTTCCCAAGGAGCTGCTGATACAGTTCTACAGAGGAATCATTGAGTCTGTCATCTGCACCTCTATAACTGTCTGGTTTGGCTCTGCAACCCAACAAGACAGACACAGACTTCAGAGGATAATCAGAACTGCAGAAAAAACAATTACTGCCAACCTGCCTTCCATTGAGGACCTGTATACTGCACGAGTGAAAAAGAGGGCCGTGAAAATATTTACTGACCCCTCGCATCCTGGACATAAATTGTTTCAACTCCTACCCTCAAAACGTCGCTATAGAGCACTGCACACCAAGACAACTAGACACAAGAACAGTTTTTTCCCGAACGCCATCACTCTGCTAAACAAATAATTCCCTCACCACTGTCAAACTATTCACTAGGCTGCATTACTATTACTATTAGTTTTTCTCATCGTTCCTATCACCCATCTCCTCCCACTTATGACTGTATGACTGTAACTTGTTGCTTGTATCCTTACGATTTATTTTCATATTGATTGTTTCCTGATTACTTACTTGAACCCTATGACAACCATTCTTGACAAATGTATCTTTTCTTTTATGTACACTGAGAGCATATGCACCAAAGACAAATTCCTTGTGTGTCCAATCACACTTGGCCAATAAAGAATTCTATTCTATTCTATTCTAAACATTCTGGTTAAGTTCACATGTTATCATGGTTGAGTTTTAATTTATACTTACAGTATTTAGTAAACAACCATACTATATAGATAGATAGATAGATAGATAGATAGATAGATAGATAGATAGATAGATAGATAGATAGATAGATAGATAGATAGATAGATAGATAGATATAGATATAGATATAGATATATAGATATATATAGATATAGATATAGATATATATAGATATATATATAGTATATATCTCTGTGCTGCAGTATTCAACCTGGCTGCTTCTCTCCTCCTTCTCGGCTTCATACACACAGAGCAAACAGGCACACATCTCACGGCACTGGAAGGACTCGCCCACGTGCTGTCTCCTCGCAGAAGGTCCTGGAGCCGTGAAATGTCCTGCAGCCTGTCCCTTTATGGTCCTCCCCTCCCCTCCCACGTCGAAGTACCTTCCGTGCAGCTCCGCTGTGACATCGTCCCTCCAGCGCAGCAGGCTGTTCTCCTGGCTGGGTCTGGCAATGGGGTATGCATGCATATCCAGCACGAAGAACAGGGTGGCGGCGGCGACAGGACTTCAGGACTCTTTTTCGGCTTGTAGTTTTCAGTAGTTTTTGGCGCAAGAAGCCTCCAGCCGCTGCTGCCGGCTCGGTTCCAGCTGGAGGCTTCTCGCATCGAAAACTACCGAAAACTACAGGCCGAAAAAGAAGCCTGAAGTCCCGTCGCTGCCATCGCCGCCCTGTTCTTCGCGCTGGCCACGCACCTCATTGTCTACCGGTGCCGCTTGCAGCCAGACCTGGGCACGAGAACGGCCTGCTGTGTCGAGGGACAGTGTCACAGTGGAGCTGCTCGGAAGGCAGCCAAAAACTACTGGCGGCTGGAGGCTTCTCGCGAAAGGCAGCCAAGCCTCACCGTGTCTCCCCCAAGGCGCGGACGAAGGTGAGCGAGGCGGAGGGTGAGTGTGCCCCAGGGAAGGCCAGAGCCGGGGAATGGCACATTCCCCGACCCGGCCAAGGTGAATGGCGAGCAGCTGGAGGCTCCAGGGCCTCGGGGAATGGTGCGTCCCTGGGCCCCCGACACGAGGCGAAGGGCGAGCGGGCGGCACAGCATGCTTACCTTTGGTGAGCAGAGCGGGCAAGGCACAGAGGCGAGGCAATTAGCTGGGCCGCATGGCGAAGGCAACATATATAGGTGGAGCAGGGGTGGGCGGGCGGGCGGCAAGCAGGCTGGGCCAGCCAGAGGTAATATTTGCCGGTTCAGCGAACCAGTTAAAATTTTCGCTACCGGTTCGCCCAACCGGTCCGAACTAGCTGAATACCACCTCTGATCCTATACCATTTCAGACAAGTCACTGACCAGTCTCTTCTTAAAAACATCCACTGATGAAGCACCCACAACGACTGAAGGGAAGCTATTCCACTGGTTAATTGTCCTCATCCCAAAGAGTACCTTTCTAGCTGATCCTGGGATCAGAGAATGTGTCAAAAATTCAAAAAGTTGGATTAAATTACTTACAGGGTAGAAGTGTCCTTATGTGCACAGAATTGCACACCACATAGCAGCAAATATAAGACATTCAGTTTGAATTACCGTATTTTTCAGAGTATAAGATGCACCTTTTTACCCCCAAAAAGAGGGTGAAAACTTGGGTGCATCTTATACACCAAATGTAGCCACACCCAGCCACACCCACCCTTTGGCCTCTGCCTCCCAGCAATTTACCTCCTTGCAGCAAACAGCGCAGACCCCGATTAGCACAAGAAACTGATTATCAGCCTCCCAACCTACAGCTGATTCAGCCAGCACAGGCAGGCCACGTGCTAGAACTGAAAGTGAAACTAGCAAGGAGGCAAATTGCTGGGAGGTGAACTGTTGGCAATGTTGGACTGCTGAAACTGCAAGGAGGTAAGTCAATAAATATAAATGTCTATAGAATGTTCAAATGATTACTTTTTTAAAAAAAGACTGCTTTATTATTGTTCTAGACAACTTAACAAAATGAAGAAGCTTTTTAAAATAAATGCTTGATCTGAAGAGGCCCAGTGCTTTTGTATCTTATTTTAAATAGCAGAGAATAACTATACTTCCAGAAAGCCACATCAAATTTAAAGATCTGTAAAAGTATAATCTGAAATGTAACAGTGTCCTGTTTAGTATTAAGATAAGGCAGCTGAGTTAAACCCTGACTTAGTCATGTTTGGAGTAGATCTATTTAAATAATTGGGAGGAGTTAGTGTGACTGCATTTAAGAAAACTTTCTGGCATTAATATACTGCCATAATGTACATTTCTCCAATTCTTTGCTATTTCTATGGGTCAGACACACATGCACAGAAATACACAGCAAACAGTGTATATATCATCTGTACTGTTTGCTGTTTGGCAAATTGTTGGAGGGCAGAGGCCTTTTTTCCTTGTTTTCCTCTCCCAAAACTAAGGTGCGTCTTATACTCCGGTGCGTCTTATACTCCAAAAATACGGTATCTGATGGCTACAGGGACTACAAGCATTATTGCTTTTGTAGTTTGCAAATCTTGTATGCTTACTAGCAGCTTCTTGTGCTCTTGAGAAGAGATATTTTATATTTGTTATATATTTTAAGTATTGTATTTTATATTTGTAATGGAATCTAACATGTTGTGAGCCGCCCAGAGTCCCCAGGGAGTTGGGCGGCATAGAAGTCCATTAAATTAAATTAAATTAATTAAATTACTTATTTAGTTACTTCAGAAAGTAGATGATTATGAAATGAATATGAAAACATTTAAAGTACTTGGTTTGCTTAATGGATTTATCACTGATTTGACAATTATAGGAAATTGTAAAATTGTGAAAACTTGGATCCTTGTTTTAGTATTACTAATGTCTAGGTTGTCCCTAGAACAAAAGAATTCTACTGCTCCTTGGCATTCATGAAGGCCAACTTGGTGACATGGGTGAGGGCTGGAAGCTAAAGTTGAGTTTTGCAAGGGATGTCGTATTTGCATCCAATTTTTTGTATAAAGTTTGCCCTATGTAGAATCCAAGGGGCATTGCTGACAGATACGGTAGTACTATCACTGGAGGAAAAGTAATGTGAAGGTGTATAAAAGCAAAACAGTAATTTCCAGATTAGAAACAAAGTTAAAGCAAACAAACTTTGTCTTAGCAGTTAATAGATATGTCTCCTGATAGAAATCAGAAAGATGCTGCATGCATTAGAAACGTGTAACATTAACCATGTGAAAGACTCTTTATCCATAAAATGCATTACAGAAGGTACTGCTGACCGCTGTCAGGAACCATCTAAGAGTCCCTATTGCTTAGCAGCCTTTGCCCCTCTAAAAGACTCAAGCCACCTTTGCAAGTGGTCAGCTGTTACATTTTTTTAAGTACAAGAGCATGGTAACCGATCAAGATCAAAGTAATCACACGTGGTAGACAAGAAAACCAATCTCTTACCTACCATTTTTGAAGCACTCAAGATAATCTAATATCCTACCTCATTTTCGGTTCAGACCAATAACTGTTTAACCATGAGACAAACATGTTAGATTCATATGATATGCAAAACCATGATTATACTAAATAAAGCAAGGATAAATGATTCTACAAATTATGGTTAATGATCTTTGTTTAAACCCTAATCTTGGTACAGATGATATGCTAAACTCAACTCCAATATGGATGGCTGTGTCATACAAATTTGGTATAAAAGCTGTAGGAAAAAATGAGAAAACAAGAAAATTGAATGTAAATAAGATAAATGACAAACAAGAACCATTACTTACATTCGTCCTATACCTTCATACATCCTCGTTTCTTCAGCCAAAGTCATGATCTCTGTGTCTGTAAGATGTGCATGCTTTTTTGTTCTGTTCAGCTGATCTATTTGTATATCTGCCATTTTCACCTTTTGTTGGGTTTCAATGACCTTAGTTTGAAGTTCAGAAAATGCCTGACATGGAGAACAATACAAATGTAGCTATTTTAAAAAAAAAAATCTGTGACAGTCTTCACTCTTCACAAAAACCTCTGTCTCTTTATACAGGTTGTCCTTGACCTACAACCACAATTGAGCCCAAAATTTCTGTTGCTAAATGAAAAACTCACTTTGTTAAATGAATTTTGCCCCCTTTTAACGACCTTGCTTGCCATAGTTGTTAAGTGAATCACTGCAGCTGTTAAATTAGTAAAGTGAATCTGGCTTCCTCATTTACTTTGCTTGTCAGAAGATCGCAAAAGGTGATCACATGATCCCAGGACATTGCAACTGTCATAAATATGAGTCACTTGCTAAGCATCTGAATTTTGATCATGTGACCAGGGGGATACTGTAATATTTGTAGGTGTGAACAATGGTCATAAGTTACTTTTTTCAGTGCCTTTTAACTTTGAACGTCACTAAATGAACTGTTGTAAGTCGAGGACCGCCTGTAATGCACATTTTCATTTTTTTAGCAGCTATCTAGCTAGTCATTTATTAAAAGAGAAAAGCCAGGATAACTTCAGAAAGTCTAATGCAGGAGTAGTAGCTGACACCATGGTTAAAAATGGCAATAGAACAGACCTCCTTTTCCCCCTACTGCAATCTCTTACCAACAGCATGTACTGTATATTTAAACATCAGATAAATTAAAGAAACATGCAAAATATGCACCAAACATCAAAAAATATTAAAGAAAAAAACACTGGGTGAAAACTAATATGTATCTTTAATGATAACTAGCAGCGAGACACAAATATATTCCAATCATCAAATAGTAAACTGGTGTAGCACTTTTTTAATCAGATTAAATAATTCAGACAATGTTGTGAAAAAATGTGAATTGCCCACCAGGGCCTGCATCACAGCTTTGAGGATATAGTTTACTGGTAAGAATATTTACCATGCATTATATAATTGTAAAAACAATTCTGCAAGGTAAATGGTGAGTACTACTCATTCTGCTGTACATTTGCTCTACATTCTACAAACTCCTTTATAACTGATTCATACAATATACCAAGCAAAAACCATATTTTTAGTGCAATGTATGAACAGCTTTATATCCTCCAGTTATGTATAGACTCAATGAGCTTTATCAATCTGTGGAGATTTTTACTTGCTTTGATGGCTTAATTTATTTCTTCTACATAAAAAAGCAGATCCTGAAGATTCAAATTGGGTGATATATTAAAATTTAAAGAGATATGGAAAGTTTTGTAAGTCAAATACAGTTAACTAATGTGTTTGTCTTCCATGCAGCCTAAATGACAGATGAAATCAGAAGTATAATCACATTTTATTTTTCCTGCAGAAAGATGATAAGTATTATAATTTATTACAATAATTTGAAAGTGTTTGATCCAGGTTGAAAGAGTCATTAGTACCATAAATGTGTCCTGGTTTGATATTGAAACTGTTAGAATTACATTTTGGGACAAGTTAGCTTGGTTTGATTTGAAATACTACATATTTTAAATTTATTAGATTTATTTTTGATGCAATCTCTGTAGGATTAAATATGTGAATGTTAAAACATATCTCAACACACACACCCAAAACGTCTACAGCTATAAATTTGCTATATAGATACAAAACAAAAAGTAACATTTAAATTTGACTAGCACCTGACTAGTTTTGAAATAGAATTAAAAATGCTTTCCTCCTATTTTCAGAATTTGATACAAAACGAAATTTATAGTAAGATTTAAATAATTTCCTTCCAAAACATTCTTCTTAAACATTCTCAAACAACAGGCAATGACACTAGCTTAAATAGAAAATGAATCATATAAGAAACGAATTGTTGCCATAATTCCGTTCATAGATAAAATGCTTCTAAATATATATTGCTGGGGGAAGGGAAACAGCTATGAAAAGTTCGTAGAGACCATTCGCCAACTTGGGAAGAGGAGAGAGAGATCAACATGAACTCACCAAACAGAATTTGGTGATATTCTATGAAATCACCAGGCATCACACTCGACTCGAAGGATCAACCAAGAATAATCTGTTAAATATTAAGAAGTCTAATATTCTTAATGCATAAGTGCCTACAATTCCTAGAAGACCCTCTCTAGAGGCGACACCAACCACCAAAACCCAAACAAACTCTTCTGATAATGGGCAACAACCACCCTAACTTCCAAATCCCCCTTACTTTCAGGCAACTCCCAGCCCTATTTTCATTTTCTTTACCTTTTTCAACTCGAGATCCACGGGCGCCGCCATTTTAACTAGTACAAAACCAGCTACGCATGCGCGATAGGCAACAGCTTTAACGGACGGCATAACGGTCCTTTGTTCCTGTTCAGTCGAGACATGCGTAGTAGGGATCGATAGGTGACGGCTAGTTTACTGAGTGGCGCGTTTGGGTTTTGTCGTCTCTTCTGTTTACCCGCAAATTCACCTTATATCATTCAGTTGGCAGTTTTAATGTCAATAAAAATACACAAGCTTTTTTCTTTTGTCAAAACAACAGCTCCTTCACTGGTTCCCATATAAAAAACAGATTGTATATTCAGTTCGACAGTCGCCCCCCAATATTGGTATCACACCCGTTCCACCCCTCAGCTTTCCTTGCGTTTTGCAGCTGACAAGTTACATGGGCAGCAAATGAATGCAGTCTTGGAAGTTCAGACTGGTTCACCTCATATTTATGCTAATTTGTGTTGTGGTATGCTGGGTCTTGGTTTATACATTGTGTTAAACTGTTCAGGCATGATTTATTAAATAAGACACATATCAAGCCATAAACCTTTGTTAAGTCACAATGGTTTGGGTCACACACTTTACTAAGCCAATACTTTAACAAATCACATTATGGTTTACAATAGCATACTTAATCATTGTTTATTTAATAAATTACAGTAACTGAACTTAAACAATTTACTAAGCCACATAAATCACATTTTGGATTACAGTAATGTGCATTGTGTGTATGTTATATTTAGCTGGATGTTTATTCAGAGCTTGTTTAATAAATCTGCAGAATATCAAAGACAACCATTTTTCTTACAGTATTTTTTCCTTAAATTTAAAATATTCTTTTGTCCTAATTTTCCCTAACTATGTCAGGGAAACAAGCCTTTATCTCAGCCCTCTGTTAATGCTGATATAAATATATTTAACATATTTTCCAATGCAGTTTTGCTAATATAATTTTGTTGTGTTCTTGAGCTATATCTCATAATTTTTATTTGTTTTGGCATGACTTTTATTAAAAACAAACAAACTGAACGTTGTAATAAATTCAGGGATTTGTAAAATTGTACATGAAACAGATGGTTTAAACAATACTGGAGCAGCCACCTTTGATCTAGCCGGCTGTATAAACCCCCGTTTTAGGTTCTTTTCAATGTACTTGAGCATTTCTGTCATTTCTTGCGGAGTCATTGAATACATCCGTGGTTTCAGTAGAAATAGGTGGAGGGAGCACTGGGAAGTCTGCTGGGACCCTGTATAAATGGGGCATAGTATCCTCCTGTCAGTGTGACCGCAGGTTCTCACATCAAACTATAGATCACATCATAACTGGCTGTAAACTGGGGGCATATAGCAGTCAAGTATCTGATTTTTTTCTAAAATATATACAATGCTGCACTTCAGTGGTTAGATGGTTTAGAACAGGATGCATCATGCACAGGCACACCCACCCCAGCTCCACAAAGGGAAAAAATGTTGCAAAACATCACATGACGGCAATGTGACACCCCGTGGCCTAGACATTGATATTTGAACATAGGTCATTTTGGCAATTATATTTTATTGGATTCTACTAATCTAATTGAATTTATTTATACTGCTAGTCCATTTATGATATGTCATACGCTAAATAAATTAAATAAATAAATAAATAAATAAATAAATAAATAAATAAATAAATAAATAAATAAATAAATAAATAAATAATAACCAGAATATTAAGGTCTGGTATATTGAGATTTCGGCGCGATTTTGCTTCCGCGCATGTGCAGAAGCAAAATTGCGCGAGGGGCGCACGTGCATAGCGAGCGCACGCACCCCCGAAACGTGGAGATGCGCATGCAGCACACCGGCACCGGTAAGGAAACAACCCGCCGCTGCCCTGCAGCCAGACCACCCAGGTGCCACTGCTGTGGGAACTTCAGGTTGTTAAAGTGCAGGGCACGCTTCAAGTGCTTGAGGAGATGCAGGACCACGTGCCATCCCCCACTGGCGTGCCGCATTAAGAGGGCCTCAGCAGCCCCTTGGACCAGTCTGGGAGCCAGAGTGCTCTTGAAGGCACTTGCAGGCCTGTAGGCCAAGAGGTACTGGCCCTTAAGCTTGCTGATTTGGGCCATGTTGACCAGACTGGCCTCCTGAGCCAAGTCATCAGCCAGCTGGTCCAGGTCCTCCTCAGGACCAGTCAGGAGCCAGGCCCACACCAGGGTCCCTGAGCAGTGTGCAGCCAAGCAAGGCTGGGCCCCAGCTGGTGTTCCATCACCCCGAAAGTGCTCCTTCCATTGGGGAGCAGCAGCAACAGCAGCAGCACTGCTTGTCCAGGGCAGCGGCAAGTGTCCCCAGAAGCCTCCATCACAGCTCACCATGGCAGGGCAGCATCAGACCAGCAGGCTGCCAGGAGAGAGAGGTGCATGAGGGGAGCTCCTTGGCCAGCCAGGCCCTTCCTCTAGTTGGCAAGGGCAAGCTCATCTCCGGCTGCTCTCTGGTTGCCCAGGCAAAGGGCAAAGATGGTTGCCTGGCTGTAGGGGTTCTGAGGTGCACGGGTGCAGGGCGCGTGGAACAGCTCCATCTTCCTGCCACCTGCCTCACCTGACCTCGTGGCAGTGTCACCGACTTGCCACGTGGCCGCCTGCCCCACTGAGGCCGTGAGCAACCAGATGGTGGGACAGAGTGGGTGGGCAGGTGGGCTCCTGCTGGACGTGACTGCTACTGTTGGTGCTGCCACCACAAGGTGAAGCAAGTGGAGGGACATGGGTGGCCTGGCTGCAGGGGCCCTGAGGTGTGCGGGTGCAGGGTGTGGGGCAGCTCCAGCCCCCACCTGTCTCGCCTCACCTTGTGGCGCCTGCTCTGTTGCAGCTGCGAGCAACCAGACGGTGGGATGGAGTGGGCGGGCTATTGACTGGGGCTTATTTTTGGGGTAGGGCTTGTATTAGAAACATGCAAAAAATTATGCTTATTTTCTGGTTGGATCTTATTTTCAGGGAAACACAGTATTCATATATGTATTATATGACTATATAATAAAATATGTATTATAGAAACTTCTATAATAAAGAGATTTACATGATGTACTAATCCATAATGTGTCTAAGAATAACAAGTCATCTGAATCAGCACCATAAGGTAAATTTTGGTTAGGCCAAGTTGCCTTGATTACTTTATGATTATGTATCTAATGCATAATCACAGAGTACTAATCATTTATCCTTTATTTATCATGGAAACTGGAGCAAGGAAAGATTCAACCTAGAAATAAGGAGAAATTTTCTGACAGTGAGAACAATCAACCAATGGAACAGCTTGCTTTCAGAAGTTTGGGTGCTTCATCACTGGAAGCTTTCAAGAAGAGACTGGACAGCCATCTGTCAGAAATGGTATAGGGTCTCCTGCTTGAACAGGGGGTTATTTATTTATTTATTTATTTATTTATTTATTTTATTTTATTTTATTTTATTTTATTATTTTATTATTTTATTTTATTATTTTATTTTATTTTATTTTATTTTATTTATTTTATTATTTTATTTTATTTTATTTTATTTTATTTTATTTTATTTTATTTTATTTATTTTATTTTATTTTATTTTATTTTATTTTATTTTATTTTATTTTATTTTATTTTATTTTATTTTATTTTATTTTATTTTATTTTATTTTATTTTATTAAATCTATATGCCGCCCAACTCCAAAGGACTCTGATGACCTATAAGGTCCCTTCCAACTCTGTTATTATATTTCTAAATGACAGTATTCAGTTTGCTGACCAGCTACAACTTCAAGTGAGAACCACCACAAGGGTATCTAAGACACTGACTGATACTGAAAACAACCAATAAACATTTTTGTCTAGGATTTGGTATATCACCTGAACAGCAACCATAGGTAGCTTTTGCCATGATTCGCACCATATGTTGCTTAGTGTTTCATGCCTTTGCAATGAATGTTCTGCAACTAGGTTCACAGCTACTGCCCTAAGTCATAATTTGTTTGTCCATAGTTTGTTGAATACTTCCCATTTCCTTGGTTCATGTTCCAAAACCAATCAAACCACATTATAATTTAGTGTGAAGTATGATCCCAGCAACTAGCTTATTAACATTCTCCTCCTTGCTGCAAACAGAGCTATATAAAAATTGGGAGGGGGGGGGGAACTAGGACAGTCTTTAGCTGGCAGGATTAAAATTTGCCAACTTCTCCACTCATCAGTATACAAAGAATGTAATTGATGGTGCATGTTTTGACCTATAAAACTCCTGTTAGCTATTAAAGTTGGAGACACCAAGTCACAATTATTTTCTATATGCCAGAAAAGCCATGTAGGAGGGTTTTGAATGGTTGATCTATGTATATTCAGTTCTCTGAAAGGAATTTTTGTCAGAGCTTGACCTTTTAGGGCTTCTTCAAATATAAGCTGCATGGAGGGGACAAATACATTGAAAGGAATTTGGCCCAGAGAACCAAGACTAAGTCTGGTTAGAAGCTGTTTAACTGTTTTTGTCTTCTTCCTAAACATATATTTACAGCATAGAAGGTATTTGAAAAATTGGATTATGTGATTTTCTGATTTATTTTTTCTCCAGTTAGTAACTAGATAGTAAAAGCCAGCATCTTACTTTGATATCATCTGAAAGCTGGAACCATTAAGAGCTGCCATGCAGGGGTTCAATTTAACAATGACTAAAAGGGAATGGTGCCAACAAATGAATCATTAATTGCATTAATTTCCTACAATACATAGAAGAATTTGCATTGTAATGTCATCATCCCAGAATTATCCGTGATTTTAAATTGTGAGAACTGCTAAGATCTTCATAGTGGTAATAGACTTTTAAGATTTAAGCTAAAAAAAAAAAAGCCTTAGCAAATACCTTCTTTGAAGGAACCGAAATGTCCTTGGCTTAGTACTTGAAGAATTCTTCATATTTGTATAACTACCAGTATTTTAAACCACTTACTACATAAAATATTAATTTTATCCAAGAAATTGTTACTTCCAGTTTAGATAGAATCTTATTAAATTTTAGTAAATTATTTTAATTAGACATTCAAATACTAGTTTTCTGATTGGAATTGTGATAAAAGGATGCAAGGAGGATCCCCAAAATTCAAAGGCTTTCTCTCACTTTAATGTATTTTTAAAACATATCTTGATTTAATAAATATATTAAAAGAAATGTCAACAATGATAGTTTTTAAAGTACATAGTTTCTCCCAATTTTAGTTCTGTTGCAGAAGTCAGATCAGCTTTATACAAATAAATCTAATATAGACATTTGCAAAGACAGATTAGAAAAGAGGTGTTATGCTATGAGAGCTGTATGTCCTCAATGCCAAGAGGATCCTAGTGACACAAACTTCCTGTGCGATGGGTTGTCATTTCAAAATAATTTGTAGACATATTGAAAATAACACTAATTCCCCTAAAAGTAATTATACTTTTGCCATCATTTAGCTCGTAAATCCAAGAAGCATGAATAATTTAAAGACTCTTGTTAGATATCCAGACTGCCTGGTTATAACCAGGTCCTCCATTTAGGCGGGAAAATGGAGACCACTGATTGGCTGAGCCATCTGTCAGCTCCCTATAAAAAGGGCTAGCTGTCAGACTGGCTCTCTGCTGGATCTTATACATAGTTAAATAAAGAGCTGTTTGTCTTGAAACCTGTCTCAAGCCTCTTCAATCACCAGACTCAATAACTGTAACTCAACGTTTATCAAACTTGGTGATTTTGTATGGGCTTCCTAGCTGTGGAATTATGGGAATTGAAATTCACATATTTTAAAACTGCTGTGGTTATGAAACTGCTCTATC
This sequence comes from Diadophis punctatus similis, assembly GCA_023053685.1. Taxonomy (NCBI): domain Eukaryota; kingdom Metazoa; phylum Chordata; class Lepidosauria; order Squamata; family Dipsadidae; genus Diadophis; species Diadophis punctatus. The sequence goes on along the minus strand of JALIGW010000003.1, from coordinate 109,139,912 downwards.
TCAACAACTTAAATTTGAAAAGGAGGGAGTCCTCTATTGGCAGAATTCAACTTCATCTAAAGCAAGTTGAATCCCAGTCCCTCAGATTGATCTTTTGAACACCCTGAACTAGCCTGGATTTAATTTTTTTGTACATTCTCATCTACACCATTACTAAAACCATAACAATATTCAATGGTAAGTTGGAAGAGGATGCAAAAGTGGGTGGGGAGGAAGCTGTGTTGAATGTAGTTGCATGTAAAAATCTGGAGCATTTTGACATTTTTCATGCACACACACAAACCAACAGCGGGTTGCTGCCTTACAGGTGCCGGTGCACTGTGCGCGCATCTCCACGCTTCGGGAACGCGCACACTCGTTATGCGCACACGCCCCCTCAGGCGTCGCCATTTCCCCCCCTGAATTTTTGGCTGATTTTGCTTCTGCGCATGCGCGGAAGCAAAATCGTGTCGAAATCTCGCGAGGGGATGCACGTGTGTGCGAGATTTCAGCGCGATTTTGCTTCTGCGCATGTGCAGAAGCAAAATCGGCCAAAAATTCAGGGGGGAAAATGGCGACGTGCGCGATGGACCGGCAGAGAGGGCTCCAGAGTGGTTGCACAATCGGCCGCTCCCTACCGGAGCTGTGCACTGGGCAGCTCCGGCAGGAACCCACCTCTGACACAAACATACACAGAGGGAGGTTACAGGGAAGAGTTGCCTGTTATTATTGTTACTTTGTTGTGGTTGCTGTTGCTGTCTACCTTCCTTGCTAGAAAATCAGCAGGTCTTCAATCAGAGAAATAATCATGGCTATGGCAGATTATTTACTTTTAGATATCTGTGCTATCTTGTTTGACTCTGTCCCAGTAGCAGATATGCTGTTTTCAAGTTAAGTGCAACACAAACGCTGATGCTGTCTGCCGCCCAACTAGTAATAGTCCTTGCTGTTGATGGTAGGAGGGAAGGCCTAGCATTGCTATTTACCGTATTTTTTGGAGTATAAGACACACCAAAGTATAAGACGCACCTTAGTTTTTGGGGAGGAAAATAAGAAAAAAAAATCTGCCTACCAGCATCCATCTGGCTAGCATCCTTAGCAAACAGCCTGGAACAGGTATATTAGCCTTGCAAAGGTCCGTTTTAAAGGCTGCTTTTTCAGGCTTGCAGAGCTCGGTTTGAGAGGTTGTTTTAGCCTTGCAAAGGTCCGTTTTAAAGGCTGCTTTTTCAGGCTTGCAGAGCTCAGTTTGAGAGGTTGTTTTAGCCTTGCAAAGGTCCGTTTCAGAGGCTGGGCAGGGCTACATTCGGTGTATAAGACGCACCCAGATTTTCACCCTCTTTTAGGGGGGAAAGGTGCGTCTTATACTCTGAAAAATATGGTAATCACATAGTCGATTATTTTCAAGGACCTGTTCATTTTCTTGGCTTGGAAAGGGGATAATGCCTATGGCGTTTCAGCAATTTAGGATTATGTGCATAGGCATCACCTCAGAAATGAGATTTTATGGGTGACAGGGATGGATAGCAGCAAGATTAGACTAGTGCCTGTCGTTCTTTCAAACTGTTTACTGCAGTTGTCTAGGACTACCGGTAAGTCATCTATTTTGGAAGCTGAATGTGTTTTTAAGACTCTGAACATCCATGCAATGTTATAGGGATGTTTGTGAAATCACATTTTCTTGATTCTAATGGAAAAACCAAAAATCATTCAAGTCTATATTCACATACATGAACTTCAATTTAATTAATTCACTGACTCCCTAAATCACTTTGATCAGATTCATTGAGTTTATAGTTCACACTATACAATAATGTATTGTAGTTTCTTTCATATTGAGATAAGGTGCTCTGTAAATCTATTTCTGATTTAGAAAAGCATATAAATACAATCATTGAAATGTATTAAGCAACTCATAATTAAAACAAATAATAATGTAATATAATGTGTGAACTTAGCCTCTCAGTGATCATTGGTCCAACTAGTTCAATATTGTCAATACTAAATATGTCCACCCTTTCAGATTGATTGACAGAAGGCTAATTAACAGAAACCTTTCAGAGTTTCTCTTGTCCCATCTTGAGCCAAATAAAACTAAGGGAGGATCATTTTGAGGGGGTTTCCCCCCTACTTTTCCTCACTGTTGTAATATTTTTCAGATTGCATAATCTTTTCTGCATGCCCCCCCCAAATTTCTTCCCCATTTCTAAGAATGTCTACATTCCATCATACCTGGTGATAGCCTTTGAGATTCCTCTTATCTCACCTGGAGATTTCTGGGCCAGGGCTGAGACATTTCTTAAAAATCATGTGATGTGCATTAAGCTATGGTTCTTGAGGCATGGCATGGTCAACACAATCAAAAGTCCTATAATAAAGAAGCATATATTGGCTTCTTTTTGGTATTCCTTGATTTTTCAATTATCCCAAGTGTATCAACAATTATCTTGGCCTTTTCCAATTCCAACTCATTTATTTATTTTTTATTTAGAAAATGTATATTGCCACCTACTCACACATGGTGACTCAAGGTGGCTTACAGGAGGTAAAAATACAATATAAAAGAAATAAAAATAATAGGAGAGGAGATACATGTGGACCAAGGTCTGCACATAAACCTTGAATATTTGACATTTCTCTTTCCACGTAGGGATGTTGGATGATCCTAAGCATTATTTTGCTAGCATTTAAATTAACAATGTTGTGAGGTAATTTTCACACAATATCGTTAAGTCTCCTTTCTTTAGTATTCATATAGACTGACTTCTTCCAACCCAACTGTATCTTTCTCCAGATTTTCTAACATAATTTGGTTACATCCATAACCATTTTTTTCCTGTTGTTTGCCATTTGGATAGACTCTCAATTCCAGTAACCTTCCAATCTGATAATGGGCAAAGTGCTAATCTAGTATCTTCTAGATTTATTCTAAGATACTTTGCATTTTGACATTACTGTTCAGAATTTCAGTATACCCTTTCCATGTCCACATGATCCTCTTTGAATCACATATTTTCTGTCCAGTAGTGTCTTTTGGAATAGAGTTTTTTTTTCTGAGCAGAAATATTTTTGAAGATTTTCCTTGTTTTTCTTTATCTGTTTATACCTTTGAAGACAGATGTTTCTTTTTGGTAATTTTCACCATCTTTTTTTCCATATAATTCAAATTCAGAATAGAGCTGGAAGGGCAGGGGCGGGTTCCTAATTTTTTTACTACCACTCTGTGGGCGTGGCTTATTTTGTGGGTGTGGCTTGCCAGCCATGTGACCGGGTGGGCATGGGCCTTGGGAGCTTGGCAGCGGCCGGAGAAGGGGGGCCATTGCTCACCCGCAACGCAGCCCCCCGCAGCAGGAGCAGCAAGACCGCGGCAGCAGTTCTTCTAGGAGGCTCCGTCCGGCCTGAATGTTTTTCCCCATTCGATGATCCTAGGCTCCTGCCGCCTGTTCCCCCTCCCCTCAGCAGCTCGAGAAGCCTCGAACGTGTGAAAATGCCTGGGGTCATCACCGCACATTCGTGGCTTCTCGGACTGCTGAAGGGAGGGGAATGGAGATAGCTCCTGCCGCCCATTCTTTCAGCGTCTCATACGCTCCCTCAGCCATCCTCCCCTGCTTGGACTCACTGTGGGGTAGGAAGGCAGCGCATGCGCAGTGCCGGAAGCTTGGCTTCTGGGCATGCGCAGAAGAATTTTTTTAAAAAAAATTTAAAAAACATTTTTTAATGGCAGTGCCCAGGCACTGGCAACCGACCGCACCGGTACTGTGACGTTACCAGCGGGCCGCTACCGGTGCTATAGAGTGGACCGCACTGGTAGGAACCCACCATTGTGGAAGGGACCTTGGAGGTCTTCTAGTCCAAACCCCTGCTCAAGCAGGAAATCCTAAACCATTTCAGACAAGTTTTCCTAAACCTTCAGAAAAGCATTAAAAACATGGCTTTGTCGACAAGCCTGGGGCCAATGATTTTAATATAACATCGATTATTCTTGGCCCCATGAGTGCATTATTGGGTTTTAAATTGGGTTTTTTTTTAAATGCTTTTAAATGTTTTAATGGTTTACATTATTTTAATCGTGCTCTTAAATCTTTTAACTGTTTTTTAGATTTTGTATTCAATATGCTGTGAGTCGCCCAGAGTCCCTTTGGGAGTTGGGCGGCATACAAATCTATTAAATAAATAAATAAATAAAGTGGCTGCCCAGACTCTTCTTAAAAACCTCCAGTGATGAAGCACCTACAACTTCTGAAGGTAATCTGTTCCACTGATTAATTGTTCTCTAATTCTCTAATTCATTGTTAGGAAGTTTCTCCTTAATTTCAGGTTCTCACCTTGATTAGTTTCCATCCATTGTTTCTTGTCCTGCCCTCTGATGCTTTGGAAAATAAGTTGACCCCTCTACTTTGTGGCAGCCCCTCAAATATTGGAACACCACTATCATGTCACCCTAGTCCTTCTTTTCTCTAGACTAGCCATACCCAAACCCTGCAACCATTCTTCATATGTTTTAATCTCTAGGCCTTTAATAATCATAATTGCTCTTCTCTGCACTTTTTCCAAAGTCTCAACATCTTTTTTATAATGTAGTGACCAAAACTGTATTCCAGGTTGGTCTTACTAAAGTTTTATAAAGCGGTACTAATGATTCACATGATTGTGATTCTATGCCTCTTTATACAACCAAGGATTGTATTAGCTTTTTTGGTTGCCGCCGCACACTACTGGCTCATATTTAACTGATCATCCACTTTTCTAGTACGTATGTTGCTTTTTTGTACCTTTTTTGTTGTAGCATCTTCAACTTTTTATTGTTATCTGATTTATCCATCTTGATGATCATTAATGGAATTTTACACCATCTATAAATATTTTATACCAATTTTATACAATATAGCTTGGAGGGAATTTTATTGATTTGTTTCCTCTAGCTATTTGCATTGTTACTCTGTGATTGCTTGTTTGAAATTTTGCATCCACTTTATCACGAAATTCTGAATTTGTTCCATCTCCAGGTTATATTTAGAATGGAATGAAATAGAATAGAATAGAATAGAATAGAATAGAATAGAATAGAATAGAATAGAATAGAATAGAATAGAATAGAATAGAATAGAATAGAATAGAATAGAATAGAATAACAGAGTTGGAAGGGACTTTGGAGGTCTTCTAGTCCAACCCCCTGCTTAGGCAGGAAACCCTACACCGCTTCAGACAAATGGTTATCCAACATCTTCTTTAAAACTTCCAGTGTTGGAGCATTCACAACTTCTGGAGGCAGGCTGTTCCACTGATTAATTTTTCTAACTGTCAGGAAATTTCTTCTTAGTTCTAAGTTGCTTCTCTCCTTGATTAGTTTCCATTCATTGCTTCTTGTTCTTCCCTCAGGTGCTTTGGAGAACAGCCTGATTCCCTCTTCTTTGTGGCAACCCCTGAGATATTGGAACACTGCTATCATGTCTCCCCTAGTCCTTCTTTTCATTAAACTAGACATACCCAGTTCCTGCAACCATTCTTCATATGTTTTAGCCTCCAGTCCCCTAATCATCTTTGTTGCTCTTCTCTGCATTCTTTCTAGAGTCTCAATATCCTTTTTACATTGTGGCGACAAAACTGAATGCAGTATTCCAAGTGTGGCCTTACCAAGGCATTATAAAGTGATATTAACACTTCACGTGATCTTGATTCTATCCCTCTGTTAATGCAGCCTAGAACTGTGTTGGCTTTTTTAGCAGCTGCTGCACATTGCTGGCTCATATTTAAATAGTTGTCTACTAGGACTCCTAGATCTCTCTCATAGTTACTACTGTTGAGCAAGATACACATATACTGTACCTGTGCATTTTGTTTTTCTTGCCTAAATGTAGAACCTTACTTTTTTCACCATTGAATTTCATTTTGTTAGATAGCGCCCAATGTTCAAGTCTGTCAAGACCCTTCTTTATCTTGAGCCTATTTTCTGGAGTGTTGGCTATTCCTGCCAGTTTGGTGTCATCTGCAAATTTGATGAGTTCCCCATCTATCCCCTCGTCCAAGTCATTGATGAAAATGTTGAAGAGTACTGGGCCTAAAACAGAGCCTTGGGGTACTCCACTGCATACTTCCCTCCATGTAGATGTAGTTCCATTGAGCACCACACGTTGAGTGCGATTGGTCAGCCAGTTTTGAATCCATCTGGTGGTGTTGCTGTCTAACCCATATTTTTCTACTTTATCTAGTAGTAGGTTATGGTCTACTTTATCAAATGCCTTACTGAAGTCCAAGTAAACCACATCGACAGCATTTCTCTGGTCCACTAATTTTATCACTTTGTCAAATAATGCAATAAGATTAGTCTGGCATGATCTGTTTTTGACAAACCCATGTTGGCTTTTGGTTATTACTTTGTTCGCTTCTAGGTGTTCATTGATTCGTTGCTTGATTATCTTTTCCAGAATCTTCCCTGGTATTGAGGTCAGGCTGATAGGTCTGTAGTTTCCTGGATCTATTTTTTTTCCTTTTTTGAAGATGGGAACTGCATCAGCTCTTTTCCAGTCCTCTGGCAGTTCCCCGGTGCTCCAGGATCTTTGAAAGATATAGTTCAGTGGTTCTGAGATCTCGTCTGCCAGTTCCTTCAGAACCTTGGGGTGTAATTCATCCAGTCCTGCTGATTTGAACTCGTCTAGGGTAGACAGGTGTTCACTTACCATTTTCTTCCCTATTTTAACTTGTGTTCCTAATATGTTTTTTGTGATGCTGTTTTTGATAGGTTGGACTGTTTTTTCCCTTTGTGTAAAGACAGATGCAAAAAACAAGTTAAGTAGCTCGGCTTTCTCCCTGTTGCTTGTCACCTTCTTGCCACTTTCTTCCAGCAATGGACTAATTGTTTCTTATTTGAATAACAATTAGTAAATATGACCCAATAAATATACTGTTGTTGTGTAGAAACATTTCAAATTCTCTTCAACTTTCTCTAAGTCCCTCCTTTTTTCATGAGATCAATTTTTATTCATTACCTTCATTGCTGTCATTAATCTGTAGCAGCATGAGTTTTTTTTACTAAAAGTATCTAATTGATTCTCATTTCTATTTGCTAATGCTTAAGATGTAATGTAACCTTTAAATGGCAAATTTTCTCATATCAGTGTTTCTTACATTCCATGTCCCTATTGTAATTCTTTCTTTGCAGCTTCAGATTTTCTTTTTTTGCATGATATATCAACAATTAGACATTCAGAAGGCTTCAACATACCTATATCATAAACACCATTGGTACTGCAAAAGATCCTTCTTCAGTATCATGTTGAATGCCATACAACCTGAGGGATCCATCACCAGGCATTCTATTGTCAATCATGTAATCTTATCTATCCATGTGATGTTCATTGTTAAAGTACAGGAATGGTTAACTATTATTACTTTCTCCCATGCAATATGTCATACCATTTGTCACTAAAGTCATCATCTGCTTCCAGCATCTTCTTATATTGCTGTTACCTAATATAGATGTCTGTTTGCTTTAGCTGGGCAGCTGGGATGACTGCCGTGCCTTGGATAACCTTATTGGAGTATACAGTATCTACTTGGTGTATATTCCTGGTGTTCTTGGCTCATCTCCCTCAAGACCTCACCACCATGAAGAGGCAGCATAGCAGAACTTGGAAATAGAGGGAAAATATTATTCAGAGATGAAATTAAATTTTTCATTCTCATTTTCCTAAACTGTATTTATACTTATCAAATCCTTTACATACAATTCTTGTCTTATGACTGTTTGTTCAGCAAATGTTTGATACCGCAATAGTGCTGGACTTACAACTCCTGGCCAAAGTTATGGTGGCTTATGTTCATGTGAACAAAATTTGGGCACTTGCCAATGCACTCTCCCTTATGACCAATGGTAGGAAGCTGCAATGCCACTGTCTATTTCCCCCCATCCCATAACACTGGGTGCCCAGAGAACTTGGGCCTGCTTCCTGCCCCACTGGGTCCACACCCTCCTTTTCAATCCCTGTCATGGCTTAGTTCACTTATCTTTTCTGTAGATCTCCTTTGATAAGTAGCTGATCCACCCCTCAGCCTCTCTATACAATACAGCAGCCACATGGTGCCATCCCAGAAACCTGGACCATTTCGGGGCAGCCTCAATGAATTGAGGTCATTAAACAAGGCGATCACATGGGTACCTCGCTAAAGTACCACCATGACTTACAACCTTAATGAACAGGCTTCATTACAGTTGTAAGTCGAGGACTATCTGTGTTTGACCTTTTTTCTGGCAAAGCAAGAGTCTGACATCACTAGATTAGTAAAGCATTTATAAAGGTCTTCAAACATTAAGGATAAGAGTCAAACAAAAATGTGAAACGAACTGTCAAATATTCTTTCATTATGGCTACCTGATGTGATTTCAGGCTGATGTTCACAATTTGGGGAAGAAATTTAATAGTGAGATAGAAATGGTTTATCTCCTAAAAGCCTTCAAATAAACCATAGCACTGCTGAAAATAGGCTACTTTGGTGCTGAAAATGGACAATGTGATATGAGGTGCTGCAGCAATGGCATGTAGTCTACCAAGTACCTATCCCTGAAATAACCGATAGAATCTCTTAAAATGATGCATCCTTCACAATTTCTGATATAAAAGTACTTGCTCTGGAGGTATATGGTGCCTTTATTATTTAGTATATGGCATATCATACATGGACTAGCAATATAAATTAACATTTCAACTAGATTAGTAGAATCTAATAAAATATCAATGTCAAAAAGATCTATGTTCAAATATCAATGTCTAGAACAGTGATGGCGAACCTTTTTTTCCTCGGGTGCCGAAAGCGTGTCCGCACGCTCTATCGCGCATGCGTGAGTGCCCACACCATAATTCAATCCCTGGGGAGGGCGGAAACGGGCTCCCCTGCCCCCCCCGGAGGCCCTCTGGAGGCTGGAAATGACCAATTTCCCAACTGCTGGTGGGCCTGGTAGGCCCATTTTTCGCCCTCGCCAGGCTCCAGAGGCTTTCCTGGAGCCTGGGGAGGGCGAAAACGGCCTCCCCTGCCCTCCTGGAGGCCCTCCAGAAGCCGAAAACACCCTCCCAGAGTCTCCATGCGAGCCGAAAATCAGCTGGCCGGCGTGCATATGCACGCTGGAGCTGAGCTAGGGCAACGGCTCGCGTGCCGGCAGATATGGCTCCGCGTGCCACCTGTGGCACGCGTGCCATAGGTTCGCCATCACTGGTCTAGACCATCTAACCATTGAAGTGCAGTGTTGTTTATATTTAAAAAATCAGATACTGGACTGGTATAGGCCCTCAGCTTATAGCCTGTCATGCTGAGATCTATAGATATATGGTGCAATGTTATCTTAAGTGATAAATAATTTCCTGATGATGCTATTCTAAAACACATTGGTATTTTTCTAGTCCCCTTGTACAGAAATTTGATTTTAGAGATAAATGATATTTAAGCAGTTTCATATTTGTGTTTTTTTTAATCAGTAGAAGTCAAACTGGAACTAGAATTCAATAAAATCTGGGGATTATGTAGAAACTTAAGGCATAATGCCTATTTGGTTCTTTGTTGTTGTTTTGATTTAGTGTGCTGTATGAATGAAGCCATTGTGTTTTGCAAAATAGGATTTATGTCTTAGCATTCTGCCATCAGCCAATAAGATGCAGTTAAACAAATTATGAATGAGCACAAAGTGTGAAACCCACCATTTTGCCAAATACTCTTATAAATCCCTCTCTTTTTATCAACCCCCTGTCTCACCGCAACACATGAAACAGCTTAGCTGTGCTGCCCTCCGTCTACTATGAATTCAGGGGAAAAGAGCATGAAACTATGCACAGTTGCCAATGTAATCAGGCACCCATAACAGATAATCTATTTCCTAGTTAATTGCAGTCCTTGTGTCAAGCTTCAAAAAACTTTTGCTGTTGCAACTATTATCACATCTCAGCTTGCCAACAAACTATGGGGGGAGGGAGAGGGAAATAGAAAATAGCCCAAACATCAAGATGTCTGCGTGAGAACCAAGGACATTTCGGCAGGTGTTTACAGAAGCCAAAAAACACTTTCCTACAACAGTATCCCGAGACCGTATTGGACAATGTGACCTGAGCTAATTGGGGGATTGTGGAATGTGAACTTTAACTATAGGGGTTAGCGTGGGAAAGCCCTAGATCTGGTTTTGCCTTCAAACATGCCAAAATGATGTACTCAATAAAGTTTTTCAAAAAGAGACTAGATTGTCTCAATCGTGCTTGCTTTGGTTGGGTTCGTCAGTCGGAACCTTGACAGTTTGTTTATAGAAGTTACACTGACATGGCAGTTGTGGCTACTATTACCCATCAATCATCCATACTGATCAAATGTAAAGGAATGAAAGGCTTTATTCCTCTGAAGAGTATTATGACCATAAAAACCAAGTGTTCAGCTTGGAAGCTATATGGCTTCTTTTTTGTCTCACCACCTACCTACCCTTTAACAGAGAGAGGATGGGAGGGGCAGGAATAAATCAAACTAGGCCTACAAAAATAAATGTACCCTTCAGAGTTGGTCCATAGCTTCAAAACCAACCTGCTTTGTCCCAGATTACATGAGACCAGAATCAGACACTGACCTGAAGGAAGACAAATATCTCTGAAGTTGGAAAAATTATCTTGGACTCATGCCTGATCCAAGTTATTTGTACATGCTCGTTTGAAATTATCTTCCATTTCCCTATGTGGAGGAAGCAGGGTAGGAAAAGGCTCTTTGTGCTGATGCTGACAATGCCTGGGAGAGAACAGTGTTGTGAATTCAGTACCACTAGTTGTTGGCTTGAAATTATTATCATATTTTCCCACATGCTTATGAAAAAGCTTTGGCTTATAAACAGTTTGACTATTGTTATCTTCACTGGTTAGAAACAGAGGAAAGTTTCATGGCCTATTACTTATCTGGTGGTCATTGTTAATCACCCACCACCAACATTAATGAAAAAATATGACAATTTGAAAAAAAGTTCACCATTAGCTAAAAGAATGATATCACCAAGCCATTAAATAAGGAATTTGTGGCAGACACCGAAGGAGAAGGAGGTCTTAGTGATGATGGTTAAAGGCACACAAAGGGAGAAAGGCTAAATGAGCACTGCAGTGTTGTTGCCAACAAAAAGGTCACTTAGCAGTGAGAAATTTTCTGAGATCTTTGTCAGATTAGATGTTAACAAAATGCTGAAGTGGAGCAGAAAATCAACCAGAATGAAATTAAAAACACAATCTGAAAAGTTCAATTGATCCTTAAAAATAAAATCTACAAATGAACCTAATAAAAGTAATGAATTTCTCCCTCCCACACACACTTTTAATTTAGATAGTGTGTTATTGGAACAAAGATTTGACAAAGAAATTGATTTACAAGAGAAATTAAAATGTCAGTGATGCTTACTTAGTTACTGTTAAAAAGTGTTGGCAGTGTGAGAGACATTGTTGGGCATTTGCCAGTCCTACATTCCTCTCCTAAAGTCTATAGATTTCCCCCCCCCCCCATCAAATTTCAAATACAAATTGTTTCTTTGTAATTTTTCCCCACATTATCTTACTACCAAAGGTTGATAAACTACATTCAGGCTTCTTGATAGACTAGGACTATTACTTCACAGGAACAGTAGAACAGATTTACCCAGATTTAACAATTTAACTGCTAAACTACAGGTTTCTTTGTATTGTCTCCCCTGAACTCTGGCCCAGGTCTCTCTAGTGCAGTGTTTCTCAAATAGTGGGGTGGGCCTCCCTGGGGGCGTGTGTGACCCCGGGGTGGTCCCTCTCGATCAATTCCTCCGGACGGGGAGTGTTTTCACAGTTGCACGCTGCTCTGAGCTTCAGTTTTCCCTTCCTTTCCAAGCTTCCGTGTTTCGGAATCAATTTCCATGGGGAAGGAAACATTTCTGAGCTGCTGCTGCCCAGAAACCCCCCACATGAGGGGACAGCAAAGGGGTGGCCAGAAAGCCCCCCAGGTCGTGCAATGATTCGCCTCCCCGTTGTGGCTGCCCTTCCGCTTCTGCACCATATCCTGCGCAGACACCCCTGCAGCGCCCCGAGAGCCCCGTCCCCCAGAGGAGCCAAGACTGGTAGATGGGCTGGGGCTGGCCTAGGAGACCCTGGCCTTGCTCCTGGGTTTTGCAGCTTAACCTGCTGTGATGCCGGGCGGCTCCCCCGGCCGGCACTTAGTTTTGCTTCACCCATCTCCCGCCATCCTCGCTCGCGGTTGGCAGCACCCATGCTCCTGCGCCAGCTCCTTCCTGGCATTGCAGCCTCCCAGGAAGCGGGGTGGGCCGCGGGGAGGCATCTCCTGCTCCGACCATTTGCTGTGAGTGCCCAGCAGAGGCGGCGCTTATGGGCCAGGCCGGCGACCCCACAACATCGGCTTGATTAAGCTGGCCTGGCCCCGTGTCAAAAGAGGGCCCTAACCATGGTAGCCTATGCCTGCCTAACCGAAAACAGGCTCCACTGAGTTCAGTGTGACTTACTCCCAGGTAAGTGAGTAGAGCAGCCTTCCCCAGCCAATAGTTTGCTTGCAGATTATAATAAGAAAAATAATAAATATTAACACTAAAATTCCATTGGGGCCCAGATCGGAGAGTTGGGCGCGCCCAAAATGTTTACTTCTTCCTGGGGGGGGGGGATAACAGAAAATAATTGAGAAGCACTGCTCTAGTGGGAGTTCACCAGATGTTAACACCAGATGTTAACCCTTTATTCTTCAAGACTTGACTTTTCTGCTCTTTTTGCTACCATGTTTTCTGCTAATTTGTTCCATAGAGTGAACTTCTAGTAATAGCTCTTCCCACAGTTCTTGTCAGCTCAGATTTAATTTTTCCTCCAAACCAACTTGAAGTTGAATAATGTATGGATTCAACTGTTTAATTTACTTGTAGTCATTTCATTTGATTTTAAGGGCTCTTAAAATTGATAGCGCACTTACTAGTTATTGGGGACATTTCCTGACAATGGAGCCTATATCTTGGTGTCAGATCCAGCTACTAAAGCAGGCTGGATCTGGATCAAGGTGATCTATCAGGAAAAGTATGATTTCTATTGGAAAACACAAGAAAATGCAAGCACTCTATATCACATAGAAGTCTTCAAAGGCTTGTTGTCCAGCAGGGCTCCAACCCACTATAGGACTGACCCCTCTCATCTAGCCATGAGATTCCGTGCCTCTGTGACCATCTTTCCCTTAGCTGCTAGAGTACAGAGCTTCATCGAACAGCTTTCTTATTTTGGTCACCAGAATATCAACACCTTAGAAAACCAAATGCAGATATTCCATGAGGCTAATATTTCATGAGACTGATATTCCCTTCTGCATACCAACTTATAGGATTTGATTTCTCCTCTGTTAAGACTTGATATGATGTGAGTAGAACTGGCCTCTAGAGCAGTGGTCCCCAACCCCCGGTCCGCGGCCCGGTACCGGGCCGCAGAACAAATGGTACCGGGCCGCCCTGCTACCGTAATAATCAACGCGACGCCGCAACCCCCCCCCCAGTGGGCCACGGAAAAATTATCAAACATTGACCGGTCCACGGCAATAAAAAGGTTGGGGACCACTGCTCTAGAGCAGGGGTCTCCAACCTTGGCAACTTTAAGACTTGTGGACTTCAACTCCCAGAGTTCCTCAGCCAGCTGGGGAGTTGAAGTCCACAAGTCTTAAAGTTTCCAAGGTTGGAGACCCCTGCTCTATAGAATGGCTTGTTTGCTTGCTGAAGCTGAAGCAGAGGTTAGGATTGAAAGAAGAATTTAGACAACACCACACACCTGTGATGCAAGCAGATTGATTCTGTTCCTCAGTTCTTCTACCATTAACCAGCCAGATGTTTTGCCATCCAGCTACTTTGAAAGTGCATTGTCAAATTGGAGTTTCATCCATATTTCCAATTGTACTTAACGCATAACCATGTTTAGTGCGCTGTTGTATTACGTATCGATGGAAACTATTTACTTTACTCTCAAGATCTGCAGGTAATTTTTGGGCAATTTTCGTCTTTTGCCTCAGTACCATATTATGCCTTCCCATGAATCTAGTACACTTATTTATTTATTTATTTATTAAATTTATATACCGCCCTTCTCCAGGGGACTCAGGGCGGTGAACAGCCAAGTAAAAAACATTAAAATACATTTAAACCAAGTAAAAAACATTAAAATACATTTAAAATAAAATATTCAATATGGCCCTAATTTAATACAATTAAAATTTAGTAAAATCTTAAAATTTTTAAAAACCCCAAAAACTTTTTCACGCCAGCCCGGCTTGATAAAAATAATGTGTCTTGAGGGCACGGCGGAAGGTGGACAGGTCGTGAATTGTTCTTAAGTCTGGAGGGAGCTGATTCCAGAGGGTGGGTGCTCCCACAGAGAAGGCCCTCCCCCTGGGCGTCACCAGCCTACACTGCTTGGCTGATGGCACCCCGAGGAGGCCCTCTCTGTGGGAGCGCACTGGTCGATGGGAGGCAGTTTGTGGCAGCAGGCGGTCTCGGAGATACCTAGGTCCAATGCCATGGAGCGCTTTAAAGGTAGTAACAAGCACCTTGAAGCGCACCCGGTAGACCACCGGAAGCCAGTGCAGCTCGCGCAGGAGGGGTGTTATATGGGAGCGCCAATTAGCCCCCGAAACCACCCGCGCGGCCGCATTCTGGATCAGTTGGAGCCTCCGGGTGCTCTTCATGGGGAGCCCCATGTAGAGAGCATTACAGTAGTCCAGACGCGACGTGACCAGGGCATGGGTGACTGTGCACAGGGAATCCCGATCCAGAAAGGGCCGCAACTGGCGTATCAGGCGGACCTGATAAAAGACCGCCCTGGTCACAGCTGTCAGATGGTCCTCTAAGGACAGCTGTGGATCCAGGAGGACACCCAGATTGCGAGCCCTTTCGGCGGGGGCTAGAGACTCGTCCCCGATAGTCAGAGATGGAATCATCTGACTATATCGAGACGCTGGGAACCACAGCCACTCCGTCTTGGAAGGGTTGAGCCTGAGTCGGTTTCTCCCCATCCAGATCCGCACAGCTTCCAGGCACCGGGACATCACTTCAAGGGCATCATTGGGGTGGCCTGGGGTGGAAATGTACAGCTGTGTATCATCAGCGTACTGATGGTACTTCACCCCAAAGCCACGGATGATCTCACCCAGCGGCTTCACATAGATGTTGAACAGAAGGGGCGAGAGAATCGACCCCTGGGGCACTCCATATGTAAAAGGCCTCGAGGACGACCTCTGCCCCCCTGCCAATACAAACTGCGACCGGTTGGAGAGAAAGGAGGAGAACCAACGAAAAACGGTGCCCCCTATCCCTAACTCTTCCAGCCGGTGCAGCATGATACCATGGTCGATGGTATCAAAAGCTGCTGAGAGGTCTAATAGGACCAGGACTGAGGAACAACCCCTGTCCCGAGCCCTCCAGAGATCATCAACCAATGCGACCAATGCCGTTTCCGTGCTGTGCCCGGCCCTGAAACCCGACTGGAACGGATCTAGGTATGATGATTCCTCCAAGTACTGGGGAAACTGTCGTGCGACCACACTCTCAACAACCTTCGCCACGAAGCGAAGGTTGGAGACAGGGCGATAGTTAGCTAAAATTGCTGGGTCCAGGGAGGGCTTCTTGAGGAGAGGCCTCACCACCGCTTCTTTCAAAGCCGTGGGGAAGTAACCCTCCCCCAAAGAGGCGTTAATAATTCCCTGGAGCCAGCCTCGTGTAACCTCCCGGGTAGCCAGCACTAACCAGGAGGGACACGGGTCCAATAAACATGTGGCTGCACTGAGCCTCCCCAGAATCTTGTCCACATCCTCAGGGGTCAAATAAATAATTTGATTCATTGACCATCTCTTTTTCTGCTTATTCCCTTTCCATTTTATTATTGGATTATGATCCGCCCAGTCATTAATTCCTATTTCTATTTCATCAATTTTGTTTTGAAAGTCAGCTGTCATCCAGGCCATGTCAATCCTGAACCATGATTGATGCGGGTATGAATAAAAAGTGTATTGGTTGTCCATCTTGTGTATCTCCCTCCATGCATCTTGTAAATTGTACTCTGCTGCCATGGCAAAAAATGAAGGAAATCTGTTATATGCTTATATCCAATGATAATTTAAGGGATACTAAAGAAAGCTTATTAGAAAATTCTGAACAATGGGATTAAAAAACCAGAAAGGCAAAACTACTGTGAAATCTATTAGCTAAAGATGTAAATGCAAACAAATGAGAACAGAGCAAAGGTTATTTGGAAACTTCACAGAAGTTCAGAAGCTGTATGAAAGAACAAGTGTTCTTTTCCTGAAAAAATATAGTAGATGAAGCTTTAGAATAGCAAAGAGATGTAGGAACAAAAACTGTAAATGCTAAAGGTGCTGCATATTATTGATGAAAGAAAAAAAAGCAGTCATGTATAAGGTTGACTTCTCAGTGGCTATCCTGAAATACATAGTACCTTTATGAATGTGTTAGAAACAAATTCCCCAAGCAGACCTAACAATAGTGTTAGGGAAAGGGAAATGGATTCCTATAGGGAAAGGAAGCTGGGAGGAAATTACAATCAGAATAAAAAACAAAGACAAAAATTATTTTAAATCTAAGAAATCCAGATATTCAATATTGAAAGCAAAGTGACATAAAGGGATTTACAAAGAACTAGAGAAATTAATTAAAGGTATAGTGACACAGGTGTGGAGTACTGTAGTATTTTTAGTACACAGCAACATTTGATTAACTGATCTTGATTCTACAAAATTATATACTGAAGGAAAGATTTACTTTGATAGCAGTAAATCAGAAAATGCTAGAAATTTTGAAATGTAGTACCTAGAGAAATGCCATTATTATCCTGTAATTGTGAAGGATGTCCTAGGTTTCAGACTTGAGAAAGCTTGTGGAATAACGAAAGGATTCACCATTCAATTTAAAACTAGTGAATGTATAATTCCAAAGTAGTTAGATGTTTTGAAGTGCTTGCATTAAGAATAATGCGGGGGGGAAACGATGAATCACAAAAAGAAAAAAGATGCATCAAATGAACATTCACTCAAAAGCCCTTTGGAAATGGGAAAAGCAGAGACAGATGTGCAGCTTCAATGCTTCCCACAATACAACTAGGACAAAATATTTGAAAAAGACACTTGGAAGAACAAAACAAAAAGAATACAGATATGCAAACATTATGCAACTTTTCTACAGTCTGGATACAGTTTCATAATACAGAAAGTAAAGAAGACAACAAACAGAAAAAGCAATTTAAACCCATTATAATGGAGGTTTATGAGTGAGAACGGCAGCCCTCCCTGCTCTGGGAATGGAATATTACCGATCCCAAGATGATTTCACTGGTGGAGCAGAGGTTAGAATGCAGTACTGCAGCTAATTCTACTGACTGCAGGCTGCCAGCAGTTTGGCAGTTCGATTCTCAGCAGCTGAAGGTTGACTCAGCCTTCCATCCTTTCGAGGTCAGTAAAATGAGGACTCAGATTGTTGGGGGCAATATGCAGTATATAAGTGCTATTGCTATTGTAATTTGCATTTAGCCTGTGTGTGACGCTAAGTCACCCTAACAACTTCCTAGCTTGTAGTCCTTTGTCAACAGGATCCTTAGCGACCCTCTTTGAAGAACAGAAGAAAGAGAACAAATGCATCCTGGATGAAGAATATTTAACAGGATAATGATCCTGCCAACTGAAAGGATTTGAACACTCTACAGGACAAAAAGGGGGCACAGCTGGGCTTCTACACTCTGGAACTGATATAGATGGAGAAAGAATATCAAGCCATGTTAGTAATAGACTTTAGTCAAGGCAACAGCCCTGAAGCCATTTTTGGAGCATCTGCAGGGCTGCCACAGCAAGGCCGGGTGGAGCTGTGGGAACATGAGGAGGGAGGTAGAGATAGCTGGGGGATGTGTAGCCAAAATAGCATTCTTTCTTGTGGGAGCCAAGGACGCTCTACCAGGTGTTGGAAGGGTGTGGACCAGAGCCAGCCGGAGTTGGGACTGCGACCTGATTGGACCATGTGATGGACATGTGACCTGGGGGCAAGAACTTTGGGTTTTGATTTGGGTGGGGAAAACCCTGGGTCCTTCAGAGTCGGGTTTTCACCAGCTGTGCCAATATGATATCCCAAATAAAATTATGCTTTGAGGAAACTCTAGGCCTCAGAGTTTTGATTGCTTTGGGGTTATTACTTGGAACCAGGACAGCAACACTACAAAGGTTGCTAATTTGCTGAATGGGATGAGTAGGATAATAACTATGCAGAGATTTGTGATATCCTAAAGAGATCACCCTATCAAATATTAACTACATAAGAACATGGGAGAATCTCTTCATTATTATGTAATTCAAATGAGTTTAGATGATTAACTCCTATTGGTTGAGAAGATTTGATGGACTTCAGGAATAAACAAAAGCTAAATTAGGTACACTGTACTACGTAGGAATGGAAAACAAAAGCCACCTCCTGGAATATTCCTCTTTCCTTTTCACCCTTCTGTAAAGTGACCAGATTTTTTTTTTTTAAGCGGGACACCGACGGGGGGCGGGGCCGCCTGGACGCCGGGTTTTGCCCTCTGCACATGCGCAGAACGCTGCGCATGCGCAGAGGGCAAAAGACCGCTAATGTCGTTTCACAAGAGCCGTTCGCGTGCAGGGCAGTTTATAAATAGCGGCCGCCAGGTAGGGAGCCACCCGGGGTTGCGCAGGGCTGGGGGAGGCTCGCTAGCCCGGCAGCTCCGGCCGCAGGAAAGAGCGGGGGGGGGTGCCGTACTGGGAAGGGCCAGCAGTCACCGCCGCCTGAGGGGGCCACCCCCCCGCCCGCCCGCCCGCTCGCTTCGCTGCAGGGGACGCTGCACCGGATCCCGAGTCGCGCCGGCTCTCCCGCGGCCACGATGCCCGCCGACCTGATGGAGAAGAGCTCCTCCTCGCCCGCGGCGGCCATCCCGGCCAGCGCCGGAGGAGTCAACGCAGGACGCCCGCCCGCCGCCCACGGCCGGCCCGAGCTGAGAGGCCTGCTGCTGCGGCTGGGCCCCCAGTCCCGGCGGCGGGAAGGCTG
Organism: Diadophis punctatus similis; assembly: GCA_023053685.1. NCBI lineage: Eukaryota > Metazoa > Chordata > Lepidosauria > Squamata > Dipsadidae > Diadophis > Diadophis punctatus. Next base: position 109,120,879 of record JALIGW010000003.1, on the reverse strand, counting down.
CGGCGGCGGCCCCAGCCTGCTGAGCCAGCGCCGGCCCGAGCCGAGGGCCATGGATGCGACTCCTTCGCTCGGGCCGCCCCGCCCACCGCGACGCCGGCCTTTTCGAGAGGGCGGGGCTGCATCAGGCGCCTCTCCACCGTGTCCTTCACCGCCCTCCAGTGCATGCCCGGCGCCTGATGCAGCCCCGCCCTCTCGAAAAGGCCGGCGTCGCGGTGGGCGGGGCGGCCCGAGCGAAGGAGTCGCATCCATGGCCCTCGGGCCGGCGCTGGCTCAGCAGGCTGGGGCCGCCGCCGCAGCCTTCCCGCTGCCGGGACTGGGGGCCCAGCCGCAGCAGCAGGCCTCTCAGCTCGGGCCGGCCGTGGGCGGCGGGCGGGCGTCCTGCATTGACTCCTCCGGCGCTGGCCGGGATGGCCGCCGCGGGCGAGGAGCAGCTCTTCTCCATCAGGTCGGCGGGCATCGTGGCCGCGGGAGAGCCGGCGCGACTCGGGATCCGGTGCAGCGTCCCCTGCAGCGAAGCGGGCGGGCGGGCGGGGGGGTGGCCCCCTCAGGCGGCGGCGACTGCTGGCCCTTCCCAGTACGGCACCCCCCCCCCCCGCTCTTTCCTGCGGCCGGAGCTGCCGGGCTAGCGAGCCTCCCCCAGCCCTGCGCAACCCCGGCCGGCTCCCTACCTGGCGGCCGCTATTTATAAACTGCCCTGCACACGAACGGCTCTTGTGAAACTTGCCAAACTTGTGAAGAGCCCTTGCAAAGCCGTGCCCGCTGAAAATTGCATTTGTCTTTCGCCCCCCATGAGCCGCGGCCGGCCGTCCCTGCAGGGGAGAGCCCGCCCCCCAGCCCTCCCTCGCCCCTTTCAAAAAATCGGGACTTTTTAAGAGGGCGGGCGGGACGCGGGACAAATCATTAAAAAGCGGGTCTGTCCCGCCAAAATCGGGACGTCTGGTCACCTTACCCTTCTGCCACCTTACCTGCTGTCTGTCAGCTGCTACTATAAGTTATCTGGAAAAGAATACACATAAATTTAAGGTTTCCTTTTTAATGTGCCATTATATAAAATGTATTATACAAAAATGTTTCACTCTGCAATGTAAACATTCAGTTCAATGCTTTAGCATAAAGCTTAAGCATACATCATAAAAGAAGCAAAACTATACTACATGCTAACTCATAAAGAGTTTACAATAGTTTACATATCACTGCAGGTGGTTTCATGCTAATCTAACTTAATTATAGTTAGCATGTAAGATACCCATTACTTAGATTACATGAGATAAAAGGCAAATCTCTTGCTAATTTAATAATGTTGTATCTAAATTTAATACATCCATGCAAAAAAATCCCACCCCAAAGTATAACTTTCAGCAATATACAAAATAAGTATGTCTGAAAGAAGCTTAAAGTAAAACTTTCCCCCTAGCTTCTGCATTATTCTTACTCATTTGATTCTTACTTCGGGTCAGAAATGAATGGGCAAAACTCAGCTTTATCTCCTTAGTAGTAAATCCACCATGAGCAATGTATATTTGTTACCATTTGCAAAAGAATACAGGTGTGCTTAACACATTTATAGTTTTTTGTTCATTCTGGAAATGTTCAGTTTGCATCCCTCTCATTTGGAACTTGAAGCACCTGCTCCAAGCTCAACACAGATATGTTTTGAACACTTCCAGAATGTCTAGCTTCCTTCCTTCCTTCCTTCCTTCCTTCCTTCCTTCCTTCCTTCCTTCCTTCCTTCCTTCCTTCCTTCCTTCCTTCCATCCATCCATCCATCCATCCATCCATCTGCTGTCACGATCACAGGACTCTTGGTGGCTAACAAGAACACACAACAGCATATAAAAACATAAGAATAAATCAAAGAAAGCAAAACATCTGCTTTGAGGTTCAAATTTTGCATGCTGACCTAAAATGTCTTTAGAAAAAGCACTATGCAGAATTCAGCATTGTCAAACCATCAGTAATACAACTGCAATAGAGACAGAATTAGATAACATTTTAAAAACTGCTCTAGAGAAAATATTCTGAGGTTTTCAGAATGCCAAATTTACTAAAGAATCAAAGATTTGCCATAATAATTTTAATCCAGACTGCATATATTTTGGCAATGTTAGATATTATAAGATTGTATCAGTAAAAATAGTTGCTTTTCACTTTTAATCTCTAAATCAGGATTCAAGTGCCAGCAAGCATAAGAAAGGTTATTTATTACTGGTAGAGTGGTACACTGTGCAATACTCCTGTCTTTCCTGTTGATTTCAGGACTACATGATTAAGTCTTAAATAAATAACATGTACATTGTATCTAAAATAAATATATAACTTAAAATGAAGCATCTTGTTAAATATTTTTGGGATTAAATAAAGTTCAAGAAGTAGATCTCTTCAGGAGAGTGTTTCACAGTTTTTCAGAGCACTATTCAGCAACAGTTTTGTAAAGAATCCAGTTGCCTGGTTCATTGTTTGCTTGGTTCATGCCAAAGTCATTTTCCACTGGTAAGAAGACAAATTTCAAATCTTCTCGGGTTGTAGCTCCACATTGTGAACAAGTCCTCTGCGAATAAATGTGGTTCTGTCTCTCAGAGAATTCTTTCAATTTAGAGATATGATTTGCTTCTTTAACAAAGCAGTATCTCCTTGAAAACGACGTTGTTCTCATTCGTACAAGTTCCTCTTTAAGCGTGTCCTAGAAAGAATATTATCCATTCAATTGTGAATGTAGAACTTGTTTCACTGCTTAAACCTGAATTTGTAATAAAAGGATGCCTCAGGTTAAAACAAAGCATTTACACAACATTTGATTTATAATACTAATTTTTAATGACTCTACACTATAATATTGACAGCCATCTCCAAACAGAATTAGGATAAACTAGAGCTATTTCAGGGTTAATGCAGACTAATTGGCTGGAGGCTTATATTGATGCATTCTCATGGAGTTCAGCAGAACTAACGACATTCAACCTGCTAACCTCCTACAACAGATCCAGTTATACTCTCTCAAAGGATTTAATCTGATTAGGGAAATCCCATCAGAGGATTATGTGTATCTTCAAAATCCAAGATCATTTTAAAAGAAATGGCCTCCAAGGAAAAAAGAATATTTATTTTTGATACTCTAAAATGTGGTCTACAGTAGCTGAAGGAATGCAATGGAAATAGGAAATAGCAGCTGCCATAGAATGGCAAAGAGGGGTAAATAATGTATATGTAAAAAAAATGTGCCTGAGCTGCAGAAATTTTCAGGAAAAAAAGTAATAAGTACCTGGATTGCAGTAGCAAAGTAGCTGACTGGTGTCAAGCCCTGTGAGACAGACAAACTCAGAAATCAAGACTACTTAGATTTCTGGAAAGACCTATATTGTTGGTAGAATAAAGCACAGAAACTAGAAAGCCTGCTAAAGCAGCTCTCCAGATAAACTTGGACATGGCATCATTAAGACAGATTTACTCTTACACTTTTCCTTCCCTTGGGCTGAGGTGTCTCTTTTGTAACAGTTCTGTTTTCTCTCCCATGCCTCACAACTACTGTAGTTCATCACAACTAGGTAGATCCCAGTGAGACAAAATGCAACAGCAGAAACCATCAGTAACATTTATTCTGGATTCTCAAAGTTGTTTCTAAATAAATTCTTATGATTAACCCAGTATGATAAGCATTTCCTTTTTATGTTGATCTGCCACATGAGAGGAAAAAACAACCCATTAAATAGTCTCTCCTCATATCAACAAACAGAAGGCCAAGTTTACCCAGATATTATATGCTGAAAGGGTTACCTTGCAGTTCTTGGACAGTTCATTGATTGACAGTGATGCCCAATTTAACCTTCTCTTCATTCTCTACATCATATACTCCTTGTTTGTGACATCTAGAAAATCGGAAAAAGAGGAGCCAAGATTAAAACCAATTCTAAACTTACACAGATATTCAAAGAGGACCTATGGTTGTTCCAGTACTAATCTTGAAGATGTAATATGGGAAATCCCATCCTGCATTTTTGGGATAGAACCACCACAAAATATTGAATTCATTGCACTAAAACTGGACTTTAGTCCTTTACCAGCTGGTTCATGTGAGGTGTCCTGATTGCCACTCAATAATGAAAAAAGTAATTTAATATAATTTCTAAAGTCATATGGTCAAAGAAGAAGAACAAAAACAGGATTCAAATTCTCTGCATGTTTTATCAACTATTTGTCATAAAGATATAATCTGCCTTTCTCAAAGGTTGTATTGAAATCAAATTAAGGCGAAATAGAATTTTAAAAATCAGTTAAACTCTGGTATACTCTGTGGAAAGGCTTAGGCAAATATATCAGTTTAAGTTTCCATTCAGAAAAGATCCTTAAGGTTGATTGGAAGCTGAAGCAGGCAAGAGCTACAAACATTTGTGCATATTTAATAGAACTTATTGGATCTGTCAACCTTTTCTGAAGCTCAGATTCCATAAGGTAAAGGTTTCCTCTGCCAGTCATGCCCAACTCTAAGGGGCAGTGCTCATCTCCGATTTACAGCCAAAGAGCCAGCGTTGTCCAAAGACCCTTCCATAGTCTTGTGGCCAGCATGATTATATGCCAAAGGCACACAAGAATGCTGTTACCTTCCCACTAAAGTAGTATCTATTTATCTACGTGCATTTACTGTTTACTGCTAGTTGGCAGGGGTGGGGCAATTAATGGAATCTCCCTCCATCATGTGGTACTTGGTCTCAAACTGCCAACCTTCTGGTCACAAGCCCAGCGTCTTAACTGCTCAGCCACCACACTCCTTCAGATTCCATAGAAATCCTAAAGTTAATTTGCTTTAGAGACATTCAGAAAATGGTCACAAAGCACATGCTGTATTTCTATCATCAAAGTGCTATAGGCTTGGATAAGAGGCTATAGATAAAATATAGACCTCTCAGAGAGCCTTAGAAAAACAGAGATTATACAAATAAATGCATACATTCTTCCTTCATGAGACCATATTTCCAAATCATCATAAGCTGAAGGCAGTTCGATGTCTCCACACATCTCAATCCTATTAAACTACTTGCCTCAGCATCAATAATACTGCAATGATGATAAGACACAGGGATGACAGAATCACTGCTGTAACTGCCAGGATAGTTGTACGATCGTAACCATCAAAGCGGTTTTCCACTGGAAGGCTAAGAGCATGGCACCTCTCTCCATGGTAGTCTTCCTGGCATCTAGGAATTAAGAATTTTAAAAATCAATACATGAAGCTTATTCCATACGGCTGTAATAACATCTGTTATTGATACACTTGGCTACTTCCATCTAAGTTTAATGAAAAAAAAAGCTTTGTTCCCAATGTACAATCCATCAAGTCTCTTCTCCACTTTTTTCTTGTTGAGATTTTCAGTTCTGACTGTACACCCTATAGAGATTGTTTTATATACTGACATCCTAAGCATACATATTAATTCATTCAAGAGTGAAAAAATATTTAGTCAACAAACCCTAACCCTAACCCTAACTCTAACCCTACAAAGGGTTTTTCTCCCCCAGAAGATTTCTGAAAATCTATTTAGGTTTTAACCAGGCCAAGCTGCAGAGGATACTCTTATAAACAGAAGTAATTTGTTATTATTGTTATTTAGAATTGTTATTGTTTTCTTTATTTTATGTGTGTCATTTATAATTCTGTACAACTGTTATTGTACAAGGAATTTATAAAACTACAGTGCAACCCCACCAGAGGGACAGGAAGTATCAAAACCTTTATAAGGCTGAGGTAGACAATGTGATGCCCATGAACATTAATGTGCCCCAGACACCCCATCGCTTCCGAATCTTTTTCAAATATTATTTGAATATCAAAATATCATGCAGGCATGTAACAAAATAAAGTATTTGCCTCTAGTATCTTGTTAATTGGCAGATAGCATCCCAAGAAGCTAATTCACCTTCCAGCCAATGCCTTTTTTCCTCTGTGGTTAACCACTTGTGATTTTCTCAGAAGCCTGTTTCTCTGGGAATTGGCCACCTCATGAGTTCAACTGTACATGTTGCATATCCCACTGTGTAAGGCCTAAACATTTATTCTCCAATGATCAAAGAATAGGCTTAGCAAGGTATTCATAGGTTCCCAGTTCTCACTCGCTGATTCATACTTTCTCACTGATTATTTCTCACTTTATTGCTTTCCATTGTAAGAAAAGTTAAAATATATCTTTCAGACAGAAATATGCTTCCTAAAAAGAATGTATTTGCATGACTTGCTAAACCATATTGAGAGTAAACTTAGTTTCAAAGTCACAACTAGTACGTCTGTAAATACTTGTAACATTTTAAATTCTATTTTTATGGAAATGTGCATGTATAGATAAGCAGATACACACATGTCAAATTCACATTTGCAACTGGAATGTGAGTTTGCATTTACATACTGTAACATAATAGCAGTAGTAGGATGATTCATAATGCTGCTTGGTGAGTTTTATAGCATTGTTTGTCCTAATGAAAGGTGTACATTTGTATATAGAGCTGTTGCAGAAGATTTTCTTCTGTTTTAATTTCATTGTGTGTATTCTTACCACCCTTTCAAGGTAGGCAAGGTCAGGAAACTGGCGCTATTAAGAGTCTTGGATAATGGTTAGGATATTGTAACAGAATCCTGAAAGCTGTCAAAGCTTTCTCTACTTCAACTTATACCTGACACAGTCAAGGGGATGGTAGTTTTAAGATTCTTTCTCATGCTTTCTATTGTTCCAGGACTTGGATATGAGAATATCAAAAGTGGTTTTTATTTTGAAAATTGACTGGATTGATTTTTGAAGAAAAAGAAGACGTTTTGCTTCCTATCCTGGAAGCTTCATCAGCTGTATTGGATGGTGTTGGAGATGAAAGGACAATTGTTGACAATTGAGATTAGGAGGAATGATAGGTTCTGACAGGATGGGTGGGGGGGGGGTGGAATGGAAAGATTGTATTTTCTTTGCAGTCAACTGGTCTTAACACTCTCTGAGAATCGTTGTGGTTATTTGGGGTTTTATCTGTGACCTCAGGGTCACCTGAGTCAGAGGTGTAAAATCTTCTTGGAACAGCCAATAGGACTGTGTTGTAAACTGGGGATAAATTGATCAATGTTAACATAAATGGCCCCCTTTACTCCTCTTTCAAACCAATTGTCCTCTCTATCCCAAATGTAGACTTTGCTGTCTTCAAAAGAGTGACCGCTATCTTTCAAATGCTGACTCTTGTCCTGATGGATTAGATTTCTTATGTTGTGCCATGCACTTATGAAGTGGTTGCTTTGGTTCACCAATGTACAGATCTGCACACGTTTCACTGCATTGCATTGCATTGCATATAACACATTGCTCTATTTGTGTCTAGATGTTTTATCCTTGGGGTGGACAAGTTTATGCCTTAATGTATTCCTGGGGTTAAAATGTACAGGTAAGTGATATTGATTGAAAATCCTCCTGAGCTTTTCAGATATTCCAGCAACATATGGAATGGCAATGTTGCTTTGCTTGTTACTCTCTTCCTTGTGTGTAGTAGAGGAGCAGAGGAGCTCACGCTGGGTCTTTTTTTGGATTTGATGAAAGCCAGTTAGGATATCCACAAGTTCTGAGGGATTCCTTGGTGTGTTTTTCAAAGTAAAAACCACTTTTGCTACAACTATGACCAGTATAATTGAGAATCCACATAGACACAGCTCTGATGAGAGTTAAACAATGCTTTATTTCATCTTCTGGTTCTAGGTATAGAGGTGCAGTGGCAAAACAGACACAATTGTTCCCATTACAACATTTTAACAGCTCCTGGATTAGCTGAAGAGCAGCTAGCAGTGGTCCTCAATTTATGGCCATTTGTTTAGCAACCCTTCAAAGTTATGATGGCACTGAAAAAAAGTGATTCATGACTAGTCCTCACACTTACGACCAGTACAGTCACAATTGAGGAATTTGGCAACTGGTATTTATTCATAATGCTTGGAGAGTCCTAGAGTCATGTGATACCATTTGCAACTTTCCCAGTTGGCTTCCAACAAGCAAACTCAATGGGGGAAGCAGGATTTGCTTAATGACTGTGTAATTCACTTAACATCCATTGCAAAAACCACATTAATAACCACATTATTTAGCGACTGAAGCTCTATCCCAATTGTGCTCTATCTATATTTATAGTAAAATGTGGCTGAGCAAAGGATTAGCCTGGTCACTATTAATGTAATTTGTGCAGTGGCACCCAATAACTCACTACTTTTGTCAGAGTGATGAAAGCAGCATCACAGTATCATACCACAAATTCAATCCCTCCTATGTGTGTACATGATGCATATGTGACTTAGAGTTGCATGTGAATCAGGCAGCTTTCTCTGACATTCATAGTCAAGCACTATATAGCTCCAGACATCACTTGTCCATCATGTTTGTTGCACCAAACCATCTATCTTCATGTCATCTGGCAACCTAAATCAACTGTCATGGAATGGCAGAATAATAGAGTTGGAAGGAACCTTGGAGGTTTTCTAGTCCACCTCTCTGCTCAAGTAGGAGACCCTATACCATTCTGGACAAATGGCTGTCCAGTCTCTTCTTAAAAACCTCCAATAATGGAGCACCCATAATTTCTGGAGGCAAGCTGTCTCACTAATTAATTGTTCTCACTGATAGGAAATTTCTCCTTAATTCAAATTTGGATCTCTCTTTGATAAGCTCTTATCCTGTCCTCAAGTGCCTTGGAGAATAGGTTCCCCCTCTTCTCTGTGACAGCCCCTCAAATATTGGAAGACTGCTTTCATGTCACCCCCAGTCTTTCTCTTCATTAAGTTAGACATTCCCAGTTCCTGCAACTGTTCATTGTATGGTTTATGCCCCTAATCATCTTTGTTGCTCTTCTCTGCACTCTTTCTTGAGTCTCAACATCTTTTTTTGTATTGTGGTGACCAAAACTGGACACAATACTCCAAGTGTGGCCTTACAATTTGCAGTATAAAGTAGTACTAACACTTTGTGTGAAGTTGATACTGTCCCTCTGTTGATGCAGCCTAGGACAGCATTGGCTTTTTTAGTAGCTACCACACATTTCTGGCTCATACTTAAGAGATTGTCCACTAGAATTCCTAGATCCCTCTCACAATTACTGCTGTTGAGCCAGTTGCCACCTATTCTATACTTGTGTTGGCTATTTCCCCCGGTTTGGTGGTGTCTTCAAATTTGATGAGCTCTCTTTCTAACCCTTCATCTAAATCATTTATGAAGAAGTTGAAGAGTATTGGGCTAAGACAGAATCTTGTAGTACCCCATTACATGCTTCCCTCCATGTAGACGTAGTTCCATTGAGGACTACATGATAAGTGTGCTTGGTCAGCCAATTGTGAATCCATCTGATGGTGGTACTGTCTATTCCACATTGTTCTATCTTAACAAGAAATAGGCTGTGGTCTACTTTGCCAAATGCCTTACTGCAGTCCAAGTAAAGTATATCCACAGCATTTCCCTGATCCACTAATTTAGTCACTTTATCAAAGAAAGCAATAAGGTTTGTCTGACATGATCTGTTTTTAACAAACCATGCTGGCTTCTAGTGATTGTTTTCTTCATTTCTAGGCGCTTACAAATCCGCTGCTTCATTATTTTTTCTAGAATTTTCCCAAGTATTGATGTCAGGCTGATTGGTCTGTAGTTTCCTGGATCATTTCCCCCCCTTTTTTTGAAGAACAACATCAGCTCTTTTCCAGTCTTCTCGTGGTTTCCCAGTGTTCCAGGATCTTTGAAAGATATGTGTCAGTGGTTCCAAAATCATATCTGCCAGCTCCTTCAGAACCCTGGGATGTAATCCATCTGTGTTGGTGATTTTAACTCATCTAGAGTGGATAGGTGTTATCTTACCATTTTCTTGCCGTATTAGTTATGTGTCACTCTTTCCATTTTTTATACTTGTCATTTTTGTTTTTCAGTTTATCAGATACTTCCTTATGCAACCATGCTGGTTTTGTCTGGGGGGGGGGGGCTCTTATTTTTCTTTCTCAGTGGCAGTATTGTGCTAGACTGGGATTTTATAATCTCATTTTTCAGAGTTTCCCAAGCTTCTTGGTTGTTTTCCCCTTTAAGATTTTCATCCATGGAATCTCTCCTAAGCTCTCTCTAAGTTTAAGATACTAGTTTGACTTTGTTCTATTGCTTGCGTCATCTTGGGGTGAGGGATGGAGGGGTAGGGAATATATTTTTCAAATAAATCCAAACCATTTCAGTAATATGTAATCAAGAGCGTCATGTTCAGATTCTCTAACTTACAAGGCACCAAAACAGTGCTAATGAAACCCAGGCAAGAATCAAAAGAGGCCTGTATCAATATTCTGACCAGTTTCATATGTACCAATTTTTCCATTCTGAGTAAAAATGTTTCTGTTACTTCTGGTTCCTAATTTCTAAAATGGCTAAGATTGTCCTTCTGAAAGCAAAATTTCTGGACATATTGACAGATTTTAAAAATCTAGAATCTACATGGCCCACATGGTATTTTGGGACATAATATACAATGAATAGGAAATAGGGATCTCTTCTATGGAACAAAAAAAAAGGAATATGACTTTGCAAAGAAGAATACAAAGAAAAACTTCCTGTGCTTTTTCTCAGTAAAACTTTAAGTACTAGATGATACTGTAAGTTATAGTATGTAAAGGAATATCCTGCTATTCTTAATCTTTTTTTAAAAATGAGAGTTTCAGTATACAACTCTCCTCTCTTATTATCGGTATGAACTTCTAATTCATTTAACTGGTAAATAAATCTGCAATATAGCTATTGTTTTCCCTGTATGCAATTAACTATTACAGGATATAAATAGTATAAGTAACTTACATACAAGATGGAGTTTTAAGTTTCTTAATATATTTGCATTTTCCATGAATACAATAATCCTTGTATTTTCCCAAGCAGGGATCTCTTTTCTTTCCCTTTCCTTTTCTCCTTTTCTTCCCTCCGTTATTTGGAGTCACAGGTTCTTGCGGCTTGGACATGAAAGCAACTGAAAAAAGAAGGAAAATATTAATTTTACATTATGTGTTAGAATATTGAAGCATATCCCAGGCATTATAGCTCAAATTGGATTAGGAATGTTAGCACTTGCATTTTTTCCCTATAAAATTAAGTTATGATGTACCTCTCTTCCTAAAAATGGGATTTCATCTAAATATTCACAGTAAGATGAACAAGCTATAACCTTGTGTTCTCCCCAAACACATTTTGCAAAATGTCCAAGGTCCATGTTGTCATTTGGATACAGCCTATATTGCCTGAATGACAGCTGAAGAATTCAAGTAGGATCCATAAGCACAATGATTCCTATTATCTCTAATCACAGTGCAACCTCAAGAGCTTTCTGGCATTATCGCAATTTTCAGTTATACATTTAGGATTCATACACACATTCAGAACATTCAGAAAAGGCATACGGAATTACATATGCCAAGCTTTTCTTTGTTCATGCTGATCACCACAATGCAGAGAAGCAAGAGATTGTACTGCTCTTTGCCTTTAACTTTTCTGGTTTTTTTCTTAATGCTGTTCACAGTCCTCCTAAAGTAGGTCTACCCCAGTTAACCAATGGCTGACTTATGGCATGCTAAATTTACAGTGGAGTCATACATAAAGTTAAGTTGCTTTTCCCATGCAACATGTTATCAAAAAAAGGACAACATGCATCAAGAAAATGGCAGGACAAAGGAAAATTTAAAGGAAAATAATTAGTAGAAAAAAGATTAAGAATCCTATTTATATTGTTTCTTCTGCAACAAAAAACAGAATGTATCATCGTGTAAAATTACAATTAAAGTGTGTTAATTTTCATTGTGTAATGGTTGTGCTTTGGTAGTTCCATGAAACCAAGCTTGAGGCAGAATAGGCATAACACATTCAGCAACATAACTGGCAAAGTAAATAGCTAAGTTGTTTACTACAACAAAAAGAAATTATTCTTATTGAGCAAACTTGCAATTGCTCATAATTCCCACTAGGTAATAATGTTAGGAGGCATGATTACCTAATCTCAAAAACACTAAGCAGAGTCAGACCTGGTTTGTGTTTGGATGAAAGACAACCGGGAAGCCCTAGGGTTGTAGATCAGAGGAGGGAGTTGAAAAAACAAGGAAGAAAGCGACAGCAAAGCATTTCTATGGGGTTATCAAGAGTAGATGAGTTTCACATGAGGAAGTTTTTAGTGTATAGATCACGCATGTCAAACTCGTTTGTGTCATGTGACATATCGTGATTTTTTTTTGCTTTTGCGGAGCTGGGGTAGACATGGCCTGCACCTGACGCATCCGCCAATTTGACAGGCCTGGATAGATCACTACCTATTATGCTGACCCCAGCTATAGATCCTTACCCAGTTCAACTAGGAAAGGGTAGGGAAAAGTGGAAGTATTGAACTATTCTATTATCCACTATATATCTATTAGATCTCCAGAAATGTAAATGAAATATATAGCACAGTCCTCAAAAATCAGAAGGGAAGCAGGAGCACGAGTGATTTTTTTTATCTCTGTACACACACACACACACACACACACACACACACACACACACACACACACACCAGCAATTGAGGACTCTCAATGACTAAAACAAACAGATCAGCTGAGTAGACAGTCTTAGCTATATGGAAAGTCTGGATCCAAAGATATGCTGAATAGTCAACCTAGTTAAGAAGAGCAGCTCAGTGTTCTTCCCACACATTTGCTATGACTATTTCATGGGCATCAGTATTTGGCAGAAAGCATACTAGGGTCTCAAGACAAAAATAGGCAAAGAGGATAAAATGGAAACCCAAGTTAGACGCCCCCAGATGGTACAACTTCGCCCTAGTGACTAAACTCAGTAAGGTAAGAAGAGCCACACTGTGTGGGACAGGAACTGTGAGTCATTTGTGGATCCTCTCATCAATTGACAGCATTTACAGACTGGAAAATTAATATTTCTGTCTGGACATACCCACATATAAAGTAATTAACGTGGGGATAAGCAATAGGTTCTATATGGTCAGGACCATTATTCACCAGCTAATCCTTTCTCAAATCTCATAGTGACTTTAATTCTATACAGTAGTGAAAATGCCAACTAGCCTTACTTATTTTGTTATATTTAAGAATACTGTTGCCATGGAATATCAATGCTAGAAAATGTTTCCCTAAGATGAAGGAAATTTTGTCAATAGGATGAGGAGGGGGAAGAGGGAGGGAAATACTGATGTCACCAAGTTTGCAGATCCTTAGAGGAAAATTAGTGAAGGAGAAAAAATAAGCCCCAAAGCATATTACCTCTCTATAAAAGTAAGAGCACCAACTACCAGTAGATTATATAGCTGTTCGATATTGCTCTGCTATTCAAAAAGTAGAACAACATATATGCTACAAGTGGCAGGATTTGTGGAAAATAAGTGGCAATATTTCACTACATATAAAGCTGTGGGTGGGAGAAGTAGCAGTTCTAATAACAGATAAGAATTGAAATGTGTGACTGACTCAAATTAGGGCCTCTAGGGTAACAGTTCAGAACATATAAATGAGAAATGACTACATTATCAATCGTTTTGACATCAAGCAAATATGACAAGAATTTCCATGGAACATTTCATTGTAGTTCCCTTGCTTGTTCTTAGGAATCATTCCTGTTGCTAGATTTACAAACATTTAAAGCAGTACAACAAACATGTCACATGGCTATCATTGAAATACAGGTGCTTTAATTTCTATTATTCTATTATAAAAGTGCAACATATGGACTTGTTATATAGTTCATCCCGAAATATATTTACTTATGTTTACAATTTAAACACTCCCTAGAATTTCCTTGGCTTTTTTCCAGTTCTTTAAACAGAGATAGGATCAAAGACATCATGCACAAAAAATAACACAGTAACATATTTCACTTATTTATTGAATTTATATAGCCTTAAAATGTACCGGTATTTATAAATTTCAGGTTGCCTCTGCTGAAATCCTGTCTGCCCTTCCTTTTTCATCTATTTAAAACTGAATGAGGTTATTAGGAGCCAATGTTGTCCTTTATAGTAAAACCCTATTCCATAAATTGGAATGATGTCCCAAGTCTTTGAAGTTATTCACCAACCAGCATCAGCAATCGCAATTTCTCTCATTCAAAAACCACAAGAGTTCAAAAGTAGGTATGATTATACATACTGATATAAGGAAGCAAAATCAGTAACTGCCAGCCTATGTAAGTAAAATCAGTGATCTCTAGAAATAATAGATATGCTCCTTTTCCAGAGAGCATGCAAGGTTAACAGTCTCTACCAATGATTGGTCTCAGTGATCTTCCAAGCACACACACACACACACACACACACACACACATTGCTTACTGCTACAACTGTTTGTACAGTAATAAGGAAATAGAACCATTCTGAGCCATACCTTGAGGGAGATCACTTAAGGTATCTTCTTTGGATAACAAAACATCTTTCTGTCCTATATGTTCCAAAGCTTTTGGGGATGGGCGGAGATGGAGATTTGTCAAGTCGTCTCTGTTTTCTCTCCTGGGAGTTTCATTCTGGAGTATGCCAGTCCCCTCCCCATTCACCAGGATGGCACAAACTACAAGTAGAATTGAGGACATTTCAGTACTCTCCCGAAAAAGAAAGAAAATTTAGACATTCTAATATTACCAAATGTTAGAGTCAAAATTCAAAATGATTTAAACAAAGCTGAAATTTGTCATGCAATTCTCTCACAGAGCAGCACAAATCAACTTACATTGCAGGAGGGGCAAATATATTTATAGAACCACAGTGCAACACAAAAACAAAGGCATGAACAAAACAAGATATAAATGAAGGCCAGATTCACTTACATGTGAATGGCACACAAATGCACTAAGTATAGTAGGTGTTCTCATATTTTCAAAACCACATGCCCAGCAAACACACATAGACAAACATACTCTGCTCCTAGTCCAATTTTGTAACACAAGTACAGCATAGATTGGGATGCTTCCATTCCTCTGGGCAACAATTTGCCTAGTAGACTCAGGGACATAGCAACAAGTGGAAAAACATTCTGATCTGAAAATACTTCCAAGCACCTTTTTAAAATTAGGATAAATTTAACCAACAGGGAATGTTGTTATAAACTTCGTGTAATTTAAAAATTACATTTACATTTACTCTCAAATGTTACATTTACTCTCAAATGTTCCAGGGAATTCGGTAAGGGTAAGGGGACTCAAAACGCATCCCTTTACTATATAAATAATACACCCATCCCAGCGATTCAATGCTATCATATAGCCCCATATTAGCTATCAAAACAAGCTAAATTTGGCAGTAGTGGAAAGAAGCCCTGACCCGACAGGCAGCTTCTCACAAAATCGCCAAGCAACTGTGTGAATGGACTACCAATCATGTTTTGTTTTATTTTCGGTGCCATTACCAGGCAGAAATAAGTCTCGTATTCGCTTAGGCGAGAGCATGTACTGCGACCAACGCAACTTCGTAACTTAGAGCCCCCAGCTATTTCGTCCACACAACGACCCTCTCACCTTCCTTCCAGGACAAGGTGCGCTCTCCAACATTCACAACCAGGATTTGTGTTTGCGTCCATTCGGGCGCAAAGTCATCCCGTCTCCCTGCTTACCTGCCGCCAAAACAACGCTCGAGATCATCACCGCTCCTGGCAAGGCTTGCCACCGCCGCTTTCTTCGCTCCTATCGGGCCCGACGGAGGGGCTGTAAAGGCGGGCCTTTTCCTGGACTTGCTTCTTAAGGCGGAGTACGCTCGTCCGGATGTCGCGGCGACTGTTCCCGGGACCAAGACAAAGCAGACTCAGCACCGTGCAGCGTCGACCGCCTAGCTGCCAGGCTGATTCGAAGTACAGCCACCCAGCGCCCCTAGGAGAGCAGCTTCCAGCTGGAGGGGCCGGGCCAGGCCAGGCAGGACTCGACAGTGGACGCCACGCCCACTCCCCGGGCGAGAGCGTGGGCCCTCCTGCGGTGCGATCGCCGGGAAGGAGTCCCTCGCCCTGCCCTCGGGCGCGGCTGCTTCCTCGCCCGGTTCCATTTCGTCGGGGAAAATGGCGCTTCCCCGACTTTTGGTCGCTTTTGGGAGGACCAGAGTCTATCCTTCGCTCTTTGATCGGTGATCCTCTGAATAGTAGGTGCTACAGGTGGAACTGTCCGCGCCCGCTCGCGTTTTGAGACATTAGCAGTTTCAAGAAACCACACAGTTCAGTTCCCTCGCGGGGTGTGTATCCCTTTTCCCGACTGCTGATACACGTCATCAACGACGCCATCTACCAAACCTGGAACTGTCATGGCCTACCTTATCGGGATGTTTTCAGGATACTGAAATCAGGAACTGTTGGTTACAGACACTCGAGTCCGGAGTTGGTATTTTGTACTGACTTTTAAACTGCTAAGCCAGGATAAGCCCTTTTACTGCAACCTTATAGGGCAGGTCCTGTATCACAGATAGGGTAGCAAGCTTCTGCTGCCGCCTCCTCTGCCCATTCTGGTAATAGTGGGGTTGAGCGGAGTGGGATTTGATGGACTCACAAGAAGATTCAGAATTGGGTCATTTCTGTGACATAAAGGCAGTTCTTGAACAAGGAAAAATGTAGGAGCTTGAAAACACAGGGTAATTTCTGTTCCCTTTTACTTAAGATACAACCCACTTGTCCCGGGCTGGGGTCATCACACATTTTCCTTCGCCACAGCATGATTTTAGCAAGCCAAGGCTATAGATTAATGTTCCTCTGTTCAGTTCATCTTGGATACTTAAGTGTCTTGGCATTATATTACAGGTTTCATAACCACATGCCCAGCAAACTCACACAGACAAACATATTCTGCTTGTACTCCAACTTTGTAACATAAGTACAGCATAGGCTGGGATGCTTCTATTCCTCTGAGCAACTATTTGCTTAGTAGATTCAGAGACTTAGCAAACCAGGTTTACATGATTCTTTTCCAGCATAGCTCCTTAATGCAGCCATATGAGGCAGTCAAATTGGATTTCTCTAGGAAGTAATTCAACACCTCTTTCAAAGAAATGGTAGTTTCTATTCTTCATAAGTAGGTCACAGTGATGTCCTTTTAAAGTAAGTTATTCTTGAATTAAATGATGCCAATAATTACTATTGTGCATCAGATCTTCCTTACTTAAGTGGGAGATCATGGTGGGAGGTCATGGTATGTGGGATATTCCTTCTTGAAGAGTTATTCTCAGAAGGCATTGCTGAGAGCCTCAGTTTCAGTTTCTGATGACTTTTGGCCTGAAAGGTGACTGAGGACTTCTTTGCCGTCTCCATGAAACCATGGATTACTTCATCTGGAGTTTTGGACTGTTAGCTCATCAGTCTGTGGATGACACACTACCTCTCCCAAGCCTAAGACAGCAGGGGAAGTGATTAACTATTTTGTCTGAGGCAATCTAGGAATGGTTGGGGGACATCCTGACAGGTTGGAGATGTCAAGGATGTTGAGCATCTAAAAAGTAATTCAATCACTGTTTGATTGGATAAGGTACCACTTTTCAAAAAGAGTAAGGGCTGGCATGTCATATGGGTATGGCCTGAATTAATTTTTTTCTTTGCATGCTTAAGTGGTAATAGTTGGAAAGGGCAACTTTTACTAACATTTAACCAATTGCCAACTCTGAGTCATTCAGAAAAAATGTGATCTCTCTGATCAGTCTTGTTTCTGTGCTGACATGGTTTTGTTTCCTTAGCATTCTTCTAATTCCTTTCATCTTTATTGAAAACATTCATTTTGACAGCAACAAGTTTAATTAAAGCACTGGAGAACCTTTTCACTCACACATCTTTGTGGCATTTAGGCTGCTTCTAATGATGGTCTTGTCCAGCTCTGGGTTTTCAGTTTTCTTTCCTCATGAACTAACATGACAATGTTTACTTTTTATCCATGGTGAGGTACAATATTTATTAAACCAAGTAGATTGTTACACAACTTCTTATTTCCAAGAGTTCTTTATCAGACCTGATGACAAAAATCCAGGAGTTGAGTAGCTCCTTTCCGCACTAACCAATTTTATTAAAAGGCATAAGCTTTCATGAACCTTACTTCATCAGCATATTCTAAAATGTTGGAATGTTTCTATAAAGCATCTTAGTTAATTGGACAAGTTTTGCTTCAAAATATAATAGAGCTGCTGTACCCCCTTTATTACATCAATTTGAAGTGCTTTCAAACACTACATAGAATAATCTAGAAGAGCCAGATAGAAACTGAGATCATTACTTTAAATCAGCTAGCAGATTATTGGTTTTTAGACTTGTCTATATTAAAAGATAAATATTATTTATCATTCCCCTCCTCTCCCACCTGGCAGAATTTATACTTACCACATATTAGAAGGAATTATTAAACCCTATCAGACTAAAAAGACCATAGTCAGTTTTTATAAATATCTGTTACCAATAAAACAATCTGATATGCAGATTTTGGAATAAATGGAATAAAGGCCTGGAGATCCCCAACTTCTATATACTATTAAAAGATTACTGCCTGAAACCTTTAACTGGGTAAAATAGTGCATCATAGGGCAAAATGTTTTGAACCAAGGTAATCTCAAATGGATTAATTTACAGAATGTTTCCAAAATTGGGAACCCATGACTCTCATAGAATTGAAATTTGGCAAATTTTATAAAACATTTTATGATATAAAAATTATCATGAAGCATGTTATGACATAATACAAATGGTCATAAAACATTTGCTGTGATCAGCTGCTGATGTTTGATGGCTATACAGTTCAACACAGGCTACTTTTAAGGCATATCTGAATATCTCCCTGAATTTTTAAGAAGTTTTCAAGTACGTTAGAAAATCTCCCATTGTTGAAGGCACTGAGGAATCTGGTAAGGGAAGATCTCTGAAACAACCCAAGGAGTCATGGGTTGTCTATGGTAGTTTTATCAAAACAATGAAAAAATGTTTAAATACTATTACCAAAAACCTCACTAGATCTTAGAGTAAGGCTTATACAACAAAAACAGTATTTCAGAATTATTGGACCCTATTTTGTTTGTAGAAAAAAAAGAATGAGCAAAATCATTGTGTTGTTGAAGATGCAATCAGAAAGGTGCTTCATTAAAAAAATTTTTTTTGGAAATGTCCTAAAGTTATGATGTTTGGTAAGAAATGATTACATATATTAATTTGACTCTGAAATAAAGTTTAATATTTTGGGATTCATATTGTTATAAGGAAATATCCTTTTAGGTTCAGTTCCAAGTGGGGAAAAAGACACTGGATTCATGAAGGTTGCTTGGAAGGAAGGTTTAATGGTGGACAGGAGCACATGGCAGGAGCCCCTGTACAGAAAAGGTAAACTTACATGGTTCCAGGTGTGGTGAAGAGAAAAAAGAGAAAAAGATATGCTGAGTTCCTGGTTTTTATAGTGTAAGTTGGGTCCCACCTCTTAGATTTCCTTTTCCTGTATAGAAATGTATCCCATTGGCTCTCAGACCCCCCAGGGGCATGCTGGGGTGGCTCTTGGCTTTTGTCTAATCCAGCTTTGGCTGAAATGAAAGGGCCTTGGGCTAATCCTATTATGGTTTTGTCATGCAAAAGACTTTCAGCCAGGTGAGAGGAATATGTGAGCTTAGCAGGGGTGGGGGTTTCCAAGAGGAGTCTTTTGTTTGTTTAAAAGCATGTTTCCAGATATGTTCCACATAATATTTCCTACATTTTAATATCTCCTAGGATATCTCATTTCCTAGGAGAGGGGTGGGTGCTAACTTCCTACAATACTATTCCTTACTTCTTTCAGTGGTGCTTTTAAATCAATAGCATGACTGAAAGAAATCCATAAATTCTTAACCCCTATTTGCCAGATCCAGAAATACTTCTTTTCTTCCAGCTGGATTTTCAGGCAATAAGATTGAGATGACTGCTAGGATCGGAGCTTATCACCGACTTGGCTAAAGGCCATCTTAAAATGACTTGCAGCAAGGAACAAAGAAATAGCTATAAAACATTTGTATTTCCAAATCTGGGGAAAGTTCTTGGCAAGCTCCACCCAATACCTACCCTGAAAGAATGTTCCGTCACACTTACAGGTATTGACACATAGATAACAAGAAGGTGTGGGAAAGTCCTTTTTATATTGATTAAGTATTCCTCAGGAAATAAAGTATGTTTGAAGTGCTTTTGAGAATACATTAATAAAACAGTACTCTTCCTGTGTGTCATATTTGTTGATATAACATAAATTATTTAGTCTTACTGTTAATATTGCTAACACTGTATTTATATTTATTTATAAAATGTAAAATAATATAGAAACAACATGAAAGCATAAAAACAACATAAAAGCTATATATAATTTACATAGAAAAGAACAGCAATATAAAATTCCCATTCGTTGCAGCAATCTAGGTTCTAAACACCCAAAATAGTGAAAAGATAAAAGAGAGGTTGAAAGATTGGGTATAGCTGTTCCAATCAGGGTATTTGTCAAAACTGATAAAAGGCATTCTGGACTACTGCAGTGCGCTCTTCATGGACTACCCTTGAAGAGTATTGGGAAGCTACAACTGGTGCAGTGTGTGGCAGTGCAGGCAGTTTTTGGGGCCCCAAGAGTGGCCCATGTTATACCACTGTTCTGTGAGTTGCACTGGCTCCCAATTTGCTTCCAGGTAACATTCAAGGTGTTTGTTATCATCTTTAAAGCCCTACATGGCACGGATCCAGGTTACCTGAGAAACCATTCCACCCTTATCAGACTGGCCTATTCCAACCATACCGGCAGAGGAAGCATGCTGCAGACCCTGATGGTCAGGGAATTCTGGCTGGTGAAGTCTAAGAGAACAGCCTTCTCTGCCAAGGCTCCTGCCCTTTGGAACATCTTGCCTCCTGAGGTGAGATTGGCTCTTACCCTTCTGTAAGAGCCTGAGTTGGCTTGGCAAATTTAATTAATAATAATAAACCATAGAGGCTACTTGGTCATTTTAACCTTTTGGAGAAGGTGGTGTTCCTTCCAGGGTGATCCCCCATTTGACTAGACAGATGAACCACTCACAAACAGTATATCTGACTGTCTTGTCTGGACTGAATCTCAATTTCTTGTCCCTTATTCAACCCATTACACTGCTCAGGCATTGGTTTAAAAAATGCTTACTCCTCACCTTTATTAAATGAAGAACAGGTAAAGCTAGGTATCATCTGCATGTTACTAACAGCCCACATTCTTCATAATTTCTCCCAGTGACTTTATGAATTTTAAAAGAATTGAGGTTTCAAAAATAGCCCTGAGCAATACCAAGCCATAATTATCATGGATAATATAATCATCATAATCCCCCTCACCAGGAGCTACGCTGGTGGATGTTTTGCTACTAACAGGTTCAACCATACTAGTCTTGGAGAAGAGGCCCAAAAGTATAGTCTTTACACAATCCATTTTTAATAGTGAACACACAAAAGAAAAATTCCATAATGGATTGCTCATTCATTGCTCAATCGTTGAATTGCAAGAATTAGGAAAAAAAACTGAGAATGCTAATAGTACAGACAACAATGAAAATGAAGAATACCAAATAAATGAAATTTTTGAAGAGCAACATCGATTTTTATTAACTTCTCAGATAGTTATAATGAAAGATATGAAAACATTGAGCAAAAGAAGAAAACACCAGACAGATAAACAGGGAAAAAAACTATTGAATGTATGAAAAATTCAAATCATAGGAAAAAGTTTTCCACTATGGAAAAAGATGAGTAGAATATATAGTAACTACCACAGTTCAGTAACAATTTCAGGCTATATAATGATAGCCTTCCTCCAGCTATTACAAATTATCTGATTTCAGCATCTTGCCAATATGATGAAAATTAGTGAAATGTCATATGTAAATACAGGCAACAAACCAAATTAGAAATTACAAATTCGACATTTCCAATCAAGCAATTCTTTAAGAAAAACAACATAGTTTGATGTATTCCTATTGAATTATCAGGGTTTGGCATTATTTCAATGCTTCTCTAATCACAAAATAACTAATAAAAAGTTTTTTCCAAAATTAGCCACTCTTTTAAAAACAGCTATAGAATCTTGGATTCCATGAAAAACATTTGCTTCTCTCAGGATTCATTTTTGCATCTCACTAACATCAGCATGGATATGTCTCAGTGTTTTTATGTGACATTACCTCATGACGTGCTTTCAGCTCATCCCCATCCCAAACCTGAGGCAGCTTGAAGTCACCTTAGCCATTCCAAATGAAGCATTCTCCCTCTTCCTGCACAATGTGGATGTGATCCAACATGTTTCCTTGATGCTGCTGCTGATGGAGACAGGCCCAGGACTCTGCCCAGCTCTCCTTGGTCCCAATGGGCTGCTGCAAACACACCCTCCTGTCTTTAGTTGCTAAGTACTGCCCTCTCCTGGACTACAGGAGAAACTGTGTACCTAGCATTAGCAGAGGCACCTGCCCACCTAATTCCCAGTAAGGTTTTCCCTGGGCTCCTTATTCACACAGCTTTAATGCCTTTGTGAAAGAATGCCAGGGCTAAGGAGCATAAAAGGTCAATCTAAACTGGGAAACAGATAGCTTCTGCCAGCTGTTTGTCACTGTTTCTGTTGTGCATCACAGACGTGCATTACAGAGGTTTTTTGTTGTTTTTGGCAACAAGTTTTTTTGTACTTTTTCCTGCCTTTGTTATTTTTGTAGGGTGGGGTAGCCCCATTTTCCCACTCCTACACCATTTTCCCTCCCCACATACTAGTGGTGCTGCTGGCCACAGCCCTGTGATGCCAACACTACCACTTCTTTGTAGCATTAGCCAGGAACGTACCATTTTGCTTCCTCACACTTCATTCCATGCTTCTCCCTTATGCCTATGAACTGTTAGCCTGGCTATTTCTGGACAGGGGCTTAGTGCTCTTTTAAATGAGCACTAGACCTATGTTCAGAAATAGTCCAACTGACAAGTCACAGGTGTGTTACTGGGGTTTGACAGAGGGATAATTCTGGTTTTGAAATCACCAGCCTATCCACTCAGCACACATTAAGGAAAGTGATTGGCAAATGTCTTTCCCAAAGCAGCAGTTCACTCTGGTCTCATTACTGGAGCAGAGTCAGGCTCAGGCTTTGGGGTGGAAAATTTTATGCTGAAATGAGAGAATGTACTTTATCTGGCTATCTGGCTGTTCCCTCAGTTTCAGTCTATTTCTGAAGTATCACAAGGTGCTAAGATAGCCAAGCAGAGCTTTCTAAACTGAAGACAATGGGAATGTTTAGGACTATAGAGCTTTTCCACATGGAAAGCCAGTGCCTTTTACCTCTCTACCAAGCTTATCTGGTGCCAAGCTTCAGTTACAGAAGCAAGAAGTGCAAGCAGTGCAAGCCACATCTTCAGATCAGGAGAAATCCCTAGGGCATAACAAATTGAACAAATAGTGCATCATTTCCTATGCAGAAAGGAGAGAAAGAGGGGGGGGACGTGGGAGGGGATTCTACCATAATTCCTACTTCTAAATTGACATAGATGTATATTTATACTCACTTCCTTTTAGATTTTATATTCTTGTTTTCCAACCATACGACTATAATAAAATTATTTAATTTGATCTGATCAGCTTTGTTGTTCACACAGATAAATCCCTTCACGCACATTTTCTCTAGTGAATAAAGCAGGCAACACCAACATACAGTAATCCTAAATTGCTGAAACGCCATAGGCATTATCCCCTTTCCAAGCCAAGAAAATGAACAGGTCCTTGAAAATAATCGACTATGTGATTACCGTATTTTTCGGAGTATAAGACACACCTTTTCCCCCTAAAAGAGGGTGAAAATCTGGGTGCGTCTTATACACCGAATGTAGCCCAGCCCAGCCTCTGAAACGGACCTTTGCAAGGCTAAAACAACCTCTCAAACCGAGCTCTGCAAGCCTGAAAAAGCAGCCTTTAAAATGGACCTTTGCAAGGCTAAAATAACCTCTCAAACCGTGCTTTGCAAGCCTGAAAAAGCAGCCTCTGAAATGGACCTTTGCAAGGCTAATATACCTGTTCCAGGCTGTTTGCTAAGGATGCTAGCCAGATGGATGCTGGTAGGCAGATTTTTTTTTCTTATTTTCCTCCCCAAAAACTAAGGTGCATCTTATACTCCGGTGCGTCTTATACTCCAAAAAATACGGTAGCACTTATGTGCAAATAATCTTTTTTATGCGAATGAGCTGTGTACAAGCTACAAGGCTTACTCACATTTTCTAATCTAGAGAACCTGGATGAAAACCTGGTTAGTCAAGTCCACATAACAGTTAAGGAAATGTTTAACCACAGTAGATAAGACATAAAAGAAGAGCATTTTAAATTCCAAGTTAAACAAAATGTGTCTCTTGAGCCACTAATTATTTCTGATAATCAGAATCGAGCTGGAAGGAATCTTGGAGACCTAGTCCAACCCCTTGCTCAAGCAGGAGATCCTATCATTTCAGACAAGGGACTGTCCAGTCTCTTCTTAAAAACCTCCAATGATGAAGCACTTGCTTTTTGTAACAAAAATTTCCTTGCTTGCATTTAAAAAAAAACACCCTCAAAACTGAGACACACATCAAGAGGTAAACATTTTCAAGTTCCTAATTAGGCAATAAACAATTATTGTATTAGGAAGGGAACATAAACGTTAAATCCATTTGTAAGAACCTCCGTCATTTCTCCTCAGTGTTAAAGCACCCAATAATATTTTGACATAAGGCTCATCCATGTAGCAATGGTAATCTGCTTTTCTCCCATCCCTAAACTGAGAAAAAATATATTGGTATCAAATATGAGAGCTTTGAGCTTATCAGTTCTTCAGCTCTCACAGAATACAAGACTGGCTAGTTTCAGGATAGCAATTGGGGTTTTCTTGCCATCCTTTCCTAACCTGGGTCACCACCAATCATTACCCCTCATTGTGAGAGAGAGATAGGTGGGCAAGTACAGCAGACAGGCAGTCTTCCCAGCTTTCTGGGATTCCGTCTTTCCTGTGGATTCACTTAGCTTGAGGAATGTTGAGCAAACAAAGAATTAAGAACACTTCTCTAATCTGTTGACTTGAATCCCTGCCAGTGGGAGTCTGGCTCTGCAACAAGCAGCTATCAAAAAGCCAGAGAAAGTTTCCTATTAATAACTCTAAAAAACTCTTTTAAGAGACACTCCAAGATCATGGATGTGGATATAGTGTGAATATAGTCTCCGTAGACTTCAATAAGGCATTTGACAAAGTAGACCACAGGCTACTTCTTGGTAAGATAGAAAAATGTGGGAGAGACACCTTCACCACCAGATATTCAGTAGTGAGAAAAGTAAGGTCCTACACATAGACAAGAAAAAACAAATTCACAGGTATAGGTGTTCCTTGGCTCAACAGCAGTAACTCAGAGAGGGATCTAGATGTCCTTGTGGACAACCACTTACAGTAAGTATGAGCCAGCAGTGTGCAGCAGCTGCCAAAAAAGCCAAATGCAGTCCTAAACTGCGTCAACAGAGAGATAGATCATGGTGATAGTACTGCTTTATACCTCACTTGTGAGGCTACACTTAAGAATCTAGAAACTAGAGTACCCAACTTATGGTCACTAGCCACAGTCATCCCTATCTTCAAAAAAGGAGATCCAATAACATTGAAAATTACAGACCAATCTCTCTATGTTGCTTCACCTGCAAAGTCATGGAATCAATCATAAATCAATCCATCACCCTTCACTTAGAAACTAACAACCTACTCTCTAACAAACAATTTGGTTTCAGAAAAAAATTATCCTGTAACCTGCAACTCCTACACTGCAAAAACATATGGACTTCACAACTCGATCAAGGTAAATCAATAGACGCAATTTACATAGACTTTTGTAAAGCCTTTGATTCAGTAGTACACGACAAACTACTTCGGAAACTAAAATCTTATGGCATCTCTGGTCCCCTTCATGATTGGATAACTGCGTTCTTGTCAAACAGGCAACAAATGGTTAAAATAGGGAGTGCCCTATCAAATCCTGCACCTGTCAACAGTGGTGTCCCTCAAGGCAGCATTCTAGGACCAACACTATTCATTCTTTACATAAACAACCTTTGTGATCATATTATAAGCAACTGCATTCTCTTTGCTGATGATGTTAAACTATTCAACACCACCGACAATACTTCTACCCTTCAAAAAGACCTTGACCATGTATCACAATGGTCTGATAACTGGCAACTTCAAATCTCAACCAACAAATGCTCTGTCTTACACATTGGCAAAAAGAATCCGAACACAAAATATAAACTTGGAGGACACAACCTTGTAGATGACCCTCACTCTGTTAAGGACCTTGGAGTACTCATATCTAATGACCTAAGTGCCAGAGCCCATTGTAACAACATTGCCAGAAAGGCACTAAGAGTTGTTAACCTAATCTTGCGTAGCTTCTTCTCTGGCAATATTACACTGTTAATCAGAGCATACAAAACATTTGCCAGACCAATCCTCGAATACAGCTCACCTGTCTGGAACCCACACTGCATATCAGACATTAATACAATTGAGAGAGTCCAGAAATATTTCACAAGAAGAGTCCTCCACTCCTCTGCTCGCAACAGAATACCTTATTCCACCAGACTTGAAATTTTGGGCTTAGATAATTTAGAGCTACGCCGCTTTCGATCTGATCTAAATGTAGTTCATAAAATAATTTGCTACAATGTCCTATCTGTCAATGAATACTTCAGCTTCAACCGCAACAACACACGAGCACACAATAGATTCAAACTCAATGTAAACCGCTCGAAACTAGACTGCAGAAAATACGACTTCAGCAACAGAGTAATCAATGCCTGGAATGCACTACCTGACTCTGGTTTCTTCCCCAAACCCCAAAAACTTTAATCTTAGACTGTCTACAGTCGACCTCACCCCATTCCTAAGAGGTCTGTAAGGTGCGTGCATAAGCGCACCATCGTGCCTACCATCCCTGTCCTACTGTCCTATTGTCAAAATTTACCTATATCTACTTTCAGAGGTGGGTTCCTGCCGGAGCTGCCCAGTGCGCAGCTCCGGTAGGGGGCAGCCGATTGCACAACCGCTCCGGAGCCGTCTCTGCCAGTCCACCGCGTGCGTTGCCATTTTTTTCGGTAATTTTGGGTAGATTTTGCTTCTGCGCATGCGCAGAAGCAAAATCGCGCCGAAATCTCACAAGGGGACGCACGCACGCGTGAGATTTTGGCAAGATTTTGCCTCCACGCATGCGCAGAAGCAAAATCGCACGAGGGGGCGTGCGCGTGTAGCGAGCGAGCGCGCCCTTGAAGCGTGGAGATGCGCGCGCATGGCTCCGGCAGCGAGGTAAGAGAGCAACCTGCCCCTGCCTACTTTGCTTTTGTTTATGTTTATACCATACCTGTTATCTTGTACACGTTTTGACAAATAAATAAATAAAATAAATAAAATAAAACAAAGATGATTAGGGGTTTGGAGGCTAAACCATACGATGAATGGTTGAGGGAACTAAGTATATCTACTCTAGCAAAAAAAGGACTAGGGGGTGACATGATAGCAGTCTTCCAATTACTTAAAGGTCTGTCACAGGGAAGAAGGTATTGACCTATTCTCCAAAATACGTGAGGGCTAGGCAAGAAGTAATGGATGGAAGCTTATCAAAAAGAGATCCAAACTAGAATTATGAAGAACTTTCTTGACAGTGAGAAGAATTAATCAGTGGAATGGCTTGTTTCCAGAAGTTATGGGTGCTCCAACACTGGAGGTTTTCAAGAAGAAATTGTCTGGAATGGTATAGGGCCGTGGTGGCGAACCTATAGCACGCGTGCCACAGGTGGCACGCGGAGCCATAGCGGCCGGCACGCGAGGGTTGCCCACCAGCAAACCGGAAGTGTGGAAAAACGCACTTCCGGTTTGCCGGTGAGCTGTTTTTTGCACTCCGGAGGGTTCAGGGAAGCTCCCTGAAGCTCCGGAATGCAAAAAACTACAAAACGGACAAACCGGAAGTGCACTTTTCTGCACTTCCGGTTTGTCCGTTTTGTAGTTTTTTGCATTCCGGAGCTTCAGGGAGCTTCCCTGAACCCTCCGGAGTGCAAAAAACAGCTCACCGGCAAACCGGAAGTGCGTTTTTTCGCACTTCCGGTTTGCCCGTTTCGTCGTCCCAGGCTCCGGTAAGCCTTTGTGCGGGGGTGGGGATGTGTGCGCATGCGCATGCGCAGGGGGCAGCATGGGGGGGTGTTGTGCGCATGCATGGGGGGAGGGAATGGGTGTGGGCACGCGAGCGTGCGCGAGCGCCTGCCCCCCCCCTTTTTGGCACGCGAGCCTAAAAAGGTTCGCCACCACTGGTATAGGGTCTCCTGCTTAAGCAGAGGGTTGGACTAAGAGACTGGTAAGGTCCCTTCCAACTCTGTTATTCTATGTTCTTTTCTGTTTGTTGAGTTCCATCAAGAGCTAGGTGCTTTCCATTTAGAATAGTCGCATGTTAAATATGTGTTTTAGGGTAAATTGATATGATGATGATGATGATGATGATGATGATGATGATGATGATGATGATGATGATGATGATTTTACATTTTTTTGTTTTTTCTCCGCAACTTCATATACAATTCAATACACATATACCTTAAAATATTATAATGAAATACATAGTTTTACATTATAATCAATCATTCAAAAATCAATATCTTATTCAACACTTGCATCATCAATCATCAGTCTGTTCTACTTTTTTCCATTACACTCCTCTCTCTCTATCTCCATCTTCTCCTCCTACTTTCTTACTCCTTCACTCCTCCCCTTCTACTTCCTCTTTCCCCCTCTTAACCTTTCCCTGAGTGCTTTTTATATTAATTCGTATTTGATAGACTGATGACATAATCTCAAAATTAAACTAATCGTGTCTCTTCTATATAAATGTTTTTATTATTGTTATTATTATATCATTTATTTGTATAAAATACTTTGTTCTAGGTATATGCTGCTAATTCCATAAAAAAGAAAAAAAAGAAAAAAATCTAATTTTGTCATCTGGGATATTTACCAGTTAATTTCAAATTTTCCTTCCAGCTTCACCGCTATTAATTTAATTTCCCAAAATAGTTATTATTTATCCTGCTTCTTAATTTTAAGCCATATTGTTTCCTCTACTTCTTTAGTCTCTTTAGTCATCGTTTATGTTTCTTACCCTCCATTTCTATCAAAAACTAAATGCCCAATTATACATTTCAATTTCTCATATTGATCATCAAAATTCTTTCTAAGCAATTTCCACTCAATTGAATATTCAACTCTAGAAATAAATTTTTTAAAATTTTGCAATTAAACAATCTCATATATAAAAAATAATACAGTCATAATTCATTTCCATTATTTCTGATTCTATATTTCCTGCATCATTACAAGTATTTAATTAAATTAAATCAAAAAATTAGTCTAGCTCTTATCAGTTCCATCTCTTGCATTTAAACAAATCAAAAAGAAGAAAAGGAAAAGAAAAAAGGAAAGAAAAAGTCCATATGATTTAATTTTCCAATTTTAGCTTAATAAATTTAAAGATAATTAACAATCATAGTATGCCTTTTTTATTTTTAACGTTAAAATAGTTTCCCTTAAATTCTAATAATCATATTTATCATTCATATTTATCATACTAATTATCATTGTTTTGTTTATATTCTTCCAAATCATTTAATTCTTAAATAATATTACCTATATAAAAAGAACAAAGGATAAAAGAAAAATCTTAATTCCTTATAAAATAATTATATTAATTCTATATATCAAAATTCTAAATGGTTAACATTCTTATCACAATTTAATATAATAATTATAAAAAGAAAGAAAGAAAGATAGAAAGAGAAAAAAAGGAAACCATTTCTATAATATATCAACGCCTTTATCCATTCCAGGTAAATTGATATTATTAATGTACTCAGGAAAATTGATGTTCCTTTCATGGTGGTGTTCATAAAAGAGGTTTGTTCTGAAATGGCAACTGCAGCTCAAAAGAAAGCAACACACTTTCATCTAAGTCACTTTATTCTGCACTATGATAGGATAACCACTGCTCTCTAATTAACCAGTTTTCAAGATGTTGGATTTACTTGGAAAAAATAAGGGTTTTTTGTTAATTTGTTTTTGCCAATGTCTTTAAAAGTGGAGGAGTGTCTGAGATTTATGCAGATTATAGGGTGGTTTTTTAAATTAAACTTTTATTTAAAATTGATTTATAAAATTGATTTAAAATTTTTAAACTCTTCTCCTGGGGCTATCATTTTGAAATCAGGGTTATATGTTTCTTTCAGATAAGTACAGTACCTGTCTCTATTACTGTGCACAATCTTTTCAAGTAAAGTAATATGATAGCTGCACAATTTAGCTTTTCACCCAGCCCCCTAAGGAAATCCCCTTAGAAATTTTCAAGTTCTCTGAGAATTGGTGTTTTAGTGAGTATCACCCAAGAACTTACAGGTTCCCTCAGTAAGAATAAACCTTTTGGTCAGGAAGAGTTTTGAAATTATGAAAACAAAAATTCCACTGCAATGAGCTTACCTGAAGCTAATTCTTGAAGTCAGCAAGATTTCCAAACAAGGTAGTAAACTATTAAAAAATCCTATAATTAGTCACTTCTGGGAGTGAAGAGAGTTTTCTTAAACAATTTATGAAATAATCGTAATAAAATTGTGGAGGAGTTTTACAGCTAACATACAAACATACAGATATACTTACTGTCCCCATTCCTAAACAATTAGTGTATTAGGTACCAAAAGCAGGAAGAGTCTCATTATGTGTTTTTGTTTTATAGTTTCCCAGTCTTTTCCTGGGTTGGGCAACCTGTTATGTTGTATTTGGTTGCAGAGCTTTGAAACAAAGGCTTCTTAATGGATCACTGATTTTTTGGTTCCCCATATCCCATGGTACAGTAATTTCTCCAAGACTGACATCTTCAAATATAGGCAGAGGGTTTATAATTTGAGTGGGGTTAGATTTGTTTCCCACTTCCACAGTTCTTTCCATTTTACATACATTATCAATATGTTTTTGTGTGTGTGAGTAGGAAGCCCCACTCTCCTAGAAGAATGAAATATTTTGGGAAATGTTTTCGGAAAAGGCAGAATATTATATTTCCCTAATGGAGAAACATTTAAGACAGGGGTGGAGTCGCGCCGATCATCATCCCAGCGTGCTTGTGATTCAGCATGGATGTGACCCGTCACGTCGAATGCCCCGCCGGAATGGCAGCTCCGGGCCGGTGGCTCGCCGGAGCTGACACAGTCTTTTTTAATAGTCCCCAGCAGATATTTTGTACCCATTAAGAAAGATTGGGCCAGCCTATTCAGAAACCAGCCCGTTTCCCTGCCCCAAGCAGAAACTAAGGAGGCCAGCATTAGAAATGCAGATTTGGTAATCCATTCAGAAAGACTGGGTCAAAGCAGAAACTCAGATGAACAACAAACAAGGAGAGAGTGGGCGTGGCCAATGTCTCGGCGAGATGGAGTTCGCCGCACGCCGCAGGGGAACTCCGATATCCCCGCTGCCAGGAGGTCCGGTTCAATTGGAACCTGTCCAGAACCACCCTGAAGGGGTGGGGGAAAAGAGAGGCACCTGCTGGCAAGCTGGGAGACTAGCAAACTCCCCAGGGAGCCGACAAAGTCCTCTCGGCCTGCGGCGAAGGAAGGCGACGTCAAAAACGTCGTCCCAACTGAGACGGTCACAAATGGCAGGATTGCTTTTAAAATGCTGAGATTGAAGTCATCTGGGAAAGAAGATACAAGATCATGGGCTGGAGAGTGAGAAGGAAGTAGAAGTAGAAGCTGGTGAGTGTTTTTGCCGGTAGAAGCTTAAAAAGGATTTTTTGAGAATTTAAAGTGGAACAAAAGGACAGGAAGTGTGGAAAGCGGCTATCTAGCCAATAAAGGATCATGGATAAATAAATTTTTAAAAACCAGATGAAATTGAAATTGATGCCCAACCTTTGAGGACTCAGAATTTTCTTAAAATTGATTTGGTTGACTAAAAGTCTAGTAAAGAAGTTTTTATGAGAATACTTTGTTGATAGAATTGATTGAAAATACAGATGATCATCATGGAACAAGGAAGTGGACTTGGGGAGTAGTGAGTGCCATCTACTGGCTGGAGGATTCATTACAATGGTGGAATATTTTCATGAACTCCTTGACAATGCTGACCTTGAATAAGAAAAACTATTTTGTTATTTGGAATACATAGAACACAAGTAATTTGTTATTCTACTAAAAGACAGCTTGGATTTATCTGAACTAGAAGGAACTAGGAATACACTTCAATATTGAAAGATTAGAGACAAAAAAGAGGCTGTGGAAACGTTTGTTAGCAGCTGGATTCATAGTAAAAATTTTGTTTTGGCATTGAGGATATGGAGACAAGTGACTATGAAGAGTTGGTGGCAATTTTGAATGATTTTCGTAAAGACATAAAAGATGCCTTATGGGACTTAAAAAGAGGTTTTTTGGGATTTGGAACTGGAAAAGAAGAGGAAAAAGAATCAGAATAACAATTATGATAATGATGAACTAGAGGATACTAAAGATAACAGTGATGAAATTAAAGAGCAAGGAGACAAGGAAGAAAAGAAGAAACAAGACACTACAAATGGAAAAACTGATGACTATGTTGAAACTTACAATGATCACACTGAGCTTTGCAGTGACCAAAAGAGATTAATGAGAAAATATTACTGGTTGAAACAATTAAAAAAAGAAGGGGGAAGAACCGAATTTGGAATTAGGCAAATACTATACCTAAAAAGGAGGAAAAAAGCTTGGAGGGAAAGAAGCTGGGGATATACCGTATGTTTCGGAGTATAAGACGCACCTTTTTACTCCCAAAAAAGGGGTCAAAAAGTGGGTGCGTCTTATACTCCGAATGTAGCCCCCACCCACCTGCCATCCGCCACTCAGCCTGGGGAGGAAAGCGTTTTCAGGCGGCAGCGCTGCGATCCCCTCCCCGATTCCAAAAACAGAGCGTGCGGAGACAAAAAAAAAAGCATCGCGTTTCAGGCGGTGGGCAGCGCCGGTTGCACGCCCTGTTTTTGGAATGGGGAAGGAAGTGTTTTCAGGCTGCAGCGCTGGCCGGAACCACCCACCGCCTGAAACACAATGCTCTTTTTTTGGCTCCGCAAAAAAAGTCCACAAGTCTTAAAGCTGTCAAGTTTGAAGACCCCTGGGTTAGGGGTTAGGGGTGCAAGGGTCTTCAAACTTGGCAAGACTTTTTACAACCATGTACACTTTTTACAAACTTCAAACTTGACAGCTTTAAGACTTGTGGACTTCAACTCCTATTCCTGAGCTAGCATGACTGGAGGAGGAATTCTGGGAGTTGAAGTCCACAAGTCTTAAAGCTGTCAAGTTTGAAGTTTGTAAAAAGTGTACATGGTTGTAAAAAGTATACATGGTTGTAAAAAATATTCTGCTACACTGGTATTTTATTAAATAATATATTACTACACCATTTGGTTCAGAATACTTTTTTCCTTGTTTTCCTCCTCTAAAATGTAGGTGCGTCTTATACTCCGGTGCGTCTTATACTCCAAAAAATACGGTAAATGTAAAAGGAAGAAAAAAAAAAAGTTGAGAAAGGGAGGATGGAAATTAAAAGAAAATGGATGATTGAAGATAGAGAGGAAATAGATTTTCTTTTCATTTTTTTCATATTTTGGTATTATTATGGTATATTATACTGCCATAGTTATTATTAATAGTAAATGGGATCTGAGTAAAAGATTAGCAATTGAAATTATGGGGTATAGGTCAGTGGTGGGTTCCTACCGGTGCGGTCCACTCTATAGCACCGGTAGCGGCCCGCTGGTGACATCACAGTACCGGTGCGGTCAGTTGCCGGTGCCTGGGCGTCGCCATTTTTTTTAAAAAAAATTCCCAAATCTTATTTCTAATCTATATATATTTTATATTATTTATCTTTTTCGCTTTATTTTATTCTTTTGGCCTTTCTCCTCACTTCCTTTAATTTATTTTACCATCTCAAAATGCCCTAGTAATATATGTGTATATGTATGTGTGTGTATATATATATATATATATATATATATATATATATATATATATATATATATATATATATATATATATATATATATATATATATATATATATATATATATATATATATATATATATATATATATAAAGAAAAAAATACATAAAACTCTATTTAAAAAAACCCTAGACGACAATGATACAAGGAGTAGGAGTAGGGTAGGGACGGGGAAAGGGTGGGGAAGGAGGGGGAAGGAGAGGGAAAAAGGGGAAACCATAAGTATGAAAACTTTTGATTGACAAACACATAAAAATAAAAGAAATAAATCTTAAGAATATATATGAAATAAAGCGTAAAATGTAAAAATGGGTAAAAGAATTCAGAGTTGCTGGAATACTATCCCAAAGAAATGGAGAAAGCACTGTAAAGGAGGGAAGGAGAGGAGTGAGAGGAAGGAAGAAGAAAGATGAGGATGTGAGAGAAGGGGAAAGTGAGGTGAGAAGGAGGAGAGAGAGGAGAGGAGAGGAGAGGAGAGGAGAGGAGAGGAAAGAAAGTAGTAAAGGTGGAGAAGAAGGGAAAGAAAGTAGAAAGGGAAGGAAGGATTATAAGATGGGAAAAGGGATGGTAAAAAAGCAACTCTGAACTGAATAAAGTAATAAGATAAGTATAAGATATTTGTATAAAATGTGTAATGATTGTATATAAAATGAAATGAGAAATGAGATGATAAATATGTGAATTGTCTACATGGAAATAAAAATAAAAATAAAAAACTTGGAAAAAAAGAAAAGAAAACCAAGCAGCTGAGGCTGGTATCAGACTCAGGAGTGTGTATGGATTAGGGACCACTGCATGGGCAGTGATTGTAGCGAGGTTCACGACACATAAATCTTGGACCGGTCTAAAAGAGCCATCAGGCTTTGGAATGGGCAAGGTTGGTGTATTCCAAGGGGATTGAATAGTTCTTAAAATGCC
Organism: Diadophis punctatus similis; assembly: GCA_023053685.1. NCBI lineage: Eukaryota > Metazoa > Chordata > Lepidosauria > Squamata > Dipsadidae > Diadophis > Diadophis punctatus. The sequence continues at coordinate 109,085,914 of JALIGW010000003.1, read as the reverse complement.
TGCTTTTGAATATTTGGTAATATAATCCTGAATTGTTTGTGCAATGGGGCGAGGGTAGCTTCTCTGTCTGAGACGGATAGGCACTGCCAGAGGCTTTACTTGAATAATTAATGGTGCATGATGAGCTGCATATCCTTGCGGTTTATCTTCTGCCCATAAGTATGGAACTTCAAACTCCTGCCAGGTATCGAAGACTCAAACCTTGTGGGCTAGCATTATACGCCACATTTCATCTGGGGGTTGCTTCATTATTAGTGCCATATCGTTCTCCTTAAATTCCAAAGTTGCCACCATTTTACATAATATATCATGGCCCAATAAAAGAATAGGACACTCAGGCATGTATAAGAATTGATGTTCCAGGTCCCTCCCATTTAGGGAACATGTCAGAGGTTTCAGAAAAGGGCGGCAGTTTACAGAGCCATCAACTCCTTGCACATTTATAACATCATTAGAAAAGGGAGCCAGTAGCTTAGTAACTACAGATCTAGATGCCCCCGTGTGTACTAAAAAAGTCACATTATCACTCTATCTTCATCCGGACCAAGGGTTCAGGGGGGGGGCTTGACTTAAACCAGGTCCCCTTCAGTTCTGAGACCATTTCTCAGCTGCAGCCAAGCCTATGGCCTCTGCCTGTTCCTGAGACTGGCCTCGCCCTGTTCCTTGAAAGCCATATGGGTGAGGCTCTCTTTGTCTGCCTTGGAAATCATAAATCTTGACCTCTCGAGCCAAATGACCACGACCTCTTCCTCCAAGTTGTCCACGCCCCTGGCCCCTTCTTCCAGGTTCTAACCTTCTAGGACAGTCATGGTACCAATGTCCCTCTGTCTTACACCATGCACACTGGTTTCTTCCCAAGGGCCTGGGATTGTTTGACAAAGCAACTGCCAGTAATTCTGCCTTTCGTTGCAGACTACCATCCTTCTTTTTCTCTTCCACCTTCTCTCTATTTACAAAGACTTTTCTTGCAATTTCCATCAATTCACTCATAGACTTGCCCAATGCCCCTTCTAGCTTTTGCAGTTTCTTTTTGATATCAGGGGCACTTTGTGATATGAAGGCCATAGTTAGCATACGAGCATTTTCAGGATCCAATGGGTCAATTGGAGTGTATGTCCTATATGCTTCAATCAGTCTCTGGAAAAAGGCTTCTGGGCTTTCATCAGTTCCTTGTATTATTCAGGAAGGCTTGGACATATTCACTGGGGGCTTGGCAGCCTGTTCTAAGCCCTGAAGGATCAGTCTCTGATAATCTTAGAGGTTTGTCATTTCCCTATAAGGATCCCAATTTGGGTCCTGCCTTGGAAATTTATCATTTAGCACAGCCTGGAGGTTTCCTCCAGCTCCAGGTTTGAGGATGTTACTGATAGCATTATTCAATCTCTCTCTCTCTTCACCATTGAGGAGGGTATTCATTAACTGTTCTAGGTCTTGCCACGTAGGATTGTGTGTCTTGATAATGCATTTGCGCAGCCATTCTGGGTTTTCTTTTACTATCATCTGCCACTGATCAATATACTGATATTGATCTGGGTGCCCAGAATCTGGGTCAGTCACAATTTGATGCACTTTTGAAATGATGTCTAGGTTAAAGGTACCTTCTGATTTACATCCTACATTAAACATGGGCCATTCATTTTCACAAAATTTCTTTAAATCACCTGGATTAGCTTTAGTTCCATAATCTCCACTAAAATCTTTCTTAAAATTCCTCAACATACACTGAAGAGGTGTCCTAGGGACAATCTCTGCGCCACCTATTTTCAGGGCACATTGCCACTGATCTGTAGTGCCGGAAGTTCCAATGGTCACTAACAGAAACTGCAATGGCTTAACCACCCACACAGTTCTTGGGCCTCCTTAGGATACACAGATCCCGGGCCCAGGGGGGTGATCAGGCCCCCTCCTCCACTCCTAAAACAAGTGGGTCTACAATGTTACAGTACTTGCCTGCAGGCATCTTTCTTTCCCAGCCGGCGTTGTTCAATGATTTATCTTGACTCCTGTCAGGTTTTTGGATCTGTCGGTTGTCCATGGTACCCTTGCGGTGTCATCAGCTCCTTCCAGATAACAGATCTGTGGCACTGAAGGTTCAGCGTGACGGCCCTGCCTGGGCACCGGTTGGCCCGTTCTGGTCCTCAGTGAAATTTTGCTCCAAGTTGTCCCACCAGAGTCACCATGAAATGTTGCAGGAAAGAGGCAGACAACTCAGACCACGGAGTCAGATAAGCCTTGTTTATTGTTTGCGCAAAACAAAGTTCAGACAGAGCATGTAGGATACCGCATTTGAAAATCTGAGCTGAACAAATTCTTATGGATAAGCAAGCAGCTTATATACTTCTTCAAAGTGACAAAGACACGTAAACATCAGGGATTGGCTTTACATTATAGATCAGCCTTTTGTTGCCATATTAAGAAGTTAAAATAACGTGTGCCTTTTTCCTTACTGACACGTATACTTGCTTTCCCTTATATGGGACATAGGTTTCATGCAGACCTCTCTAAGTTTCCTAAGTTTCCTGTAACTGTTTGTAGTTAAGCCGATTCTGGGATCTAGCAGTCTGTGGTCAGCCTATGCTGGGAAACCTAGCATTGTTACTTCCTCTTTTGTATTTTTCCAGTTCAGAGACTTTTAAAGTCTTTTTTTAATATCAAATGCTGGAAGGACCCTACAGGTAAGCCAATCCAATCTCTTTCTTATGTCTTGTTTCATTTAATGACTTGTACCCTGCCTCAGTATCACCCCTGTTCCTCTCTCTACCCCCAAGTACCTTGGGTATCAGTCAGATGTTTTCTACCTAAACCAAATGTGTTAAGTATCTGATCAATCACAGCTTTGTTTACATTATTCCTGATACAGTACAGGATATGACGTCATTCCTACTGATTCAGAAAAATGGGATATAAGAGTCCAAAAAGAGTCCATTATGCTCCCCTTCCTTTCACACTCATACGCTTACTTGCCAGCCTCTTCAACACAGAAGAATGCCTTCAGAACTGCACAAGTTTGATTTGATTCAGACTTCTTTCCTTCAGCATGGCCCATATTGTGAAATAGGCACATAATCCTATTTATATACAACATGCCTTAGGACAGTGCAAAACGTTTCGGGGGAAGATTTTAAAAATGCTTATGGGTCAAAGGCCAAGAAGTAAAACTCTTCTATGTAATGTACTTCCATGGGAAGTAGCTGATACTGTATCTACAAGAAAGTGCAAGTATTCCTATGCATTGACCGCTTGAACTTTTCTTCCAAAATATTTTCATAAAATGAATTAAGTGATCAGTTGCACTTTGTGTCAATGCTCTTCACATCTTGAGCCCTCCATACACATTTAGTTCATTATCCAGTTCATTATCTTATAGTAAAAAGGTTATTATCTATATTCCTAAAGCATTTGGGAGCGATTGAGGTGGAGGTGGGGAAAGAGAAATTTATTTTATTGGCTCTTATTTATTTATTTATTTATTTCTTGGTTCTTATATGCCGCCCTACTCCCGAGGGACTCAGGGCGGCGTACAGCAATATACAAGAACACTAGCAAATAAACATTAATTAAAACCAAGTTCAAAAGTTCAAGTTCAAAAATCAAAAAATTAAATATTTAAAAAATATCCATCAACCAGACATACCCGGGGGAGAGCTCAGATGGATTAGTCTCTACCCCCTGCCTGCAGGAAAAGCCATGTCTTGACGGCTTTCCGGAAGGCCAGCAGGGGGGGATAGTTCGGGTCTCTGGGGGAAGTTGGTTCCAGAGCGCGGGGGCCCCCACAGAGAAGGCCCTCCCCCTAGTAATAATCTTCCTGATTATTCACATCTTTAAAAGTTTCTTACTTTTTTCAGACAAGCAATCTGCTATAGTATACAAAATAGCTACATTTTGTGTGCCAGCTTATAAAATCCACTAAAAGATTCTTACAGATTTACTTATTAAATAAGCTTTTCCTTCTGTAGCTGCATTTCATACATTTTATGTATTGAAAATGATGTTGTTGGTTTGGGACCCAAAATAAAACAACTTACTTCTGTATGCAATTACAACACACCTACAAAGGCAGACATAACAAACAGCTCTGGGCTAATGCTAAAGATTGCTACAAAGGAATAGTGTAAAGAAACCACCATATGTGTATAGTTCAAATATGTTTGCATGAACCAAAATATCAGGTGTTTTTACTGTAAACAATGCACATCTCATGGAGTGGGGTGGGGTTAAGAATAAAGATGAAAGTGTCCAGCAAGTGCAACAAACATGTTTCACTGAGAGACCTAATGGCATTATTACGTGCCAAACATGAGCACGTGAAAAAAGTAGAATTAATAACCTATTAAGAACATTTCTGTTTGGTGTCGCAGCAGAATTATTAATTTAGCTGACAATTTCAAAACACTCAAATGTCATAAAGCTAACAAAAACAAATTCTAAGATGACCTTAAGCTGCTGATAAACAATGCGCCATCTACGTTGAATTCACATAGCATGAAACAGATCCTATACAAGACAATGTGATTCTAAGATGAAGTGAGACAGGATGGTTTATAACAATTGTTCAATCTGTCTGCTAGTCTTGTGTCTTGGTCAATTCACAAATTGAACAATGCTTAATCTTGATCTGTCTTTATTTTATTTATTTCTTATTTTTTATCTCGTCTTTACCTTTTTTATAAATAACTCGCGGCAAACACACATAATGCTCCTTACACTTCCTATTTTCCCCACAACAGCAATCCTGTGAGGTGAGTTGGAGTGAGAGAGAGTAACTAGCCCAAGGTCACCAAGCTGGCTTTCATACCTAAGGTGGGACTAGAACTGTTTTCTAGGCCAGCACCCAACCACTACACCAAACTGGCTCTCTTTATCAGCCTAAAGATTTCCTCCTTCTGCCAAATGATTTTGAGATACAATTTTCCTGTTTTCTCAGATTCTTCTTCCTAGCCTTCACTGAATGCACCTTGAATATACAGGTATATCAACAGACCTTCATATATTTATGTACAAAAGACACACACCTCTTATTCAAACCATATATTGTAACTTCACATTGTCAATTTTGGCTAGTATGCCACTTGAAACCCCGTCTAGCCCAGATGGCTTAATGAAGGTGACTCATGTCCTGATCACGTGGTTGGTGTTGTGGTGGCACAGTGGTTAGAATGCAGTATTGCAAGCTAATTCTGCCCACAGCCTGGAATTCAATTCTGATCGACTCAAGGTTGACTCAACCTTCCAGCCTTCTGAGGTTGGTAAACTGAGGACCCAGATTATTGGGGGCAATATGCTGACATTGTAAACCACCCAGAAAGTTCTGTAAAGCACTATGGGGAGGTATCTAAATTCTAAGTGCTATTGCTAGTGCTATTGCATTACTTCACTGGAGCTCACAATGGGGTTGCCCTTGGAGATGACTTGAATTGCAGCTGGTACAGAATGTAGTAGCCATCCTGCTGATTGGACAACCTGCCATTTCAGGATAACATTAATCCTTAGGTTGCTGTCTTAGATCCCAGGAGGCTCTCAGGCTTAATTCAAAGTGCTGGTTTATCAGGTAGAACCAGATCATAACATGCACCACCTTGGCAGATTTGAACTTGCTCATCTTGTCTGAACATCTCAAGGTGCTATGGGGAATTCCCCTCCCCCAAAGGTTGTATATGTGTGTGCACAAGGCTGCACGCCTTCTCTGTTGTAGTTCTCATAAAGCAGAATACACTTTCAGAGATACATTTGGCCTCTTTCCTTTTTGCATTCCACAGGCCCTTAAAACCATATTATTCCAATGTACCTTCAGCTTGAATGGTTTGATTCTGAGTATTTCTTGTAGGTGAATATGGTGTTGCTTTTATTTTATAGATTATTTCTTTTTCTACTTTTTTGTTTGCCACCTAGATTTGCAGTTGGTTTGGCTGGTTTGCAAATATGATAGAATAAATAGAGGAAAATTTCTAGTTGCCTTCTCAAAGAAGACTTCCCCATGTTTAATCCAGAATATTCATCCTCTCCAGGTTGCAATACTCAGATATGGGGAAGGATGATATTTCTTACATAATACTAAGATGCTAAATACAGCCCAATGTAGGTTACTTCATTAGAATTATAGCACAGTGGAAAAACCTAAATACTTCCTCCCCTTTTTATTATCTTAAAAGGGAGGGAGATGGGATGTTAAGAAATATGAAATACAAATAAATGCGATGAGAAATTCAACATCAGTTTGGTCTAATTTGATCCTACTCTACCTGCTAAATGAACAGTTCTCAGATGCCAGAAGACACGTGGTTTTTCTTCTTGCAAGTTTGATAACAACTATAGTTTTTGGCAGCGGTTTGCTCCCCAAGCTTGTTTCAATTTAGCTTCTGAACGTTTCATTACCAGACTATATAACATCATCAGCAGGATTTTCTTGTCCTATTTTCCTTAGTTTATAAATGTCTTGTGTGCCAGTGTGTTCAGTTGGTTGTGTGATTGGCTGTTTGAAATTTAAATTCTGAGCAGCTGATTGGTTCTCTTGTTGATTGATCATTCAAATGGTCTGGTTTCTTACATATTCATATGCTGGATCTAGATCAATATGCTTGTTAATGTTTGTTAGTCAATCACACAACCAGCTGACCACACTGGCACTCAAGACATTTATAAGCTATGGAGAATAGGAAAAGAAAATCCTGCTGCTGATGTTACGTAGTCTGGTAATGAAACGTTCAGAAACTAAATTGAAACAAGCTAGGAGAACAAACCACTGCCAAAACCTAAAACCGAGCTACAAGTATTTTCCATTATTTCAAACAACTATAGTTGTTTGGCATAGTGATTAAAGACACTGGATTAGAAAGTGGTAAACTTTTAGTTGTAGTCCTATCTTAAAGACAAAAGCCAGCAGGATGACTTTGGATCAGATACACATGCTCTGCTCCAGAAAGTAGGTACAGTTGAGCCAAGAAAACATGGGTTTGTTCCTGCATTTCTTAGGAGCCAGGGTTGACCTGATTGACCAATAGCAATAGCAATAGCACTTTACTTATATACCGCTTCATAGTGCTTTACAGCACTCTCTAAGCGGTTTACAGAGTTCAGCATATTGCCCCCAACAATCTGGGTACTCATTTTACCCACCTCAGAAGGATGGAAGGCTGAGTCAACCTTGAGCCTAGTGAGATTTGAACAGCTGAACTGCTGAACTAGTAATCAGCTGAAGGTCGCAATGCTGCTTTTAACCACTGCGCTATCTCAGCTCCTAAACAACCAAAACAGTTGTCCCTAGGAGAATTCATACAATCCTGTAAAAAGTATCAATCATCCTGACCTCTGTGAACAGTGTTAATGAGACCATAATTTTATTGCTTATTTACGTAAATGTCATGATTTGAGCAGGGAGCCTCAGCTTCCCTGATTACATGGATTTAGAGGGAGTGGATCTGTGTCTGGTCTTAGTTCAGCCATCCAGAAATACAGTTATGGCCAGGTAAACATTCCCAGGCAGTTGCCTACATCTCCTCCACATTGGGCAATTCATTGTTATTCAAAGAGACCCAATTTCTCTACTTTTTGGAAACCTTTCAGCTTTCCCTGCATTACAGGATCAGATGTGTCAGGTTTCTACTCTTTTTTCCTACCCCCACCTTAACACTTTTCTTGTCTCAAATTTCTCTGCTTCTCAGGACAGCTTGCCCTGTGCAATGCTTCAAATAGTGCACAGTTGTAAACAAGCCCGAGCCTCCTCTAGGTGAGGTGAGCAGGCTCTGATCGAATGGGCAGAATGGAGCTGTCTAAGTGAGCTCAGACTGGTCTCTTCAGGGCTGAACCTCTCTCCCTTGCAATATTGTTTGGGGTGGTGCTGCCATTTATTTTTGTGGGTCTGGTCTGAACAAGCTCCAGTCCCTTATAAAGGCAGGATGACTTGTTGGCTCTGTTCAGCTTCTGCTCTACTGGGACCAAACAGCTTGCCAAAGAGAGGAGTGGGAGGCCCAGAAACAGTGTGCTGAAGGAAGAGCTGTCGGCTCTAAACTCAGAATGTCTGAAATAAGGCGAGTGGGTGCAACAGGGGACTGTCTCACAGAAATGACAGGAGATTTAATTTCTCAGTCTGACACGAAGAGCAACTGCAGCAGTGCAGACCGGGCACCCTCCAGCATAAATTCTGTGGTCATCTGCCAAGCAGTTCGCAGAAGTATCTTCAGCTCTAGCACATCTTCAGCAGCTGAGAGGGTTAGCCTGATCCTGAGACAGGAGGAGAAGAATGAAGAAGCGAGCCGTCCCATACTATTTATACAGCTCTCCGAACTCTTCAGTACAGCTGAAGGACAGGAATGGAGGCAAACTGCCAGGTAAGTCCCCAGAGACAAAGGTAGAGATAAAACCCATCCTTTACATGCAGGAGCCCCTCTTTTACTGGGGTCTAAGTCTTAGTCTAGTTGCCCTTAGCTTGCAAGGATGAAATGGTGCTAAAAAGGAGTGGGACTGTCAGAACAAGGCTCTGAAGCTGAACACCAGGATCCCATTCCAAATGATCCGACTTAACTCACTGCATTTTAAACTTAAGTTACACACAAAAGTGTTATCAATAAGGCCATTTTAGTACAGAACCTACAATTACCCATCTCCTTCACTGGTGGGAAGTTATGCTGCCTCCCTCCATTTCCCCCTGCTTTTTTCTCTTTCCATGCATAGTGAACAGAAGACCTTTCCTCACATGCACTTCGATATGGGGCAAAGGTGCTTTGGCAGCAGTTCTTCTCTGCCACATGTCAATAAGTTGCTTTCATTTCATCCCAGCGATGAATGGGAGACCCTGAAGTCATCCTCAGGGCATATTAGATTAAAGTAATAATTTCCCCCTTATTACAAGCTTATGCAAAGGCAGCCTCCCCACATTATCAGTGGAGTGCACTGATTGGGAACATAGGCAATACTGGCATGATAGGGACTGGCAAGGGGGAACCCAATTACATGTGAAGCTAGATATCTGCTAGCTAAGGTATGCGTGGAGAGAACTCAGTGATGAAGAAATTCCCTTAGAGCAGTGAAGTGGCCTGTAACAGGCAGGATTATGGAACTGATCTGCCACTGCTTTCCTCCTGGAAATTTTTATCAACTTCTCAAGGTCTGAGCTTATTTAGCTTCTGAACCTGAGGAAGTCAGATCAGTCAGGAGCTGTCACCCCTTGGAACCTGCAGACTGAATCAAACTGATCTTAACAAGTTCTGCATTGATGTATGTAACTAACTTAAGTTGAACCATCCTCCTCCTCCCTCTTAAGGTTTTTTTTAAAACCATCTTTAAAAGAGTATAAACCATGAAAGATAAAACACATATAAAGTAGAACACAATTAGTAAGACGCAGATAAGGTAAAAAATGTATCTAAAATTTTGGTAATATTGTTTTCAACATATCATTAACTGCTCACAAACGTATGGACATATCATTTTTAAAGGAAACTAAAATTGCTGTTAGCTGTAAAACTAAGAAGGCTTGGTTAACAAAGTATAAATCATTACCTACAGTGTGAGCTATAATTAATTGGAACAAGACTAAAAATCCAATTTTCCGTAAGATTGAAACTTTAAACACAGAAAACCCCTATAATGGGGTCCATATTAAACTGTAGTCCAAAAATGATTTCCAGTTAGAATTATTTTACATCACATTTTTAAATATAAAGTTATTTTCACATTGAAGCATACATCCAGAACTTGGATAACCATTCTTTCAAAAAAGGAATTTAATATTCTCTCCAATAAGTAGCATATAAAACCATTGCAGTGGTTAACATACATAGAAGTAATTCTGTATAATTTGAAGGAATGCCTGGTTTAATAAAATTTTATCAGAACATTATAAAATGCAAATGAAATTCAGCTTTCAAATTTTGTTTCATTCTAATAGGAATTATTTTCCAAAACTGTTGAGTTTGCCACCTTGCCACCAAATGTGAAAAAAATCCAACCAATATTGAATTTCCAACATTATTAGAAAATGAATTCTTCATTTTAATGATGAAAACTGGAGTAATGTACCAGTAATAGAACATACTGTACCAATTTACTTTATGTGTACTATTTGGAGAGGGGTTTTTTGCCCTTCTTTCATTAAAATTCCCATTGTTTCATCCCTATTACTACATTCAATTTTTACATACATTTATGATCATGCAATTTTTGATCTCTTCTAATGCTGAGTCATATTTCAGTAATAGTTTAATAAATTAAGTCCAGTAACTTTTCAGAATTGAACATTAAATTCCCCCAAAATCTCACATGAAGTGAGACACTAAACCAGTGGTTCCCAAAGGGGGCGGTACCGCCCCCCAGGGGGCGGTGGGAACCCTTAGGGGGGCGGTGAGAGGTAAGGGTGGCGACAGGGGGGCGGTGAGAGGGTCCAGGGGGGCGGTAGGTGGTTCGCCAGTCCTGTCCCCGTGCCGCCACCCATGTCCACCCAATCGCCCGCTGCCGCTTTTCCCGCCACTCTTTTCCCGGCGGGGACTGGGCGGGCCGCGAGACGGGCGTCTTACTGGACTTTTAACAGCTCCGTGTATCTGTCGTCTGGTCTCTTTGCACTGGTCTCCAACCTTGGCAACTTTAAGACTTGTGGACTTCAACTCCCAGCAAAGCTGGTTGAGGAATTCTGGGAGTTGAAGTCCACAAGTCTTAAAGTTGCCAAGGTTGGAGACCCTTGGAAAGCTTGCAAAATACAGAAACTCTTCTCGCGAGGGTGAGCAATTAACAACTCGCAGCGAGAAGAGTTTCTGTATTTTGCAAGCTTTTTTCCCTAGAGGCCAGCCGACAGAAAGACGGAGCTGTTAAACCAGTAAGACACTGGATTGGGGGGGGGGCGGACAGGGGCTGGGTGGGGGGGCGGGAGGAGGAGGAGGAGGGAGACCTTGTGGAGAAATCGCAGCTGCCTCTTTTCCGCTCCTTCGGCCAAGAGGCACCGCAGCCGGAAAGTCGGTCCAGAAAGAGGGCAGCGATGACGGGGGAGATCGGGAACAGTTGCCCGCCAGAGTTTCTGCCGCCTTCGCCTGCCTCCCTTTCCTTTCCTTTCCTTTCCTTTCCTTTCCTTTCCTTTCCTTCCTCCCTTCCTCCCTTTCCTTCCCTTTTTCCTTCCTACTTCCCTTCCCTCTTTTTCCTTCCTCCGTTCCTTCCCTTCCCTTTCCTTCCTTCCTTCTGTCTCTTTCCCTTCCTTCTCTCCTTCCCTTTCCTTCCCCCTCCTTTTCCTTCCTACTTTCCTTCCTTCCCTTTCCTTCCCCCCTTTTTCCTTCCTCCTTCCCTTCCCTTCCTTCCTCCTTCCCTTCCTTTTCCTCCCTCCCTCTCCTTTTCACCTTTAATTTCCCTCCCTCTTTCCTTCCTACTTTCTTTCCTCCCTCCCTCCTTTCCTCCCTCCCTCCCTCCCTCCCTCCCTTCCTCCTTCCATTTCCTTCCCTCTCATTCCTTCCTTTTCTTTCTCTTTCTCTTTCCTTTCCTTTCTTTTCCTTCCTTTCTTCCCTCCCTCCCTCTATTTTTCTCTCCCAAACAACCCCAAGTTAAATCCTCCCCTTGGCCATTGTGCGTACATGTGTGTCTCATCTTCTAAAAACCATAACTCTCCACCCCACCCCAAACACCCAATACCATCCCCTTCTCCATCCCACTGATGATCCCAGGTGCCCAGCCTCCTGCACACACCCCCGCAACCTCTCCGCATGCCCATCTCACGATGTGGCCTTCGGCCTCGCCTCCTCTGCCCACCTAACACACTGCTCTCGTTTGTCCCTGCGATGCCATCTTCCCCTGCCCCCGGATGGATAGCAATTTAGGCAGGCACGACACACCACCAGGTGAGGAGGGGGCTTTCTAGCTGTGCCTGCTGGGTACAGGAGTCCCCCCTCCACCCAGCCTCTGTGCCAAGGAAGGCAATTCAGAGGGTGCCAGCGCTTCCCACGAACGAGGGGGTGTATTTCCAGGAAGCCCCTTGAATGTGCCAGTGGGGGGGGGAGGGGGAGAAGACCCTCCCCCATGTGCATCTGTCCCACCCACCCCCTCCATTGACCACTTCTGCAGTTTTTTTTCCTTTCCAGGCTCTGTTTGGTCATCCAGTTGAGCCAGCCTTGGCGAGGAACCAAAATGGCTTGTGTGTTTGTGTGTTTGTTTTTGCAACCAAATACAAACCATGTTTGGGGGAACTGGTTTCAAAACCTCCCAGTTTCCCAAACCTGGACGTTTTCGGCCACGCACGCACACACACACTCACACACACCCAGTGGCTCAATGTGGGATAGATTTCCCACCCACCTCCAGCCCCTCTTTTCAAACATGCCCCTCTTCCTCGCAGACAGAAGTACATTTTAAATTGCCATAGGCAGAGCCCAGAGGAGGCAATGTAGTCCCGCGGTGTGTGCGATACACACACACACACACACACACACACACACACACACACACACACACACACACACACATATATATATATATATATATATATATATATATATATAGAGAGAGAGAGAGAGAGAGAGAGAGAGAGAGAGAGAGAGAATAAGGAAAGAAAAAGGGAAGGAAGGAAGGAAAGGAAGAAAGAAAGAGAGAGAGAGAGAGAGAGAGAGAAAGAAAAAGAAAGAAAGAAAGAAAGAAAGATGGTAGGTAGGAAGGCAGACAGACAGAAAAAGAAAGGAGGGAAGGGAGGGAAGAAGGAAAGAAAAAGGAAAGAAAGGTAGGAAGGAAGGAAGACAGACAGAAAGAAAGAAAAAAGATGGTAGGAAGGAAGGAAGACAGACAGACAAAAAGAAAGGAGGGAGGGAAGGGAAGGGAGGGATGTAGCAAAGAAAAAGGAAAGAAAGAAAAAGAAAGAAAGAAAGAAAGAAAGAAAGAAAGAAAGAAAGAAAGAAAGAAAGATGGTAGGTAGGAATGTAGACAGAAAGAAAGAAAAAGATGGTAGGAAGGAAGGAAGACAGTCAAAAAGAAAAGAGGGAAGGGAAGGGAGGGAAGAAGGAAAGAAAAAGGAAAGAAAGAGGGAGGGAGGAAGGAAGACAGAAAGAAAGAAGAAAGAAAGAAAGAAAGAAAGAAGAAAGGAAAGAAAGAAAGAGATGGAAGGAAGGAAGGAAGGAAGAAAGATGGTAGGAAGGAAGACAGAAAGAAAGAAAAAGAAAGAAAGAAGGGGAAGGGAGGAAAGAAAGAAAGAAAGAGAAAAAGAAAGGAAGAAAGAAAGAGAAAAAGAAAGAAAGGAAGAAAGAAAGAAAGAAAGAATTATGACCACAATTGAGCATAACATTTTGGTTGCTAAGCAAGAGCGTTGTTAAGTGAGTTTCACCACATTTTACAAGTTGGCCATGCCCACCCGGTCACCTGACCACTAAGCCACGCCCACCTGAGGGGGTGCGGTGGGGGCGGTGAGGATGAGTTTGTAGCACCAAGGGGGCGGTGGACTGAAAAAGTTTGGGAACCACTGCACTAAACCAATGGAAAAAGGGGAGTTGCAGGGAATGGTGTCAGTTTTTGGAATTCCAATGCATACACACGAATGCCATCAATGTTTAGGCATTCTAAAAGTTATTCTAAAGCTATGTTATTCTAACATGTTTCCTTCCTTTCCTCATGTTCTATGTACAGGTAGTCCTTGACTTACAACCACAATTGAGCCCAAAATTTCTGTTGTTAAGTGAAACATTTGTTAAGTGAGTTTTGCCCCATTTTACGACCTTTCTTACCACAGTTGTTAAGTGAATCACTGAAGTTGATGAGTTAGTAACATGGCTGTTAAGTGAATCTGGCTTCTCCATTGACTTTGGTTGTCAGAACATTGCAAAAGGTGATCACATGATCCTGGGAGGTCATAAATATGAACCAGTTGCCAAGCATCTGAATTTTGATCACATGATCATGGGGATGCTGCAAAGATCGTAAGTATGAAAAGCGATCATTTTTCAATGCCATTGTAACTTTGAACAGTCATTGAACGAACAGTTGTAAGTTGAGGACTACCTGTACTGTGAAATCATTTTCTCCATCTTTTCTATAACTGGATTTCTAATGTGAAAGTCATCACAGTAGAGAAAGAAATGGAATTCTATTAGTGTTCTTTGTTATGTTGTATAGAGCAGATTCATCCAGGTGAAAAACTCATTCTAGGTCTGAAGATGCTTTATTAGCTTTGGTGTGCTGAAATACACCCAACTTTCTTTTTAGTATTAAATATTTCCTTTTCCTTTTAGATAAAGTGGTGGACAAGATGTTAATGGCCATTTTGACCCCTGAGTAACAATAGCACAGGTACAGAAGTAAATGATGGGTAGGATACACAACTAGAACTGCACAGCACTGTGGTAAATGCATATGTGAAAAGTTTTGATTGGAAAATGTCCCAGTGGTTTTGATGAGAAGAAGCCTTGGCTTGTTTCTATGCCTTTGGTACAAATTGTCTGTAGTCACACAACCTGCATAATAGCAAATAGCCTTGAGGAGCTCCAGCTGATCTACCAAGTGTGCAGCCAGACACTCCAAGTAGCCCCTTCCCTCAGCCAAGCATTGGCAGTTCAGCACCTCAACCACTGTTTTTAGAAACCAGCCTGGCGCACTGCTGTTTCAATGAGGGTCAGCTGCCTGCTGTTCACCTCAACTGAGCTGTGCGACAAAGGTTCAGACTTGATGTCAGTTGAGATATTTTGCACTCAGCCATGTTAGACCTCCTATTGATTCTACCCTAGTATCAGTGATAAATCAGTGATCCTTCCCAGGGCCAAAACACAATCATCCAGGGCAGGATGGGACCTTATTGTTGCTAATGTCTTTGGAAGGAGCAGATCTTTTCCCCTGATTCTTCATTGGTTTATCAATGGTAAAATAGATACCTAAGGTCTATTTGTGGGGAGGATATTCTAAAAAAATTACTAGTAATTCGGCAATTTACTGACAGATTTCTTTAGAATGAGTGTGTTTTGGTAATTACAAGAAAGGATCCTAGAAATGCCCATGCTGGGTTTAGAATCTTCCTCTTCCTTGAGCTTGAGAGAGAGGGAAAAACCCCCCAATGATATACAGTATATTTATTTGAAAAGTACTCCTTTGATGATCCATGATTTTGTGTGCCATCAAATTGGTTCAATTCCTAGTGATTGATAAATCAAAAATGGAAATACAAATTGTCCTGTGAACAAGGGATTTAATTACTTCTTTAATTAAGGTATTTTATTGCAGGTGGATAAAATTTGAAGAAAAAGTAGAAGATGGAGGAGAACGTTGGAGCAAGCCTCACGTCACAACTCTGCCCCTTCATAGCTTGTTTGAACTTAGGGCCTGTATAAGAAAAGGAGCTGTTCTTCTAGACTTGGAAGCTCATAATTTTAAACAAATAGTTGGTATGTAGAAGGGGGGGAGGAATAATCTCTCCTTCATGAGGCATCTTCTATTCTGGAACAAAAGCAACTTCTTCAATGAAAACACTATTTTCTTAATTAGTGTTTGTACTCAGTGTAAGCTTTGGCATTGCAAGGTTTATACTGATTTAACATGGTTTATTTCTGGGCTTCTGCACTGATGAAGTTCTGTTGAAGTAAAGAATCTAAATGTTTTGCTTAATTTCAAATAAGTTTATATGCAATGAACCATTCAGCTGAACATGGCCATTTATTCTGATTAGTTAAGAAAAATTTGAATAGGAGAGAGAGAATCTCAGTATGGTCTCTCCCCAGTTCTTTAGGGGAGCTTTACCGCTTGCAAAGGTTTCTCTCAATGTAGAAATTAAGAGGAAATAGGCAATTATGCAGCTCTGTCAAAGTGAAAATCCAAGACCTGTATATATTTCACTTTTGCAGCTGGGAAAGTGGGTAGGAATTTCATTTCATTCTATCAACAGTCACTATCTTGTGCTGTATCATTAACTAATTCAAGAAGTTACTTTTGGTTGGATCCATTTGATGTTCATTTTTCTACAGTTCCATTTAAAGCTTTGAATTTACTTATGTAATATTTTGCAAAACTTTAATGGTATAGTGGAAAAGAAGCACACAGGAAAGAAACACTGAGAATTCGTTTAGAACTGAGATTTTTTTATTCTTCTTGTCACCTGCAAACTTCCCTGTTCACTCAGAACAAAATGCAATCCTCACAATGACAGGGAAGAGCCAGAAGAATAATTTTCCCAGCAGCAACAAGAATAAAAAATGTCTCAAGAATCTTGAACTTCCAGTAGCCTTGTATCTCAGGACACCTTCTTGTTCCCCTTCTTGCTTGTTCTTGTGCACTGTTAAACCCTTCTACCACTTTTTCTAAAGAAGCAAAGGATGATGGCTCTCTCACTTTTTTGCATGCAGACACAGATGTTTAAGGCAAAAGTTAACATAAATTTGGTTGGAATCCTCCAGTTCATTTACTTGGGCAGTATTTAGCAGAATGTACTGTATCCCTTTAAAATATCTAGCCATGGATGCTTAAAAAAGGACAAGTACTTTCCTCAAAAATATGCATAATATGAAATATAGGATTATGTGAATTATTTTCTTATAAGGAACAAGCAAGATAACAGTAAATACAGGCTAATCAAGAAACCACCAAAAACATTCCCATGAACAGTGACAGGGCAAGCAACTAGAACATAAAATGATAGCAAAGCCCACTCCCTTCTAGCCCTGATGATGTTACCTAGTTTGACAATGAAATGACTGCAAGAAAACAACTATGCTCAGAAGCCCAAGGACATATTTCATTATGTGAGGGGGGGGGGGGAAGACTGTTCTTGTAGGAAGTAGGCTAAAGCAGAGGGAGGGGGGAGAGGGAGAGAAAGAGAAAAAACTGAGGAATTCCCTTACTTGCCATTTCTGTTTCTAATGTCACTAGGATAAGTAAAATAAAATATGCAAAGTATCTATGTTTCTTGAGCTGCATAGTCAATACAACATGCTATAGTGTATTCTCAGGATCTAGAAAGACAATGTAATCTGTTCCAAATCAGAGTTACAAAAAAAATTTCAGTCTGCTCCATGTCCAATCCAGAAGCAGTCCTATTCAAACATGTCTCCAGACCCACACTGTGATTTGGAAAAACAGAAACACCATCATCTCTCAAGAACTACCGGTAGTTTACTTTACTGTACTTTATTAGTCTAATCAAATTTGAGGGGAAGCCATGGCATGCCAAACCCACATATTGCATATCACATTAAGCCACAGTGAAGTTTGTTTGGCTTTGGCTTAGAAAGTTAAGTGAACCTCAACAGTGTGATTTTAAACCATAGCATAGTCCATTGTGGAAACTCCTCTTTGCGGTTTATTCAGTATAAAATAGGTACTACAGCATGTAAATCAGGCAATGAGTCAACAGAAGAACAAATGATGCAGGAGAGTTAGATACATTCCAGAAACTCCATCCTACTGTGTTCACTGGGGAGTATTTTTCCTGTTACACTAAATCTTAAAGGTTGCAAGTTTAATTTAGTAAGGGAATCAATGCTGTTTTTGAAATTGTTAGATTTCCTTACCTCCAGTTGAATCAGTATATGGATTTATTTCTATTTTATTAAAACAATTGCTAATTAACATAGAGTTATTGATACAAAATGCCTTTCAATAAAGTTCAAAAGGTAGATACGATTTCAGAAAAGGAAGTGATTTAGTAGCTTCAACATATGTTCATTTTATGTTCAAGAGAAAGTGATTGAGATCCAGATAGAGAAACAGGCCTTCAAGCCGGAACTCTTGAAGAAACTTACCTATGTCTTACTCCTCAAACCTAATCATCATGCAACCAAATCTCAACTGAAGATGCTGTTTGAAATGGGCATGTCTCCTTGTGCTGGTAAGTAACTATCTTTTTTTTCCTTACTGCCAATTCAAATATGAAGCTTAGATGCTATGTAGCTACCCCCTCTTGTGTCAGACATAAGCAGCAGGAAAAACTCCATAGTTTAACACTGATGTTTGCCTGTTAATGGTAGCAGTATAGCATTTGCTTTAGCTTTTATCAGCACATTTTTAAACTATGCATCCCATGCTAAACTATTCTAAAGAGTATCCTTCCCACTTTCTTGTCCCTGTAATTACATCAGGAAATAAGCATGCATTACAGAGATGCCCCTAGTCGCCTAAAGCATTGACAGAATGGAATGGAAAGGACTCTCCAATCAGAAGAGAGAGTGCAATAAATAATTCTTACAACACTAATATACAACCTGGACTTTTTGCAAAGTTAGGCAAAAATTCTGAAGGCAGATGAATGTGAAGGTGGTAAAGCAGAAAGCAGTACAAATTGAAGTCAGCAAGAATAGCATGTGCAAAGGTTCAGTATGTTGTTAAAATGCTTATAGATTGGATTAAAATAATTAAAAAGACTTGAAGGTTATAATTCATTGTAATTAAAATTGCAATTACAGTGGAAGTAAACTCATAATATTTAACCTACATTATATATGATGCATCATTGATCTCTTCTTTTTTTTAAAAAAATGTTGCAGATAGGGCTAACAGACATTCAGATGAAAACTGTGAGGTCTCAGAGGTACCATTAATGGAACAGGTAAGCAATGGTGTTAAATGTAAAAATGGAGTGTGTGTGTGATACAAAGATGGGGCTATCAAGTGAGGGATGTTCCTATAAGACACCCAAACAGCAAAATTAGACACAATGGTCCAAGTGTGGTCTAACCAGAGCAGAGTGGAAAAATTACTTCCTGTGATCCAGACTCGGTACGCTATTAATGAACTTGGTAGCATTTGCTTTTTGAGCAACTCACAATCTCTCTCATATTTAACTTGTAATTAACAAAGACATCCAGATCATTTCCACATAAAGTACAACCAAACCAAATACTTGCACTTTTATTTTGCCTACCCAGATTAGGAAAGGATAATAGCTGATGGCTTTGAATAATTTTACTAACTTTCTATCAAGTATTGGATATCAGCACCTGAAGGCAGCATGCACTCTGCAACACTGCAGCACTCAATGTGTAATGCTCAATGGAACTGCATCTACATGGAGGGAAGTATGCAGTGGAGTACTCCAAGGCTCTGTTTTAGGCCTAGTACTCTTCAACATTTTCATCAATGACTTGGACAAGGGGATAGATGGGGAACTCATCAAATTTGCAGATGACACCAAACTGGCAGGAATAGCCAACACTCCAGAAAATAGGCTCAAGATACAGAAGGATCTTGACAGACTTGAACATTGGGCGCTATCTAACAAAATGAAATTCAATGGTGAAAAAAGTAAGGTTCTACATTTAGGCAAGAAAAACAAAATGCACAGGTATAGTATATGTGGTACCTTGCTCAACAGTAGTAACTGTGAGAGGGATCTTGGAGTCCTAGTGGACAACCATTTAAATATGAGCCAGCAGTGTGCAACAGCTGCCAAAAAAGCCAACACAGTTCTAGGCTGCATTAACAGAGGGATAGAATCAAGATCACGCGAAGTGTTAATACCACTTTATAATGCCTTGGTAAGGCCACACTTGGAATACTGCATTCAGTTTTGGTCGCCATGATGCAAAAAGGATGTTGAGACTCTAGAAAGAGTGCAGAGAAGAGCAACAAAGATGATTATGGGACTGGAGGCTAAAACATATGAAGAACGGTTGCAGGAACTAGGTATGTCTAGTTTAATGAAAAGAAGGACTAGGGGAGACATGATAGCAGTGTTCCAATATCTCAGGGGCTGCCACAAAGAAGAGGGAGTCAAACTATTCTCCAAAGCATCTGAGGGTAGAACAAGAAGCAATGGGTGGAAACTAATCAAGGAGAGAAACCAACTTAGAACTAAGGAGAAATTTCCTGACAGTTTGAACAATTAATCCGTGGAATAGCTTGCCTCCAGAAGTTGTGAATGCTCCGACACTGGAAGTTTTAAAGAAGATGTTGGATAACCATTTGTCTGAAGTGGTGTAGGGTTTCCTGCCTAAACAGGGGGTTGGACTAGAAGACCTCCAAGGTCCCTTCCAACTCTGTTATTCTATTCTATTCTATTTTGGATCTGTGCACATCTGCCTTAGTTCCTCTGGGGACAGAATCATTCACCACTACAACAGTCTCTAGTTTCTCAAGATGACTTCTGCTGTCAGTCAGCAGAGTAGCAGCCATCAGTTTGAGCTCTTCCTCTCCTTCTGTCTCTTCCGACTCTCTTGCCAAACTCCTATTTTCTCCCGTTTGCTCAACCTGTCCAATTTGGTTTGGGGTTTATCACATTCAGAAAGTTGAAGCTTTATACTTTTATCCAGGGTACAAGAAGCCACAAACACCTCTCACCTTTTATTTTACAAAAATATAATTTTATCAATTTTTATTATGGTAATAGTATGGTAATATAATTTTATTTTTACAAGAATAACGTTGCATTCTAACATCAGATATGTAAGATGCTCTATGTGGGAGTTTGGGAACAGATTAAAAATCAAGACCAGAAGGGTTGGGTACAATAGAACAACTAAACGGGATTGCACAGAAAGCAAGTAACCATATCATGCAAATAATTTCCATATCATGAAAGCCATATTATGAATAAGAAATGTGTGCTCTTAATGTAACATTGGGGATATTTCCAACATTCCATATAAACCTGTAAAACTCAGGGTTCAGGTAGCAGTTCCGGCTTCCCAAAATTGACTTTGCTTTTGGAAGCCAGCTGGGAAGATTATAAATGGTGATCACACAATGGCAAGATATTGCAACTGTCGTAAATGCAAGCCAATTGCCAAGCATCCGAATTATGAACACATGACTGTGAGGATGGTACAGTAGTTGTAAATTCGAGAATGGGTTGTAGGTTACATTTTCCGAAGCTGACATAACTCCAAACTGTGGTTAAATGAACAGTCATAAGACAAGGACTACCTTATATCAATAATATATCATTTTATAAAAATTCTCTTTGAGGGAAGAGCTTTTTCTGTGCTGTTCACAAGGCTTGCATTCCTACTTCCTTTTATAAATGAAGTACAACTAATGATGATTCTGGCTGTGTTAATGGCAGTGGAGAATGACAGTATTTTCTCAGGAATATTCAGGAATATTCTAGTATCTTGCTGTTGCTTTCTGCAATCTGGAAATTTGCCAATTCTGATGAACTGCATCTGATGAAATAAGCAACTGTTCACAAAAGGTTATGCCATTTAATATAATTAGTCTGAAAATTAGTCTCCTACTGATTTTTTGTTTCTTATTCTTAATTTCCTTTCACTGCAGCTAAAAAATCGGTTTAAAAAGAAAATTCCAGCTGGAACCGAAGTGGCCAACATTCTTGTAGGAGAAGTCTCTTTCCTAGAAAAGCCCTTCATTGCTTTTGTACGCCTGCAAAACTCAGTGCTTCTTGGAAGCTTGACTGAAGTTGCTTTTCCTAGCAGGTAATCAGAAAGAATAGAAAAGGGGTCAGATGATCTTTGTTAAAGACTTCTAGTGGAATAGCATATTTCAAGCCAATACTGTATGCTTGAATGGAGCAATTCGCTATTAGCATCAAGCATCTCGGATCAAGCTACCTTTGGAAATTTATTTATTTATTTATTTATTTTGTTATTCTTATATGCCGCCCAACTCCCGAAGGACTCAGAGCGGCGTACAACAAAGAGAAATACAAGAATAAACAAAATTTCATAAAATTAAAAACAATACAAAATTTAAAAAACAATATAAAAGCAACAACATCCATTCAGCAACATACATACTTGGGGGATAAGCTCAAGTGGGTTAAGCTGTCCCCCCCACCTGCAGGAAGAGCCATGTCTTAACCGCCTTTCGGAAGGCCAGCAGAGTGGGGATAATTCGGGTCTCTGGGGAGAGCTGGTTCCAGAGCACGGGGCCAGCCACAGAGAAGGCCCTCCCCCTGGGGCCCGCCAGCCGGCATTGCTTGGCCGACGGGACCCAGAGGAGGCCAACTCTGTGGGCCCTAACCGGTCGGAGGGAAGTATGAGGCAGAATGCAGTCCCGGAGATATCCTGGTCCTAAGCCATGTAGGGCTTTAAAGATGGTGATCAACACCTTGAATTGGACCCGGAGACCGATGGGCAACCAATGCAGCTGGCGGAGTATCGGTGTCGCGTGGGTGTACCTTGGCACAGAAATTAACAGAGCCAACTATCTTCTGATATATAATTAGAGGACTTCAACCTGCTCACTCACCACAAACATTCAGTTGTGGCAGTTGCCTAAATTAAGTAGTATATTAGCCAGATAAAATGTGTCTGCATCAATGCATATCTGCTTCCTAGTCTTGCATCCAGGGGTGGGTTCTAATTACCTCGCTGCCAGTTCGCTTTCTCCTGTGCCATGTGGGCATGCCTTGTGGAATGCGTGCACTTTGCGAGCACGCATGCACAGTAGCAAAAAATTCAATTTTTTTAAAAAGCCAAAAACAAGATGGGGACGCATGCGCAATGCCAGAAATTCGGCTTCTGCACATACACAGAAGAAAAAAAAACCAGAAAAAAATTCAAAAAAAAATTCCCCCAATTTTTTTTTAAAAAATATTCAAAAAAAAGATGGCGGCCTCCGCGGACCGGCACCAACCGAACCGGTTCTGTGACATCATTGTGATGTCACCAGCAGGTTGCTACCGGTTCGGGCAAACCGGTCCGAACTGGGAGGAACCCACCTCTGCTTGTATCCTCCAAGTGGTTAGGTATGTTCAGAAAGAAGCTATGGGGAATGCTTAATTTGAATTCTTGCCTTTTGCAATGATTGGATTTGATATGAGTTTGATAATCTAAGTGATCCTTTTCAATTTCTGGCCTTTCTGAAATGTTCTTCTTAGTGCGTGGAAACACAAGCTAAGTTGATGTTCATATCCCAGGCCTAACAAACAGTGGCTGAGCTCACAACACAAGACTTATTGAACAAGCCTGAGTTCACACATAATGTAAATAACAAACCATTGTTTGTGAACTACAGAAGGTAGACTCAATAACACCAAATAATAGATGTAATTCCTCACTAAACGGAGGAACAAGCCTAGAACTAGTTATGAAAGAGGCCAAGTCTTTATAGTATCTGAGGCTCTCTGTTCTAGCTGGGCTAAAGGACAATTATGTTCTCCCTTGTGATTATATGGTATGGTTTAGACAAAAAGACTCAAAAGTTCTTCCAGATTAAGAATGGACTCATCAATGCAGGAACCAGGCATCTAAACTCTATTTTCCATTCCAAGTCTTCCAATGCCTCCCACTTTCACAGTTATTTAGCTGTGTGTAGGATTCTGGTCTCAGTGTTCAAGGAAAATGAGCATGGGCTATATTTATTACCGGTACTGACTTCCTTACTTTCTTATACACTGCCCATTCTCAAAGGCTCTGTATATAGTGGTGCCATTTATGATTTTTGTGTACTTGTTTTTAGATTCCTCTTTATCCTGTTGGGTCCCAGAGCCAGATTGAAGGCCTACCATGAAATTGGCAGAGCAATGGCAACTCTCTTAACAGATGAAGTAAGTTTGGTTGCTGCTGAACTTCCTTTGTCAAGTTAGGATAGAGTAGGGTGGCATTAATGCCTAGAGGGGAAGACAGCAATTGTTCAATATGTCTAAGACCAAGCTTCTAGTTGCCAAGTAAAGGACTAGACTAAATCTGGCCATAGAAGGCTTGTCTTTAATTTAGTCTTTCATACTTCTTTGTATTGCTAGATTTTCATTCAAACTATGGTATGAACAAAGTCTGATTTCTTCTGCACTGGAAGCAGAATAATATAATTTAATAAATCACAAGTCATCCTCCATTCCATTTCTAGTATAAAAAAATAAATTCTAGAAGCAGTGAAGAGCAATAGCATATATCTTTTTAATAGGGGAATCTAACAAACGCAAGATTTGTCTTGAAACCTGATTCAGAAAATTGTCTAATTTATCTTTGACTGATTAGGAGGCTAATGAGTTTGAATTAAAAGTTGAATCTAAATCTCCTTTAAGAAAACTGGAAGTTTATGATTCCCACTCTGTTTGATATCAAAAATAAAAAGCTTTTTGTGTGTGTGTGGGAAACATTTGTAGGAAAAGCATTAAATATATATATATTTCTATATTTTAAGGGCTGTGGATATTAAGAAAATTAAACATTTAACTCATTATAAACAATTAACTCTGCTTGGTATACATAGGAGATATTTCTCAAATAATTCTTTAATAGTGGAGATGAGATGCAATCTTGGACACAGATTGGTTTTGAAATCAGAGGCCACCCTTTAAATAATATCTAGATCGCTAGAAGAACTCCGAGGTCCCTTCCATATGATTCTATGAGTCAATACTGTAAGAATGAAACTGGCCATGTAGTACCTCCTAATATTCAGTAGCTAATATAACGTCTAAATCATCCTTTAGAACAGTGGTTCCCAACCTGGGGGTCGGGACCCCTTTGGGGGTCGAACGACCATTTCCCAGGGGTTGCCCCGGCATCCTCAGCTCCCCCCCCATTGCCACAAGCCTGGCTATATCGCGCCCCACAACCCGCGCCCCCACCGCGCTCCACCCTGCTGCTGCCATTTGGGTTATTTTACCGTCTGCACATGCGCAGCACACTTTGCACCTGCGCAGAGGGTAAAAGAACCCAAATGGCGGTGGCGGGGTGGGTCACGGTGGGGGCGCGGGGGCGGGGTGGGGGGCGCGGCATTGGAAGGTTGGGAACCACTGCTTTAGAAGAAGGCAGTTTATGCAAAAGACCCAGTCCAATATAGAATCAAACCTCTAGTATGAGGATAAATATAGAAAAAAAAGGAAGGTGTACTGACATAGCTCCATAAGTTAGACGTGGTATAAAATTTGGACAAATGAAGCATGGAATTGGAATTGATTTCGCAACACTTATTTATATAATGGCAAATATAAAGGAACTCATATACTCAACCTGAATCAGAAATGAAGAACTTGTATTTAGATCGGAAGTCTAACTATCCAACAGTTATGTAAACAAATATCAAACATCAATTCAAGAATAGATAGTACTTTAATCTCACTTAACTTTTGTTTACATATTAAATACACAACTGAAATTACAATTAGTTATGTTTCACTACTGTTAGGTAATTATAATCCATTGCCTTCATTCCCTTTCAGTTTAAAATGGAGATTAAATATTTTGTTTCTCAAGTAAACAATTATACAGAAGCAAATTTTTATTATATAAAACAGCATGAAAAAATTATCAAAAAATTTCAGAAGTGTAAAATTTAAAATATCAAATAGATTTTTTTTAAATAGACACTATTTGCAAAACCGATGAAGAATATTTACATATAAAATATTAAGAGTTTTTAGGATTGAAAATATTAAAAGTGAGAATTAGAGAAATTTAATCTTCTTAAAATGTAGGTATTATGACTTTGGAAATGATTCTTCAAATTTTTTAATTTTTGTGATTAGAAAAATATAAATCTCATTGTACGAGTATAAAAATCAGGCCCCACTGAGCAAAGGAAAAGATTCATATAATGCTATTTATAAAATAATCTTCCAGTTATGGGTCTAGTTACACAGAGGTGGGATTCAGCAGGTTCTGACCAGTTCTGGAGACCGGTAGCAGAAATGTTGAGTAGTTCGGAAAACCGGTAAATACCACCCCTGACTGACCCCGCCCCCATCTATTCTCTGCCTCCCGAGTCCCAGCTGATTGGGAAGAAATAGGGATTTTGCAGTAACCTTCCCCTGCCACGCCCACCAAGCCATGCCACACCCACAGAACCAGTAGTAAAACAATTTGAATCCCACCACTGGTCTAATATCATGTGATATTAAAATCACTCATTATTTTCATTTGTCATTCCGATGGCTAATGGCTCTGAGCATCTATAAATCAGGTTATAAACATAAAAGTATAAAATCAAAATCTGAACATTTATCATCCTAAATAAATAGGAAGAGCATCACTTCATGTCCAATAGCAAAGGAGCAACATTGCAATAGCAACCCACAAGACCTGCTTGAACCCAGC
Source organism: Diadophis punctatus similis (assembly GCA_023053685.1). Taxonomy (NCBI): domain Eukaryota; kingdom Metazoa; phylum Chordata; class Lepidosauria; order Squamata; family Dipsadidae; genus Diadophis; species Diadophis punctatus. The sequence continues at coordinate 109,060,046 of JALIGW010000003.1, read as the reverse complement.
CTTCTTGGATGGGCACCTACTCCCAGGAGAAGGCAGTCTTGCAGATATTCAGGATCTGAGCTATATAGAATTTTAACAATAACTACCAGCACCTTGAATTGCACCCAGAAGCCAACCTGCAACCCTTTGTACCTCTTGAAGTAGCAAGGTCATATGAGCATGTGATGCAAATCACTGCATTAGCTGCCATTTCCAATTGCACTTCAAAGGTAGCCCTATTAGAATGTGCTGCAATAATCCAGGCAAAGCCAATTGCTTACACAATCAGCCTAACCAATATTGTTCACAGCTGCTCTGTCCCATTTCACCTACTATTTTGCAAATTTGGAAAACCCAGGTTCTTTTTGCAATAACTTTACAAAAGTTTGGTCTAGTGGTTAAGGCATACGGCTAGAATGCCAGAGACTGTGAGTTCTATTCCTGCCTTTGCCATGAAAAGCAACTGGGTGACCTTGGGCCAGTCACTCTCTCTCAGCCCAATTTACCTCACAGGGTTGCTGTTGTGAGGACAATAGGAGGAAGAAGGCATCTTCACTGCTTTGAGTTATTTGTAAAAGTAATAAAATTGAGATATAAAGTTTAAAAAAACCTTAAATGGGTTAAAAACTTGATTGACAATGTATAATCCTAATTTCCCATTACTTCTACAAAAAAATGCTACTTTTAGACTCAAATTATCCTATAGTATAAAAATGTCATGTGAAGAAGGGTCAAAATTTTATAACCATCTTAATAATTTCCAGATATGACTTGCAGCTTTTAATGCAGAAAATACAATAAGGTAAAGGTTCCCTCGCACGTGCATTCTAGTCGTTTCCGGCTCTAGGGGTGGTGCTCATCTCCGTTTCTAAGCTGAAGAGCCAGTGCTGTCCGAAGACATCTCCGTGGTCATGTGTCGGCAGGACTCAATGCCGAAGGCGCATGGAGCGGTGTTACCTTCCCACCAAACCGGTCCCTATTTTTCTACATGCTTTTGAACTGCTAGGTTGGCAGAAGCTGGGACAAGTAACGGAAGCTCACCCCATTATGCAGCACTAGGGATTCAAACCGCTGAACTGTCGACCTTCAGATCCACAAGCTCAGCATCTTAGCCACTGAGCCACCTCGTTCCTCGAAAATACAATAGAGCTATAATAAAATATACCATGATATGAAAAGGAAATTTAATAACTTTCTAATTGGAGCTATAGTGCTATTTTTACTTAAGCATCTGCATTCCATTAAAGAAATTAAAAGAAATATGTATATCTACTGATAAAAGTGAAAGGCATGAAAGTAGCAAGTAAAAGTTTCCATTAACTGCAATTTAGGTAAAAATAGTCTAGGAATCTTTCCTCATACACTCAGTGGCATTTAACTGTTTGTATTTATTTTCTTCTGGGATAAAAAAGATGAATTTATTGGCATAAGTTTCCTGTAGATAACTATTCCCCTAACATTAAAAGAATGTTAATAATTCCTATTTCAAATGTCATAGATGCCTTAAAACATATAGGGAATACATCAGTCTTGCTTCCATTATTTGACTTTCAGTGAAACGTAATACTGTATGTCATCTCCCTAAGATAGCAATTTGTATTTAATTCTAGCTATTCAAAATGTCTTCATTTTCACTGGTTCTGTGAAAAAAAGCATTCAACCCCTTTGGATTTTCTGATAATTTTTTTTGTATTTTTGCCACTGGATGTTATGAGATCTTTTTGTGGATCCTACTGACAATTTGAATGAACAAATGCATCAAAATTTTGTTCTTGTTTCTTTCATTGCTGAAAGAGGAAAAAGGAAGGATTAAGTCAAATGAATGAATGAACAAATGAAGTCCTACCAGATTTGTTACTTTGTTGCATAGTTTTATAAATTCTGTGGATTAAAAGCTGGCAATCCTTTTCCCAAGTCTTTCTCTGCTTTGCTAAACCAAGGAAGCCATTTCACAAAGCTGTCTCCTCTTACTGTGCTATTCCTGCCAAAAAGAATACCTAGAACTAATGATATTGCCTTCCAGCTTTTTCAGAGAATTGCTTGGAAAGCAAAAGATACTGAAGTCCTCGTTGCAGGAATTGATGAGTTTCTGGATGAGCTGACTGTCTTACCACCAGGCAAATGGGATCCAACCATTCGAATTTGTCCCCCCAAAAGTTTGCCCTCATCACAGAAAAGGTATCTTACTGAAAAGAGATGCAGATGGAAAAAAATGTGTATCACATTTGACAAATCTAAGGAAACCTAATTAAAATTTAGGTGGAAAGTTTTGTACTATTACATGCTTTATCTGGATATAAATCCATATATTCCCAATAAGCATCTGTACTTATGTGTTGCTGAGATGTTCCATTTTCCCAGCTCCGTACCTGTTGCTGAAAAAAGTGCTGTTCCTCCACCTATCATAATGACCTCTGCAATCCTAGCTGGCTGAAGTTGTGAAAATGTCACAGTTTCCGTTTATATCCAGAGAATATATTTGTGTCACTCATGATATGCAATTTAACCATATGAGAAATCGGTTTTCTCATGCAGTTTGATTATTTCTTAGTAACAAGATCATATGAGGAAGCATGTGGCTCTGCTGTTTTGCTTTGATACACTGTGATAAGACAATAATAAAACTCCCTATAGTACCACTTCAGAATATGTATGAATCCCACATTGGCTTTCTCTGATATTGTGTTTTGATATGTTGCTTAGATAGTGAGTTGTATTGGAAGTAACAGAAATAGCTGGAGTTTGGTTGTAAGAACCAGAATATGATATTTAGCTCAGAATCAATCACCATCATTATAATATGGCTTGTGTGTACACAAAATGGTTGTATTATATACTATACTATCCCTGTTACATCCTCAGGATCTCCATGCGCATCCGTGACTGGAGTCCTCATGCTAATGGAAACAAATCTGCTGTGGATGACCGGCAGGCTCATGGGCACCAGTACATAAGTGAAGAGCTGGAGAAGACTGGAAGGTAAAACTCACAGAGGTTTGGCTGGGGAAATTAAAACATGGAGGTCTCTCTCTTCACTGTATAGCTGCAGGGGAGAATCGTACTGCCCTGAAAAGAGAGTCAATTTGAATTCTCTTCTATCCTTTCCCCAAGGGTACAAGTTTAGAAAGAAATCTAAGTTATCCAAAGTACACATATACAGTATAGCAATTTTTTTTTAAAAAAATCAAAAGTCTTTTTCTTGCAGGCTATTTGGAGGTTTATTAAAGGATATCCAGCGAAAAGCCCCTTGGTATGGCAGTGACTTCTCTGATGGCCTCAGCCTCCAGTGTCTCTCAGCCATCCTCTATATCTACCTGGCTACAGTCACCAACGCAATCACCTTTGGAGGAATGCTGGGAGATGCTACAAATAACATGCAGGTCTGTGCAAAAAGCTGATAGCCTACAATCCTTCTGTAACTTCCATTACTTTCCCTCACTGCATCAGTCTGCATTTCTTTAGTCTTATGTACATTCCTACCAATGTTAGTAGGCAAACAGTTTCATATTGTTATGTAGTTATGCCATTTGGCTGACTTGTATCCATCATTTGAAAGCTGGTATGCTGCTAATGTTCAACCAAGCAAAGCCATGTGCTTCCTCATATGATCTAGGGTGTCCTGGAAAGCTTCCTGGGTACTGCCTTCGCTGGTGCATTTTTCTGCCTATTTGCTGGGCAGCCTCTCACCATCCTGAGTAGCACTGGGCCTGTTCTTGTCTTTGAGCGTCTCCTGTTCTCCTTCAGCAAGTAAGTAGCACTTCATATTGGTGTGCATGTTGGGAGCAAGCCTTCATGAACTCTCTTTCCTTGAGTCTTATCAAGGTGATTGGGGATCATATAAGATTTGCAGTGCCTGTGCCTGTTGACTAGCCAATACTCATACTTGCAGTTTGGATCTGTCATTCTGTCTTTCCACCTCTGACTTGAACACTGCTACTTGTTGGTAATTTAGAACAAAACACAATTGCAGTATAGTAAAGTCAAAATAGATCTAATATCTCACACAACTTTACTAAGGTATGTCAAACCAGGCTGTTCTGCAAGAGTGTTAAGTGGAACATTTACAAGGCTGGTTTAGCCAATCAGCTCACAGCAAGAAAATCAGCCAATCTTCTATTTCCAACATGATCGTGTAAATTAATTCTGAACTGGTCAAGTGCAAGGAGGATACCAAATATGACAGAAAAGCCTTGCTCATCCTTCAAGTTCATTCTTCCCTTAAATAGAATCTTCCCATTATAGTAGCCTATATAATTACCATCCAGCAAGACCAAGAATGTACTAGTTGGGTGTAATAAGAGTTGCATTCAATTTCAAGCACTTCGGAAAGTTAAGCTTATAGGAAAGGGTGCTTTTGTACAAACATTGTCAGTATATCCTGATAGTGTGTTCTGTATACTCAGTGTATTCTGATAGTGTAACTGAGGAGAAGCACTGACTCCTGAGCTCCAGCATTGAAGAAATGGCATGTTCTTCCCTAATGGAGGCATTTCACTGCCCTCAATTTATTCCCTGAAATCATTTGATGGTTGCTATAAAAATTGATACTGGTACTTCATTTCACCCTCTTTGGTAACTTCCCAAATAGGTGAGTCAAGCTGAAAGGCAATAAAAGCCAGTTACCAATGGGAATTCATTATTGGTGATTGAATCTGGTCTCTTAATAGGCAAAAGAGAGCCACTCTAAGGGAAATTCTTCAGTTTAACTTGAGATTTGGGGGTAGTCCTGCTAGAAATGGATTAACTGTCTGGCTAAGAGCTCAGGCTTCATTTTAGAAAACTAACCTGCTTAGAAATATGACTGTTTTGGCTCTTCCCTCCTCTCAGAGACCACAGCTTGGATTATTTAGAATTCCGCCTCTGGATTGGCTTGTGGGTGGCTTTCTTTGGCCTTATCCTGGTGGCTACTGAAGCTAGTTACTTGGTGCAGTATTTCACACGCTTCACTGAGGAAGGCTTCTGTGCCCTCATCAGTTTCATTTTCATCTATGATGCTGTGAAGAAGATGCTGTCCCTGGTGGAACATTACCCTGTCAATTGGGAGTATAAAATCAATGACATCACCTTGTATAGCTGTACCTGCCGTCTGACTGAGACAGGTAATATGAGCAACCAGTGATATTATGGTGAGAGGATGGGCTAGTGATAGTGATCTTTAGATGGCGAGTCATTAAGAATTCTTGACAAATACATGGAAAAGTAACAGCTAACATATTTATAAATTGTAATATACAAGTAGTCGTTGATTTACAACAGTTCATTTAGTGACTGTTTGAAGTTACAATGGCACTGAAAATGGTGACTTACGGCCGTTGTAGCATCCCCATGGTCACATGATCAAAATTCAGATGCTTGGCAACTGATTCATATTTATGATGGTTGCAGTGTCCTGGGGTGATGTGATCACATTTTTGTGACCGTCTGACAAGGAAAGTCAATGGGAAAGCCAGATTCACTTAACAACCGTGTTACTAACTTAAACACTGAAGCAATTCACTTAACAACTGTGGCAAGAAAAGTTGTAAAATGGGGCAAAATTCACTTAACAACTGCCTCACTTAGCAACAATTCTGGTCATAAGTCAAAGACTACCTATAACACACACACACACACACAGACACACACACCATAACTTCAAGACAATTAGCAACATAAAATGAAAAGTATAAAACAATTATAAAAAATGAAATCTAGTTCAAGTACAAACCAAACTGAATTTAAAGATTCCACCAGTGCCTGGGACAACGTAACGTGACCATGCATTACAAATCTTAATAACTAAGAAAATATTTACAAGTAGGTATTAAAAATGCAACATGGGTATTTATCAAATATAGCTGAGATATCACCCCATCCCACCTCCAAATCTTGATGCAATCAGTAATACCCTGTTTCAGATAGTCACCAACATACTTCTGGGTTGATCTTCAGTGGTTTATTTTTATGTTTTCTCTGTCTTGCACTTGTCCCTGTTAGTAGATCAAGGCAGCCTAAACCAGTCCCCCAGCTGACACATGCCAACTGGAAGTGCTAAAAGGGTTCTCCCATACCTCAAAGAAAAGCTCTGATTGGCCTAAGCAGCCTAATTGGACTTGAAATCATCCACACAGAAAAGCAGGTACCTGCACAGTTTGATCCACTTCTGTCCAAGTATGTTAGTCTCCTGCATTTAGATAGTGCCTAGCTTTGTAAGCAAAGGTTCCTCTGTTTTACATCTGTCAGTCATTTTCTTTTTGGAAATCCAGTATTTACTTGATGTTCTGGGTAGAGGCTGGAGAATATAGTTTGTGGATATAGCTAGATTGCAGTACCAATCCCCTCTTCTATGATATTGCTACTTTTCTGGTTTGTCTTGCATTGTTCTTTTTAAAATCTTTAAATAACAATATCCACCTAACAGTTGGCCATGCTGCAAACCAATCTTTAGAGTTATGGCAAGAAACAATATGCATCTTTGTTATGTTACCAACCTGTTTTTGAACACATATTTAAGATGCCGCAAAACAGACATCCAAAAATTCTGTCAAGTTCTTGCTTTTCTTACCCTCTCCTTGCATTGCACAAATCAGAATGAACTGCTGATATCTTGGATGATTGTTTCTTGCAGGCAACTCCTCTGTCCTGAACCAGACTCTGTTCCCTAATCTCAGCAGTTTTGAACAGGTAACAAATAAAATTATTTTCATTAACTAAAACAACTGGCCAGGGGAAACCTTTACTTTTATCTTTAATACTGCACATAGGAATGAAAGATGAGGCAAAACCATATATTGTATGTATTGCAAAAGGCCAGGCAACCACTAGATGGAAGCAAAGGAATACAGTATACAAGACTTGGCTACTACCCTAGAAAAGAATGGAAACAGATATAGGAAGGGCATAACATGTTGTGATTAGAATGTTTTGTGCAGATGGGATTCTGTACTTCTTGGAGTACTGCAGTCTTTTTGCACTTGATAACTGGGATGTGTTGCCCTTTTGGTTGTTGTTGTTGTTGTTGTTGTTGTTGTTGTTGTTGTTGTTGTTGTTGTTTTGCTGCTGAGGACTTCTCCACCATTACTGCTGCTGATTCTGTATCATTTGAGAAAGTCACAGCCACATACATATCAGAAGACTACCGTATTTTTCAGAGTATAAGACGCACCTTTTTACCCTCAAAAAGAGGGTGAAAATTTGGGTGCGTCTTATACACCGAATGTAGCCCCACCCAGCCACCCCCACCCTTTGGCCTCTGCCTGCCAACAATTTACCTCTTTGCAGCAAACAGGGCAAAGCCTTATTAGCACACTAAGAGATTACTTGCCTCCCGACCTACAGCTGACAGGCTTGCAAGCCACGTGGTAAAATGAAACTAACTACGGTGGCTATAATGAGACAAAATGCTGGGAGATAAACTGCTGGCAATGTTACACTGCTGAAATTGCAACAAGGTAAGCTACAGCTATTGTAGCCTAGAGGTAGAACTTTTGCCTCACAGTCAGGAGGTTGTGAGTTCTATCCTAGGTAGAAGCAGATTCTGTTAATATGTTATTTTGTTAAATGTTTGTAGAGTGTTCAAATTATAAGACTTATTTTTTTAAAGACTGCTTTATTATTGTTCTAGACAACTTAACAAAATGAAGAAGCTTTTTAAAATAAATTCTTGCTCTGAAGAGGCCAGTGCTATTGTATCTTCGTTTAAATAGCAGAAAGCCTTCCAGAAAGCCACATCAATTTTAAAGATCTGTAAAAGTATAATCTGAAATGTCCTGTTTTAGTATTAAGTATTAGTATTAAAATAAGGCAGCTGAATTAAACCCTGACTTAGTCATGTTTGGAGTAGATCTATTTAAATAATTGGGAGGAGTTAGTGTGATTACATTTAAGAAAACTTTCAGGGATTAATATACTGCCATAATGTACATTTCTCCAATTCTTTGCTATTTCTATGGGTCAAGCACACATGCACAGAAATACACAGCAAACAGTGTATATCATCTGTGCTGTTTGCTGTTTGGCAAATTGCTGGGAGGCAGAGGCCTTTTTTTCCTTGTTTTCCTCCCCCAAAACTAAGGTGCGTCTTATACTTCGGTGCGTCTTATACTCCGAAAAATACGGTATGTACCAGAAGCCAAAGAGCACACAGAGATTTTTTTTAAACAGTATGTTGTTAAAAGTGAAATTCCAGATGATCAATGAGGACAGGTTCTCATCCTATGCTGAGACTATCTTGCAGAAGCTGAGAAAGAAAGACTCAGGGTTAACCTGTAGTTGCAGCCTGAAGGTGCTTAGCTCTCTTTTTTCTAAGCTCTACTTCCTGCACTGAAGAAGTAGAGCATGTGTCCTTGTGGCTCCTCGACCTTTTTGTGCTTTCCACCCAGTTTACCCAGGAGTGAGAGAATCTGAGAATTAGACTGAGAATTAGACCTGGCACTGAAGTCCTCTTGAAGAAAGCTGTAAGGAAGGGAGGACATGTAGGCTACTGCCCCATTTCATCCTTGGGCTCATCTTCTGATGGTTATATTAGGCTTATCTACTGGCAGATTCAGAAAATGGTTCCTAGTGGTTTGTATGTGAAACACATAAGCACATGATAAACCCCTTAAAAACAGTCTTAAAAATTGGCCATATAGGTAGGTAGTCCTTGATCATTTATTTAGTCATTCATTCATTCATTATTCGTTTGGAAACCATTCAAAGTTACAACAGCACTGACAAAAGTGACTTATGACTGGTTTTCAGACTTAAAACTTTGCAGCACCTCCATGATCAAAATTTGAATGCTTGGCAACTGGCATGTATTTATGATGGTTGCAGTGTCCTGGGATCATGAGATCACTTTTGAAACCTTTCGACAAGCAAAATCAATGGGGAAGCCACATTCACTTAACAACTTTGTTACTAACTTAACAACTTCAGTGATTCACTTAACAACTATGGCAAGAAAAGTCATAAAGTGGGGCAAAACTCAACAACTGTTTGCTTAGCACCAGAAATTTTGGGCTCAGTTGTGGTCATAAGTCAAGGACTACCTGTAATATAATATTGTATATTATGTAGGTTAGGGAGGTATGCACTTTGTTTGCTTGTTTGTTTGCTTGTTTGCTTAATCCAAACATGGGGAACATTTTTTAAAAATGAGGGTAGATTAAAAACAAATTAAAAGCAATAATCCAATACAGAACTCAAATGCCTTAAAAATGTAAATCAGTTATGACACAGAACAAAATACCAACCACATTCCCACAGCAAATGGAGATGGCAGCATATTAACCTGTGCACGATCAATTATCCCTCTTCCACTTTAGCTAATAATATAATTTTCTCTCATATTCAGCCGTAACTTGATCCAGTCTGGAGTCTTGTAGACTGATTGGATTACAGTTTCCTGAGTTCCCAGCTTCTTTAGGCCACTGGAAAAACAGTCTAAATATTTTCTTAAAAGTGGTGGTGTATACTCATTATCTGGACAAACAAGGATATTCCTCTGAGGCGCAATCCTTTCTTTTTCACAGCAATCCGATGTGGAATCGGGAAACTGGTCCCTCCTGACCATGGATCAGTGTATGCAACTAGGGGGCCATCTAGTGGGCAACAGTTGCAACTACGTGCCTGACATCACTTTCATGTCCTTCATTCTGTTTCTGGGAACATTGTTCTGTGCTATGGTCCTGAAAAAATTTAAATCAAGTCGCTATTTTCCCACTGGTGTAAGTAGCTATCTATCTTATCCTATCCATTACATGTTGATTGAATTTATGAAATAAATCAATATTTCCTTCTTGTGAGTAAGCTTGTGTACATACTCTGTCTTCCTGTAATAGCTACCCTGCAACACGTTCAAGTAGTACCCCAATTATCCTACAATATGGTGGGAGCTACAGTTAAACATATTGGAAAATACCAAACAGTGATGGCCTACCTGCATAGTAAAAAAGTAGAAACTTGCAGGAAATGGGAACAAGGTAGAAAATGGACAAAGAGGAAAAGATCATGGGTATGCCTCCTTCTTGCTCATTCACATTCCCTCTGTATTTCTCAAAGTCCCCTTCCCATCTCATCAGTTTTCATCTCTACTTTGATTTTCCATTCTTACCTATCTTGGTTCTCTCTTTGGCTAGAAAGAGAGTAGAGAACGGTAAAGAAAAAAGTTGTATGTTCTGTACTAACCTATGGATTGAAAAGTTTATGTGATGAATAGCTGCTGATTGCTGAGAAGTGTGTTCGATTGCCTATTGTGAGTGATTGTGATTGCCTCCTACTGGGCAAGTAGGGGTTTCTTCAGGGACTATAAAAAATACATAAGGCAAACAATTCCCAGGAGCAAGCTCATTAAACTGGCAGATGGTGGGCTGGCAGGTATTTGGGAGTACAGATTGGATCTTAGATAATGTTATTTCCAGATTTAAAATGGATTCAGAGCTCTGTTTTTAAACTTTCATACAAATAAGAATCTCAGACTCAAAACCAACTTTATCATCATCTTCTTCTATTATGCATCTATTCATCACTCATTGAAAAGCACAGAGGAGAAACAAAATAGTAGTAATCAGAACGGCTAAGCATCAGACATGACATGCACGCCATCACCTTAGAATGCAGTTTCCTATATATTTAATCAGGAAAAAAACCCGTATCTTCATTAAGACTTAATCCCGGGATTGTTGTTTTAGCTCCATAAAGCCTTTGCAAACTTCGTCTGAAGCCATTCAGTCTTTGCCACATGCAGTATATATTTACTTCATGATTGGTAGAAACGAAGAAATATGTCCCACATTGGGGCTTTTTAAGTATAAAATATTTTAGTCCTGCATAATTTTTGAAACTCTAGTAGTTACTTGAGATGAACTCTAAATTGTTATATTTGTTTTGTGAATTTTATGCCTTTTTCATTTTTTAAATGAAAAATTTTCAAATTTGCAAATGACTCCAAGTTGCGGCAAATAGCCAACACCTTAGAAGATAGGCTCAAGATGCAGAAGGATCTTGACAAACTTCACAGTGGACCCTGTGCAACAAAATGCAGTTCAGTGGTGAGAAAATTCCCTCTTATGCTTAGGGAAGAAAAACCAAATGCACAGATATAGGATAGGTAGTATTTATTTATTTATTTATTTATTTATTTATTTATTTATTATTTATTTATTTATTTATTTATTTATCTGTCTATCTATTTATCTATTTATTTATTTATTTATTACATTTCTATGCCGCCCAACTCCCGAAGGACTCTGGGCAGCTCACATCAGCCTGGTTAGTACCTGGTTCAACAGGGGTAACTATGACAGGGATCTAGATGTTCTAGTGGATAATCAGTATGAGCCACCAGTGGGCTGCAACTGCCAATAAAACAACAATGCAGTGCTAGACTTTAGCAACAGAGGAATAGTATCAAGATCACATGAAGAACCAGTACTGCTTTACACTGCACTGGTAAGATCACACTTGGAATACTGTGTCCAGTTGTTGTCACTATGATACAAAAAAGATGTGGAGACTTTAGAAAGAGTGCAGAGAAGAGCAACAAAGATGATAAAGGGTCTGAAGGCTAGAGCACACAATAAAGGGTTATGGGAACTAGGTATGTCAGTTTAACAACAACAACAAAGGATTACGGTGATTTGATAGCAGTTTTCTAATATTTCAGGGGCTATCACAGAGAAGAGGGGGTCAGCCTATTTTCCAAAGCACCTGAGGGCAGGAAAAGAAGTAATGGATGGAAACTTATTAAGGAGAGAGCCAACCTAGAATTAAGGAGAAATTTCCTGTCAGTGAGAAGAACAGTGACTTGCCTCCAGAAGTTGTGGGTGCTCCATCATTGGAGCTTCTTTAAGAGATTGGAGATCCATTTATCCAGATTGATATAGGGGGTTGAACTAGATGATATCCAAGGTCCCTTCCAACTGTGTTATTCTATTCTGTTATTTCACTTCTTAGGTAAGGAAGCTAGTGGGCGATTTCTCCATTTTTCTGGCAATCCTCATCTTCTGTGGAATTGATGCTGCTCTTGGATTAGAGACACCAAAGCTTCTTGTGCCAAACACATTCCAGGTAAGATTAGTCATCCATGAGACAAAAGAGCTCTTAGCCCAACCTTAGAATAGCCTCCTTTAAGCTAATCTCAACTCCTGATGATTTCATAGTCACTTCCGTTACCGCAGATTCTAGGCAACATTACAGAAATGGTTTATATTGTCTACTTTTGTCAGGCATGTATTGATGTTCCAGTTTAACCTACAACTCAGAGTATTTCCGGTACATGCTTCTATGGAATGTTAGAAATGTAAGCAGATGGTATTCTGCTGTGATTATATAAAATGTAAACAATCTGCCTCGATGTTCCATACGTGTTCAGTTGTCCATACAGACCAGTTGGTAATGCAGCTGTTTCTTGTGTAATCCCAACAAAACAACTCTGTATGAACATTTTATTGAACTCTGGTAGAAAAAGGCACTTCAATTTAAGTAAGTGTAAAGTAACCCACCCTTGTTAACAAATCCATTACTAGAGTCTAAAATAAATAACCATGAAAGAGAAGTTCAGAGAAGTTCATAGTCTTCACTGACTATATAACAGCTGTGAAAAGGTTAATTTCTCATTGCTTACCCATATGTCAAAATGATTTATAAACAAGTTAAAAAGCACTTGTCTCAGTACCGATCCTTAAAGTTCTCCACTATTTACTTCACTCATTGAGAAACTCTTCATTTATTTGCTTTTTGAGCTTTTAAACAGCTGTCTATAAAAAGACAGGTCCTCTTATTCTATGACTGCTAAGTTTACTCAAGAGCCAATGAAGAAGAACTTTGTCAAAAACTTTTTGAAAATCCAAGTCTTTTCAGGGCCATCTTTGTTTACATTTCAGTTGATGCTCTCAAAAAAATTTGGTGAGGCAGGATTTACCTTTGTGGAATACATGCTGATTTTCATTCAACAAGAATATTCCCTTTCTGTGCCTTGTTATTTTTTATTATAATTTCTACCTATTTAACTGGAACAGACAATAATAATAATAATAATAATAATAATAATAATAATAATAATAATAATAATAATAATAATAATAATAATAATAATAATAATATAATAATAATAATAATAATAATAATAATAATAATAATAATAATAATAATAATAATAATAATAATAACAACAACAACAACAACAACAACAACAACAACAACAACAATAACAATAATAATAATAATAATAATAATAATAATAATAATAATAATAATAATAATAATAATAATAATAATAAACAGAGTTGGAAGGGACCTTGGAGGTCTTCTAGTCCAACCCCCTGCCTAGGCAGGAAATCCTACACTACTTCAGACAAATGGTTATCCAACATCTTCTTAAAAACTTCCAGTGTTGGAGCATTCACAACTTCTGGAGGCAGGCTGTTCCACGGATTAATTGTTCAAACTGTCAGGAAATTTCTCCTTAGTTCTAAGTTTCTTCTCTCCCTATTTAGTTTCCACCCATTGCTTCTTGTTCTACCTTCAGGTGTTTTGGAGAATAGTTTGACTCCCTCTTCTTTGTGGCAACCCCTCAGATATTGGAACACTGCTATCATGTCTCCCCCAGTCCTTCTTTTCATTAAATTAGACATACCCAGTTCCTGCAACCGTTCTTCATATGTTTTAGCCTCCAGTCCCCTAATCATCTTTGTTGCTCTTCTCTGCACTCTTTCTAGAGTCTCAACATCCTTTTTGCATCGTGGCGACCAAAACTGAATGCAGTATTCCAAGTGTGGCCTTACCAAGGCATTATAAAGTGGTATTAACACTTCACGTGATCTTGATTCTATCCCTCTGTTAATGCAGCCTAGAACTGTGTTGGCTTTTTTGGCAGCTGCTGCACACTGCTGGCTCATATTTAAATGGTTGTCCACTAGGACTCCAAGGTCCCTCTCACAGTTACTACTGTTGAGCAATATAATGTACCTGTACACATATAATGTACCTGTGCATTTTGTTTTTCTTGCCTAAATGTAGAACCTTTTTCACCATTGAATTTCATTTTGTTAGATAGCGCCCAATGTTCAAGTCTGTCAAGATCCTTCTGTATCTTGAGCCTATCTTCAGGAGAGTTGGCTATTCCTGCCAGTTTGGTGTCATCTGCAAATTTGATGAGTTCCCCATCTATCCCCTCGTCCAAGTCATTGATGAAGATGTTGAAGAGTACTGGGCCTAAAACAGAGCCTTGGGGTACTCCACTGCATACTTCCCTCCATGTAGATGCAGTTCCATTGAGCACTACACGTTGAGTGCGGTTGGTCAGCTAGTTTTGAATCCATCTGGTGGTGTTGCTGTCTAACCCACATTTTTCTACTTTATCTAGTAGTAGGTTATGGTCTACTTTATCAAATGCCTTACTGAAATCCAAGTAAACTATATCGACAGCATTCCCCTGGTCCACTAATTTTGTCACTTTGCAAAGAATGCAATAAGATTAGTCTGGAATGATCTGTTTTTGACAAACCCATGTTGGCTTTTGGTTATTACTTTGTTTGCTTCTAGGTGTTCGTTGATTCGTTGCTTGATTATCTTTTCCAGAATCTTCCCTGGTATTGAGGTTAGGCTGATAGGTCTGTAGTTTCCTGATCTATTTTTTTTCCTTTTTTGAAGATGGGAACTACATCAGCTCTTTTCCAGTCCTCTGGCAGTTCCCCGGTGCTCCAGGATCTTTGAAAGATATAGTTCAGTGGTTCTGAGATCTCATCTGCCAGTTCCTTCAGAACCTTGGGGTGTAATCCATCTGGTCCTGGTGATTTGAATTCATCTAGGGTAGACAGGTGTTCCCTTACAATTTTCTTCCCTATTTTAACTTGTGTTCCTAATATGTTTTTTGTGATGCTGTTTTTTATAGGTTGGACTGTTTTCCCCCCAGTAAACTGATTGGTTTCCAATTTCCTATATCTCCCCTGGGGCCCTTTTTAAAATTGATGGCACATTAACTTCTTGCTGAGGTTAGACTTTAGGGCACCACTCCTCCATCGCAGGGTGGTGGAACCAATTAAGTGGTTCCGCCCCAGATGCCTGATGGACTCTGAGGGGTTCCAGAAGGAGCTTGGGAAGATACCTGAATCCCTTGTCCACAGTCCATTGGAGGCCCTAGTAGCCGCCTGGAATAGGACGGCGTCTGGGGCTCTGGATCAGATTGCGCCTTTGCGACCTCTCCGTGGCAGCGGATCCCGGAAAGCTCCCTGGTTTACTGAGGAGCTCCGGACGATGAAATGCCATAAGAGACGTCTAGAGCGACGCTGGAGTTCCAGTGTCTGAATCTGACCAAACACTTCTAAGAGCCTTTATTAGGACTTATCTAGTGGTGATACGGGCGGAAAAACATTCTCATTTTTCTGCTCTTATTGCATCTGCGGATTTGCGCTCAGCCGCCCTGTTTAAGGTAACTCGTTCCCTCCTTAACATAGAGGGAAAGGAGGAACCTTTACAGGGTAGAGCTGAGGAATTTGTGCAGTTTCTGTCGGATAAAGTCGCTCAGATTCGGATGGACCTGGACTCTGATTGGGCAATTCAGGCCAAGATGACAGGGGCAGATCTTAGTCCTATTATATGGGAGGAATTTGAGCCTGCGACCCCTGAGGAAGTGGACAAGGCTATTGGAGCGATGAGCTCCTCCACTTGTTTATTGGACCCGTGCCCCTCCTGGCTAGTTTCCTCCAGCAGGGAGGTGACACAAGGCTGGCTCCAGGTTTTGATTAATACCTCTTTGAGAGAGGGGTCTGTCCCGCAGCCGTTGAAGGTTGCGGTGGTTAGGCCCCTCCTCAAGAAGCCTTCCCTGGATCCAGCAGAATTTAAGAACTTTTGTCCAGTCTCCAACTTACCCTTTGTGGGTAAGGTTGTTGAGAAAATGGTGGTCCTCCAGCTCCAATGATTGTTGGAGGAAACGGATTATCTAGACCCTCTTCAATCGGGTTTCAGGCTTGGCTATAGCACGGAAACTGCTTTGGTCGTGCTGATGGATGATCTCTAGCGAGCCCGGGATGGGGTTTTTTCCTCCATCTTGGTGCTACTTGACCTCTCAGCTGCTTTCGATACCGTTGACCATGGTATCCTTCTGTGCCGACTAAGGGAGTTGGGAGTGGGTAGCACTGTTTTACGGTGGTTCTCCTCCTATCTCTCTGGCCGGTCACAGTCGGTATTAGCAGGGGGGCAGAGATCAACTCCTGGGCCTCTCATTTGTGGGGTGCCTCAGGGCTTGGTCCTCTCGCCCCTCTTGTTTAACATCTACATGAAACTGCTGGGTGAGATCATCCGAGGACATGGGGTGAGGTTCCAGCAATATGCTGACAATACCCAGTTGTACATCTCCACCCCATGTCAATTCAGTGAAGCGGTGGACATGATGGGTCGGTGCCTGGATGATGTAAGGGTCTGGATGGGAGTCAACAGGCTCACATTTAACCCAGACAAGACCAAGTGGATGTGGATATTGCCTCTGAAGGACCATGTAGATCGTCCTTCCGTGGTTCTGGGGGGAGAACATTTAATCCCCTCAAAACGGGTTCGCAATTTGGGCGTCCTCCTAGACCCACAGCTGAGATTAGACCAACATCTGACAGCTGTGGCTAGAGGGACCTTCGCACAGGTTCGCTAGTGCACCAATTGCAGCCCTATTTGGATCAAGAGGCTCTACTCATGGTCATTCATGCCCTTATCACCTCACGGCTTGATTATTGCAACGCGCTCTACATGGGGCTACCCTTGAAGAGTGTTCGGAGACTACAGTTAGTCCAGAATGCAGCTGCATGAGCTGTGGTGGGTGTCCCAAGATACACCCACACTAACCCCATCCTTCGCCAGCTGCACTGGCTTCTGATTGGTCTCCGGACGCAATTTAAGGTGTTGGTTCTTACCTTTAAAGCCCTACATGGCTCAGGACCAGTTTATCTGCGTGACTGCCTTCTACCACATTCCTCCCAACGACCAGTACGATCGCAGAGGGTCGGCCTTCTTCAGGTCCCATCCGCCAGACAATGTCGGCTGGTGGGCCCGCGGGGGAGGGCCTTCTCTGTAGCTGCTCCAACTCTTTGGAACCTACTACCTGCCAAGATCCGTATTACCCCCCACCTTACTGGCCTTCCAGAAAGCCATTAAGACCTGGCTTTTCCAGCAGGCCTGGGGCCAATGACCCTTCGATGAGGTCTTTTCAGATCGGCCCATGTATGTATGTGTGAATGGATTGTATTTTAAATATGTTTTTAAATTGTTTTTCTTATTTGAATATGTATTTCTACTTGTTGTGAGCCGCCCAGAGTCCCCTGGGAGTTGGGCGGCATAGACATTTTATTCATAAATAAACTACACCCCACAATGACATTCCCTGGCACTGGGCCTACTTTGAGTGCAAACTTATTTCTTGCTAAGTCAGCAATTTCACATTTATATTCTTTAGGAATCCTAGAGTGAATGCTATTAGGACCAGGTAATTTTTTAGAGTGCAGTTTCTCAAGATATCCCAGAGCAGCATTTTGCGAAGTGTGTTGTATGGAACCCTAGGGTTCTCTGAGAACTTGATGAGGTTCATGACAAATTGATAGGGGGGGGGATGTTAACTTGCCCCATGATATTTGGCTTTTAACAGGCAGATGATTCTGTTATAGGATCATATATTCAATTTCAGAGCATAAATAAGTGATGTTTGCCTCAACAAATAGCTCAGTTAATGGAAGCAACTACTATTACTAACTACTTTGTTGTGGCATATTCTCCAAGCACATTCAAAGACACATCCATTCATATGCACACAATATAGCTACAAAAAGGAAAGAACAAGAGGTGGGGTGAGAGAGAGAAAGGGACTAAGACCTTCTCCTCTACTGGTCATGTGGATAAAAGAGAGTTGGGAGATTTTAAGAGCTCCTTAGGGGAGAATTTCAACATTTCAACACCATATTTTATCTTTTACATTATTCACAAGTCATGGAATCTGTGCTGATTGTTACTACAAGTGTCAAGTTTCAAACTTTGTTCTGGCCATGTATCTTTCCTTCCTATTGTGCTATATCAGTTCCTTAAGGGTTAAAAAAATATTGGGTTAGGGTTAAGCTGGTTAGACTTTTTAATCATAGTTGTCTTTAAATTAAATCAACAGGATAATCTATCATGTCATGTTTGGTATTAATGAGACATCTGCTACTTTTAACATTTTGGACCATCAAATATTCCTGTCACAATTGTTTTTAGTATTGTTTTTGCAGTGTTCTCAGCCTTATCTATTTGCCTGATGTTTTCTTTCTTTGGATTTAAAGATACCATTTTTTTATTTTGAATTAGATTTTGACTAATCTCTAATATTAATGCCTTGTTTCCCCAATTTATTATCTTTCTCTGTAACCCTTTTAAGCAGGGCAATCTAGTACTCATTAAAGCCTTAACTGTGAAAGGCTATCTAGATACAATGAGTTAACAAGTGCAACTATTAAGTAATTACTAATCCAAGACTAATCTAAGTGTAGGAAAACTGAGGTATAGACCTTCACTCCATTGGGGCTTCTTTGCAATCTGGTATTCAACCTGATAATGATGCTATTCATGTAGACTGGAGGATTATATATGAAAGTAAGTGTCTTGAGACCAGAGTCACCTGAACAGTTTAATCCCCTCGGGTATGTTTCTTGACATAGTCTGAAGAAGGTATCTATGGTAAAAGTGTCAGAAGTCAGTAATTGGGCTACCATATCTGGCCTGCAAAATCCAGAAAGCCACAAGATTCATAAAAATCTCTGTGGCTATCTAGCAATCACCTGAATTTTAGCAGCCCAATATGGTAGCCCTACATATAATTATATTTTGTGCCAAGTCGTATAAGCTGCTGACATCAGCTAAGAAATTATTTGTTAACCCAACCTTAATTCTGCTTGAATTTATGCCCTGTGATTCTTGCTGACTTGTCTTTTAACTTTATAATTTAAAATGTATAATTACCTGGTTTTTGATCTTTTTAAATATCAAACTTTCTTTGGCAATATAATAATACAAATGCAAGTAATACATTTTATAAGTAACTATTTCTTCTTTTTTCCTCTTAAAATTATGAGAGAGATTTCCTAATTCTGATAAGAATGTTTAAGCCATTGAGTTCTGGAACCAAAATGATCGATACATCATTGTACTTTGTATGTAAAGTATATGCTTTATAACATAAAGTACACTCACACACACACTTATTAGGTACACATATTATTATATACAAAGTATATTTCTATTAATTATAAAGTACATAAAGTTATTTACTGGGGACATAAAATGTATACAAAACAAATGCATTTATCAAGCAATTCCATTTTTGAAAAATCAGATAACCATAATAATTATCCATAAAATTGAAACAATCTCTCTACAATTTAATTAGCTGGAACTATCATTCAGCCTTGATAGTTTCTTTCTTGATTAGACAAGAATTAAGGTGCAGATATGTTGGGGTGAGAATAAGATCTCATAGAGGCGATTTAGATCTTTTCTTGGAATTCAGACAGTTAGAAATAAAGCCGAGATTAAAAGTCTAATAGAAAATATTTATTTCGGTACAAAAACAATAAATCCTGAATAATTACATCTTTGCTAAGAAAACACGATCGTTCAGGTCAACAGCTAAGGCAGAAGAGAATTAATGGTGGTTTAGGAATGCACACATGCGCACTCATCATATCACGTGTTCTGCTTATGTTGGAATGTACCATAATATTAGATAGGGGTGCATCACCCTGCATAGACATACAACTGACAATATTCACACCGTGACAAGATATACTTTGTCAAATACTTTAAGAGGCAATGCTTATCTGTCTGCTATCTACTCCCAACTCATCCTGTGGCTTGCTAACCTTTTCCAATTATTCCCTCTGCAGCCTACAAATCCCAAGAGAGACTGGCTCGTGTTTCCATTTGGAACAAATCCCTGGTGGATATATTTAGTGTCTTCAGTACCTGCCATTCTAGTTATCATCCTCATCTTCATGGATCAACAGATAACAGCTGTCATTCTCAATCGCAAGGAATATAAACTGCAGGTCAGTATTTGGTTGGGCTGTGTAATGTAGTAATGATTTAGTTTATTGGAAAATCTCTCTTAAATACACAGATATTGAACCATAAACTGAGGAACACCAGAATAATTGTTGAGACTAAACTTGTGTTTCAAAGACAATTACGTAATATAAACAGGTTTTTAAAGCCAAGTAAGCTTATATGGCATGTTTTCATATAATCTGTACCAGAGGTGGGTTCCTCCCGGTTCGCACCAGTTCTATAGAACCGGTAATAAACCGCTGGTGGCGTCACAGAGCCGGTGCCTGTCTGTGGACGCCGCCATCTTTTTTTGGGATTTTTTTTTTGAAAAAAAAACTTTTTCAAAAAAATTTTTTGCTGGTTTTTGCTTCTGCGCATGTGCAGAAGCTGAGTTTTTGGCACTGCACATGCACGCCATCTTGTTTTTGGCTTTTTTTGCTTTTTTGTTTGTTTTTTGCATTGTGCATGCGCGCACACGTGCAATGTGCGCACAGCCACGTGGCGCGGGAAAAAGCAAACCTGTGGTGAGGTAAGTTAGAACCCACCCCTTATATGGACCCAGCTTTAAGGGGTTTTATAGAGCATATTGGAAATGGTTTTAAAAGGTGCTGCATACTTCATCCATTCTGCCTTCCAGGCTTATGTATTTTTAAAAGGAGGAATAAACTTAGCATATTGCATTTTGCTCTTTGTGTTATTTTTCACTACCATGGTTGCTGGCGTGAAGAAACCCATGCTCCCTTATTTGTAAAAGCAAATATTGGAAGAAAGGAAGAAGATAAAGCATTAGTTACCAAAGCAAGAAACAGAAGTAATTAATTTTCCAAATTTAGTAGACAATCTATAGCAATAGCACTTAGACTTATATACTGCTTCACAGTGCTTTACAGCCCTCTCTAAGCTGTTTACAGTGTCAGTATATTGCCCCCAACAAACTGGGTCCTCATTTTACCGACCTTGGAAGGGTGGAAGACTGAGTCAACCTTGAGCCTCATGAGTTTCGAACTGCCAAATTGCAGGCAGCCAGCAGTCAGCAGAAGTAGCCTGCAGTACTGCATTCTAACCATTGCACCACCAGGGCTCATGTAGAATTTCTTAGTACCATATGCAACATTTTCTGTTTTATATTCCTAAGGAAATGGTATTGATGTATGAAATCTTACATAAAATTCTCTAACCCTAATTTCACTCTAGGTAGTGAAATTCTGGAAGCATAATCAATTATGCAAGTCACACAACTTATAAAAATGTTATTGTTCCAATCAGTTAAAGGAGTCAGAGTCTAAAATAGAAAACTTTACCATGCATTATCCAGCCCACATCTCCTAGTGCTATCTCCAATGTTCTCTTGCAGAAAGGGGCAGGATTTCATCTAGATTTCCTCTGTGTTTCCCTACTGATGATTGTTACATCGTTTATGGGCTTGCCCTGGTATGTGTCTGCCACAGTCATATCTCTGGCGCATATGGACAGCCTTAAGAAAGAAAGCACTACCAGTGCTCCAGGAGAACAGCCAAAGTTCCTTGGAATCAGGTATTGGAAGTAGATCACACTTTAAAGGATTCAAAAATGGAGGTGTTATTATCTGTCATTGATTCTCTTTCATCTACACTAGCCTTCTCCAACATGGTTGGAAATATATACAACATTCGAAATCAATACTCCTGCAGGCTATGCTCACTTTGGGATTTGAAGTTTTAACACAACACATTTGGAGAACACCAAATTAGGGAAGACTATATTAAATAGTAGGAAATGATTGATTGGGGCCCACCCCGTTTTGCTGGATAACATAATGAAGTCTTTGGGTGGGATTGGTAGATGACTGATTTAGGAAGATTGGGATTGATTTAGGACTTATGGGATTGGTAAATGGCTGAAATATGAAGGCCTAACTTAGAAATACTCTTCTTACAGGGAGCAAAGAGTTACAGGATTGATGGTCTTTATTCTCACAGGATTGTCTGTGTTTCTTGCTCCTGTGCTCAAGGTGAATTTTTTAAAGTATTCATATAAATATTTAATACATAGATCTGTTATTTCATTTCCCACTGTTCATATGAAGTTTTGATTTTGCTGTCTAAGATACTTTGGTAGCAAACTGAATTCAGCTGCCTGAATTTGAGCCTAATGTATTGCTGGAAAGTATTGGAACAGAAAGGGATTGGCTATGGATGTGTTCTCATTTTTGTGGACTAGAGTGAAAAATGCAGACCAGCCAGATGTGTGATTGCGACTGTTTGATTTCTCTTTGAAGGAATGGTTCCACTGCATTGAGCAGAACCCTGTTCTTCAAGCACTGTACTTTTGGGTCCCACAATTTAAGAGACTCAAACAAACTGGAACAGCTACAGAGAAGGGAAACATAAATCAGCAGGAACCTGGAAACACAATATTACAAATATTAACAGAAAATACTACACAGGATCTACACTGGGGCAGAGGGTGGTTTGGAAATGTAGATTTCCTTAGATAAGCCGTGACATGGTTTAACATTTCTATCCCTCTCTGCTTTGAAAAGTTAAGGAAAGGCTGACTGACTAGCCAATTTGATAGGCACATTCTTACAGAGAAAGATGACCACAGGGAAGGGAAAAATACCTGAAGAGATGTCATGTAAAAGAAGGCAGAAATGTTGTTGTTTAGTATCCCAGAGGGAAGGACTTGAATCAATTCATTGTAAAGCAAACATTGACAGTGATGTTTTACTGACCTTAAAGACAGTCTTTTGTGACTCATACTTTAAATGTGATTAATTTTCTTTCTTTCATATCCCAAGTTTATCCCAATGCCTGTGCTGTATGGCATTTTCTTTTATATGGGTCTATCTGCACTTAGCAGTATTCAGGTGAGTGCAAAAAGGCTGTAGAAATACATTCTGCAGGGTTGGGGAGGATGAAAGTTAATTCAATCAGCAGAGTATATAGTATTTTCTAAGACATATAGTCTGAATAATGTGGGAAGGCTCTGTCTATAATTAAGGTCTTCTGGATGTTGTGTACTCCTTTTCAAGAAGTTGTGGGGGTTTTGTTTACTTGTTTGTTTTGTGCCTTTGAATCAGTTTTGACTCCTGGCCACTGTCTGGACTAGTCCCTGTAGTTTTCTTGGCAAGATTTTCAATAGTAGTTTGCCACTGCCTTTTTTCTATGGCTGAGGGGGAGCGACTAAGCCAAGGTCACCCAGATGGCTTCATGCCCAAGGCCAGATTAGAGTCACGGTCTCTGGTTTCTAGCCTGCTGGCTTAACCACCACAAAGAAGTTTGCAGTGCTAATAAAGCAGAAGAGAAATGCATGCAAGAGGTACTTTTAAAAATAAAGCTGGAGCTCAGAGCATTCCTAATGTGTAAGGAGAGAGGCCAGATCAGCACTTGATTCACTTACTATTCCAGATCTGTAATTTCAATTGTAAAATGCGGAGCAAGCCATGCTTAGCCAAGCAACTCTGAAATTTATTGGAAATTCTCTTTTTACATCTTAGAGCTAATCTAAGTAACCCAATTCCAGGCAGAGATGGAATATTCATTCATTCATTTTCCTATGCCTCACTCTTAGTGGCTTATAAATCTCCCCAAATGGTAATATCATTAAAACATAACAATGTGTGATAAGTAATAAGCAATGTGTAATAAGTAATATTTCACATGCTGACGAACCATCGTAACCATTCACATCAAAAGAGACTCAAAAGACTCCTTCAGCTCACAGGAGCCCCCTGAAATAACTTGGGCAGAGCCAATCTGATATCAGAGAGAGAAGTGGGCAGCCACTGATTCCTACTGGGGAGCTTCCACTATATTTCTTGCTTTCATTTTTTCCAGTTCATGGAGAGACTTCAACTCTTGTTGATGCCTGCTAAACACCAGCCAGACTTCATTTATCTACGCCACGTTCCACTACGCCAAGTGCATCTTTACACCTTCATTCAGATCTTCTGCCTTGCTGTCCTGTGGCTCATTAAGTCAACTGCAGCTGCCATTATCTTCCCTTTAATGGTAAGACATGAATGTCTTGTAGTATAGCCATATATTATGCAGAGAATAAGTGAATCTGCCCAAGATCTTTTCCTATGTACAGACAAGCCTTTTATTGTCCATAGCATTCTACCTCCTATTACAGACCTGTACAATCCTTAATTTACTCAACTGGAGAAAAACTAATTCCACCTAGCCATACCCATTTATTGTCAGTTATTTTCTGAATATGTATCAGATATACTGGTTTTTTTTAATATACATTAATATTTTACATCAATGTTTGAAATAAATATTCCATTGTTTTAAAATATCTGGTTGCTTTTAATGGTTCTATCAGATTTTTTATTCAAACCTGAATTTTAATCTTGATGTAATTATTAATGTTTTAAAATGTTGTAATTATTTGTTTGATTGTTCATACACATGTTTATATACTGCATACTTCAAAGGATGCAAAGCAGTTTACTGTATAACAAAAGAAGGAAATACAAATGTATAACCAACAACCCCAAACAAATACAAATAATAATCAGAATAAACCCCATCCCTAAGGCAGCCCTTCCATGTCTGCTTACTCTATGGTACAAAGCAATCCTAAATAGTTTTCTAAAAGTATTTTAGAAATATGTTTACTGTAAAGGGCATTGTGTCAGGCCAAAGCCACCTTTCGTTGGAAACCTTGGCCTTCCACACTTATGCTTAGAATGTATTCTTGCCATGGGAATTTGGGAGGGTGACTGCATGAGGATTGTAGAGATGTAGCCATAACAAATTCCTTCTAGATTCTCAAGGTCATCCTTTGTCCAGCACCTGGTCGGAAGCTGAGGGGAGGAACGAATGCGCTGGCAGAAGATGAGTGGGCAACGTGATGGTCTTGGGGGTGTGGGACAAGGGAATGAACTTTAAACTGGGTGGGAAAACCCTGGTAGCTTTAGATTTGGGTTTTCCCCAGATGTGCCAACATGGCTCTATTAATAAATTGGAACTTTGAGGAATGCAAGGCCTCGGACTCTGATTTAAGTTTGGATGCTATTTGGAACCCTGACACTAACCCGAATCAGAGTCCGAGGCCTTGCATTCCTCAAAGTTCCAATTTATTAATAGAGCCATGGAACCCTGACACATTGTGTAACTCAGGAGACAAGGTGCCCTCAAGAAGGGCTAGATCAAGACATAGTAAAATAAAGGTAAGGTAAAGGAGTCCCTGGGAATTTTACTCTGCTAGTCATTGCCAACTGTAGGGGGCTGTGCTCATCTTCAAGGCCACTGTACCAACACTATCTGAAGACATTTCTATGGTCATGTGGCCAGTATGATGTCATAGAGCGCTGTTATCTTCCCAACTTAATGGTACCTATTTATTTCAATTTGTCTGTTTTTGAATTGGTAGGTTGGCAGAAGTTGGGGCGAGGACAGGAGTTCATCCTGTTGATGGTGTTCAGGCCTCCAGTTGGTCTCCATCCAACCAGCCCAGTGTCTTAACCACTGAGCCACCGTGCTACCCTTAAATTAATAGCCACTTCAGAATGGGGCATACAATCAACTTCTACAAGGGAGAACCCAACTTTCTTTCAAAAAAGAGATGGTCTACCCATATGGCCCAGATAGGTTATCATTTTGCTCACAGGTGGCAGAGTTCATGCCATTAAGAGACTGACCGCATTCTTGGCCTTCACAAATTGAAAAAAATGCTAGATAGTCTAGTAAGATGTCACCTGGCCCCCACCCAAGTAGTTCCCAACTCTGCGTGAAACTGAATAATTCTATCTGTGAAACAGGTCACAAATGTCACAGCAATCTGCAAGAGAATTGTCGCCTCTCTTTTTTTCTAAAGGAACCGGTAATCTTAAACAGAGTGACTGTGACTGGATGTGAATCTACATATTCACTAAACATGAAGAATGCTAAACATGTTCTTAAATGTGGGTATGGAACTGCATTTGGTCAAAGTGACTTTATTTTCTACCATTCTCGGTGTCTCTTTATTCATTTTATCTTCTATAGCTCCTTGGTTGGAGGAAATCTCATGTTAAGGCATGTAATAAAACTACTCATAAGACTAACAATGTGCACAAAACTAGAAAGCAGAAAACTGATAGTAATATTCATCTTGAATCCATATTGAGGTAAAAGCCAGGTCTAACAGACTGATATTAGATATGGCGACATCCCTGGCCTCCCTCAATCAGATTTTTGTGATGCAAACGAGATCTGTACATACATACATAAATTTCACCCCACATAATCCTATTGCACCCACTGTTGCATTCTCCAACAGCAACCTGAGCCAATAACACCTAGCCATCCTATTATTTGGTCAAAGGGAAGCAGAAGTACCAGAAGTGTGGGGACCTGCAACAACTTGCCATCATGCTTCCTGTGTCCATCATGCCTCCTGTGACTCATCCCCATAGAAATATACTCTTCTATCACATCAGCTTCCTAGGGCTCACCTCAAAATTCAGCCCAGGGATGACTACTGTTATTTAATTTAATTTAATTTAATAATAACATTTCTATGCCGCCCAACTCCCAGGAGACTCTGGGCAGCTAACAACAAGTAAAAACATATAATTGTGTTTACAATAATATAATTGTTTATCATCATCTGAATGTCTATGCCACTAATTCCCATATATTCTAACTGCAGGATGCAATAACAACTAACTAACTAACTAACTAACTAACTAACTAACTAACTAACTAACTAACTAACTAACTAACTAACTAACTAACTAACTAACTAACTAAATAAATAAATAAATAAATAAATAAATAAATACCCCACATCATTATGTTCATCTTCCTATAACAGGATGAAGTTAAGCTAAACTTCTGCATCCCTAAAATACTTCCATTTTTACAGCCTTCAAAAACTAAATCAGACACTGAGTATCTGAGAGGTGGGGAACTGTTCCATAGAAGTGGGCCATCATCAGGTATATTATTTCCCATTACAGTCCAGGATTTAGGGTACTCTGTCACACTCTCACTCCAGGGAGAGGGATTTCATTGCATACGTCTCATTCAAGTTGTTCAGCTGTGGGCTGGGAAAGGGGTGAAGTCAAGGTCAAGAGGACAGGGTATAATCAGGACCTCTTCATGTAGGAGCATGGGAGGAACGTCTCTATACCTAGAATTCCGTAACAAAATTTCCTTATGGCAGTTATTGTCTTCATTCAAACATCTCTTCAAATTCATATTTTCTGTGAAGACTTTGGCACAACCCTTTAGTTCTCACCCCAAACCAAACCAGAATTAAAGGCAAATACCCACATTTGCTCATACTAATCCATCATTAGCTTTGTCTTTCCTTTTGTTCCAGTTCTCTTTTTCAACATTTCAACTGTAAACTCCTTGGATAGTTTAATGCGTTTTTATATTCTGCAGTGATGTTGTATATGCAGTAATAACACTATTTAAATTATTAATAATTACAAACAGACTAATTTTATATGATGATAATCTCACCTTCTAGCTGCTGGCTCTAGTGGGTATTCGGAAGGCAATGGAATACATCTTCTCTCTACAACATCTGAGTTGGTTGGATGATATTATGCCAGAAAAAGACAAAAAAGAGGAAGAAGAAAAGCTGAAGAGGATACAAGATCAGGATGAGAGTGACAGTGAAGATGTGAGCATGGTTAAAGTTTGGTGGATGAACAAGATTGGGAAAGGGCTAAACTGGGCAGTAATTAGAAAGTCTTAATGCATCACCATCTCAAAATCCCAGTGTAAAATACTGAAGAAGTAAGATATGTAACTTGTTCATGGGCAGAGTGTTCCTATCACTCCCAGGCAAATCCTTCAGAAGTCACTTTCAGAATGATGGAGCTGTAATCTACAGTATATTAGCCTGGAATTAGCACATTAGCTCAATCCCTGTTTTGAGGTCTGAGAAAATTAGTTAATCAATATTGGCAATAATTAAACTACCATATTCACTGCCACCCGTTCTGTGCGGCCCATTGGCCACCACCCATTCAGCGTGGCCCATTCGCCGGCACCCATTTGGCGATGCCCGGTCGCTGCCTGTTCAGCGCTGCCCGGTCACCACTGCCTGTTCACCATGGCCCATTTGCCGTGGCCCATTCGCTGCCACTTCCGTGGCCCGTTCTAGAACAGCTGATCTACGCCGCACTAACCCCCCGCCTCCCCCTGCCACAATATTCAGAGTATAAGACGCACAGACATTCCCACCCACTTTTTGGGGGGGGGGGAAGTGCGTCTTATACTCTGAAAAATACGGTCCATATTGTGGGACTGTAGGGACTAGGTTTCCTTTTATACTGTATTTTTGCTTTCATTTACAGTATTCAAAAGCATGTAATGTGCTGTGTATGCACATCTGAATAAGAAGTTCTCTCATTCACAACATGGGCACACATCCTGTGGAGGATAAAATAGTGGCACTTCTGTAACTAGCCTCTTGCAGCCTTCAGTTTTAGCTATTAGAAGATATACTTGCTTGGCTGGTTATCAGCTTGGATTGTGTTTTTATGTTTATCACCCTAATTTTTATCAGCATTCCTTTCAGGGTTATTTTATTTTATTTTATTTATTATTTTGACTTAGAGTAATAGCTATGCCCTTTTTCTTCATAATATTAACCACTGATGACTAGCTCCAGCTCCTAGGTACTCTTCACTGTTTGCTTCACAAGCAACTCACAAGATGCATCCTTTGTTTCTTACAATTGACAAGATACCATAACAGAATAACATAGTTGGAAGTGACCTTGGAGCAGGGGTGAAATGCTACCGGTTCGGCCCAGTTTGGGCGTACTGGTAGCGGCGGCTGGTGGTGGTTTTGAGAACCGGTAGCAGCGGCAGTGTGAGGCTCCGCCCACCCTCCCGGATGTCACAATTTTCTAGTTTTTAACCTTCTGCACATGCTCAGAGGGTGAAAAAGCACGCACGATGATGGTGCACGTGAAGTGCATGCTTCCGAACCGGTAGGGAAGGTAAGTAGATTTCACCGCTGCCTTGGAGGTCTTCTACCCAAGCCTCTGCTCAAGCAGTCTCTCTTCCAGCACTGCGCCCGCAGACTGTAGTTTTCAGCAAAGTAGGACTGTTGCAAATCACACTTAGAAAAAAGCTAGCAATTGTCTAGAATGTAGATTAAGTATTTCCAGATACTACAGACTGAGGGATAAAAGATCCTCTCTGCAGAAAGGATCTCTCTGTAAGATCACTTTTTCTCCTCTGTATCTTTGTCTCTTCAGAAGTTATAAAATCATTTTCTGAGGGTGGAGGAAAATACATCAAAAGCATGAGTGAGTACATATATTGCTTCTCTCCTTCTAATAACTGTTTCTTTGATTTATGTTCATTTTAGTCTGAACTTATGTACCAAGAAAAAGGACCAGAAATCAATATCTCTGTGAACTAGATGAAGAGATATCCATCACCTGACAAGCCAAAGATGAACATGGACAGTACGTAATAATGGTTTTTAAAGAAGGCATAACTTATGGGGAAGTTTAGACTAAACAGAGAATAAGATGTTTACTATGAATATGAAAGTCAATCAATTGTGGGACTATTCAGGTGAAAGGAACTTGATCCTTAAGAGTTCCCATTTCTTGCTGTTGCACAAAGTAAGAGTTTGGAAGTGAGGAAAAAATACACGCAAAGAGAAAAAAACTGGCTGCCTCAAAAAGTCTGGTTTTATTAGGGTAGCAAAGCAAACATCTTGCATTTTACTCTTCCTCACATAGGTTTTGCCCGATTCATTCTTACCTAAAAAGATGCTGTTGCCATTGGCAATATTGTATCACTGTGATTGAAGGCAGAACATCCAAGCTCTCTGTCCATGGCACTTAGCAACTTAAGCCAGAGTGACAACCCCAAGGCAAATACAGCCCATGTATCTCTGATAAGGCAGATCTCCATTTCTGGCCCTAAGAACAAGGAACATCACTGTTTTATTTTTCCCCTGTGCATGTGCAAGCAATTGTAGTTAAGTAATTACTGTTGATGCCATCACTTTTTGAAATCTGGATATGTTTGTATCTCATAAAGATTGCTCAATAGGCTGAAAACGTGTCTTTCACTCTCTGGTATTAGTTGCTGTTATAGGAGCAGAACGATAAATTAAGCAAACACAGCAAAGGACAACTGAGGGGACATGTTGAAGAAATTCAGATATTACACAAAGTTGGTTCTTCTTACAGATGCCTTCATCTTGTGGGCATTACCTAATCTGTTTTATAAGCTGCTTGGAAGACCTTTGATCTGGAAGTCATCTCATAACTACTGAAGAGGATAATAATGAGAGCATACACATGCATTTCCTCGCTTACACTGTACATTTAGTATTAAATGACCTTCAGGAAGTCATATCCAATTTATTTTATTTATTTATTTTGTGAGATTTATATACCGCCTCACAGTATATATGGTTATTTTATATATATATAAAATAAAAAATTGCATATTTAGTTCCCTGATATTTTTCACCATTAGTTGATTCACAGCATGTATCATAAATACAGAATATGGGGTCCTTGATATGCAGTTTGGAAGTTATATACAGAATATAAACAACAAATATTGGATGTACAATGAAACAATCAAATCACTTTTCTTCTTTACATACAAAATTTCAAGATGTTGCCTTTAAGTTGTGTTTCTGGATAGTTGGAGGAGGAGGAGGAGGAGGCAGGATTTTCAGAAGTTTTCATTTACACAATATATGATGGGTCTCATAAAGATGTAAATCAGAGTTAAATGTTTTGAGAAATTTAAGCACAAACTGAAAACTGCTTAGGCATTCTGTGACATTGCTTGTACACTCAATTAAGTATGGGTTAGTTAGGTATGGGTCACGTATTTATTGCTGGTTTATTATATAACCTGAGTTAATCTGCTGATGAACAGAATTCATACAACACATTAACTCAGCATCAATGTATGAATCCAATCTGTGTCCATCAGATGTATTTTGCTGTGGTATGCCTTTATTTGTTCATGAAACAGTGGTCATTTCTGGGTTGCCTGCATTATTTAAAACTCCCTAAAGTTATGCTAAATAAAATTCGTCAAAATATATATTGTTGAAAAATTTCCTTGTTTCCTCGTATATTTTGAATTCTAGTTCTCCCTAGTTTTCCTCATTATTATTTTTTTCTGTTGGAGAAATTCATGGTGATTATCAGAAATGCTTGTTGTGACCCTTCAGAAATTTGTCCAGTTAAAGTGTTAGCTTTGATTTTTCAGAAAACCTTTCATCTATGGATGATAAATGCAAGCAACATGTTTCTTGCACTGAGTAAGAAAGGCCTGTGTGAAGCCATGGTTGAATTCTATTTTGCAGTATATTAAAAATGATTTTGCAAAAACAAAAGTAAATTGTGAAAGCTCTTGAAAGTTCTTCTTACAAAAACCATGTTGATGATGCTTACTTTAACAAACAATTCGTCATAATCAGCTATTCAATCATGTCCGACCTTCGGCCACTTTATGGATCAGCACTCTCCATGCCCCTCTGTCTCGCAATGCCTCCATGGTCATCCTGGTGTCATTATTTATAGTGTCCAGCCAGCAGGTGCTAGGGCAGCTCTTTCTTCTTTTTTCGCTGATCACTCCCAGCATGATTGACTTTTTGAGTGAGTCAGCTCTCATGAATAATTATAATACATTAAATCCAGTTCTTTTATCCTTCAAAACACAGATCTAGTTAATATTGCAAGAAACAATAAAAAATTATATCCAGAATCATTATTTTAGCAACAGGCTCCTTAAAAACCTTAATTGTAGGATTATGCAGGTAGATCTCAACTCACAACCACAATTGAGCCCAAAATTTCTGTTGCTAAGTGATAGATTAGTTAAGTGAATTTCTTTCTTTCTTGCCAGAGTTAACTGAATCACTGCAGTTGTTAAGTTAGTAACACGGTTGTTAAGTGAATATTGCTTTCCCATTGACTTTGCTTATCACAGAGCTGCAAAAGGTGATCACATGACCCTGGGACACTGCAACCATCATAAATATGAGCCAGTTGCAATGGTCATAAGTTTATTTTATTTTATTTATTTATTTTATTTAAACGCTCTTATAGGCCGCCCAATCCCGTGGGACTCAGGGCGGCGTACAGCATGAATAAGAAGCGTACATTTTAAAAACAGTAATCATAATTTAAATTAAAATATAATTAAAAAGAAAACAATTATAAACACAACATTCAGGGGGAATCTGATTATCCTATTCACCCCATCTGCCGGAAGAGCCATGTTTTTAAGGCTTTACGGAAGGCCAGCAGGGTGGGGATAGTCCGGATCTCTGGTGGAAGTTGGTTCCAGAGGGACGGGGCTCCCACAGAGAAGGCCCTCCCCCGCGGCCCCGCCAGTCGGCATTGTTTGGCCGACGGGACCCGGAGGAGGCCCTCTCTGTGGGACCTAACCGGTCTTAGGGAGGTATGTGGTAGGATGCGGTCCCGCAGGTAACCTGGCCCTGAGCCATGTAGGGCTTTAAAGGTAATGACCAACGACCAAGTTTGAAAAACATTCACTGTTTTTCAAGATCCAGTTGACATTGCGGCGAGAACAGCTTGAAAATTAGTGGGCTCCGCCAAGCCTTCCGAAATGCAGCAAGTAACCACTGTCGGGGGACCCTAC
Organism: Diadophis punctatus similis; assembly: GCA_023053685.1. Taxonomy (NCBI): domain Eukaryota; kingdom Metazoa; phylum Chordata; class Lepidosauria; order Squamata; family Dipsadidae; genus Diadophis; species Diadophis punctatus. The sequence goes on along the minus strand of JALIGW010000003.1, from coordinate 109,027,459 downwards.
GGGTTCAAAGCCACCTTGTAGGGGCGGCAAAGAAAGGAGAGGCACTTTGTGGACCATGAGGAACTTGCAATTTCCTCGCTAGGTCCGAAGCAAGCTCTCCTAACGGCAGCAGGAACGCGGGCCATTTTTGGCAGTCACAAGCTGGGACAACCGGGACTATAAGATTTGTGCTAGAGTGGTTCATGGGCAGAGCATTGAAACTGGGTGAGATAACTTCCAACTCTTACTCTAAAGAATTAAGTTAGATACAAGAATTTGAAAAGATACCATATTTTTCAGAGTATAAGACGCACCGGAGTATAAGACGCACCTTAATTTTGGGAGAGGAAAAAAAGGAAAAAAGGCCTCTGCCTCCCAGCAATTTGCCAAACAGCAAACAGTAAACAGTACAGATGATATACACTGTTTGCTGTGTATTTCTGTGCATGTGTGTCTGACCCATAGAAATAGCAAAGAATTGGAGAAATGTACATTATGGCAGTATATTAATGCCAGAAAGTTTTCTTAAATGTAGTCACTCTAACTCCTCCCAATTATTTAAATAGATCTACTCCAAACATGACTAAGTCAGGGTTTAACTCAGCTGCCTTATCTTTATACTAAACAGGACACTGTTACATTTCAGATTATACTTTTACAGATCTTTAAATTTGATGTGGCTTTCTGGAAGTATAGTTATTCTCTGCTATTTAAAAGAAGATACAATAGCACTGGGCCTCTTCAGATCAAGCATTTATTTTTAAAAGCTTCTTCATTTTGTTAAGTTGTCTAGAACAATAATAAAGCAGTCTTTAAAAAATAAGTCTAATAATTTGAACATTCTATAGACATTTATAGTTATTGACTTACCTCCTTGCAGTTTCAGGAGTCCAACATTGCCAGCAGTTCACCTCCCAGCAATTTGCCTCCTTGCAGCTAGTTTCACTTTTAGTTCTAGCACGTGGCCTGCCTGTGCTGAATCAGCTGTGAGTCGGGAGGCTGATAATGATTGCTCTGCGCTGTTTGCTGCAAGGAGGTAAATTGCTGGGAGGCAGAGGTCAAAGGGTGGGGGTGGCTGGGTGGGGCTACATTCGGTGTATAAGACACCCCCAAGTTTTCACCCTTTTTGGGGGGGTAAAATGGTGCGTCTTATACTCCAAAAATACGGTAATCTCCAAGCATTAAGGAAGCGGTGATCAGACACACGGAGAAGATTAAAGACTAAAAATTAAGAGGCAAAAGAAATGCCCAAGGAAAGTTTTAAAATACAGAAAGCCTGGAAAAAAGCTTAAACAATTTGAAAGGTGATTTTTGGGAGAAATTGTCTTGCTTATTTGTATTTTTAAACCCCTGGATTTATTGGATAATCAGCTGTTTTTGACATACTGTTTAATGATGGACTTGGGAGCAGGAGAGCCATCTACTGGAAGAAGAGGAGCACTACAGCAGTATAGCATCAGTATCATTAGTGAAAGTGAGGTTCAATACACATAAAGTCTAATACACAAAATAAGAAGAAAGTATAACATCTGGAAGGCGGTCTGACTTTGACTCTATTCTAGAAGACGATTTGGATATTTTGAAAATACCTAACTAGTTTCTTTTTCCTCTTGAAGATTTCTAAGATGAATTAAATTGCAAATAACTAAACTTTATTGACACTGGATATTGGATTATGGATTTGAAAGATTGGAAGTACCTAGTAGATTAATTTGGATTTGGATTATGAAGGCTATTTGACAGAGCATTCTACAAGGTAAAAGAAGAAAGGAGATAGAAGAAAAGAGAAAAGTAGAAATGTTAAATAAGACTTTAAAATTTGGACAATTGGGAAGATATGTAATTGGAAAATCACAAGGCTGTAAACTACTAAATTTTTAAAAAGATTATACATTTATGGGATTTGGAGGCATAATTGATTGAATTTTATTAAGTTGGAGTTTTTAAATATTGAGATGTTGGAACCAAAGAGGTATACTGAGTAATTTTTATTAAATTGTTACAAAATGGATTTACAGGGGATAATAGAGCCAAATGAAGAAATAATTTTGATGCTTAAAAGCATGCATGAAACTATAAAGAACAAGAAGAAGACAAAGGGATTGTCTAAAGATAAAGAAATGAGTGTAGAAGCCACTTAACAATGGGGGGGGGGAGATGAACATGATATTCAAGAAATAGAACAGAAATTAGAAGAAGCAATGGAAGGGAAAAATCAAAACGAGATGTAAGAAGATAACGATAATGAAGAAAAATGATTAATAAGTAGGAATCAATCAGATAATTCCTTAAAAGCTTATAATAGAACAGAGAGAGAAAAAAGAAAAATCTCTTTTTAAAAAAAGTGTCAGGGTTCCAAATAGCATCAAAAATTAAATCAGAATCCGAGGCAAAGTATTCCTCAAAGTTCCAATTTATTAGCAGAGCCATGTTGGCATATCTGGGAGAAACCCAAATCTGAAGTCCCAGGGGTTTCTTCACCAGTTGAAAGTTCAAGCCCTTGTCCCCACACTCCCAAGTCCATCACGTTAACCAATCTTCATCTGCCAACTTGGCAGAAACTCCCATCTCCTTCCGTGCAGGTGCAGGACCTTGACAATCTAGAAGGAATTTGTTATGGCTACATACAGACATCCCTCATGCAATTACCCCTCCTGTTATGTCCCTACATCTACATACTAGGCTGGAAGTTCCCACTCTGGTCCAGCTGATTGTCTTCAACAGGTATCTCCTGATTGGTCCTGGTTCAAGCCAGGGCTATCCTATTTAAACCCCCGCCACACTGGGGTCTTGACTGTTGCTTCCCACCATGACCTAATAAAGAGCTGAAGCCACTCACTCGCCTCCTGCCTCTTCAGTATGAGAACTTAACATCTCCCAAATTTCCACAGCAAAGAATACATTTTAAAATTGCATAAAGTGTGGCAGGCCAAAGACCCCAACTAAAATGGCTTCGGCCTGACATGCGGCCTCCCCTCAGGAAAAGACCGTGTCCTACAAGAAAAGAAAGAGAATAACATAGGGGGTTAATACAACATCCTTAACCACTCCTCCATCCTTAACCACCCCTCCCCAACATGGGGGAACCCTTTGGTTTGTCTGGGTATTTGTCGTGGAATTTTTTAACTAGCTTGTTTGCTTTTACATTCCAACTTTTCAACCAAGTAGCTTCTGACAAAGGGTATCCCTTCCAATGGATCAGATATTGTAATTGACCCCTAAACATTCTGGAGTCTAGAATTTTCTTCACCTCATAGTGTGTGTCTCCTTGTATTACTACAGGGGGAGGTGGTGGTTGGGTTTGTGGTCTTATATTTGACCCAATCACTGGTTTTAATAAGCTGCAATGAAATACAGGGTGAATTTTCCCCAATATTCTAGGCAATGCAAGCTGCACAGTGACTGGGTTGATAATTTTAACTATTGGGAAAGGACCCCAAAATTTTGGCCCTAGCTTTTTGCTGGGCATTCTCAATCGGATGTATTTGGTGGACAGGAAAACTTTATCCCCCACTCGGAAAGGGGGCTGGAGCGATCTGTGCTTGTCTGCTTGCTTCTTATAGGCTTCTGCAGCTTCAGCAAGTGCTTTCTTGGTATTCTCCCATCCCTTCTTCAGCATCTCTATCCACTCACTCAGGGACATCTAAGTGGGAGCCTCTGTAGGTAGCTCAGGCATGGGAACAAATTCCATGCCGCTGGTAACCTGGAAGGGAGTTAGTCTAGTGCTGCTATGGACCACGTTGTTATATGCTACTTCTGCAAAAGGCAGCAGCTCCACCCAATTGTCCTGCTGGTAATCTACATAACAACGGATGTATTGTTCCACCATTGTGTTCATATGTTCCACTGCCCCATTCGTACTCGGATGAAATGCTGAGCTGAGTGAATCTAATCGCTCTCAGGAACTCTCTCCAAAACGTGGTGGTGAACTGTACACCGCGGTCAGAGATGACTCGTTTTGGGATGCCATGTAGGCAGTAAATGTGCTTGAGAAATAGTTTTGCTAGTTTCCTGGCCGACGATAGACCTGAGCAAGTGATGAAATGGGCTTGCTTAGAAAACAAGTCGATGATTGTCCAAATCACCATGTTTCCATTGCTGTCTGGGAGTTCCATGATGAAGTCCATGGAGATCGCCTCCCAGGGCTTGCTGGGGTTGGCCACTTGCTGCAGCAGTCCAGGTGGTTTTCCTGGCCGATGCTTCCTGGTCACGCATGTGGCACAGCTCTTTACGTAGTCCTCCACCTCAGCTTTCATTTTTGGCCACCAAAACTGCCGCCGGGTTAGGTGGAGGGTTTTTAGAAATCCAAAATGCCCTCCCAGTTTGGAGTCGTGGCTTCGTTGGAGCACTTCCAGTCTTAAGCTGGTGGGTTTGTTTGGATCCCTTCCAGGCCAAGCCTTCTCTCATTGTCATGATCTCCTTGTTGTTGTTGAGCCAGGGATCACCAGGCAGGGCTGCTTTCAGCTTTTGGCCCACTTGTCCTGGGTAGGAGCACTTGGTCGTCCGGCTTGGCCTCGGGTGAGGACTTGTGCTGCCGTCTCCCCCTGTAGAGGGGGAATGATGGAATGGACTCCTTGCTCCTTCTGGCTGTCGTATTGTGGATTTCTAGGCAAAGCATCAGCCAACAAATTCTTCCAAGCGGGGATGTGCTTCAGTTTGAATTTGAATCTCCTGAAGTACTGCGCCCAGCGTACTTGTTTTGGTCAGAGCTTCCTGGGGTTTTCAAGGCTTCGAGGTTTTTATGATCTGTCCATACCTCGAATGGTACCTTGCCCCCTTCTAGGAATTGTCTCCAAGTGAGCAGTGCCCAACAAACTGCATAGGCTTCTTTCTCCCAAATGGCCCATCTCCTCTCAGTGGCCGTGAGCTTCTTCGAAACGTAAGCGCACGGCAGGAGTTGGCCTCTTTGTCTCTCTGCAACAGCACTGCCGCTACCACCACATCGCTGGCGTCAGACTGGATTATGAACTGTCATTCTGGGCCCGGGTGCTGCAGGATCTGTTCTTGGGCAAAGAGTCGCTTCAGCCTTTTGAACCCCTTTTGGCATGCCATCATCCATCCAATCGTCTGGTTGGGCTTTGGCTTGGTGGTCGATGGGCCAGTCTTTAGTAGCTCAGTCAGTGGCAGTGCCACCTTTGCAAACGCAGGGATGAATTGCCAATAGAAGTTTGCGAAGCCCAAGAAGCTCTATAGCTGCTTACGAGTGCTTGGGGACTGCTAGTCTAGCACTGCTTTCACTTTCTCGGGATCCATCTCTATCCCCTCACTGGAGATGCGATATCCCAGATAGTCTAGGAAGGTTTGACAATCTAGAAGGAATTTGTTATGGCTACATGCAGACATCCCTCATGCAATTACCCCTCCCAAATTTCCACAGCAAAGAATACATTTTAAAATAGCATAAAGTGTGGCAGGCCAAAGACCCCAACTAAAATGGCTTCAGCCTGACAAAGAAAGGTTTAGAGAAAAAGAAAAGAAAAATCTCTTTTAAAAAAAATCTTACTGAAGGGTGTTCAAATAATACAACAGAAAGAGACAAAGGGCAACCTGAAGGGAATGTTCAGTAGGTATAAAAACATCAAAAAGATTTATAAGACTCCAAGAGAGAGAAATAAAAGGGCAATTAAAAAGTAAATAAATGATGGAACTCCAAAAAGGTTAAGAGATGATGGATGATGATCAGAGGTGGTATTCAGCCGGTTTGGACTGGTTCGCTTGAACCGGTAGCGGAAATTTTAACTGGTTCGCCGAACTGGCAAATACCACCTCTGGCTGGCCATGCCGCAGCTTGCCCAGTCGCCACTCTCCCCTGCCCACCACTCTACCCGCCCACCCACTCTCCCCACCCGAGCTGCTGGCTCAGTTCCAGCTGGCAAAGAGGCGGTGGCTACAGGCTGAAAAAGAGGCTTGAAGTCCCATCACCGCCATCACCACCCTGGTCTTTGTGCCAGTTGTGCACGCACACCGTTGCCTGCCAGTGCCTGTGTGCGGCTGCACCCCATTGCCAGACCCAGCCAGGGGAATGGCCTGCTGTGCCAGAGGGACAGTGTCACAGTGGAGCTGCTCAGATGGCAGCCGGACTGTGGTGTCCCTTTAAGGTACTTTGACATGGGAGGAGGAGGGACCATAAAGGGACAGGCCACAGGAGCTGCCTTTTCTGCTGGTTCTGTGGGTGTGGCTTGGTGGGTGTGGCTTGGTGTGGTGATGTCAAGTTGGCCATGCCCACTCGACCTTGCTGTGAGTGACGTCTAGTTGCCCACGCCCACTCAGTCACATAACCCCCACCAAGTCACGCTAACCAAGCCACGGCCATAGAACCAGTAGTAAAAAAAATTGAGTCCCACCACTGATAATGATAAAATATATTAATAAAAAGAAAAAATAGAAAATACAAATAGGGGAAATAGTAGCATACATATTAACAGATAATATAATCTATTAGCTGAATACCCGTGCTCCACTCCGAAACTATGTGATCAGGCTTGATAAATGAACACTTACAGCTTGAAAATTAATGAGTAGTTACAATCAGCCTCTCCTCTCCTTCTCTCCCTCAGCCTTGCCCCATAGAATCCTCCCCTATCCTATCCTCTTCTCTCCCTCAGGCTTGCCCCACAAAAGCCTCTCCTATGCTATCCCATTCTCTCCAGAGTTATTTTCAAGTTGGGAGGGGGAGTAGAACGTCTAAGTTATTAGTATCAGAGTGTGTTAATAATAATATAAGAAATACTAATGATCTGATGGTCATTTTGAAAAATCATTTCTTAGCAAGCACCTAGAAGCCAAGAGGAACATACATGCCAAATTTCAAGTTTGTAGGCTTTACGGTTCTGGAGATTTTGATCTGATGGTCATTTTGAAAAATCCTTTCTTAGCAAGCACCTAGAAGCCAAGAGGAACATACTGTACATGCCAAATTTCAAGTTTGTAGCAGGGATTGCTTCTAACTTACCTCACCGCTGGTTCGTTTCCTCCCACACCGTGTGGGCATGCATGAATTGCACTTGCGCACACATGCGCAGTGCCAAAAACCAAGCTTCTGTGCATGCACAGAAGCAAAAAAATAGCTTCTGCATGTGCGCAGAAGCAAAAAACAAGATGGTGGTGCCTACAGCACCGCCATTAGAGCTGGTTTGGGGGCATGGCCAACCGACGATCGCTCTCGGTGCAGTGAGCAGGGGGAAATTCCCGCTACCGGTTCTATAGAACCAGTCCAAACCGGGAGCAACCCACCTCTGGTCTGTAGGCTTTACAGTTATGGAGATTTTGTGATCGCAGCGTGAGTTGTTTTCGCTTTTATATATAGAGAAAATAAGCAACTGACTACCATGGTTGAAAGAAGCATTTGAAATAAATGACATCAACTAAATCCATATGCTTCAAATTTAATCAAATAGGCAATAACACATCTAACAAGAAGGAAGGAAGGAAGGAAGGAAGGAAGGAAGGAAGGAAGGAAGGAAGGAAGGAGAGAGAGAGAGAGAGAGAGAGAGAGAGAGAGAGAGAGAGAGAGAGAGAGAGAGAGAGAGAGAGAGAGAGAGAGAACAGCTGCAAAAAGTAATTATAAGCTTCTAGACAAGACTCAAAAAAAGTTGGATTATGCCCAAGATAGGCCAGGGCAAAGAAAATAAAGGACATGTTTGGACCAGTAAGTGGATTTACATGATGCCTATTCATGTTATTAAAGAAGAGACTAGAAGTAAAAGAAGAGTATAGCATAGTCTTAAGGATATTCTGATGCTATGGCCTGGATAAGGATAATTTTATTTCAAAATGCGTATTGTTATTAAATTCTCTAATAACTCACACTTTTAAACATTTGCTAGGAAATTGGTGGCAAAGCAAGAATCTACTTTCTTGGGAAAATTTCCGTGTCAATAAATAAGTGCAGGCTCCTTCCCTTATTATTAGGGATGCCCAGACAAAGACGCTTGGAATCTTTTGCTCCTGATAATTTCTCCAGTTTTGCCTCAACTGGACCATCACCAGGGGTGAAAATCAGCAGGTTCTAACAAACCTGGCAGATGGCTGGCGTATAAATTAAGGAAGGAAAAAGAAAAAAGATTTATACAACAACTGTAAGATGAAAATAGGAATATACAATCTACGATGGAAGAAAAAAAGAAAATAGTAATAAGATATTTTCATGAATTATATAATAAGGATGAGATATAACAAAAAGATATACAAAATTATCTACAACAGACTAATATCGCACAAATATTGGAAATGACTAAAGGCGTAATGGATGAAGAGATAACACTATCTGAATTAGAAAGAGCAATCCAAAAACAAAAAAATAATAAAACTCCTGGCCCTGATGGAATTCCAGTAGAATGCTATAAAGAACTATAAAAATCATTGAAAAATTTATTATTGGTAATGTATAATGAGGTTTTAAATAAAGGGAAAATTCCCAAATCATGGACAGAGGCATTAATAACATTGATTCCAAAGGACACCACAGTGAAACAAAAGATTCAAAACTACAGGCCAGTCTCGCTGTTAAATGCAGTTTATAATAATTTTCGCCACAATAATGGCCGAACGATTGAAAACAGTACTCAATGAAATTATCCACCCAGATCAAAATGGCTTTCTTCCGAACAGATACATAAAAAATAACACAAGAACGGTAGTAGATATCTTAGAATATTATGAAACGCACCCATGAAAATCCGCAGCATTCATATTCCTCGACGCACAAAAAGCATTTGATAATCTAAATTGGGAATTTCTTATAAATCAACTAATTAGGATGAATTTTGGAGAAAAATATATTAAAACAATTAAAACAATATATTCAAACCAGACAGCAAGAATTACCATCAATGGAGAAACGACAGATAGCTTTAATATATTAAAGGGAGTTCGACAAGGATGTCCATTATCCCCCGTATTATTTATCCTCTCTCTAGAAACATTACTACAACAGATACATCAAAACTCAGAAATTAAGGATTTAAAAATTAGGAAACAGGAGTATAAACTACAGGCTGTCAAAGCATCGTTTGACACCTTTCTACATAGAAGAACATTTTACAGAGAAATGGGGAGGGGGAAAACAGTGAGAGTGAGAAGCGGCAGATAGCACATTCTTCGTGGCTTCTCCAAGGTCATCCTTATCCAGCACCTGCAAGGAGGGGTTGCCACGCTGGCAGAAGCTTAGTGGGCAATGTGACCCGAATTGGGGTCGGGAACAAGGAGTTGCCGTTTCCTATCGAAAGGGAACTTGGGAAACAAGTTAGATTTGGGTTTTCCTTTGAGTTGCCAACATGGTGCCTGCAATAAATTGGAACTTTGGTGAATCTTTTGCCTTGGACTCTGATTTCTGCTCGGTTACTATTTGGAACCATGATACAGGCATTTGCTGATGATTTGATTTTTAACATAGAGGAACCTTTAGAAGTAGGACCAATATTATTAAAAGAAATAAACAAATTTGGAAATGTAGTAGGCCTAAGAATTAATAAACAGAAAACTAAAATAATAACCAAAAATTTAACGAATATACAGAACCAAGAATTAGAAGAGAAATTGGAAATCCAAATTGTAAAGAAAGTAAAATATTTAGGAATTATTTTAACAGCAAAATGCAGTACAATTAAGGAAGATAATATATGGAGCTACTTAAACAAATAGAAAGACAGAGAAGTGGAATAAACTACAAATCTCCCTAATTGGAAGAATTTCAGCTATTAAAATGTCTATACTACCACAAATCTTATACCGTTCCCAAACAATACCAATTACATTAGGTAAAAAATATTTCGAACATCTGAACAAAATACTATCCAAATTTATCTGGGCAGGAAAAAGACCTAGAATCAAACTAAAACACTTGCAAGATAACAGGAATCAAGGGAGATTTGGACTTCCAGATCTTGAACTATATTACCAAGCATCAGTTCTATCATGGCTAAAAGATTGGATACAACTCAAAAATAAAAGATTATTAACGCTCGAGGGATATGACCTACAAATAGTCTGGCACGGATTTCTCTGGGACGAGAAACATAAGACACATTCACATTTTCGGAGACATAAAATTAGAAATTCACTTTATGGAATTTGGACAAAAATCAAAAAACCACCATTACACGAAAATACCGAACTGGTTTTCAGGTATGGAAGCCATGACACACCCTAACACAACAGACCTTAAAAAAGGTTACATATTCAGAAATCTTAAAGGAAGGAGGAGAGTTAAAATCCATACAAAAATTAGAGCAATAGGGAATTAAAATTGATTGGTGACCATACTTCCAAATTAAATCGAGATTAAATGAAGATAAGAAATGTTTTGGAATACAAAGAGAAAAATCAGAATTAGATAAAATTTTATTAGGTCAAGAAAGGAAAACAATAACTAAAATATACACATTCCTATTAAATTATAAAATGGAAGAGGAAATAGTAAAAGGAAATATGATTAGTTGGGCCAGAAACTTTGGACACAGTATTAATTTAGAACAATGGGATAAAATTTGGAACAAAAACTATAAAATGATGAAATCAACCATGTACAAAGAAAATTTATATAAGATGTACTACAGATGGCACCTTCCTCCGGCGAGATTGGCTAAAATGTACTCTAATTTAATGCCTAATTGTTGGAAATGCGAACACAAAAATGGATCTTATTATCACATGTGGTGGACCTGTCTCCTTATAAAGAAATGTTAGTATAAAATACAGATTTGGTTAACGGAAATTACAAAACAAAAAATAGTTATAAAACAGGAAGCATTTCAGCTGGGAATAATAGATCAGGAAATGGAAAAAAAGTACCACTATATTACACTACATACAGTATTCTAACTGCAGCAAGGATTAGCCTTGCACAATATTGGAAACAGAAAGAAGTTCCAAGCAAAAATATATTAATTAAATCATTTTTTGAATGTGCAGAATTAGATAAAATGACAATGGAACTAAACAAAAAGGAGGACTCGGAATACTATGAAATTTGGAATGTATTTTATGATTGGCTTGAAAAGTGAAAATTTAAAAAGTTGTAAATATTTAATTCATTAATAGGTATATTACTTTGTATACGTTATGTTAGTATAACTATATTTACTGAGTTTATTTATTTATTTATTTATTTATTTATTTATTGGTTCTTATATGCCGCCCTACTCCAGAGGGACTCAGGGCAGCGTACAGCAATATACAAGAACACTAAATAATAAATAGTAATTAAAAACCAAGTTAAAAAGTTAAAAAATTGAACAATTAAAAATATTCACCAACCAGACATACCCGGGGGAGAGCTCAGATGGACTAGTCTCTACCCCCTGCCTGCAGGAAAAGCCATGTCTTGACGGCTTTTCGGAAGGCCAGCAGGGTGGGGATGGTTCGGGTCTCTGGGGGAAGTTGGTTCCAGAGCACGGGACCCCCCACAGAGAAGGCCCTCCCCCTAGGCCCTGCCAACCGGCATTGCTTGGCTGACGGGACCTGGAGGAGACCCACTCTGTGGGCCCTAACCGGTCGAAGGGAAGTATGAGGCAAAATGCGGTCCCGAAGGTAACCTGGTCCTAAGCCATGAAGGGCTTTAAAGATGATGATCAACACCTTGAATTGTACCCGGAGACCGATGGGCAACCAATGCAGCTGGCGGAGTATAGGTGTAACGTGGGTATACCTTGGCGCACCCACCACAGCACGTGCAGCCACATTTTGCACCAACTGAAGTCTCCGGATACTCTTCAAGGGTAGCTCCATGTAGAGTGCATTGCAGTAGTCCAAACGCGAGGTGACAAGGGCATGAGTGACCGTGAGTAGAGCCTCCTTCTCCAAGTATGGCCGCAACTGGTGCACCAGGCGAACCTGTGCAAAGGCCCCCCTAGCCACAGCAGAAAGATGGTGGTCCAATTTTAGCTGTGGATCTAGGAGGACCCCCAAGTTGCGGACCTGGTCTGAGGGGGTCAGTTTCGCACCCTCAAAGACCAAGGAGGGGTAGTTGTCATGAACCTTAGGAGGCAATATCCACAGCCACTCAGTCTTATCGGGATTTAGTCTGAGTCTGTTCCTCCCCATCCAGATCTTAACGTCGTCCAGGCATCGGCACATTACATCCACTGCCTCCCTGAAGTCAGACGGGGTGGTGATGTACAGCTGGGTGTCGTTGGGTGCAATAATCCAATCGGGAGGTGACAAGGGCATGAGTGACCGTGAGTAGAGCCTCCTTCTCTAAGTATGGCCGCAGTTTAAAAGGAAATATATTGGAAAAGATTTTAGAAATATGTGAATTATAAAAATTATATAAACATATACTGTCAATATTTATTGCTGTAAGATAGCCCAAGAGGTTATATTGTACAGTTGTATGTTTGTTAATGTTTTGTCCTGATGTGTTTTTTCTGGTTTTTTTTTGTACTGTTTGTTTTTAAATGTAAATAATTTAATAAAAGCTATTTAAAAAAAGAAAGAAATTCAGCAGGTTCTGACAGGTTCTGGAGAACAAGTAGCAGAACTTTTGAGTAGTTAGGAGTATTCAGTTCCAAGTGGGGAAAAATAAACTGGAAACATGGAGGCTGATTGGAAAGATGGTTTTATTGATGGACAGGATCACATAGGTTTTAGGTCCCGGGCAGCTGAACACATAGAGGAGGGAGAGAGAGGTATTTATATCCTCTCTTGGGCCTTGCCCTTGAGCTTCCTGTTCCTGTGCAAGAAATGTATTCTATTGGTTGTAGTCAGACTCGCATGTGGAGTCATGTTTGTCTGAGTCAAGTTTGGTGGAACCTTGGGCTGATGTAATGTCCCCAGTTGATTTCGCAATGCAGTGAGCCCTGCTGTTAGATGGGTAGAGGGCTAATTCTATTATGTCCTGAGGGGTCATGTCTTAATCCCATCACCCTGGAGCTGGAGGACTTTTGTCTTGTAGATAGGCTGGCCCAGTCTTAATGTGCACCAAATATTTGCTGGGGGCAGGGAGCTGCAGGGAGCTGCTTTGTCTTTAAAAACATGTTTCTCCTTTTCTCATCCAGGAAAATATAATATTCTGCCTTTTTAATATTTCCTAGAATATTTCATTCTTCTAGGAGAGGGGTGGGTGCTAACTTTCTACATATAACATCCCCATTGCCCATTATATTGCATGATTCACCTTGTACCTGCTTACAGACAAAGATTTAAAGCCACAAAACCAACAATTAAATCAGTGAGGATTTGGACTGAAGAGGCAAAGTTAAAGCTACAGGCTTGCTTTGACTGCACGGACTGGAATATTTTTGAAGATACCTCTGCAGACCTGGATGAACTCACAGATACTGTAACATCATATGTCAGCTTCTGTGAAGACTTATGTGTTCCGACCAGGAACTTGCGAATATACAGTAACAATAAACCTTGGTTCACAGCTAAACTTAAGCAGTTACGTCGTTCCAAAGAGGAAGCCTACAGAAAAGGTGATAGAATGCTGTACAATCAGGCCAGAAATGTATTAACAAGGGAGATCAGAGCAGCAAAAAGAAACTACTCTGAAAAGCTAAGGAACCAGTTCTCAACAAATGAACCAGCAAACATGTGGAAAACTCTTAAAAACATCACCGGCTACAGCAAACCACCTTCCCAAGCTGAAGGAAATCAGCAACTGGCAGATGACCTGAATGTGTTCTACTGCAGGTTTGAAAGGAAACTACAGCCACCTATCTCTACAACCTCCATCCCAGACACACCAACAACAGCCAAACCTCCTACAACTGAACCCATCCCATTGGGTTCACAACCCCTGGTGATCACAGAAAAGGAAGTGCAAGATCTATTTTACAGACAGAAGCCGGGAAAAGCACCAGGTCCAGACAAGATAACTCCTTCTTGCTTAAAAGTCTGTGCTGACCAATTGGCCCCCATCTTCACCCAAATCTTCAACAAATCACTAGAGATATGCCATGTTCCTTCTTGCTTCAAACGCTCCACTATCATCCCAGTGCCGAAGAAGCCCTCCATCAAGGAACTGAATGACTACAGACCAGTTGCTCTAACATCTGTAGTTATGAAAACCTTTGAAAGGCTAGTGATGTCCCACTTGAAAACCATCACGGATCCACTGTTAGACCCCCTGCAATTTGCATACTGAGCTAACAGATCAACGGATGATGCTGTTAATATGGCTCTGCACTACATCCTACAACATCTTGAATCTCCAAATACCTATGCAAGGGTCCTCTTTGTAGACTTTAGTTCAGCATTCAACACCATCATACCGGACATTCTTTTAACTAAACTAAATCAGCTAGCAGTACCTGAACACACTTGTAAGTGGATCACAAGCTTCCTAACAGAAAGGAAGCAGCAGGTGAAGCTAGGCAAAATCACATCAGATACCTGTACAATTAGCACAGCCCCCCCCCAAGGCTGTGTACTCTCACCACTTCTCTTCTCTCTATATACCAATGACTGCATCTCAAACGATTCATCTGTTAAACTACTGAAGTTTGCAGATGATACAACAGTGATTGGCCTCATTCGAGACAACGATGAAACCGCATACAGACGGGAGGTTGAACAACTAGCCTCATGGTGCGACTGGAACAATCTGGAACTGAACACATTCAAAACCGTAGAAATGGTGGTAGACTTTAGGAGAAACCCTCCCATCCTACCACCTCTTACAATACTAGACAATACATTATCAACAGTAGAGACCTTCAAATTTCTAGGTTCCATCATATCTCAAGACCTAAAATGGTCATCTAACATCAAAAACGTCATCAAAAAAGCACAACAAAGAATGTTCTTTCTGCGCCAACTCAGGAAGCTCAAACTTCCCAAGGAGCTACTGATACAGTTCTACAGAGGAATCATTGAGTCTGTCATCTGCACCTCTATAACTGTCTGGTTTGGTTCTGCAACCCAACAAGACAGACACAGACTTTAGAGGATAATCAGAACTGCAGAAAAAACAATTACTGCCAACCTGCCTTCCATTGAGGACCTGTATACTGCACAAGTCAAAAAGAGGGCCGTGAAAATATTTACTGACCCCTCGCATCCTGGACATAAATTGTTTCAACTCCTACCCTCAAAACGTCGCTATAGAGCACTGCACACCAAGACAACTAGACACAAGAACAGTTTTTTCCCGAACGCCATCACTCTGCTAAACAAATAATTCCCTCACCACTGTCAAACTATTCACTAGGCTGCATTACTATTACTATTAGTTTTTCTCATCGTTCCTATCACTCATCTCCTCCCACTTATGACTGTATGACTGTAACTTGTTGCTTGTATCCTTACGATTTATTTTCATATTGATTGTTTCCTGATTACTTACTTGAACCCTATGACAACCATTCTTGACAAATGTATCTTTTCTTTTATGTACACTGAGAGCATATGCACCAAAGACAAATTCCTTGTGTGTCCAATCACACTTGGCCAATAAAGAATTCTATTCTATTCTATTCTATTCTATTCTATTCTATTCTATTCTATTCTATTCTATTCTATTCTATTCTATATCTAGTATATAAACAGAAGTAGGCCTTTTTGCTGTTTAGTTATAGATTATTGTTGTCATATTGGCTAGCACAGGGGTCCCCAACTCCCGGTCCGCGGCCTGTTCGGAACTGGGCCGCAGAAGCAGTGGGCGAGTGTGCACAGCTCCACTTGCACAAGCAGTGGGAAAGCACGCGCGCGAAGCTCCATTTGTGTGAACAGTGGGTGCATGTGCCTCCCATTTGTGCAAATGGAGCTGCATAACACCCACACTCATCCCCGCAGAACCATTCCACCCCCCCAGCAGTCTGCAAAGTCAAAATGGTTGGAGACCACTGGGCTAGCATGATCCAAAGGAAGTTAAACTCATTCTGTATTTTTATATGCAGTATAATTCTGTTTTTATGTTCTTTTATTCCTTAGCTGTGTCCAATTAAGGTACATCAAGAACTTACAAAATGCTTGTACAACAGTTCTGCTTCTCCCTGTTAAATTTTGATCTTTCATATATACCTCCTCTCTATAATATGGTTATTATTTTCAGTTAAAGTGAAAAAATGAATTTTTGGCCATTTGAGAGGTAGTAGATTACAGAGAACATTCTCTCATTGCAGAAATTAAAGCATTTCCTTGATTTCTTTATGGTTTCCACACCAATCCAGGAATAATCTTGGGAGGCAGTTGGAGATTTCCACAGTACAGCTATGGTAGATATTCTTTTCCAATATGTGAAGCGTTCTCAGAAGCCCAATCTCAGTGGCCTCTGTCTGATTTAGAGGATGAATACTGCCTTGCCCTTTGAACCAGGGGCGGGTTCCTATTTTTTTTACTACCACTCTGTGGGCGTGTCTTATTTTGTGGGTGTGGCTTGTCAGCCATGTGACCAGGTGGGCGTGGCTTGCCAGCCATGTGACTGGGTGGGCGTGGCTTACCTGTCATATATTAGTTATTTCAGAGAGATGTTACTACTATTTTTGCTATTTTATACCTTACATGAAAAGCTTTGCATACAAAGTGCATGTTACACCATGGCAACACAGCAACCTTTATATGCAGAAAATGCTATAGTTAAAAGACAAGCAAGTATCATACAGCATTTTTGGTTTCAGTCATGGATTCCTTAGATGAAAATATTGAGGACGGTTAAAAGAACAGTATCTTTTAACAGTCCTCAATGTTTTCATCTAAAGAATAACAGTATAAAACTGTATAAAATTAACAGTATAAAAGGTTAAGCTTTCGGAAAACGCCCACTTTGGGAAGCTTTAGGCAAAAGTGAAGGAAAAGTGTCAAATGCGAGCTTCTTATTATTTTCAAGCAAAGAGACGGGGAAAGACTTAATTGTCAGGTTTCTGGGCATGCGCAGAAGAATTTTTTTAAAAAAAATTAATTATTTTTTTTAAAAAATGGCGGCGCCCAGGCACCGGCAACTGTGACATCACCAGTGGGCCGCTACCGGTGTTATAGAGTGGACCGCACTGGTAGAAACCCACCACTGCTTTGAACTTTAACTAGCACTAGATTATCAAAACTGTTCACATTTCTTTGAACATACGCTGTATTTATGGTATATATGTATCCTGAAGGGTTTATGGCTATTAGTGGACTCCAATCTGAGCATTTAAGAAGAGCCAAGAGGTTAGATTTACTCAGATAGGCACAATCTGGCTGAAGGTTAAATTAACTCTATCCAGTCAGCTGGATTGTGGGAATGGAACACCAAACGTATAAATATTCCTTTATAACTGAATAGTGCCATTGCTCCACTGGTAAAATAAAAAATGAACTCTTTAATTTAAAAAAAATCAATCAAGGATGAGCTTTTAGAAATTAATACATAGAAAACATTAATATAAACAATGTAATCAAGGAAAGCTTCTCTTTCAAATTGGAAGAGGGATAATTTAAAACCATACTCATAGACCCCTTCTTCCAAGGATTCCCTAGTAAAATTGAATTACGATACTAGCCAGGCTGTACCTCCTGACATACACGAAGCTGCCTGGTTCAGGAGTTCCTACTCCTTACATAAAGGAACTTCGCTTCAGCACAGCTCTAGGAAAACAAAAAGTATGAAGCATTGTTTGCCCAGGATCTGGAACTTAGTAAACCTTGAGGCCAGTAGTAGGATTCAAATTTTATTCCTACTGGTTCTGTGGGTGTGGCTTGGTGGTGGTAGGTCATGTGACTGAGTGGGCGTAGTCAACTTGACATCACTCATGGCCATGCCCACTCAGTCACATGACCCCCCCAAGCCACACCCACAGAATCTGGTAGGAAAAAAAATTGAAGTTACAGCTATTGCAGCCTTTCTTTCTACCTATTTTCTGCCCAGGCCTGGCCTAATCTGTCAAAGGCCTCCTCCTGCATGCTTGCCCGCTCTCCCTTCGCCAGTTGCATGCATTGCCCTGTTTCCCTCCTTCACAGGACCCGCCCCTAGCCCCGCTTCCTCCCCCACGACCGCCTCTTTCTTCGGGCTTACCTTCCTTCTGCGGTGGCTGGTGGTAGAGGGGAAGAAAAAGTCTCTTTTTCGGTGCAACTGCGAAAAGCCTCCCAGCGGCCACCTCTTTGCCAGCTCCTTCCCGGCAGCGGCTGGCTAGAAGCGACCGAAAACTACCAGAGGACTCAAACGTGCTGAAAAAGCCGCTGCCATGCCGTTGCTGCCCTGTTCTTCGTGCCGGCTATGCACCCCATTGCCTGCTGCACCGGTCCCTCTGCTCCGGGTCCCTCTGCTCTGACAAGCAATTAGTCCTCGGTTATCAGTAACTCTCAGCAATTTATTTATTTATTTATTTATTTATTTTGTTATTCTTATATGCCGCCCAACTCCCGAGGGACTCAGGGCGGCTTACAGCAAGAAGAAATACAAGAATAAACAAAAAATTACATGAAATTTAAAAACAAGTACAAAAATTTAAAACAGTTATTTAAAACAACAACATCCATTCGACACATACATACTTGGGGGGTAGGCTCAGGTGGAATTAAGCTGTCCCCCCCACCTGCAGGAAGAGCCATGTCTTAATGGCTTTTCGGAAAGCCAGCAGAGTGGGGATAGTCCGGGTCTCTGGGGGTAGTTGGTTCCAGAGCACGGGGCCAGCCACAGAGAAGGCTCTCCCCCTAGGGCCCGCCAGCCGACATTGCTTGGCCGACGGGACCTGGAGGAGGCCAACTCTGTGGGCCCTAACCGGTCGAAGGGAAGTATGAGGCAAAATGCGGTCCCGAAGATATCCTGGTCCTAAGCCATGAAGGGCTTTAAAGATGGTGATCAACACCTTGAATTGGACCCGGAGACCGATGGGCAACCAATGCAGCTGGCGGAGTATCGGTGTCACGTGGGTGTACCTTGGCACACCCACCACAGCACGCGCAGCCGCATTTTGCACCAGCTGAAGTCTCCGGATACTCTTCAAGGGTAGCCCCATGTAGAGTGCATTGCAGTAGTCCAAACGCGAGGTGACAAGGGCATGAGTGACCGTGAGTAGAGCCTCCTTCTCCAAGTATGGCCGCAACTGGTGCACCAGGCGAACCTGTGCAAAGGCCCCCCTAGCCACAGCAGAAAGATGGTGGTCCAATTTTAGCTGTGGATCTAGGAGGACCCCCAAGTTGCGGACCTGGTCTGAGGGGGTCAGTTTCGCACCCTCAAAGACCAAGGAGGGGTAGTTGTCATGAACCTTAGGAGGCAATATCCACAGCCACTCAGTCTTATCGGGATTTAGTCTGAGTCTGTTCCTCCCCATCCAGATCTTAACGTCGTCCAGGCATCGGCACATTACATCCACTGCCTCCCTGAAGTCAGACGGGGTGGTGATGTACAGCTGGGTGTCGTCAGCGTACTGATGGAAACACACCCCATGTCTGCGGATGATCTCACCCAACGGTTTCATGTAGATGTTAAACAGGATGGGCGAGAGAACCGACCCCTGGGGCACCCCCCATAATAGGGGCCTAGGGGACGATCTCTGCCCTCCTGCCAACACCGACTGCATCCGATCGGCGAGATAAGAGGAGAACCACCGTAAAACGGTGCCTCCCACTCCCAACTCGCCGAGCCGATGCAGAAGGATACCATGGTCGATGGTATCGAAAGCCGCTGAGAGGTCAAGTAGCACCAGGATGGAGGAGTTCCCCCCATCCCGGGCCCGCCAGAGATCATCCATCAGGGCGACCAAGGCAGTTTCTGTACTGTAGCCGCGCCTGAAACCCGACTGATAAGGATCTAGATGATCTGTTTCATCCAGGAGCTGCAGAAGCTGAGTCACCACCACCTTCTCCACAACTTTCCCTAAAAAAGGTAAGTTGGAGACTGGACGATAGTTTTTCAAATCAGCTGGATCCAGGGAAGGCTTCTTCAGGAGGGGTCGCACCACGGCAGTTTTTAACGACTGCGGTACGGATCCCTCCCTCAAAGAAGCGGTGATCACCGCCCGGATCCAGCTGCATGCCACCGCCCTGCTGGCCGAGACCAGCCAGGAGGGGCACGGGTCCAATAAACAGGTGGAGATGCCCATCGCTCCCATAGCCCTGTCCACATCCTCGGGAGAAACAGGCCCAAACTCCTCCCACAAAGATGGATTAGGACTGGCCCCTGTCAACTCTATGGACTCTGCCCTGCCAGAGTCCAAGTCCAACCGAATCTGAGCGACTTTATCCAACAGAAACTCAGCAAATTCCTCAGCTCTGCCTTGCAAGTGTTCCTCGCTCCCCCCTTTTCCAAGGAGGGAGCGAGTCACCCTAAACAAGGCGGCTGGACGAGAATCTGCGGACGCAATAAGAGCGGAAAGATAAGATCGTCTTGCCGCCCTTATCGCCACTAAATAAGATCTGATGTAAATTCTTAATAGTGTTCGGTCAGACTCGGCTTTCTTGGTCCTCCAGCGGCGCTCCAGACATCTCTTCTGGCGTTTCATCTCCCGGAGCTCCTCGGTGAACCAGGGAGCTTTCCGGGATCCACTGCCACGGAGAGGTCGCTTAGGCGCAATTCGGTCTAGAGCCCCTGATGCTGCAGTGTTCCAAGCAGCCACCAGGGAGTCAGCCGAATTGTGTACCAGGGTTTCAGGTATTTCCCCAAGTTCCCTCTGGAATCCTTCCGGCTCCATTAGGCGCCTGGGGCGGAACCACCTAGTCGGTCCCGCCTCCCTGCGGGGGAGAATGGGGTCGTGAAATCCAGCCTCAGTAGGAAATGATCTGACCATGACAGAGGGGTGGTGACTATGTCCCTTATCTTCAGATCATCATTGGCAGAAAGCCCGGAATAAAGTATTGCACAAACCAAGAATCCAGAAATCAAAGCCGGAGAAAGTCCAAGAGTAACGAACGTGGTGATAATAATGCAACAAGTTGATTCCAGTGTCAACGTCAGCGTGCTAAAGCCTTAAATAGCCTTAGGGCGTGGCCAATTAGCCCGCAGCTCTACATGCGAGGAGACCTCCTCCTGCAGATCCATTCTTGCCTGCTAGCTGCCCTGCGTGCCCTAGCATCAAGCAGAAGCTCCTCCTCTTCTCCTGAGTCACTCAGCTGCAACTGAGAAGGTGCAGAAGGCCCTGACTGGCTTTCATTCTCTGGCACCGAGTCCTCCTCACTATCGGACTCAGGTGCCAGGTGCACAGGATGATAGTGCCATGCCACAGTCGGCTCTTGGTCCTCCGGATCCATGACCAGCTGCGCGGGATGCGGGCAAGCCACAACACCAGGGCCTTCTGCACCTCCTCAGTTTGAACTGAGTGACTCAGGAAAAGAGGAGGAGCCTCTTCTTGATGCTAGGGCACACAGGGCAGCTAGTAGGCGAGACTGGCTCTGTAGGAGGTCTCCTCGTGAGTAGAGCTGCAGGCTAATTGGCCATGCCCTGAGGTTATTTAAGGCTTAAGCATGCCGAGCGCCACCGCTGGAGACAACTCGTTGGATTTCTATTACCTAGTTTTGCTGTTCTTTGAATCTCCTGCTTTGACTTCTGGATTCTCGGTTCATGAAATAATTAATTCCAGGCTTTCTGCCAACTTCTGTGAGTTACTGATAACTGAGGAACTAATTGCCTGTTTTCTTTGGGGGTTTGAATTCTGGCCAGTTCTTAAGTGAAAGTAGCAATCTGATTTTCCGAAACAGAACCTTTTCTGTTCTTTATGGACTTTAAAACATATAGCTACTAAGAAGATTTATTAGTAGTAAAATAGTATTGTTTGCAAACAGTTGTGTGTGCATCATTTCTGAGGGGACTCTGTGCTGGGACACAACAGGCAGCAGCTCTGAGGCAAGGCCGGAGCCGGGGAATGGCGCATACCCCTACCCGGCCAAGGTGGGCGGTGAGCGAGCGATGGCTTTTGGGCAAGACCGGAGCTGGGGAATGGCGCACTCCCTGACCTGGCCGAAGTGGGCAGCGAGCAGGTGGCGGCTCCGGGGCAAGGCCGTATCCAGGGAATGCCGTGTTCCCTGACCTGGCTAAGGTGGGCGGCAGCTCCGGGGCCTCGGGGAATGGCCCTGGGGGCCCCCGGCTCCTGACCCAAGGTGAAGGGCAAGCAGGTGGCATGCATTGCTTACATTTTGTGAGCTGAGCTATGTGTGCATCAGCGAGATGACTGGTGAGGTGATTAGCTGGGCCGCATGGCAACATATATAGGGTGGGGGTGGGCAGGGCGAGTGCCCAGCGGCCAGAAGGGGCGAACATTGAGCGGGTGGGCGGGGTGAGAGAGCAGCGAGTGGGCAGACAGGGCAAGTGGCAAGCGGATGGGCGGGTGCAGGAGCACCCAGAGGTGGTATTTACCAGTTCGGCAAACCAGTCCACCCGAACCAGTTCACCCGAACCGGTCCGAACTGGTCGAATACCACCTCTGCTTGTGGCAATCCTAAAACAAAATAGATAGATGGCTGTTTAGCTGTACAGTATTTCCTGTGGAGAAGGTTTAGAGGTTAATGAAACAAACAAAGCTGATCTCTGGATTTTAAAAAAGGAGTTAACTGGGAAAAAGAGAAAATCCAACGATGAGAGAAAGAGACAAAGAGTGGTAGGTACCATGTTTCCCCAAAAATAAGACCCACCCCGAAAACAAGCCCCAGCCTGATTTTTTTGGGTGGGCCTAATATAAGCCCTATCCCAAAAATAAGCCTGGGTAGATAGGCATGGCCAGCACGAGAGGCAGCCCCATGGCGCAGCGCAAATACAGATAAATCTGAGCATGGAGGTAGAGGCGGAGGGAGAGGACAAACGATCCAGACATGCTGCGTGGCTGCCTGACTCACAGGCTCACAGGAAGCTTGCGTGGCAGCACCGACAGCAGGCGGAGGCAGAGGCATGGGGGATGGGGGAGGCAGGTGATCCTGATGCCCCATGCAGGTACTTGCTTGGCGTGGCCACAGGCAAGCCAAGAGATGGTGAGACAGAGTGGGTGGCACGTTGGGATCACCTCTGCCTCCGCCTGGCTCTGCTCTACACTCTTCGCCCAGAGGGAGATGAAGCTTTGTCTGCTTGCAAAGGTGACACTTTGAAACAGAGCTAATCGCTCCGTTTAAAACCAAATGGGGTGTTTGGGAATGGAGCAAATCCATTCCTGTGCCCCATAAGCGACCAAACACCTTTTGCCTGAACGGAGAAATGTCGGAGACTCAAAAGCTTCGTGTGCTTGCAAAGGGGACAGTTTGAAAGGGAGCGATTAACTCCATTTCAAAGCGTCCCCTTTGCAAGCAGACAAAGCTTCGTCTCCCTCTGGGCAAAAAGTGTTTGAACAGCTACTAGCGGACGCCCTCACCATCCCACTGTCTGCTTGCCCACAGCCTCAATTGGGGCCAAGCTCTTGGCATGCCCCCGCCTCCACCTGCTCTGCCAGGAGGGTGAAGAGCCCCCGCGAGGTGCCGCAGCCGAGAAGTGTCCCAGCAGCATCTGAGCCAGCAGGCAGGGCGGGCGGGGGCTGGGGAATGCTGAGAGCTTGGTCTGTTGCAGCCGCGGGCAAGCAGACAGTGAGTGGGATGGAGGGCAAGGCCAGCGGTAGCTGCGCTCCCACTCCCATCAGCCCCCACGCTCATCGCCTCCTGCACTTAAAAGAAATAAGACCTCCCCCAAAATAAGGCCGAGTGCTTATTTTCAAGCCAAAAAGAAAATAAGTAAGGTGACCAGACGTCCCACTTTTGGCGGGACAGTCCCACTTTTTAAACATTTATCACGCGTCCCGTGGCGTTTCTAAAAATGCCCTAGCCCTTTTCGCCCCTCGCTCGATTCATAGCGTGCCTTGGGACGAATTTATGGAGAAACTTAAAGATCATTACGCACCCCCTCCTTCTAGATGTGCTAGACGTTATGCTTTTTACCATCGGAATCAGAAGGAGGGTGAGACAGTGAATCAATTCGTGGCTGCCCTCAGGAGGGCTTCCTTAAATTGTGAGTTCAGCAATTTAGAAGACTACCTTTTGGATAGGCTTGTTTTTGGAGTCAGGGACTGCCGACTGAAGAGGCGATTGCTCGCCATGCACAACCTCACATTCCAAGTTGCACTTGATGAGGCTCGTGCTGCTGAACTGTCCAACCAATCCCTCGCTGAGATGGACATTAGCATTAACCCAACGCCCGTCCCCAATGCCTCTGTGACCAATGCCATCGCCGCTCTCCCAGAAGCATTAGAGAGGGAGCTCAAAATTGAAGAGGACGTTTGCCGCATTTCTGAGGGTCAGAATAAGGGGGACGTGAGGCAAAGACCGCCTCCATCTCTCTCTCCATGCAGGGGCTGTGGGGGGGGGGACCATTTGAGGGCCCAATGCAATTTCCAGGACGCCATTTGCCGCCGTTGCGGCCGCAGGGGCCACCTAGCAAGGGTTTGCCGGATGGGTAGAGCCGCCCCCATTCAGAGTTATAGAGAGGCACCACCTGCAGGCCCACGGAGACAGCCCTGGGGGGGTCAGCCAAGAAGAGGCAGCTGTAATGCGATTTTCCCCTCCACTAGGGGGAATCTTGCTGTCATTCAGAAAACTCAGGTGCCCGCGGGTGAGAAATTCACAGTTACTGTGACGCTTGGCCACAAGCCGTGTCCAATGGAAGTGGACACGGGCTCAGCTGTGTCCATAGTCTCATGGAGCACCTTGAAACGCATTTTCCCTGGCATGTCAAAGAGCCGCCTAGAGCCATGCCCATTATTCCTTAGGGCTTACCAGGGGTCCTCCATCCCTATCCTGGGCAGGGGACTGTTTCCAGTCAGGTTCAAAACTTTTGCTGGCCGCCTGCCCCTTGTAATTGTAGATGGCCCCCTTACCAGTCTTCTGGGACTAGACTGGTTTCCAGCTCTGGGGTTTTCCCTGGAGGGCATTAACGCAGTGAAAGGGGAAGACATGGGGGCCACATTGGAACAGGAATTCCCCGCAGTATTTGACGGGCAGCTAGGGAAGTATACTGGAACACCTGTGACTTTTAATCTTGACCCTATGGTTGCCCCTGTCCGCCTCAAACCACGGAGAGTGCCCTTGGCACTACTGCCAAAGGTGGACGCTGAACTAGACCGCCTCCTTGCACAGGGCATATTAGAAGCTGTAGATCAGGCGCGTTGGGAGACCCCCATAGTGACCCCTGTTAAGCCAGATGGCTCAATCAGGCTATGTGCAGACTATAAGTGCACAGTGAACCGCGCATTACAGTCCCACGCATACCCTGTGCCCATCGTGCACCACCTGCTGCATTCCCTGGGAGGGGGAAAAATCTTCGCGAAGTTAGATCTGTCCCAGGCTTACCAACAGCTGCCTGTGGACGACCAAGCAGCCGAAGCTCAGACTATTATTACACATCGAGGCGCTTTCCGCTGCCGCCGCCTCCAATTTGGCATAAGCACTGCCCCAGGCATTTTCCAAGGGTTGATGGAACGCCTGTTACACGGAATTCCGGGCACAGTGCCTTATTTCGATGACGTTTTGGTCACTGCGTCATCACGTGAGGAATTAATCTCTCGAGTGCGTGCTGTCCTCACCAAATTCCAGGATGTGGGGCTACGAATTAAGAAATCTAAATGTGTGTTTGCGGCTAGCAGCGTAGAATTCCTCGGGTTCTTGGTGGACTCCACTGGAATACACCCCACAGCCTCTAAGATCCAAGCCATTGTGGACGCACCCAGGCCAAATTGTAAGGCGGAGCTGCAAGCCTTTCTTGGCCTCTTGAACTTTTATGCAATTTTCCTGCCTCACAAAGCCACAATGGCAGAACCGCTGCACAGATTGCTGGACGCCAGGGCACCGTGGAAATGGGGCCCCCGTGAGGCACACTCATTTGCCGCTGTGAAAGGACTTTTGACAGCAAACACGGTGCTGGCTCAATACAGCACCCAACTGCCACTAGTGCTAGCCTGCGACGCGTCACCCTACGGCGTGGGCGCTGTCCTTAGCCACCGCTTGCCGAACGGAGAGGAAGCCCCGATTGCATTTTTTTCCAGAACCTTAGCTGGGCCGGAAAGGAACTACGGCCAAATCGACAAGGAGGCCCTGGCTCTCATCGCGGGGGTTCGCAAGTTCCATCACTATCTGTATGGGCGCCGTTTCGACCTCGTGACTGACCACCAGCCACTTCTGGGGTTACTCTCCAGCAACCGTCCGACACCCCAGATGATATCCCCAAGAATGACCCGTTGGAGCGTTTTCCTCGCCAACTACGAGTACCACCTGATCTACCGACCTGGCCGCAACATCGCGCACGCCGATGCCTTAAGCCGCTGCCCCCTGCCTATCCTGCTGGAGGACCCGGCACCTGCATCTACGGTCTTCCACTTGAACGACATCAACCTACCCATCGCAGCAAGCGACATCGCCAAGTCTACGGCTCGAGACCCCGTCCTGTCAAGAGTACTGACTTGGGTGCTGAGGGGCTGGCCTGGGGACACTGTGACTTCCGAATTTGCCCCATTCAAAACGCGCCAATGTGAACTGTCTGTTTTACGGGGCTGTTTATTGTGGGGTGAGCGGGTTGTAATCCCCACGGTTTTTAGGCGAGCCACCCTCAACTTGTTGCATAGGGGCCATCCCGGGGTGGTCCGAATGAAGGCCCTAGCCAGGGGATACGTGTGGTGGCCGGGGATGGATAAGGCCATCGAAGAAAGGGTGGCCAAGTGCTCCATCTGTCAGGAGAATAGGGCATCCCCGCCTAAGGCAACCCCGCAGGTTTGGGAAACCCCAGCAGGCCCCTGGTCCCGCATCCACGTGGATTTTGCCGGCCCAGTACAAGGCCAGATGTTCTTGGTGGTCGTGGACGCTTTTTCTAAATGGTTGGAAGTCCGCTTAATGTCCACGACCACCACTGACTCCCTGATTAGGTGTTTGGAGTCATTGTTTGCGACACATGGGTACCCCAACGTATTCATCTCGGATAACGGGCCTCAGCTGACAGCGGCCCGATTTGAGGCGTTCCTCGCCAACTTAGGCATACGGCATGGTCTCATTGCGCCATGGCACCCTGCAGGTAATGGCATGGCGGAACGCATGGTTCGCACAACGAAAGAAACACTTCGCAAACTAGGCCCGGGGGATTGGCGAGATAAAGTAGCTGAGCTCCTGTTCACACAGCACACTACGCCATGTACAGCCACGAATAAAACACCGGCTGAGTTGCTCATGGGGAGGCGTTTGAGAACGCAGCTCGATAGACTACACCCCCATTATTCCACAGAAAAGCCTCTAGACTCCTCCCGGCCAGGGCGCTCGTTCCAAGTAGGCAGCCCTGTGTATGCACGCAACTATGCCGGCAGCCCACTTTGGCTCCCAGGGGTGGTAGTCGGCTCAAGCGGCCCGTGCTCCTATCGTGTCCTGTTAGACAACGGCCAGGAGTGGCACCGCCACATTGACCAACTGCGATCTCGGTGGGGGGAAACGGCAGGAGCCAAGCCACAACTGGCAGAGTCCCCCAACCCTATAGAGGGACTCCGACTAGGGGAGGAGGGGGCGCGACGAGCCGCGAGCCAAACCGCTCTCGCTGACTTACCGGGGCGGGAAGAAGCAGTCGTAGAGGAGTTCACCCCTCTCCCCGGGGAGGAGACAAGTCCGGCAATAGACCATGCAGACGGAGACCGCAGTCTGGGAGAACAACCCCAAGAGCTAAGACGATCTAGTCGGATCAGACGGCGCCCAGCGTACCTCGCTGAGTACGCATGCTCCAACTAAAGGGTAAGGGGTGTAATGTCCTGGGGCTCCACCAGGGGGCTCCAAAAGGAGCGGGAATTCTAAGCGTTGTGATTGGTTGATGTTATGTTGTGTTCAGTATAAATATAGAGCTGTCAGATCGGGGCCTGCTCCTGTCAGACGACTCTAGTTAGGAGGTTCAGAAGTTAATAAAGCATTAGTCCGACTCAAGCCTCAGCGTCGTTCCTCACGAATATAATAAAAAAGTCCCGATTTTTGGAAAGAATGCAGACAAGCTAGGGCATTCTTTCCAAAAATTGGCCTGACAGTGTCTCTTTTTGAGCCGCTCGCTTCACTTTTTACAGAAATCAATAGGTGTGTACCGCAGAATCTAGCCCTTCTATTCCAGGCTGCTTTGCCAATGGCTGAAGAGAGACACGTGTACAAAGGAACCAGGAAGTGACTGCTGGAATTGGAGTATCCGCTGTATTTTGCAACGTCTGGGTGATCTTATTGAGTGTATGTAGTAAATTATTATTATTAAATAGAACGGGTTATTAATTTTTTAAAAAAATCCAGGAGAATACATTGAAAACAAACACCCAGGCAGGCAAAATTCTTGCTGCATATAATATGGAAACTTGGAAAGACTGTAAAATTTGCTGCCTAACTGTTAGGGAGAAGCCATGCTATAAGTGATTTGATTTGCTGTATTGTGTGATATATTGTGTGTATAAGAATTTTTATTTAAATTTTGTCAGACTTCTTTTGTGAACATGTACTCTTTTTCCATTGCTGCAGTTTTTTCCTCTAAAATTATGTCTGAAAAATATATCTTAGTTATATCTGAAAAACAATGGTGCACTCTTTCCTGAAATTCCTGAGCTGATTATAATTACATCTTTAAAGGCACCTTTCTTCTCTCAGATTTTCCTTGTGAAAATGCTGTTTTAAATTGTTCAAATAATTTTTTTGTTTTATGTTTAATTTCCTCTCTTTTTAAAATTGAAATTAACGATTATTTTAATCTGTTTATTATACTATTTGCATTTTGCATTTCTTTTTTTCTTTTTGTTACATTGTTCTAATTTTGATGCATGATAGTTTCAATACAATTATATTTATATAGTATTAATTAAAGCTATGAACAGTCTATTGTGTAGATAATTTGGTAATCAGTTATAGAGAAAAAAGGAAAAATACACCCTATATTAATTACAATTTACAATATCACAAGCATAAATTTTGTTTTTCAGATATAACTAAGATATATTTTTCAGACATAATTTTAGAGGAAAAAACTGCAGCAATGGAAAAAGAGTACATGTTCACAAAAGAAGTCTGACAAAATTTAATTTGTGCTTCTTCTGTTAGCTTGAATTTTGGTGGACAGAAGAATTAACCAGTATGAGTTTACAGCAGCTTTCGTGATGATGCGTGAGTGGTATTTCGCTTTTATATATATATATAAATTTTTCTGAAATATATTACAATACTATTTTTGCGTTCTATGAAAATTTTTGTTGCTCCATATAGACCAAATTTTTAATCAGGAACCCACCCACCCCCGGTCAATGGTATCCCTCTTTACCAATGTTAAAATCTGGTCACCTTAAAATAAGACTGGGTCTTATTTTCGGGGAAACACGGTAGGTAGTTCTGGACCAGGTGTTTCAGAGAATACCTGGTTCCATTCCTCAAAGATCTTTAATATTTCTGATAGTATAATATTTTATTTCATTCTTCAAGTCCCAATATTAATTGACATGTCTGGGTTTTGTTTTGTTTTTTGCTTATTATCTTTACACACACACCCAGTGTTCAGTTTTCAAAATAGCCATTTATCTTATTATGACTTGAATAAAATATTTTTGCTGATGACATTGCATTGATTGTATGTAATCTCTTAGGATATTTCCTAGAATTATGAAGTTTTGCAAATTTTTGGCACATTAGCAGGCTTATTAATTTGTCTATCAGAATTTAAATATCTCTATGACAATAGAAAATGTATTAAGCAAATGAGCGGGAAATAAAATCAGAAAAAATCCTTTCACCTATCTTCATGTTTATATATCTGAAACAATTTAAAAATATTCTTAAAACAATTTCAATTAAACCACAATTTATTAATTATTCAATTGGGGAAATGAAAGTGATCAAAATTAAAATTATTGTGGTATGATAAAATAGTTGCAGTAAAAATGTCAATAATTCCCTGCTTCTTACATCACTTCCAAACAATTAATATAGTGTGTGTGTGTGTGTGTGTGTGTGTGTGTGTGTGTGTGTGTGTATACTAATACACATACACACGCCTACCTGTAAAAAAAATAGCAGAAAAGCTTAGTAAATATTTACAAAATGGCAAGAATGTATAAAAACACTAGTGAAGGGCGTCGAATGCCAAATATTAAATCCTATTAAGAAGCTAACCATATCAATACTCTTAGTTTGATAAAGTAAAAAAAAGTAACAATTTGATTAGCAAAGTAATGTATAGCAAAAATATTAAATATTCAAAATTCATTTCCTATGAATATGTTCAAAATTTGGAAAAAATGGGACTCTTAACTCCTTGAACCTTTTATATTTCATCATGGCTTTTATGTTGATAAAAGTAAACAATATGTAAGTAGTGTAATGGAAGGACTTTAATATTTAAAAGATTTATATGAAAGGATTATTCCTAAAGTGGATAACAATTACAAATACATTTGGGAAATTTTCTAAAATTTGTCCACTACCCAGTTCCAGTTTCCTATATAATGTAATTAAATATGAGTATGTGTGTGTGTGTGTGTATTATTTCTATACATCTATATTGTGGATAGCTACTATATATGTGGCACACATTTAAGCTACTGGTTAAATTGTATCTATAGAGGAGCATCTTAACCATATCTGAAAATTATAGTTATTCACACATTCCAAATCCATACTGGAAAGCTAATTTATAGTTAATTCCATTTCCTATCAGTAGCTGCAAAGCAGAGCTGGAATAACCAAAAAGCAAGGCTGCCTCAGCCACAGTATCATCTCCCTTCTCTTCCTTGATCCCCCCACCTTTGAATTACGGAATAACAGAGTTGGAAGGGACCTTGGAGGTCTTCTAGTCCAACTACCTGCTCAAGTAGGAGACCTTTTACCCTTCCAGACAAGTGGGTGTCCTGTCTCTTCTTAAAAGCTTCCATTAATGAAGTACCCACAATTTCTGAAGGCAAGCTGTCCGACTGATTAATTGTTCTCATTGATAGGAAACTTGCTTGCACCATAATTGCTTGACAATTGGATTAGCCTTAGAAAGAGGATGCATGCATGCAAAAATCCAGGTGACCAGGAGAAGACAGCAAAAAGATACAGAAAACTATTGTCAATCAGGTATCTTTCAGATTTTTGCAGTTCAAATACATTGACTCTTCCATTTTTCTTGCACATTTTTAGATGTTGGGGTGGAGAGTGGCACATGAGTCCTTTTATTGCTGATAGATTCTACCTGAGAAATTTGCCTTGCGGTTCTAAGTACTGTATGCCCCTGAACATGCTTTGTCCAAATATTTAACTTTTAGTGTGATTATTAGTGCTTTTGGTGACAAAAATAGAAAGCATGTACTGTAAATTAACATATGTACATATGTTTATACATATGTAAAGAGAGGGTTGCCTAATTATGGTTGTCAGTAATTCTACTTATTTTTGTTTTGGACCTATTTCAGAGGTGCGGGGAAAGGAGATGATAAGACAAGGGGTGCAAAGAAACTGAATTTAGAGAGGTTTTGCTGGATGGGACTGGACTATGGTATGGGTGTCAAACTCGCGTCACATTGCCATCACATGTTTTGTGACATTTTTTCTCTTCACGGACCTGGGGTGGGCATGGCCTGCGCGTGATGCATCCGGCCCATCAGTTTGACAGCCTGGACTATGGCAAAAGAGAACAGGTTTAGAGTAGGGAGATGGGGGATGGAAAGTGAGAGCAGGGGAAAGAAGAAAATTAAAGAATATTATCGTCTGATTCAGACAAAAACTTTGCATGGGACTATATGTTAATTATTATTGTTGCTACCCTTGGGAAATGAAAAAAATGTAGGAGGAGATAAACTGCATTGTTGGCAACTTCTAAGATGATAATGGGAGGAGTTTAAAGGGACCACATAGTTATGATTAGGGAGGAAGGGTTTCTCATGCTCCCATCATTCTCAGAGCTGAGATGTCATTTTACTGTTGTTTTTTCTTGTAATTGTTTTTGCATTCCTTTCCAAAGTTATCTTTGCCTTTTCTACACCTCACCACCCACCATCAGAAGCAGTGTTCTGTCCTATAGACAAAGATATAGACAACTACAGACTTACTACTACTACTATAGTACAATCACTATCATTGTGCTGTTGCAGTATAAATTCCTGTTGTGAAGTATTCATAGAGAAAGATGAACAGTCTGTGGGGTCTTTAAAGGTCATCCATCCAAACCCTGACAAATGAATTATGTTATTGCATTCTAATTCAGTCTAGCAGATTTCCTGGTTGTCTCCCTGTTCCCAACCTGAGAGAGTCTAACCTAATGAGGCATGAGAGATTCAGCTTCCTACAGTGGATGGATCGTTACCTCCAAGAAATGTTTCTTCCTCAAACACTGCTTTTATCACAAACAGATCTTCATTGAATATATGGTAGCTTATTTCAACTGGGAGAAACAATCTGAATGAAATGCACATGCTTACAGTATGTAAGTTTATGTAGTCCACTCAAGAGTATGCAGCGTTTTGGAACTCTCTTAATCTCTACTCCACCCCTCACCCCACTACTTTCAGTCCCTAGAGGAAAAACAACTAATGTTTAGTTTGATGAGAGAGGTCTGGATGTCTGAGTAGCAGCTACAAAGAGGCTTTCCGAGTTCTGGAGGGCTACTTACTCTGGAGTATATAAATTCATATACTTCCTTTCTTTGGTTGAGAAAGGAAGAGAAGTTGAGAAAGTGGTTTTATGTACTGTGAAGAATTAGGGATGAATGATCTGCAAAACAATTTGCAAAGCCCAGAGTATTCAAGATATTGTTTGTATTTCTAGATGCCCACCACAAGAATGCAAATTGCACTTTTGAGGAGGCGGGGCTGACATCGAGTTGATACGATGCATCTCCACGGGGCTCCGTGGAATTGCACTGAATACGACCTTCCAGGAGGTTCTGAGGGACCCAAGTCACCCTGGAGGGGTGATGAAGACAGAGAGGACACTCCATCAATCACAAGCAGACCACAAACTCCTTGTTTGATTTGGAAAAAGCTCTCAATCCAGCAGGAAGAAAAAGACGGCCATTGCGTGCCTAACCGAAGCTGTGACAGCCAACCAATGGAGCAAGCATAAAAAAACTGAGGAACAGTGTGGTCGATCTCGATGAGATTTTTCCAACTTCTGTTGAGGAATTTGCCCCCTTAAATTAAGCCTGGGTGAAAGTGGGACTCAAAGAGAAGGAGGTGGAATTGTTTGTTTTCCACCCCCAAGAATAGCGGCGAACAAGCTTGAGAGCTACCTATAGAACTGGAAATAGAGAAAAGAGAACCTTTCAGGAAAGAGAAAGAAGTTTAAAGCTAGGAAAGTCAGACTGGGGATTTTAACTACAATATTGACTAAGTTGAAAACTTTTTGGAATATGAAATTCTGACCCCTGGGACTTTTAAAAAGCTTTGGATCAGATAATACAATACAAGTTAACAAGAGAGGAACTCTTTTTTCTGAACTCTCCTTTTGGTGACTTATGAGCTTTTGTTTTTGAACTCTGGGGCTTGGTGGGCCTATGTGGATTACAAATTTATCAAGAGAAGAAGAGAACAGTGTTTGAAGAAATTGGGGACTAACAAACAATCTCATTTGGATTAAAATAGAAAGTGTGAAATTACTTGGAGACTGAGAATAAGAAGAGGGGGAGAAGAAAAAGGGATCTGGTGGTGTTTTGACTTGTGAAAATATTTTTTAAAAGTGGGAAGTTGGTTGGGGAGGGAGGGAGGAAACATTAGTATAATATTTGAGTTATTATTGGTTATCTCTTTTAAATTCCTTAAAGTTTTTAAGATTATCCAAAATGACAAGTACCTCAAACTTAAGTACCGTAAATTAGGGAGGGGGAATGCACCTGCACTATCAGCAGCAGCAGCTGCATCTAGTCCAGCAAGTCAAAGATCTTTGGATAGCATGTTGCAACAGGAAAAAATGAACACGATGCAAGCAGAATTAAAATCAGTGCTCCAACTACTTCAAGAAGCCACAACAAAATTTTTTGAAGACACAAGGGAAAGAATGGAAAAAATGGATGATAAAATGGAGAATATTCAACAAATAATAACTTAAAATGAACAACAGATCCAGAAAACAGAAGAGAAATCAGAACAAACAGAGAAAAAAGTGGAAGAGATGGACAATAGACTTACACAGGCAGATAAAAATATTGAGAGAACAATAATTACATTGGAGATGGATAAAGCTGAATACTTCTTGAGGTTCCAGAACATTGAGGAAGAAAAAGGGGAAAACCTCGCAGAGATAATGGCATAACTGTTGGCGGATGCCCTGGAGGTGGATAAGCAGGAGATGCTTGCTGGGTTGGATGAAATATTCAGAATATATACAAGATATGCATCAAGGATCAAAGTTCCTAGAGAGGTACATGTGAGATTTACTAAGAAGGCAGTAAGAACGGAGATACTTCAAAGAGTAAGAGATGACCCATTGAAATACAAAGGGAGAGAAATAGTAGTTCTGAAACAGATCCCTAGAAGAGTAAGAGACACAAGAAAACAATACCAATTTTTGACAAGACAACTGAGATTTGTCTTTGAGATTTGAACAGCTGAACTGCTGAACTAGCAATCAGCTGAAGGTTGCAGTGCTGCTTTTAACCACTGCGCCACCTCGGCGCAGTGCGCGTGCGCTTCAGATACGTGCAACTCACTAATTTGGTTCGAGGCTCTAGTTACAGATATCTGGACCAAGCCAACATATCCAATCATCATGATGGAAGACAATCAATCAGTAGTTTACATTTCAAAAACACGTTTCACAGGTTCAAGGTCCAGACACATTGACATTCATTATAAAAATGTTAGAGAGTCAGTAAAACAAGGTTTTGTGAAATTTGAGTATGTGCCAACAAAATATCTGACATTTTGAACAAACCATTACCGACAGCCCAACATGAATTCCTGAGAAGTTTAATGTGTGTTGAGTGATACCGCATATTCACTCAACTGACAAAGAAGGGGTGTCACGGGGTGATTTCTGATTGTCAGCTGTACTCATATGTATTCATATGTCAGACATTATGACCCAGAGGTTTTTAGCAAAGTGAAGCAGTCACATGAGGTGTGATCTGCGCAGAAGTGAAATTCCTTTCTATTCCTCCATTATCTTCTACTGCTAGTCCTTCATTGAGAAGGACACATATTTAAGCTGCCAAGATGTAATTATTAAGATTTAGGTTTTTATATTTCTTTTGTACTGAAATAAATATTTTATTATTCTTAGAACTTATACTCGAGTTTATTTTGTCAAGAATTGGATTCCGAAAGAAAAGATTCGTCACCTCTACAATTTATCTTTCTTATCTTAACAAAAAGGAAAATGACTTTTAATAAATTAGGAAAACTAAAGTTAGATTTAATTTGTCTTCAAGAGATCCACATCAAAAAACAACACAATAAATTATTGGAATATCCTAAAATTGGGAAATTATACTCTTCACTAGCACAGCAAAAGAAAAGAGGTGTAGCCTTATATATTAAAGAAACAATAAATGCTAGACAAATATTTGCAGATGAAGATGGGAGAATTTTGATGGTGGAGGTAACAATGAACTATAAACAGATATTTTTGGTAGCAATATACACACCAAATAATAAACAAGATTTCTATGAAAAACTACACAAGAAAATTACAGAATTGGAATATGAAAATATCCGTGTGATAGGAGACTTCAATGCAAATGTAGATGCAGAACTTGATTATAAAAGTAGTAAGGTAAGAAAAAAAGCTAGAAAAACACTTCCAAAGACCTTCTTTAAAATGGAGGAAGAAATAGGTATTCAAGATGTATGGAGAGAGATATACCCTAAGAAAAACCAATATTCATTTTACTCAAATAGACGTATGTCTTGGTCACGAATAGATATGATATGGATGTCACCGGAGTTAAAATCAAATGGTCAAGAAATAGAAATAGAAACAAGCGTTTGGGCAGACCATATCCCAGTGAAAGTTAAGTGGAAAGGACAAAAGAGAAAATGGAGATGGACGTTGAATCAATCAATATTAAAAGATAAGGAATTCATACAAATTATGGAAAATGAAATGGACTTTTTCTTTAAAGAGAATAGGAAAGAAGAGACTTCACTGCAAAATGTATGGGACACTGCTAAGGCATATATTCGGGGATTAGCTATAGCATATACGAGAAAGAAAAATAAGAAAAAGAAACAAAACCAAAAGACGCTAGAAGAACACAAAAGACTGAAATTAGAACTACAGAAAAAAAGAACCCCAAAAATAGAATTTAAAAAATCAAATGGAATTAATAAAACACAAACTGAATTTACTTGATAAAGAATTGGCACAAAAAATTAAAAATGCTAAACAGAACTTTTTTGAAAATGCAAATAAATCAGGAAGATGGTTGGCATATAAATTGAAAACAGAGAAAGATAAGAAATTGATACATTGATTGGTAGATGAGAAAGGAACTCTATATTATCACAATGAGGACAATAATAATAATAATTTAAGACTATTATGAAAAGCTGTATGAGCAGGAGAAAATTGCAGAAGAGAGAATAAAACAATATTTGGAAAAAGCTGAACTACCTAAAGTACCTGAAACAGTGAAAGCCATGTTAAATGAACGAATATCAATTATGGAATTGTCAGAAGCAATTAAGAGGCAAAAGAATAATAAAACACCAGGGCCAGATGGGCTACCAGCAGAATTTTACAAACATTTACAAGATACTTTAGGCCCATCAATGTTGGAAGTTTATAATGAAGTATTGTTAGAAGTGAAGGTACCAAATTTGTGGATGGAACTTAATATTACCCTCATACCGAAAGAAGATTCAGATTTAGTGTAGATAAAAAACTATAGACCCATATCCTTATTGAATGCTGATTACAAAATATATGCTTCAATAATAGCAGAGAGATTAAAAAGATTTGTGAATAAATTTATACATCTAGATCAAAATGGCTTCCTGCCCAAGAGACAGATCAAAAACAATATGAGCGTGATCTTAAATACATTGTAATACTATTTATTTATTTATTTATTTATTTTGTTATTCTTATATGCCGCCCAACTCCCGAAGGACTCAGGGCGGCGTACAACAGTGAAAAATACAAGAATAATCAAAAAAATTACATAATTAAAAACAAATACAAAATTTAAAACAATTATTTAAAACTATGAAGCACACTTGGGAAAACAAATGGCGTTAATCTTCCTAGATGCGCAGAAAGCATTTGATAATGTAAACTGTCAATTCATGTTATTACAACTAAAATATATGGACTTTGGTGAGAGATTTATCAACATTATTAAGGCAATATATCACAAGCAAATGGCAAAGGTGATGGTAAATGGGGACACGACAGAGAACTTTAATATAAAAAAAGGCACAAGACAAGGATGTCCATTATCCCCCTTACTATTTATATTTACATTAGAAGTGTTAAATAGAAATATTAGACAAAACATAGAAATTAAAGGCATGGAAATAAAAAAGGAAAAATATAAACTACAGGCATTTGCAGATTACTTGGTTTTTATCCTGGAAGATCCACAAGAAACTGGACCCAAATTAATTTAAAAAAATAGAAGAATATGGTGAAGTTCCAGGACTGAAAATAAATAAAGAAAAAACTAAAATATTAGTTAAAAATCTTATAGATACACAGAAAAAAGAGCTAATTAAGAGGATAGGCATTCAGATAGTCAAGTAAGTTAAATATTTAGGAATTCAATTAACAGCAAGGTATGTAACTATTAAAGAAGATAATTATTATAAACTGGCACAACAAATTAAAATAGATTTGGAGAAGTGGAAAAATTTGCAACTGTCATTGATGGGAAGAATAGCTACTATAAAATGAATATCTTGCAGAGAATATTATATTTATTTCAATCAATACCGATAAAACTGGAAAAAATACTTTGAAGAATTAAATAAAACAATATTAAAATATATTTTACAAGGGAAAAAACAAAGGATAAGTTTGAAAATGTTGCAAGATTCTAAAAATAGGAGGTTTTGGGCTGCCAGATTGGGAATTGTACTATCAGGCTTCACCAAACATTCACTTGGGTGAAAGAATGCATTGGTTTGAGGCACAAAAGATTATTGACTTTGGAGGGACATGATCTCCAATTGGGCTGGCATGCTTTTTTATGGTATGGAAAAAACAAAATACATAAATATTTCCAAAGACATTACATCAGAAACACATTATTATTAGTATGTGAGAAAATTAAAGAACATCACTATTTGAAAATACTGGTCTGGCTCTCCATAATGGAGGCATTGATTTATCCAAATGTTATTGATATTTAAAACATTACTAGATATAGGGGTGGGATTCAGCCGGTTTGGACCGGTTCTGGCAAATCGGGTGTTAATTTTACATCTGGTTCGCCGAACCAGTAGTTGCAAGGACTGGTTAACCCCGCCCACCCCGCCCTGCCCCTCCCAGGAGTCTCCACGTGGCCCATTTTGGATGCCAGGTAAGTGCAGGGCCCACATGGAGGCTCTGGGAGGGCGAAAAATGGGCCTACCAGAAGTACCAGAAATGGGCCCATTTCTGGCCTCTGGAGGGCCTCTGGAGCCTGGGGGAGGCCATTTTCGCCCTCCCGGATGCTTGAGGAAAGCCTCCAGAGCCTGGGGAGGGTGAAAACGCCCCCCCATGGTGCAGGAGGCTGAGTAGGCCATGCCCCCATGGCCATGTCCACCCAGCAACTAGGCAGAGAACCGGTTGCTAAAAAATTTCAATCCCACCCCTGGATATAAAGACATTTTGAATGAAAAGGGGGAACTTAAAACTAAACAGGAATTGAGTGGTCAAGGGATTGAAATAACATGGTGGTCAAAAATGCAGATACAATCCTGATAAGAGAAGGATGTATGGTTTCTATAAAGAATTAACAGAATTAGACCAGATATTAAAAAGGATAGATGAAAAATCAATAAAGAAAATATATAGCTATTTTTAAGTATTACGATGGAAGATGAACAAGTAAAAGAAACAATGATAGTATGGGCTAAATTTTTTGGTTATCCGATTGAGTTAGACAAGTGGCAGAAACTATGGGATAGAAATTATAAATTAACGA
Organism: Diadophis punctatus similis; assembly: GCA_023053685.1. NCBI lineage: Eukaryota > Metazoa > Chordata > Lepidosauria > Squamata > Dipsadidae > Diadophis > Diadophis punctatus. Next base: position 108,988,596 of record JALIGW010000003.1, on the reverse strand, counting down.
TATCAACTGCATATAAAGAAAATCTTTACAAAATGTTTTATAGATGGCATTTTTTACCCTCAAGGTTAGCAAAGATGTTTAAGGATATGTCTGCAAAATGTTGGAAATGTCATTAGACACCTGGTTCGTACTATCATATGTGGTGGACATGCCCAAAAGCAAAAAAATGTGACAAAAATACATACATGGTTGGAAAAAATGATAAAACAACATATTGATTTGAAACCAGAAATATTTTTGTTGGGCATTTTACCGGATAAGTACAATAAAGGGAATACATATCTGATTTTACATGTACTGACCCCAGCTAGAATTGTATTTGCACAACAATGGAAAAGTGAAGAGATCCCTACAGATGAAAATATGATTAAAAAATATTAGAATGTGCAGAAATGGATAGGCTAACATTTACAATTAAGGAAATGAAAGGAATACTTTTTGACCTGGAACTTATTTTATCAATTGTTAGCTGACAAAAACAGGAGTTAGAAACGGAAAGATAAGGAAAGGATCAATGATATAAGGGAGGTATGTTAAAATGGTTAAGTAAATATCATTATTATTATTATCATCATCATCATCATCATCAATACTAATGTAATGAACACTGTTGTAAATATTTTGATTATTATTTCCTAAAACTATTTGTACCCAAAAAACACAGTTTAATTGAAATGGAATTTTTATATGTTATAAAATAAAAACTTGGGGGGAAAAGAATGCAAATTGCACTTTTATGCGATCCATTTGTATTCCTTTTGCAGAGATTTGGTAACCCAAGTAGTCCAACTGAGGGAGATCACTTTATCAAAAAGCTCATATTTGCAAAGTTGTTCAAAGAACCCTGGATGTGAGTCTCATGCAAAGATGGGTCTCCTAAAAAGTCAATATAGCATCCAAGTACATCACAACATATCCAACATATCAGAAAAATATTTCATTCATGAATCTGGAGTAGACCATGCCACAATTAACACAATCAAAAGGCATGTCTGTATTCAATTTGCCACAACTGTTATCAGAGGCGGTTAAATGTTTGTCCCTGTTTTGTTCTGGTCACATTGTAGTAGGTGCCTGCCAAGTACAATTTCATGAAACTGGTATTTGCTGAAGATGGTCAGCATCAGCGGCGGGTTGCTCCCTTACTGGTGCCGGTGCGCTGCGCACGCATCTCCATGCTTCGGGCGTGCGCGTGCTCGCTTCGGGCGAAGAAGGGGATCCAGAGAACGGATAAGATGGAGAAGTTTGCAAACAGTGCTGCTGACATCCTTGAAACTAAAAAGAAATTGTTCCTTGCTCTGTATATTTGGATTATGGATTTGCCGTCAATCAGTGCCCAGCACAATGGGAACACATTAGTAAATTACAACATAGGAGGAGTCAAAGTAAATTCTGCTCACAATGGTTTATTAGATTAGAAAATTTGGGTTAAGAGCAACCATCTAAAAAGGTAACCATTTCAAGTTTGAACATGTTGACCTTGAAATTTCAGTTACAAAAGTAAAGGTAAATAGAAATGATGCTTAGGGACTAAGTGTGACACCTGACTATTGGATGAACAAAAAAAAATCAGTGTAAGGAAGCTAAAAGTAGCATTTAAGAGAATCCAGATTTGCCACACTAATCTATTTTTAATATCTGCTTTTTTTGGCCATGTATAGGTTTCTGAAGCACTCTCTAATCAGATTAAAACATAATCCTAAGTAATGAAACAAAAAACCATAGCCAATTAAAATATAAATTTATGTAGGTGGGAAACCAGTGAAGAACCTGTTTTGATTTACATTTGTTTGTTTGGATAAAGGGGGCCCTCCCTCTCCACCTGAAAAAATAACATTCATTTTTTGTTCCTTTCTCCATGCTTTGTGAATGGAAACAAGCAGATGTGTGTTCCCTGGCTTTTGCAGTACAGATAGTTCTGTGCATCACCTTTACAACCTGGTTCACATGTTGCTTTACACCACAAGGTGCCCAGGATCTAATTGCTCACTTCAAACTAAGCTCCTCTGTTTACAGAATTAAGTACTTGGGCACATGCAAGAGATAAAAAACTAAAAGCAGACATTGCTCAGGAAATAGCTCTGTCTTGTGCTCTTCCACCTCAAGTTATTTTCCTGGCACAATACTGGTTTATGAATCCAGGTTTTGACTGCACACTAAGCTTTAGACAGTAAAATTATGAAACGTAATGACCTCTCATCTAACTAATCACAAAGCGAGCACGGTTGTAACTTTGAAAAGGTCAAACAGAATCCTTTACAATTTTGTGCTAAAACAATTACTGATTGAATTGGCATATCACACAAGACTGAACCATGGTTGCTTAATTATAGCTCGTTAAGAAAAACAAGTACAGTATTTCGAACGTTAGCCATCAAATCCGACCACGGGTTCACTTTCCAAATCATTTTTGCCCAATCGCTCTTTTATTAAGGAATGGTTTGAAGTGGAGAATGCAAAGACAGGCTTGTACATACTGCAATTAACAGACACACGTTCTTTCCTATCCTGACGCTATTTTTTTTTAAGCGGGGGAGTTTGATTTCTCCGGTCGAGCATTTTAGTGGAAAGAGAGGAAGTTGGAAAAGAAAGAAAGCATACACCAATCGGACACCGCCAAGAAGAGAAAGGCTATGATTGATGTTTATTCTGTTTAATCAAGCTTAAAGGTATTTCGAAATACCGTTGTCTTAGCCACTCAGATAACAAAATTTGGAGGCTAGAAATTGATTGACATAGCAGCTATCTAATAATATCGAAGCAGTTTCAGGAAGCGAGCTTGCAGGGCTTAAGTGGTGGGCGGGCAGTCTAAACCGCCTCAACGTGTACTCTCAAAGTATCTTGCTGGTGGGAGGGTGAAGGAGCGCGTGACGAGACTCTAGAGTGACAACGATTGTATCCAATGGGGCTGGAAGTATCGAGCGAATGTGACCAATGGAAAAAGCTAACTGGGTTGGCGAGGGCAGCGCGGTGACTGTGGGTTAGATAGGGTGTGAGAAGTTAGTGGCGCTGCTGCTGTGAGGGGACGGAGACGGCGTTCCCCCCCCCCTCCCACGGCTGAAGCTTGGATCAACGCGCGATGCTTACGGACGGCACAGCCGCCCCGACTCCCACCGGCGATGAGGAAATAGACTCGGTGACGCCCCGTGCTGCCCCGGCCGCCATCGTTGAGGCCTCCACGGCCGGGCCTAACCCGTTGGGGTTGCGGGCCGTGCGCCTCTTCGGAGAAGCTGGGCCCTGTGGGCCGATAGGCTCGGTAACAACTTCGGGAGAGGCCGGGGCTGCTGCCGCCGCTGCCGCCCTCGACTTTAAACTGGCGGCCGCTGTCCTGAGAAGTGGGGGCGGCGGTGGATCTGGCAGCGACGAGGACGAAGTGTCTGAGGTGAGAGAGGCCTTCGCTCCCGCCAGGCTATCCGCGAAGGATGGTCGCCGTCTCGAACGGGGCTCCCTGCCGCGCTGGGTGCCAGCCCCGCCCGTCAAGCTCCGGAATCCTTTCTGCAGGCCCTTCTTGGTCGCATAAAGAAGGGTGGAGACCCAGCCAGCCGCCCCAACACCCAAATCGGCCCCCGGTTGCCTCTCCGATTTTAATAGGAGGAGGGCCGAGGCCTGCTCTTCTTCTTTCTTGATTCATTGTGTAAAGGGAGAGCAACTGGAGACGAGCCCTGCTCGCTCCTTATTAGCCCGTCTCTCTCGCCTTACCTGTTCAGGTCTCGATGATGGCGGAAGCGATCTTCGCTTTCTGCAGAATCTTCTTTCCCGCGCCTGCGAGGGTTTTTATTGTGGAAAGTTGTGCTAATTGCTTTTTCGAGGCTGGCGAGAGATCTGTGAGGGTAATAAAACAACCTTTTTGTGTTAGTTTTAACGTGTACATTTAATTGAGATCCCTTTGACTGGAATTGTACTTGATAGTTTTGTGTGTGCTTAGATGCAACTCAGGATTCCTTCTCAATATATGAGTCTTCAACTTCATGTCATAGATAAAAAAGAGTCTATGCTGCATGTATTTATTTTAAGAATGCCATAAAATTCAGATAGATGATAGTCTGATCTGGATACTCATATGGCTTCTCACATTCAAATTTAAATGTGCCTAACTAAACATGTAGGAGCATCATTTACAGTAGTTTGCACATAACCGTGTGGTTTATTTCCTGAAATGAATAATTGCTTTCAGGTATGGGGGGGGGGACAGCAGGTACTATTTTCATCCTGGATATCATTTTTAAGGAGGTATGTTTATGGTAATGGGTAATGTGTTTATTATAATTTGTTGCATTATTTTTATTTGTAGCTTCACATATGAAGATATTACAAAATCTTTTAAAAGACCACAGAATAATAGTGATAATAGAAACTCTGAAGGCATTTATGTGTAGTTTAGAGGATGCCATTAGAATTAAAAATTAATTGCAAATATTTGTTGCAAAATTCAGATGTTTTCCCAGAAGGATTTAGATAGGATAACATTAATACATTTAAAGAAAAAGATTACAGGTAGTCCTTGATTTACAACCATTCATTTAGTGACCATTAAAATTACAGTGGCACTAAAAAAAGTGACTTATGACCGTTTTTTACACTTGACAACTGTTGCAGTATCCCCATGGTCATGTGATCAAAATTTTGATGCTTGTTAGCTTGTTCACATGACATTTGCAGTGTCTCAGGGTCATGTGATTACCTTTTGCAACCTTCTGACGAGCAAAGTCAATGTGAAAGCCAGATTTACTTAACTGTATTACTAAACAAGTGCCATGATTCACTTAACAACTGTGGCAAGAAAGATTGTAAAATGGGACAATTTACTTAATCTGCCTTGCTTAGCCACAGAAATTTTGGGCTCAATTGTGGTTGTAAGGCAAGGATTTCCTATAATTCATTGTTCTCCAATCTAATGTTTTTCAGAATTATTAAACTCTCATAAACCCTCCTGTAATAGGTTTTAGGAATTTTTGCACACATGGATGGCACTAAATTGAGAAAGGTTTAATTCATTGGCGCTAGCGCTTGGTAGATAGAATAGAATTCTTTATTGGCCAAGTGTGATTGGACACACAAGAAATTTGTCTCTAATGTATAAACTCACAGTGCTTATTGTGCATAATTGAGTACAAATTCTAAATTCCATCCATATGAAACAGAAGAAATAGTTATAGAACAGTCAAGAATATTGTTACATGGCTCTCTACTTGATTTTTTATATTGAGACTGATGCTAATTTGATGAGGGCCAGATTATTAAACCTAACCAGATCTTGGTTTAAGTTCTCTGATTTTTATAATAAGGAGCTACTGCAAATAATTTTCTTTAAGCATTTGTCTTTTGAAGGGGATCTTTTCAGCAGCCTGGTGTTGGGTATGTATACAGTTTGATATGATGATTAAAGAGAAATGATTATTAAAATATAGGCTATGTATGTTCAATTTACAAGGACGTAGTAAGTTGCTATGGCTGTAAGATTTTGAAGCGGTCTGCAGTATTGAAACCCAACTTTAGTTTCTATATCAAAAATGTAGATTTCAGTTGTTAAATTATTTTGGACCCTTACCTTCATTTTTCATGTTTAGTATTCATGTTCTCTTAGGATCAGAAGCTATGCCATGGCCCTGTTTATATTTTAACTTATAATATTTCCTCTATCAGCTTGTCTGTGAATAATCTCCTGCATGACTGCTTCAGATTATTAGTTTGGGTATGATGTTTTACAGTGTCCATGCACATATATGATTAGATTTTTGTTGGGTCTGGGGGTTTCATTATTACTTTACTTGGGGGGGGGGGAGAAAGGAAGCAGCTTTTCAGGCTTGCTAGTCAGACATTTGAATGTGGGCCATTGGTTAAAATTATGGCCAATTCAGAATTTAAAATCACAAGTTGTAGATATGTTTTGTAGAAATTTACTCATTTTTGTAGGCCTAGATGACACATTTCACATCTTAATATTAACTTAATTTAGATATTAATATAAACTTAATTTACCTTTTCAGATACTTAGGCTGGTTCACTGCTAAACCATAAAATGATTCAGTTTTGACTTAATTCTTGTACAAACCCAGCTATTATAATAAACCAGGGTTTACAAATCTTGATTTAATACAGTGCAAAACTAAAGTACTAACAAATGACCATACAAAGGTGGCTGATACACCAGCCAACATAATGAATGACTAGTAAACTAGCTGATTGTAGTTTGCTATATTAGGTGATACAGTACCCAGTTTACCTATAGGTGCATGAATCAGTCTGGGTTGGTCTTGCACATTGTACACTCACTGAAATAATAGAATCTTAGGATTGGAAGGGACCTTAGGGTCATCTTGTCCAATCCCCTGCCCAATGCGGAACTCTGACCATCCCAAAAAAATGGCTATTCAGGCTTTTCTTGGAAACCTCTAGTGATGGAATACTACAGTTTCAGGAGGAGGCTGTTCCATTGCTTAATAGCTCTCACAATTAAGACATTCCTCATTTCAGGTTTGGATCCCTTACTGTAAGCTGCCACCCATTGGAAGCTCTTATCTTACCCTTGGTTGCTCTGAAGAATACATCAACACACTCTTTCCTGTGTCATTCCTTCATATGGATTGGAAGACTGCTGTCTTATCCCCTATTACCTTCTCTTTTTTAGGCTAAACATATCAAATTCCTTTAACCGTTTTTTCATAGGATTTAGCCTCCAAGCCCCTTACCATCTTTATTACTTTTCTTTGTACTCTCCGGTTTCTCAGCATCCTTTTTGTCCTAGTGACTGGGACTGTGCACCATACAGTCATACTATCAGTACTCATGATTTTGTCATTATACCTCTTGGTACAGCCTAAAACTGCATGCTGTTTTGCCAACTACAGTACATTGGTGTTCATGCTACGATGAGAAAAATACATGGGTGAGGGGGGTGTAGATAATTGCAAGAAGAAAGTTAATTGAATTCTTACTGTTCCCTTTCTATTCTTAAAATCACTTCATGTTGCATTTCATGGGGTAGTTCCCTGTTTAAAAGAAGATTGCAACTGGGATCTGCCACATCACCCACAAAGTAGATTTTTTTTTTAAAAAAAGAGAACACTAAGGAGAAATCAACTTTTTTCTGCCAATTATCTACCTTCCCCCCCCCCCATCTGATTTCAGAGCTAGATTCCAGCTGGGAGGAAAAGCTTAGAAAACAAACTAGGTAAGTGAGCCATGTGTGAGGGAGGCTAGGATTTACTCACCATACCACTATGAATTTGACCCACTATTAAATATGTAATTGTCACAATTGTTTAAATTTCACTATCCTAGGTTTGCTGCCATCATATTTGTATTATAGAAGATTCTTAAAAGCTTCAGTTTGATTATCCATTTAGGAAAAGTTTATTCATCAAGACAAGGACTTGATTCAAACAAAACATTAATCCATAATGTGGTTTGCTTGTTTGTAACAAAGTATGAAACTAGCAATTGGCATTTCTAAACTCTGATCTGTCTTTAGTGATTATGTCAAGGAAAAAATTCTCCTGAGCTCCCCACAAAATGTCAGGGTCTCCCAATGCATTTAGAAACCATTTATTCAGTGATTTGATGCACTTTTTTCAATAACGTGATTTAGCAAAATAATTATTGGATAATTGGATTTGTTAGATGAATTCAAATTCTAAATATCAAACAAACGTTCATAAACACAATGAATGTAAATGTAATCTCTGATCAGTAGTTGTCAGATCTATCTTCTTGAAACAATCAGTAGATCTTTACAAATGGAATTATGGTAGTTCCTTATTTTTTCTTAATATCTATTATTAAATAGTTTTGTTATAAACCATATTTCCATTTGCACTTTGGTAGTAGCTGCATCTGAGCCAGTTTGGTGGCTCAGGCTAAGGCATCAGTCTAGAAACCTGGAGATCATGAGTCTAGTCCTGCCTTGGGCATGAAGCCAGCTAGTTAACCTTTGGCCAGTCATTTTCTTTCAGCCCTAGGAAGGAGGAAATGGCAAACCACTTCTGAAAAACCTTGGCAAGAAAACTGCAGCAAGTTGTAAAGGCAGTATCTGAGAATTGGAGAACTTTCAATTTTTATGACAACAGAGGTAGAAAAGTGATCAGTATTAACTTATGAGGCAGTGGTGAGCCAAGGACCTGAATTTACTAGTAGTGGTGTGAAGTGGCATGCAATATTTTCTGACTTTCACGTTTTTATGAATGGCAACAACAACCCCCCCCCCCCACTAAATAAGCAGAACCTGCTTTTTTTGCATAGAACTACTATATGTTTTACGGAAAGTTCCTTGGTTCAGAATTCTTATATATTTTATTAAATCAAGCCAGATTATGCATTTTATTGTTTATGTATATGCTATATTATCCTTACAAATAATTCCAATGCCGAGATATAGTTAACTTTTTTAAAATAAAATGTTTTAAAAGCTACAGTTCAAAAAAATCCAGTAAAAACACTAAAATGCTTTTACCCATAAATTCCTTAAGTATCTGAAACAAGGCAACAGTGCCAACAAAAAGTGCAGAATTTAATTAAGCTTAGGTGAACAGATACACTGAATAAGAAGGGAAATTCATAGTTGGGTATGCCTATTGAGATGCCCTTTCTCATATTGCTAATATAGTGAATTGATTGTCAGATGTGATTCTTTCAAGAAGGCATCATCATTAAATCTTTTAAGTGATGAGCAGGTGTCTCAGAGCAGGTGCTCCATCAAATGTTCCTAAATATTGTATTTGTATATCATCCTGAAATTAGTGGTTTTTGAATTTTGAATTTACAAAATCATTTTTAGCTTTTTTTGTAGTCAACTATAGGGACTTGAAATGGCCTTTGGAAACCCTTTAGAATTAGTATGACATGACTGGTATGGTATGGGTGAGCATAGCCTTTGCATATTTTGTGTAAGCTATAACTTCTGGAATAGCTTGATCTGGTCTTGGAGCTTTGAATGGATTAGTGTGGTCAAATTATTCTTGGTCAACAAAGGCCATTATTGGAGATGGAAGAAAGCACTCCATATTATGGAGTTTCACAAGCTTAAAATCTGCCCCTGTAGTAAAGCATAATACTTTGGGTCTCTTCATAAATGAGAATTGCAGAATTCCTGGGCAATAATTTAATAAGGCTGGAAATGGGATTTGAATTTACAAAATCATTTTTAGCTTTTTTTGAAGTCAACCTATAGGGCAGTGATGGCGAACCTTTTTTCCCTCGGGTGCCGAAAGTGCATACAACCGTGCTATCGCGCATGTGCGAGTGCCCACACCCATAATTCAATGCCTGGGGAGGGCGAAAACGGCCTCCCCTGCTCCTCTGGAGGCCGGAAATGGCCCGTTTCCCAACTTCTGGTGGGCCTGGTAGGCCCATTTTTCATCCTCCCCAGGTTCCAGAGGCTTCCCTGGAGCCTGGGGAGGGCAAAAACACCCTTCCCAGTCCCCCCAGAGGACCTCCGGAAGCCGAAAACGCCCTCCCAGAGCCTCCGTGCGAGCCAAAAATCAGCTGGCCGGCGCGCACATGCACGCTGGAGCTGAGCTAGGCAATGGCTCGTGTGCCGGCAGATATGGCTCCGCGTGCCACCTGTGGCACCCGTGCCATAGGTTCGCCATCATTGCTATAGGGACTTGAAAGGTGAAATTACTATTTTTCACCTTTCTAGTAATTTCTAGTAATTTTTCAAATTACTATTTTTCAGTCATGCTTTAATATAGTTTTAGCATCTAATGGCAGATTACTGTTTAGTCCATCTCCTTGAAATATCAATAAGATGAGCATAGTACAATTCTTTACAAAAATTAAAAAGTTTTAACAAATCTGTACTGTTCAAGATTTGTCTCTAAAATCCTAGTTTACTGCCAAACTAATCAAAACAAGTTAATTTATATTTAAGTGTGCAGAGGAAATTATATCATGAAATTTAGCTTTAGTGTTGCGGGTGCTTGGATTGCTCTGATCAGTGACAAATTAAAGTCAGATTCACTTCCTAGCAAGCCTTGTACCAAAGATGCAATCAGCTATATAAATATTTATACATAAGGGGCAGGGCAATAGAATATGAGCTGCCCATTCCACCTTTACTCAGAAGGGCAGATACATACAGGACAGCAATGGGACCATATTAGCTTGTTAATAGAACTGAAAGAAAAACATTTATTTCAGCCAATGTAAAGACCCACCTATATTTCAGCTCTATAACACTCAAGAGATAGGGAGAGATACCTTCATAGCCACTTCTACATAGGAGAGATTGGAAATCAAATGTTTCCAATTAGGTATTTCTATTTAACTTTTTCAGGCAAAAGCAAAGACAAATACAGAGGAAAACAGATAAGCTAGAAGTTGCTTTTTCAGTGTCTTTTTACACACATAAACCATAATTAACAAAATAATCCTGTTGCAGTAAAGATAAGATTAATTCATGAATTAATAATGAACCAAAATTTCAACTGAAATTATACCACCAGGATAGACCATAGAACAGTGATGGCGAACCTTTTTTGGCTCGGGTGCCAAAAGGGTGGGCACATGCGCAATAGAGTGCGTGCCCACACCCATAATGTAATGCCCTGCACATGCGCACACACACAGCCCGTGCGCATGCACACAGGCCTCACTGAAGCCTCCTGACTTCCAGTAGGCCCATTGGGCTGTTTTTCGCTCTCCCCAGGGTTCAGGAAAGCCTCCTGAAGCCTGGGGACGGCGAAAAATGGCCCAACGGGCCAATTGGAAGTTCAGAAACAAAAGGAAGTAGAGCTGCCCTACTACTTATCTTCAGATAATTGCAACCAGGCCTCGCACACCTCGGCCCATTTCTTCTGCAGCCGGAAAGGCTTTTCTGAAGGCCTGTGTAGCAGATAACAGAGCTCCGGATCAATCTGGAGCTCTGTTATTGGCTGCAGAGGCCTTCAGGAAACGCCTTTAGGAAAGGCCTCTGCAGCTGATAACAGAGCTCCGGATCGATCTGGATCTCTGTTATCGGCTACACAGGTCTTCAGGAAAGCCTTCCCGACTGCAGAAGAAATGGGCTGAGCTGTGAGAGGCCTGGCTGCAACTGTCCAAAGCCAAAGAAGTTCCTGAAGACCTCTGACAGCGAAAAGGAAGCTGAGGGTGAGCACACTTGAACTTCCGGTTGGCCCGTTGGGCTTTTTTCGCCATGGGGAGAGCGAAAACTGCTGCGCGTGCTGGAGCTGACATAGGGCAACACCTCGAGTGCCCTCAGATATGGCTCTGCGTGCCACCTGTGGCACGCGTGCTATAGGTTCGCCATCACTGCCATAGAACATCGGACTAAATCACCTCTTTAATGCGCATAATTCTTAAGGAAACACTGTAAAGCAGCTCACATGTTTTTACTTCAAAAACAATACTGACATAGTTCAGAAACCTTCTGAGTACCTCCTACAGAGTATTTTGTATATGTCTTCCCATGTGTTGAGGTTGGGAAGGCAACCACCAAGTATTTTAATAATCCTATTAATAATTTCCCAACCTTTTCCCATTTTTTTAAAAAAAAATGACTTAAGATTTTTATAGTTCTTTAAAATTACATTAAGTGTAATTAACCCAAGTACCTAGGGAGTTTTTCTCAAGACAACAGATTTTTCTGGAGGATTACATAATCATATGCCACGGTGTGTAGTCTGCCAGGAAGCTTGGGGATGTACTTTGCTAGATCAGCAAATCTTATGATCAATGCAATTGTATAAAAATTAAATGCATTTATTCTTTTTTGAGTAGGTATTGCTTTAGACAGATTTCTTCCATTGGCTCTAAAAATTACACTTAGCTTTCGGATGTTATTGCACAGCTGTTGAACAACTAGCAGGTATTTCTTTATGGAGAGTATGCCAATTTCCTCTAGCTTTTCTCCAGGTATGAAAACAAAACCAGATTTCTTAAATTTACCACATGCTATATATGAATCTTCATATGTGGGATTATGTATTTTCCATATAGGTGCTGAAAAACTAAACATTGATTAAAATATCTTGGCAATATCAACTTTTAACTTTATTAAAACCTAAAAATGTTTGAACAGAAAATAGGGCAGAATTATAATAATACATTAAACTTGTATGCTACCTGACATTGAGTCTGGATGGCTCACAACAATCCAACAAAGAAATAAAAATCAGTAAAGAATAGATAAAAACTAAAACATCCCAGGCAGTATGAAAGGGGTCCACCTCTTCAAAGGCCTGAGTGAAAAGCCAGTCCTTTATAGGTCTTCTAAATGACAACAAGGCATCACGTGACCACAACAGACTTATGACCTCACTTCAGTGGTTGTCATTATGCAAATCACCCAAGATTGTTAAGCAAGAGATCCTGTGACTGCAATTTTACTACTGACTACTCCATTGACATTGCTTATCAGAAGCTGGCAATCAAGTGCACAAAGATTAATTGTGACTGTGGAACAGTGCAATGGTTGTAAATGTTACTAGTGGCGAAGCACACGGATTTCGCTCATGTGACTGCAGGGACATTGTGATAATCATTAAGTGCAAGGACTGGTCATAAAGTTTTTCAGAACTATTGTAATTTAAATAGTTGTTAAGCAGAACAATCATTACATGAGGATTACCTGTATCCTCCGGTCTGGATGGCCTATACACAGAGTCACTGACTCTTGGTAGAACTCAGTTGGAGACAGTTCCTCCCCATCCAAACCTGCATAATCCTTGTCCTGGGATTGTAAATATTAAAATATTGTAATATAGATTAGCAGAATTTTCTGAGCTTGGATTAGCCCTTTCAGCGTTCCTAGCATAGAATAAAACAGATTGTTCAAAGATATGTTCTAACCTCAGGACAAAGTGAGAAATTCTCTTCAACATAAACTCTTCTTATATCCCAAAATTATTTTTTTAATAATTCCACATCATGGCAACTTGGAGTGCAGTATGTAATGAAACATAGGTTGTATCTTGTGCTATTTGATAATGCTATTTGTGGGCAAGAAGAATTAGGGAGAGTCAGTTAACTACATGTTCCGAGTTTGAGAATAATTTTGAATTGTTTGCAGAGAGACTTAAGATGGCTTGAAAATCTGAGTTTTACAAATATGGAGTCAACTGTTATCTGCCCAGGCATTCCCTGACCTGTTTTGCTAAAGTTGGTGATCTAAGAGAACCAGTTTGGTATAGAGGTTAAAAAGATGGTGCAGAAACCAGGAGACACTGAATTCTAGTCACACCTTAGACATGTAAAACCAGCCGGGCAATTTTGGGCCAGTCTCTTTTTCTCAGCTATACCCATTGCTAGGATTGTTGTTGTGGTGAGAATAGGAGGAGAAATAAATATTATGTATGTTTGCTGCCTTTAGTTATTTATAAGGTAATAAATGTAGGATTCTAAAATTCAAATAAATAAATAATGCATATTTAATTAAGAATTATAGGGAGTATTGACAAGGGTTGACAAAACCTTTTTATCCATACTTTCCGATAACAATTTAGGAATTAGAAGGAAAAGTTTCCTTTGCTTGATTCACAACAAGATGGTAGTAAAGGGTCCAGAATGCAGTTTCAAGGACAGTATTGTATTCAATTGCTTTTGAGCTGGATATAAAAGATCTATACCCATTACAAAATACAGATCAGCAGAGTTTAGACAAGATGCCTTGTGAGACTGCTGTAGCATTTGCATAGGCACCCCCCCTCTCAATTTTAGTGGTGTCTTTGTATTTTGCCTGTCCCATTTCATGGCCAGGTGGTAGAGCAAGAAGATATCTGCAAGTTTTTACAGATTCTTTTAAAAGTTTTTCTGTATATGCTTATAAGTCCATCACAGTTAATCCAATTTTGGGGTGTATTTTAGAACCTAAATTTTTTAGCTTAACCACAAGTATATACGATATGTTCAAAATAAAACCAATATTATAGAAGTATTATTTCTCAATGAAGATCACAATGAAGATTGTGATCAATGAAGATGACCTAGTACCTATCTTCTCAACCTTCCTAATACCTATCTCTTTCCACTTAGGACTGTAACCATGTTGCTTGTATCTTTACAATTTATATTATTTTATTTGTTTCCTAGTATGAGTTGATTGCTTATTAGTAACATACAGTATGACTATCACTAAGTATTGTATCTTATGATTCTTCATGAATGTATTTTATTTTTCTTTATGTACACTGAGAGCATATGCACCTAAGACAAATTCCTTGTGTGTCCAATCACACTTGGCCAATAAAGAATTCAATTCCTATCCTATCCCATCCCATCCCATTCTATTCTATTCTATTCTATTCTATTCTATTCTATTCTATTCTATTCTATTCTATTCTATTCTATTCTATTCTATTCTATTCTAAACTGTTAACGGGTTAAAAAAGAAAAGGCAGAACTATCACACAGAAATGATAGGCTGCATTTGATAGGTGTTACTGTTTTGCAATAAGTGTTAGAAAACTCATTGTTTGATATAGGAATTTTAAAAACGTTTACAACACTTACAAAACTCATTTCCTTCCATGGCCTCTTTTCATCGGTTGATAGTTCTCAGTACGTACAAATCCCCTATTTAATTTATTGGCCATATTGTGTAAAATGAGGGATCAAGGGCTTGTCTTGAACTCCATTGTTCTCTACAGTGGAACACTTGAACCATTTCAAGTATTGTTTTGTTTGATTATTTGATTATAGAATACTCAACGTATTTTGATTTTTGTTCTGTGAACACAACCTACACGAAACATTCCAATGGAATGCTCCAGTAGAGCTGTTTTTTTCTCAGCTCAGCTTTTCCCCCCTAATTCATGCATGCTCTACTAAAAATACTTTTTACCTATTTAAATAATCAAAAATACAGAAGCTGTTAATTTTATCATACCTTTGTATTTTTACTAAACGTAATAATGAACTGTTCCATGGAATAGCAACTATAAAGATTTATTGCTTTGAAACTGAGAAATAAATGTTTATATTGTACATGTTACTCACTGTTTTATAAAACAATACATGTTTTGGACATGAAAGATGTTCTCCAATGGCACAAAGATATTTCCATGTTAGCGCTAAATTGTACCTAGAATTCTTCCCATGTCAGTTCAAACATCACATTTCTTTATTAAAGTACTGTAATGCGTAAACAGATACTAATTAACTCAGAGTATCTAGTCTTCCCTTTTCTTGTTGATAAAACATAAGGAAAAAGAGTAAAGGGACATAGTAAACTTGTCAGAACTTAAGAGTACTACTGGACTCATAGTGAATTTTGTTCTTTATAAAAATGTAAATACTTGTATTCACATTTTGTAGTTATTAGAAAGTTGGGTAAAGAAAATAGGTTTTTGCATGCTTAATGTGGGTTCTAGATTTCTGAACCAATGAAGCAACTTTATGCCAACTTGCAGCCCACTTAAAATCTGTCTTGACAGGGATCTAGTTAGGCAAAGTCTGTATTTCCATACTCCAGGAAAAATCTACATTTGAATCATAATATCAACTACAAATAATCATTAGAGGAAATTGATAATCTAAATGGATGGAGAGAGTATGGTCTGACTAGATTATTCAGTTCTGTTTGATGCCATCAGCCATTATGTCCTTCTGTCAGTTTCACTTTTATCTTAGTGGCCAACTATCAGATAGTAATGGAGGAAAAGCAATTGAACCTGTGTTTCCTGTCTCCCATGCATTAAATCACCGGGACAGGAAATCCCTGTTAGGCATCCTCAGATGTACGAAGTAAAGAAGATGACCTTGATGGAAATATGCAGGAGTTGCTGCCTAGGAACAAAGAGCTAGAGCACTCTCTAAGCCCAGAATAGCCAGGTAACATAGGGAAGAGGCTCAGACAGATGCTGCCCTAATTCATTGAACTATATTGATGTCAGCCCCACTAAATTGGACAGATTGCAAGTCCAACTCCACCTTTGAAAGTACATTTATTGAAATTGATTATTATAACAGAATCTTACGGCTGATTGTTCAATACAACTGCCTCCTTTTGTAGGGGTCCTTTGCCTAACTTCAGCTGGTGTGGGAGTTATAGCCCTTCTAGAACTGGGAGATGCTGGAGATCTGTATGTAGGTGGATTGTTATAGTTTGCTCTGCATGGTAACTCCTTTGATTATGCTAAAAAGTTACAATTTGTATTGAATGGAACAGGCAAGCTTCCAATGGACGAACCTCTCCATTACAGAATAATTGCTATTTTGTGATTACTTGAGTCAGTGATTCCAATTCAAAGTACTGGTCATTACCTGTAAAGCCTTACAAGATTAGGTAGCAAAATATTTTAAGGATGAGCTTGTTGAAAATGTTTCTTCCCTTCCATCAGATAGCTGAGAAGGGGCCTACTTGAAGTCTTGTCATAATCAGACAGCACAGTAACAACATTGATAAAAAAGTAATTTAGTAACTAATGTCTGCATTTACGACCTTCACAGGTCCCCTATCAAAATGGCATATGTTGCCAATGGATATCCCCCCTTTTAAAAGAGTCTTTGATGTTTCAGATGTCTAGTGAAAAAAGAATTTTTAAAATTCCTAATTCAACTGACTAATCTCAAACTGAGTAATCTCAAAATACAATGAACTAAATATGATGAATAAAAAGTAGTAAGTTTTTAACTTACTACTTTTTATTCATCATATTTAGTTCATTGTATATTTAGATTACTCAGTTGAATTATTAGATTGGATTAAACAAATTTGATAAATGAATGAATTGATTTTTTTTGGGCAAGGAGAAATGTCATAAGGTTTTAACATTTCAAGAAATCTTTATTTTTCTGCTTTTTCTGAGTAGCTGAAATTGTACCATTATTGCTCCTTGGAAACAAATGTGTTTAAAATATATAATTTAAGAGCACTGAAGGGAACCAGAGTATTACTTATGCATTTTTATTTTTATACAGTTAGTCCTCGACTTACGACATAATTGAGCCCAAAATTTCTGTTGTTAAGTGAGACATTAGTTAAGTGAGTTTTACTCCATTTTATGACCTTTTTTGCCACAGTTAAAGTGAATCACTGCAGTTGATAAGTTAGTAACCAGGTGGTTAAGTGAATCTAGCTTCCCTATTGACTTTGCTTCTCAGAAGGTCGCAAAAGGATATCACATCTGATCTTGGAACACAGCAAGGGTCATAAATATGAACCACTTGCTAGTGTCTGAATGTTGATCACGCGATCATAGGGATGGTAGAAAGGTCATAATTGTGAAGAATGGTCATAAGTCACATTTTTCAGTGCCACTGTAACTGAATGGTAACTAAATGAGCTGTTATAAGTCGAGGACTACCTGTCTTGTTGTTTTAAGTAGTACAAATAAGCCTCATCTTACAATCACATTTGGGACTAGAATTTCTGTCATGTGATGCAATCATAAAGTGAAATGCCACATGGATGCATCACTTAGTGATCACAATCCCAGTTTTTTGTCATTAACTGAGAGCCATCTCGTCTAAGCCATCTGGGGCTTGGCCCCTTCCAGCCCTGAGCCTCAGGGATTTTTCTCTCCCCATCTTTCTGCCCTTTGTTCCCTGCACCCTGCGCCTTGCAGGGTGACATGTAGCTCTAGCCCAGTCCCAGCCGCAATTGCCCTTGCAACCCTGCACTCAAAGCCCCCAGCCATCCTCGGCTGACCTTTGGTATCTTCTTTCTTCTGCTACTGACCATGCTGGACTGGCTGTTGGGCCCAGACTGGGCTTGACTTTGGCTGAGAAAAAATGCTCCTTTGCAAAGACCTTCAGATTCCAAAAACAAACCTCAAAGCAGTCTTTTTGCAAAGAGCAAAGATGGGGCTGAGCAAGTTTTTTTTGTTTTCGGAACCAAAAGCTTAGCCCTGCCAAGAAGGTCTATGCAAAAGGACTGCTTTTTTGTTTCTCAGCCAAAGGATGCCCAGGAGTCAGGCTGGGCATCCCTGGCCAGCTGCAAGAGCAAGAAGATGCTGAAGGACGGATGGATGGGATGTAGGCAGGTAGGGGGAGCTGAAGTGCCCCTGTAGTTGTAAGTACATGTGGTTGTAAGTTAAAAACTACCTGTAAAGAGTTGGTATATTGATAGGCAGTATGAAAATTCAGGATTAATATTTATAAAGTAAAAATATTCCCAGGTGACTTAAACAAATGAAAAATATAAAACTTTTAGACATGCTAATGAATTTAGGAATTGTTTGGCAGTAGAATTGCATATTTTATCTGAAAATTTCCATTTTTCTAATGAAAGACCAGTTCTCCATATACTAATTTTTCACTTTAAAAGTCATTTTCGAATTTTTCACTTTAGAAGACAAAGCACAGTTTAGATACATTATTTTCCTCCTAGCAGGTTAAATAATAATACTGCTGATGTTAATCATAATTTGGGAGGATCAGAAGCAAATACTGTTTCTTTCAGCTCTCCTGTGTAATCAAATAAATAATACATCAGATCCACCAAAATGTGTTTTGGACAAGCCATTCAAACATTTCATATGCATTAAAAGAACATTATCAGCAAAATTCATAAAAATATGGGCCTTGCCTTACAAAAGTGCTATTAAATTTTCTAGACTGGTTGGCCTTCAGCAACAACAATATGTTGACTATTGTTAACATTTTAACTTTTTAATATTCTACACACACACAGTCTAAAAAATTTGCCCTTGTTTTTATAGTGAATCAGAGTTGGTTAATTCAAAAAGAACAGAAAGCCTATGTTTTGTCTGTATTTTTTTTTAAAAAATTGTATGCCATGTGTACTTAAAGCAGTACTACAGGTAGTCCAATTCATTTAGTGACCGTTCAAAGTTACAACAAACTGAAAAAAGTGACTTATTACTGTTGCAGCATCCCCATAGTCACGTGATCAAAATTCAGACGTTTGGCAAATTACTCACATTTATGACGGTTGCAGTGATTGTCTTTTGCAACCTTCTGACAAGCAAAGTCAATGGGGAAGTCACATTGACTTAACCATGTTACTAACTTAATAACTGTAGTGATTTAATTAACTATCTCACTTAGCAATATAAATTTTGGGCTCGATTGTGATCATAAGTTGAGGATTACCTATATTCTATCTGAAATTTCATGCTTCTGTAATATTTGTCTGGAAAAGTAAAATTCTTATGAGAGATGATATTTTAGTAACATATCTCCCAGTTTTATGTGTTAGAATCAATTTTTATATTCTCTTTCTTCAAATAGGTTGAATCATTTATTTTGGACCAAGAAGATCTGGATAACCCAGTGCTTAAAACAACATCTGAGATATTTTTATCAAGCGCTGCTGAAGGAGCAGACCTACGTACAGTGGATCCAGAAACACAAGCAAGATTAGAAGCTTTATTGGAAGCAGCAGGTAAGTTTTTTTAAATTTGCAATAGGTTTTTTTTAGGATGAATTGTTTTAATCTGAGGAAATAAATATAATACTTAGCAGTTTAACAACTTGAAATTAAAGCTAGGAAGAGAAATTGAATTTCTCGAATTAAGCAATTTTTTAAAAGAAGTGTTTTTAAGGAATGCAACAAGTAGGAACAAACTAACTTTTAAAATAGATTTTATTTATTTATTTATTTTGTGAGATTTATATACCGCCTCACAGTGCAAGCACACTCTAAGCGGTTTACACCAGTAAGCAATGTATATTTATATTGCCCCCAACAATCTGGGTCCTCATTTTACCTACCTCAGAAGGATGGAAGGCTGAGTCAACCTTGAGCTGGTGAGATTTGAACTGATGACCTGCGGATCAGTGTCAGCTAAAGTGGCCTGCAGTACTGCCTCTAACCGCTGCGCCACCTCGGCTCCCTTTTTCCTAAAAAGAAGACATGGTTATCTCAATTAAGATGCAGATAGCATATTTCAAATAATGGAAAATTCTAGGACCGTACAAGAGACATTTACCATATTTTTCGGAGTATAAGACGCACCGGAGTATAAGACGCACCTTAGTTTTTGGGGCGGAAAATAGGGGAAAACAATCTGCCTACCAGGTATTCATCTGGCTAGCATCCTTAGTCTGGTCAGCTTCAGCACATTTTATCCCCTGGTTAGGACTTAAAAAAACCTTCTTCTGAGAGAGTAACAATGAAAGAGCATGCAAGCCAGTAAGAGCTGGGAAGATCGTTGGCACCTAGTTAGGGCTAGAAAAAAACTTATTCAGAGCAAGTAGAGCAATGAAAAAACCCTGCAAAGACTTAGGGCTGGAAAAACCTTCTTCTGAGAGAGTAACAATGAAAGAGCCTGCAAGCCGGTAAGAGCTGGAAGATCGTTAGCACCTGGTTAGGGCTAGAAAAAAACTTAAGGTCTCCAGCCTTGGCAACTTTAAGACTTGTGGACTTCAACTCCCAGAATTCCACAGCCAGCAAAGCAAATAATAAAGCAGTCAGCAAAGCAAATAATAAAATAGTCTTTAAAAAATAAGTTTAATAATTTGAACATTCTACAGACATTTATAATTATTCACTTAACCCCTTGCATCCAGTTCAGCAGAAAATAAAAATCTGTGTGTCTCTCCCAGCTATTTGCCTCTTCGCAGCTAGTTTCAGTTTCATTTTAGCACGTGGCGAATCAGCTGGGGGTCGGGAAGCTGCTACTGACTTGCTTGTCTTAATAGGCTCTTCCCTGTTTGCTGCAAACAGGTAAATTGCTGGAAGACAGGCCGCTGGGTGGCTGGGGCTACATTCGGTGTATAAGACACACCCAAGTTTTCACCCTCTTTTGGGGGGTAAAAAGATGCGTCTTATACTCCGAAAAATACGGTAAGTGCTGGCTGCAAAAATTGTCATTCAGATTTGTAGCAGGAAAAAAGTGATAGATCTTTGATATTAGTATTGGTTGACAAACTGGACATTAGTAATGGTGAAGTTTGAAATATGGAAAACAGGAAGGATTAAAAGACAGAAATAACATAAGGAAACAATTGTTTAGCTTCATCCATAAAATATATAATGAAAAATGGACACAGTGGATTTATTCATATTGCAAAGGAGGAATTGGAAAGTTCCTCCTCCATCATCAGAGATTTTTAAGAATAGATTGGACAACCATTTGTCTGAAATGGTATAGAGCCGTGATGGCGAACCTATGGCACGGGTGCCACAAGTGGCACGCGGAGCCATATCGGTGGGCACGCGAGCTCAGGTCCGGCGCGCATGTGCGCACCGGCTGGCTGATTTTGGGGCCTTCTGGGCCCACTGGGAGTCAGGAAACAGGATGTTTCCAGCCTCCAGACGGGGTGGGGAAGGCCGTTTTCGCCCTTCCCAGGCTCCTAGAAAGGCTCTGGAGCCTGGAGAGAGCAAAAAATGTGCGTGCCATTGCATGCTGGGAGTGGGGGGGTCATGCGCGCATGCGTGGGGGTGCATGGAATTATGGGTGTGGGCACGCACACACGTGATCCCCCGCATCCCCCCCCCTTTTTGGCACGCGAACCAAAAAAGGTTCGCCATCACTGGTATAGAGTCTCCTGCTTGAGAAAGGAGTTCGATTAGAAGACCTCCAAGCTCCCTTTCCAACCCTTTTACTCTTTATTCTATTTGATTTATGCTATCATGGTGTCACCACTTAGTGACAATACTGACAATTCTATTACAGAAATATAACAAAATTAACATAGTCATCAAGTCAGAAGTTGCGATTATGTGAGTTCCTTGCTTAATGATGCTAACATCAGAATTGTCACTAAGTGGTGTCATCTCATGACATCACACTTTATGACAGCATTCATTAGCAATAGAAATTCCAGTTATCATTAAGAGAGTACTACCTGTACAGTACATCTATTCTTAATATGTTAACTATTCATATAGAGCAGTGGCCCCCAACCCTTTCGGGCATCAGGGACCGGTTCTGTGGAGACAGGTTTTTCCGTGGACCGGAGGGGGCGTGGTTTCGCATGCTGCCTATATCCTGCAGATGGGGCTTTGCTTGTTTGCGCGGCCCAGTTTCTGGCATGCAGTGGACCGGTGCCAGTTCATGGACCGGTGATTGGGGACCCATGGTATAGAGCAGTGATGGCGAACCTTTTTTGGTTCGCGTGCCAAAAGGGAGGGGAATGCGGGGGATCACGTGTGTGCGTGCCCACACTCATAATTCCATGCACCCCCGCACATGCACGCATGACCCCCCTGCTCCCAGCATGCAATGGCACGCCCATTTTTCGCTCTCCCCAGGCTCCAGAGCCTTTCTAGGAGCCTGGGGAGGGTGAAAACGGCCTTCCCCACCCCCTCTGGAGGCTCGAAACAGCATGTTTCCTGACTCCCAGTGGGCCCAGAAGGCCCGAAAATCAGCCGGCTGGTGCACACATGCACGCCGGACCTGAGCTCGCGTGCCCACCGATATGGCTCCCCGTGCCACTTGTGGCACCCGTGCCATAGGTTCGCCATCACGGGTATAGAGTATTCATTTTCATTTATGGTTGTCATGCTTTAATTTTATCAGAAGTGTACTTTTGAAGTGTTATTTACGTGAGCTGCCTTTGAAAAGTTTCTGGAAACTAATGAAGAGTTGAAGAACTTGTGGTTCTCCTGATGCTGCTGAACTTCCCCTCTCAATATTATTCAGAATTAACCATACTAATAGGAACTGCTGAGAATTGTAGTTCAATAACATCAAGAATGTCATATACACCCAATTCTAGTTTCACTTGTTTAGAATGCCATAATCTGCTTGTTGAATGGACCAACCACTCAACATGTGACTCCTCTTAAGATATGCCTGCAAAAATGGAGTGTCATTTTATAACTGGTAGTTCTTATTTTTAAGGTTCTAAAAGGCTTGGGGCTGTATAAGAATGGATAAACCTTCTCATGTGCATATCTGCATATTAAGATACTTTTCAAAACATCTAAATCTGGTACCTGGGCTGTTTTTTCAGTAAATTTAAGTGAACTGAGTTCCTGGTTGCATTTTGGATATAATACAGTGAATATTGGTTTTGGGGTGCCTGTGTGCAGTATTATGGTTAAAGCTATGTATTCCATCCATTGTAATGTCCCGCTGATACTTGAAACTTTTTGAATCTGCAATCTGTGTCCCACATAGCCCTTAAAATATTTGTAGGAAGAAAATGGTCATTGTAGCATATTCAGAGGAGCTTTGTTGAGATGGCGAACGTACTGCAAACCAAGGGCAGTTAAAACTACAGGAAAGTTTATTAGGGATAGTTTCTTAACTTTAAGAGATTGACTTTTTTAATGGTATGTTCCCCTTTCCTAGAAATCTTCTAACAGGTGTTGAGTAAATATTTGTCCAAAATATTGTATTAGAATAGATCTTGTACTAATAAGATCCTAGATCCAATAAGCAGAGAGTTGGAAAAGAGGAGCTTTAAGCTTTAAAGCTTTAAGATCCATTCTAACTCTTAATGGTTTTAAGAAATAAAGTGTTCTTATGTGCATAGAAAGGAAAGAGACAGTTTTTACTGTCTCTGCCTATTAAAAGCCAACTGGGATAGCAGTAAGGAAATGCATAGAGGGATTGGGTGGGCTGATAAAGAAATAAGGTGGTAAATGTGAGTCACAATAATAAGAATGAGGGACAGGTGGATTCTCCATCCTGAGGAGGAGCCAGCATTCAGAGTGAGTGGGTTTTCCTCATCCAATCAGGTGAAGGACCGAGTCTATCTCTTTTTTTGCTTGGTAGGATCCACCCTGCTATAGCCCAGATTTAACTCGGTCCTTCAGAGAGAAGGACATTTGGCAAACGGACTCCCATTCTGAAGACCATTTAAATCACCAAATTAGGCCTTTTTCTAATTTTTTCTCAATCCCCCCCCCCCCCACTCAATTTGCTTCATTCCCATTGATATCTGATTCTCTGAGTTTCAGCTACTAAGTGGCTCTGTTGCTTCAGATTTTTCCTCTGCTTCGTCAGAACACCGGACTTGCAATCAGATCCAGGCTTGCACAGTAAGGCTCCTGGAGCGCCGTCTCCTCTCCTTCGGCACTTTGAGATTCCCTCCCCCCCTGATCATTCCTAACGCCTCAGTCACCTAGCGGTCTTTTCTTTGACGTGTCCAGCATGTGGAGGGGGTCAAGACGAGGCTCATCCTGGGCCTCTAGATTGAGCGATCGGCATTTTTTTCTCACAATGTGGTCGCTCTTGCCGTTTTTTCCTGGCCTCCCGCTGTTCCTCCAGGCCTTTGGCGCTAGTGCTTTAATGCATGTGGCCTTTCTGTTCGCTAGCACAGCCGCGCTTTAGCTGGTACCGCTTGAAATTGGCCCGGGCCCTCTCTCTCCACTTCTCCGACCCCCAGCTGAGCTAATTGGCCTGGTGCTTAGGCCCCAGCACACGTGGGCCATTTTCTGCCCTAGCACAGCCGCAATTACTCTACCGGCAACGCTAATTGATCCCAGCTGGGCCCAATTTCCTTCGAGCCTGCTCGGGAGGGCCCAGCAACCTCCTGTGGTCGTCCTCATTGGCTGAACTCTTGAGCTTGCTTGGGTGGACTGACTCGCAGAGGCCTCGAGGGCCACGAGGCAGGGGTGGCCATTTTGGTTTTGGGGCCTGTTTTGACTCTGCATTTGTATACCTTCCTTCATGGCAGACAAGGCCCCAGTTCAGGAAAAAAACTGGTGGCAAACGCCATAGAAAGTCCAATAGGGGCATTTCCGATGATGAAATGTCCTCTTCAGGGCAACCCTCCACCAGGTCTCGCAGCTCTAGGAAGTCCTCTTCCAAGGCCACAGAATGAGCTGAAAAGAGAAGAGACAGGGCTTTGCAGAAGATCTCTGGTAGATTTATTTATTTATTATTTATTTTGTGAGATTTGTATACCGCCTCACAGTGCAAGCACTCTCTAAGCGGTTTTTACACCAGTAAGCAATGTATATTTTACATTGCCCCCAACAATCTGGGTCCTCATTTTACCTACCTCGGAAGGATGGAAGGCTGAGTCAACCTTGAGCCGGTGAGATTTGAACCGCTGACCTGCGGATCACAGTCAGCTAAAGTGACTTGCAGTACTGCCTCTAACTGCTGCACCACCTCGGCTCCAATCTGCCAAGAAACGATCGGCCAGAGAACAGGAGCAACCTATCTCGCCTTCCATTGCCTCGGCTGAGGCGGAAGGGGACTCTTTGGCCCTCGATGCCCCGAATTTGCCCAGGCCTCAAGAAAACCTTTGGGGGCTGCGGAAGTTGACCAGGGGACAGGCAACCCGCTGCCCCAAACTGACCATGCCCAAGCCACTGCTGCCTCTACTGTCACTGAACAAATCCAACCTTCCGCTGCAGCCTCTCAATTGCCTCTTGACCAAACAAACTTCCAGGCCATGATCATGGCGGCTCTGCATCAAGCCTTAACGGCTAGCTTCCAGTCCTTTGCTGGCCCCATAGCTTCTACATCCGCTCAGCCCCAGGGGGCTTCCAGGCCCAAGGCTATTTCTGTTTGTCCGGCCAGGCAATCTACCCAAGATCAATCCTCAGATGAGTCTGAGGTTAGCACCAGGCATGAGGAGGAGGAATATGAGGAGGAGGCCAATCCTTGGGACCTCTCGAAGGATGGGGGGTTCTCACCCGACCAGCCCATTTCAGCAGGGCTCTTTCCACCCGCAGTCTTCAAATCTCTTCTTTTTAAAGCTCGTGCTGCTACCGGGATGGACCCTCCCACCTCGAGTCCTAAGCCTTCCACAGAAGGGCAGTCCAACCCCCTGTTCTCTGAAACCAGATGGGAGATGGACGTAGTCCCAGCGCCACAGCTTTTTCTGGATATGGTGGAGAGACAATGGGGCTCTCCTGGCTCTGGACCAGCACCTTCTTCACATGACAAGAGGCTCTTCAATGTAGCTTCTAACTTATCTAATCTCCTTTCTGTTCCTTCAGTGGATGAGCCCATCAGGGCCTTGCATTCCTCTACAGCTGTACCTGGGGACGCTGAAGAACTCCTGAAGCCCGAAGATAGGAGGATGGAACAGACCCTCACAAAGGTACACCAGGCTGTGGCTTGGGCCATTAAGGCCTCCTCCACGTCATCCCTTTTCGCCCGCACCACCCTAATTTGGCTTCGTCAAATCCAAGATCATATTCCCTCTTCAAATTTGAGGGCTCAACAGGATCTCAATAAATTTTTTTGCTGCCACCCAGTTTCTGCCGGATTCCACAATGCATGCCTCTTGATTAGCCTCTAAAGCGTTAGCCTCCTCTCTGGTGGCTAGGCCCATGCACTGGCTCTGTCAGTGGCCTACAGACTCTCGCCATAAATGGCGTCTAGCGTCCGGTCCCATTAAGGGCAAATCCCTGTTTGGGGAATCCCTAGACCCATTGTTAGTGGAATCTAGTGATAGGAGAAAGGTTCTTCCTTCCCTCTCGCACAGAGGTACTCGAGCAACTCCCTTCTACCACCGGCCCTTTCGAGCAGCTGACCAGGGTTTCTCCTTCCACCAAGCCCCAGGTCAGTATTACTCCCACCAGAGGTCCCAGGCTGACAGGGTGGGCAGGGGAAGGCAGTTCCATAAGAAGTCACAAGGTGGAGCCACTGGGAGACCCTTCAAGCGGTCCAAGTGGTGAGGATTCCTCCATCCCCATAGAGGTCCACCTGTCAAAATTTTATGTGGCCTGGCAAGCCACCACCCAAGATTCCTGGGTAAGAAATATGATTCGATTCGGACTCTCTTTAGAGTTCACCTCCATTCCCCCGTGGTCCTTCGTCTGCTGCTCAGTCTCTCGGGTTCCTTCAAAGAGGCTCCTGATGGACGAGGCGGTGCAGCACCTTCTTTCCATTAGAGCTATTCAACGGGTTCCCCGAGATCAACATGGTAAGGACTTCTACTCTGTTCTTTTCGTGGTTCCTAAGTCTTTGGGGAGATGGAGGGCAATCCTAGATTTAAAACGCTTAAACTTTATCAAATATCGAAAATTTAAGATGCATTCCATTTCTTCCATTCTGGCTTCCCTTCATCAGGGTGACTTCATGGCGTCGCTAGATCTAACGGAGGCCTACCTCCACATCCCCATTCTCAAACGCCATCGGAAATTCCTCCGT
This sequence comes from Diadophis punctatus similis, assembly GCA_023053685.1. Taxonomy (NCBI): domain Eukaryota; kingdom Metazoa; phylum Chordata; class Lepidosauria; order Squamata; family Dipsadidae; genus Diadophis; species Diadophis punctatus. Next base: position 108,961,690 of record JALIGW010000003.1, on the reverse strand, counting down.
TTTTGTTACGCCAGCGAACATTTTCAGTATAGGGCTCTCCCTTTTGGATTGTCTTCTGCCCCCAGAGTATTCACCAAGGTGTTGGCATCCCTAGCGGCTCACCTTAGGACATTCCCTATTCACATCCAATGTTATCTGGACGATATATTGATCCATGCAACCTCTAAGGAGTTGGTGAGTCAGCTGTCTCCCTCCACTTCCCTCCCTTATCTGGGCTCCGTCAAAAATTCCGTTCATTGCCGTGTCTTCCTTTCTCCGGACCGGCAAGCCAGTATTAGGGATTGGTCCTTCAGATCCAATGTGAAGTCAGGGTTCCCATTTCTCTTTTGGCAACCTTACTAGGCAAACTGATTTCATGCATAGCAATAGTTCCCTGGGCCCGTTTTCATGCCAGGGAACTCCAATGGTTCCTTTTGCCGTTACAGAGATCTGGCCAAGGCACGTCATCTCGCAGGGTCCTGGTCCCAGCGCAAGTAATCTGATCTCTCTCCTGGTGGAATTCCTCGGCCATCTCCAAGGGCTCCCTCTTTCGAGTTCCCCACAGGGTGGTAGTGACGACAGATGCCAGCCTGTCCAGCTGGGGGGCACACGGCTAAGGCATGAGAGCCCAGGGTCAATGGTCTCAACCAGAATCCCAACACTCCATCAATTGGCTGGAGCTCCGAGGGGTCTTCCTGGCTCTATGTCAGTTCCATCACCAGGTCTCGGGACGCCATGTACTCATTCTAACCAACAACACATCGACCAAAGCGCACATCAACTGCCAGGGCAGGACGCGCTCGAAATCCCTTCTCACGGAGGCAATGCGCCTGGGTCTTTGGGCGGAGAAACACCTACTCTCGCTGACTGCAGATCTCATCTCGGGGACCTCCAGCACTCAAGCAGACTGGCTGTCCCGAGCGCAGGTGGATCAGGCGGAATGGCACCTTCACCCATCCCTCTTCCTCCAACTGTCTCAACGTTTCGGACATCCTCTAGTCAACCTCTTCGCAACTCCTCAAAACTCCCAGCTTCCAAGATTCTTTTCTCGCTTCCCGTCCCCGGGAGCGGAGGGAGTCAACGCTCTCAGGAGCGTATGGCCTCCAGGTCTCCTCTATGCCTTTCCCCCACTCCCGGTCCTCCCAGACCTGATACAGAAGATTCTGCAGGAACAGGCGGAGGTGATCCTCGTCGCTCCCCACTGTCCCCGTCGGGCCTGGTTTGCCGACCTCCAGGCTCTCTCCATCGCCCCCCCCCCCCCATGGTGGTTGCCTCTTTCGGCGGACATGCTCTCCCAGGGAGTTCTCAAACACCCGAACCCAGCTTGGCTCCATCTAACCACCTGGTTTGCACCGCCTTTTGCATCTGGGAGCAGTTCTCGATTCTCTAGAGTGTAGGGTGTTTCTATCCCAGGAGCGACAGGACAGTATTAGAGAAATGTCAGTGAGGGTCCAGCAGCAGTGCAGGGTTCCACTAGCTCTGCTTTTTGCACTCCTGGGCAAAATGATATCTAGCATAGCCATTACAGCTTGGGCCCGCCTACACTCTGGAGACCTCCAATGGTTTCTTTTGCCATTCCAGAGAGCAGGCCGCAGTAGCTCGCAAGCCAGGGTACTGGTCCCCAGGGAGGTCCTGCGTTTCCTGAATTGGTGGAGGTGTCAGCCTCCACATTGCCTGCTTGCTTCGGCTGCCATAGAAACGGGGGGTGGGGGGAAAGTTAGGTATTTGGGTGGGGGATGGGGAAGCCTGCTGGAAATGTCTCTTCTTGTGTTTGATTAGGAGGTTAGGGAGGAAAGTTATCATCAGTAATGCCAGGCTACATGTACCTGTTTATAGCCTGCTCAAGGTCAACGGCTTCGACAGACCGGATGTGGAACCCCAAACGGCCGGTGCATCCACCTGACATCTTGGGACATGGGGATTGGATGAATTGCCCAGGGGGGTTATGAGGGAGGGTTTTGGGATTCTTTGTATATGCATTTACACGCCTTTTGCCTCAGAACTTGCTTTCCTTTTGTCGCTATCAGTTCTTGTCTAGTAAAAGTACTCATCTCTATCAACATGGAATTGGGGTTTTTCTTTCCTGGATTTTGAATGGAAGCGCACCTGACAGGAGGTCTCTAGCCATCTCAAAGGGCTGTCTCTTTCGGGAGCCTCACCGGCTGGTGGTCACCACAGATGCCAGCCTATTCAGCTGGGTAGCACACGCCCAGTCGCACATGGTCCAGGGTCAGTGGACTCCCGCTGAAAAACTCTGCAACATCAATTGGCTGGAGTTACGGGCAGTTCACCTGGCCCTTCGCAAACTGCAGCGCCTGACCTCTGGCAAGCACATTTTAGTGCTCACAGACAATGTGGCCACAAAAGCCCACATAAGCAGGCAGGGGGGAACCAGATCTCGGTCCCTCATGCAGGAGGCCAAAAGACTGGGTCAATGGGCAGAGCGACACTTGCTGTCCATCTCGGCGGACCATATCTCTGGCAGGTCCAACGTGCAGGCGGACTGGCTCAGTCAGACAACCATCGATTACGCGGAGTGGCGCCTGCACCGATCCAACTTTCAACAGCTGGTCAGCCACTTCGGTCTTCCCGTGGTCGATCTCTTTGCCACACCGGAGAATGCACAACTGCCGAGGTTTTTCTCGAGATTCCAAACTCCGGGTGCGGAGGGGGTCGATGCCCTTTGCAGCAGGTGGCCTCTAGGTCTCCTGTACACCTTCCCTGTCCTGCCCCTTCTTCCGAGAGTCATCAGGAAGATGCTGGAGGAGAAGGCGGAGGTACTATTTCTGGTACTGCATTGGCCCAGGAGACCCTGGTTTGCCGACCTAGTGGCCCTATCAGTGGAGCAGCCGGGAGGATTCCGCAATGCGAGGAAGCTCTCAGCCAGGAACTTCTGGTGGTTCCAACTGACCGCCTGGCGCTTGAGTGGAGTGCTATGAGAGCTAACAACCTTTCCTCCAGGGTTATCAGGACAATCTAGGCTTCTCAGAGGCCTTCCACTCAGCTCATCATTCAGCCACCTGGAAGGCATTTTGTGCCTGGTGTTCCAACACAGGCTGTTCCCCAGTACGGCCCTCGATAGCACAGATCCTGGACTTCGCCCAACACCATCCAGAGGGAGGTGGCGGCACTGTCCTCTGTTTTAAACTGCGGGTCGCTGGAGTCCCTTGCTCGACACCCCACAGCCCGCTGCTTTATCAGGGGGCGACTAACCTGTGTCCTCCTGTAGTCCACAGGTACCCCACCTGGGATTTAACCAAGGTTCTGAATTCCCTAACCGGACCTCCTTACGAGCCCCTGAGGTCGGCCAGCCTTCGTCACCTTACCTGTAAGGTGGCGTTTCTAGTGGATATTACCTCCGCCAGGAGGATCTCTGAGATAGCGGCTCTTTCGGTACGAAAGGATCTATGTGTCTTTCACTCGGACAGAGTCGTATTAAGATTGGACCCTACGTTTATACCTAAAATAAACTCGTGGTTCCATAGGGCGCAGGAACTCATCTTGCCAAGTTTCTGCCCCAACCCGGGCCACCCATTAAAACGTAAATGGAATACGCTAGACATAAGGAGGGCTCTCCGTGTTTACATTAAAAGAACGGAGGCCCTGAGGAGGACGGAGGCCCTCTTTGTCTCGTTCCAACCTAACTCCTTAGGTAACAAGGTCCCACCGTCCACGGTGGGACGATGGCTCAGAAGGACCATTGCCAAGGCGTTTGACATTCAGTCTCTTCCAAGGCCTGCACGGGTAACGGCCCACTCAACTCGGAGTAGAGCAACGTCAGCAGCATGGGCGACGCAGGCTTCACTCGAAGTCTGCAGGGTGGCCCCTTTGGCCTCCCTGTCGCCATTCATTAGACACTACAAGGTGGACATCTTTGCTTCGGCAGAGGCGGTTTTCGGCTGCAGAGTCCTGCAAAGGGTCCATTCAGAAGGAGATTCTTCGAACCAGACTACACCCCACCCATAGGACAGCCAGCTTTGGTATGTCCCATTCTTGGATGCTAGCTCCACCCACTATGGAGAAGGGGCGTTGGTCTTACCTGATACGCTCCTTCTCGTAGGGTGGAGCTATCATCCAGCCCCACCCAAAGACTGTCTGGTCCTCAAGTACTGAGGGAGATCTAGCTGATGATGACACGTCGAGTCTGTCCATTTGTCTTCGCCAAAGCTGGGGAACCTAGCAACAGAGGCGGATCCTTTCAACTCTGACAGACTCAGTCCTACAGGCTGAACAGACTAGATCAACTCATTCCTGGATGCTAGCTCCACCCTACGAGAAGGAGCATATCAGGTAAGACCAATGTCCTTTCTCCAGTGTGCTGAGCAGAGAATCAAAAGAATGGGTTAACTCCGCCTTTCTGCCCAGAAACTTAGTCCTTTGAATTTTTGTAGCCGCGACTCTCTTGACTGTCCCCCAGTTTTGACTCAGTCTTAGCCCAAGAGATACGTTTAAGAGGAGCTCTTCAGAGCAAAAAGGCAGTTAAATTCTTTGGATTCTCAGCGGTTTTTCGGCAGCAACAAGGTTTTCAGGCGAGCAATACAGCCGCTGCAGCAATCAGCTGTTTGGCGCTAGAACGGCTCAGAGTTAGCAACAAGTCAGCTGCTTTTTGGCAACAGTATGTTTTTGGGCAAGCAACACAGTGTGGATTTCGGATAAGCAATCAGCTGGCCAGCAGGAGAGCGGAGCAGCTCCCGTCAGCTGTTTTTTGGCAAATGCAGCGACTTGCAAGCAATATTGCCACCACAGCAATCAGCACCCAACAATTCAGCTGGCTACCCCGTTTGATCAGCACAGCCACTGCAATGGTCCAGCTGGCTTCCCTTTGATCGGCACAGCCACCGCAATGACTAAGCTCCATTCGGCATAGCTGTAGAGCAACGTGGCTGGTGGCTTTATTCCGCCCAGCGCCCCCGCCATCTTCCGGCTCATTCAAACAGCCGAGGTTTGGCGCTTTTCAGCAGCAGACGCCCTGGCACCTCCCCAGCAGGGGACCGGAAAGCCTCCAATACAGCAGGAGAAACAAAGGATGGAGGATACTGCTGCCTCAGAGAACCAGGAGGTGGCTCACGTGAGTGGGGAATGGAGGGGCAGTACAGCCCCATATTAAACAGAAAGTTCCCTCAGCATCAAGAGCGGGCAGTAGAAGAGTGGCTGCCCGAATAAAGGGCAAAAGCCTTGCATCCCAGAAAAGCCTCTAAGGCTGGGGAAAGAGATGTCCGGAGACGCCAAAAAGCTCTGGAGAAAGAGATCTCCAAGGCTGAGAGGCAAGCTGAGCGGCAGTGGCAGACAGATCTTCCCTGGGGTGATTCCATCACTGCCCATTCATTGCCTGACCCAATCAGGAAACAAGAGACTCTCTGCTCCCATACTCGGTTGCCAGAGGGCGCCAGAGAACAATCTCCGCAGCTACCTTTTATAAGAGGCAGCAAGGAGGATCCCTTTGCACCACAGTCAAATAGACTGCCTTTCAGATTCCGGTAGAGTAATAAAGAGTCCACACGCAACCCTGGCTTGTAATAAGGTCTTTTACTACTCCGGCACAAACTGACAAACACTAGCAATCGCAAAGTGTAATTTTTGTCAGAGCTGCCTACTCCATGCTTCCCACCACCTTTATGTTACCTGCGCCACACCCCAGTGGTTAGTTCTTATCCAATCCTCTTGCCTGGCTTGCAATCAGTTGAGGCTTGTGATCAGCCGTCCCACAGCTGCTAGCTGGTTTCGTCAATGAGTCCTGTGAGTCGCAGGGCTTTCTGACATCATCAGTAGGCATTCAGACTTTCCCCCGATCTCAATAGCAAGCCCTCACATGCACCGTGGCTTCCAGACAGCGAGTAATGGCCGTCAGTGTCATCACAGATTCCGCGCCCCGTTCCCCAGCTCGAATGACAGCTCCAGGCTGGCAGGCTCATCGGAGCTGACACTGCCCGCAGAGAGGCATTGGGAGTGTATTTTAAAACAGAGGCAATCTGCCCCAGAGGCAACATATACCCCCACAGCGGCGGGGCTCTGCCCAGGGGAGAACCAAGGACTGGAGATTTCTGAGCAAATGAATCTCCTGAATGAAATGCGGGAGATTGCTGCAGCATTGCAGCAAGGAAACCAAGCTGACTCAGTGGCATCAGACTCATCCCCAGAGCATAGTCAACACCTGAAATCTCAGGTTCATGCAGATTTGGCAAACCTTAGGGAACCTCGCTCTCCAACTTCATCCCTATAGAGTAAGGATTGGCTTTCAGGAGAGGAAGACCAGAGAGAATTAGTGCGCTCAGGGGACGAAGGGTTAGTTCCTGACCCCCCTCAGATTTTACAGGGCTTTTTCACCCAGCCCTCTTTAAATCCCTCCTGTTTAAAGCCAAGACCACAGCCCACATGGGAACTGAGCCAAGTACATCAGAGCCAGCATTGGGCTTATGAGACCCAAATGACCTCCTCTTTACAGAGCCAACAGCGAAGAGTGAGGAGATCCCTTCACCCCAATTATTCCGGGACGTGGTCCGGAGGCAATGGGTTCACCCAGGAACCTATGGCAACCCAAGTGGGAATGACAAGAGATTTTATAATGTAGCTCCAGAATTCGCTGAGGAGCTACAGTTACCAACGGTAGGCAGGCCTGTGGCAGCCTTAACGTCCTCTACTCTCTTGTCTCAAGACACCGCAGACGCTCTCAAAGCAGAGGATAAAAGGGCTGAACTGAACCTTCGAAGGGCTCACCAGGCGGTGGCCTGGGCAGTAAAGGCAGCAACTACCGATTCCTTCAATAGAGTCTCCTTACTCTGGTTTCGCCAGATGCAAGCGAGGGCTTCACCTGATGATCAATGCCTCCAACAGGATATCAACAAGTCGATAGTGGTGACGGAATTCTCAGCTGATGCCACCCTAGATGCAACCAAGTTCGCTTCCAGAGCTATTGCATCATCGGTAACGGCCCGTCGTCTGCTGTGGTTTCGCCACTGGCAGGCAGACGCAAAATAAAAATGGAGGCTAGCCTCTGCACCCTTCAAGGGGGGCAAGCTGTTTGGAGAGGCCATGGAGCCCATCTTGGAAACCAAGGACAGGAGAAAGATCCTGCCTTCCCTATACAGGCCAGTGGAACGACGCCCATTGCCTTATTTTTGCAGGCCTTCCTTTTGGCCAACAGACACAGGATTGGACTACTCCCAGATGATGTACCTCCACAGAGCTGATCGCCAGACGGTTAGAACCGGATTTCGAGATAGAAACAAGCAACAATTCCAGAACAAGAGACCATTTCATGGCTCTGGAGGTCGACCTTTCCGTCGCTACAAATGACCCCAGGTCCAACCCTCCCATTGGCGGCCGCCTAGGGCTATTCGCAAATCAATGGGAGGCAACCACAACAGACACCTGGGTCCTAAACACCGTGAGTCTAGGCCTCACATTCGAATTTCTCTCCACACTTCTGAGATTCTTCCAATGTTGCCCCATACCAAGAAATGACACAAAAAGGGGTCTCATGGAGGCCTCAATCCAACACCTACTGGAATTCAGGCTATCCAGCCGGTTCCAGCGGACCAACAGGGACAGGGATTCTACTCCATCTTATTTGTAGTACCAAAGTCTTCGGGGTGGGGTGGGGTTGGAGAGCAATTTTGGAACTAAAAAGTATTTAGTTTAACCTAAAAGTTTAAAAGTTTAACCTAAAAAGGTTAAACGACCATCTGATCTACAAGAGGTTCAAGATGCAGTCTCTCCAGTCCATCCTGGAGAGCATCCGGGAGGGCAACTTCTTAACATCCATAGATCTGATGGAGGCATACCTCCACGTACCTATTCTATCGTCCCACAGTCAGGTCCTCCGCGGGATGGCATTATCAGTACAGAGCCCTACTATTTGTTCTGTCTTCAGCATCCAGGGTTTTCACCAAAATACTGGCAGCCCACCTCAGTGTGATCCCAATCCGCATCCAGTGTTACTTGAATGACATCTTAATCCAGTCCTCCTCCCCACCTTCGGGCGGCAGAGGACCTGCAAGTCACAATCCAGGTCCTTCAGGATCACGGATTTTCCATCAATTATGAGAAGAGTCACCTGACTCCTTCCACCCGTTAACCACACCTGGGGGCGATCATAGACACCTCATTATGCGAGGTCTACCTATCGCAGGAGCGCCAGGACAGCATAAAAGCATTGGCGAACGAGATCCAAACGATCCAGTCAGTTCCACTAGCCCTCCTCTCACAGCTCCTGGGCAAGATGGTATCTTGCATCGCAATCGTTCCCTGGGCACGTCTACACGCCAGGACTTGCAGTGGTTCCTCCTACCTTACCAAAGGTCCAGCAAGAGCAACTCCCCCACCAAGGTTCGGGTCCCACACAGTACTTTAGTTGTTCCAGTGGTGGATGTCCTGGGCCATAACAAAGGGATGCAGCTTCAAGGAGTCCAGCCGTCTGACTATCACCACAGATGCCAGCCTCTTTGGCTGGGGCACTCACTTTCAATCACAGATGGCACAGGGACAGTGGTCACAGGACGATCTGATGATCGGCTGGAGCTCAGGGCAGTTCATCTGGCCCTCATATCATTCCAGGAAAAGATCTCTGGCCATCACATTCTCATTCTGACGGACAATGTAACCGCAAAGGCCCACATCAATCATCAAGGGGGCACCCAATCCAGACCCCTCGTGCGAGAGGCAGAGAAATTGGGTTTCTGGGCAGAGAAGCATCTTCTCTCTATCAGGGCGGAACACATCTCTGGGACAACGAATGTACAAGCGGATTGGCTCAGCAGAACCACAGTCAACCACTCGGAGTGGCGCCTGCATCCAGATCTGTTCAGTGAACTGTCAGAATGGTTTGGGACCCTTGTCCCGGACCTGTTCGCTACCCCGTTAAACAGTCACTTGCCGAGGTTTTACTCCAGGTTCACAACAATGGGGGTGGAGGGGACCAATGCACTCTGTGGCCTTGAGGTCTCATACGCTTTTCCCCCTCTTCCCCTGATCCCAGGGATAATCAGGAGGGTGTTGGCAGAGAGGGCAGTGGTAGTGCTCCTGGGCCCACACTGGCCCAGACGACCATGGTTTGCAGATCTGGTCAGTCTGTCCATATCCAGGCCATGGAGGATTCCTCAGGACAGAATATCCCTCGGGGGCTCTAGCCCACCCAGAACCACAATGGCTTCAACTGACCGTATGGCATTTGAGCGGAGGGTTCTGAGACAAGGCAAGTTCTCTACTAGGATGATCTGGACAATCCAGGCCTGTAGGAGGCCATCAACCAACAGAATCTATGACTCTACTTGGAAGACCTTCCATAGCTGGTGCTCCAAGAACAACAACAATCCCACCTCTGTATCCATTGCCCAGATCCTGGAATTCCTCCAGTACAGGCTGGACAAGGGCCTATCCCCCAACACCATACGCAGACAGGTGGCAGCTCTGTCGTCGGTGTTGTCATGTGGGGATTTGGAGTCCGTCACACATCATCCTGTTGTACTTAACTTCATTAAGGGAGCAACCAACTTAAAGCCTCCAGTGGTACACAGGTATCCCACCTGGGACTTGCCCAAGGTCCTGCAGGCACTCTCCTTGGCTCCCTTCGAGCCGTTAAGAGCTACTAGCCTGCGTTTTCTAACCTGCAGTGTAGCTTTCCTTGTGGCTATTACCTTGGCTAGATGAATTTTGGAGCTGGCGGCCCTCTCCATAAGGGGGGACCTGTGTGTATTCCATTCAAACAGGGTGGTTCTGCGGCTGGATCCCTCCTTTTTCCCCAAGGTCAATTCCTTGTTCCACAGGACACAGGAAATCATTTTGCCAGACTTCTATCCGGGCCCGACTCATGCCCTGGAAAAGAAGTGGCATACCTTGGACATCAGGAGGGCCCTCCGCATCAACATCAAAAGAACAGCTGCTTTCAGGAAAACAGAATCTATTTGTGTCATTCCAGCCTTTTATTCTGGGTAACAAGGTCAGGGCATCAACGGTCGGTGGATAAGGGCATGCATCGCCAAAGCATATGAGCTTCATGCTCTTCCGTTGCCCTGGCAAGTGACTACCCACTCTACCAGGAGCGTGGCCACTACGGCGGCATGGGCAACACAGGCCTCTCTTGAGGAAGTCTGTAGGGCAGCGACTTGGTCCTCACCATCCCTGTTCATCAGACACTACAAGTTGGGCACCTTCGCTTTGGCTGAAGTGGCCTTCGGCAGACGGGTTCTCCAAAAGGTACATTCAGACCTTGAGACTCGGGATCAGACCGCGGCCCACCCTTAGGACAAGCCGGCTTTGGTATGTCCCATTCTTTGGATTCTCTGCTCAGCACACTGGAGAAGGGGCGTTGGTCTTACTTGATATGCTCCTTCTCGGTGTGCTGAGAGAGAATCCAACCCCACCTGGCAACTGTCTAGTCCAGAGTCTTGTGGATAACAAGATCAGTAATACTTCATGTCAACCACTACACCTTCATCAAAACTGGGGGACAGTCAAGAGAGGCGTGGCTACAAAGTTTAAAAGGACTCAGTCTCTGGGCAGAAAGGCGGAGTTAACCCATTCTTTGGATTCTCTTTCAGCACACCGAGAAGGAGCGTATCAGGTAAGACCAATGCCCCATTCCTTTAAAATTATAGCAGATTGTGGCAGAGTTTGGAAAAATATACATATTTAGAAAAGCATTGTTCCATTAATTTAACAGTTTATTAAATTTATCTAATTTAAACGAAGCGTGACCATTTAACTTCTTAGTCCAGTACCAATCTAGGCTCAAGGGATGGAGAAAAGAAGATATGTTGCTATAATTTATAAAGATTGCATTATTTGTGGGAAATACCGTATTTTTCGGAGTATAAGACGCACCTTTTTCCTCCCTTAAAGAGTTTGAAAATTTGGGTGCGTCTTATACTCCGAATGTAGCTTTTTGGAAGCTTTTTTCCCCCAGCCCTAACGAGGTGCTAACAATCTTCCCGGCACCCTACTCTGTCAGAAGAAGTTTTTTTCCAGCCCTAAGTCTTTGCAGGCTTGTTTTCATTCCTACTCCCTCAAAAAGGTTTTTTCAGCCCTAACCAGGGGATAAAATAATGTGCTGAAGCTGAACAGGCTAAGGACGCTAGCCAGATGAATACCTGGTAGGTAGATTTTTTCCCCTATTTTCCTCCCCCAAAACTAAGGTGCGTCTTATACTCCGGTGCATCTTATACTCCGAAAAATACGGTTCTTCTTTCTACTACCAGTTATGGGGGCATATATCTGGTGTTCAGTCAGAGAGAGAATTGGATTTTATATATATTCAAACACATGTGTTTTATAGAGCTGCCCATCTCACAGCTCTATATTGCTCTGACTGAACAATATTCAAAGATTAAAAGCCAGTGTGGTGTAGCGGTTAAGGTGCATGCTGGACTAGAAACCAGAAGAATGTGAGTTCTAGACCTACCTTAAGCAAAAAAGTTGGTTGGGTGACTTTGGGCCAGTCAATTATTGTGTCTCAGCCCAACCCACCTCACAGGGTTGTTGTTGGGTGAAAAATAGGAGGAAGAAGTTTAGGTATGTTGGCTGCCTTGAGATACTTATAAAGTAATAAATGTGAGATAAAAATTTAATAAATAAAACTACAGTAACATATGTTACACCCTTAATTAAGGCAGCCCAACCCCCAAATAAAAGGAATGCAATGGAAATCTGATGAGTAAGGATTAGTGAAGATTTTTTTTTCTAATTTTAACAGAAAGGCTTATTACAGGAAATACAGGAAGCCACTTAGATTTAGTGTTAAGGTACCAGGCTAAAAACCAGGAAATTGTGAATTCTAGTCTCACTTTAGGCATGAAAGATAGCAGGTAACTTGTGGGCAGTCACTCTCTCAATCCAATCCATCTCACAGGGTTGTGAAGAGGAAGGAAGAGTATTAGATATGTTTACCACCTTGAGTTAGTTATTAAAAAAAACCTTGAGGTAGAAGAGGTATAACCTCCATCAGACTCATGCTACATTATTAATATATATCATAATAATTGTAGTATATTGATGTTTCCTTTTTTCTTTTGGTTGAATATATTTCCAGGACTGAGAGTAGTAATGGGCAATCTATAGGTTATATATAGCTCCCTAGTACTCTTAACAATTATATTGCCTACATGTAGTGGCAAAATTATGCTATGATCCATAGGAGCATAGGGTTTTTTAAAAATAATAATACTGTGTTTCTCCAAAAAGACAATCCACCTTGAAAAGAAGCCCTATCATGTTTTTGAGCGCATGCGATCAAATTAAGTCCCACCCACAAAATTAGCCCTAATTAAGACCCCGCCCACTCCGAGGGTGGGGCGAGGCACACAGGTAAAAAATAAACTAGGGTGGGGATGGGGTGTGTGGAGTTGCCCTACTTACCAGGCCTCGCACACCCCGACACCTGCCTCGCCTTATTCTGCGGCCGCTTCTTCTCTTCTGCAGCCACTTGCCGCCACTCGCACGCATTACCATGGCCTCCGTTTTACCTTCAGATGCCTGCCAGAAGACATCTGCAGCCGATCTATTATCAGCTGCAGAGGGCTTTCCGGAAGGCATCTGCAGCTGATACCAGAGCTCCGGATCGATCCGAAGTTCTATTATCGGCTGCAGAGGGCTTTCCAGAAGGCATCTGCAGCTGATAACAGAGCTCCGGATCAACCTGGAGCTCTGTTATCGACTGCAGATGCCTTCCGGAAAGCCCTCTGCAGCTGATAATAGGTCAGTTGCAGATGCCTTCTGGCAGGCATCTGAAGGCGAAAGCTTCCGGCAGGCATCTGAAGGTGAAACGAAGGCCGGGGTGATTCGTGCAAGTGGCGGCAAGTGGCAGCAGAAGAAGTGGGCCAGCAGCGGGCTCCTGCTGGGTGGGGTTGTCTGTGTCACCGCCACGAGGTGAGTCAATAATTAGAACCCTCCAAAAAGAAGGCCTAGCCGTTTTTGGGGGGCGTCAAAAGAAAATAAGACCCGACCTTCTTTTTGGAGAAACACGGTAAATCAGACAAGGCAACAATTATACTTAACTGATTTTTGTTGAATCCTTCCCCATCCTTTTCTGAGCTAATTTCAGTCAATGGCAACAACGATAGAATCTTTACCACTGTTTTATTGGCTAGTTCACTTTCTCTAATTTCAAGATTTCAATGAATGAAGCAATGTAGAATATAACATCAAATACATTGATCTAATTCAGGACATTTTAAACTGGATTTTTCAAGCTTAGCAGATTCTGTACACCTAGAAAAAGAGATGACACAGTAATGCAGACCTCTCTGTTCGATATTTTCTATATACATTAGAATTTCTCCCAGATTTGATAGCATGCTAGTAGTATGGACTAGAAGGAAATGTGGGGTATTAGGAGGATTCAGGGTAGGTTGCCATTGCTTGCCAATTTGCTGAAAGAGGTGTGAAATAAAAAGGATATTAACTTTGGCTCCAACCATTTTATTTCATGAGTCATATGCATGCATTTCTTACCATAGACTTTGAAGTGCTAGAGATAGATTCTAGTTTTGATCCTAACAAGGTTTCTGTGTATAAATAAATAATTGCCAGCATACTTCATATCATTGTTTGAATGTTTAAAAATATTCTTGCTCTAGGGCAGGGGTCGGAAATTGCGGCTCGCGAGCCAAAAGTGGCTCTTTGGGCCCTCTGCCATGGCTCCCTGTCCCATCACTGACTGCCCCGCCCCTCGCCCTCCCTTCCCTTGCCCAGGGAGATTCCACCTCCCCCCAGCCTGAATCATGCGCGATGATTCCCATCAGAGGAAATTGAGAACGTGAGCCGGGAGGTGGCCCCGGATCCGCGAAGGGGTGTGTGTGTTTGTAAGAGCGCGAGCCGGAGAAGCCGGGTGTGGCGCATGCGTGCTGCGCTGCCCCAGACCTGCCGCAGTCACTTCCTGCCCTACCGTTGGGACGGTTTGCGGGAGCGCTTCGCTTTCCCCCTCCTCGGCGGAGGCAGGGTCAGCGCAGCTGCCTGTGAGAGGACTCGGCCGGCACCCGCTGTTACCTTCCGCTGCCTGGAGAGCCTCGGGCGCTCGGCGCTGACCTCCGGCTTGCCTTCCGCGCGCGCTGCCGTCCCGTCCGAGAGCCTCCGAGCGGAGTGCGCTTGGTGGGCTAAATCGCTGCCTTCCTCCTCCTCCTGCCCCCCGGGTGGGCTGACGGCTGCCCGTCTTCCAGGAGCCGCTGAAACTTCTTCAGCCAGCCCCTCTCTACAGCCACGCCAGCTCGACTCCCGCGAAGGTTGGGAGCTGAGACTTTGTGCACGTCTTTTGTGTGTGTGTGTGTGTGCCGATGCCGCCACTGCCATCCCCGCGCCTCTCGCCCCGCTTGCCGGCGCCTCTGCTCTGAGGTCTCTCCCGCTCGCGCAGCATTAATTACCGTATGTGCCGGCGTATAAGACGACTTTTTACCCCTTGAAAATCTTCTCCAAAGTTGGGGGTCGTCTTATACGCCGGGTACTAAAACCTCCGAGCCGGGGGGAGCTCAAAAACGGCCGCAGCTGCATCCCCGCCGTTCTCTAGCCAAGCGGCCGAAGGAGCCTCGGAGCCCCGATGCTACCCTGCATCTCAGTCGCCTGCTGGGAAGGCTGCAGCCGCCACCGTCAGCTGGCGGCTTAAGGCAAGAGGCAGGCGGGCGGGAGACGCGGGCAGGAGCTGGTGGCGGCTGCGGTCGGGCTGAGGGAGCGCGCAGCTGAGAGGCATCTCGCGCGGGGAGGAACCTTCATCTGGCTCCGCTTCCAGAGCGAGCGAGCGAGAAGGGAAGCGAAGGGAGGCAAGCAGCCTGCTCTGCCATTCAAGCCAGCGGCCGCCGGAAGCAACAAGGGCGTTAGGAGAAGAGAAGGAGAAGATAGAAGTGAAGGAAAGAGTGCTGGCGGCAGTGGCGGCGCTCCTCCTACTCTTTTCCTAACGCCCTTGTTGCTTCCGGCAGCCGCTGGCTTGAGTGGCGGAGTGGGCTGCTTGCCTCCATCCCCGCGCAAGATGCTTCTCAGCCGCGCACTCCCTCAGCGCAGCCACTGCCAGCTCCTGCCCGCGTCTCCCGCACGCCCGCCTGCCTCTTGCCTTAAGCCGCCAGCTGACAGCGGTGGCTGCAGCCTTCCCAGCAGGCGATTGAGACGCAGGGCAGCACCGGGGCTCCGAGGCTCCTTCGGCCGCTTGGCTGGAGAACGGCGGGGATGCGGCTGCTCTTTCCTTCACCTGGGAAAAAAGGATCTTGCGGTGCTGAGCGCTAGGAAAGAGGGAAGAAGAGAAAAGGAAAGGAAGGAAGGAAGACCAGAGATGAAAGGAAGGAAGACCAGAGATGAAAGGAAGGGAGGAAGGAAGACCAGGAAGGAAGACCACAGATGGATGAATGGAAGGAAGGAAGGAAGGAAGGAAGGAAGGAAGGGAAGAAGGAAGGAAGGAAGAAGAAAGAAGACAGACAGAAAGAAAGAAGTTAGGAATGAAGGAAGACAGAAAGAAAGAAGGAAGGAAGGAAGAAGACAGAAAGAAAGAAAGAAAGAAAGAAAGAAAGAAAGAAAGAAAGAAAGAAAGAAAGAAAGAAAAGTTAGGAAGGAAGGAAGACAGACAGACAGAAAGAAAGAAGTTAGGAAGGAAGGAAGACGAAAGAAAGAAAAAGAAAGAAAGAAGAAGTTAGGAAGGAAGGAAGACAGAAAGAAAGAAGGAAGGAAAAAGAAAGAAAGAGAAAAAGGAAGGAAGGAAAGAAAGAAAGAAGTTAGGAAGGAAGGAAGGAAGGAGAGATGAGAGGGAGAGAGAGAGAAGATAGATAGACAAACAGACAGACAGACGATATGGATGGAGAGAGAGAGATAAGGAGATGGAAAGGGAGAGATGAGGGAGGGGGAGAGAGAGAGAGAGAAAAGGGTTTTGTGGTTCCCAGTTCTCTGTCCTAATGACTGGCTGGGTGGGCGTGGCTAGGGGGGTCATGTGACTGGGTGGGAGTGAGTGATGTCAAGTTGGCCACGCCTACCCAGGTTTTGTGGCTCTCTGTGGGTTTTTTTCTGTGGGAAACGGGTCCAAATGGCTCTTTTGAGTGTTTAAGTTTGCCGACCCCTGCTCTAGGGCAACTTGAAATTTAGTACAATTCTATAAAAATTTGGTCTGCATCCCTTGTGAGATATAAGTTCAGGCATCTCAGTGACACAATGCATTATTTTCCTGTGGTAGTATCTTTCTTGAAAAGTTCCTTTTATTATGAGATAATCTACTGGGACCAAGGGAAAATTAAAAACATTTAATTTTTAAACAAATCTTAAATAAATTGTAATTGTTAAGTATAAAATAAATAAAATTTGCATTAGAAAGATGTAAAATCTATATTCTACAGTGGAAAACTTCTAATAGTGGTACATGTATGAATGAAATAAATGTATCAATTAAGGGATAAAGGAAAATAGCTAACATGTTGTACTGCAAAAAAATGGATCCAAAATTAATTATCCTCAGGTTTTTGTAATTAATTCCTACATAAAATCACATTAATTTCTAGCATTCACTGTAAGTATGGCTAATTCTGAATCCATAGTGATCTGAAATAGTTCTAATCATCTTAAACTTCTAGGAAATTGATTAATTTATATAGGTGCATACAAACAACTTTTAATTTAAATCCTCACCAGTCTTTGTACTACCTGAAAATTTTGGGAAACTGTAGTTAAAAAATAATTGAAGCCTTACATTCCATGATACTGAGCCCTTTTCCTTCTTTATTTGACTCCTTAGAACTAGATGTCTATGGAGATTCTCAGTCATCCAGGTCATGGTAGTCCCAAAGGTGCTTTTTCAAGAGACAGCTGGACTTTACCAGAAAGTCCAGTTGCCTCTTGAAAAAGCACCTTTGGGTCTTCAGGTCTAGGTTTTCCATAAATTTAGCAGCTAGAATTAGATGCAGTGAAGATTGTCTTAGCCAGCTTGAGTGGTTTTTTAAATAATATATTTAAACAATTGAACATTTAGTTCTTTGGCATGTTTGCTACTAGTGCTAACTAATAATGCATGTGGTTGAAATCTAAAATAGTGTCTCTGCATTTTTTGTGTGGCTTTCATACTAATCTGATTGATGAACACACGTACGCTTGAAGGGATTGGTAAATTGTCCACTGCCGATGGTAAAGCCTTCGCAGATCCTGAGGTGCTCCGAAGATTGACTTCTTCTGTCAGCTGTGCATTGGATGAAGCTGCTGCTGCACTGACACGGATGAGAGCAGAGAACAATCACAATGCAGGACAAGTGGACAAGTATGCACATTTATTTGTTTGTTTGTTTGTTTGTTTATGTGTTTGATGGGGAAAAGTAGCATTTGTGATACAGTAGTTGAAAGTTTAGAATATCTTTTTTTTTATTGAAAAAGTTTTATGCGTACAAAGTACAAACATTTTGTCCTCCCTCCCTGGACTTCCCAGAACATACACAGGGTATAATATAGTTTACACAAATATAAAACTAAAATATGCTAGCAAATTATTAACTTCCAAATATCATAAAATCTTCACTCCTTATACTGTAAATTAAACAAAATTTAAACAAAACAAAATCCTTCACAGTCTGTTTTGATCTTCTTAGTCTAATACTTGTTTTAAATATGATCCGTCCATCTTCTCCATTATCGAGTATATCATTTAAATAGTCTTTAAAATGTTCTATAATTTTTGCCCTTTCTGCCAAATGCAGTATTGATTTTAGATGAATCCTCCTCTTTCAATTTTGTGCCACCAGCAACCTGGCCGCAATTGTTAAATTCATAACCAACTTAAACTATATCTAAAAATACTTAACAACTTCACATTCATTTAATCTCTGTTACATTAGATTACAATCTATGCTTATTCCCACCCTATATTTTTAATCTTATTCCCTACCAATTTAATCTCTATTACATTACATTACCCTCTATACTTATTCCCCAAGCTGTAATATTAATTTAATCTTGTTATTTAAAACCAATTTAATCTCTATTTCATTACTTTACCTTCTATAATTATTCCCCATAGATAATCGTGTAATCTAATTTCTCTAGCCTTATACAACCTCTTATATACATTTAAGCTTTATTCTTATTTATTTTACATTATCCTACTATTACTAAGACATCAATTTTTAATACCTCTCGCCTTCAAATCTGCAGCCTTCAATATTTCTTTAAGTTGGCATCTGAAAATATGTTGATTTAATCTTGCTTCACTTCGAGGAGTTGAGGATTGAAGTCGAAAATTTAATTCTTCTTCACTTTCAACAATTACTTCTCTAATCTGTCTTAAATCCTTTGTTTCTTCTTGACTATTCAGAGTTCCTTTCTGTTGTACAATACACAAATCTTATTTTCCCTCTTTTTTAGCTTCCTCATTTCTTTTATCTTCTGGTGATTTTGGTCTCCCCATCTTTAACACGTTGGGAAAAAAATCTTTTGCTTTACAAATCGTATTGAGTCTGTATCTTTCTCCCCTATAAGTAACCAATAGTCCAGCCGGAATTCCCCATTTGTATCTTGTCTGTTAGTTTTTCAATTCTGCCACCAGAAAGGTATAATCTTTACGTGCTTTCAGTATTTTTGGAGGAATTTCCTTAAATGTCAAAACCTCTTGTTCTTCCATCTTAAGTTTGTTTTTGTAAGTCGCCTGTAAGATTCGATTTCGCAATGTCCTTGTAGTAAAATATATTACAATGTCTCTTGGCAAATGTTTTTGTCTGGCAAACCAGGAATTGACACGATATATTTTTTCAATCTGCCAACCCAATTCCGCTTTTGTTTTCCCCAAAATATGCACCAATGTGTCCAAAATCTTTTCCTTTAAATTCTCTTGTTTGTTTTCTTTTACCCCTCTTAGCCGTAAAGCAAATTCCATATCATTATACTGGATCATCGTTAATTCTGCCTCAGTTCCTTCAATTTTATTCTGAATCTCAGTTACTTTTTCACCCAAAGTCACTGTAGTCTGTTTAATTTCAGCCACGTCTTGTTCCAATAATTCCATGTTAGCTGCCACAGCTTTAAATACAGATTCCACATTGTCTCTAATTTGTTGAGTCTGAGATGAAAACTCCTCTGAGACAGCTTGTATTTTTTCATTAATTTCAGTAATTTTTCCATTAATTTCTTTAATATTTTTATTAACTACTGAAGCAATTTCTTTCTGCATATCTTTCATGGCTTGCTGCCACTTTTCAAACGTAAGAGTCTGTGTTGGGGGGGGGCAAAATCTTGCAGATTAACAATATGAGGGGGGAAACTTTCAACTCTTCCTATTCCTTTAAAAGGAAAAGTCTTTGCCAGTTTTAAAGACATCTTCAATTTGTATTAATTCTTGTATATTTATTAAAAAAACCAAAAAACAAAGTTCATCAAGGTAAAGAGTAAAAAATAAAAAGATTTCTTACAAGCGTCTATTAGCAAACAGAACTCTTAGTGAGAGTTCTGTTTGCTAATAGAAAGCTTTCATTAGCTTTCACTTTCTCCACGCCCTTTCAAATTCCAAGCACCATCTTTAGCTACTTTGTTACTTCCAGAGAATCAAAACAAAAAACAAAAAACCACCGGAGTTAAGTTAAAATACTTGCGATTAGGTTCTCCTGGTATGTTCCGTATGCTACTTTGTTTAAAATATTAAAATCCATTTGTTTCAAGCAGAGATGGTCGTGGCTGCTTGCTCTGCTAAAAAGAAGCGGAGGCATTCCAGGTCCGGAGCTGTTGACAGGCTTCTAGGGAGCCCTCACCCTTCGCACCCCAGAGCTTCTTCTGGGGTGCTAGGGGGGCTCTACCTCGGCCCATCTGCTCTTCTCCCCTCCCTTTGCCCAGGATGGGAGTTTCCAGGCCGCCAGACAGCTGATGTGGCTTATCTGGCGGCTTTTACGGAGCCTGGGATCGGACGCCCATAAAGAGCGTCCAGCGAAGCTCGCAGAGCCACCGCAAGTCCAAGTTTAGAATATCTTGTAACTTATGGTTTTGTGTTCAGCAATTTAGAACTAAGGCAGATATCTAGATTTGAATTTCAGAAATATAACTAGAATTATAAACTGACTTAGGGGTCTCTGGGTCATGTTTATAGTTTCAGCCTATGCAGAAGATTTATTCCAGAATTGTATGCTTATTTCATAATTACAGTTGTAGGTTCTCACACTGCCACAGTGGCAATTATGAAAAAAGATCTCATCTTTACCTAATTTATTTCCTCCTAACTCTTCAGTTGTTATTTCTTCTGTGTAATGTTTTGGTTTTTTTTTGAATGCATATGTGTTTTTGACATAAATTGTAAAACAAATGTACACAATTTAACTATTTTTCTTTTTGCAATAATGTGATAGGAACACTATTATTAAAGAACTCTTGAAATTATACAGTAGATAGTACAATTATGCAAGCGGACAGTCATCAGTATTTTGTATTTTGAAGATAATTCCACCTAGGAAAAGAAGTCAATGTAGTTAATATATTTTTTACTATTACTGACTGCATACACTGTTTAAATAACTGCTGATGTTGTCTATATTAAGCTGCTATAATCTTATAACTTTCTTTTATTCAAACAAGAGAATTTGAGTAATTTGAGAAATTCATCTAAAAGCGAAGTTATAGCAGGTGGCTATTTAGCTTCTGGTTGAGCACATTTAGCAAAGGGAAGCTCTCCAGCTCCTTAGGAAATTGGTTATACAGGTAGTCCTCAACTTACGACCACAACTGAGCTCAAAATTTATGTTGTTAAGTGAAAAAATTGTGAGTTTTGCACAATTTTATGACTTTTTTTTGCAATGTTTGTTAAGTGAATCACTGCAGTTGTTAAATTAGTAACACGGTTGTTAAGTGAATCTGGTTTTCCCCATTGACTGTGTTTGTCAGAAGGTTCAAAAATGAGATCACATGACCCTGGACAATGCAACCGTCGTAAATGTGAATCAGTTATCAAGGATCTGAATGTAAATCACATGACTATGGGGATGCTGAACAGTCATAAGTGTGAAAAATGGTCATAACTCACTTTTTTCAGTACCATTGTAATTTTAAATTGTCACTTAATGAACTGTTGTAAGTCAAGGACGACCTGTACTTCTGACCTTCTCTTACTGTTAAGAAAACTTTTTTAACATTTAATTGAAATCTGCCTTTCAGTAATTCAAATCCACTAAACCACATCTTGCAACTTGGAGTGCTAGTGTTAATCATATGACATCAGGGAGTAGGGCGGCATATAAGAACAATAAATAAATAAATAATAAATAAATAAATAATAATAAAAATAAATAATAAATAAATAAATAAATCATTTGAAGGCAAACAAAAATATTTTTCTCAGCCTTTTTCTAACAGTTATACATTCCAAATTCGTTCTGTTTCTCCTCATAGGACTTTGTTTCTAGTCTGCTGATCATCTTTATTACCTTCCTCTGAACCTGTTATATAATATATCTTAATTGTGCAAAGAATTAGATAAAGTGTATGGAATGGTGTTTGACCAATCTGGAATTAAAATAAAATAATCATTTCCTATGATTTTGAAATTACATTAACATTGATACAGTTAGTTCCATGCTTTTGTTCACAAGTAATCTTAAGTCAGTTCTTTTCCCTTCTATACTTGTGCATTTGATATTTACTTTCTAAATTCTTATTCTTCATTAAGAACCCCAAGCTTAATCTTTCTTGTTATATCATATATATTCTGTGTGCTTTCCAAGCCATACAAGTATTAATTAAAATATTCCCAAATTGAATATTTTATTTCCTGCTGCCATGATTAAGTTTTAGGAAGGAAGGTACATTTCAGGAGAATAAATTTATTGCTCAATTTTGTTCTGCTTAGGTATAGCTTCACTTTCTATTTCCCTCTCATAGCCCTTGCATTTATTTATTTGTATCCCTCCTTTAATATTTTTACAAATGATTTAAGGCAGCAAACATATCAACACACTTCATTCCTCCTATTTTCCCCACATCAACCCTGTGAGGAGGGGTGGGCTGAGAAACCCTTCCTCCTTACCTACATCAGCTCTCCCGGATTAAATTCTTCATATTGACTTTGCACTTTTAGAAAGAGTCAGTTAGCAAATCTGTCAACTTCTCTCCATTTTAGGAAGCACAATAAAATGTAATTAGCAGGTACTTTAGAACTGTATATTATATTTTATACATTTTTTACAAAATATTTTTTTTGAAAATGTAAATTTAAAATTCGGATTTAATAAACAACACCCTTTATTTTATTTAACCTGCTTACTAGTAACATTTGTTTTTTAAATTGTCTTATGTGCATTTGCATTATTCTTCCATTGCAAGATATTTTCTTCCCCTGAGAGTGAAAAAACAGTAAATTACTTTCATGAACTTAATAGAATGAGCTAGAAATAAAGCTTCAAATACCTTTGAACTAGAGCATTCTGAATGATGTGTAGAAATATAAATCTCACATATATGATTGTTGGATAGTCTTAGTCTTCCCCAGTTTAGATACTTTTTTTTGAATAGTATGAAATGAGGCACAATTCTATTTTGGACAGGAAAACATTGTCTGAGCTAATAGTTGCTAGGTTACTAAACCTTTTTAAAAATGTTTCATTAACCAATTTTTTAAACATATCAGCTGTTCTTAGATTAAGATTAACAGTGACTAATTTATACAATTTTATTAAAAATATATCTTCTAGTCGCAGTTTGGCAGAAGCTTGTTCTGATGGGGATGTAAATGCTGTTCGTAAATTGCTTGATGAAGGAAGAAGTGTAAATGAACATACAGAAGAAGGAGAGAGTTTACTTTGCTTGGCTTGTTCAGCTGGATATTATGAATTGGCACAAGTGAGTAGAGTTTTCCACACGTTTTCTAGACTTTTTGGTGCAAATGTAGCTAGATTGCTGAAGGGGCAGCCACCGGAGTGCAGAATAACATCTATATTAAAGTTGCTGCATTGATTGCCAGTAGAATTTTGAATCCAATACAAAGAGCTGGTGATTACTTTTAAAGCTATATACAAGTGTAGTTCTGGAATATATTGGACAATGATTGCCAGAATTGAACCTGCCTGTCCACTCTGATTTTAGAGAAGACTTATTCAGAGTCTATCCTCCTTTTGAGATACATGGGGCATGGATAATATGATAGGCCCTGCCACTTTGTGGAAGACTCCTTTTCCAGAAATACTTGCAATCTGAAAATAAGTTAAAATCTGTATTATCTCATTCAGTCTTCAACCCCTGCTAATTGAGAGTATCTGGAGATTTTGATCATGACATTATTTTTACATTGTTTTTGTTTTGTTTCATTTTGTCCAATGTCCTTTGGGATTGAATAGGCTATAAGTAATGTAGATAAATAACTAAATCATAACCTGAAAAGTTATCTGTGCAGACAAAGACTATTGTGCAAATGACCAGCACAGAACTGATGTCTTACAACCTTTTTTTGTAGTTAAACTTCTGATTCTTTTGAATCATTTAGAAAATAGCTAAAGCTTTGAGAATAGCAGGAAAGAAATAAGGCTAACATGTTTAATTTGTGCAGGTGTTGCTCGCCATGCATGCAAACGTTGAAGACAGAGGGAATAAAGGAGATATAACTCCTCTCATGGCAGCAGCCAGTGGAGGCTATGTGGACATTGTAAAACTGCTCCTTGTTCATTGTGCTGATGTGAATGCCCAGTCATCTACAGGTAAGGTTTTATAAAATAACCGAGAAACAATTAATTTTGGGTGCAAGTCCCAATTTCCTATTTACAGGCTTGTATTAGATTTCTGCTACAAATAGTCATATTTTAAAAAGTAATGCTAAACATGAGAAATAACTTGTCATCAGTGTTTTAAAAAATAACTTCAGATAAAAGTTGAAGAAGAAATTAAGTTAGTATTATCTAAAATATTTGAAAAACACATTTTGAAAAAAGATAAATGGATCCATTGAGGTTTGTTAAATCCAATATTAAATTGGTCTGATTATGAAACATTTGAATAATTTCCAGATCTAAGAAACAATTTTCAAGTGTAGACATGGCATAGTTTGCTTAGAACTGAGGAATAAAGACATATATTAAAATGCATTAACTGCATTTTAATATTTTTGTCAATTCAATCAGAGACAGTATATCAATGAAGAAATTGAAAATAACTTTTTCAAAACAGCAGGTTACTTTTTATTATCGGGACATTCTTTATTCAAAATAGGCTCCATAAATTTTTTTCATGTAGTACTTGGAGCAAGATTGCCCTTTGTTTCTAACTGATGTTGGAATACTTCCAGAAATTTAATACCCTCCTAGAAGGTGATTTATTTAAGTTGTTGATACTATAGAAAGAATCAGCAGGCAAATATACTGTCCTTCATCCTGCATATATATTATTTGCTCTAACTCAATTTGTCTCTGGGCAGAAAGAAAAAATGATTACCAGTGTAAAAAAGATTTTGAGTTATACATTATACATATCCCTATTTGTAATTGACTCTAAGTAAAGATGTTGATTTTGACTAAGATTCACATCTTCTATATAAGAACATTTTCTATACATTTTTATAAGAAAATTTGCAATATTTTTCAATCACACCTGAATTTGTTTGAACAAAAAATTTACTTCTTTATGTTTTCTAACTCATTAACATTCCTTAATGAAAGGTAGGATTTTCAAAATTGTTGCAGCATAATACTTCAGTCTTCAAGGTTACAAACAAGAGGGCATTACATCCTACACTGTGCCCTTCTACAAGTTAATAAAATGTGAATTTAATTATTTTTTCAGTTATCAAAATGCCATTTTTGCTTGACTGTTCTTTACAGTTGAATAACTGTATTGTCATCAGTTGTAAGACTTGCCTTTCAAATATGAATAGTGTCTATAATAATCAATTCTGTGGCCAGAATTCTTCTTCATTGGAAATTTCACTTATGGAAATGCTAATCTCCAAAGATTCATGTTGTTTGGCCTTGCATCATATTAGTTATGTGCAGGACCCACTATTTTGGGAATGAAACTTTAAAAAAATCCTGTAACATTCTGTTTTTCTTTCGGTCCAGATCATATTGATCTGGTTGTTCTGAAAGTGATCGTCCAGTATGTTCCGGAAGTTCATCCTCCCAATTGCAAAGAAACCCCAGGATACCTCCCCTCCCCCCAAAAAAATCCAACCTACAAACAACATCTTCTGAAGATCTGAAAAAGTAGACTGTACATTCATAGTTCTATGATTGAAAGGCCTTTTTTCTTTCTCTCTCAATTTTTCTGGTTGAAAATTGCTCAACTAGTATTACAGCATATTTGGCATTGGAATAAAACTTGTGCTGATGCACTGGATGGGAGGCCAGTTATGGGATTAATTATGCAAGATTAATTGTCCAAGATTCTAAAACTTACGCTTGATTTAATAGCTTGACAACTTTTAAATCTATTTTATTTATTTCATTGCAAGCTATGATGCCACAACATAACTTTGGGAATTATTATTCCAAAATTGATTACCATACTGCCACTGTAACATTGCTAGTAATTTTACATTTATGATTTCATTGTAAGCTGCCCAGAATCGGCTTTGGACAGTGAGATGGGCTGAATATAAATTTAAAAAATAAAGTTTCCAAACATTGGAAGTAAATAAGCTAAGGAGTAATAATAATAATAATAATAACAACAAAGTTGGAAGGGACCTTGGAGGTCTTCTAGTCCAACCCCCTGCCTAGGCAGGAAACCCTACACTACTTCAGACAAATGGTTATCCAACATCTTCTTAAAAACTTCCAGTGTTGGAGCATTCACAACTTCTGGAGGCAAGCTGTTCCACTGATTAATTGTCCTAACTGTCAGGAAATTTCTCCTTAGTTCTAAGTTACTTCTCTCCTTGTTTAGTTTCCACCCATTACTTCTTGTTCTACCTTCAGGTGCTTTGGAGAATAGTTTGACTCCCTCTTCTTTGTGGCAACCCCTGAGATATTGGAACACTGCCATCATGTCTCCCCTGATCCTTCTTTTCACTAAACTAGACATACCCAGTTCCTGCAACCGTTCTTCATATGTTTTAGCCTCCAGTCCCCTAATCATCTTTGTTGCTCTTCTCTGCACTCTTTCTAGAGTCTCAACATCCTTTTTACATCGTGGCGACCAAAACTGAATGCAGTATTCCAAGTGTGGCCTTACCAAGGCATTATAAAGTGGTATTAACACTTCACGTGATCTTGATTCTATCCCTCTGTTAATGCAGCCTAGAACTGTGTTGGCTTTTTTGGCAGCTGCTGCACACTGCTGGCTCATATTTAAATGGTTGTCCACTAGGACTCCAAGATCCCTCTCACAGTTACTACTGTTGAGCAAGGTACCACATATACTGTACCTGTGCATTTTGTTTTTCTTGCCTAAATGTAGAACCTTACTTTTTTCACCATTGAATTTCATTTTGTTTGATAGCGCCCAATGTTCAAGTCTGTCAAGATCCTTCTGTATCTTGAGCCTATCTTCTGGAGAGTTGGCTATTCCTGCCAGTTTGGTGTCATCTGCAAATTTGATGAGTTCCCCATCTATCCCCTCGTCCAAGTCATTGATGAAAATGTTGAAGAGTACTGGGCCTAAAACAGAGCCTTGGGGTACTCCACTGCATACTTCCCTCCATGTAGATGCAGTTCCATTGAGCACTACACGTTGAGTGCGGTTGGTTAGCCAGTTTTGAATCCATCTGATGGTGTTGCTGTCCATCCCACATTTTTCTACTTTATCTAGTAGTAGGTTATGGTCTACTTTATCAAATGCCTTACTGAAGTCCAAGTAAACCACATCGACAGCATTCCTCTGGTCCACTAATTTTATCACTTTGTCAAAGAATGCAATAAAATTAGTCTGGCATGATCTGTTTTTGACAAACCCATGTTGGCTTTTGGTTATTACTGTGTTTGCTTCTAGGTGTTCGTTGATTCGTTGCTTGATTATCTTTTCCAAAATCTTCCCTGGTATTGAGGTCAGGCTGATAGGTCTGTAATTTCCTGGATCTGTTTTTTTCCCTTTTTTGAAGATGGGAACTACATCAGCTCTTTTCCAGTCCTCTGGCAGTTCCCCGGTGCTCCAGGATCTTTGAAAGATATGGTTCAGTGGTTCTGAGATCTCATCTGCCAGTTCCTTCAGAACCTTGGGGTGTAATCCATCTGATCCTGGTGATTTGAATTCGTCTAGGGTAGACAGGTGTTCCCTTACCATTTTCTTCCCTATTTTAACTTGTGTTCCCAATATGTTTTTGTGATGCTGTTTTTGATAGGTTGGACTGTTTTTTCCCTTTGTGTAAAGACAGATGCAAAATACGTGTTAAGTATCTCTGCTTTCTCCCTGTTGCTTGTCACCTTCTTGCCACTTTCTCCCTGCAATGGACCAATTGTTTCCTTGACTTTTTTCTTGTTTTTAATATGTTGGAAGAAGCTTTTTTTGTTACTTTTTACTTTTGTCGCAAGCCTTTGTTCATTGTGAGCCTTAGCTTTCCTCACTTCATCTTTACAGGCTCGGGCTATTTGCTGGTATTCTGCCTTAGTTATTTCCCCTTCTTTCCACTTTTTATACTTGTCCTGTTTGTCTTTCAATTTGTCAGAGAGTTCTTTATGCAGCCATGCTGGTTTCTTTTGAGACCTATTATTTTTCTTCTTCATTGGTATTGTGCTAGTCTGAGCTTTTATAATCTCACTTTTTATATTGATATTGATATTGATATTGATATATACTCATCAATATGAGTATATTGATATTAATGGGGAGGGTACTATCAAACAAGTGGGTATAGAATTGTAGACCTAAATATAATTTATGGTAGTAAAATAATGCAAATGTTGCTAAATATACATGTTTTAAAATTGTAGGTATATAAAATACATTAAGAGTTAAATATAACTCTTAGATGTTTCTTTCTCTTTTAGGGAACACTGCACTCACTTATGCCTGTGCAGGGGGATTTGTTGACATTGTCAAAGTCTTGTTGAAAGCAGGAGCAAATATTGAAGATCATAATGAAAATGGACATACTCCCTTAATGGAGGCTGCCAGTGCAGGTCATGTTGAGGTGGCAAGAGTACTTCTGGAATACGGTGCTGGAATCAACACTCATTCTAATGAATTCAAAGAAAGTGCCCTTACACTTGCTTGTTATAAAGGTATGGAATTTTGAAGAACTGTATACAGACATGTACTTTAATTGAATCTATAACAGATTTCCAATCTTTATAAAGAACTAAAGCACATTTGGAATTTAGAGAGCCTATTATTGCAATACGATTATCAGCACGGTAAAAAAAATTCTCATCATTTACAAAAAGGAAATTAGTATTTCATCTAATAATACTTTCTACACCACTACTTATTTAGTTTTTTAAATGCCAAAAAGAATTCTGGGCTGCAGCTTATTGTTACTTATATTTTCTAGAAATGCTAATAAGTATGTGCAAATCCCAGAAGCATTTTCAGAAATAAAAATCATGGATGACATTGGTGTCTTAGCACCAAAATAGTTTTTCATATAAAAAATGAAATAATAGTAAAAATGACAATGAAAGACCAAGTTACCGATTCTGGAATTTGTTCAGATGGCATGATTTGATTTCTTTGGCATAAAATTTATTATAGAATATACATAGTCCTGAACATACATCATAGCACAAACACTTTGCTTGTTTGTTTAATAACCTGCCCATCTCATGCTTGTGATTCTAGGCAGCACACACATTTAAAAGGACCAAAAATCAAACAATACAATTAAAACCAAAACTAATAAAAAGGGGGGTGCATTCTGAACTTATACACAATTCAATTGCTTAATGGACTGCATACTTCCATCAGTCCCAATGTCAGAAGCATGTTTTTAGGGTTTTCCAGAAGACAAGTAGGGGTGGCCTCCAGAAATATTACAACCCTGTTTGGGCTAATTGACAGCCTTATGATCAGAAAAGTACCCAAACAAGTAATTGTTTAATAGTCATTTGTTTAAGGAAGACTGCATAGTTAGGAAATCATTTCATATAATACATTTTATAATTGAGAATGCCTCTATCATGCTGCTACTGATAAGCAGTTTTCAGGACTCATTGTGGAAAATATCTTCAAAGAATTGGTTCAAATAAGAAAACAGCAAAATTCATGAAAAATGTTAATAAGACATTATATCCTACAGCTAATGATTCATTTGTTTTTTGTTTTGCATTTTGAAGGTCACTTAGATATGGTTCGTTTTTTGCTTGAAGCAGGAGCTGACCAAGAGCACAAAACAGATGAGATGCACACTGCTTTAATGGAGGCTTGTATGGTAAATCTCCAATGACATAAATCTATTTTGTTGATCTATTTTCTATCTTTTCCTCTCTGCCCCCCCCCACCCTAAGACCACCTGATTGGAAAAAAATGTTTATGCAGGATAATTCTTCCAAATTGTTCATTTATCACATGCATTTAGATTTAAATGTATTATCTTTTGTATTGGAGCCATGGTGGTGCAGTGGTTAGAATGCAGTATTGCAGGCTAAGTCAATTCACTGCCAGGGGTTTGATCCTCACCTGCTCAAGGTTGACTCAGTCTTCCATCCTTCCAAGGTCCGTAAAATGAGGACCCTGATTGTTGGGGGCAATATGCTGACACTGTAAACTGCTTAGAGAGGGCTGTGAAGCAGTATATAAGTCTAAATGCTATTGTTATCTCTAGTAGCATATAGTGTTAACACTATTGCTATTTTTCTTAGAATGGTAGATACATGAAAAGCATAGGCATGCTGTCACTTATACAGGTAGTTCTCGAGTTACGAATGTAATGGAGCCTGCCAATTGCATTTGTAACTCAAGGATTCGTAGGAGTGAATCGTGTAACTTGACCACGATCACTCCCTGCTTTTGTCTACGCATTTGCTAATTGAATGTGTGGGTCGTTAAGTGTACATGAGGTCACAGGGTGAGGAAAGCCATGGGGCCTAGCGATGGAACAGGCCACCTGCTTCAGATCACCCAAGGCCTCCCCCGACCCCCTGGGATACCTCATGCTTCCTCCCCAGGGTCCCCACAATTGTTCCCCTCCCCATCCTGCTGCGCCAGGTCACTTATCTTGTGAAGATCTGTCTTCTCTCGTCTGTCCTGCGGTTTCTTTGTCTGCTTGCAGTCTTGGCGCGAAGAGCATTTTCAAGACAAGACTTTGGGGTAGTGAAATCCCTTGCTTGAAGCCTCCCATCAGCTTTAAACGTTCTTTGTGCCAAGACTGGGATGGTGCAAAAGGTGTTTGCAAGCCAATGGGAAGCTTCAAGCAAAATTCCTGAAACTTTGGTCTCCTAGGTGCCAAGCCCGTGAGGCAGAATGAAGGGACCCAGATATTGGCTACATCAGAAGCAATTATATTGGGCGGGGGTGGGATTGTCCTTAGGGCTACTAAAGCAGTGGAGAGACTCCTAGGGACAGTCATAGCTTCTGGAGCAGGGATGGGAGAGAATGGAAAAATTAGGAGAAATTGTATTTCTCTATTTGAGGCCTTTTTTTTAAATGGGGAAAAATTAAAAATAGCTTATGAAATAATTATAAATACTCTTTAAAATAGTTAATATATGAAAACATTGATCTATATTTTAAAATTGTGCAATAGTGTTTTTCTTCACTAATAAAAAGTAATACATTTATGATTATTAACTAAATATGATTTATTTGTTGGGGAGGGTTGGTTTTGTTTTTGTTTGTTTTCCAGAAATGTTACTTCTTGAATAGTTCCTGATACATTTTCTGGCATAACCTGAATGCCTAGGTTGCCATCAAAATGGATTCTGTTAGGGAGATATGTCACAGAAACTAAAAATTGAGTTCCTGCAAGAAGTAAAATGTTTCGTTACCGTTGCTAATTATTAAATGTTCATTAAATACCCATGCAAAATTATGTTACTGTTTTACTGGAGAAGTGGTTCACAAATTGTGTTTGCAATTATGATTGAATATAGTCTTTCTTTTTTCATTCAGATTATATAGAACAGTTCCTTGGAAGGATATTTGTGTCACCTTTATTTATTTTTTAATAGGATGGGCATGTAGAAGTAGCTCGTCTGTTGCTCGACAGTGGTGCTCAAGTGAACATGCCTGCCGATTCATTTGAATCTCCACTAACACTTGCTGCTTGTGGTGGTCATGTGGAATTAGCAGCTTTGTTGATAGAAAGAGGAGCAAATCTTGAGGAAGTTAATGATGAAGGGTATACGCCATTGATGGAAGCTGCAAGGGAAGGTCATGAGGAGATGGTGGCTCTATTACTGGCACAAGGTAAGAGAAGGTGACCTCAGGTATAGCTTAATAATTTTTCTGGTTCCCATTTTCAGTTTTTTAAGAAGTAATATGGCTTGCAAAATATTTTTGTTGCTAATACTTATTGTATGGAAGATACTTGCTCCATTTGAATATAACTTTCATGATATTTTTAAATTTTCTTTTATCCTGCCTTTTATCATTTCTACAAATAACTTAAGGTCGCGAACATAATATTCCTTCCTAAATTTCCCAATGCAATTAGTGTGTGTGGGGTGGGTGGGTATAAAATTATAGCTTAAAGCATGGTCTGAATCCAACTATAGGTAGTATAATTGTAATTACCGAATAAGCTAATTGCATGGACAGTTATTTGAGATTGGTTCGTTTTGTTAATTATAGTTAAGCTTGACCAGCTTAAACAATGTTATACTACGATTTAATTTCTAAACTGTTCAAACTTGGGCCAATAATATTAACTTATAAATACTTTTTATTTGTAGTTTGAAGCCTAATACCGTATCTCAGTACCATCCAGAAACTTGAATTAAAATGGCTATTAACTTTGCACAGTGATAAGAGATGGTCAGATTTGAGGGCAAAAACATTTGTGTGGCAACAGTTTCTATATAAATGTGGGCTAGAAAAAGTAAATGCAGAAGGAAGAACATTGGAACTTGTTCAGCTGAAATGGAAATAAATTCATCAAAAACTTACGCACTTTTGATTAAATTGTGTATACCATTCTTGCCCATTGTTCCTTTACTTACACTGAATGGATTGGCATATGTCTGATCAGTGCTGCATGCTCTGTTCTGTTTGAAGGGATTATGGATTAGCAAAAGAGGAGGGTCTGTAGAGGGTTCTTTGCTTTTCAATGGGCACCTAGGTTGATGATAACAATTTAAGACAACCTATGCCTATGGACTGGATGTGACCTGTCACTTGAAGTTATCTGTGTTGTAGTCCCAAAGAGAAATATTATATCCACCTTGCTCACTGTGGGGCAGTGAAGGGCAGCTACCTCAGCAGGGACAGAACAAGTCCTTTATCTGTTTATTTTTTTAATCCAATTATTAAAATTTTATGGTGCCCATATCCCCTATAAAATGACCTTTAGCTATGATTACTGACTCTGAACTCTGGGGTGGAGAAGGAAGAGGAAATTGCATTAGTGGTTACTCTCATTGCGCAACTCGCCTGAGGGAGTGGGGCCAAGCAAAAGGCAGAAACCCACCTCCACCCAGTTTCCCCCTTCATAATCTGCATGCCCATTTCCCTCCTCCTGCCTGGAAAACGGAGGAGGAGGAGGAGGTTGCAGTCTCCGGCCAGTATATCTCTGACTGCGGCTTTAAGATTAAAAACTTTGCTGGTATACCTCCTTGTTTAAAACATTATACATATACACAAAATACACAGCCTAATATTTATAGCCACTACTAAAGAAGTAAAGAAGAAATGGAATGCAAGTGTTTTTATTATTTTTAATAATTATACAATTATTGTTTCATAGGTGCTAACATAAATGCACAGACAGAAGAGACACAGGAAACAGCTCTAACTTTAGCATGCTGTGGAGGATTTTCAGAAGTAGCTGATTTTCTCATTAAGGCAGGAGCTGACATAGAACTTGGTTGTTCTACACCTTTGATGGAAGCAGCACAAGAGGGCCATTTAGAGCTGGTGAAATACTTATTAGCAGCAGGTATGTTTGTAGGTACAATTCAAAGTCTTAAGGAAGAATGACTTCATAGCCTGGTTCAGTTTTATGGTTAGCACTATTCCTGGCATTTAGACATAAGACACGAGATGGGCAGCACACAAATCAAATAATAAAATCAAATAATAGCTGTCCTATTATGGAAATAAGAATTTGGGCTTGATTAAATCATCTGGTGGCAAAAACAACAGCACATACATAGGTGTTTTCGTCTTGAAAGTTGCTTCAGGATTGCACAGTAAAACTACAAAAGAATTGGATTAGGATCTATTGATGGGGAGTGGAGAGATTTAAGTGATTACTATAATTATTTTCTTTTTAAGTTTTTTATTTCTCTTTAATCTCACAATTTAAAAAATAAAAAAATCAGAATTTTTTATTTCCTGCTCTGGAAAGGATTCTTGGAATTTAAAAACAAATTTTTATTTATAGTTCCTAAACCCATTCTGATAGCAATTCATTGATTTTCATCAGGTGCTAATGTCCATGCTACAACTGCAACAGGAGACACTGCTTTGACCTATGCCTGTGAAAATGGACACACTGATGTTGCAGATGTTCTACTTCAAGCTGGTGCAGATTTAGTAAGATTTTAACGTCTTCAAAATATTCTCAGTTTAATTCTCTGTCGGTGCTCACATTTCTTTGCAAATGATACGCAGACAGTGTATAGATGCAGTGCAAATTACATAGTTATCTAGAAAAGCAAATGAAATATAATCATAGATTAACAACCTATGTTTTTCTGTGGCTTAATTTATCCCACAATATTCCACCAAATATTTCATCATTTTGTAATTGTATCAATTTTCAAAATAGTATTGCTTTAGGCACATGTCTATAGAGATTCTCCATCCTGGGGTGGAACCAGCCTTCAGGATAGGTAGACCTTGACCAATCAGCTTGAGGACTGAGCCAGTTAATTTGAATACTCAGTAGGATCCGCCTTGGTTCCCCAGATCTGACTCGGTCCACTCAAGAGGATAGTCGTGGTCAAACTCCTGTCCCAAATTGAAGGCTTCTTTCTCCTTAGGGCCTTCCTTCTTTCTACCTTTTTTATTCACTTTTTACTGAAGGCTTCCTTCTCCTTAGAACCTTCCTTCCTTTCACCTTTTACTCCTTTTTCCTAAGTCTTCTCGCTTGACTAGAAATTATTTTTTTAAAAAGAAAGAACTTTTCAAATACAAAGAGCCCTTTTAAGGGCTGCAAGCTGCAGAAGTCATCGCAGGAGGAACTGCGCTGTAGCAGACGTCGGATCAGGCAAGGTTTGGAGACTGCATCCCGGCTTCCCCTCCCCCCCCCACCATCGCCCCCTCAGGGAGCGGCAGGCCTTTGTTCCAGCCAGTATTTGGCTTCTGCAGGCCTTTGTTCGGGCCCGGCGACTAGCACCGCCTGCCCAACGGGGGGGGGGGGGGACGGGACAACAGCAGCCTGATTAGAGAAGCCGGCCTTGTACAAAGACCTGGAAACGTGGGCTTATTCCCCTGGAAAAAGAAGGGAGGGGGGATCCTCCCGAAGCGGGTGGAAGCAGCACTTAGGGGAAACAAAGTGCAGTGATCCCTTTGGTTTTAAACTTACCGCTCCAGCTGGGCATCAGCAACACCATTGCCTCCGCCTACTTCCTTCCCGCAGCTAGGGCAGCAGCAGACACAGCCGGCAACGGGAGGGCGGCGCAGCGGCAATCGCTCCGTAGCAATACAGGCCGCATAGAACCCCCCCCCTACCATCAAAAAAAACCCCTCCTTAGATCAGAGCAGGGCGGCAGGCTCGGCTGAGTTTTCTCGCGGCGTCCAGCAGAGAAAAAGGGAAGAAGAGCGGGGGGGGGGGGCTGATCACGGAGGACCAGCCTTGCAAGCAGCCCTGAGATTTCTCGGGCAGTGGGCTTATCAGTGCAGACCAGCCACCCTGAGTGTTCTCGGGCAGGCCAGATAGGCAGAGCATGCCGTGGTCCTTGAAGGGGGCCATCTTTAAAGGGCCTCCTCGTGGCATACAGGGGGCGGCCATTTCCCTTGGGAGTCAGGAGGCGCGGAGTCTCCTTCATCCCACCCCCAGTCAGCAACCACAAGGATGGCTTCCAGGAACTCAAGAGAAACTTCAGTATCAGGCAAGCGATCTAAGAAATCCAAGTATTCATCAGAGCAGGACCCAGTTTCATCTCCAGAACGATCCCCCCCCCCGCAAGACTCCCTCAAGAGCCACAGTCCAGGCTGAGGAGAGGCATCATAGGATCTTGGGAAAATTGAGCGACAAGGCTCAAGCAGAGGTAGAAGAATCTCAAGGCCAAAGGGGGAACCCCAGTCAGGAACCTGGGGCAACAGAAATGGAGCCCCTAGATCTAGGTGCCACAGCCCTTGCCAGATCTCGAGGAGACCCATAGGGATGATCCGGCACAGCAGTTCAGGGGACGCCCATGACGGGGTGTCGGGGCAGGAGCATGCAGTTGTTAGCACAACCAACCTCAGAGCGTTGGTGGAAGAGATCCTGCAACAGGCCATCACGGACAGATTGGGGACCTTACCAGGGGAAGGTTCTTACATTGCGGCCTCCACCTCATCGTCATCTAGGGGTGCAAAAAGGGCCAGCAATAGGAAGGGTTGTTCAACCAATAAACATAGCTCAGACGATTCTTCAGATGAATCTGTCCTTAGCAATTCCAAAGACGAGGTTCCTCAAGAGGATGATTCCAAATGGGATCTTTCGGAAGATGAGGATATCACCAAGGAAGTGCCCCCCTCGACTGGCCTGTTTCCGCCTAGGTTGTTCAAGACCTTGCTATTCAAAGCTCAGGCCGTGGTCGGGATTAAATTATCGAAACCTCCTGTAGATCCCACTTCAGAGGATCAACCTAATCACTTCTATTTAGAGGTCAGACCAGAGGTGGATTTTGTTCCTATCCACAGTTATTCGTAGAAGCGGTGGAGAAACACAGACCCACCCCAGCATCCGGCCCATCCACCTCCTCACAGGACAAGAAGTTTTACAATGTGGCTTCTAATCTCTTTGATTTGCTTTTAGTCCCTACAGTAGATGCGCCCATCAGGGCCTTGCATTCTTCCACTACAGTTCCAGGAGAGGCGGAGGAGATCCTGAAGCCGGAGGAAAGGCGCATGGAACAGACGCTGATCAAGAATTACCAGTCAGCGGCCTGGCCTGTGAGAGCCTCCTCTACCTCCTCCTTCTTTGCCCGCACAACCCTCTTATGGCTGGAGCAGCTACAGGAACACATTCCTCCCTCGAATGCAAGGGCACAGCAGGACCTCAATAAGATCTTTGCAGCGGTGCAGTTTTGAGCGGATACTTCTCTGCAAGCATCGCGTTTTGCAGCTACAGCTATGAACTTTTCAATAGTGGCCAGACGGCTGAACTGGCTCAAGAAATGGCAGGCAGACCCACGGCACAAGTGGAAGCTGGCAGCTGGACCCATCAGAGGAGGATCCCTCTTCGGTGCCGTGCTAGAATTGCTCCTTGTGGAGACCAGCGACAAGAGAAAGATCCTGCCCTCAATCACACGCAAGGGGTTCCCGAAATCCATACCCTACAGTCGCCGGCCCTTTCATCCATCCGACCAGGGATCTTCCTTCTCCTGGTCCCCAGGTCAGTATTCCTCCCGTCAGAGACAACCAGATAGGGGAGGCAGGGGGAAACACTTTCGTAGGCAATCGCGAGGGGCCCCCTCAGGAAGGCCCTTCCGCAGAGGTAGATGGTAACCCCAGGGATGCTCCGATAGGGGGCAGGCTTGCCAAATTCTGGCAAGTCTGGGAGCGTTCAACTCAGGACTCTTGGCTACGAAACTCCGTACGCAGGGGACTGAAGTTGGAATTTCTAACATTCTCCCTCAGATCCTTCATCAAATGTTCCTTCTCCTTCATTTACTCAAAACATAAACTGATGGAGGAAGCAATTAAGCATTTAGCTTCCATCAGGGCCATATAACCAGTGCCCCCCTCCCAGCGGGGGCAAGGCTTTTATTCCATACTCTTTGTGGTTCCCAAGTCCTCAGGGGGATGGAGAGCCATTCTGGACTTAAAGAGATTAAACAAGTATTTGGTTTATAAACGTTTCAAAACGCACTCCCTGTCTTCCATCCTTTCTTTAATACACCAGGGGGATTACATGGCATCCCTGGATCTAACGGAAGCATACCTTCATGTTCCCATTTTCAAGCCACACAGACGCTTCCTAAGATTTTGTTATGGCAAGCAACATTATCAATACAATGTTGTATCAATACCCTTCCCTTCGGTCTCTCATCAGCCCCCAGGGTATTTACAAAATTAATGGTGGCTCTGGCGGCCAGACTGTGTACAAAATCAATTCGCATCCATTGTTACCTGGATGATATCCTGGTGCATGCTCCCTCTAAGGGACTAGCCCAACAACATGTGGATATCATCATAGAGACTCTCCAGGACCATGGGTTCTCCATTAACCAGGAAAAGAGTCATCTCCTTCCGGGCACGTCCATACAACACCTAGGCTCGGTCATCAATTCTCTAGACTGCACAGTTTGCCTTTCCCCAGAACGGCAGGACAGTATTAGACAGTTAGTCGCCCAGATTTTGGGGGACCAGAGATCGTCTCTGGAATCATTATCCTCCCTACTGGGGAAAATGGTTTCCTGCATAGCAATCACACCATGGGCTCGCCTACATGCAAGGGAACTCCAATGGTTTCTATTACCCTTCCAGAAAGCAGGCCAGGGCTCATCTTCTATGAAGGTCCAACTTCCCTCACAGGTTCGAAGGTCGCTCGATTGGTGGAGTTCCTCGGCAATATCCAAAGGCACCTCATTCAGAATCGCCCACAGGAGAACGGTTACAACCAATGCAAGCCTGACAGGCTGGGGAGCTCACTCAGAAGGAGTCATGGCTCAAGGTCAGTGGTCACCAGGGGAGGCCTCCCACTCCATCAACTGGTTGGAGCTGAGAGCCGTGTACCTGGCCCTGAAACAATTTCAACACCTGATCTTGAGCTCCGACATCCTAGTCCTCACAGACAACATATCCACCAAGGCGCACATCAACCGGCAAGGGGGAACCAAGTCCAGGTCCCTCCAAGCCGAAGCCATGAGACTGGGCCTGTGGGCGGAGAGACACTTGCGGTCTATCACATCAGACCACATATCAGGGATCCACAACTCACAGGCGGACTGGCTCAGCAGCATGCAAGTAGATCAGGTGGAATGGAGACTACATCCCATCGTATTCCGTCAGATAGGGCAGAGGTAATTCTCATAGCCCCCTTCTGGCCACAGAGAGCATGGTTTGCAGACCTCCAGGCTCTCTCGGTCACCCGACCCTGGCACTTGCGAACATCGGAGGACTTACTGTCACAGGGGAGCATTCAACACCTGGACCTGGCCTGGTTACAACTGACTGCATGGAAATTGAGCAGACTGACTTACTAAGTCAAGATTACGATCAAGATGTTGTTTTCATTATGCAGGCAGCCCGTCGTCCCTCCACAAACTGCATTTATTCAGCTACGTGGAGGGCCTTCTGCACTTGGTGCAGCAAGGAAGGTCTCTCACCACTTTGCATCCCCCTTCCCAAGGTGTTGAGATTCCTAAAACATGGACTCAATAGGGGCCTAGCGCCTAACATACTTTGCAGGCAAGTGGCAGCCCTTTCCTCTGTTTTAGCATGTGATAAATATGACTCTCTATCCCAGTGTCCAACAATTCGACTCTTCCTTAAAGGAGCAACCAACTTGCACCCACCTACAGTTCATCAGTATCCTACTTGGAACCTACAATGGGTTCTGTCATCCCTCACGGGGCCACCATACGAGCCTCTTAGAGAGGCATCACTGCGTCATCTGACTATGAAGGTAGCCTTCCTGGTAGCCATCACATCTGCCCGTCGCATCTCTGAGCTATCTGCATTGTCAGTCAGGAGAGATCTGTGTATCTTCCAACCAAGCAAGGTAACCCTCAGAATCGATCCGTCCTTCATCCCCAAGGTGAACTCCGTTTTCCACAGAACCCAGGAGCTGGTTCTCCCCTCCTTCTGCGCGCAACTGGCCCACCCATCTGAGAGGCATTGGCATTCACTGGATGTATGCAAGGCTCTCAAGGTCTACCTAAACCGCACCAAACACACCAGGAAGACGGAGGCGCTCTTTGTGGGGTTCCACACTAGATCCCTGGGCATCTTCAGCCACCATAGGACGTTGGATCAGGAGCACCATTGCCAAAGCTTACGAGCTAAGTTAAATGCCCGCACCAGCAGGAATAACCGCACATTCCACCAGAAGTGCATCCACATCGGCAGCCTAGAACACCCAAGCATTGCTGGAGGAGGTCTGTCGGGTGGCAACCTGGGCTCAACCATCCCAGTTCATTCGACATTACAAGATAGACGTATTCGCATCTGCTGATGCAGCCTTTGGCAGAAGGGTGTTATAGCACGTAATTGACATTCAGTAGGAGCAGAAATTGCTGCTTCCCCTCCTTGGGACCTCTGCTTTGGTATGTCCCATCCTGAAGGCTGGTTCCACCCCAGGATGGAGAATAGGCGTTGTTTTCTTACCTGAAGAATGCCTGTTCTCATCTGGTGGAACCATCCTTCAGCTCCCACCCTTGTATACAATACTTATTCTAGAGCTTTCAATTTCTTCCTATTATTAGATTTCCTTCTAGTATCTTAATCTATAGTGACAGGAGTTCACTCAGCTAACAACTGCTGAATAACCACGCCTGAGTCCAGTTGTCAGGATTTGTCAGATCTGGGGAACTAAGGTGGATCCTACTGAGTATTCAAATTAACTGGCTCGGTCCTCAAGCTGATTGTTCGAGTTCTACCCATCCTGAAGGCTGGTTCCACCAGATGAGAAGAGGCGTTCAGGTAAGAAAACAACGCCTATTCTCGGTCATCCAGGTCATGGTTGTCCCAAAGGTGCTTTTTCAGGAGGCAACTGGACTTGTTTTTTCTTTTGAAGACACATGCAATTTATACTTTTTTTCATTTTCTTATATGCGTTGCCTAAAAAGAATCAACAGCACATGTTTTATTGATTAAAGTTTTATCTTGTTCCAGCTCTTATCCATGTAAAGCGGAGATAAATCTGCTTTTTCTTGAGATTGTTTCTTTGTTGGTATAAATTCAACAATACTTCAATCAAGATTGAATCAGATTCAATCAAGATAGCAGTCTTCTCTGTACTTGGTGCCATCAAGTGGCTTAGAGGGCAAGAATTTTTTTTTTAAATAAACCTTAGCTTAAGGATTACAAGGCTTCCCTTTTGCTTCTTGATGTCATCTTTTCTTCTGCTTCCACATACTTGGAAGTAAGTTTTTGCTAGGTCAATCTCTTTGAAAACACTTGAAACAAATGAAACATTGAAGTGACAGCTGAGGAAATCTGAATGCAACATGTACTTCAAGAGGACCCAGATAATTTTAGGTTTGGTCTTACTGGATTTAAGGCATAAAATAGATAAGTAAGGGTTATTTTTACAAGCTTAGTTTCTCTTCCTTCTTCTAAAATATGCTTCTCCCAAACCTAGCCTTAAGGTTAGTGTCCAATTTTAAAGATATCTCCTGGATAGAGTTGACAGCTTCCTGTGTCTTTTTAAAAATGAAAAAATAGGAATTTTCTCTAGAATGAGACTTCCTATGGCAGAATTAAGTGGTTATTATTGCATAGGGGTAGAGATCATACTGGAAAGCAGTAAATATTTTTAAGCTCATAGAAAATATTTTTAAGGTCAATAATGTTTTGTTAGTCTGATTATAATTTTTGATTTTTTTTTAAAAAAATAGGAACATGAATCTGAAGGTGGAAGGACACCATTAATGAAGGCTGCAAGAGCTGGTCATCTATGCACTGTACAATTTCTTATTAGTAAAGGTTAG
Source organism: Diadophis punctatus similis (assembly GCA_023053685.1). Taxonomy (NCBI): domain Eukaryota; kingdom Metazoa; phylum Chordata; class Lepidosauria; order Squamata; family Dipsadidae; genus Diadophis; species Diadophis punctatus. The sequence continues at coordinate 108,920,984 of JALIGW010000003.1, read as the reverse complement.
TAATATGAACTGAGAGATTGCTTAATATATTTGAAGTTTTTAAAGTTTTATTTATTATATTTATGTTTATTATAAAAAGATGAGGTTACTGTCTAATTTTGGTGTTTATTTGAGATATGTGTAACTTACTATTTTATTAATATTACTTGATTATCAAACCCTACTTTCTTAATGTTTCTCTTAACAAATCAGTAACACATATCAGTCTTACAATCACTATAAAAATATAGTATACAATTGAAAGAAAGTACTTCCCTAAGGCAATAGATTGGCTGAATGCATATTATTACAGGAGTTTCCATAGGTGTTTGTGAAAATCTAACAATTTCATAATTGAAATAATTGTTCCAAAATGTCCACCTGGGTTAAATCCAGAAAGAAGCCATCTCTAATCTGGCAATTATAAGACAACTTTGCTCTCTCATGTAGCTCTGAAAATTATCTGGGAACGGTTTGACCCTTTTGCTCTTGAGGAAGTGGACAAGATTTTAGGGAGTATGCGCGCAAACACCTGTGCTTTAGAATCATGTCACTCCTGGCTTGTGAAAGCTTCCCGGGAAGTGACAGGCGGGTGGACTATGGTGGTGATTAATGCTTCCCTACAGGAGGGGGTAGTGCCCCAGCACTTTAAAGAGGCTGTGGTCCGCCCTCTTCTTAAGAAGATATAGCTGGATTCCACCCTGTGGATAATCTCAGACTTGTCTCCAATCTTCCCTTTTTGGGGAAGGTGGTTGCGCGGCAGCTCCAGAGATTTCTGGATGAAACGGATTATCTAGACCCCTACCAGTCAGGATTCAGGCCTGGATATGGGAAAGAAATGGCATTGGTCGGGCTTTTGGATGATTTCTGGCGGGAGCGGGATGGGGTAGTGCATCCATCCTTGCTCTACTTGACCTCTTGGCGGCTTTCAATACCATTCTGGTATTCTGGAGCGGCTTCGGGGGATGGGAGTGGAAGGCCCTATGCTATCCTAGTTCACTTCCTTCCTCTGAGGCCGTTCTCAGTGTTGATAGGAGGGGAGAGATACAGCCGTCGCCCACTGCTTTGCGGCATCCCACGGGGCTCTCTCCACTCCTGTTCAACATTTATATGAAGCCATTGGGTGAAATCATCCGTCACCATGGACTGAGGTATCATCAATATGCTGATGATACTCAGCTGTATGTCTCAGCCCGTGGTGAGTTAAGCGATGCTGTGTCCTCCCTCTCGCAGTGTCTGGAGACTGTTAGGGGCTGGATGAGGAGCAACGGGTTGAAACTGAACCCTGGCAAGACTGAGTGGCTCTGGGCTTGGGGTTCTTTGGCCCATGGAGAATTACCACCTTTGGTCTTGGATGGGATGGCACTACCTCAAACAAACCCTGTGTGTAATATGGGAGTTCTCCTGGACTTGCAACTCCTGCTCAAAGAGCAGGTGGTCGTGGCCAGGAGAGCCTTTGCGCAACTCTGGGTTGTGCACCAGTTACAGCCTTTCCTGGACCGACAATCCCTACTCACAGTCACTCATGCCCTAGTCACTTCCCGTCTTGACTATTGCAACACGCTCTACATGGGGCTCCCTTGAAGAGCATCCGGAAGCTCCAGTTGGTGCAAAATGCAGCGGCCTTCATGGTTTTGTGCAGACCTTGATGTGCACATGTATCACCTCTCCTGCAGGAGCTGCATTGGTTGTTGATTTGCTTCCAGGTACAATTCAGGTGCTGGTTGTCACCTTTAAAACCCTTCATGGCTTGGGATCAGGTTATCTGAAGGATCATCTCTTGCCGGTCACATCTACCCGACCCACTAGAGTGGGGAGGCAAGGAATGTTGCGGGTCCCATCCCCTAGGGAGATACACCTGGTGGGACCCAGAAGAAGGGCCTTCTCTATGGTGACTCCCTCTCTCTGGAGCATCATTCTCCCAGAAATTAGAATGACCCCCACTCTAACACTCTTCTGGAAGGTGCTGAAGACCTGGTTCTGCCAGTGGGCCTGGGGAACCCAAAGCGGCATGGAGCCCATTAAATGGCTTGTTTGACATGTTGTTGCCAGGGTGGGGGGCTATTATATTTTATTAATTTATTAGTTTATTTTTTATTTGTTTTATTTTTTATATATGATGTTTTTATATCCATGTAAGCCGCCTTGAGTCGCCATGTGTTAGTAGGCGGCAATATAAATGTTCTAATAAATAAAAAATAATCTGAGGATAGGCAAACCAATTATTCATAATTTTGGGGGGGGGGGTCTAGCCCGCTCAGTGTAAAACTTCTTCTAAAATATGTAAAACCCTCCCTCCCTTCCTTCTTTCCTTCCTTCTGTTTTCATTTCAAGAGTAATGATTTCCTATAAACGAAATAGTTTTAAATCTGAATGCTAAGTAAAGATTACTTGCACTAATTTATTAATTAGAACTTTCCTTTAATTGTATCTTCTGTCATAGGTGCCAATGTTAATCGGGCTACAGCTAATAACGATCATACAGTGGTATCACTGGCATGCGCTGGGGGCCATCTTGCTGTTGTTGAGCTGCTACTAGCTCATGGTGCCGATCCTACTCATCGTCTTAAGGTACTCCAAGTAACTCAGTTTATTATTAAATTAAATATTATTAATTGAATAAGAAGTAAACAATCCTAAAATATTTTAACTATAGCACTGATTTGATAATATAATATTGAAAATTTGATGCCACAGTTTTCAATACTACTTATTTTCTTCTCAAATTTATATCTTAGGATGGCTCAACTATGCTCATTGAAGCTGCCAAGGGTGGTCACACAAATGTTGTTTCCTACTTATTGGATTACCCAAATAATGTTCTGTCAGTTCCAACTACAGACATGACACAACTCACACCACCATCTCAGGATCAGTCTCAGGTCAGTTTTTAATTTTGTCACTTGAAAACAGCTTTTTACCTTTACAGATTGAGATTAATAAAAGTATAAGTTTAAGTAAAAATATTAAATAAATTGAACTCAGTTAATTTCTGGGTATCTTAAAATACATCTGTAATTTCTTATATCTCTTGATATAAGTGGAGGGAATTTGAGCCAGAGTACTACTTCTACATGTTTTCTATATTTTAACTATAGAGAGATTGGAGAGCCAACATAGAAGTAAAAGTAAAATAGGTATAAAATGTAAAATATAAAAATGCAAATGGAATGCAAAACAATATATTATATATGTATTACATCATAAACTCCCAATTTAGCATAGTTCAGTTTAGCAGACTTTGGATTGAACAGACAAAATTTATGTGCTATTTTACGCACCCATAAGTCTGTTTTTTATTTAAATTTATTTATTTAAATAGATTTGTATGCCGCCCAACTCCCAGGGGACTCTGGGCGGCTAACAACATGTCAAATCCATTATTGACATATAAAATCACATAGCAGTTAAAAATTATAAAAGTTAAAAAAACAACCAACATTCATGACCAAGGGGGAGACCCATATCTGGTCTGGTTGGTCTCACTTTCACCCCGCCTGCCAGAAGAGCCAAGTTTTTATTGCTTTACGGAAGGCCAGCAGGGTGGGGATAGTCCTGATCTCTGGAGGGAGTTGGTTCCAAAGGGAGGGAGCTCCCACAGAGAAGGCTCTCCCCCTCAGCCCCGCCAACCTGCATTGCTTGGTCGATGGGACCTGGAGGAGACCAACTCTGTGGGACCTAACCGGTCGTAGGGAGGTATGCGGCAGGATGCGGTCCCGAAGGTAGCCTGGCCCTGAGCCATGTAGGGCTTTAAAGGTCAAAACCAACACCTTAAATTGGGTCCGGAGACTAATGGGCAGCCAATGCAGTTGGCGGAGGATAGGTGTTACGTGGGTGTATCTACCCACCACAGCTCGCGCAACTGCATTTTGCACCAATTGCAGTCTCCGGATACTCTTCAAGGGTAGCCCCATGTAGAGCACGTTGCAGTAATCCAGCCGGGAGGTGATAAGGGCGTGAGTGACACTGAGTAGAGCCTCCCTCTCCAAGTAGGGTCGCAATTGGTGCACCAATTGGTGCACCAGGCGAACCTGTGCAAAGGTCCCCCTAGCCACAGCTGAAAGATGTTGCTCCAATTTTAGCTGTGGATCTAGGAGGACACCCAAATTGCGAACCCGTTCTGAGGGAGTTAATTTCTCTCCCCCCCCCCAAAGAACCAAGGAGGGACAGTTGACAAAATCCTTGGGAGGCAATATCCATAGCCACTCGGTTTTGTCAGGGTTGAGTTTTAGCCGGTTCATCCCCATCCAGACCCTAACATCGTCCAGGCAGTGGCCCATTACGTCCACAGCTTCCCTGAATTGAGACGGGGTGGAGATGTACAACTGGGTATCATCAGCATACTGCCTCACCCCATGTCGTCGGATGATCTCACCCAGCGCCTTCATGTAGATGTTGAACAGGATGGGTGAGAGGACTGAGCCCTGCGGCACCCCACAGAGTAGGGGCCTAGGGCTCGACCTCTGCCCTCCTGTCAACACCAACTGCGTCCTATCAGAGAGGTAGGAGGAGAACCACTGTAAAACAGTGCCGCCCACTCCCACCTCGCCGAGACGACGCAGAAGGATACCATGGTCAATGGTATTGAAAGCCACTGAGAGGTCAAGTAGCACCAGGATGGAGGAATGACCACCTTCCCGGGCTCGCCAGAGATCGTCCATCAGGGTGACCAAAGCCGTTTCCGTACTGTAGCCGTGCCTGAAACCCGATTGGAAGGGATCCAGAAAATCACTGTCGTCCAACAGCCGTAGGAGCTGGAGCGCCACCACTTTCTCTACAATCTTCCCCGCAAAGGGAAGGTTGGAGACCGGACGGAAGTTGTTTAAATCCGCCGGGTCCAGGGAAGGCTTCTTGAGGAGGGGCCTCACCACCGCAACTTTTAAGGGCTGCGGGACGGACCCCTCTCTCAAAGAAGCGTTGATCAACGCCTGGAGCCTGTGAGACCTCCCTGGAGGCCGAAACCAACCAGGAGGGACACGGGTCCAATAAACAAGTGGCAGAGCTCATCGCTCCTATGGCCTTGTCTACATCACCAGGAGTCAGTTTTTATGAATATATAGAATCCTGTTTCAGTATAATGGACTTTCAAATGGTGAATGCTCCTTTCTCCAATTGGTACATTAAAATGAAGAATTGTTATAATGGTAACTGAAGGCATTGATAATATCCCTCGGGAGTTGGGCGGCATATAAGAAAGCATAAATAAATAAATAAATAAAAAATAAATAAATAAATAAATAAATAAATAAATAAATTAAATAAAATAATGCAAAGATCTTCAACAATCTTCTTTCCTTTACTAGCTTGTGTTTTTTTTTATGATGTGAGTTCAGGTACTGCATGCTGATTATAGAATATATAGCCTAGATCAGGAGTGGGCAACTACCACACCTTTACAACCTGTGGCATGGCTGGCTCAGAATTCTGGGAGTTGAAGTCCACAAGTTGTAAAGTTTCCATAGTTGCCCACCCTGGCTTAGATGATCACTGCATAATCTTTCAAAGTTAACTCTATCATTCAAAATATCCAAAATTGGGATTAAGTTATTTTGCAGCAAATAATATATATTAATATATAATAGATGTTACAGTGAAAGATAAGTAAAATCACAAAGAAACATTTGGACACATCTGTGCTTTGGAAATCAAAGATGAATAAAATATATTGACTTAATCTTCACTTGTATTTAGGATTGTGATGGCCGTCTTCGTTTTACTTAAATTATCCTTTTATATAACAATGATTAAAAAATGTTTTAATGCTACTTCACAATTTCCTATTTAAAATCCTATTTCTCTCATAGTATGTTAGGCATTGTGTTTATCATATAAGAAATAATGAATGAGAAAAAAATATAGAGGTAGCTTATACAAAGACAGAAAAACTTAATTCAAATGGAGCAACTTTTATGGTAGAAGTGAAGTGATGGAATGACTGTAGTACTGCTAAAAGCTAAACAAAGGGTTACATGAATAATGCAAGTAAACTTAGAACTTTAAGACAGAGTAAGACTGTTCTAAACATGTTGGGATAATGTATAGATTACAATTTACCATTGACATGTTGGTTTTCTCTTGAGTTGATTTTACAGGTTCCACGTGTACCAATGCATGCACTTGCCATGGTTGTACCTCCCCAGGAACCCGACAGAGCTCCTCAAGAAAATCCCCCTCCACTTTTGACTCTCCAAAAAGGTTAGTAAATTATCTTTCTTACAGTTTATGGCATGTTAACATATGATTTGGGCATTTAGGGGATGAATGTACTTCTATTTGAAACTATATTGTACAAATGTATCTTAACCATTAATAATAGGATGTATTGAAAACATAATGGCAGGATCCATACTTTAAATTGTACTAGCTAGGGACATTGGTAAAATAATCTATATTTCACTGCATAGATTTAGATTTTAGAGGGTTTGTTTAAAGAATTTGTTCTACCATCTGTAATGATCAAAATAATGCAGTATACATTAAATAAAGTATATTAGTAAAAAAGTGAAATGAAATCTAATATCTGGCAAGATATATAAAATCACTTTCTACAAGAGTAAATTAAAATTAGAATGTTTAACATTAAGAAACAAATGTGATGTGCAAACATGGTTTTAAGAGTACAGAACTAATAGTGACTAGATGGGGTTGAATAATCTGGAAGTACTTTTTAAGTGTTTTAAGTAAAGCTTTTAATAAAATATGGAAAAATTCTCTCTATATGTATTATTTAGATAATGTTTTTCTTAAATGCTCAGAATATTTGGCCAAGATATCCATACCTGTATATTCTATGCTTGAATTCTGCAGTCATTTTTTTCAAAGAAAAAATATATTTGGATTATGCAAATGTAGCATATTTCAGCTATTTATTAAATCAGCTTTATATGCTTTTTCCAATTTTAATACATATGCAAATTGGGAGGGGGTACTATACTCAATTACTTGAGTATATACATTATTAACAACAATCTCATGGACTACATATGGGAGGGCAGCTTAATAAATTAATAACAATAATACTTAGCTTTAGAAACAAGAGTAAATACTCATGATCCTAAATATTACTTTTTTACATGAGTTCTAGAAATCTAATGAAAATTGGTGAAGAAATGTGACCTTTCCTAAAATGGAAAGGTTGCAACCAGCACACACTATTCTGTATGTAAATTTATAACTTACGCAGCATCTGATGTTGTTCCCAATTTGCAGATTAGCTTGGGCCTATATGGGCAATTAATATTGAGAGAGCAATGATTTAAGAAGGTTAAATAAGCTTCCTGCTTGACTTCTATCTCAATCACTATGCTGCTGAATTTTTTTTAAATAAAAAAAATTTTTTTTAAAAAAAAGTTAATAATTTGGACAAATGAGGACTGTATTCATTCACTATTGATTATCTGCAGCAATACATAGTGCTATAAAGCACTGCAATGATGTGTAAAGTGGCATGAGCACCTACCTGTTGCATCTTAAAGGAGCTATGACTTTTCTGGACAAATCTGCATTTGGTTTAAGGAGGCAAATGCTACATTTATATTACCACATGTTGCAGAACCTTTTGCCCCCTTCAGATCTTAAGACCTCTAATTCAGGAAAAGAGTGGCTGAGTTTTGCTCTTCAGTTCCACAGTCTGATATATTTCCCATGTTAGAGATAATGACAATTGTAATTCAGAATATCTGAAGAGCCAACAAGCTGGGAAAGTTTGATTAAAGAAATTCATACTCTTTTACAATTGATAGCAGTCCCTGTATCTGAAGATCTTTTATGTTTTATTGAAGCAAGATTCCTCCCAGTCCACCCCACCCTGTATGTAATAAGCATATTGGCTGGCATTTCTGTTTGATAACAAAATTTAAGCCAAGGTTTCCATTTTCACTGAGAGTATTTAAAAAAAACTTTTAACACTTCAAAAAATATACAAACAAATATAAAAATAACAGGAAAAAAAGATTAAAAAATATCCATTTCTGTGTTGCTTAGATTTTCATAGGATAGAGGGTTTTATTTGATTTATTATGGATAAATGACCCATAAATATATGGTAAACCGATATTTTCTGTGAGGGAGATATGTGCTTTCAAATTTGATTTTGAAATAGTTGGTTTTCAGCCAGATATATTCTTGTATTTCTGCAGTTAACAAAAGTGTCAATGTATATTATATTCTCCCACATCTCAATAGTAAGGTAAAGGCTACCCATAATGCAGTCCAACAAAAAAATACCCAAGGGAATTATTATTAAAAACCTTTCAAAAATTTCTTTAGCTAGCAATGGAATGCATATTTATGCTTTTTTTTAACATTTTAATTTGTCTCCTTTTAATATGTTTATTGTTCTAATATTTTTGCTGTATGGCACCCAGAATCTCTTCTTAAGAGTTGGACAGCTATTTGAATTTGAAAAATAAATAAATCATAGTTAAACACAGATTTTCAACATCTGCTTACACAAAACAGCCACAATCTGTGTTCCTGAAAAGAAGCAAGAATAGATAAATTTCATTATCTTGCACAAATAATATAATAGTGGCAAATAAACCCACTTCTTTGCCTGTTGTCTTGATTCTTTTGCCTAATGCATCTGACAATGCATAATTTTATATTTGGAAGACAAAAGTTCAAACAGCAGGCCAAACAATATAATTTTTGCATTTGGCAGTCTGAAAACTCAACAGCATAGCAGCTGTATGCACAATGCACTGGAACAATGCATATTTGATTTTGAAATCTGCCTGAGAAGAACAGCCTGTCTGAGAACATTCAAAGATGACATATTACTGCTGGTATTTTTTCTTATGCCCAAAATGATTTCTAATCTCTGTAATATGATTAATGATCCTCCATGCATATCCATTTCCTCTCCTCAGTTAGTTACTTGTGTATCATTTTATTAAGTTTATTTTCTAAACTGTCAGTGCTTGGGAGAAGTTTAAAAAAACATAAAACCCAATTGTAGATATTAGAACATTGGAAAAGACATAAAATTAAATACTTTTGAGTGTTTTGTTTTTAGCTTAAAATTGTCAAAATTATTGTTTTGCGGAGAGAATATTTCATTCCTACTTAAAATTAGTACCCTATTGAAATTGAATTAGATATTTCTATAAATCAAAACATGGTGCTTTTTTAAAAAGTAGATCTTCACTTGCAAGCATTAAGTAAGATTATTGTGTGTCTTTATTAAGATCACAGCAGATGGTACTGCCTAATTGAGTTTGGCTAATCTTGGATAAAGCTAGACTTAAACCTGCATTGCACAAAGATGTATTCATTGCTGACTGTATCTACCCAGAGAATTCTCATGTGCTAACTTAATCTCTATCCAAATGGATAGAGATCAAGAGAGCATATGATCCAAGTTCTCAAACCTACTAAACTGAAAGTGATTCCATGCAATTAGAATGGTTCACTGAAAACTTAGTATGCACTACATTAAAATAGTGCTCATATCATCAGGAAAATAACATAACGGAAGGGATCTTGGATGTCTTCTAGTCCAACCTCTTGCTCAGGCAGGAAGCCCTATGCCAGTAATGGCTAACCTGTTTGGCACCGAGTGCCGAAACTGGAGCGCCAGAACCTGGAAGAGAGCAGCTGGCCAGTGTGCATGTACGCGGTGGGCAGCTGCTCTTCCAGGTTCCATTGCACGCATACGCGCTGTACAACTGGTCTTCGTGCGAAGACCAGCTGTCTGGCGCGCATGTGTGTGACAAAACCCGGAAGAGTAGCTGGCGACGGCACGCGTGCCCACAGAGAGGGCTCTGTGTGCCACCTCTGGCACGCATGCCATAGGTTCGCCATCACGGCCCTATGCCATTTCAGACAAATATGTTTGTCCAGTCTCTTCTTAAAAACTTCAAATGCCTCTAAAATATGTCACAGCAGTTGCTGAGGATCCCAAGATTGAGATCAAGATGCAGGACAGATGATAAGCCTTTAACTATTCTGAAGAGTTCTGCTGAACAACAACCAAGAAAGCAGAGGAGGTCACAGAAGAAGCTACTTTGTGGTCTTTGTTGCCATATGAATGGGTAGACTGTATAGGCATATGTCTGATGAACCATTTGCATTCTAGCTATGTCATCCTTACAGTTCCCATCAGAACTCGTCAGAAAATCAGGGAGAAGCCTTGGCTCTCCAGGCCTGATGTGATACTGGTTGCCTAGTAAGATGTCAAAACACGATTTTTGTATTGAATTGTGGGTTGCAGCTTTTTAATTAGTGCTAATTCTACTCTCATAATATAAAGATATAGTTATAATACTTAATAAGATTTATAATACAAAAATAATTTGCTTAGACTACTGATGAGGAGTTTGTGACTACGTTTTTGCTGTCTGAACTGGAATACAGGGTAGCAGAATCTTAAACAAAAATATCTAATTATAATGCAATTTTAAAAAACAATAACCAGTGTTGGAAACAGGAACTAATAAAATATGTTGATAGACTCAAAATCATTTTTTGTTAAGTGATTGAAGCATGAGAGGAATTGGCTACTTGGAGCCTTACATTTAATTAATTTTTCTGATGTCAACTATGATATAATAAAAAATGCTAATCTATTATGTAATAGAAATATTTAATATACCTCTAACAAAAAGAAACCCACAGATAATGATACATTGTATATGTTACACAGTTCTTAGAAGAATTAACTAATGCTTATGAAGTGAGAGAACCACAAGTTATAAAGTGATTAATAGAACCAAAAAATTATCCTGGTTTTATCTTTTTAAATGTTATTAGAAATTTGAAAAAAATAAAATATTAATCATTAATAATAATGTAGTTAGATAGAAGATGAAATGAGGATGAGAGGAAGGTATATATATAAAAAACCTGGAAATATCCCTTACCATAAGTTTTCAGTGGAACAAAATAATACATTTTTTAAAAAATTGATTGGGCTATTCCAGATAACTGGATTAGTAATTCAAGAGTGTCTGCAACAAATAGCTGACAGGATTGCTATAGTTAGCTTTTATTTTATATGATTTCATTTTAGATTTCTGCCAGATGTTGATTGTAGTTTTGGTACAATACTATATTTGAATTTTTTGCCAGTTGTGCGAACCTTCTTTCTGTTCATTAATATCTCATGTACTCCTTATCTGTATTGAAGAATTGGATGCTTATTCAGTAATTCGCTATATTGCTTACTTTTCTGATTATTCAAAGAATAAAATTTGAGGTACTTCTTTAGAAGTATTTATATATAATTTCAGATGTGAAATTAACTTTAGCAAAAGCACCTTTTTGTTTTGATTAGTTCAGTATGCTGTATTGTGAAACTTTGCTGGAGATTTTTTTTTAAATAGCTCCCTGGTCAATGAGAAGACATTATTACTAAAGTTCCACTATTTCTGTATTAGGTTTCCCAGTATTTTATAAGGGAACATCAAGAAACATCTACAAGAGGTTCTCTGGAAGGGAGAGGAATGAAGCTGCACACAATCTGATTTCATTAGTAGGAAATTTGTCTTACAAGTAAAGTTGTTGGAGGGATAGATGAAGTCTCATTGCCTTGCCCTTCTCAGTATTACTTTTTCAGCATTCTGAAAGAGAAGACACAAGCTGCATGGGGAGGAAAATTTAATGCATGTGAACTATATCCTGGAAACCACTGCTATTTTAGGGAACAAAATATTTAGTAATTTTCAAGTTTCATAAAGGATTAAACTTGAATTGTTTCTCTAGGTAGCATTATTATATTTTATTGTTGTAAATTAGCTTTTTAAAATATGAGATATGAGTGACATTTCTCATTGAAAAGATTTTTCCTTTTTTAGCAGGTGGACTCAAAGAAAAGTACTATTTTTAGAGATCTTGATTCCTCCTGAGTAGTTAATTTTGCTTCAATAAATTTTTCTAAAGACTACCAGTATACTGATTGTGAAATAAATGTGCACTTTGTGTTCATAATTTTGACTTGAAATATCCAGTTGAATTAAAAAGTTTGGGTAGCCCTTGTTAAGTTGTGTTTTTGGTTGATCCTAAAGTGAACAGAAATGGCACAATATTTACATGATAGAAAATGAAATACATTCTTTTGCAAATTTGAATACATGCTTATGGTTTGTGTGCAGTTGTTTGCAGATTCCGAGTAAAGGAGCAGTAAATATGAACTTTGCAGAAGTTTTGGCAGCCTTTTAATTGATTTAGTGCTACTTCTTTTAAACTGCTGTAAAGTTATTAATAAGATCCCACAAGATGATTGACTCATTAGAGAAAACACAGGGGAAGAAATTCTCTGAACCTTCATCAACCAAAATCTCTTCTAAGCAAGTGTGAAATGAAGATAAATTCACCCTTCTTAAGAGATAGAAGTGATGTGGAATTATCAAAGTCTTTAAACCACAATTTGAAAGAAAACACTGCTAGAGCTGCCTGAAAATTGTTCAGATCTTCAAAAGAGAACTATAGACGTAATTATAAACAATGTGTTTGTAAAGGTTAGTTAATATTGAAGTTGCTAACCACAGTGCGGCTTTTCTTACACAACTGTTATGTGCATGAGAGAATTTTCAGAAGGATACCTTTGCTCCAGCCTCATGATAAAAGTAATAATCCAATATTTTCAAAACAAAATATTGATATTCCTGAAGTGTTTACAAATAAAGTGTATGAAACGAAATTGAACTGTTCAGCTATACACAATACATTTGGAGGGGGGGAAAAGGATGAAGCATTTTGGGTACACTTTGCTAACTTAAATAAGGGGATGTCTCTATTTTGCTTTGTGGATGTGTAACAACCTGTGGCATGGGAAATATTGCTAAGGGTGGCTAGAAGTCCCACTATTCCACAGTCAGTGGGGGGAAAACTTAAACTGTAAATCGGCTTCATATTTCTTCAAGATTACTATCTGAAATCAGTCTTGAGGCATTTACAAGAAAAAAGATAAAAGTTTTGGAATAATCTTCACAGTCCTGGAATATTATTGAAAATCTGGGGAATCTCAAAACATGCAGTATGTGGAAGGAGACTTAAAAATGCTCAGATTTCTGAGTTGGAAGAATTCTGCAACTGAAAAGTGAGAAAAATTCAAAAACCAAGAATAAAAAAGTTTTTTGGCTGACTACAGGATATGTTTAGAAGTGTTACTACTGCAAGGTAAAAAAAGGTAAAGGGGTCCCTATGGATTGTACTCCACTAGTCATTGCTGATTATAGGGGGCAGTGCTTATCTCCAATTCTGTGTACATGTGGCCAGCATGATGTCACGGAGCGCTGTTACCTTCCCACAGAAGATAGTCGCTATTTATCTACTCGTATTTGCATGCTGTTGAACTGCTAGGTTGGCAAGAGCTGGGGTGAGGACAGGAGCTCACCCCATCCCATGACACTTGGGTCTCGAACCTAGGGCTGCTAGCTTTCCAGCTGACAAGCTCTGCATCTTAACCACTAAGTCACCGCACCGCCTTATTACTGCAAGAGGATTTGTTAAAAAGAACTGAGTGGTAGGGTATCCAAATTATTTTGATTGCTCTAGTCACTATTTCCTTCTTTTGAATCTGTAAACAAATGCACATAAAGATATGTAGTATAGCTTTAATATTAGAAACTTCAGCTGTAGTTTACATTGTAGGCAGCGGTCTATATTTCAGTTTATCTCTTTGTCAAAATCTTAGTGGAAGAAAGAGTTAAGTGTTAAAAGTAAGAACTGACATATATAAAAATATCCTGATTCAGTGAGGTTCTATAGTTGGAGAACAAAATCGTTCAGTTTAATTATGGTGCAGCAAATCAAGAAATAGACTTTCTAAATCAAGAGTGTTACAGGAAAAAGAATAGATTCATACAAAAGACAACTAGATACTTTCCTCCACAAAATAGCACATAATAATAGGAAGAACCACGGAAGTACCTACTGGTCTTAATTAGACATGGGTTTTAAGATTGCTTAGTTTATGATATTTACACTTTTAAAAAAAGGAAAACTCCTGTAAGAACATGGCTAATGACAAAGTTTCTATTGACTTTGTATAATTAGTATTTTTTTAATATGAATTGTTCATTTTTTTTAGAAACCTGGAACTCAGTATCTACACATTGATACAATTTTATGTAACCTTGGAGCATATATATATATATATATATATATATATATATATATATATATATATATATATATATATATATATATATATATATATATATATATATATATATATATATATATATATATATATATATATATATAATTTTAGGAGGACCTTTATACATATTTAAAATTATTTGTTTACCCTACAAAATATTTGATTTGTTATGAATTTTTTTTGAATTTTGGATATTAACACCAAATGTATTAGCTTGTGAAAAATATTTAGAATTTGGACTTTTGAACAATAAAGCTATACCAGAATGGCTTGTATTTGCATGGAGGTTGAATTGGCGGTAATTTCTTGTTAGATTAGTTTGTGTTGCCTTTATAAACCTGCACAATTTTTCAAAAATACTATATGGTTTTTCCATTTATTTGGCACTTCTCTAAAAGAAAAAAGATGGGTGAGAGTGAATATCTGAGTATTGCAACTGTTTTGCAAGTTCCGTTTGAGTTTCCAAGTGTAGTAAATGATTTTCTGGTAGCCTAAATTTCAGACAGAATCTTCCTTTCAATGTTAAAATTAAAGCAGGGGTCCATATTTAAGCTCCCATCCAATGTTTTAATGTCTTTTCTGTTTTTGAGTAACAGCCTTGGTCTATTTTATCTTTAAATGATTACATTTGGGTGGGAAAAGATTGTGGGAGATATGGGTGAACTGCAGCATGGCACTTTTTCAAACATTTTTCGTGTGCTTAGGTACATCCAAGCAGAAGTCAACTTCCCTTCAGGTAGCAGATCAGGAACTACTATCACCTTTTCACCCATACCAGCCTTTGGAATGTATAGTAGAAGAAACTGAAGGCAAGCTCAATGAACTTGGACAGAGAATTAGTGCAATTGAAAAAGCACAACTTAAATCATTGGAGTTGATTCAAGGTGAACCTTTGAATAAAGATAAAATTGAAGAGCTCAAAAAGAACAGAGAAGAACAAGTACAAAAGAAAAAGAAAATACTGAAGGAGCTGCAAAAGGTGGAAAGGCAGTTGCAGATGAAAACACAGCAGCAATTTACCAAAGAATATTTGGAGACCAAAGGTCAGACAGAGGCTCCCCTTACTCAGCAGCAGCAGTGTCCACACACAGGTGTCCTCCCAGAACTGGAAGGAAATGAGGGCCTTCCTGGGGATAACCTTTCAGGGTTGTCACAGGTTGACAGTGTCCTGCATAAAGATGAGCAACAACACTCTCCTTCATCTCCTGAGCAAACTGAGTTTGCCCCTCTTCAGCCTCTCGCAACACCACAGTGTAACTTTTCAAGTAACATAGGTTGTAATGGGACAGATTCTTTTGAACTTCAGAAAGTATTAGGTAATCAGCAAACTATAGGACAGCAGCAACCAATTGCTGGACATGTTCAGGGACTGTTAGTTCAAGAACCAGATGGATTAATGGTTGCCTCGCCAGCCCAGACGCTTACCGACACTCTTGATGACCTGATAGCAGGTGGGTTGAGAAATGTACCTTTTCTTGAATAAATATGTGTGTTATTAGTTTCTTTTGTTCCCATTATCTTTCGCAAAGTTTTCTAGCTTTCTCTTATTGTTTTTACAGTTTTTACTAGTTTTAATGTTGGCATTCAGTTACATCCAACTTTTTGGATTGTTTAATCCAAAGCAAAATGTTTTGCTTTATTGGATTTTTACTGTATTGATCCACTTGGGTTTCATTTCATTTCATAATAACTATTATGGGAATCTTTTCAAGAAAATGTCAGTTTATAGAATTGTGCAAATAGTTGATTAGGCAACATTTGTGAGAAAATAGTATTTTGGTGAATCTGATTCTTTGTAGGGGCTCTCTTCATAATCTCCAGATAACGTTCTCAAGTTGACGTTGTTTGATTCAGATGAATTTTTAGAATTATATATCAATAGAACTCTATCTCTAATTACTTACTTATTTTATATAGCTGTAGAATGTCATAAGCCTATAGTCAGTCATAAGATGGAATAGTTTTGAAAAGCATTCACTAATTAAAGATAAAGACCAAAGATAATTGGAAGTGAGTGAGGGAGTGAGAATAGGTTATATTTGGTAATAAATGTGGGCTTTATTTACTTACCCATTTTGAACTATTTGCATGTTGTCCCAATCATAGTTATCCCATCAGGATAGCAGGTGGGTTAGGGTATTTGGACTCAAATGATAGATTAGTCCCTAGAGGTAAATAAACAAGCACAGAGTATCCCCCCCCTTCTGTCTATCTCTCTTACTCACTCTCACTCTCTCAGGATCTGCTGAATAGAATCAAAATGCCCATTGATTGGCATATTTTCTCATAGTATCCAACTAACATGAATGTGAAACTCCAAAGCAAAAGTAAACCCAATCCAGAAGTGAATATTGCAAGACTTACCGTATTTTTCGGAGTATAAGATGCACCGAAGTATAAGACGCACCTTAGTTTTGGGGGAGGAAAACAAGGAAAAAAGGCCTCTGCCTCCAAGCAATTTGCCAAACAGTAAATAGCAAACAGCACAGATGATATACACTGTTTGCTGTGTATTTCTGTGCATGTGTGCTTGACCCATAGAAATAGCAAAGAATTGGAGAAATGTACATTATGCCAGAAAGTTTTCTTAAATGTAGTCACACTAACTCCTCCCAATTATTTAAATAGATCTACTCCAAGGTAAGTCAGGATTTAACTCTAATACTAAACAGGACACTGTTACATTTCAGACTATACTTGTACAGAGCTGTTAAAATTAATTAAAATTTCTGGAAGTATACATTATTCTCTATTATTTAAAAGAAGATACAATAGCACTGGGCCTCTTCAGATCAAGCATTTATTTTAAAAAGCTTCTTTATTTTGTTGAGTTGTCTAGATTTACAGGGATCTCCAACCTTGGCAACTTTAAGACTTGTGGACTTCAACTCTCAGAATTCCACAGCCAGCAAAGCTAACAAAGCTGGCTGTGGAATTCTGGGAGTTGAAGTCCACAAGTCTTAAAATTGCCAAGGTTGGAGCCCGCTGGCTCTAGAACAATAATAAAGCAGCCTTTAAAAAATAAGTCTAATAATTTGAACATTCTACAGACATTTATAGTTATTCACTTACCCCCTTCCATCCAGTTCAGCAAAAAATAAAAATCTGCGTGTCTCTCCCAGCTATTTGCCTCGTTTCAGTTTCAGTTTCATTTTAGCACGTGGCAAGTCAGCTGTAGGTCGGGAACCTGCTAGTGACTTGCTTGGCTTTACAGGCTCTTCCCTCTTTGCTGCAAACAGGTAAATTGCTGGAAGACAGAGGCCAAAGGGTGGGGGTGGGTGGGGCTACATTCGGTGTATAAGATGCACCCAAGTTTTCACCCTCTTTTTTGGGGGTAAAAAGGTGTGTCTTATACTCCGAAAAATACGGTACTGCTTCTGTTACTGATAGTATATAGCTATTTTATCTGGCTAGCAATTTATAATTTTATTCTCCATAAAATTGATTAATCCTCTTAAAGGATACATACAACTTGGTGACATTACTACATATTATGGTATCAAATGGTAGCACATTGTGTGCTATGTAAAGAAAAAAATCATTTTATTTGTACTAAATGTTATTGCCATTCTTTTTCACTGGATGACTTTAGAAAGAGCTGTTCCCAATCGAATTTCTTTGATTAGCAGTAGTTTAATCAGCTGCCCAAGATAGGAAGATGGTCTTTATTCACCCAGGCTGCCCCCAGCTGCTCGCTTTCATACATTGGTAGAGGCACTGCTACTCGCTGATGGGTGGCAAATTGTTCTAGAAAACTGTGACCTAAATAAAATGAAAATAGCTGTTGTAGGAGATGGATTAGTATGGCAGTGGATGGGTCAGCTTTTAGCCTCAATTAGCTTTTATTTTTGGTCTGTCTTCAAAGTGGCTGATTGATTTCACCTAATGATAGGGTTTATTCTAATCAGTTTTCTTAAAATTATTGTATCTGTTAAGAGGTAATTCTGCATGTGTTTTTTTTAATGGTAAGCAACATTCCATATTTTGGGAGGTTTTATAACTGAAAAATAAAATTAAAAACCTATTAAATAAATGAATAATTTTGGGAAATGGAAAAAATTCAGGAATTACCATACTGACAGGTGGAGGATTCATAATTCCTTACATGAAAATGCTTTTATTGAATTCTTTTTTTTTCTGACCAGCACAGGTAGTCCTCACCTAATGATGCTGTTTGGGACCAGAAATTCTACCGTATTGTTGTAAGACAACCCCCCCCCCCCACACCTAACTGCACCACTTAGTGATGGCAGTTCTGGCAGTCCCGATTGCCATCATTAAGCGAGGGTACAATAATTACTATATCAAGTTATGATCACATGAGATTCTTGCTTAATGCATAAGTTCTTAAGCAAGCATCTCATGTGACCTTGACTTGCGACTTCTTGCCAGTTTCCACATTGACTTTGCTTGTCAGAAATCAATAGGAAAGGTCACAAATTGCAACTCTCCAAATAATTAGAAAACCTTACCAGTTTATTGTTAGTCATAAAAAACCTTAACTCAAAAAAATTTATAAAGAACTTCAAAAGTACTAGTGCCAATGAAAATCTACAAGGACTTTTTTGATTGCATCTGATGAAAACTGACCATTTATTCCTATTCACTAATTTCTGTTCAATCTCTTGTCTGATTAACAGCTGAATTTGGTTTAGTTGATTGGTTTTATCAAAAGCCGTTGTGTATCTGTCAGATTACCACATCCATATTTTGTTGAACCTTTCAAAAGAATAGTAAAGAATATGCCATGATTTAATTTACCAAACTCATGTTGGCTTTTCTTCAACAAGACCTAAATCTTTAAAATACTTTCAGTGGTCTCTTTTTAGTATTATAACATGTTCAACAACTCTAAAACAATTAACTTTCAGATAAATTTAATTGAACTTGGATTAGAAAAACAATTCCATCTGTTGTCATTACTTTTGCATGAACTGCTCAGATTCCGTCCCTCAAAATAATGATTTTGGCAATGGTTTCTTTTCTATTTCTTTCCAGCAAAAAGAATTTAAACAATTCTCTTATCTTTGTTATTTAGTGTTTAGCCCTTTTTATTCCTTTAATATTCAGTAAATTATTTATTGTATGTGTGGGTTAATCTGGTGGAACGTTAATAATTTAACTCCAAACCAAGTACTTAAGAATTATAAAGGTAGCATCTAAAAATATAGGCAGTTCCAAGCAGGTTAGTTAAAAAAAACAAAAACGGGGGTGTTCAAGTCTAATAAATTCAATATTTCTAAATATTGAGAAAGTCCTTTAGGTATCGCTCCAAGGGCTTCAATAATTAGTATATCGATTTTTACACCACATTCAACTTTGACCTGAAAGTCCTGATATTTTGTAATTTTTTCCAGTCATTTTTCCTCACTCCTAGCATCACCTAGAGTGGCAACACCAATGAGCCAGACTTTATTTTCAATAACTCTTATATCAGGCATGTTATAAACAGATACCTGTCTGTTTGGATATTAAAATAAGATCTTAACCGAATAATAGTAATAATTATTTGCTCACAAGAATGTGAAGTCACAGTTGCCAGTACTTTAGTTTGCATTGTCCTTCATACCCATCAAGTTCTTTCCAAGAACCTAGGATGTTGTAATGTATTGGTACAGTATATATGTGGATTCAAGCCTTTTATAATTGATGGGGAAATTTTGTCAATGTGCAGATTATCCAAGTGCCATCCAAGATTTTTTGGTGTGGCATCCAGTGTGCCAATAATCACTGGCACCACCAAGGCTGGTTTATGCCATAATCTTTCAACTTCAGTTTTCAGATCTTAATACTTCGTGATCTTTTCCAATTCTAGTCTGCTATCCCCCTGGTATTGCCACATCAATTATCCTATTTCTCCTTTTCAATCACAAACATATCTGGTGTGTTATGAGCTAAGACTATCAATCTGTATTTAGAAAGCCCACAATATTTTAACAACATTTTCAACAACATTTTCAACTGTATGTTTCCACCAATTTTTCATTACGGGTACATGATAATTTTTACAGATGTTCCAGTGAATCATATTGATGACTGTGTTACACTGTTGTTTATAATCAATCAGTGCAAGAGCTGAGCATATGATCTAAAATTCTTCTATTTCTTTGCACAATTTGCACATGATTTTTCAATTCTGACTTTGCATTAGTTTGAAACCTTGCTCGTGAGCACCTAAAATCAAGCCTTCATTTTCTTTCTTTTTTTTAATGTTCTAGTTATAAACCATTGCCAGGTTTTATATTTACCTACTTTCCCCTCTTCTTTTTTTGGGGTAGAAATTGGCCATGTACAGTAGTGTGTTTTCTTGCCAGCATTCTGTTTGTGTTTTTATTACATTATTCAATATTCATTTTTTATTTCCTCTGCATTTAGTAAATTCCAATTTTTAACTGGCATCAGTGGCTTTTTTTCATAATCCTGGCCTTTTTTTCATAATCAATTTACACTTTTTTTCTTCAGTGCTTTGTTTGACCTGTGCCTCCATTATTATTATTATTATTATTATTATTATTATTATTATTATTATTATTATTATTATTATTATTATTATTATTATTATTATTATTATTATTATTATTATGTATTTAAAAATGTATTGACCTTAATATTCTTGCAGTATTGCCCTTAAATATTTTATTTTTTGCATTCCTCTTTAGCTGATTCCTGCATTTCTTTAGAAAACTTTCTATTTTATAAAAGTAGACTTTCGTTTTTATGGCATTTTGAGGTTGCTTATTACTCCTAATGGTTTATTAGAGTTTTTCTCACAAATTATACATTATGACTGAGGTATTATTGGGATTTGAGTAACTCCCATTGTTGAGATTTTTATCCCTTGAATTTTTAAGTTCTATTCTGTTACCGGTAGTCTTTGAGTTACAACCATAATGGAGCCATTATGGTTGTAAGTCATAACAATCATAAAATGGGTCACATGACCAACCCAATTTAATGTTTTTTGCGGCAGTTGTTAAATGAGCACTGCAATCTTAAGTGCAAACACTGCATTCATTAAGTGAACTCGTTTTTTGAAAACTGGAAGTGCCACCTTTCTGCAAAACTATAGTAAAAGGCAGTCATGTGACCACAAGACCCTGCAAATGGCCATGAATGTGGCCATGTTGCTGAGCACATGAAATGCAGTCACATGACAGGGGAACTGTTGGAACTTCAGATCCAGATCGTAAGTCCCCATTTTTAGGTAAGTTGCTAAGCAACTGGTCAAAAGTTGACGAAAGATTAAATTCAGAATCACTGCTCTTCTTGTCAGTTTGCTGACCAACCTTTCTAGCACAAAACCATTTAGAATATCATAAAGTTCAGAGAGAAGATTTTATCTTGTCATTGTAAATGGAATATGGACCTAGCATACCCATATGAAAGTCAGCATAGTTCCTCATAGTCCAGGATACTCTTCATTCTTCTTGATAAATTGAGGGACTCTTTAAGGGATTGGGGCTGCTGGTCTCAAGTTTTTACCATTGCAACAGTGTTCTCATCAGAAAGTAGAATTATCACAGCTTCTTGGGCAAGGCCTCAAAATGTTTATTAGTTAGAAAAAGATTTCTTCTCCTTTGTCCTGGCAGAGTCACAGTGGGAACATATATATATATAATAACTCCCTCTTCCCTACAGACAAGAATAATTTCAGTAATTTAACACCTCCAGTATTTCAATAAAAAAGTATGTCTCATTTGTTAACAATAATAACATTATAAAAAACCTCATCATTCAATTCTAATCAGCAAAAGTCTCTTAAGAGCTCCCAGAAATAGTAATGTATATATTTTAACCCAATCAAATAAATCCATTTTGTAATCCAATTTATCACTTACTTTAAGCAATAAAGCAAAATAAATATTTTTCCATTTATAAACAGATATTTAAAGCCTTGTCGTTCAGTCCTTATCAAAAAGAAATTTCAATAGCTATGAGACAACATAACATATCAACCAAGATTGAATGAATCAAATTCTTTGCTTACTTTCCTGGTTCTTTAATCCCATCACAGTATCCCCCAATGATTTTTTAAAATCATTTTCTCTTTGTCTCCTCTCCAAAACAGCTTATTTAGTTTAACGCATCCCTCTTGTAAATCCAAAATAAGATTTTCTGAGTTCACTCCTCTGTTTTATTATTGATATATATGTGCCATTTAATTATTAAGACACCAGCTGGTGTTGTTCGTAAATCCATTGTGCCATCTTTTCCCACATCAATCTTATATTCTAGTATTTTTAAATTCATTTTCAGATTCATACCATCTTTTTCCATTTCACTTTTATAATCTGGCATTTTTTAAAAAATCCAAATCCACATTCAAATAAGCTTGACCCTCTGTTGTTCTTCTATGTCCTCTGTTAAAGTATCAGACAAACTTGTAAGTAATTTCTGAGTACATTCTTCCCAAACACTTAATTTCTTCTGTAGTCAGATAGTATGGCACTGTTGACTTAATGGTTTATTTTCCTTTAATTGTAATTCTTAGCACTCTCTGATTCCCTCTAATCAACCTTCAAGGTCCTTCTTATCATATGTTTATCTTCCAGTCAGCAAAATTTTCCCACAAGAGGATTTCTTACAATTAATTTCAAAATGAAGGCAAATATACATGTCCCAGTGTAACGTTGCAGGATCCAGTCTGAGTTGGTCACCGGAACTAGGAACATTTTAATTTCAAAATCTTCAGATATTCCTTATAAAGTGTTAAAACACCCACAGGGTCTATCAAGTCCATTTAGCCCCAGAATCAACATTCCAGCCCTCCTTTCTGGTGTTTAATCCTTAAACCTACATAAAACTTATTTCTTCTAAGATAGGAGATTCTCCCAGTACAATGAACCTTGTTCTTCCAAAACTTCTAAGCATCTAGAAAAAACATAATAAGCAGCTTCCTAAAGTAGTCAAGGGAGAAAAGTTGAACCCAATGTCTCTTTAAAGGTGCTGAACTGCAGCTTAGGCAATGATTTTCCTTCAGTTCTCAGAGTTGTCAAACATCTGGAAATCATTATTTGCAATCTCTTGGCATAGAGATTCTGTAAAAAGCAAAGTTATGGGTAATCCCTTGTCGCCTTCTCAATTTAGAGAGGAGTTCCAAGGTTCACCAGTTCCTCATTTGCTATTGTTGGCTACGTGAAAGCGAAGTCATGTTCGAAATGAGGAGCTCCTCCTTTACGAAGCATACCATTGAGGCAAAAATCCCCCAAAATACATTTCTTATAAAATGTCATATCACAATGTTTCAGAATGAAGCCCTCCTTCCATGAGACTGTAATATTCCATAAAAGTGTCTCTTAATTGTCTTTGTTGGGACAAGAACATTCATAACACCCGAGATTCTGGATAGTATGCAAAATGGGTCTTAGATCCATGCTTACTTTTACATTACATTTTGCTTATAGTATTCATTTAGTAAGGCAAATTATATGCTATGGGAAAGCATGGTACATGACCAGATTTTAAAGTGTAAGGGAATATTAAGGGCAAAATGAGTTTTATAAGGCTTAAAATACAAAATTTGCTCATTTAAAATCTCCAATCTATAGTTGAGCCAACTTTGAGGTCTACCCATTTTGGGAGTGAGGCCCTTAATATGCTCCATAAATGATCAAATTGATGAAAGTGGGTCACTGGTCTATGAAATAAGAAAAATGACTCCCATCACATCAGCCTCGATTAGTGATTCGCATGAGGCTATTCAGTCATTTTCTCCTTTTTTATTTAATTATACTAGAAAGCAATAAAAGTGTGAGTATCAAAATTTCTCACAGAAATAGTATCAAAATTTCTTACGGAAATAGCCACCTTCTTTGTGGTCTCTGCATGTAAGATATTTGTAATGTTGCAGGGCCTTTATTACAGCTAAAGATTATTTTCAACAGGAAGGACATTGCGTGGTACATGGAGTTATGCTCTGATAAAATTAAAAGTTTTACTGGTAGTCCTCGACTTATGACCATTACAGAGCCTGACCATTAGAGTTGTCAGTTGTGATGGTCAGTTAATGTGATCATCACACTTACATTCCCTGCTCTCCCCATTGCAGTATTCAGATTTTCTAAATGCTGAAAGTGTGGCTGCCAAATGCAATTCCTTTACTTTTTCTTTCAATGCTCCTAATCTGGGAGTATTGAAATAAAAAGTTGCCTCCATATGCCAGATAGTTGAGTCAGCACGGATATTGTTATAAGAGCCTTATATTAACAGCTGAACAGATTCAGGAACACAGTTTTGTGAATAGAAATCACTTTTTATTTAGGCAACCCATTTGTTTGCAGAACTTATTATTTAATAGCAAATTTATTTGTATACCTAATATTTACTGTTTTTATGTTAGTGTCAATTTGGGAAGCCAAAATTAAATTATCTAACGATAGTTCTGCTTTTCCCCTGGTTCTTACTTGTACAAAATATGTGTTTGATACCATTCCCTTCCTTCAAATCCCTTGTCAGACTTCAGTTTGAGGGACAACCTAAATAAGATTGATTGCAGCCACCTATATTCATTAATGGAGAATATGAGGAAAATAATTCCACAAGAAAGAGTAATCCATCTGGCATCTCCAAAGTGTTTGGGAAAGGGCTGCAGATTTCCCATTTCCCAAGTGCAGTGAAAGAAAATAAAAATAGATGATACAATGAAACCATGCTATTAGGAAACAGTTGTAACATAACCTAATATGCATTATCATTATGTGAACAAGATGGGTTGAGAAAAATGCATAGGAAAATTGATTAAGGAAAATAGTATGGAAGGCTTTAGTGGTATGTAAGCAAGTATCCAACAACCTTTTGTGACTCAATTTTCTGATGGGTAGATATCAGTGATCTTAATTCTCCTTTAATAGTTTTTTATTCAAAACTTTGTTAAAATAGTCAGTTTCTTAACTTTTTTAAGAAACACAAAAGTATTTAAATTTTAAAATAACTTGATTTAGGGATTTCAATTTTAAGATGTACACATTTTGAAATCAAATGTGTGGTCCTCTAAACTAATTGAATTCTTAAGTTCAGCAGCATAAAACTCACAAATAGGTATCAGTTACACATTTAAGTTTGTCCTGTCAACTACTGTTGACAGCCAATATTATGAACCTTATTTGAATATTTATATATGCATTAGAAACAAAAAAAGATGTAGACGTTCCTGTTATACTCTTACAACAAATCAGGTGTGCTATAACAGCAAATTTAATAAATAACATTTTGCTACAAACTAATTGGGTTCAGTCATATGTGTTGTAAACAGAGGCTTATCATTTAGCATTTTATGTAAACTAAGCTATTATGCTTTAGTTTAGTAAGCCATTGTAAAACAAGCTGTGCTATAAAATAATGTGGGACCCAAATATTAACCTGCAGCTTTTCACATTGTACAAGAAAAACTTGGTTTGTCAGTGGTGGCAAAAAAAATCAGGAGTCTGATAACATCTTTTCCAAGTAACAAATGAATAGCTTTTAATAAAATTTATTAATTAGAAAAAGTGCTACCAAACTCCTGATTTTCTGCACTAGTTGCATGACTTGGGGCATAAACTCTCTCTTAGCCAAACCCACCTCACATAGTTGTTATGGGGAAAATAGAAGGCAGGAATATTAGGTATGGTTGCCACCTTGAGTTATATATAAAAAAAAGCCGGAAAATAATAAAGGTAGTATATCTTGTTTAAGAACTGGCTCTTTTAGTGAACATTCACAGATATGATGGTGATTAAAAGGTAATTTTGTGACCAATCCTCATATTTACAACTTTTGCAGGTTGTAAACCAAAGTAAGGTCATAAGTATAGTTGCAAGTTTCACGTAGCAACTGCTTTGCTTAAAAGCTGAATTGCTGGTCCAAATTATGGCTTCTAAACAAAGACCAAAGAATAAGAATTAATAGTACCTATTAATAATAGTTCTCTCTTTTTACTAGTTAAAATTGATCTTCCTTCTATTAATTCCAGAATATAATGCTTTTAATCAGTGATTGAAGAAAAATGACTTTGGCTTCTTAAAAAGAATATTTGCTCTTGATCTCTATTTTAATACATTTTTAATGTCAACTTGGACACAAGATTATCTATAAAATGTTTTTAATAGAGAGTTTATAGTTGAATTGCAGTGACATTTATTGCTTTTTTTCTCATGCATTCCACCATATTCCAGTTGTGTTTTAGTTATACAGAATTTTGTGTCAGACTTTGAAAGAATATTTTCACAACTTTTGGGAGGAAGCAATGGATAAGCAATTAACACTTTTGTTTTATCATGATTATTATTATTACTATATTAAGTTAAAATGATTCAGGATAATAGTTTCATCTAATTCAAATCCAAAAATGTAAACTATAAAAATGTCTGCTTAAATGAAAGTTATTTAAGAAATGAAGAAAATGCTTTGTGAGGAAATCTGCTGTGGCTTTATAACAATTTGGATATAAGCAGAACTTTTTGATGTAGTCCTTGACTTATGACTGTTCCTATGTTATGACCCGGGCCGCCTAGGCAGATGCAGGCTTCAATAAAGTCCTTTATTGAGCTACTATCCCAGGACAAATGGCCCTATAACAGCCAGTAAAACTCCACCCCAAATTTTCCCGAAGGCAGCCACCCACAGTCAGTGCAACACAATCCCATAAACTAAAGCCAATAGTCACCAGAGCCGATTCACAAAGCAAGGAAGAAATCCATAATCGAAAAACAAGATTCAAAGTTCACAAAACAAGGTCTGTAGTCCACAAGCAGGGTTAAAGTCCACAAGGCAGAAACATGATCTGAATTTACAAAGGCCAGGGAAGTGCCTGCCAAAGCAAAACAATTGTTCCTGACAAAGACATCCTCCCCCAGACTCTGATTAAATCATCTCAAGCTAGGTATTCCTTGTGAGGAAGGGCAGGGCAGCCTCCTCACCAGCAGCCTTTCAGACCTTATCTCTGTGCCCTCGGATCCAGGGGGGCGGGGAGAGAGCTGTTCCTCATCAGAGGGAATCTGCTGCCTCATCACCACTGCCTGCCTACAGCTGATCCTCCCCTGCATTTGTGAGGGCAAGCAGCTCCCTGTCCAGTCGACTACCTTCCCAAAGCCGGAGGAGCCTTGGATAGCAACATCCTCAGCTCCTGGACTCTCCAGACATTCCAGGGGAGACTTGCCATCCCCATCAGATGGTCCTGGTTCCAACTCCTCCTCCTCTGTACCGGAATCCAATGGGTCCATTTGAACAGTGGTTCAAATTTACAACAACCTTGGAAAAAGTTACTTACAACCTGTCCTTAAAGTTACAACTGTTGCACTACCCCCACAGTCACACAATTGCAATTTGAGTAGCTGGCTTGCATTTATGATAATTGCAGCATTCCAATTGTGGTCATAAGTTGAGGACCACCTGTAGGTAGATGAAATAGTTTGCCAGTTTTCATTGATGGTACTTTCAGATGTCTATTTATTGAATGCTTTGAGATAAAACGGTTCTAATTATTACAATACATCATAATTCTGTGTTATTCATCCCTTAGTCATATATGCAGTATTTTTATCCTGTATCTGGTTTATACATTTTTTGCTGCTATACTGAGCTAAATTCTTGTTTCATGTGTGCCTGTGCTTGATTTAACGACTATTTGAAGTTATAATAGTGCTGAACGGACTTAATACCATTGCCCAAAGTTGTGATTGTTATAGCCCCTCTGCACCCATGGGATTGCAATCTGGGTGCTAACTGGATGCCAAGTGCCCCAGGATCATGTGATCACCATTTGTAGTCTTCCCTGCCATCTTCCCCAAAAGTTCAGTGGGGAAGCTGGCAGGGAACATTGCAAGCTGCTGCTGTTGCTTGCTGAGAGAACTCCCTCGTGTTTCTTGGGACTGGCTAAAAAAGCTCCATGCTGAAATCCAAGCAGCACTTTGGCAGGGATGATTTCGGCCAACCCCCTGAGAATAAGAGGACTCCCTCTCATCTCTGGAAGAGGATTAGTCTTTTCCCCTCCCGACCAGCTCCCCCCCCCCATAGTTCACTATGGCAGACTGGCAGCGAATGTAAAACTCAAGCCTATGATGGCAGTTCTGACAAGGATAGTGCTGGGCCTCTCAGGGCTTCCTTCACTCCCCTGAGGCACTGCATACTCCTTATCTGAAACTCCTCTCAATCACGTGAGATCGCTTAAAGACTGCAACTGGGAGTTTCATAATTGTATTTGTTAAGTGAAGCAGTCATATGACATCTCATTTAATGACCACTCAGTGATGATATTCTGGTTCCAATTGTGGCAATGAGTCAAGGATTATGTGTAGCTTCCTCAACCTGGTGCCTTCCACATATTTTGGAACCATCAAGTCCCAATGGCACATTCAGGATTTATAACATTTCAGTTTTTAATATTTTCTGAAAGCATGCATTTTAGAGGAAAAGTGTTTGGAATGCCAATGCTATGACAGAGAAACAGTGTCTAAGTGCTTACTCCAAAAAAGTAGGGAATTATTAGAAAATTCTCTTTGGAACTTCATAGCAGGCAGGTCAAGATTGGATGAAAGGCAATCCTGGAGATACTGTAACTCAGCAACAAGCAGGACTTGAATAGTCAAAAACAAAACTTTGAATTGCACATGAAAGCTAATATACAGCTGAGATCTAGCACACTAATGTCACATGGTCATAGTACCAAGTACTACCAACGCATGTACTGCTGCACTATGGACTGATTGAATCTTCTGAATGTTCTTCAAAAGTAGCCTAATGTGGCATATGTAACAGCAGTCCAAATGGATGGTGGTGAGAGCATGAGACACTCTAGCAAGATCATTTAATTATATATAAGGTTGCAAAGGGCTATAGCCTTAACCTTGTCTATCTAGTTGGGAGTCCAGGAAAACTCTTAATTTAAAAATTAAATTAAAGTAAAAGTAAAAATTAAAATAAAGACCTACTTCAGGGGCATTGTCACACTGTTAATAGATAAAACTGGTGAATAAATAGTAATTTCATTTTACTTGGGGCCTGTTTAGGAGCCATTCAAATTTCATAGAGTCCAGAAACTGGATCAATGTCTTGACAGCAAGGTCTCTATTACTGCCTGGGATAGCAGTATATAATTGGGTATCATCAGCATAGCTATACCACATAAACCATTAGAGAACCCCTAGTAGCCAATTGGCCAATCTAAACAAGGTAAGTTGGGTGATAACCTATCAGTGCAATGAGGGAAGATAAGTGGTTAGGCTTCTCCTTCCTTACCACCACAGACTAAGATCATACTCAGCTTGTACCATGCTCCTGGATTCATGTTTCCTTAGCAATACTCTAGTTGTGTCTTTCTACTGCTTTATTTTCTGGAAGACCTCAGTAAACCAAACATTTGCAAATTCCTATTTCTGGAATAAAGCCCCTGGTTATAAGTAGGATGCTTTTTTTCCATTCCCCCTCCCCAGATGCATCTGATAAAAGGATTTAAAACCTGGAAAGATAGATTTGTAAGAGGGAGAGATCATTGCTTTTGCCAAATCTGGTTTTAATAATACTAAATTTAATATAAATGCACATGCACAAGCAAATCATGATGAGAGGTCTTGCTGTAGACACCTGGCATTTACTATCAATAGCCTGATTTTGTATTATTTGTAGTAAGTGAGCCAGGAGTTGGGAAATAAAATAAGTGGCTGGCCAAAGTGTTATGTATGTATAAAATATATTCCTTATCTGTTTGAAATGTGAACAAGATAGTTTCACAGTCACTAAATATAAACAGGCATGGTCCAGATTTTTCTTATACCATTCACGCTTTTTAGGATTTGCCTGACTTTTTTATTTGGACATTTGATTTAGAGTATTAAATTAAGATTCCTTCTTACACATTTCAGGAACAAGAGTGTGGTTTTGTATTTTCTTTAACATGATTCATGAATATAATAGCAAAATATGTCCGTCTCTTGGAAAGATGTTCTTTATGCAAGAGATATTAAGCATGTTGTTTTTCCTTCCCAGCTGTCAATAGCAGAGTGCCTACCAGCTCCAATTCCTCACATGTCATGGATTCGGCTACACCTGAGTCCTGTTCACAAACACTCAGTATGACTTCTCAGTCTGTGCTTCCTACATACCCTTCTGTTGATATTGATGCCCATGTGAGTAATGTTGAATACTGATATAGCTATATCTTTTGAAAACTATTTTGGTTAAATGATGCAATAATAACACAATTTCATACAATTGAAATGCATTTTTTCCAATCTTAAGACGGAGAGTAATCATGATACTGCGCTGACGCTTGCATGTGCTGGTGGGCATGAAGAACTTGTCTCTGTGTTGATAGCACGAGGTGCCAGTATAGAACATAGAGACAAAAAGGGTAAGCTATTAAAGTGCTGCTATTTATCATTGCTTTTATTTTGAAATTAGGCATATCCAATCAAGCATCCCATTGGTTTTTCATAACTTTCTGATGACTCGCAACATTTGTGTTTTTTCCTAGCTGATGATAAGTATTTGGGCAGCAAATCTTTTTTTCTATATGCGATTTCAAGCCTTAATTAAATGAGGGGTTAGGGTTTCAAAAACACATTGCTTCTGTTTCTCCCAAATGTTCGATCACAAACTCAGAACTTTTATTTCAGTTTTGTACATAGTGATCTTGATTGCTACCCTGTATTGTGAATTACTGTTTTTGAAACACTCTGGTTTTACTGTCAGCATAACTTAACTTTGATTCTTGTTTTCCAAATGGCTTCTAATAATAGAATCATTTCTGTTAGGGTTTACACCACTAATTTTAGCTGCAACTGCTGGACATGTTGGTGTTGTAGAAATACTTCTAGATAAAGGTGGAGATATAGAAGCCCAGTCTGAGCGTACTAAGGACACACCACTTTCATTAGCATGCTCTGGTGGCCGTCAAGAAGTAAGTGTTAATATTTTAAAAAAAACAACTTTACATATGTTTCTGCTTAACTACTATAGTCATAGTTTGGAAGAACAGGATCTAGCATCCTGACAGTATGTCTCCTCATTTGGTACAATATTTTACTGCATATTACAGTTATTGCATTTCTTAGATTATGAAAGCATGTATTGGTTCTCCAAACCCATCCAGGTTGGGTGGACATCATCATCTTAGAATATATCCACATATGCTGTATGCTTCAAATATAAACACTGTTTCCTGTATCCACAGCATGTCCACAGATGCTTCCCTTGATGCTCTCCAAGTTCTTTGCTCTATTTCACTTTTTTATTATAACCATTTTATTTTTTAAAAATGGGAATCTGGCATGCTACGAACAAAAAACATTATTTGAATATAAAAATGCTGGATGCAAGTTGTGTGTTAAGCTTCTAATTGTTTCCACTTGCATCCTCCTTCCAGGTGAATAGGACTGAGGGAGGGGGTTTGTCTAGGGTTCCCTAAGGGAGTCCATATCAGCTCAAGGGACTATCCAAGGGGTTGATGTTGTTATTATTTATAGTATTATTAGTGTATATAGTGTTTATTAAATTATTTTCATATAATAAACATTTGGGGATCGATGAACAACCTGAAATTTCATGAAGGAAGTCAATGAGCTAAAGAGGTTGGGGACTCTTTTAAGGAATAGCAAGTGGCATTCTGGTTACTCAATGCTTTGTAATTAGTTATGGTCTCTGTGGAGCCATTTTATGATTTAGCAATTCCTCCCTTGCTGCCATATTGCAAGACTACAACAGTGAGTTCTCAAAATTTTAGATCTGCCAACCAATCCAAAAAGATTGGGAAACCTCAGTTAATTCTGAAATTACATGGAATGTATGAGCATTGTACATTCCATATACTTTCTCAGATTAATATGAGTCTCCGATATTTTAGGACTGATTTTTTGCACATATTTTTGCAGCTATTTTAAAAAACAGTCCGTTCTATAATCATGTAAATGTAAATTTTTATTCATAGAATTGGAATTCAGTAAGGCAATAGTATGAAAAGTGAAGATTTGACAACCTGTTTGTTTGTTTGTATCCTGCCTTTTATTATTATTACAAATAACTCAAGGTGGGAAACAAACCCAGCACACCTTCCTCCTCCTATTTTCCCCACAACAACAACCCTGTGAGATGGATTAGGTTGAGAAAGAGTGACTGGCCCAAAGTCACCCAGCTAGCTTTCATGGCTAAGGCAGGATATTAACTTACTATTTAGTTATATATACATCATAATTTTTGTATGACCTTTTCCATACTTTTGTTATGCTCTGGAGCAGTTTGTTGCCGGATTTAAAGCTCAATGTTTATCCTGAGCACATTGGTGCTATTGTCAACTTCTGTTAGTGTTAATAATATTCCATATTTCAGGTTGTAGATCTTCTCCTAGCACGAGGAGCAAACAAAGAACACAGAAATGTATCTGATTATACTCCTCTAAGTCTTGCTGCATCTGGTGGATATGTTAACATTATTAAGATACTACTCAATGCTGGAGCAGAAATTAATTCAAGGTAATTGGTTTAGAAAGATTTTGGATTCTCTGATGAATATAACATAAAGTAGGGTTGAATTCCACTGAACAACCTTGGTGATCTGTAGATGAGCTTTTTTAAAATAGTAATTTTATTTTTTTAAATTACAATTACAGTAATAAAATATTAGTGCAAACTACAAACAAAAGAATATGAAAGAAAACATAGTTGAAAAAAAGAAAAATAAGAATATAATAAAGAAAAATATATGAAAAAATGAGTTTTCCCTTCATTACAAGTATAAACCATTTTAGTAACTTAAATGCCTTCTCTGAAAATAGAACAAATGATCTCTTATTCCCATATGCCATCTCTTATCTATAAACAAATCCACAAATCCTTGCATTTTAGTCCTGCTGTCAGAAAAAGTCCATTAAAAATTACCAGAGATGATAATATACTTATTTTAACCTTAATCAAATAAACCAATTTTATATCCCTTCCTTTTGCTTCTAATGATTTATTCCCTTCAAATAATGTCCCAGAACTTGATTTTTTTTTTTGCCTCTTCTCACAAAATTCTTTAAAGTTTTAACAAACCTCTTTTATAAAGCCAATGTAGGAAAAATTATCCAGGTCATTCTCTTGATTTATTATTTGTATATCCTTTTTAATTATTAGGACATCAGCCAATTGCTTTTCTATGTCCAGTGCAACATCTTTTTCCATGTGATTCTGGAAACCTGCCATTTTCAAAACTACTTTCAAATCAATCTCAGTCTTGCCAGATAAAACTTATTCTTCTTCCATTAATAACTTTTTAATGCAGACTGTAGAAGCAGACACTCTTAAAATTAATTTGAGTCCATTGTTCAACAATATTCTTTAAAATGTCCAACATTAAAATGTTTTGCTTCATTCTGTATTGATAAGTTGAATTTGAATGTTCTTTAATTGTAATCATTCGTTTCTTTGACTTCCTACTAGTGACTAATTTTTAAAGCATCAAGTGTTTTTTCAAAAAAGAGATTTTTTGGGGGGGGGATTTCCCCACATGAAGGGTTCTTCATAGTTAATCAGTTTCTTATTTCAAATTTATCTGAATCCTTAGTCCATTCATAATCTTCTAAAATCAAAGTTTTAATCACCCTTTTGCTATTTATTCTCCTTTTTTCCCCAAGTCCTTAGACTTATATTTAAAACTTATGTAACTAAAAATGGAAGGAAATTCATCCGCTACTGTAAAACCTGTTGATCCAAAGGTTCCAAAACAGTTAACAAGTAATTTCCAACAGTGATTAGAACAGAACGTATGTGAACCCAGTGTCCTTTCCAAGACACAGATTTCAGTTTAAGCAAGATGACTATTGCAGTCTTTTCACAAGGAGCAACTAACTGTCTGTGTACCTCTGGGTGTTCTCTCCTTGTTCAAAGAGGTATTTTTGAAGAACCACTGCTACTCACTGGCTCTTCATTCAACTGTTGCCCTTGACTCCACTTTCCATGGAGCCATCTTTAGTTGCTATTGTGATTTGTAGATATGCTGTGCCAAGTTTTTCAGAATTCCATCCAGCACTTGTATGTTGCTAGTATTAGCATATTTCAAGTACTTTTTGTTCTTCGTTTCTATTACTTTATATTTTAAAATCTAGCTGATTTTTATATAGTACACTTTACAGCAGTGAAATGAGGATGTATTTTATTACACAACAGTCAGCTTTTCATAAAATAATTATACTCAAGAAATAATTTCCTCTACATTTGTCTAGATTATGTTGTTGTTATATTTGTATTTATTGACTTTCTTTTTTAGGACTGGGAGTAAATTAGGCATTTCTCCTCTGATGCTGGCAGCTATGAACGGTCATGTTCCTGCAGTAAAACTATTGCTTGATATGGGTTCTGATATTAATGCCCAGATTGAAACCAATCGGAATACCGCACTTACTTTAGCCTGCTTCCAGGGCAGAGCAGAGGTAGTCAGTCTGCTTTTGGACAGAAAAGCCAATGTTGAACATAGGGCAAAGGTAAGTAACCAATAGATTTCTTTCTCAATTGAGCTTTGGTGAGCATGATCTTGTAATAAAAATTAAAATTGGGGATTGTCTAAAGGAAGTTGCCAGTCACTTTACCTGAGAGGTTCACTTGAGGGACCTCAGGGACATGGAATGATTTAAACAAAGAGGACTATGGTTGGGAGGCCATAGGCAGTTTACCCACGATATAAAATATTAAAGCAATAAATATTAAAATTAAAATTACCAAAAAAGTAGCCATAACAGGGTGAAGGTGGAGTCTTTTCTTAATCCACTAACCACCTCCAGTATGGCATGCCCTTCCCCCCATAAGGACTCGGGCCAATTGGTTTAGCCAAGTTTAAAGCTTTTCCAGAAGGCCCAGGGGTTGGGGGTAAATTTCACTGCACGATATTCCAAAAGCCGGGAGCCACAGCAGAAAAGGCTTTTCTCCTGGACCCAACCAGCTGGAATTCCTTGATCGACAAGTTCTGCAGCAGGCCCAACAATGCACAACATATGCATTTTTCATAGATGACCTTTTATCTTCTGTAGATGAAATGGCTGGCACACAAATCTAATATAAACATACATTCTTTACCCTCTAGCAGTATTCATGCATACTTATGGAAGGAGATTATGTATGCACTTTTAGCAGCAAACATTTGGAAATGCTTAGAAAACAGATTGTTGGGGGCAATATGCTAAACTCTGTAAACCGCTTAGGGCTGTAAAGCACTATGAAGTGGTATATAAGTCTAAGTGCTAAACATAGTGCTCAGAGCTCCACATTAGTTGAGAAGCAAATGGTTTTCATATTTAATTTACCCACTGATTCAAGATCCTAGGAGACTTCCTTCTAGGAAACAACATCTGGATTAAGGAGCCAAGGTGGCACAGTGATTAAAAGCAGCACTGCAACTACTTCAGTGACTGCTAGTTCAGCAGTTCAGCTGTTCAAATCTCACCAGGCTCAAGGTTGACTCAGCCTTCCATCCTTCTGAGGTCGGTAAAATGAGGACCCAGATTGTTGGGGGCAATATGCTGAACTCTGTAAACTGCTTAGAGAGGGCTGTAAAGCACTATGAAGTGGTATATAAGTGCTATTGCTATTAAGGTCCAGCATTAAATGAAAGGCTGATAATTACATAATATTGCTTTTGGTGGAAAGGTCTATCAAGGTTCTGGCATTTTAAATATGCCTAGGATTAAATACGCCTATTGTCTGGGTATATACCCTGTTTCCCCGAAAATAAGACCTATCCAAAAAAAATAAGCCCTAGCATGTTTTTACGTGTGCACCTAATATAAGCCCTACCACCAAAATAAACCCTACTTAAGAGCCTGCACAGCCAGCCACCTGCCCATTCCGTCTGGTTGCTTGCAGTGCCGCAGCAGCAAAGCAGGGTGGTGGTGGAGCTGCCCCATGCGACCTGCACCAGCTTACCTCAGAGCCACCACAGCCAGGCCATCCACACCATGACACTTGCTTTGCGGCGGCAGCACCAGCAGCCATGTGCAGCAGGACCCTGTGTGGCCGCCGGCCCACTTTTGCTTGCGGCTGCAACGAAACAGGAGACTGAGTGGTGTGTTGGTGCCAAGGCCGCAAGGCGAGGCAAGTGTTGGGGCGTGAATGGCCTGGCTGCGAAGGCGCTGAAGTAAGCCGGTGTGGGGTGCATGAGGCAGCTCCACCCCCTGCCTCACCTCGTGGCTGCGGTACCAGCGCATCGCTTGGCATCCTGCTCCATTGAGGCCGCGAGCAAGCAGAAGTGGGCCGGCGGCCACACAGGGTCCTGCTGGACGGAGCTGCCAGAGCCGCCACTGTGAAGTGTGTGTGTGGCCTGGCGGGGGCCTTGAGGTAAGCTGGTGCTGCGTGCGTGGTGCAGATCCATCTCCCTGCCTCACGACAGCGGCACTGGCACACTGCGTGGCCTCCTGCCCCGCCGCGAGCAAGCAGAAGTGAGCCTCCCATACATGGGAAAAAAATAAGACGCCCTGAAAATAAGCCCTGGTGCTTATTTTGGGGCCCAAAAGAAAACAAGACCTGGTCTTATTTTGGGGGAAACACGAGTACTGAACTCTAGGAAGAGAGGGATTTTCCTTAATTTGCTATGTAGAGGCTTTGAAAGAGTGATTTTTCTGTTCTGTGTTATAGATATTCCAAAACAAAAATAATGTAGGTAACAGGTAGAAAGAAAGTATTGTATATTATGAAAGAGTTTAGCTACCCTCTTTTAATGTTGATTGGACTCAAGTGGCTTTGGACTTGGAAGTGAAAAGGGTTAGTAGTAATTTATTCATATAAGTTTGAATTTCAAGCAAGTTATTTTAAACAGACTGGACTCACACCTCTCATGGAAGCTGCATCGGGAGGTTATGCAGAAGTTGGAAGAGTTCTTCTTGATAAAGGAGCAGATGTCAATGCTCCTCCTGTGCCTTCTTCAAGAGACACTGCTTTAACTATTGCTGCAGATAAAGGCCACTACAAGTTTTGTGAGCTCCTGATTAATCGGTAAAGTATTTTCTGTTATATTAGAATTACACAACTTGAACTACATGCAGTTCCCCCAAACAGTCTGATCTGGCCCTGCTCTTCCCTTCCCTCTACTGCTTAACTTTAGAGGCAAATTTGCATTTCTTTGTCCTCCCCCATGCTTTCTATCCCTGCCCTCACATGTTTGCCATTATTGCTGTTGCCTTTCTAAGTTTTGCCCTTTAATTTGTGTGTCAGAGCACCCTTGCACCTTGGCCAAAGTAAAACTTTTTTCAGCAAGTATGTTCTGTGCCACCATTGGCCAAAAAAATCATTTGTATAGGGCAAACGCAAACAGATTTCTTTTTGTTTAGAAATGAGTCCTTTGCAATAAGAAAATTTGTGAAATTTGCCTCAGCTAGCCTATATTTGGGGTTTGTTTCTGTGTTGTTGTAACTATTGGCCCTTCCCATTTAAGACCATTTCCCAGGTTTTTGTTTTCAATGTAATTTGTTTAGTGGCTGTTTTTTTTCAAAGGTACAATGCATGCTAGGCACTTTATATTCCTCCTTCATTTATTCCATCTTTATTGACCTGCCTTATCTCCTTATTGTAGAGATTGATCATTTTAAGGAATTTCCCCTACCCAATTTAAAACAGAAATGGTAGAAGAAGGGAAAATCAGTTTTCACACTTCAGACTAATGATCTCAAGTTGGGAACTGCTAAGTGGAGAAAATAAGCTAGATATTACCCATTCACAGTTTCAAACCCACAATGATTTTCCATTGTGGATACACAGAGTTCTATAAGGCAAAGAATCATTTTTACTAAATAAGTTTTATAACTAAATGGGGATTCTGAGAATTTTATTATAGGGGGATTGTAGGAGAAATGGGTTATTCTCATAAATTAACTTTTCATTAAATCATACTCTTCATTAGTTTCATTTCCATAACCAGATCTAAATAATTTAAGTTATCGTAATTTACTTTTCATTTACATTCGAATACCTCAGTACTTTTTGAAGTGTAGTTTAGAGACAAATCTGAATTATTATTTGTATTTTGCCTTTATTATTTTTACAAATAATTCAAGATAACAAATATATTCAGCACACCTTCATCCTCCTATTTTTCCTACAACAACAACAACAACCATGTAAGATGGGTTGGGCTGAGACAGTCACTGGCCTAAAGCCAGATTGGAACTCACCATCTCCCGCTTTCTAGCCTGGTGTCTTAACCATTAGACCAAACATGTGAAATATTCATTTCTAGTTTTCTCTTGTGGCATAATATGTTGATAATTAAAAGCAATATGAAATTGTTAACCAGTTTGCCATTGATGGTGGGGTTTTTTTTCAAAGTAAAATTTAATTTCAACTGGTATCTGAATTATTTATTCCAACAAAATCTGATTTCCTTTTAGGGGAGCACATATTGATGTTCGCAATAAGAAAGGAAACACACCACTCTGGTTGGCAGCAAATGGTGGTCACCTTGATGTAGTGCAGCTACTTGTGCAGGCAGGAGCTGATGTGGATGCAGCAGATAATCGGAAAATCACACCCCTTATGTCTGCATTTCGTAAGGTAATTTTATTTGATGGTTTTGATATTGGAATATTTGGAATTGAGGCGAGCTGCAAATATTTGAATTACTGAATCTTAATTGCTATTACACACTTCTTTTTAGGTCATTGCATACATTTTATTTCATATCTCATTGATTGTTAAATGTACAGGTAATCCTCAACATAAAACCACAATTGTGCCCAAAATTTCTGTCACTAAGCCATATAGTTGTTAAGTGAGTTTTTCCCTATTTTTGACCTTTGTTGCCACAATTGGTAAGTGA
Organism: Diadophis punctatus similis; assembly: GCA_023053685.1. Lineage (NCBI taxonomy): Eukaryota > Metazoa > Chordata > Lepidosauria > Squamata > Dipsadidae > Diadophis > Diadophis punctatus. The sequence continues at coordinate 108,882,154 of JALIGW010000003.1, read as the reverse complement.
ATTACTGCAGTGGATAATTTAGTAACAGGGTTGTTAAGTTATATATATATATAAATTTATTTATTTATTTATTTATTTATTACAAATTTTTTGTGTCCCCCCCCCCCCAAAAAAAACATACATATTTTATGAACAAAGTGTTGTCTGGATCATTCTTATACATCCTTTCATATACATAACCCATTTTACATCATATCTCTATTTCCAATTTCAGCCATAATATTCTCTCTCCATACTTCTTTATCTTATTTTCTTAATACATAAACAAAATTACTAATTGCCCCAAATTCCTAATCTCTTACAATAACATCAATTAATTATCTTATTTCTCCATTACTAAATATATTTCTCAAATTTCCCATCCCACTTTTTAACATTTCAACTTTGTCTCTTAATTTAAATTATCTTCAAAATTACACCAAATTGCCATTTCACATTCCATCTGCTGTTCTGTTTTACTATGAGCAATATACATCATCATATTCAAATCTTGCATAAAAACCCTTTAACTTGGTTGACTATCTACAATTAATAATATTAATACAATTCCCTTAAATCTACTACTATGAACCTTATTTTCCTTCCTCCTTTCCACTAACCTTCCCCTCATTAACCATTTTCTCTTGGTCTCTCAAAAATTCCACTTCTTGTTGATTATCTCCTTTTATCCCATTCCCTTAACTTCTTTTTATTTTATTTTTATATGTATTGTATCTTTTCTTCTGAATCCTTTTTCTCACTTTTGAATATATTCGAGGAGTTCTCCCCAAAATTTCTCCTAGTCTCTTCCCACTATTTCCCTTTTTACCCTTTGATTGGGGGGGGCGATGTTCCCCCCTGTCTACTCTTTTTGTGCCACTGTAAATCCCAGTGAAATCATCTAACTGCTTTTTACTTTCAGTTCCTTTTTCTTCACTGTTAGTTTCTTGCTCCTCATTTATACTCTCTTTTACCACCTTCTCTCCTATTTCCTGCTCTGTGTGTTCCAAGAAAATTTCTGGCTTTTTATTACCTTTTAAAGTTCCACGCATATTTTTAACATCTCAAATAGCTCCTCATACATCCAAAGCTCTATATTGCCAATTTAACAAATTTTTGAGATTTTTATGTTATATCACATTCAATTAAAACTTAAAGTCCATATAGTCTCTTTTTGTTTTCAAATTCTAATGTCCAATTCAAATATTAGTCCAATCCACTCCAAGTCGAAGGTTTATTATCTTCTACAGTCATAAAAGATTGAAATCAAACCATGTAGAGAAACAAACACTCCTTAGAAGTTCTCACATTTTCCAAATTATCTTCTCTAGTAGTCAAGGTCAAGTTTCACAGCTATACTTTCTCTTCTGTCTTCCACCAAGTATTGCAATGCTCTTTTTCCACCAGCAGATGGCTCTCTCAAATCCACAATACTCTCAAGCCAGCTGCTTGTCAAAACTGTCTAAAATACTTTAAATCCACATAGAAAATGCTTTCCCCCAGGTTCTCTTATTTTATTATTTAATTTCTCCAAATCCAATTGTAAAAACAAGAATCTGCTTGGGCTTTGATGTTTTAGCCTCCACTTTGTCCTTCTCCCTCCATTGAATTTCCCACATGCCGATTAGCCGCTAATTACAGCTCCGGGACACCTTTTAATGTCCGAATTTAAAATTTTCTTTTACCTGTCAGTTGGCCAATCACTCACCCGGTTCCAGCACTCCATTCAAACACCGCTCCTGCACAAAAACTTAGTCCAGTTGCCCCACTTCAGAGTGGATATTTTGAAATGGCTGCCACCCCCGCCGCCGGTCCGAGGAGCTGTCTCTGACCTTCGAGGAACTTGCCTGTTCCTCTTGGTCGTCCGAGATGCCTCTCCTTCTCTTTCTGGTCTGAAGACACCCCACCCCACCCCCGACAGCGGTTTGTCCAGCTGGATTTTCATGGAGCTTGTCAGAGCCCACTATTTTTCCAATCGATCTTGCCACGATGCTTCCGGTTTTCTCCTATAAACCAGTTCATATGAACCAATTGCCAAGCATCCAAATTTTGATTGCATGACCATGGGAATACTGCAATAATAATAAGTTCTTAGATACTTTGCCCATGTTTATTCGGAAGGGAGGAGGAGAAGAAGAAGAAAAGAAGAAGATGGGAAGGGGAAGGAGGAGGATTGTGGAAGAAGAAATCAATGGTTGCACCAATAGTAATAGGAATACCTACCTGAGCAATACCTCAGAGGTTACCTAGATACATGGAAATTTAAAACTTCTTAGAATATTCTGACTGCAAAAAACCACCTTACTCGGACATGCCTGCCCACTCAGATGTTACCTTAACAGCTCTTAGGTTTTTGGTTAGGACTTGAACTGTTAAGTCGAATTGAAGATTAAATCTTAAATAATAATAAATCTCCTGAAAGTTTTAATCAGAATTTTTTCCAAAAATTCCATTCCCCAAAATCAAAGGCTGTCCTATAAATTGAAACACGTCTCTTAACATTTGTTTTCCAATTAAATACAATGTCTATTCCCCAATCTTCATCAGTCTTGAAATAATCCATTTCATCAGTCATCAGTTCTGCCAACTTTGAGTCTTTAAGATAAATAGCCCCTTCAACTATCTCCAAGCAACCTCCCTTCAAACCAGACTCCTGCTTCGGGTATGCCAGCAACAAATTAAGTTCCAATCCATCCGATCGTAACTTGGATTCAACAGTTGTTGCTTGCATCCAAACTTTTTGACTGAAATTTCAAATAGGTCTTGTAAGTTGAAAAGCATTTTGTTTTCAAGGCTTCCCCAAATGTTCTGTCTTTAAGATAATTTATTGTTTCCATTTTGTTTTAGTTCAAGATTCTTCTGTATTAAACTTTTACAGCCAATCATAAACAATTATCAGAGGCAGGGGAGAGCTCAAATACCATTGAAAATATCTCCCCGTAATAAAAAGAAACAAGGAAAAATTAAAAATTAAATAAAGATTTACTTTTAGAAGTAAATAAAATACAAAATCCCTGTAGTGAAAGTCCAGTAGAAACACAAATCATTACTGATCCCTTTCACTACCCAGAAAAATACCATTGCTTCCATGCTGACAAAGCAAAACTAAAATGATTTATGACAGTTATCAAGCAGTAAGAGAAAGCACAGGAAATTCATTTATAACACCGCAAGGCATTAGAATAATACAGTATTCAATTCAATTCAGAGTAGAACTGGAAAGAACCTTGGAAGTCTTCTAGTCCAGGGGTCTCCAACCTTGGCCACTTTAAGACTTGTGAACTTCAACTCCCAGAATTCCTCAGCCAGCATCTAGTCTAGTCTAACCCCCTGATCAAGCAGGAGACCCTATATCATTTAGGACAAGTAGCTGTCCAGTCTCTTCTTCATCAGTGAAGAAGCACCGACAACTTTTGTTCCACTGGTTAATTGTTCTCACTGTTAGGAAGTTTCTCCTTAATTCCAGGTTACTTGTCTCCTTGATTGGTTTCCATACATTGTTTCTTGTCCTGCCTTCTGGTGCTTTGGCAAGTTAATTCTTTATGGCCACCCGTCATATACTGGAACACTGTTATCATGTCACTCCTAGTCCTTCTTTTTCTAGACTGGCCATATCCAGTTTCTGCAACCATTCTTCATATGTTTTTGTCTCCAGGCCTTTAATCATCTTCATTGCTCTTCTTTGCACTTCTTCCAAGTCTCAATACTCTTTTTTTTTTGTAATGTGGTGACCAAACCTGGATGCAGTATTCCAAGTGTGGTCTTACTAAGACTACATTCAACCAGTATTTATAAATAATAAATTTATATCTGTTATTTAATACATTAAATCACACACCAATTAATATTTAAAAATAAAAGTCAAAAAGAAATATTAAATTGTGCTGTTAAAACCAAGGCGGGCTTAAAAACCAGAAAGCCGAGGGGAAATGGTGCTCCTATCAAGAATTGCAATAAATTAAGATTCCTCATCAGGTAGGTCCACAGCCATCTGAGAGTCATCTTGGGTCATTCCTAGTAGCTCCTATTTGATCCAGGGAACAATGTGCTGCAATCAAAGAAACTGCTTTTGCAGCAAAGTCAGCTGTCAGCAGAAGAGAAAAACACTCCTGGCTGCTCAGCACACGAATTTGGGGAGAAATCCCACGTTTGCTTGTTAGAAGGTTGCAAAAGGTCGTCACATGAGATCACAATAGGAACCAGTTGCCAAGCATCTGAATTTTGATCACATGACTATGGGGATGTTCCAACAGCCATAAGTATGAAAAACAGTCATAAGTCACTTTTTTCAGTGCTGTTGTAACTTCGAACAGTCACTAAATGAAATGTTGTAAGTTGAGGACTACCTGTATTACAAAGTTTCTCTGTGTATTCAGAGACTGACTGATGTCCTTAGTCTTAGTCTTGCCAGTTAAACAGATTATGATGATAAACCTTGATTCAAATTACTATTATAATAAAGTGTGCAGAACATTCTATTTTGAGCTTGAACTTTAATGAAACATCTAAATTCATGTGCAAAATTGGTAGCTCAAGTGTGAAGCGGACTGATTAAAGATTTCCAGTATATTTCAGGCTCAAAACATTCTCAACAGTAGAGAATATTAGTAGCTTAGGGTTGAGCTGTGGGGTCCTTGATGTTCTCTGAGCTTGGTTGGGTTTTTTGCAGATATTTCATTACCAGATTAGATAACATCATCACTGTAGTGCAAGGGTATCAAACTCAAGGCCCGGGGACCGGCTCTGGCCCGTGGGGTGCTTAGATCTGGCCCACGGGGCCACCCTGGAAACCGCAAAGGACTGGCCTGCAGTGCCTCTTTCAGGAAAAACACAGCTCCATTTTTGCTGGCAGAGGGTTGCAGGAGGGTGGCACAGCCTGTTTTCTCTGGCACAGGAGAAAAAATGGAGCTGTGTTCAGGCCACCACAGGCGCCCCTGACATGAGTGACATCGAGCTGGCCAAGCCCACACTAGCCCCCCAACGTCAAACACAACCCTGATGCAGCCCTCAATGAAATCGAGTTTGACACCCCTGCTATAGTCCATCAGAACAATCTGTTTCACTCTCAGATATTTCATACTTCTCATTTGAAATGTTTTACATATTGTTTTTATTTTATATTTTTATTTCATTTATTTGGATATGTTTAACTTGAATTGTACTATAGTAGTCCTCTACTTATGACAACAACTGAGCCCAAAATTTCCATTGCTAAGCAATTTAAATGAATTTTGCCCCATTTTACGATCTTTCTTGGTACAGTTAAGTGGATCACAGCAGTTGTTAAGTTAGTAACATGGTTACTAATTGCAACCATCATAAATACATGCCAGTTGCCAAGTGTCCAAATTTTGATCACATAACCCTGGGATTTTGCAATGGTTGTAAGTGTGAAAAAATGGTTGTAAGTCACTTTTTTCAGTGCCATTGTAACTTCAAAAGGTCACTAAACAAATGGTTTTAAGTTGAGGACTACTTGTTTTTATTTTCTTTTATGTGTTTATTGTACATTATTCCAGGAGCTTTATTTAAATAAATCAATAGTGATAGGCAAGCTGTCTTTTGGAAAGTATTATGTGCCAGTGTGACCTTGTTATTGAGAAAATCCTAATACATCTCTGGGTCTTTCACTGAGAATGTCTGTTATAGCACATTATAGTATTATGTCCTATATAATGTATGCAAATACTCTAATTTTGCATAATTCTCCAGTTCTTTATCTATTCAAGTTTCTACACATGTGTAGAACAAGAGACTTTAGTTTCCTATAAAGTTGATATGTTACTCTTGCAGAAAAAAAGGACTCAAGATAAAAGAAATATTAAATTGGCACAATCTAGTATGATATTGTAAGTGTTACAGAAGAACTTCCAATTTCATATAATTAAACCATTCTTTTTTAGGGTCATGTGAGAGTAGTTCAATTTTTGGTGAAAGAGGTTAACCAGTTTCCTTCGGATATTGAATGCATGAGGTACATAGCAACTATAGCAGACAAGGTGAGTGCCAAGAAGCTAGTAATTGTACTGAGATAACTTGAGACTTCACCTGTAAAATATACGTTTTTTGTAGTAATATTTCTCATTGCTGCTATCATTTAGCTAAGATAAAAAATAAAATCTCTTTCAAATGAAATAACAGAAGAACAGAGTTGGAAGGGAACTTGAAGTCTTCTAGTCCAACCCCTACTCAAGCAGGAGATCCTATACCAGTTATGGCGAACCTATGGCACGGGTGCCACAGGTGGCACGCGGACCCATATCTGAGGGCACGTGAGGTGTTGCCCTATGTCAGCTCCAGCGCGCATGCGCACTCCAGCCAGCTGATTTTCGCCCTTTTTGGCCGTTTTCGCTCTCCCCACAGCGAAAACGGCCCAACAGGCCAACCGGAAGTTCACTTGTGTGCATCACCCCCAGCCTCCTTTCACTGTCAGAGGTCTTCAGGAACTTCTTCGATTTAGGACAGTTGCAGCCAGGCCTCCCACACCTCGGCCCTTTTCTTCTGCAGCCAGCAAGAGTTTTCTGAAGGCCTCTGTAGCCGATAACAGAGCTCCAGATCGATCTGGAGCTCTGTTATCGGCTACAGAGGCCTTCAGAGGGGCCTTCAGGAAAGATTTGCTGGCTTCAAAAGGTGTGCGAGGCCTGGCTTCAATTATCCGAAGCCGAAGAAGTTCCTGAAGGCCTCTGACAGCAAAAAGGAGGCCGGGGGTGACACAGGCGAGTGAGGTGAGTCAGTGGACAACATTCCCCCCCCCCCAAAAAATAAGACCTTGTGCCTTTTTTTGGTGGCAAATATATATATATATATAAGACAGGGTCTTATTTTCGGGGAAACACAGTATTTGCCTTCATCCCAGCCTACCCTGTCCCAGCGGGACATGCATGTGAAAACGAAGCATCTGGCCTAATTGGCTTTGGCCCGGCCTAATCCATTCCAGCAGACGTGCATGCGAAAACGAAGCGTCGGGCGAGGCTGGGCATTGAGGTGAGAGGCCCAGCAAAGAGTTGAAGAGGCTGTGAGTGCGCAGGCTCTTCATTTCTTCGCTGGGCCTCTCGCCTCAGTGCCCAGCCTCGTGTCTTTGCCATCCGGCCTGGTCTCTGTGCCGTCCGGTCTGGTGTCTTTGCCATCTGGCCTGGTCTCTGTGCCACATCCAGTGTCATCTCTTCACCCAGCCTCGCCCCACGGTGGCACCAGCAGCAGTCTTTTTTTTTTATTGAAAAAGTTTTATTAGTACAAAGTACAAAAAAAAATTTTTTACATTTCCCCCCCCCCTCCCCCTCCCTCACCCGCCCCGACTTCCCAGAAAGAACACAGGATATAATCTTCAAATAACCATAAGCTAAAATATACTAAAAAAAAACATTAATTTCTGTTATATGTGACCAGCAGCAGTCTTGAGGAGGAGGTAAGCGGATGCCCCCTTGGGGAAGCAGGGCTGAGCTGGGCTGTGGGATCCCGATGCTCAAGGGTGGACTGGGTGCTTGCCCTCTGCTGCCCAGGGCTCTGGCATGAAAGTACAAAGTGGAAGGCTCCTTCCACTTTGTACTTTCACTCCAGAGCCCTGGGCAGCGGAGGCAGTGGTGGGATTCAGCCGGTTCGGGAGAACCCGCAACTAATTTTTTATGTAGTTTGGTGAACTGGCTGAATCTCGCCACATCCACCTTTCCCCTCCCAGCCCCTCCTCGCCTTGTGCGCAAACAAGTGGCTAATTCGTGGCTCGAACAGTTCCTCCCCAAGCCAAACCTCCACCTCATCCGGGACACGGTTTCCTCTCTCTCCTTTCTCATTCCATCCTCCCAATATCGTAAGCCATCTCGTCTACTCTGAGGTGAAAATTCAACTGAGCAACACCAGATTTAATTCTTGGCAAGTCGCAAGGTCAGGAAGAGGAGGAGGGGTGTTGGTGGTAGTGGTGGCGTCCTACAGTTTTAGGGAAGCAATACAAGCAGCCAGGTAGGCCGGCACCACTTCCTCCATCGACAGCAGCGTCTGTCTGTAGGGAAAGTGAATGTGCCATCTAAGGAGCAGCGTTGCGCTGCGCTGCGGAGCTTGTACAGCTGCTGCAGGAGAAGAAACCGCACTCTTGGGCTTCTCTCCTTTCTTGTTCTCCCCGCTTCCTCCGAGGAATGCGCTTCTCCCGGGATTCTCTCCCCAAACCGGGGCTTACCCGAGCCCGCTGCCACTTTTGAGGGCACCCACACCGCAGTAATGCCAGAGCGTGCCTGCGCAGGGAGCCTCCCGAGTCCCAAGTGGCTTCCGGCTCCAGGTTGCCACACACTCCTTAATCAAAGTTCTCCAGCCTTTTGGGCATGCTCCTTTCTCTCCCCCCCCCCTTCCTGGTGGCTTCAGCCTGAGGAGGATTGTGATAGCCTGGTGAGCGCAGTGCAGGCTGGTCTCATTCCTGTCTGCTGGGTGGGTGATTCTTCGCTGCCCGCTTTGCCATCTCAGCTCAGTCACATGACCACCCAGCCGGCCATGCCCAGTGAACGGTATGAAGCTGGTCACACCCATCCAATCAGCCACGCCCAGTGAGCGGTGTCAAACAGGCCATGCCCACCCAGTCAGCCACAACCACAAGTCCCCAGTGTGTCCCCCCCTCCCGAGGTCAACCATAGCCCTTATGTGGCCCTCCATGAAATTGAGTTTGACACCCCTGCCCTAGACCAGAGCATTAAAATGTACATTAAATATATAATACTATTTTAGTTACTAAAGATAATTTTGTTTTTACCTGACTTTTAAAACCTTTACCTCAATCCCTTTCCTTTTGAAGGGAGGGGAGGGATCAAACCATACCCTAACTAGATAGTTAACTTCATAGATATTCATATCTATGATGAGTTATACATACCTCCTTTTAATTCTTCAAATTGCTGTCATATTTCAGTGGCTCTAAATGGCTTATTTATTTGTGGAGTAATGTTAATTGATTTGAATTAATTTAATTGTTTGATAGTGAAATTTAGTTTCTTTCCTAATGTGTCCTAGGCTTTGTTTTTTGTTTGTTTTTAATGTGAAGCCAGCATACCAATAAAAGAAAAGTAGAACCCTCAGACCAAAAAGGTTATGCATTCTTAACATAGATGAAGTTGTAAACTGTGACTATATGTTGAGTACTCTGTCTTACATTTCTGCAAAACATTTTTAATTGAAAAGGAATTGTTGAAAAAGTGTCATCAGTGTGTTGAAACCATTGTGAAGGCTAAGGACCAGCAAGCAGCTGAAGCAAACAAGAATGCAAGCATCCTGTTGAAAGAGCTAGATTTGGAAAAGGTGAGATATACAATTACATCAGCTTTCTTAAATAACATTCTATTTACAGATAGTCCTTGAGTTATGACTGCTTACTTAATGATGGTTTGAATTAACAAAGGTCTTTGAAAAGGGTGCTTTACAGCCTGTAAAACACTTCTGACCCTCACAAAACATTACACAAACACAGTGACAAAATAGGCACGATCTAAGTGCTTGGCAACCTTACAGCCAGTTGCCAAGTGTCCCACAATCTCTGCCAGCTTCTCCAGAAAGTCAGCAGGGAAGCCAGTAAGGAAAATTGCAAGATGCTGCTGCCTGCCAAGAGGACTCCCTTTTGTCTCTGGGGGCTGACTGAAAGAGCTAATTCTCGAAGGATTTCAATTCCATACTTGCTTGCACAGAGATGAAATTCTTCAGCAGGCAGTTCTTTCAGCCAGGGCCCAGAGATTTGAGGGAGCCAAAATGCAAGCAGGATTTTCAATCACTGAGTAGCGAGGCAGCGCAGTAAAGTGAGCACAGGCAGCCTCAGGATGGATGGAGGACGCTCTGGAGGCCATATGCAGGCCGTTTCAGCGTCTCTATTCAGGAGCTGAAAATCCTGCTAGGTTTTAGCAGGGAGGATTTTCACCCACAGGTGGGATTCAACCGGTTCGCCTGAATCATTAGCAAATTGCGTATGCAGTTCGGAGAACCAGTTAAAAATAAAGTGCAAGAGAGGTTTCGGTTTCTCTCCCTCTCCCTCCCTCCCTCCCTCCCTCCCTCTCTCTCTCCCTCCCTCCCTCCCTCCCTCCCTCCCTCCCTCCCTCCCTCCTCTCTCTCTCTCTCTCTCTCTCTCTCTCTCTCTCTCTCTCTCTCTCTCTCTCTCTCTCTCTCCCCCTCTCCCTCTCCCTCTCCCTCTCCCTCTCGGTCTGTCTGTCTCCCTCTCTCTCTCTCTCTCTCTCTCTCTCCAGTTAATAGCTCCACTTAACAGTTGCAGCTGGAATGCAGCTGATACATGCTGAATCAAGTCAATAAACAACAGAAACTCACTGGATTAGGGCAGGGAAACCCATCAATCACCCACCTAGGGATGGGCTTAATCTCTTCCCTTCAGGAAGAAGGACAAGGTTACAAACATTTTCATTATAAAGAGTATTAAGTAACACTTCTGTGATCAGCTGATACTCCCTGGAGTTTCCCAAGACCTTTTATAGCTGCTGCAGTGTTGGCTACTTCTTGTTTCTCCCTGAGGGGAAAGATACAGGAGGGGACAATTTATTTTTATTTATTTATTATTTATTTTGTTGTTATTATATGCCGCCCAACTCCCGAAGGACTCAGGGCGGCGTACAACAGGGAGAAATACAAGAATAATCAAAAATTACATAGAATTAAAAACAAGTACAAAATTTAAAACAGTTATTTAAAACAACAACATCCATTCAGCACATACATACTTGGGGGGTAAGCTCGGGTGGATTTAAGCTGTCCCCCCCACCTGCAGGAAAAGCCATGTCTTAACGGCTTTTCGGAAGGCCAGCAGAGTGGGGATGGTCCGGGTCTCTGGGGGTAGTTGGTTCCAGAGCACGGGGCCGGCCACAGAGAAGGCTCTCCCCCTAGGGCCCGCCAGCCGGCATTGCTTGGCCGACGGGACCTGGAGGAGGCCAACTCTGTGGGCCCTAACCGGTCGGAGGGAAGTATGAGGCAGAATGCGGTCCCGAAGATATCCTGGTCCTAAGCCATGAAGGGCTTTAAAGATGGTGATCAACACCTTGAATTGGACCCGGAGACCGATGGGCAACCAATGCAGCTGGCGGAGTATCGGTGTCACGTGGGTGTACCTTGGCACACCCACCACAGCACGCGCAGCCGCATTTTGCACCAGCTGAAGTCTCCGGATACTCTTCAAGGGTAGCCCCATGTAGAGCGCATTGCAGTAGTCCAAACGCGAGGTGACAAGGGCATGAGTGACCGTGAGACAATGATGCAGCTTGATCATACAGGCCGTGAATTTAATGCACGGTCCTTTTGGGGTGTACTTCCCTCACTCTTTTTGAAAGCCTCTAGTGATGGAGCACCCACAACTTCTGCAGGCAAGCTATTCCATTGGTTGATTGATCTTACCCTTAGGAAATTTCTCCTTAGTCCTAGGTTGCTTCTCTCTTTAGTTAGTTTCCATCCATTGTTTCTTGTTGTGCCTTTTGGTGCTTTGGAAAATAGATTGACTCCCTCATTTTTGTAGGAGCCCCTCAAATTTCCGGACAGAACAATTAATCAGTGGAAAAACTTGCCTCCAGAAGTTGTAAATGCTCCAACACTGGAAGTTTTTAAGAAGAGATTGGATAATCATTTGTCTGAAGGGGTGTAGGGATTCCTGCCTAAGCAGGGGGGTGGATTAGAAGACCTCCAAGGTCCTTTCCAACTCTATTATTCTATTCTATTCTAAATATTGGAACAGTGCTATTTTATTGTGAGTTGGACTAAGGAGAAATTTCCTAAGGGTGAGACCAATCAAGTTGACCATGCCTACCCAGTCACATGACCCATTTCCCACAGAAAACACTGGGAGCCACAAAACCTGGGTATGTGTGGCTGGGGGGGGGTGTCATGTGGCTGGGTGAGAGTGACATTGAGTTGGCCACGCCCACTCACATGACCACCCATGACCACTCACATGACACCAAGCCGTGCCCACAGAACCAGTAATAAAAAAAATTGAATCCCACCACTGTTTTCACCTCAGAGAAAAGGCAGATAAGCCATGTGGGGTAAATCAGGGAAGGAGGGGAGGTCCTGTGCAGGCCATGTGCAAGTGTCTTTCCCCTCGTGGGCTGAAAATCTAGCTTGAATTTCAGCAGAGCGGATTTTTAGCTCTTAGATGGAGAGAGACAATGGATGGCCTATTCTGAGTGTACTTACTATGAACTCCGGTTAACAACCCCAAGGTTGCTTAATAACTGCAACCAGGAGTATCAATACTATGTTTGTTGAACAAAGCAGTCATATGACATATGACACAGAAAATCTGGGACTGAATAATGTATTTTTTTTCTTTTATGCTTTATTCAACAAAAGTTATATTCTGCACTAATAGCTAAAATGTCTCTTAAAATTATCCCTAACAAAGAAAATTGTTAGATGGTTAACATTTTATTCATATATCTTATTAATTTACATGCCACCTTGATCACGAAATGACTCTAGACATGTTATACAATAGAATAAAAACAAGAAAAAAGAACAAACTTAACAGTAGAGTACATGGCATTGTGAATTCATTATTTCATTATTGTGAAAGTATAAGTAAATATATTCCCAATCTGGACATGAAGAAACGTAAGAACTAAGACAGCATATATTATCAGTACCTTGATGGACTTTTATGAATGTCCAGCAATCAAAAATTTAAGCTGTAATTTTTTTGTTACTAAAAAAGTAGTAATTGAAAAAAATAACTTAAAACTTTTAAACAAAACTTGACTGTCTCAGAAAAGCTGATTAAATAAGCTTCATTAGAATGTAAATCTGAACCAATTCATAAACATATATTAAGTCCCAAGAAAATCCTGGGGCACAGTTTGATGGCTTGTACACACACCAACTTGAATTTCTGATTGTACGCAAGCATTCATTCTACCTCAAAATCCTGACAGCCTTGTTAGCCATTATAGGCTCCAAGTTAGTGTAACAAAATTTTCTCCTGCACAGCCTGAACAAGCCAGTAACAAGATCAGAATTTTCTATAGTTGCTGCTTTAAGGAAAAAATATGAAATAAAATAGTGTTTCTCAACTCAGCAACTATAAATGTGTGGACTTTGACTCCCAAAATTCCAAGAACAGCATGGGAAAATAGAAATCTATCTATATGACGAAAAACTGGATGAATAAAGTTTCATGTTATGACATTGCAAGTTTCTATCACTGTTTTATTTTGTATAGATTTAATTATTAAAAGGAAATTTTTATTTGTTTATATCCCAGCCTTAACTCGAATGAAATTGTTTTATTATTGAAGGGGAAGTCACAGAAAAGATCTATGAATGCCTAACTTAAGATACAGTCAGGAAGACTCAGATACAAATCCACTCTTAGCTATGAATATTTACCAATTGTTTCTAGGTCAGTCGCTATCTCTTAAACCCAAAAGATTACCAACGTGGGGTTTTTATTATTATTGTTTTTTTTTTGTGTGTGTGTGTGGAGAAAAACTGGAAGTGGAAATTTGTGGGGAAAGAGGGGAATATACTTAAACAAATACATAACCAGTAACCGACACTTGAGAGGCTAACTTTACCTGCCATATGGTTTGTTGAACAATGGGAATAATCCCACACTCTTCGCCTATTTGTGTTTGCATTACATTGAAAACATTAAGAAACAATTCTTAGTATCAATATATACTATACATTGTCAATGTTTTTATAGTCAAGGGAAGAGAGTAGAAAGCAGGCTCTTGCAGCAAAAAGAGAGAAGAGAAAAGAAAAGAGAAAGAAGAAAAAAGAAGAACAGAAAAGAAAACAAGAGGAAGATGAGGAACACAAACCAAAGGAAACGCTAGAGCTTCAAGAAGATGAAGAGGAAGAGGAAAATGATGATGATGGTGAGGGACACAATTCATACTCTCTTTAAATCATTAATGACATTCTGATATTGATGGACTGCAATTCCAAACATATTTCCATTATTTGGGAACCAAACATTTAGCCCTTGGTTTAAATTATGTATTCTTAAATGTACCTATACACCCTGAAATGTAAATGGCAAGTCATTAGAATAGGAAAGCATATATTTTGCATCATATTGCTTGCTAAACTATCGTCAGTTATACAGTGTCTTTCTCATATTTCTTATGTAACAGTTTATCTAAGTCTTTCAGACAGAGATGTTTTGCTGTGTTAAATATTTCCCGATTTGTGTGATACTGCTTTCTCAGGATACTCATGACCTGATAAAAAATTTATGTGACCATAGTGGCTGAAAACCACCCTAGCATATCTTTCTATAGTATGAGTAAAGTGAATCCTTGCTGCAGCTCTTCTAAAATTCTAAGAACAAAGGGATGTTAAAGCAGTTTCCCATTTTGGACTAAGTTTAAAAAATAAATCCAAATAATGCTTTTTTTCCTCCCTGTTATGAGTTGTACCTTTTGCTCTAAATTTTCTGGCTTAATTATTTATTTCTCACTTCCAGTAATATAATGCATTTTTAATTGTCAGTTTTCATATTGTAAACTTTCACTTTGTTTTTAATTTCTTTCTCTTATATTGGTCTTCTGATAAATATAAAACTAAGAAGCACCTTCTTAAGTAACGTTTTCAGAAAAATTACCTTTCTGCTTTCCATTTCCATTCAAGGTCATATTAAAAAGTGAAGATCCCCCAAAATCCACTAAATTCTCATGGATACATCCATATAGTTTTCTTCCCAACAATGTAGAAGTTATTTGACATTGCCATATTTTGGGGTATTTTTTTTTTCAAATCAGCAGCCTAACTTACCATCTAAATTTTGGTGGTCTCCATCCAGTTATTAACCAAGTTCAGTCTGGTTTAGCTATTTCAGGATCAAGTACTAGGATCTTTAGAGTCTGGTTTAAGTTAGAGAAAAATATTCCACTTTGGACACTGTGGTACAAAACAATGCAGTCTGTATTATATTTCTAAAAGTCACTTTTCTAACTATCAAATGTCTAAACTTTTATAATGTGCTTGTTTTAGTTGATTCAGAAATTCCTTTAGAGCCTCCAAGTGCAACTACCACAACTACTATTGGAATATCTGCAACTTCAGCTACTTTTACAAATGCTTTTGGCAAGAAGAGAGCCAATGTGATAACAACTCCAAGCACAAATAGAAAAAATAAGAAGAACAAAACGAAGGACACTCCTCAAAATGTGCAGATAATTTTGCCAGATCAGCATATAACTCTAGCACAGCAAAAAGCAGATAAAAACAAGATTAATGGTGAGCCAAGAGGCGGTAGTGCTGGTGGGAATAGTGATTCTGACAATTTAGACAGCACGGATTGCAATAGTGAAAGCAGCAGTGGTAGTAAAAGCCAAGAACTGAACTTCACTATGGACACACATTCTTCAGGTGATAAGCGATATGCCTCTGTACTGCTCCCTTCTCAGGAAGATAAGACTAACTCCTCAGTTTCCAAAGTACAAACCAGGTAAGTTATGAATCTTATTTTGTCAACTTTCTTAATGCTGTAAAATCACTCTCTAACCTTTAATGCATCCCCCCCCCCCGCAAAACAACTAACGTTTTGAGTGCTAGAAGTGAAATGGTTCAAACATTATAGATCCCAAAATGTTGATTATGGAATTTCACTTTGCCAATTCTTTCTGATTATAAACAACACAGAAACTGTTGTTGACTAAGACTAAATGTGCCAAGTATATCTATTTTTGACTTTGAGTATACATTATATAACAACAACAATAATAATAATAATAATTGTTATTCAGTCAAGTTTTGACCTGACTCTTAGTTCTTGCTGTCTGCTTCTTTTTCTTATATTTTGTGTTGTTCCATTTCAAACCAATCTTTTCATTTGAGGAACCAATTAAGAAAAACATACTGTGATTCTTCTAATGTAAGACAGCATACACTTTTGTTGGATTTGGCCTAGTACGCATTAAATTTAATCTTGACTGCAATATGCTAAGACTGAGATTCCCAAACATTCTTCATTCATGGCACCCTTAATGTCTCACCACACTCTGCAGTTTTGTGTAATGTCCAATAAATGTGCAATAAATGATAGTCCTTGACTTACAACAGTTTGTTAAGTGACTGAAGTTACAATGGCACCGAAAAAAGTGACTTATGACCATTTTTCACACTTATGACCATTGCAGCATCCCCATGGTCATGTAATCAAAATTCAGATGCTTGGCAACTGACTCATTTATGATGGTTAGTGTGTTCCAAGGTCATGTGATTACCTTTTGCAACCTTCTGACACGCAAAGTCCATGGGGAAACCAGATTCTCTTAACCACGTTACTAACTTAACTGCAGTGATTCACTTATCTGAGGGAAGAAAATGGAGCAAAACTCACTTAACAACTGTCTCACTTGGCAACAAAAATTTTGGGCTCAATTGTGATCATAAGTTGAGGACTACCTGTACTGCTGGGTTTCTCTTGAAATTTTAAATATCCTGGGGCACCACCATGAGTTCACTATACTGCTCTGGGATGCTGCAATACAGTTTGGGAACCACAGTGCTTTAAAAAAAAAATACAGATTATAATTACAATAGTAAAAACTAATGTAAATGGAAAAGAGAAAAGAGTAAAAAGTAAAAGTAAAAAGTGCAAAGTGCAAAGGAAGAGAAAAATGGGGAAGGAAGGAAGGACTTCCAACTTTCATCACACCGGTGTCCCATCATTTCAGTCCTGGTGTCAGTAAAAGTCCACTAACGGTCTCCAGAAAAAACAACATATCAGACAATCTGTAATATATTTAGTCTATTCAAGTAATATCATAGAACTTGATTTATTTTTTACCCCTTCTCACGGGATTCATCCAAGCTTTAATAAACTTCTTTTGCAAATCCAGTATAAAAGAATTATTCAGGTCATTCTCTTGGTTTGTTACTTGTAATTTCTTTCTTTTTTTTCCAGTCAATTTTTTTTTATATTGCTTATACCTGAACAGTGTGATACCTGGATATCATACATTTTAATACAGATAAACATAATATTGTTACTCATAGTTATTACATTTCATTTTCATTGTTTCATGTTGTTTAAACATATCTAATACTGCCACCATTCAATTTCTAAACCTCCCCCTTATTATTACATATATCTTGTTATATTAAAATATATATATTATTGTTCCCCTCTTATTTCTATTTCTATTCTTTCTTGGTTTTTCCATTAGTTCATTTAAACATAAATAACATTTCTTTTCACCGTTATTTATTATCCCCTGTCTTATATTTAATATTTTAAAAATTACTCGTTTTCCCATCGTGCTTTCAATCCAAATATCCAAAACTACTAATCAAACCAAATATTAACAAAATTCAGTTGATCCCGAGATTATATCACAAGCTCCCCACAATTTCTAATCCTTAAAAGTTTGAAATTCACAATATATTTTAACACACTGTTAATATTAATAATACAATTAGTAAATTCTGTTTATCTGTTAATATATAAACTACTATTTTCCCTATTTATATTTTCTACTTTTCCATTTTACTAATGCATTTTATCGCTATCCATCATCTCTTAGTCTTTTTGCAGTTCCATCATCTGTTAACTTTTTAATCACCATTTTCTTTCTCTCTCTTGGAAATTTACAATTTTTTGTAATGTTTTTATATCCACTAAATATTCCTTTCAAGTTGCCCTTTATCTTTTTCTGCTGCATCTTTTTAACATCCATCCATAGGTCATTCTTTTTTCTTTTTGAAGAGATTTTTTTTTCTCTAGACTTTTCTTTTTCTTGAGATTTTTTTCTATATTCTATTATACACTTTTAAAATATTATCTATTTAATTCCTACTTATCAATCCTTTCTCTTCATTATCTTTGTTTTGCATCTCACTTTGACTTTTCTCTTCCCCTGCTTCTTCTAATTTTTCATCTATTTCCTGAATATCTTGTTCATCTTTTCCCCCCAATTGTTGTGGGGCTTCTACACTCATTTCTTTATCTTTAAACAATCCCCTTATCTCCTTTTTGTTCTTTATAGTTCCATGCATGTTTTTAAGCATCAAAATTATTTCTTCATATCCCTCGATTATCCCCTGGCAATCCATTTTATTACAATTCAATAAAAGTTACTCTATAGTTCCAACATCTCAATATTTAAACATTCCCACAGAGCTAGTTATTAGTAAAACTTTATCAATCTCTTAGTTATGCCTCCAAGTTCCCTAAGTTTATAATTTTTAAGATTCTTTAGTATCTTATTTAATTTTCCTTCTTTTCTCTTTTCTTCTATTACTTTTCTTTTGCCTCGTATGATATTCTGTCAAGTAGTATTAGTAGTCCAAGTCCACTGTATTTTCTCCAATCTTTTGAGTCCTCAGTCCAATAACCAGTTTCGATTGTATTTAGCTATTAACAGTATGGTTCGTCTTTAAAATCTTCAAGAAGGGGGTGAAACTCACTTAGTAATTCAAAGTATCCAAATCGCCTTCTAAGATAAAATCAGGGTCAGACCACTTTCCAGGCTCTGTTTTTCTGTTATGTGTATTAGACGTCTTCTTCCAGTACATGGCAATCCTTCCAAGTTCCAGCATTAAACAGTATGTTAAAAACAGCTGATTTCCCGATAAATCCAAAGAGTTTAAGAACACAAATAAAAAACAATTCCTCCGAGAGACCACCTTTCAAGTTGTTCAGCTCTTTTCCAGGTTTTCTATATTAAAGCTTTCTTTAAGCATTCTTTCGTCTCTTAAAATAGTGTTGATTTTTAAGTGGATAATTCCAGCATTTCAAAAATGCCTAGTCGCAGCTACTTTTAAAAATAGTTGTAGCCTCTCTTTTCCTGGATATTCTTTTGGGGTTGAAATTTAAATAAAAAGGATTTTTCACACACTGTTCACCAAAGTCCGCTCCTCAACTGTGCTTAGATGGTCATTGTCTCTCCCAGCTTTGTGGCAGCCATCTTAGACTGCCTCTTCTCCTCGCCGTGGCATAGAGGGAAAAAAAGCCCCGGAGCTCGGCAGGAAAGTTGCGGTCCTTCCTGTGACCTCACAGAGCGCCCCTCCTTAGCTTCGGTGCCCCTACAGGGCAGCTTTGGCTCCTTTCAGAGCCCACAAACAGGGAGAAGCCAGCACAGGAACGGAGAGCTTCATTTCTCTGTGACTGGTAGTGCTGGAAGGCTCCAAGCATCAACCAATTTCTTTTGTATATCCAATGAAACATCTTTTTCCATAGCATTCTTGTACACTGGGGGGGGGGAGTATTTAGTCAGCCACCAATTGTGCAAGTTCTCCCACTTAAAAAGATGAGAGAGGCCTGTAATTGACATCATAGGTAGACCTCAGCTATGAAAAACAAAAGGAGAAAACAAATCCAGACAATCACATTGTCTTGATTTGGAAAGAATTTATTTGCAAATTATGGTGGAAAATAAGTATTTGGTCACCTACAAACAAGCAAGATGTCTGGCTCTCACAGACCTGTAACTTCTTCTTTAAGAGGCTCCTCTGTCCTCCACTCATTATCTGCATTAATGGCACCTGTTTGAACTTGTTATCAGTATAAAAGACACCTGTCCACAACCTCAAACAGTCACACTCCAAACTCCACTATGGTGAAGACCAAAGAGCTGTTGAAGGACACCAGAAACAAAATTGTAGACCTGCACCAGGCTGGGAAGACTGAATCTGCAATAGGCAAGCAGCTTGGTGTGAAGAAATCAACTGTGGGAGCAATAATTAGAAAATGGAAGACATACAAGACCACTGATAATCTCCCTCGATCTGGGGCTCCACGCAAGATCTCACCCCCGGGGGTCAAAATGATGACAAGAACGGTGAGCAAAAATCCCAGAACCACACGGGGGGACCTAGTGAATGACCTGCAGAGAGCTGGGACCAACGTAACAAAGGCTACCATCAGTAACACACAATAAGCCGCCAGGGACTCAGATCCTGCAGTGCCAGACATGTCCCCCTGCTTAAGCCAGTACATGTCCGGGTCCGTCTTAAGTTTGCTAGAGAGCATTTGGATGATCCAGAAGAGGATTGGGAGAATGTCATATGGTCAGATGAAACCAAAGTAGAACTGTTCGGTAGAAACACAACTCATCATGTTTGGAGGAGAGAGAATGCTGAGTTGCATCCAAAAAACACCATACCTACTGTGAAGCATGGGGGTGGCAACATCATGCTTTGGGGCTGTTTCTCTGCAAAGGGACCAGGATGACTGATCCATGTACAGGAAAGAATGAATGGGGCCATGTATCATGAGATTTTGAGTGCAAACCTCCTTCCATCAGCAAGGGCATTGAAGATGAAATGTGGCTGGGTCTTTCAGCATGACAATGATCCCAAACACACCGCCCGGGCAACGAAGGAGTGGCTTCGTAAGAAGCATTTCAAGGTCCTGGAGTGGCCTAGCCAACCTTGTGAAGACTTACAGAAACCGTTTGACCTCTGTCATTGCCAATAAAGGATATATAACAAAGTATTGAGATGAACTTTTTACATTGACCAAATACTTATTTTCCACCATAATTTGCAGATAAATTCTTTCCAAATCACACAATCTGATTGTCTGGATTTGTTTTCTCATTTTGTCTCTCATAGTTGAGGTCTACCTATGATGTCAATTACAGGCCTCTTTCATCTTTTTAAGTGGGAGAACTTGCACAATTGGTGGCTGACTAAATACTTTTTTCCCCACTGTAGCTTGTCAGTTTAGATCTACTTTCAGTGTCAACTATTCTGCTTGTCAGATAAAATTTGTTCCTATTCTGACATTTCTTCCAAAACATCTTTTGGACACAGTCTGTCTATAAAAGCAAACATTGCTATTATTATTAACTTCTGATTCTGTTTTTCAAAAGTATCCTTCAGTATTTCCAATGTTACAATATTTTGCATCATTCTGTAGCAATTAATCACATTTATTTGGTAATTCTTTTAATTAAATCTTTAGTTCTCTCTAGTGCCCAATTTTTAAAATTGTTTATCTTTTTGATGTCTTAGAAAAAATTCAAAACAAGTTGACTCCTACTGGAAGGATTCTTTTTAATGAATTCCTAAATTTTATTCTATATTTATGTGGACCCTTAATCCATTTGTAACTTTCTGAAATCAAGGTTCTAATTAAATTTTTGCTAATTTTTATTTCAATTTTTTAAAGTTTTAAACTTGTAATTTTGTCTTTCATTACGGATTGAAGGTAGACTGAAGGTAGATTGACAGTTGTCAATCCAAAGATTTCTAATGAGTAGATAAAATTGATTTCCTAATGTGATTTGAAAAGGAAGTATGCAAACCTAAGTGTCCTTTTAAAGTTGCTGGCTGTGATTTGAGCAGGATGGCTATTCCCTCGTCTCCTAGTGCTCAAACCTGTGCTCAAACCTAGTGCTCAAACCTAGTGCTCAAACCAGTCTTTGCTGTCTTGTGGTGGTCTCCTGAGAGCAATTCTCTGTAGCACTTGTGGGTGATCTCCCATCTTCTTCATCATGCATCGGCTCCACTCTACACAGAGCCATCTTTAATCCATCATTTCTTCCTCCGGAACTCCAGGGACTGCAGTTTTAATAACTTTTGATGTGACTAAAAAAAATCTACAGATAACCTGATATAAAAATATATTTATGGTTAAATATTTCTTGCATTTCTGTCTGAAATATATTTGTAATCAAAGACCAAAATATGATATAAATGTAATTTAGATCTCACCACATTAGTATTTGGTAGAAGGATACTTGATTACTTTTGATTTTGATTTCTTTTGTATTTTCCTGTATTTTCATTCCACAATTCCACAATTGTGTTATATTTTGTACAGTTTTAGAGCTATGGAATATTTATACCCATTTTAAAAACCCTGCTTCGTGTAGCTAAAGAATCTGGGAGAAACTATTCTTTATTCCATCAATGTCTTTATGAAATTTAGAGTCCTTCATGCTCTTCAGCTTAAATAGATAAATGCTTTGGTGGCCTTATTTGGGGTAAGTGTCTGGGCTGCAGAAATTCAAACAATCATTAAATGGCAGCAAAGAGATATAGAAATTTCTTAAATTTGTTTCCATCTAATGGTAGCTATTTTATTCCTTACAGGAATAAAATAGCATTTGGCAATCTGATTCTTGCCTCCATGCTCAGCGTGATACCAGGTGAAAATTACATCACCTTGTATTCTCATGAGACAATCTCATGCATTACCACCAGTGGGTATTTTCTGTCCCAGTAATCTTTCACATTTCCTTAATGTAAATATTTCAGACCTCCTACACAAAGTGACCATTGAACTCTTAGCGGAAAATTGCTTGGCAGAATTTTTTTCTTTTAGATATTTCAGAATACCTCCAAAGATCTTATTTTTCAGCCAACACTGAATTTCTATAAAACAAGCTTTACTGAAAAGTTTGCAGGCATGGCCATTTGCAAAATTTTGAAGAAGTGTAAAGCTACAGTATAAGTGTTTTATTATATTACAGTTTTTATATTATATGAAGGAGAGGCATCTTATAGTTTTCCCCTATATGATATAATTGATAATGATTTTGATATATTGTTCAGCAATGCTTTAGTGATTTGCTCAGTACTAATTATCTGGCATATCCATGGGTGTCGCTGTAATCTCTGTTGTATTGATTCAGCTGATGCTTAAGCAAATTGAATTGATAGCTACTTAATCTAGTAAAAATTTCACTCAAAGTTTCATTCCTGCTTAGTATGTCAGTATTTGTGATATCTCTTTCAGTCAGACAGTACTTACTGAGGTACAGTCAGAGGGTCCCTGTTCTGCCTACACCAGATAAACTTTCTAGGCAACCATAAATGTTATTTATAGGCAGAACAGGGGGGGGAGGTCATTTAATTAAAACATTTTTAATAGTCATTTGGGCAAACATTACAGTCCTCCATCCTATTTCATCACAGGTTCTTTGGTGATTGATATAATGCATTAAGGCTACTGTGCCAGTTAGTAACTACATAGTAGGTAGAAAGAGGCATGCCTTTCCTGCATGTCCTATGGTGGTAGAAAAATCTCAGCTTTCGAATATTGTACAAGTAGACTGCAATTGAGCCCAGAATCTCTGTTGCTAAGTGATACATTTGTTAAGTCAGTTTTGCTCCATTTATGACCTTTCTTACCACAGTTGTTAAGTGAATCTGGCATCCCTATTGACTTTGCTTGTCAGAAAGTCTCAAAAGTTGATGACAGGTCCCTGGGACATTGCAACTGTCATAAATATGAATCCGTTGCAAAGCGTCTAAATGTGATCATGTGACCATGGAAATACTGCAACAGTTGTAAGTATGAAAAACAATCATAAGTCACTTTTTTCAATGCTGTTGTAACTTTGAATGGTCACTAAATGAACTTTTGTAAATTGAGGACTATCTATACAATGGTGCTCTTCACCAAAGAGGTAATCTCTATGTACAATTACACAAATGATCATTTGAAGAAGGAAAGGTAAAAGTAGACAATTCTATTACACGTAAGTAGATGTTTTCCAGGGTTTAGTTACAAATAGTTAATTACTGTATTATCTTTATGTTTAGAGTTGAAGGAGAAGCTAATTCAAACTTAGCAACAAATTATAAATCAGTATCCTTGCCGCTGACATCTCCAAATATAAAACTGAATCTGACTAGTCCAAAAAGAGGCCAAAAGAGAGAAGAAGGATGGAAAGAAGTAGTAAGAAGGTATGTTTTCAGCTTCATGAAATGCAAGTCATATGCGAGTGTGTCAATTTCATGTTGGTTGCATATTAGCTCAGTTTCTCCTGCTAGTGAGTAAACTTAAAATATATACTTAGAATTGTAAACGCACTCACTTCTATATTGGACCAGTGTTACTTCTGGCTAGCCAGATATTTCTATAAGGTATCATGCAGTTGCATCCTGGGAACAATGAATTCTTTGCAAGAAGGGTGGTCCCATCAGATCTGAAGGAAGTCATTGCTGCATCTGACCATATTAGGTAACTTTTGTTCTGTCTGCAGCCTTACCTTTCTAATTAAGATTGCTGAGAAGATCATGCTTTGAAGAATTCGGAAGGAAATGGGTTATCTGGGTCCTTTTTGGTCTGGTTTCCTGCCTCCTGGTTTCCCCATATCAACAACCCTGTGAGGTTCATTAGGCGGAGAGATAGTGACTGGCCCAAAGTCATCCAGCTGGCTGTCATGCCTGTATCTGGGTTTTGGGATTAAAATCTGTAGCTTATTTCTTTGTTGCCTATGAAACTGCTTTTTTTATTACTTGACAGGCAAGTGGGCAGAGTTTTGAAAGAGACATCCCCTAGCAACACACTACAGTCGACTCCAGTTGAACAATTTCAGTTGCAAAGGGGAGGACGCTGCTGTTCAGGAGCAAAAAGGTATACTGGGGTGCACTCAATTTAAGATTATGTATTGGACTGTAAAGAGATTTAAGAATAAGTAAAAAGCAAAGTTATGATTGAAACATTGATGCTGTTTAGAACCCTAGCAATTATTGCAGTAAGGAACATGAAGATACTGTTATCATATTTTAATATTACTGTATGAAAGTTGAGGAGAGTAAGAATTTGGAATCTATATGAGGAATTGTTGGGAATTTTAACTTATATAACTGATGGAAGCTTTTAATATATTTTTTAAAAATTGAAATGAGTAAATGATTAGAGCAAAATATCATTTCAATAAATGAGTAAAAGTAATATGAATACTTTTTGGTTTTGAAAGTAAAATTTAAGTATTCCTGCTGCTGGCAACGTGATCAATAGCTACATAGGCAATCAAAATGGTTTATAGCATTGTAATTGTGCAAATAATTCTCTGAGATAGGTCTAAAATAATTTGCAGTTTCAAAATTGGTGTTTCCAGTTTGGTAATAAACCTTGATACCTGTAAGAAATTTCAGAGAGTAAGAAAAATCTTGATCTGGAATGCAGAGGCAAAATTAGTGTTTGAAAATTTCTTAGAATGCTTGAATCACAAGTTTAAGCTATGAAGTCTAACCGACATCAATATTACAATATAGACTAAATCATCTCAGACCTGAATCTACCCTGCCCCTTCCATGTTAATCCTGAACACATTCAACAACCAGGAACCCATTATCTCTTTAGATAATTAGTTCCATGCTGGATCCACTCTTATTATTAAAAGGCTCACCTAGCATTCAGTCAAGATTTTCTTTCCTATAATTTTGAAATATTTATTGACCTAACTTATGGGCATTAAGGATCAAGCTGTGATATTCTCTTACTTGAAGAGTGCTATAAAATTCCTCTTCATTTGTATTTTTGCAGCTTTTGCTTTCCAGTCTCTTGATCATTGTTCTTGTCCCATATAATCATAGAGAAATGCAGTCACTGTATGTAGATATTTCATAGCTGTATGGCTTTCAAATTATATGGTACATACCATGAGATTTGGTTTAAACTTGCAGTGATTATGAAGTTTGATCATTAACTGTAAAGATCCTGGCTGGGAATAAGGGAGAGATGAGCTAGTCTTCTAAAATTTAGTAATTTAAGTATGAGTTAACTTTAG
Organism: Diadophis punctatus similis; assembly: GCA_023053685.1. NCBI lineage: Eukaryota > Metazoa > Chordata > Lepidosauria > Squamata > Dipsadidae > Diadophis > Diadophis punctatus. The sequence continues at coordinate 108,856,739 of JALIGW010000003.1, read as the reverse complement.
TAGTAATCACTAAAAAAAATGAAATTTTGAAGGTTCACTTCAAAATCTAGAAACACCTTTGATAGTAGTTATTAAGTTAAAAGAGCAGTGCTTTGAGTTTGGCTCTGTAAGTTTAATAGATTGAAAAGTTCAACAGATTGTCCATCCCCCTCCCCCATTGTGCATTTATCTGTAGTGCAGAATTTGTTAATAATAAAGCCTGACAACAATCATAATTGCAACCTTTAATGTTTAGGTCAAAAAAGCTGTCTGTTCCAGCATCGGTTGTGTCTCGAATAATGGGAAGAGGTGGGTGCAATATCACAGCAATTCAGGATGTTACTGGTGCTCACATTGATGTGGACAAGCAAAAAGATAAAAATGGAGAAAGAATGATCACCATAAGGTAGAGTTCATAAGATTTTGCTTTGATTTTCAGTTGGATTAAATTGCACTGAACAAGAATTGTGTTTTACAAATGACATAACTTTCTCTGTTTCAGGGGTGGAACAGAATCAACAAGATATGCAGTACAACTTATTAATGCCCTTATTCAAGATCCTGCTAAGGAACTGGAAGATTTAATTCCTAAAACTCATATAAGAACACCTGTTTCCAACACTAAATCAATTCATACCAATTTTTCATCTGGCGTCAGTACTGCTTCAGCTTCAAACAAAAACTCATTTTCTATTGGAGCTTCATCTCTTGTCACGTCTCAGTCATCAACGCTATCTACTTTCCAGTCTGCTAACAAATTAAGCAAAAATGTCCCAGCAAATGTGCGCTCTTCTTTTCCAGTCTCTTTACCTTTAGCTTATTCCCATCCTCACTTTGCTTTATTGGCTGCTCAAACTATGCAACAAATTCGACACCCTCGTTTACCTATGGCCCAATTTGGAGGAACATTTTCAACCTCTCCAAATACTTGGGGACCATTCCCAGTGAGACCAGTTAACCCAGGCAGCACAAATAGCTCTCCAAAGCATAACAATTCAAATCGCATAGGTAACCAGAATGGTAGTATTTTACAGTCTGAACCTACAGGTTTAGCTTCTAGCAGTCCTGGTAGTGTCTCTTCAGCAGTTCCATCCTCTCAGCCACTTTGTGTGACAAATAACCGGACTCCATCATCAGTGAGGAAGCAGCTGTTTGCTTGCATTCCTAAAACAAGTACCATGACCACAGCAATCTCAACTGTGACAACAACATGTAGCGCACTGCCTTCAACTTCTGCACATGAAAATACTGGGAATGTTCCCACTACATTTCTACTCTCTAATGTTCCACAGGCACAGCAATCTGCACTTAAAACAGATGCTATTCCTCCTGTTTCAGTACCCAAAGAAAAGGCATCAGCGCCAGAACAGTCTGTTGGCATTGCATGTGTGTCATCATCGGTTGCTACTAGCAGCAGTATCACATCTTGCAGCAGCCCAGGAGTCCTAGAGTCATGCACATCCAGCAGTCCTGCACCTCCAGATAATGTCCCAAATGAAACACTGCCAGCAAATATGCCTGAATTAAGTCCTCCCGTAACTATGCCTTTTTCTTCAAGTTCAGAATCCACTCCATTAACTTTATCATCGCCTAGATCGGTTGCTTCGGAAAATCAGGACAATGGTAACTTACCTCAGTTAGCTGTACCAGCACCAAGAGTTTCTCACAGAATGCAGCCTAGAGGTTCTTTTTATTCAATGGTACCAAATGCAAATCTCCATCAAGAAACCCAGTCTGTTTTTGTTACAAATGCCGTACCTTTAACACCGTCTCAAGGTCCATCTACTACAGTTCACTTATCATCACCCATGAACATTATGAATGGTTCTCAGATGCATATTAATCCATCAAACAAGCCTTTGCCTCCTACCTTTGGGCCAGCAACACTCTTTAATCATTTTAGTAGTCTTTTTGATAGTAACCAGATGCCAGCTAACCAAGGATGGGGAGATTGCCCACTGTCCACACGAGCAGCAGCAGATCAATCTTTCACTGTCCAGTCTACTTTCTTAAGTAACTCTGTATTGGGGCACATGGAAAGTGTACATCCTGATAACTCTAAGGCTCCAGGGTTCCGGCCTCCTTCTCAGAGAATTTCAACAAGTCCTGTAGGTAAGTTGCTAAATTTCCATATGAAAAAGAGGAAAGGAGAGTTTGTAGTCTGTGCAGTGTAACTGAAATGCTGTAGAGATTCTCAGTCATTCAGGTCATGGTTGTCCCAAAGGTGCTTTTTTAGGAGGCAACTGGGCTTTCTTTTTTTCTTTGAAGATGTTTCACTTCTTATCCAAGAAGCTTCTTCAGCTCTGACTGCATGGTGGGGAATGGAAGGATTTATACTCCTTGCAGACAGCTGGTTACCTGCATCCAGGGGTGAAATGCTACTGGTTCGGGCTGGTTCGCCCGAACCGGTAGTAAAAAATGCTACTGGTTTGCAGAACTGGTAGTAAAAAATACTAAAAAGAGAGAGAGAGAGAGAAAGTTCCGACAATCGCACATCGCACAGCTGATTTTCGGAACTTTCCCCCCCCCTGAAGCCTGCTAGGCCAAAAACCGGGGGGGGGGGGTCCGTTTTTGCTCCCAGCAGACTTCCCTGAAGCCTGCTAGGCCCAAAACGGGGGATGGGGGTGGAAGGAAGGAAGGAGAAAAAGAAGGAGGGAGGGGAAAAGGAGAGGAAGGAAGGACTACAAACTTGGCACTAGATGCAGCTTCAGAGGATAATCCAGGGCTGGAAAGGGACCTGGAGGTCATCTAGTCCAACCCTGCTACAGCAGGACATTGTTAAAGTGAGTTTCTGTCTTTTGATTCCCCCAGTCACATGACTACATAGCCACGCCCACCCCATCACATGATCCCACCAAGCCACACCCACAGAACCGATAGGGAAAAAAATAGATTTCACCACTGCCTGCATCCTTTTAGAGCAGTGTTTTTCAACCACTGTGCCGCGGCACACTAGTGTGCCGTGACATAGTGTAAGGTGTGCCATGGGTAAAACACCCGCCGGGTGTTTTTGCTACGGGACATCTCTGTGTCCCGAAAGTTGGTTTCGGGACACAGAGATGCCTCTATTACCGTATTTATCGGCGTATAACACGCAGTTTTAAAACTAAAATTACAAGCCAAAACTCTACCTGCGTGTTAAACGCCGATCCCAGCTGATTCACCGCTCTGGGGGCAGCTCAAAAACGGGCGGGCGCATCCCTGCTGTTCTCCGGCCAAGCGGCCGAAGGAGCCCTGGAGCCCTGACGCCGCCCTGCATCTCGGTCTCTTGGGGCTTGTCCGGCAGCCTGCTGGGAAGGCTGCGACGCAGGGAGGGAAGGAGCTGCTATTGCCGCTCCGGCATGTCTCTGTGGCTGACCAGGGAGCCGCGTCCTTGTTAACAATGGAGAAGCTGCGCGGAGCAGAGGCGCCTGGCGAGCGAGGTGAGTGGCTACATCGGCTGCAGGCTCCTACCCGCGTCTCCCGCCCGCCCGCCTCTCATTCTTTTAAATGCTAAGGCAAGAGGTGGGCAAGCGGGCGGGAGACGCGGGCAGGAGCCTGCCGCCGATGCAGCCACTCGCCTCGCTCGCCAGGCGCCTCTGCTCCGCGCAGCTTCTCCATTGTTAACAAGGACGCGGCTCCCTGGTCAGCCACAGAGACATGCCGGAGCGGCAATAGCAGCTCCTTCCCTCCCTGCGTCGCAGCCTTCCCAGCAGGCTGCCGGACAAGCCCCAAGAGACCGAGATGCAGGGCGGCGTCAGGGCTCCAGGGCTCCTTCGCTGCTTGGCCGGAGAACAGCAGGGATGCTGCCACGGTCTGGGACTCAGTCGGGTGGCTGCAGCCCCGCGGGAGACGGCAACAGAGGTTCCTTCTTTCTCCTACAGGGAGAAAGACAGAAGGAAGGAAGGAAGGAAGGAAGGAAGGAAGGAAGGAAGGAAGGAAGGAAGGAAGGAAGGAAGGAAGGAAGGAAGGAAGGAAGGAAGGAGAAGACAGACAGACGGAAAGAAAGAAAGAAAGAAAGAAAGAAAGAAAGAAAGAAAGAAAGAAAGAAAGAAAGAAAGAAAGAAGTTAGGAAGGAAGACAGAAAGAAAGAAAGAAAAAGACAGAAAGAAAGAAAGAAAGAAAGAAAGAAAGAAAGAAAGAAAGAAAGAAAGAAAGAAAGAAAGAAAAAGAAGTTAGGAAGGAAGACAGACAGAAAGAAAGAAAAAGAAAGACAGAAAGACAGAAAGAAAAAAAGAAAGACAGAAAGAAAAGAAAGAAAGAAAGAAAGAAAGAAAAAAAAAAGAAGTTAGAAAAGAAGGAAGACAGAAAGAAAGAAAAAGATGTTAGGAAGGAAGGAAAGAAGAAGAAAGAAGACAGACAGACAGAAAGAAAGAAGTTAGGAAGGAAGGAAGACAGAAAGAAAGAAAAAGATGTTAGGAAGGAAGAAAGAAGAAGAAAGAAGACAGACAGAAAGAAAGAAAAAATAATTTCTTTTTGTTTATTTGATTCCTATTCAAGAGAATTACTTTATATATAGTCAATATAGGCACAGAGTTAAATTTTTTTAACATTTTCTAATGGTGGTGTGCCTCGTGATTTTTTTCATGAAAAAAGTGTGCCTTTGCACAAAAAAGGTTGAAAAACACTGTTTTAGAGGGTCATTGAAGCACTTGGAGGTTTATCTCTGTCCTCAGGGTTACCTGAGTAGTGGTTCCTGTAGTCTGCAATTTTTCTGGAAATCCATTCATACTCCCACACCATTCGAAGGGTGTTCATCCCAAATGGTGTGGAGTATGAACGGATTCCAGAAAAATTGCAGACTACAGGAATCATTAGCACAACTCAGGTAACCCTGAGGACACAGATAAACTTCCAAGTGCTTCAATGACCCTCTAAAAGAATGCAGATGTCCAGCTGTCTGCAAGGAGTATAAATTGTTCCATTCCCAACTATCCTGTCAGAGCTGAAGAAGCTTCTTGGAGGAGAAGCAAAACATCTTCAAAGAAAAAACAAAAAAAAAGTCCAGTTGCCTCCTGAAAAAGCACCTTTGTAACTGAAACTATTTGCAGAAAATTATCGCTTAGCCTGAGCCAAAGAAATATGGAAACAGGTATTGTGCTGGATCTTTAGCTATTTTTATTTGGCTGATATCATTTAAGGTGATTTAATTTTATTAAAGGATCTGGGAATTAAGTTGAAACATAATAGTAAATCAACCCATGAATTCATGAAAATTTTGATTTGTTTTAGAAATTACTTTTTACTATTTTTTTAGATTTGTATCTAACTTTGCTATTGCCTCTTCAGTCTGATTGTCATTCTCTACTTATACGTTGTGTTATTAGTGTTAAGCTGCCTCCCTCAAACTAGAGCTGTCCAGCTGTTGAGTAATGATTTGTATATTCCTAGGAAGCAGTCCTCAGTGGCTGCAGTAATAGTTTTAGTCCAGCTTGTCTAGTATGGGGAAGGGTGCTGCGAGGCTGATTTCCTGTTTTAAAATTTTCAAAATGGGGGGGGGGGGAAGGGAGGAGGATAAAAATCTGCTGAACTGTTACTGGAAATTGCATACATCACGGTCATCTGAGACCTGCAAGAAATTGTTGCTGCATAAAGTGCTTTCATTCACTCCACTGATCATTCAGCCATATTTTGCCTGAACTATATTCTTCTGTGTGATTGTTCATATTTTACACATACACATTTTCTCACTTGTTAACAATCCTCTTGCAGAGAAGAATTATCATTTTGGCTAGGGGAACTGGAACTGGAAACATGTCCTTGAAGTATTCTTTAGAACTGTATCCCTAGCAATCACAGTACTTTTGATTCTGAAAATTAGTTTGTCTGCACTTTCTAAAAGTATTATATATATATATTGTGGAACTTCTGTAATATTTTTTTCATATGACTCAAACTGTGTTTATATCCAATTATACCATTACAGTGTAGGTTCAGTGGTAACTATATAATTATTATGATATAGCTGTACCATCTTTTACTTTTACATCAGATTAGATCAAATCTATTTACCTGTTAGGGGAGATTTTTTCATGTTATGTAGCTGTAACAGTTCATGCTTCTACATTAATGCAGTACGTGGTACTACATCCATCCTATATGTAGTCTTGTGTTTCTGTAAATGATTTTTCTGTTTTACTTGCTTTTTCGTGTGAATATCATAATAGGATGATCGGGGTTTTTTAGAATTTCAGGAGGAAAAAGTTCAGATATTTCATTAAATTTTAACTTAATTTAAACATGTACAATATACATTTTCATGTTTGATCAAAAGCACTTGATTTGATGTCTGTGGCTTTTCTATTCTTTTGATTTAAAAGAATTGGATTGTTGGTTTATTACAATATAGGCTGCCAAATCCTAAGGACTCTTCACAATTTACAAGAAAAATATACAAGAAACAATATACTGTACATAAACATCTACAAATAAAAAGTTTATAAATTAATAAAAACATAGAATAAATGTAAATTAAACAATTATAAGCAAACCCAAGGTAGAAGCAAGGCCAAAATGCCTTCCAGAAAAGCTCTGTTTTGAGCACCTTCTGGATGGCAGTCAAGATGAGTTCCACTCCCAAGTCTCCTAGGAGGCCATTCTAAAGGAGCACCACAGCCGCTTAAAAGCAGTATCACCAAACCTTGGTCAATCAATCTGAAGTAAGTCTTTGGTAATATTGTTTCCCAGTTAGATCATTCTTTTGTGGTGGTCTTCTTTGTATATGGATGAATAACAAGCTACACTTTCTGGCAAGGACAGATGTATTACATGAGAATGTTGTCTTTGTAAATGATTCATATGAGAGATAATATATATCTTATTAAACAGAAGAAAAAAATGTTTTAGCTTGAATTTAGGGATCTAGCCAATAGTAACAGATAAATGGTGGTGTTTGTAACTGTATTTCTTTCCCAGTCTGACATATCAGAACTCTTTGCATTAATTCCTTTCTAACCAAAGCAGTAGAAATACAGTATTGATATATTGATGAAATAATTGAATTATTTCAATCATCTACCATTCTATCCTTTGTCAACAAGTCAGAGAATTGTTCTTATAACCTGAATAGCATAAAAATGTTGATAGAACAGTTTGGTCTTATTGGAAGGCAAAAACCTTGGCATATTTAATAAGAAAAGAAAGAGTCAAATATATGGTGGTAAAGATGTGGATCATACTGTAACAGGCTTCTGTTTTTGTCCTTCTGTTTTTCCCATGGAATTTCAAAAATAGATTTGTACATTCTGCATCTGCTTGCAAACCTAACCTACATAATAGTTACCAATGCGTGAATAAACAAAACAGTTTAGAAGACTTGTCTGTTAACATGTTCACGACTACAAAAACATTCAAATAACATTCCACAGAATAGTTATGTGATTCTTGGAGGCCATACAATGGGCATAAAAAGTCTATACACCCCTGTTAAAATGACAAGTTTTTGAGATGTTAAAATATCAGACCAAGATAAATCAGGGTGTTACAAAGCATCAAAGGGATAAGCTATACAGTTCAATTGAAAACAATCTGAAATTCTTAAAGGGGAAAAACAAAAATAAAAAACTTTCAATATCATGGTTGCATAAATGTGCATGTCCTCTTATAAATAGGAATGTGGCTATGTTCAAAATTAATCACATTCAAACTGATGTTAAATAGTAGTCAGTACATACCTGCTATCAATTAAAGTGACTAATCAAGCCCATATAAAGTTCAGCTGTTCTAGTAGGACTTTTCTGCCATTTACTCAGTTGCTTCTTACAGCAAAAATCAGGGTCTTACAAAGCATTAAAGGGATCTCGTTGAAAGATATCAGTCAGCAGAAAGATATAAACATTTCCAAGTATCAGATATAACGTGGAAAACAGTGATCAACAAATGGAGAAAATATGGCACAACAGAGACATCATCAAGAATTGGATGTCCCTCCAAAATAGATGAAAAAATAAGAATAAAAATGGTCCAAGAGGTTGCCAAGAGACCTACAGCAACATTTAAAGGAGCTGTCAGAATTTCTGGCAAGTGCTGATTGTGTACTATATGTAACAACAATCTCCCCTATCCTTCATGTGCCTGGCTGTGGGGTAGGGTGGCAAGACAGAAGCCTTTTTTTTACGAAGAAAAACATCCAAGTTCAGGTACATTTACAAAAATCTACATCACGTCTAGCAAAAGCGTGTGGGAAAATGTGTTATGGTCTGATGAGACCAAGGTTGAACTTTTTAGCCATAATTCCAAAAAGTATATGTGGCACAAAAACAACTCTGCAGATCACCAAAAGTACACCATACATCAGTGAAGTGTGGTGGTGGCAGCATTATGCCTTGAGGCTACTTTTCTTCAGCTAGAACTCAGGCTTTAGTCAAGGTGGAGGGAATTATGAACAGTTCCAAACATCAGTTGATTTTGTACAAAACCTTCAGGCCTCTGCTGAAATGCTTAAGATGAAGGGGAAATTCACCTTTCAACCCAACAGCCCAAAGCATACTTCCAAATTAACAAAACAATGGCTTTACTAGAAGAATATCAAAGTTCTGGAGCGGCCCAGCCAGAGCCCGGATCTGAATCCAGTTGAAAATATGTAGGGTAACCTGAAGAGGGCTGCGCACAGGAGATACCCTTGCAAACTGACAGTGTTTTTGCAAGGAAGAATGGGCAAAGATGTGCCATGCTGATAGGCTCCTACCCCAAAGGACAAATGCTGCCATAAAATCAAAAGATGTTTCAACGAAGTATTCTTTTAAGGGTGTGCACACTTAGGCAGCCACGTTATTGTAACTTTTTTGTTGTTTTTTCCCCCCTAAAATATTTCAGTTTCTTTTTCAATTGAATTGAGCAGCTTATAAGTTATATTGAAGATGGGGAAAAATTCTGAAATGTTTTATCTTGGTCTGATTTTTTTACATCTTAAAATCCTGGCATTTTAACAGGGGTGTGTAGACTTTTATGTCCACTGTAGATTACAGTGACCCTTCAGAAAGTGCTTAGCAAAGAGGATAACCAAAACATAAACCTGTGATTTAAAGGTAAAATGTTGCTAGATAAATGTGTGAAGAAAAGAGCCTAGCCTCAGATCTGGTGGACATTATTTTACTGCTTTTACAAGCAGAAACTTCAAGGGCCTCCATTGTATAAAGAACAAATACACAAAATTGTTTGTATTTCACCCACATTTTATATGGGCCCTTTATAGGGTGTGTGTTTTTCTGAAGCTTCCCCAGTACACAGATATTCTCTGTGGAATATCAACATTGACTGTCATGAATTCTCCGATGGATTCCTTGGCAACTTGTTAAGTAAAGTAAAACTATTTCCAGCCAGAAATTGTTTGAATTGTTAGAGGAGGGTGGTATTTTTCACATGGATAAAGCAGTCCTGCTTCCTAACCATTGTTTCATGCCAGAGATGAACTTCACTCTTCTCGAGTGTCTTTGCTCAATATTACCATACTTACAAGAATGTGGTTATTATAGGCTGCAATATACATTGAATTTTCTCTAGATAGGGCACCAGAGTTTGGGAAATCTGAAGCAATGTTTATATTTTTTTCAAGGAAGTCAGGGAACACTAAGATTTCCACATTTGCTTTTTCCAGGCAATTAATTATGCCTAGTCCTGTCTTATCAAGTCATGGACAAATAGCCACCAGTAGTTAATACTGCTTTTATATTTAGGAAAATGGCAACTGTAGTTGTCTTCCAAGGTGATTTTCTTTTTTAAGACATTTAGGGAGTGCTTTCTTGGTTCCAAAATGTATCTTTAGCTTCACAGGCGGTATTTTGACTCACCGCTATTCTTCCAAGATCAGCTTCAAGAAACGTGTGGAGAGATAAAGTTTCTGCCATAGTTGTACATCTACAGGTAGGACATTTGGGAGTTGTCCTGGAATTCGTTTTTCCTATGAGCCTATCTACTCTCTCTAAAGCTTTAGCCAGCTATCTTCAAACTAGAAGATTTGACAGTGGAGTTGAGGGGCTGTCCTGCTTTTCCAGTCAGATTATGGGAGGCAGGATAGTTCCTTCCATTGAACAGGCAGTTGTGGATCTTTCCAGTAGAAGATGCCCAAAATGTGAAATGCCCTTTGTGAGACTCAGAAAATAGAATTTCATAGTAAGTCCAAATGTCTGTTTTGTTGTTTACCCTTCAGTGATTATAGGGTGGTAGTGATATCACCGAAGGTATGGTTCAATACATTGTTGTTGTTTTTAATGAGTGTGCAGGTGTGCTTTAAAGTGGGAATTGGATATTTTAAATCTTGAGGAAACATATATTTACCACACGATCATCAAGAAAATAAAATGAAATAAGTTTTCTAGCTACTTTCATAGAACCATATTAGTTTACGGTGACAAGGAAGAGTCTGGTAGCACCTTTTCTAACTAACAAATTTATGGAAAGGCCTTCATGAGCTTAAATTAATAAGATTTGTTAGTTGGAAAAGATGTCACTAGACTATGTTATGCTTCAGACAGTCTTTTTCTGTATTCTAGTAAACACAGAGTTAGAATTGCCCTGGATAAGATTAGGGATTGCAGGAAGCCCTCAGAAATTTTGATGAAATGTCAAGAAAACCACTGAATGCAAATAGATTTTCAGTAAGGAAGAGTAACCAATCATTGGTTTGAGGAAAAAGTACAATAATACTTAAAATGGACATGTAAAGCAATTACTGTATATTCTTGAAATTCTGGCAAGGATAATGATTTAAGATCTTGGAATCAGTAATGACTTGATCAGATGGAAATATAAAAATAGACAAATATTGAGGCCTCTACAAGCAGACTTTTTGTGTAATTACCCAAATACTAACCAATATTTATAATCAGAATCTAGTGATTTTGTGATGGTCCTGACAAATCTGTTTTGTCCAACACAAGGACCTAGAGATATAACCACACTAAAATCATTACCTATATTCAGGAGCTGTTATGTGATAACATAAAACTTCGTTGACCATATAGATTTGCACTATACCAGTGATGGCGAACCTTTTTTTCCTCGGGTGCCGAAATAGTGCACGTGCACGCTATCAGACACGCATGCGCGCCCACACCCATAATTCAAAGCCCCCCACTTGCCCCACCCCCCCTGTGCATGCGTGCACAACCCTCCCCACTCCCCCGTTTCCCGACTTCCAGTGGGCTCAGTAGGCCCGTTTTTTGCCCTCCCCAGGCTCCAGAGGCTTTCTTGGAGTTTGGGGAGGGCGAAAATGCTCCCCCCGCTACCCTGGAGGCCCTCCGGAGGCCAAAATCACCCTCCCAGAACCTCCGCGTGAGCCAGAAATCAGCTGGCGGGCACGCATATGCGCGCTGGAGCTGAGCTAGGGCAACGGCTCGCGTGCTGGCAGATATGGCTCTGCGTGCCACCTGTGGCACCCGTGCCATAGGTTCGCCATCACTGCACTATACCATTCAAAAGATTCCAAAGACATCTAGAAAAACTTCCACTCCACTTTCAAAACTTTACTATGTTATTCCAAAGTTTATTTGACAGTTATAGTATGTCTACCTTAAGTCAGAATTTTGAGTTTTTCCCCCAACCTTTGGCATGAAATATTTGATCTGGACCATGAAAGTTACATTCCTTATTTCTGAAGTGAATCAGATTCTAGAGTTTTTGGTATATTTATTCTGCAGACCGCCAAGCCATTACAGCCTGTGATAATCACTGTTGGTTTGGTATGTTTTTGGTGATAGTAATCAATTTTATTTGCTAAATCAATTAACCCTGTTCTTGAGCCACTTTTTCAAACTGTCATCAAGAGTCAGAACTGAATTTTCTTTCCAGAAATTGGATTCCTCTTCTGTATCACTCAAGAAATTATCCTCCTCATATTGTATAGATGACGTACAGCAAAAGCTTCACCACTTAAATGTTTATCATATCCTTTTTAGTCAGATCAAATATTTTTGCATGTCATAGCATTTATCATGTTTTTGTTCCATACTCAAAAACTAATTTCTGCCTATTTTTTTCTTTGGTTATGGACACAAATCAGTAGATTACCTTCTGATGCATTACTTCCTTCTGTCTATGCTTAAGGGCCATTCAAAGGCAGCTATTATACATGCTGCCTTTGCCAAAGGTGTATCACCATAATACATCTGCCAGGCAGCTGTATGGAATTATCCACCTTTTTTCATTTATCACTATTATATAGCTGTCCATACAAGCACTACTGTTTCCTTTCATAAAGACATTAGTTCTTGACCTTATTATATATTCCATTATGTAAGCTTGCTATCCTCTGATGTATAATCTCCAGAGATCATGAAAAATAATCGCATTAATTTTCAATAACTCTGGTTCTTCAACCACTTTATGCATTCTCACAATCCTGGTTACAGCGGTCAATTTGTTGTCTTTATCCCACCATATCAGTATTGGAACTGAAATAATTGCTATCTCTCAGGGTCCTGCCAGACTCTTAAAACATTCCTCAATATTAGTATGTGCAGCCACAAAGCCTTATGTAAGCTCATGTTATTTTAGTGGCACAAACTAAACCTTGATAAAGGACAGACAGCATAAAACAGGAATTAATGCTTTCATATCAAAACTGAGGTCCTCTTTGTAGAAAGTTCTCAGTGTTTCATTCCCAGTAGCATGTAAGAGGCAAACAGATAATTATTGTTCCTAAAATCTAATAGGCCCTGATTAATTATGTCATTCCATGTATATGTGTAGATAGTATGTGTATCATACACAGTCTTCCTTTTTGAATCACAGAGAGTACTTCTATAAATGCTCACATAATGAAGTGAACGTATCCATATATGACTCAAGGTAAAGAAGACATAACATTCCCCAACTAAGCTTGATGTATTTCGTATAAAATAGAATTGCAGAATTAATTCAAGATCTTTCTAACATTCACCTTGTGCTCATTTGCAGATAATTAAAAGAACAAACAGCAAACTATGCTGAAAATTAGCCATTTAGAGATTATTTGTTTCTGGTTTAATATGAAAGCAAAATTGTCACATATTGATTATATTTAGCACATTCAGGGACAAGAAGGTGCACTTTTGGGGGTTAATCCCCCTTTTCCAAAGGCCAAACAATATAGACACGTTCCTTGCAATTATGTCAGAGCTCACTAGATTACTTTTGGTGGTCCTTTGTGAAATTGGAAGTTGAGTTGCAGCTCCCAGCTTCTGAAATAATGTCTGCTGTACCATTTTGAGCTGATCTTTCTCCATGTGCACCCTGTAAGATTATTATTTCTATTAACTTATTAATATGTAGTCTGACAAATGTGAATATATGCATCAAAGTATTCACAGTTAGATCTGACTAATATTGCTGTCCTACTATGAAGAAAAATTAAAATTGCAAGTTGCATATATCTGTGTCTTCTCAAGATCAATGGTTATTTTAGAATTTTGACTACAAACGTGATAATGCCAGTTTATTTTTTGTATTTTAGCTTGCCATGTACAGTTTTGTATTATATACATATATTTCTTTTTCTATCTTAAATGTAGCTATGAGGGATATAGTATTTTGGTAATAAACAATTCAGAGCAGGATGCTTCTTAAATATTTTTCTAAAAGCTCTTTAAATAATTTAATTAAATTTCAGTGAGAGAGATTAAATTTGTATACCACCCATCTCACTGTCCCAAGATTTGTGTTGTGTTCTCTGAATATTTTTTTCCTGAATTTCATGTAAGTTATACAACAGATAATGTATTCTTGATCTCTGGATTTATTTTCTCAAATATACTTGAACTAATTTTAGATTTCCTTTTTCTAGATCCATCCAGCAATTCCTCAAACTCTTCTTCAACACCTATGGCAGGTTTTTCTGCAAACATTCAAGGAGCACGGGTTTATCTTCAAGGACCTGTTGGGACTCCCAGTTTTAACAGGCAACATTTTTCTCCCCATCCTTGGACAAGTGCTACAAATTCATGTAGGAGCTTTGATGGTTTGTCTAATTCAGCCTATGAGTCTGTTCATATAGCCTTTTTGCTTATTGTGTGATTTTGTTTGATTGCTGAAGGAAACTGGCAGCTAAAAGAGAGATTTCTAAATAGAATTAAACTGTTATCCTTAAATCTGAACTGTGCATGAGACTGAAGGGCCAAGATGAAGGATAGTTTCAGGTTTTCCCCTTAGTATTTTCTGCCATATACAATTTGTAGTACTAAACCCTTCTCTGCAGTAAAATAAAGGGTAGTGCATTACTTTTCTCATACTGGTTACTCCAATAGTAAATTATAAATTTGAAGGAAAAATCCATAGAATTGCACATCACTTTTTGTTTTTTAAGCTTTAATTATCCTGCAAAAACAGGATAACTTAAATAAATATATCCTTTATTCTTTCAAAGACAATATTTGAATAAAGTAAGTCCTTTATTCAAATATTGTCTTTGGAAAAAATAAAGGATATGATTACTTAAATTATCCTTTTTTGCAGGATAATTAAAGCTTTAAAAATTAAAAGCAATGGGTAATTCTATGGATTTTTCCTTTAAATTTGTAAGTTACTACTGGAGCAAACTTAATCTTAAAGTTAGACTGAATCTCAAGTATCAACACACTTCAGATATTCTTGTCATTGAAGAATGTATAATCAGAGATATAATAACTGGTGAATCTGAGGCAATTTCTGGCTTGTCAACCACCTCTTCCTTTTTCTCCTGTTTTTGCTCAGTTATTATTCACTAACCAATTACAAGAAAAGGAGAGGTTAAAACCTGATATCACCACGCACAATCATGAAGAACTGGTGTGAATGCTGAGAAGAGGAGGGGTGTCTATGCTAGCTTAGCCTACAGCCCATCTGCTACTGGCATTGAAATTAAATCAAAACATAGGCTGCAGCATAAAAGCTATCCACCCCTGAAATAATTCTTACAACTTTATTGCTTAATAAAAGCTATTTTAACAATGAATTGCACTGTGGAGACCTGTTTCATCCATTAAACAGCTTATCCTTATGTCTTATAAATTAGAATTAAAAGGGTTTTTTTTTCATTTCTTTCAAAATGCTTCAGTACTAGCAACAGTTGTAAAATACATATCTTTCCCATAAGGAGAAAATTAACTATTCTAGATAAGCCTTCATATTTAATAAAGCAAAAGAACTGTTTTTCCATCAGGTGAATCACCTATTCCATCAGTTTCCTCGGGATCATCTTCTCCTCTTTCAGCTGTATCTGCACCTTCTAATCTGGGACAGCCAAAATCAGGGAGCACAAGTCAAGATCGAAAAGTGCCACCACCTATTGGAACAGAACGACTTGCTAGAATTAGGCAAGGAGGTTCTGTAACCCCTACGCCCCTGGGAAACAACTTCACAGCTCCTGTAGGACACAGTGGCATCTGGTCATTTGGCGTTAACAATGTTTCAGGTGAGATCATATTTAAGAGGAAGAGAAAGCTAATTTGGAGACTAATGAACCGAGGTGGCACAGTGGTTAGAGCGCAGTACTGCAGGCCACTTTAGCTGACAGTGATCCGCAGGTCAGCGGTTCAAATCTCACAGGCTCAAGGTTGACTCAGCCTTCCATCCTTCCGAGGTAGGTAAAATGAGGACCCAGATTGTTGGGGGCAATATAAATATACATTGCTTACTGGTGTAAACCGCTTAGAGAGTGCTTGCACTGTGAGGCGGTATATAAATCTCACTAATAAATGAATAATAAAATAAATAAATAATACAAGTAGTCCTCAACTTACAATCAAAATTGAGCCCAAAATTTATGTTGCTAAGTAAGACATTTCTTAAGTGAGTTTTGTCCCATTTTATTACCTTTCTTGTCACAGTTGTTAAGTGAATCACTTCAGTTGTTGTTAGTAACAACGTTGTTAAGTGAATTGGGCTTCCACATTGACTTTGCTTGACAGAATGTTGCCAAAGGCACAAAAATGGAGAGACACTTTGATCCCCACAATGGACGAATGACTGCAAATGGAGTTAGCAGAGAGGGCTAAATTGACTGCTTTGATAAAAGAAAAAAACATAACTACTTTTGTTTCTACTTGGACTTTGTGCTTGAGGTGGAAAAAATGAAACTTTGATTTTAGGTTTACCGATTAGATAGAGTTGTTGATATAGATATGGCTAGTTTATATTATTTTGTAAAAATAAATTATATTATTATGTAAAAGTAAAAAGTTGAGGTTTGATGTTACTATCTTATTTTACTACAGCAGAGGGAGTCAGAAGTCAACGCCTTTTCTTACTTTTCCCTTCTTTTCTATACGCTTCATTTCCTTTTGCTCCCCCCTATTTTTCCTATTATTTATTTTTGTATTTTATACTATAAACTAATAAAAGTATAAAATAAAAAAGATATATTTAAAAAAGAATGTTGCCGAAGACGATTACATAACCCTGGGGCACTGCAAGCATCTTAAATATGAGTCAGTTGCCAAGCACCTGAATGTTGATCACATGATCATGGGGATGCCACAATTGTCGTAAGTGTGAAAAATGGACATAAGTCACTTTTTTCAGTGCGTGCCATTGTAAATTTTGAACGGTCACTGAATGAAGTGTTGTAAGTTGAAGACTAATAATACATAGAGAACCAAAAATATTTTGAGGATTTTTAGCTTTTTCTGTAACTGTAAGATACAATAAAGATGTTAAGCATCTTGCGGGACTTGATCATATTCACTTGCACCATCTCTTTCCAAGTATAAAAAGATAGTAAAAATATCCCATAAGAGAATAGAGGAGTATTCCTCAGAAAAAGAGTTGCTGAGGTGGATGAAGAAATGTAAGTGTACGCTTGTTTAAGTTAGCACACAACTGAAGATGACACAAGGAAAAAGACTTTGGGAGATGGAAGGAAAACCACATTTTGGATTTTTAGATATAGGAAAAGAAGGAAGACATTGTTTCTTTGAGGTGCAATAAAGTAAGATGAAGAAAGATCTGTCTGCTGATAGCTGACTTTTTTTTTCTTGACTACTGCAAACATTTTCACTAAAGAGACAAATTACCGTATTTTTCGGAGTATAAGACACACCGGAGTATAAGATGCACTTTAGTTTTGGGGGAGGAAAATAGGGGAAAAAATATACCTACCAGGTATTCATCTGGCTAGCGTCCTTAGTCTGGTCAGCTTCAGCACATTATTTTATCCCCTGGTTAAGGCTGAAAAAAATATTCTTCAAAGGGAGTAGGAATGAAAACAAGCCTGCAAAGACTTAGGGCTGGTAAAAAAACTACTTCGAGGAAGTAGGAATAAAGAAAATGCTGCAAGCCAGTAAGATCGTTAGCACCTCGTTAGGGCTGAAAAAACCTTTTTCAGAGGGAGTAAAGACTTAGGACTGGAAAAACTACTTCGGATGGAGTAGGAAGCTGGGAAGATCGTTAGCACCTCATTAGGGCTGGGGGAAAAAGCTTCCAAATAAGCTACATTCGGAGTATAAGACGCACCCAAATTTTCAGCCTCTTTTAGGGAGGAAAAAGGTGCGTCTTATACTCTGAAAAATACGGTACTAAGTCTTTTAAGTAGAATATGTGCTGCTTGGCAGAAAAGATTTAGCAAAACCAAGAAGCTGTTTTTAGCTGCTAGTATGAAATTCTCTGGGCAAAGCCTGGGAAAAGTGACATTTCTATTTTCATAATAAGATTACAGATAAAACTACAAAAAGGATTTTCCAGGCTTTTGTCCAATTTTTAATAAGTGCTTTTTTTGTCTTTTTAGAAGGCCTATCCAGTTGGTCCCAGCCTGTAATGGGAAATCACGCAGTGCATCAGCAACTCTCTGATCCAGGCACTTTTTCCCAACATCAACCAATGGAGAGAGATGATTCTGGAATAGTGGCTCCCTCAAATATTTTCCAGCAGCCTATGCCAAACAGTTTTGTGGATTTCTCTAAAGTACATTTTAGTGTATTTTTCAATGTATTTTAATGTATATTTTCTCACATACATGCTGCATTTTCTACAAAATTTCTACAGTAGAGTTAATAAGTTTCATTTCCATACTTTTTGCGAGAGTATTTTCATTGAAATTTTCTATCTCAGACACTTGATTTAAAGTTTCAAAATCCTTGCACAATCACCTAAATAAATTTTAAACTTTTTCTCCAGTCATTACACTTACAGAGATAATACAGTATTATTCTGTTTCACTCAGAATAGTTGCTACTAAATCCAGTTTAAAAGGGCAATCAGGTGTCAGTGATATATGAGTTAATTCTAAGAAAAGACAATATTCAAATATAAAGTGGGCAAGGATGCTCAGGAAAATAGGTGTGTATTTAAGAATGCATTGACGGGGAATGATCATTCATTGCTGTTCTGTTCCCCAAAGTGCTGCAATTCTCCAGAATCCTTTTAAATTATTATTAGAAACTTATTGGAACGTTAGATTAGAGGAAAGAATTTGGGGATCATCCAAATAAACAACACTTTATTGAGTTATATTAGTTTCACATAAATGAAAATAAATTGGCCCTATATGAAAAATGCATCTCCATCCAAAACAGGTTTAAAATGTATCTTTAAATTCTATGAAAATCTGGGGAATACTCTTATGCCTTTTTGTATGTTTCCTAACCTTTTAGAATGTTATAGACTTCTTCCATTGTCTCATTCTGTTGTATTGCAACAAACAGAAAATGCTTTGGAATAAGCTTCTATCTTTGTATCTTTACTTACTACTTATAAATAATTGTAGCTCAGGTTCTGTCCTGTTAGGTGTAAATTATTACTCCTTTCCTGTTCCAGGGCCTACCAATTTCCATGTATGGAGGCACTATAATACCCTCTCATCCTCAGCTTGCTGATGGACCAGGTGGTCCTCTTTTCAATGGACTCCATACTCCAGATCCAGCATGGAATCCCATGATAAAGGTTGTTCAAAATTCAGCAGAATGTACTGATGCTCAGCAGGTGCAGTAATCATCTTTTAAGTTCAAACTTTTGTCTGAAATAATAAAATTGAACATGAGAGCAGAGATTATTTCTGTTTTCCAAGCGCATGCAAATTAGTACAAATTAAACGTGAACCTATGAGATAAGAAACGGAGAGACTTTATACACAATGTAATAAAGTCTTGGTGACCTTGTACCAGTCCCTCTCTCTCAAACTTAGGAAGGAGGCATTACCAAACCAGTTCTGAAAACTTGCCAAGAAAACCAGAGGGACTGGGCCAGGTAGTCACTAAGAATCAAACCTGACTCAAAGGTATGCACATGCGCGCGCGCACACACAGCTTAGATCCTTCCAATGTGATTATTCAAATTAGATTTCTGAATAAATGTACTGAAAGCCATGTCCTCTTAGAATGAAGTCACACTAAAGGGTAACAACTGGTAGGAACTACTTAAAAGTGAAATATTACTTTATGATGATTAGGTTTCTAAAATCTGGTCACTTTTCATAGTATCAAAGGGTTGGAAGTCTTCTAATCCAACCTCCTGCCCAAGGTAGGAGTTCTCAAACCATCTCGGACAAATGATTGTCCATTTTTTTCTTGAAAGCCTCCAACAAGTGAGCACTCAAAACTTTGGAAGGCAAGCTGTTCCACTGCGTAATAGTTCTTATTGTCAGGAAATTCCTTCAAATTTCCAAATTGATTCTCCCTTGACAATTTTTCACTCATTGCTTCTTGTCCTACTCTTCTCCACTTGATTACCATATTTTTCGGAGTATAAGACGCACCTTAGTTTTGGGGGAGGAAAACAAGGAAAAAAGGCCTCTGCCTCCAAGCAATTTGCCAAATAGCAAACAGCACAGATGATATACACTGTTTGCTTTGTATTTCTGTGCATGTGTGCCTGACCCATAGAAATAGCAAAGAATTTGAGAAATGTACATTATGCCAGAAAGTTTTCTTAAATGTTGTCACACTAACTCCTCCCAATTATTTAAATAGATCTACTCCAAGGTAAGTCAGGATTTAACTCTAATACTAAACAGGACACTGTTACATTTCAGACTATACTTGTACAGCGCTGTTAAAATTAATTAAAATTTCTGGATGTATACATTATTCTCTATTATTTAGAAGAAGATACAATAGCACTGGACCTCTTCAGAGCAAGCATTTATTTTAAAAAGCTTCTTTATTTTGTTAAATTGTCTAGAGGTCTCCAACCTTGGCAACAAAGCTGGCTGTGGAATTCTGGGAGTTGAAGTCCACAAGTCTTTAAATTGCCAAAGTTGGAGACCCCTGGCTCTAGAACAATAATAAAGCAGTCTTTAAAAAATAAGTCTAATAATTTGAACATTCTACAGACATTTATAGTTATTCACTTACCCCCTTCCATCCAGCAGAAAATAAAAATCTGCGTGTGTCTCCCAGCTATTTGCCTCTTTGCAGCTAGTTTCACTTTCATTTTCCCACATGGCAAACCTAATCAGCTGTATGTCGGGAAGCTGATACTGACTTGCTTGGCTTTACAGGCTCTTCCCTCTTTGCTGCAAGCAGGTAAATTGCTGGAAGACAGAGGCCAAAGGTTGGGGGTGGCTGGGTGGGTGGGGCTGCATTTGGTGTATAAGACGCACCCAAGTTTTCACCCTATTTTGGGGGGTTAAAAGGTGCGTCTTATACTCCGAAAAATACGGTATGTGGAGAATAAATCAACCCTCTCTTTCCTGTTGCAGCTGTTCAAATATTGGAAGGCTGTTATGTCTCCCCTCAGCCTTATCTTCATTAAGCTAAAAATATCTAGTTCCTTTAACCATTTCTCATAGGATTTATCCTCGAGACCCTTTATCATCTTTTTTGCTCTTTTCTGCACTTTTTCTAGGGCCTCAGTACATTTTTTGTATTGTGCTGACCAGATCTGGATGTAGTACTCCAAATATAGCCCCAATGTGATATAGAGTACTATCACCTTCCGTGAACTTGATGTTATCACTTTGTTGACGCAGCCTAGAACTGCATTAGCTTTTTTGACAGCTGCAGCACACTGCTGACTCATACTTAAGCAGTGTTGCATCAGGACACACATATCCCTCTCATAGGCTCTACTGTTAAGCCAGGTGCTGTCTTATCCTGTACCTGTGCATTTGGTTTTTCCTGCCTAAGTGAAAAGTGACCTTATCTTGCCACTGAGTTGCATCTTGTTGGATAGGGCCCAATATGCAAGTCTGTCAAGATTCTTCTGAATCTTGGGTTGATCTTCTGAAATGTTAGCAGTTCCCCCAGATTTATGTCATATGCAACTTGATGAGTTCCTCTTCTGTTCCTTCATCTAGATCAGGGGTCGGCAATCCGCGGCTCTGGATTCGCATGCGGTTCTTTGGGCCCTCTGCCGCAGCTCCCTGCCCCTTAACGGGTTGTCCTCGCCCCTCTTATTTCTTTTTTGGACTCCAGCCCGAAGCAGCAGGAAGCAAATGCTGCCTTACGCGCAAATGTGGCACGAAGGCAGGTACAGGGCCGCTTTACTCCTGCACTCTCCTCCCCCCCACCTCTCGTGGCCGGCTGTGGCTGAGCCGGGAGCATGCACACATGTGGCAAGACCCTCAAACGAGCGCCAAAGCTCAGCCACAGCCAGCCAGGGCATCACGAAAGGGGGAGGAGAGTCGGCAGAGAATGCAGGAGCAAAGTGCCCCTGTACCTGCCTTCGCTTCCTGCCGCTTCAGGCTGGAGTTCACGCGCTCAGCCGAAGAGCTGCTGGGGATGGGGGATGACACGGCAAGGCGATGGCAGGAGCATTAGTCCAAGAGAGAAGCTGCGTCCTGTTAAGTGGAGTGCTTTGAGCACCTTTCCCCGCAAGGGGATCTCCTCACCCCGGCTTAACGAACATCGGGAGACCAGGAAGAGGAGTGGGAGGGAAGTTGGATTCTCAGTCCCCTTTCCTGCCTCCTCTCTAGGCGCAAAAGCTCTCTGCGTTTAACCCCTTCACTAAAGCACTGCACTTTGCTGCGCTTTGGCGCTTGTTTGTGGAGGGTCTCCCTGCGCGTACCCACACTCCCAGCTCAGCCACAGCCGACCAGGAGGTCACGAGAGGAGGAGGGAGGAGGACGGTCGCCTGAAGGGAGGGGGTAGACATACACACACACGCACACACACACACACACACACACACACACACACACACACACACACACACAGGGGGGGGAGAGAGAGTGAGACATAGACACACACATACAGAGTGATACATAGAGAGGGGTGAGGGGAAGAGCGGGAGAGAGACGGGGTGGGAAAGCGGGAGAGACATAGAATGGTCTTGTGGCTGGTCAGGCGTGGCTAGGGGGGTCATGTGACTGGGTGGGAGTGAGTGACATCGAGTTGGCCACGCCCACACAGGTTTTGTGGCTCCCGGTGTGGTTTTTTTCTGTGGGAAATGGATCCAAGTGGCTCTTTCAGTGTTTAAGGTTGCCGACCCCTGATCTAGAGCATTTATGAAAATGTTAAAAGACTACTGGAACTGACAGAACCTTGAGAATCCCTACTGCATGCTTCCCTACACTTAGAAGTTTTTTTCTTCGAGAACCACATGCTGAGTGCAGTTGATCAGCCAACTGCAGATCTATCTGTTGGTGTGGTATCTATCCCACATTGTTCTATCTTGCTAAGAAATAGGCAATGTTCTACTTTTTCAAATGTCTTAAATCTTAACTACACTGTATTCATAGCATTTCCTTGGAGTTTTGAATTGGAATTGAGCTTAATTAAGCTAAGTGGGGATTTGGGTTCTTTTAAATGTAATTTTCTTTAGTTCTTTGCAGTGTTTTTCCAAGTATTCCATGAAATTAATACTCTGTTTTATGTTGTTTTTCCCAATGTAGATTTGGCCTGGTACCTGGGCACCTCACATTGGAAACATGCACCTCAAATATGTCAACTAATCTAGGAGGGCCTATATTTCCTTTCCTTTTACTTTTTTTTAAACTTTGTTTGGAGAAGTCTCTGACCTTGGAAGAACTTGGGATTTTTTTTAATGTGCCTAACTAAACTATTTTTTCCACTGTGGGCTGTTACAAGGGAAACTTGTTAGCCCATTGTTATAAGAACAAAATGAGTTACCTATTCAGCTGATTCTGTTCTCCAGTTAGTTTAGCCATTTTGAACTCAAATCGGATAAAGCTAGTGCTTTTGGCTAAACACTACTGAATGCTACTTGTATGCAACAGAGAACTAGGTGATTACATGATTTCAACCTTTTAGGGTGGTAAATACATGTATAATTGTTTACATACTTAAAAGGAAAATGTTGAGTAAATTTCATGTCGTATAGTGGCTCTACTTTATGTAGCCTGTATTAATGTGAAATATTTACCTGAATATTCAATAAAAAGATGAACATTACACGATTTTATGTACTAATCTTAATAATATATTGACTGAATGCTAATACCCAGTGGTGTTGCATTTGAATCTGAGAAAACATTTTACTTTTTTAACCTGGATAAACTAGTATAATATTTGCAAATTTCTTAAAGGTTTTCCTCAATTCATCACTGTTAATTATATTAACAACTATTGGATCTTGCTAAATAAGGCCATCAGATTGAACTATGAGTAAAATATATGGAGAAGTCCCTGTTTGTTTAATAGCATAATTCTAATGAAAGCATTGTTATATTCACCAGGAAAAGATGTATAAACAGGTGCTCAGAACACTGAAATATTTCAGATTAAGGTGCTTTTGAAATGAAGTAAAATTACAATTATTTTAAAATATTTCTCATATTCATCTTCAAAAAAAAGCTGAGTCCGTTTTATTACATGTAGACCATTACACAATCTTTACACAGGCATGATGCAATCCATTTTATAATGAATTCCATGAATTCCAAGACTGCCATGGCAAAAGTAATCACATTGTTAGATTTCGAGAATATGGTATAATAAAAAACATTTTTGTACTCAACACAATTTAAAAGATAGGCACATCTAAAGTATCTGATCCTGCACAGGGAAACTAAATCAATCTAAACTTTAATCTGAACTGGCAGCATAAACTATTTTTTGTGCAACAGTATCTTCTATGGATCACTGCCATTCACAGTTCAAAAAAGTCTGTGGGGTATGACTGGAAAATTTTTGGTGGAAATCAGGGGCAGGTTCCTAATTTTTTTACTACCGCTCTGTGGGCGTGGCTTATTTTGTGGGTGTGGCTTGCCAGCCATGTGACCGGGTAGGCATGGCTTCTCGGACTGCTGAAGGGAGGGGAATTGAGATAGGTCCTGCCACCCGTTCTTTCAGCGTCTCACACGCTCCCTCAGCCATCCTCTCCTGCTTGGACTCACTGTGGAATAGGAAGGCAGCGCATGAGCAGTGCCGGAAAGTCGGCTTCTGGGCATGCGCAGAAGAAATGTTTTTTTAAAAAATTAATTTTAAAAAAATGGCGGCGCCCAGGCATCGGCAACCAACCGCACCGGTACTGTGATGTCACCAGCGGGCCGCTACCGGTGCTATAGAGTGGACCGCACTGGTAGGAACCCACCACTGGTGGAAATCTATTTATTACAATGCCACTCTCAGAACTATTAAGGTGGTTATGTCCTCCTAAAGTTTCAGGTTTTCCCAAGTTGTCAGGGCATGCACGTGCATATACAAAAAAATGTTACCATTGGAATAAGTAGCAAAGCATGACTTCAGCAGTAGTCCAGGCAGTCTTCTGTGCATTCATAGCTACGGAATAAGAATGGCCAACATGTCTTTAATTTGACTCTAGGATCTTTTATTGTTCACCATTGGCCATGCTAGTTACAGTTGCTGAGAACTTGAATTTCAAAATAGCAAATTTCATAATCAAACTATAAAATGGTGCTTATGCCAGAAGTCACATGGTGACTGTTGTACTGCAGTAAAAATTAGAAAATTTTGTGTGCTAGGGGACAAAATTATAAATGAAGATCTGTTATTTAGTTTTTAATTCTGAAACTAGGTTTTTAATCCATAAAAACAGCTTTGAAATAAAAAGTACTTTGATTGCCCTAATGAATGACTTGTAATTGAGGAAAGAGAAAGTATAACTGCCAATTCTCTTGAACCTCACAGCTTCATTCAGAACCATAAATCATGGGGATTTATAGTACTTATACTGAGCTGGGTTCATTCATTCATGAAAACTAAATCACTGTCACAGCTGTAAAAAGACTAGATGGTCAAAACAAGCTAAATTTTAATTCTCATAGAATAAAAGTATTGTTGGTAGTAATATTGCTTTATTTGGGAATTGGATATGCTACCTTTGAGCATTCTTCTTGGAGATACAAGTGATATATGTTGCAAGGAGTATTGTGATAAAACAATTTCTGAACATTGATTTGCTAATTACCTCAGACTAAATTATACTAACTGCTCTATATATAGCAATTGGTGAAAAGGGTGCAGCCAGACCGCTGATGCGGTACTTCTATTAAATTAGTTTAGCTAAGGATATTTAAAGACTTAAAACAGTTTGAAATTTAGATCCCTTAAAAATCATTTTCTAACCTAACTTTTTGCCTATGTGTCTCATTTGTCATCTAGGAACTATTTCAGATCCTTTAGCTAGCTAATAGTAGTACAATAGCTGTTTACAGTGTGGAATACTTTTGACAAGACTGAAGAGGTACTGATGTTTGAGAATGTGAAAATTATTCATTTTAAAATGCAAAATTAAAAAAATACCACTTTTATAAGTTATTGTTACGCTTTTAACATTAAGAGTTGCCTGAACTGCAAAACTGACAGCAAATAAATTTGAATAAATAAATCTATCCTTGTGTGAATATTTAAGATTCTTTGATGTTCAAAGGGAGAAAACTACTGCCTTTCTAACAAAATAAAAATGTCTCTGCTGTCAGATCCTAAGTTTTTTTGATCACTTTTGCTTCATAGTGCCAATATGCTTGGAACACACTTGGTCAAAGATGAAATATGAACCTTACACTCAACCAGGCTTTTGAAAATTTGCCTATGTTGCACAGGTGAACTTTAATTTTCAAAAAAAAAAAAAGCTTGTATACTATTTTACTCTGGTTCCTTTCCAAAGGAAAAATGGAAGAACTCTATTGACATGTCCATTACCTCTGTAGTATGGCATAGCTACCTTAGACTGCTCTTGTTCACTCTTGTTAAGCCCTGGAAATTCACAAGAATATTTTCACATTCTCAAATGTCAGGACCTTTTCAAAATAATTATTTTTTTAATCTTTTGGGAAGGGGTTATCCTAAAACAGAGAACCTGCAACAGGTATAGGTTCCTTCATTTTTTAAAACCGTGGTTGTCCTAAATCATAGCAAGCAGCTTGCCTCAAATTATGGTGCCAGCTGCAACTGAATCTCTTTCCCCTGTGAGCAACTAGGTGAGGGAGGAGTTAGGAGTGATGAGTAAGGTACAGATGTTTTGATTCAAAAGACTGAGATTTGTAACTGGAAAGGAATATTTTGCTTCTAAAGAAATTACATATAGAATGTTGAATGCACTCATGATAATTTCAGTTCAGAAACTGAACACTAACACTTCCGGTGCTGAGTGTTGAAATAGGTGGCAAAACCAATGCCATTTGTTCCCAATAAAAAATTTATAGCACCCACTGTCTTAAGGATGAAAAAATAGTCACTTTGTTTCTCAGTAGCTTAGTACTAAAAACTACATTACAATATCTGCATTCACAATGAATATTCATCGTATAATGTGAATTAAATATATACAGTGGGGGGGAGAGTATTTAGTCAGCCACCAATTGTGCAAGTTCTCCCACTTAAAAAGACGAGCCTGTAATTGACATCATAGGTAGACCTCAACTATGAGAGACAAAATGAGAAAACAAATCCAGACAATCACATTGTGTGGTTTGGAAAGAATTTATTTGCAAATTATGGTGGAAAATAAGTATTTGGTCAATATAAAAAGTTCATCTCAATACTTTGTTATATATCCTTTGTTGGCAATGACAGGTCAAACGTTTTCTGTAAGTCTTCACAAGGTTGGCACACACTGTTGCTGGTATGTTGGCCCATTCCTCCATGCAGATCTCCTCTAGAGCAATGATGTTTTGGGGCTTTCACTGGGCAACACGGACTTTCAACTCCCTCCAAAGGTTTTCTATGGGGTTGAGATCTGGAGACTGGCTAGGCCACTCCAGGACCTTGAAATGCTTCTTACAAAGCCACTCCTTTGTTGCCCGGGCAGTGTGTTTGGGATCATTGTCATGCTAAAAGACCCAGCCACCTTTCATCTTCAATGCCCTTGCTGATTGAAGGATGTTTGCTAAAAGACCCAGCCACCTTTCATCTTCAATGCCCTTGCTGATTGAAGGAGGTTTGCACTCAAAGTCTCACAATACATGGCCCCATTCATTCTTTCCTGTACACGGATCAGTCGTCCTGGGCCCTTTGCAGAGAAACAGCCCCAAACATGATGTTGCCACCCCCATGCTTCACAGTAGGTATGGTGTTCTTTGGCTGCAACTCAGCATTCTCTCTCCTCCAAACACGACGAGTTGTGTTTCTACCAAACAGTTCTACTTTGGTTTCATCTGACCATATGACATTCTCCCAGTCCTCTTCTGGATCATCCAAATGCTCTCTAGCAAACTTAAGACAGGCCCGGACATGTACTGGCTTAATCAGGGGGACACGTCTGGCACTGCAGGATCTAAGTCCCTGGTGGCGTAGTGTGTTACTGATGGTAGCCTGTTACGTTGGTCCCAGCTCTCTGCAGGTCATTCACTAGGTCCCCCCGTGTGGTTCTGGGATTTTTGCTCACCATTCTTGTCATCATTTTGACCCCACGGGGTGAGATCTTGCGTGGAGCCCCAGATCGAGGGAGATTATCAGTAGTCTTGTATGTCTTCCATTTGCTAATTATTGCTCCCAAAGTTGATTTCACACCAAGCTGCTTGCCTATTGCAGATTCAGTCTTCCCAGCCTGGTGCAGGTCTACAATTTTGTTTCTGGTGTCCTTCGACAGCTCTTTGGTCTTCACCATAGTGGAGTTTGAGTGTGACTGTTTGAGGTTGTGGACAGGTGTCTTTTATACGATAAAAGTTCAAACAGGTGCCATTAATACAGGTAATGAGTGGAGGACAGAGGAGCCTCTTAAGAAGTTACAGGTCTGTGAGAGCCAGACATCTTGCTTGTTTGTAGGTGACCATATACTTATTTTCCACCATAATTTGCAAATAAATTCTTTCCAAATCATATAATGTGATTGTCTGGATTTGTTTTTTCATTTTGTCTCTCATAGTTGAGGTCTACCTATGATGTCAATTACAGGCGCCTCTCATCTTTTTAAGTGGGAGAACTTGCACAATTGGTGGCTGACTAAATACTTTTTCCTCACTGTATCTTCTGTGAATCACGAAGGATATTATGAATCTGAAAACTAAAATGAGAAACCACAGAAAATATTCATAAGCAAGTGACAGCTTATTGAAGAACCAGGGACCTGCATGTTTTATCAAGTCAAGGAATGGTATCAGCAGAGGAAATTATCCCAATAACATACCATGTTAATTGGATAAACAAGTGCTGGCACAAGAGGACTGAAAAAAATGATTAAACTGAATCCTGGAGACCTGGAGAGGAAAACCAATATACTGCACTGCAGTGTACTGGTAGTATTGCTGTAACAGCCACTATTAAATCACCATTACACAGACCTAACAAAAGAGATTGAGTTGCGTTACATATAAAAGTTCACTACATCTCTACAGAAATGCACAAAACCAAGGGTGAAAACCTAGAATCCATATGGGTCAATATAAAGGGGGGGACTATTTTGCTATAGGAGTATACTAGAGGCCACCCAACCAGAAGAAATAGGTGAACTCTTTGCTAATCAATTAACAAATGTATGTAGGAAACGTACCACAGTAGTAATGGGAGACTATATCCTGATATCAACTGCGAGACAAACTGCAGCAAATAGGAGATTGAACAGATTCTTAACCAACTTAGCTGACAACTTTGTCATCCAAAAGAGAGAGGAGGGAACTAGAAGAAAAATTATACTGGACCCAATTCTTAGTAATCAAGAAGTGATTGTGGGAGTTGCCAGAACTTTGAGCAAGAGTGACCATGTCATACTGGAATTCAATATAATGCAAACACAAGCAATAGAATATAATCCAACCAGCGTCTTAAACTTCAAAAGAGCTAATTTTAACAAACACAGAGCCTAAGCAAAATTTCATGGATAAAAATCCTAAAGGGGAAAACAAATCAAGAAGCGTGGGAAACACTGAAAAATATGGTCCTAAAAGCCCAGCTCAACACAATATCACTAAAAAAGAAAAACAAGAAATCCAAGAAGAAACCAGAATGTTTGCACAAAGATCTCTCTGATAAACTGAAAGACAAAAAGGATAAGTACAAAAAATGGAAAGAGGGACACATAACTAAGGCAGAATATCAGCAGATAGCCAGAATCTGCAAAGACAGTCAGGAAAGCAAAGGCTCAGAATGAACAAAGACTTGCAACAAAAGTCAAAGATAATAATTTAAAAAGCTGCTTTCAACATATAAATAACAAGAAAAAAGTCAAGGAAACAGTTGGTCCACTAAAGAGAGAAATGGCAAGGAAGTAACAGGCAGTAGAGAGAAAGCAGTGTGTTCTGACCCAGCTCCCCAAACACGACAAACCCTCTGACGTGAACTCAAAAGATTCCTTTATTAGGAGTGCCAGCAGCCCTGCCTGGCAAAAAGTTTTTCTCGCAGGCTAACAAATCCATCGGGTCGGAAGATGAATAGTTGTCTGCCATATCTATTCATCTCCACCCCCTGCCTTTTATCCCCAGAGTTAGGGTGGGCCTTAGCTAGCAGGGGTGGCTCTTCCTTCTCCAGAATCGGCCCATGGCTCTCCACTGCTCTCATCTACCTTCTGCACAGCCGCACATCAGGTATTGGACCCAGCTGTTCCTCCTCTTCATCAACCACATCCAGACCTGGGGGCTGTTGACTGCATCCGAGGGCTGACGGATGGCCCAGGCTCCGCCTCTGTCTCTCTCTCTCTGCCAGTTCCATTCCCTCTTCTCCCTTGGGGCTGTCGGGTTGCCCTGATGCGACCCTGACTCCCATGCCTCCTCCTCTCCCACTCCGCCTCCTCCTCTGATTCAGCTGCTGGAGGGGCCGGTGGCCGACAGGCCACAACACAGAGCTGCTTAACTCATTCTTTGCATCAGTCTTCACACAAAAAGAAATTATAGCCCAATCTACCAAAAACAACTGTAAAAGACAGACTAGAAATAAAAATTGAAATAAGCAAGAAAATGGCAAGGGAATATCTGTCTGATCTTGATGAATATAAATCACCGGAACACGATGGATTACATCCCAGAGTTCTGAAGGAGCTTTTTTCATATCTTTAAAAAATCTTGGAGCACTGGAGGATTACCAGAGGATTGGAAAAGAGCTGATGTGGTTTCCATCTTCAAAAGGGGGGGGGGGGACAGATCCACAACCTACTTCTTGGTAAGCTAGAAAAAAGTGGGATAGACAGCATCACCATCAGATGGATTTGTAAGTAGCTGGCAAACCGTACTCAACGAGTAGTTCTTAATGGTACTACATCTACATGGAGGGAAATAAGCACAGGGTTATCTTAGGCCCAGTATTCTTCAATATCTTCATAAATGACTTAGATGAGGGAATAGAAGAGGAAGTCATCAAATTTGCAGATGACACTAAGCTGGCAGAAATAGCCAACACTCCAGAAGACAAGCTCAGGATCCAAAAAGATCTTGACAGACTTGAACAATGGGCCTTATCCAACGAAATGAAATGAAATGGAAGAGGGT
Source organism: Diadophis punctatus similis (assembly GCA_023053685.1). Taxonomy (NCBI): domain Eukaryota; kingdom Metazoa; phylum Chordata; class Lepidosauria; order Squamata; family Dipsadidae; genus Diadophis; species Diadophis punctatus. Next base: position 108,826,117 of record JALIGW010000003.1, on the reverse strand, counting down.
TTTACACCTGGGCAGGAAAAACCAAACATACAAGTACAGATTAGGCGAAACTTGGCTCTAAAACAGTAACTCTGAGAGGGACCTTGGAGTCCTAATGGACAATTACTTAAACATGAGTCAGCAGTGTGTGGTGGCAGCCAAAAAAAGCTAATTCAATCCTTGGCTGTATAAACAGAGGCATATAATCAAAATCATGTGAAGAATACCACCACTTTATAAAGCCTTAGTAAGACCTTGAATACTGCATCCAGTTTTGGTCACCGCATTACAAAAAAGATGTTGAGACTTGGAAAAAGTGCAAAGAATAACTAAGATGATTAAAGGCCTGCAGACTAAAACATGAAGAACGGCTGCAGGATTTGAGTTTGGCTAGTCTAGAGAAAAGGACTGGGGGGACATGATAGCAGTATTCCAGTATTTGAGAGGCTGCCACAAAGAGGAGGGGGTCAATTTATTATCCAAAGCACCAGAGGGTAGGACAAGAAACAATGGATCTACAATGAAACTAATCAAGGAGAGAAGCAATCTGGAATTAAGGAGAAACTTCCTAACATCAAGGACAATTCACCAGTGGAACAGCTTGCCTTCAGGCGTGGGTGCTTCATCACTGGAGGTTTTTTAAAAAAAGACTGGACACTTGTCTGAAATAGTATATAGGATCTCCTGCTTGAGCAGAGAGCTGGACTAGAAGTCCTCCAAGGTCCCTTCCAGCTCTATTCTGATTCATTTAAAAAAATCATGGGCTTTACTGTATGTGAATGCTAAGAATTTGTGAATGAATGCCATGCCCGCTGATTTGAGGACAGTAAATGTCTTTAACATCACCAGAAACAACAGTAGCCGTACACTTACTGATATGTAATGGGCGTAAAATTACATTTACACACACACAGTCTACGCATGACTGAAAGAAGTTACTGAGATTTATAAACATTTGAACAAGTTTAACAAGAAGGAAGCGACTATGAAGATTAAAAAGTACCTGGTTTCCAACCTTATGTTAAACCAAAATGAAAAAAATAAAACTCGTTAATTAACTAAGTAGGAGAGTGTTTCGAAAAAGACCAATAACAGTTACCTCTTTTGGAACTTCTTTGAATCAGACCAATTACAAATTTACCAGGACAAAAAAACCAAATAGAAACCACTTTTTCAGAATTCCAGTGACATGGCCTATCTAGAAATCGCACTGATTATAAATGCAAGACATACGCACATACAACCAAGCACACTAACCTTTCTGAAACTTTCAGAGTTTAACAAACATTGAAACATGCTACTATTTGATATTAAAAGGTACATGCCAAATCCAGAAAAAAATCACAATATCAAAAATGTTGAATGCTGGCAAAGCAAAAAGCCCCATAGAATGCAAGGGGTAACGAGGCCCTCAAGCCCCACCCACTGTTCTGTGCAGGAACCCATGAAATTACTCTGGTTTACTAAACTTTTTTCATTAATTCCTTTGCTGCCATTTAAACTTGTCTTCTGATATTTTATAAAATAGTAAAAATTATTTCAGGGTTTTGTTTATAAACAAGAAACACAAGGCAAACAACAACTACTCTTGTTCCAGTCTATCAGCTACAAAAGAAAAGATATCAGAGACAACCAGTTAAATGAAGAATAAAATGAAAAATACAGTTTTAATACAAAATGAATAGGAACAAAGTCTAGCAATAAAAGGATTTTCTAAAATTTATTAACATCTGTTCCTGATTTTAGTAAACATTCCTCTTTAGTACTGTTCCTCTTTAGTACTGAGCCCTGCTCAAGAACAGAAAACAGGTTTTGTTTTCTGTTTTGATTTTTCTTTTCAGGCACACTTTAGAGAACAGAAGGTGGAGTGAATTCTGCAGGCAAACATAGAACAACACACTTATCGAGAAAAGAAAAGTAAACAGGAAGACTTTACAGTAGCTATATGAAGAAACTGTTTAGATTTAACACCAGTATGGCATTTAGGATTCATTATACAATTTTAAAGTAGTATTTAAATTGCTATTTTTAACCTGTCACCTTCTTCAAAAAGTTGCACTTCTTAAACAAGTATTTTTTTAATTCAATCAAAAAATATTATGATGTGATCAAGTTGGAAAATGCAACTTTGATTAGACAGCTGCTAAGGAAATAAAATTATTCCTCTAATGGTGAAGTCAAATCTCCCTGGACCAGGTTGCCTTTCAGACAGGGTCCATTTTCATATTGGCCAGTTCCTGGGCTCAGCAAATCTTATAAACATTCAGATCCAAATAGGTTGACTCCTTGCTCATGCTCTACTGCAGTGGATCTCCTCCAGGCAAGTTCTTTGTTTCAGCAATAAGCCTTTTGACTCCAACCATCCACTGGCTTACTTCAGCAACATGGTCCACCATTAGGGAACGATGAATCTCATCAGCTTCATCCCAATGCTGACTCTTGAGCTCTGAAAAAAAGTAAGAAAGCATCCCAAATCTTATACAGTTGCTTTCACTTTATAAAATATAACCATAAATATTCCAAAACAATTTTAAAACAACACATCGCACTTGGGATTTCTCAAAGGCACATAATCGCATCACCAATGACTGTCTGATGCAACAGCTTGGCTCACTGCATTAGAGAAGAACCAAGTCTTCAGCATCTTATGAATGGCCATCATGCCATCCCAATCTCAGAGGATACGTTGTTCCAGGGGCCATGAAAGAAAAGGGGCATTTTCTGGGTCCCATCAGATGACACTGTTTGACAATAGGGACCCAGAATATACTTGCCTTGTCAGATATTGTGGGGTGTGCAAAAATGGTTGGAAACTAATAGCCCTAACAGCTTTATAAGTAATAACCAACAGCTTGAATTGCTCCCAGAAGCTGCTGGAAGCCCATGCAACTCAGGAAATGTGTTATATAGGTGTACCACACATAACTATCTGCACCTTTTGCAGATTTTGGAGCAGTTGCAGCTTCTAAGTGGTTTGCAAGGTCATGGCAGAAGGTGACCAAAGCATGTGTGACCCCATGAATAGGACCTCTCTGTCTGAGAACAGGTATACTTTGCACACAGGAGGATTCTGTGCAAAAATAGTAATCCTTTCCTCTGGGATCCTCTGAAATTGTAATCTGACCACCAACTCAAAAACCTTCCTCTAAAAGGGAAGACTGGAGACAAGATTAAAATTATCTAGTATCATTGGGTCCAGCAATGGTTATTTGAGAAGCAGACAGTATCATTGCCTTCTTAAGTGCGGATGGGACTAACTCCTCACTATTGCCGAATTGTATGTTGTCCCATTAGATCTTAACTAGGCAGGAAGGATATGGATCTAAAACACATGAACCTAACCCTAAGGATTCTGACCACTTCCTTAAGATCAATTGGCTCAAACTCTTCCCAAATAACTAGATAAGATCAGTCAATTTCACTGCTTAGGGCAGACCTAATTGACTTTTTCCATCAGATGCCCTCAAGCTCTTATATCTGCCCTGCAGGTGTTTCCTGATCACTCTCTCCCCCAAAAGGTCAACTAAAACAGGATCTCTTAACAGTAATTGAGGAGACCAAATAAGAGTAGAAAAAAATAGTGACATTTCCCTGCTCTTTTGGCCACAGAAAGGGTTACTAAGGGCTCTTATCCAACTTCACTTGTATTCACTTCCTCCTCCACAGATGGGATTTTGCCAGTTCTATGGAAGCAGTATTTCTGCTACCTCTAGCACAGTGGTTCCCAAACTTTTTCAGTCCACCGCCCCCTTGGTGCTACAAACTCATCCTCACCGCCCCCCACCCCACCCACTCAGGTGGGCGTGGCTTAGTGGTCAAGTGACCGGGTGGGCATGGCCAATTTGTAAAATGTGGTGAAACTCACTTAACAACACTCTTGCTTAGCAACCAAAATGTTAGGCTCAATTGTGGTCATAAGTCTTTCTTTCGTTCTTTCTTTTTTCTCTACCTTCCCCCTTCTTTCTTTTGATTTCTGTCTTTCTTCCTACCATCTTTCTTTTTCTTTCTTTCTTTTCTTTCTTTCTTTCTTTCTGTCTTCCTTCCTTCCTTCCTACCATGTTTTCTTTCTTTCTGTCTGTCTGTCTTCCTTCCTACCATCTTTTTCTTTCTTTCTGTCTTCCTTCCTTCCTTCCTACCATCTTTCTTTCTTTCTTCCTCCCTCCCTCCCTCTTTCTTTCCTTTTTCTTTCCTTCTTCCCTCCCTTCCCTTCCCTCCCTCCCTTTCTTTTTCTGTCTGTCTTCCTTCCTTCCTACCATCTTCCTTCCTTCCTTCCTGTCTTCCTCCCTCCCTCCCTTTCTTTTTTTTCTTTCCTTTTTCTTTCCTTCTTCCCTCCTTTCTTTTTCTGTCTGTCTTCCTTCCTTCCTTCTTTCCTTCTTTCTTTCTTTCTTTCTTTCTTCCTCCCTCCCTCCCTCCTTTCTTCCTTCCTTCCTTCCTTCCTTTGTGTGACGCAGTTTGGGGTGACCAGTCGCGTGGAGCGGGGCAGAGCGGAGCCTGGGCGGGGGCTGGGTGGGCTGCGAGACGGGCATCATACCTAGCACTTGTAACTATGTCGCATTCCACGCTCTTGTGTGCAGGGCAGCCCATTCTGAAAGAAAACATCTCGTGTTTTCTTTCAGAATGGGCTGCCCTGCACACAAGAGCGAGGAACGCCAGGGAGCTTCAAGTGCAAAAGCATGGCAAACCACCTACCGCCCCCCTGGCCCCTCTCACTGCCCCCCTGTCGCCAACCTTGCCTCTCACCGCCCCCCTAAGGATTCCCACCGCCCCCTGGGGGGCAGTACCGCCCACTTTGGGAACCACTGCTCTAGCACAATACACAGCTGAGGCTAAAGATTACAAAAAGAAACCACTACTGTGGTACAGCAGGCCCTAGGTGTATTCCTTACCTTCTGTTAGAATTCCCATCCTTTTTCTTACAGGGGAAGATAATTTTCCTTGTGTCCACATTTCCTGCAGAATTACCAAGCGTTTATGGATATCATCACAAACCTGTTTCTGAAAACAGAAGCAAATTCTTATCAGGTATCTCTTTTGGGGATCATATTTACAAATTCTAGCCACAGCAGGCGGCCATTCTCATGGTCCTTTCCTAAAATGCAGGAAAAGCAAAGCATTCAATAATGCTATGATCCAACCAAATCAACAACTCTGGAATCATTTGCTTACATACATTTTTACCCTCTCAGCTAATCCCACTGCAGCCTCCTGATGTACAGCCAGTACCTAAAGCTTATCTATAGAGACTATGACAAGAATTGAATTAAAACATTGTAAATACCTTTTATTTTTAAATCATGTTGCATGCCACATTGTCACAAGTCACAAGCTGTCACAAGTTTTGAGGAGATGTGGGTTTCTTTAGAATTTTGTAAATATGTTGTGGAACTTTAAAAAAAATAGATTACTTTTTATGTAACAATAGATAGAAAAGGCTCTCTATTGAGCTGCAAATACTAATTTTCTGGAAGACTGATATTCCAATATAACCCTCCTCTAAGGTCATATAAATGAACTTTGATTTTGCCTTAATTGCAATAATCCCTTTTAAAGATGAAACTTACATCATCGATATTGCAAACTTTGTGTTACAAAAAGATTATTTGTATTATTTTAATAGGAAAACAACTACAGACAATTTTTGGTTAGCTCTCTAATGGCAGGGGATGAAATGGAGATGGCATGAGGACATCTGCCTTAAAAATAGTTACAGAGACATCTTAGTGTTATAGTAAGACATGATGATGAGACACAAACAACTTCATTCTACAGTAAAATCCTTGAAAAGCTGGTAGCTCTCTCACCTGCACAAAGCTCCTACAGTTGTTCAAAGCCTCATGCAAGGAAGAAAGCACATCCTCTATCTCATATTCCTTGTCAGTCTCTACAACAGATGGTGTTGTGGCATCTGCTCTCTGAAAAGAGGTTGGCGGTCCAGGAGGAGGCAGGTTCACAGACTGTGGGACAAGCAATCCAACTGAGAGAGTAGACACAGATTATGTTAAAAGAAATATGTGTACAGCATTAATCCACTTTAGTGCATGGAGAGAGAAAAATGGGCCTTAAATTAAAAAGCTGACAGATAAATTAAGCATAGCTGCTTTGGCAATACTAACCCCTTAGAACAGCATACAATTACCCCAATTTTGGCCATTATTGGGAACTGCACATAAATAAAAACATTGAAATGGAAACCTCAGGGCTGTAGACTAAATTAGGAAATAAGAAAATAATCTCGAAAGAGGCACTGGGAGGTCTGTACTGCTGCCAAACAAGCTACATATGTTCAGGATACATATGTCGCAAAGACTTAAGTTTCCAGCATGATCCGGCAGACCGAAACCAAGAATCAGAACAAAATAAAGAGTAATCTGCTCTCTCCAGGCACAAAAAGCGATGCACACTCCTAAAAATAAAATAAAATATAATTATAGCGCAGTATTTTTACAGATTTTCAAACCGTCCGCAACCTGGGCTAGAGGCAATGGGGGGGTGCGGCACCGTTTCGGGCTCCTTTCCTTCACTTGCCGCCGCCACTCTTCTCCGGAAGGGACCCCGCTGGGTCAAGCCGCTGGAAAGAGCCGGACGCTGCTGCAGCCCGTAGGAGAATTCTGGGGGGTCATTCCAGCCGCGCTGCTGGTTCCCTGCAAAAGAAACAAACGATCAGCTGGCAGCCTCGCGCAACAAGTACCACCTTTTCTCCGCCACGCAGCTCACCGGGCTTGACATAGAGCTCCGCCATCACCACACTTCCGCCCGGCGCGCTTGCCTGAATGGCGAGCGGCTCTCCCATAGGCCATTTCCGCGGTGACGTGGCGGCCTCCTGTCAGTCTGGGGAGGGGAGTGCACGGAGGAGGAGAGAGGGTGTGGCCCTGCCGTCCGACTCGGAGGACGCTGACGCTCCGTGACCGTTGATACATCTGGAATAGAGTATTCCGGCTAGGGTGGCCTTGGCGTGCCTGAAGGTTGCAGGCGATCTTCTGAGGGGCGAAGACCCTTTTGAAGGAAAAGACCGAGTGAGAAAATGCTTTCATTCATTTCGTTCCGTTTTTCATATAAAATGCAGAACTTGGTATTAATGGTAAAACAAATAAGCATTTTTTACATTGTAAGCCGCACACCGTCACCTGTGGTAAGATGGGTGACTAATAAATTTTACAAATAAATAGGAATAAAATACAAAACAGAATTTAGCTCGTAAGCGTGGGCCTGAAAAATGAGACTCCACGACCAATCCATCGGTTGCCTCTCTGGAGGGTGGGGGTGGTTTGCAGGGCAGGGTTGAAGTTCCACCTGTTTTTTTAGATATGTCACTTTTTTTTACCACACCCTGCAAGCACCCCTTCATTTGTCTATATATCCTGTTTAAAGAAACATATCTTACCATGTTTAACACAGATACTGTAACCTTTAATAGAACATTCCATAATTCCTGTCATATTTGGAGAGTCTTTCTCCCATTCACCCATACAGACTGCTCTCATTTGTCAGTCAATTTTTTATTATGATCTTTGACCAGCATAAGATAGAAATCTCGGTACAACCACAGAACATAAGAATAACATTTTAAATGTAAACATTTTAAATAGTCTTCAAATAAAAAATGAAATAAAATTTAAACAGATTAACTTACAACAAAAGATATTTTAACAGTAGCAATGCAAATATAATTGAGTTTAGTATCTTTAACAACAGGAAATTATTATGTAAAAGTACACTGGAAATCTGACTACTGCACCAAACTTTGCAACACTTATGTTACTGAGTTGTCAGAAAAGAAAAGGAAATTAAGTTGAGCAACTTGACACTCTATTCAAAAATGTGATAATTAGAATACAGAGCCTCTCGCTAAGGAACTAACTGTACAGTGATAGATCACATGCCCATTGCCTCAAGCTGCCCATCAGCTCAGAAACTTCTAAACAGGGTTGATTGCAACCAACCAAGCCAAAGAAAGAGTGAAACAGCAAACCAAATAAAGGCTCCTCTGTCGATCCAGATTGTTAGTTTTGTAAGGAACACCCGTAACACATAAGGTGTGTTTAGTTAGGCCTCTTTATGTTTTTACTCTTGGGTAAAAACATAAAGATGCCTAACTAAAGACTTTCATTCTGCAATCATGATGTTCTACTGTTGTATGGAATATCCTTTCTGGGTTCAGCTCCAAGTGGGGGAAAATACACTGGAAGCATGGTGACTGCTTCGAAAGATTGTTTTAATGGTGGACAGCAGGACCACATGGTTTGAGGTCCTGGGGAAAACGGATCACATGGTTTGAAGATGTTGAAGAAGAAGAGAAGGGTTGAGATGCTGAGAGTGCCTGAGTTTTATCCTCTCTGTTGGGCACCACCTTAAGAGTTTTCTGTTGCTGTGTAAGAAATGTATCCCATTGGCTGTCAGACTCCCAGGGGGCGGGGTCTTAGCTAACTGAGCCGAGGTGGCGCAGCGGTTAGAGGCAGGTACTGCAGGCCACATTAGCTGACACTGATCCACAGGTCAGCGGTTCAGATCTCACCGGCTCAAGGTTGACTCAGCCTTCCATCCTTCTGAGGTAGGTAAAATGAGGACACAGATTGTTGGAGACAGTATAAATATACATTGCTTACTGGTGTAAACAGCTTAGAGAGAGCTTGCACTGTGAGGCGGTATATAAATCTCACAAATAAATAAATAAATAAATAAACTTTGTAGGCTTTTGTCTGTGTCCCACCAGGCTTGGCTGATGTAATCTTCTCAGGTAACATGGCTTTGGGATTCCTATTATGGTCCTTCCTGTAGATCAGCAGTTCTCAACCTGGGGGTCGCGACCCCTTTGGTGGTCGAACGACCCTTTCACAGGGGTCGGGAGACTTTGCCCAGACGCCGCCATTTGGGTTCTTTTACCCTCTGCGCATGTGCAGAACGCTTTGCACATACACAGAGGGTAAAAGAACCCAAAAGGCAGCGGTGGGGGGGGGTGCGGTGGCGGGCGCAGCGACAGGGTGGGGCGCGAGGGCGGGGCATGGGTCACGGCATTAGGAAGGTTGAGAACCACTGCTGTAGATCAGTGTTTTTCAACCTTTTTTGTGCAAAGGCACACTTTTTTCATGAAAAAAATCACGAGGCACACCACCATTAGAAAATGTTAAAAAAATTTAACTCTGTGCCTATATTGACTATATATAAAGTAATTCTCTTGAATAGGAATCAAATAAACAAAAAGAAATTATTTTTTCTTTCTTTCTGTCTGTCTGTCTGTCTTCTTTCTTCTTCTTTCTTCCTTCCTAACATCTCTTTTTCTTTCTTTCTGTCTTCCTTCCTTCCTAACTTCTTTCTTTCTGTCTGTCTGTCTTCTTTCTTCTTCTTTCCTTCCTTCCTAACATCTCTTTTTCTTTCTTTCTGTCTTCCTTCTTTTCTAACTTCTTTCTCTTTCTTTCTTTCTTTCTTTCTTTCTTTCTTTCTTTCTTTCTTTCTTTCTTTCTTTCTTTCTTTTTGTCTTTCTGTCTTTCTGTCTTTCTTTTTCTTTCTTTCTGTCTGTCTTCCTTCCTAATTTCTTTTTCTTTCTTTCTTTCTTTCTTTCTTTCTGTCTTTCTGTCTTTCTGTCTTTCTGTCTTTCTTTCTTTTTCTTTCTTTCTTTCTGTCTGTCTTCCTTCCTAACTTCTTTTTCTTTCTTTCTTTCTTTCTTTCTTTCTTTCTTTCTTTCTTTCTTTCTTTCTTTCTTTCTGTCCATCTGTCTGTCTTCTCCTTCCTTCCTTCCTTCCTTCCTTCCTTCCTTCCTTCCTTCCTTCCTTCCTTCCTTCCTTCCTTCCTTCCTTCCTTCCTTCCTTCCTTCCTTCCTTCCTTCCTTCCTTCTGTCTTTCTCCCTGTATGAGAAAGAAGGAACCTCTGTTGCCGTCTCCCGCGGGGCTGCAGCCACCCGACTGAGTCCCAGACCGTGGCAGCATCCCTGCTGTTCTCCGGCCAAGCAGCGAAGGAGCCCTGGAGCCCTGACGCCGCCCTGCATCTCGGTCTCTTGGGCTTGTCCGGCAGCCTGCTGGGAAGGCTGCGACGCAGGGAGGGAAGGAGCTGCTATTGCCGCTCCGGCATGTCTCTGTGGCTGACCAGGGAGCCGCGTCCTTGTTAACAATGGAGAAGCTGCACGGAGCAGAGGCGCCTGGCGAGCGAGGCGAGTGGCTGCATCGGCGGCAGGCTCCTGCCCGCGTCTCCCGCCCGCTTGCCCACCTCTTGCCTTAGCATTTAAAAGAATGAGAGGCGGGCGGGCGGGAGACGCGGGCAGGAGCCTGCAGCCGATGTAGCCACTCACTTCGCTCGCCAGGCGCCTCTGCTCCGCGCAGCTTCTCCATTGTTAACAAGGACGCGGCTCCCTGGTCAGCCACAGAGACATGCCGGAGCGGCAATAGCAGCTCCTTCCCTCCCTGCGTCGCAGCCTTCCCAGCAGGCTGCCGGACAAGCCCCAAGAGACCGAGATGCAGGGCGGCGTCAGGGCTCCAGGGCTCCTTCGGCCGCTTGGCCGGAGAACAGCAGGGATGCGCCCGCCCGTTTTTGAGCTGCCCCCAGAGCGGTGAATCAGCTGGGATCGGCGTTTAACACGCAGGTAGAGTTTTGGCTTGTAATTTTAGTTTTAAAACTGCGTGTTATACGCCGATAAATACGGTAATAGAGGCATCTCTGTGTCCCGAAACCAACTTTCGGGACACAGAGATGTCCCGTAGCAAAAACACCCGGCGGGTGTTTTACCCACGGCACACCTTACACTATGTCACGGCACACTAGTGTGCCGCGGCACAGTGGTTGAAAAACACTGCTGTAGATGCTTGTTATGTAGAATAGACTGCTCATTGACAAAGGTGGGGGGAATGAGTGAGCTGGGCCCAGTCCTGGATGGCCCATTGACAAAGGTGGGGGCTACTAGGAGTGAGTCTGTTTCCTGCCTAAACACGTTTCTCCATTTCTTAGCCAGGGAAATATAATATTCTGCCTTTTTAATATTTCCTAAAATATTTTATTCCTCTAGGACCGTGATGGCGGACCTGTGGCACTTGGAGCCATATCGGTGGGCCCGTGAGCTCAGGTTCGGTGTGCATGCGCACACCGGCCAGCTGATTTTTGGGCCTTCTGGGCCCACTGGGAGTTGGGAAACAGGCTGTTTCCAGTCTCCAGAGGGGGTGGGGAAGGCCCATTTTTTGCTCTCCCCAAGCTCCAGAGCCTTTCTAGGAGCCTGGGGAGGGCAAGAACGACCTTCCCACCCCCCACCCCTGGAGGTCCTCTGGAGGCCTGAAACGTTCCATTTGCCGACTTCTGGTTGGACCGGAAGTCCCATTTTTTTGCTCTCCCCAGGCTCCAGAGCCTTTCTAGGAGGCTGGGGAGGGTGAAAATGGCCGTTTCCCAACTTGAACAGCCTCCTGAAGCCTGGGGACAGTGAAAAATAGCCCAACGGACAAATTGGAAGTTCGGAAACAAAACAGAAATGGAGCTGCCCTACTACTTACCTTCAGATAGTTGCAACCAGGCCTCGCACACCTTGGCCCATTTCTTCTACAGCCAGGAAGACTTTCCTGAAGGCCTCTCTAGCCGATAACAGAGCTCCGGATCGATCTGGAGCTCTGTTATCGGCTGCAGAGGCCTTCAGGAAAGCCGTGTTGGCTGCAGAAGAAATGGTGTGGGAGGCTGACTGCAACTGTCCAAAGCAGAAGAAGTTCCTCAAGATCTGTGAACTTCCAGTTGGGCCATTGGGCCATTTTTGCTGTCCCCAGGTTTCAGGAGGCTTTCCTGAAGCCTGGGGAGAGTGAAAACGGCTGAAAAGAAGGCCAAAAATCAGCTGGCGTGCGCTGGAGCTGACATAGGGCAATGCCTCACGTGCCCTCAGATATGGCTCTGCGTGCCACCTGTGGCATGTGTGCCATAGGTTCGCCATCACTGCCCTAATATTTTTATATTATAAATATCATTCAGTGTTCCACAACATTTTCAGTATCTCAATTTTCTATAAACACCAATAAAAACAGTTGTCAGTAAGATTTAATCAGTCCCAAGATTATATTTCTAAGTCCCCTGAATTTATAGTCCTTGAAAACTATATTTTCCAATATATTTTTATATCCTGTTAATCATAATAATACCTTTGGATATACTTAGTCCTAGTCTTCCACCTCCTAACAGTTGCAAGAAAAAGTATGTGAACCCCTTGGGATTACATGGAGTTTTGCATGAATTGGGCATAAAATGTGCTCTGAACTTCATCTAAGTCACAACAATAGAAAAACACAATCTGCTGAAAATAATACTACACAAACATTAGATGTTGCCATGGTTTAATTGAACATAACATGTAAACATTCACAGTGCAGGGAGGAAAAAGTATGTGAACCCCTAGCCTAATGACCTCTCCAAGAGCTAATTGGAGCCAGGAGTAAGCCAACCTTGACTCCAATCAGTGTGATGATATTGGATGTGTTGCTGACAGCTGTCCTGCCCTTTAAAAAAACACCTGTTTTGGGTTTACTGGTTTCAAGAAGCACTGTCTGATGTGAACCATGCCTCGCAGAAAAGAGCTCTCAGAAGACCTACGATCAAGAATTGTTGACTTGCATGAAGCTGGAAAGGGTTACAAAAGTATCTCCAAAAGCCTTGATGTTCATGTGTCCACGGTAAGACAGTCTGTCTACAAAAGGAGAAAGTTTAGCACTGTTGCTACTCTCCCTAGGCGTGGTTGTCCTGTAAAAATGACTGCAAGAGCACAGCGCAGAATGATTCATTTATTATTTATTTATTTATTATGGTTTTCTTATATGCCGCCCAACTCCCAAGGGACTCAGGGCGGCGTACAACAGAGAGAAGATACAAGAATCATCAATAATAAACGTTACATTAAAAGCAAATACAAAAATTAAAAATTCATATTAAAAAAAACCATCCAACAATCAGACATACCTGGGGGAGAGCTCAGATGGATTAGGCTCTACCCCCAGCCTGCAGGAAGAGCCATGTCTTAACGGCTTTTCGGAAGGCCAGCAGGGTGGGGATAGTTCGGGTCTCTGGAGGCAGTTGGTTCCAGAGCGCCGGGCCCGCCACAGAGAAGGCCCTCCCCCTAGGGCCCGCCAGCCAACATTGCTTGGCCGACGGGACCCGGAGGAGGCCAACTCTGTGGGCCCTAACCGGCCGGAGGGAAGTATGAGGCAGAATGCGGTCCTGGAGATAACCTGGTCCTAAGCCATGAAGGGCTTTAAAGATGATGATCAACACCTTGAATTGGACCCGGAGACCAATGGGCAACCAATGCAGCTGGCGGAGTATAGGTGTCACGTGGGTGTACCTTGGCACACCCACCACAGCACGCACAGCCGCATTTTGCACCAACTGAAGTCTCCGGATACTCTTCAAGGGTAGCCCCATGTAGAGCGCGTTGCAGTAGTCCAGGCGGGAGGTGACAAGGGCATGAGTGACCGTGAGTAGAGCCTCCTTCTCCAAGTATGGCCGCAACTGGTGCACCAGGCGAACCTGTGCAAAGGCCCCCCTAGCCACAGCCGTAAGATGATGGTCCAATTTCAGCTGTGGATCTAGGAGGACCCCCAAGTTGCGGACCCGGTCTGTCAGTTTCGCTCCCTCGAGATCCAAGGAGGGACAGTTGTCATAGTCCTTAGGAGGCAATATCCAAAGCCACTCAGTCTTGTCGGGGTTGAGTCTGAGTCTGTTCCTCCCCATCCAGATCCTAACGTCGTCCAGGCACCGGTAATGTGTGGCACATTACATCAACTGCCACACTGAATTCAGACGGGGTGGTGATGTACAGCTGGGTGTCATCAGCGTACTGGTGGAAACACACCCCATGTCTGCGGATGATCTCCCCCAGCCGTTTCATGTAAATGTTAAACAGGATGGGCGAGAGAACCGACCCCTGAGGCACCCCGCATAAAAGGGGCCTAGGGGACGATCTCTGCCCTCCTGTTAACACCGACTGCATCCTATCGGCGAGATAAGAGGAGAACCACCGCAAAACGGTGCCTCCCACTCCCAACTCGCCGAGACGATGCAGAAGGATACCATGGTCGATGGTATCGAAAGCCGCTGAGAGGTCAAGTAGCACCAGGATGGAGGAATTTCCCCCGTCCCGGGCCCACCAGAGATCATCCATCAGAGCGACCAAGGCAGTTTCTGTACTGTAGCCGCGCCTGAAACCCGACTGATAGGCATCTAGATGATCTGTTTCATCCAAAAGTCATAGAAGCTGAGTAGCCACCACCTTCTCCACAACTTTCCCTAAAAAAGGTAAGTTGGAGACTGGACGATAGTTCTTCAAATCAGCTGGATCCAGGGAAGGCTTCTTCAGAATGGGTCTCATCACCACAGCTTTTAACGACTGCGGTACGAATCCCTCCCCCAAGGAAGCGATGACCACCGCCCGGATCCAGCCATGTGTCACCTCCCTGCTGGCCGAAACCAACCAGGAGGGGCACGGGTCCAATAAACAGGTGGAGGCACCCATTGCCCCCACGGCTCTGTCCACATCCTCGGGAGAAACAGGCCCAAACTCTTCCCACAACGATAGACTAAGACTTGCCCCTGGCAACTCCATGGACTCTGCCCAGCCAGAGTCCAGGTTCGACCGGATCTGAGCGACTTTATCCGACAGAAACTCTGCGAATTCCTCAGCTCTACCTTGCAAGTGTTCCTCGCTCCCCCCTTTGGCAAGGAGGGAGCGAGTCACCCTAAACAAGGCGGCTGGGCGAGAATCTGCGGACGCAATAAGAGCGGAAAAATGAGATCGTTTTGCCGCCCTTATCGCCACTAAATAAGATCTGATGTAAATTCTTAATAGTGTTCAATCAGATTCGGTTTTGCTGGACCTCCAGCGGCGCTCCAGACGTCTCTTCTGGCGTTTCATCTCCCGGAGCTCCTCGGTGAACCAGGGAGCTTTCCAGGATCCACTGCCGCGGAGAGGTCGCAAAGGCGCAATTCGGTCTAAAGCTCCTGATGCTGCGGTGTTCCAAGCAGCCACCAGGGACTCAGCCGAATTGTGTACCAGGGTTTCAGGTATTTCCCCAAGTTCCCTCTGGAATCCTTCCGGCTCCATTAGGCGCCTGGGGCGGAACCACCTAGTCGGTTGTTCGTAAAGGTGAGGTAAAGAAGAATCCTATATTGTCAGCTAAAGACCTACAGAAATCTCTGGCACAAGCTAACATTTTTGTTGACACATCTACAATAAGAAAAACATTAAACAAGAATGGAGGACATGGGAGGACACCACGGAGGAAGCCATTGCTATCCCAAAAAAATATTGCAGCACGTTTGAAGTTTGCAAAAGAGCACCTGGATGGTCCACAGCAGCGGCGGGTTGCTGCCTTACTGGTGCTGATGTGCTGCGCACGCATCTCCATGCTTCAGACGCATGCACGCTCGCTACACGCGCCTGCCCCCTTGAGCAATTTTGCTTCTGCGCATGCGCAGAAGCAAAATTGTGCCAAAATTTCGCAAGGGGACACACACACACGTGTGAGATTTTGGCGCGATTTTGCTTCCGCACATGCACAGAAGCAAAATTTCTCCAAAATCTTACGTGCGCACGTCCCCTCATGAGATTTTGGCGCGATTTTGCTTCCACGCATGTGCAGAAGCAAAATTGGCCAAAAAATCACGGGTAAAAATGGCGACGTGTGCGATGGACCGGCAGAGAGGGCTCCGGAGCGGTTGCGCAATCGGCCGCTCCCTACCGGAGCTGCGCACTGGGCAGCTCCGGCAGGAACCCACCTCTGGTCCACAGCACTACTGCAAAATATACTGTGGACAGATGAAACCAACATTGAGTTGTTTGGGAAGAACACACAATACTATGTATAGAGAAAAAAAGGCACAGCACACCAACATCAAAACCTCATCCCCACTGTAAAACATGGCGGAGGGAGCATCATGGTTTGGGGCTGCTTTGCTGCCTCAGGGCCTGGACGGATTGTTGTCATTGATGGGAAAATGAATTCCAGAGTTTATCAAGACATTTTGCAGGAAAACGTACGACCATCTGTCCGCCAACTGAAGCTCCGCAGAGGATGGGTGATGCAACAGGACAATGACTCAAAGCATACAAGTAATTCAACAAAAAAATGACTTCATCAGCACAGAATACGCCTTCTGGAGTGGCCCAGTCAGAGTCCTGACCTCAACCCGATTGAAATGCTGTGGCATGACCTTAAGAGAGCGATTCACACCAGACATCCCAAGAATATTGCTACACTGAAACAGTTTTGTGAAGAGGAGTGGTCCAAAATTACTCCAGATCGTTGTGCAGGTCTGATCTGCAACTACAGGAAACGTTTGGTTGAGGTTATTGCTGCCAAAGGAGGGTCAACCAGTTATTAAGTCCAAAGGTTCACATACTTTTTCCTTCCTGCACTGTGAATGTTTACATGTTATGTTCAATTAAACCATGGCAACATCTAATGTTTGTGTAGCATTATTTTCAGCAGACTGTGTTTTTCTATTGTTGTGACTTAGATGAAGTTCAGAGCACATTTTATGCCCAATTCATGCAAAACTCCATGTAATCCCAAAGGGTTCACATACTTTTTCTTGCAACTATTTCGTGCTACTATTTTCCCAATTTTAACTTTCCAGTTATTTCTATTGGTTTTCAATATTGTTAATATTATATATCTATCCATCATCTCTCAGCCTTTTTAGAATTTCATCATTTATTGATTTTTTGGTGATTCTTTTATGTTTCTCTGTTGGAATCCTATATGTCTTTCTAGCATTTTTACACAGACTGATTGTTCCCTCTGCCTTACCCTTTATCTCTTTCTGCTGCTTCTTTTCAATATCCACCCATAACCTTTTCATTATTTTTGAAAGATCTTCCTTTTTTTCTCTATTCTATTATAAGCTCTTAAGGGATTGTCTATTTTATTTTTAGCATTTATTATTGCTGTCTTTTCAGTATTTTTATCTGTTTTTATTTTTATCTTTTTGTAATTTATTTTGCTTTGTCCCCTCCACCACTCCTTCTAATTTCTCAGCTGTCTTCTCTGTGTTATATTCATCTTTTCCCACCATTTGTTGAGAGCCTTCTACTTTCACGTCTTTATCTTTAAATATTCCCATCAACTTCTTATAATTCTTTGTTGCTATTTCTAACATTTCTTCATAAAACTTTATTGTCTCCTGCTGGGTCATGTTGTAACAAGTTAATATACCTCTAATATTCCAGTATCCCAATATCTGAAAACTCCCCCAAAAAATCAATTGTTAATAAGATTTGGTCAATCCCCAAGTTATTCCTCCAAGTTCCCTAAAATTTCTAATCCTGAGATGCTATAAATTTGTGCTTTTCAATCTTTAGAATTTCCAATTTACACCTTCCCAATTGGCCAGATTTTAAAGTCTTATTTATGTTTTCTTTTTCTTTTTCTTTTCATGTGATGTTGATAACCCATATCCAACTTAGCCCACCAAGTTTCTTCAAATCTTTCAAATCCTCTTTTCAGCGTACAGTTCCAATAAAGTTTTAGTGTTTTAGTTTGCCTTATGAATCTTCAAAAATCTCAGTAAATATTTCCCAGCATTCAAATTGCCTACTAAGATAAAGTCAAGGTCAAGTAGCTTTCCATCAATTTCCTTTGAATTTTACATGTTGCAGTAATCTTCTTCCTCCAGTAGATGGCTCCCCTGCTCCCAATTCCAACCTTCCACAGAGTGTAAAAGTCAAAAACAGCTGATTGTCATCCAGTCCGGAGTTAGAGATAGAATTTAGAAAAGCAATTTCTCCCAATAGTCAGTTTTCACAATGTTGTTTGGCTTTTCCAGGCTTTCTATGTTTTAAATCATCCTTTAGGTTTTTCTTCTACTTCTAAATATTTAATATTTAATCTTCCTCTTTAGTTTTTAGTCTTTAATCTTTCTCCATAAATCCAATCGCCGCTTTTTTAACGTTTGGAGATCATTTTTTGGAACTTTTAACTTAGGTTAAATCTCTAAGGTAACAGTTGAAAATTTTCTCATCCAGTTTCACTGCTCTGTCCACACACTGCTCCAGCACAAGATCTTAGTGCCCCGATTGTCCCAGTTTGTGACTGACCAAAAATGGCTGTCATCCCTGCTGCCGTTCAGGAGAGTTTTCTTCAGATCAATGAGGAAATTGCGGTTTCCTCATGATTGATGAAGCGCCTCTCCTTTCTTCACCACCCATCCAGGGCGCCTTAACCCTGTAGGGTCTCCCAGCAAGCAGTTGCCGACTGCATTTCACAGAGCCCGGTGGAGCTCCGCTATTTTCCAGCCATTCTCGCCGCGACGTCAACCAGAAGTCCAGTTTCCTAAGCTTCTTGTTTCCTCCTTTAAGATTTTCTTCCATGGAATTCTTTCCAAGCTCTAAGTTTGTTAAAATCAGCTCTTTTAAAGTCTAAGACACTGATTTGATTGTATTCTATAGCTTGTGTCTGCATTATACTGAATGATATGACACAGTCACTCTCCTACAAGGTTTCTGCAACTTCAACCCCCCTCTATCATTTCTCCTCTCTTAGTAAGAATTTTATATCAGTATAGCTCTCCCTCTACTTCCCTCCTCTACCCTTTGGATGACAAAATTGTCAGCTAGGTTATTTAATTGTTACACATCAGTAATAAAATTATTGCTTTTTAAAAATTATGCTTCTTTGAGTTATATGTGAATTGTGACAAATGCCTCTGAGGAGTGAACTACGGTAATTATATGTCTGTTGGCATAATATTTGTCCTGAATAAAATCATGAAATCATTATTAAAGACTAATATTAAGCACAATCAACTATACATTATGTATAGTTGAAGCATAGAATCAAAATCACGTGAAGTATTAGTATTGCTTTATAAAGCCCTAGTAATATCACACCTGGAATACTGCAACCAATTTTGGTCACCACACTACAAAAAAGATGTTGAAACTTTGGAAAAAGTTCAGAGAAGAGCAACTAAGATGATCAAAGGCCTGGAGACTAAAACATATGAAGAACGGTTGCAGGAATTGGGTTTGGCTAGTCTAGAGAAAAGAAAAATTAGGGGTGACATGATAGCAGTATTCCAATATTTGAAGGGCTACCACAAAGAAGAGGGGTCAAATTATTTTCCAAAGCACCAGAGGGCCGGACAAGAAACAATGGTTGGAAACTAATCAAAGAGAGAAGCAACCTGGAATTAAGGAGAAACTTCGTAACAGTGAAGACAATTAACCAGTGGAACAGCTTGCCTTCAGAAGTCATGGGCACTTCATCACTGGAGGTTTTTAAGAAGAGAGTGGACAGCCATTTGTCTGAAATAGTATAGGATCTCCCACTTACCTGAAATTGTATAGGGTCTCCTGCTAAAGCAGGGAGCTGGACTAGAAGACCTCCAAGGTCCCTTCCAGCTCTATTCTATTCTAATAGCTTTGTCTAAAACTATATATATGATTGTGAACATTTTTTTAATTTTTGTATATTTTTATTGTTGTTTTTAAATTACTGCTTATTATTAATGTTCTCCTAAAACTGATGTACGCCGCCCTGAGTCCCTCGGGAGTAGGGCGGCATAGAAGAACAAATAATAAATAAATAAATAAATAAATAAATAAATAAATAAATAAATAAATAAATAAATAAATAAATAAATAAATAAATAAATAAATAAATAAATAAATAAATAAATAAATTCAACCACTCATTTGAGCACCAGTAGAATTGTCAGGAGACAGAGACCAAACATAAAGCAAATATAGCTTTAATATATATTAGTACTTTATTTGCACAATGTAGATAGATAAAAAGTATCACTGAGGTAGACTTGAGTCTATCTTCATCCAGGATTACTTATTAAATGAAAGAAAATGAATTATATCAAGAATGAAATGGAAACACAAAATGTAATGCATTTAGAGTTCCATCCTTCTTCCTACCAGTGTCATCTATTCATTGTATAGATCCCATAGATAAGATCATTTTCACAATGCTAGTGCAACAAGCATTTAATATTACATCTTTTGAAAATAGAAATCTTCCTTCTTATTTCTCTCTTGTAAGAATCATCAATGTTGACTCATCAAATGATGATCTGAGTTTAGATGATGCTTTCAATTGAAGTGTCAGACTGGTAGAATGGCCATGTTATAAATAACAATCATGTATGGAAGAACTATGCATGCATAGTTTCTTACAAACATTTTGTTAGAAAGCACTGGGATTATGTGCATCATTTGATCTGCTTATTATGGTCAGGTACTTGTTTCAGAAGAGTTGTTTCCTAGTATCTGCATGACTGGCAACCCTACTTATTGATGATGTTCAAATGTTAAAAGATGAATGCAGATTTTATCAAATTTTAAAAAAAATATTCAGAAGGGGAAATATACAAACTAATACAGTGAGTACTATGCATGGATTGATAAAGTATACTAATTAGTATATTAATTATTAAATGAAAATATTGAGATTTGTGGTCTAAACACATTTGGGTGGTATTAGCTTGGAGAATATTAATGTCAATTATTTATTACTTTTCCAGGAATAACTTCAGATCAAGAATTTATATTAATCCAAGCATGTACCTAGAGAGTCAGCATTTTTTTCCTTCTTCTCTTGAGCCTGTTTTCCAGTGTCACATTCCAAGAGTTCAAACTACAGCTAGAAAAAGAACCATGTTAATCTCCATAGCTTCAACTATAAAAAAAATCATGTGTTGTTACTGAATGAAGATGAATTGGCTGCTTTGCTCAGACTTATCAATCCCTGGGCAACTGGAGCAAGACTTTAAGTTTACGCAGTGATTATGATGTTACTTGCTCTTAGTAGCAAGCAGCACCTTCAAATGTTTTTGTGCAGCATTGCTTCTCCCCTGCCCCCCTCCCCACAAGCTTGCTTCTCCCGCAGAATTTCTATGTAGCAAAAAACTGCAAGAAATATGCATAGCATGTCCAGAATCTGTCAGGATCCTTCTTTAGGATCCAATCTTGTTTGGCTGTATTGGTTTTTTGCTTCAGTGAAGGAGTTTCGCAAACAAAATTATGCTAGTTACATTTATAGCCTGGACATCAGAGGACAGTGCCATTAAGGGTCATCTGGGACCACCAGACTTTGTTTTCATCTTAGGAAGTGTGTAGCATGGAATGTTTTTGGCGGAAGGTTTCAAAAAAAGAGAACATTCCCCTCTTGCACGTTGTGACACCACTGCTGGTTTTCTGCAAGGAGGGTCCTGTGGTGGGAAATGAACAAACGGGTGAATCAAGCGACATTGTCCTTTTCAGCTTCATAATGGAGTGTGAACTACGTTTTGTTCTCATTCGTGATGCCACTAAGCATTTTTGATACTGGACCTATCAAAGAAACACATAAATTGTAGTGAATTTAGAGATTATATAACCATCATGATTTACAAAAAAACTAAATTAACGTGTGTCTTTTGTCCTAAAAATCTTCTCCCTATCATATAAATGGCAAAGACTCATTCAATTTCCTGTTGACTAAAAGATAAAATATGGCAATAGTTTACCATTACCTTAATCTGTAATGTCTTCCTTCCTTATTCTCAAGCTAGACTACAAACCTAAGATTCCTTGTTGTCTCCCATTCCAGTTTGACTAGGTTCAACCTTGCTTAGCTTTTTCAAGTCCAGCCAAGATGCTGTAATCCAGCATACAATCCAGAACCGTATTTTTCAGAGTATAAGATGCACCGGAGTATAAAATGCACCTTAGTTTTTGGGAAGGAAAATAGGGAAAAAATAATCTGCGTACCAGTTTTCATCTGGCTAGTCCTTAGTCAGCTTCAGCACATTAGTTTGCTGGTTTTGAGCACACGTGCTTGCTTTTTATCCCCTGGTTGGGGATAAAAAACAGTTTCTAAAACACTTAACTTCTCTCTCTCTTCAGAGAAAGAAACAATGAGAAAAGCAGGCAAAGGGAAGATTGCTTAGCTAGCAAAGCAGGATCGCTTCACTCATTAGCACCTCGTTAGGGTTGAAAAAAAGGCGGAAGATCGTTTGCTAGCAAAGCACAGAAGATCGCTTCACTGTTAGTACCTTGTTATGGCTGGAAAAAAGGCCCAGCTCATTGTCGGAGGGAGCAGCAATGGAAAAAGCAGGCAAAGGGAAGATTGCTTAGCTAGCAAAGCACGGAAGATCGCGTTAGCACCTCGTTAGGGCTGAAAAAAAGGCGGAAGATCGTTTGCTAGCAAAGCACAGAAGATCGCTTCACTGTTAGTACCTTGTTATGGCTGGAAAAAAGGCCCAGCTCATTGTCGGAGGGAGCAGCAATGGAAAAAGCAGGCAAAGGGAAGATTGCTTAGCTAGCAAAGCACGGAAGATCGCGTTAGCACCTCGTTAGGGCTGAAAAAAAGCTTAGTAAAAGCTACGTTTGGAGTATAAGATGCACCCAAATTTTCAGCCTCTTTTGGGGGGGGGGAAAGGTGCATCTTATACTCCGAAAAATACGGTAAGTTATTTGGAGAAACCTGAATATGTAAAATATTATGGTTTAATTTGAAAATACTCATTCAAAATTCTGCAGCTGAAATTGGCCAGGTATTTTATAATTCACCTACAGTATATAGTGATTAAAGCTAAGTTCAATTATTTGGTGATATTCTGATTTTCTGGCTAGATCGTTATTATCAGATATGATGCATAGCAATATTATACCAAACGATCTCAACAAAAAGATTGATTTCACTGACTCTTTGGATGCTCCATAATGTTTAATTAAGGTTTGACTTTTTTCTCTTTTTCCTAGAGCTAGGCTGTAGGAAATGGTTCTGGCAGAATGGTTTAGAAGTCCTCACTTAGACAGAATAAAATATTTCAGGTGTTTTATTCTAGATGACATATGCAATAATAATTTCTTCTTTTGGACAAGACTCTTGATCTTTTTATCTTCAAGTATTTCAAGAGGGGTGAATACTGAGCCAGAAAACAATGTCTTGGGTGTGATGGGGAGTGGAACTAAGAATGGTAGGAAGATGAAATGTATGCAAGCTTAAGAGGAAGCTTCTTTAGAAGACTAACACTTTTCCTGAAATCTGCTATGGATTGTTTTATTTTCACAGCATTTACCATACATGCAGCCTGTACTGCTTCTGAAATGGTTCCAGCATCTGGTTCACACCAAAAGGCTGTGCATTGGAAACGTTGTTTCCCCATGTCAGCAATAAGTCCAAATGTGTGGGCATCTCTCCCAATCCCAATAAAAGTCACGTAGCGTACTTGACATTCCCAAATGCAGGGATCTTCCTCCTCTTCAGCCTTAAAGAATACAGAACAATCCAATCAGATTACACTAAGAGTACTCATTGCATTTTATTCCAATTGTCCTCCAGGTACTAGTTGCAAGCTTTAGGTGTTCTTCACCCAGGAATCAAATTTATACTTTATTTCTTCCTTTTTTAAAATCTCTATTCCTAACACAAAAATGAATTATGTGATCAGCCCAGGGGTGGGTTCCTCCCGGTTCGGACCAGTAGTGACCCGGTTCGGTCGGTCCCTCTCCGTGGGCGCCGCCATCTTTTTTTGATTTTTTTTAAATTAGATTTTTTTTTCCTTCTGAGTATGCGCAGAAGCCTAGTTCAGGCACTGTGCATGCGGTCGCCATCTTTTTTTTATTTTTTATTTAAATTCAGATTGTTCGTTACTGCGCATGTGCATGCGCATGCACGCAAAGCACGCGTGCAAAGCACGCACATGAAAAGCACACACACACACACACACACAGCGTGGGAGGGAGCGAACCGGCAGCGAGGTAAGTTGGAACCCACCGCTGGATCAGCCTCATAAATGTGATCGAGTGAATGTGATGCCCTGGCAAATACAAACAAATCACATTATGGTGTATACATCCAGCAGGCAGGGCTTGAACCCTCTAGTTCAGGGGTGTCAAACTCAGGGCCCGCGGGCCGGATCCAGCTCATGGGGTCCTTAGATCTGGCCCACGGGGCCACCCTGGAAACAGCAAAGGACCAGCCTGTGGTGCTTCTGCCAGCAAAAATGGAGCTTGGAAGGGCCGTGTGCAGCCCTCCCAGGC
This sequence comes from Diadophis punctatus similis, assembly GCA_023053685.1. NCBI lineage: Eukaryota > Metazoa > Chordata > Lepidosauria > Squamata > Dipsadidae > Diadophis > Diadophis punctatus. The sequence continues at coordinate 108,802,158 of JALIGW010000003.1, read as the reverse complement.
CCCATTTTTGGCTGTAATGGCCTCCTGCAGCCCTCTAACCAGCGAAAACAGAGCCTGGGGGGGACAGGCTCCATTTTCGCTGGCAGAGGGCTAGCAAAACAAACTAAAAACAAAAGGAGAAATGTTTCCCCTTTTGATTTGAGTATGCAAGAAGGGACAGGAAAGGAGAAAGGGAAAGAGAGAAAAAGAAGAAAAGATGGGAAGAGAGCAAAGAAGAAAAAATAAGGAAAGAGGGAAAAGAAGAAGAAAGGAGAATGAAGATGGACAGACGGAAGGAAGGAAGGAAGGAAGGAAGGAAGGAAGGAAGGAAGGAAGGAAGGAAGGAAGGAAGGAAGGAAGGAAGGAAGGAAGGAAGGAAGGAAGGAAGGAAGATTATGAGAGTGAGGGAAGGTCTTAGGGAAGTCCTGCCTTAGCACTTGGCCACCACAGGTGCCCCCATGAGTGACGTCGAGCTGGCCATGCCCACCCCGGCCCCCCAAGGTCAAACACAATCCTGAGGTGGCCCTCAATGAAATCTAGTATGACACCCCTGCTCTAGTTTATAGTTTCATGTAATATATTAAAAGTAAACATTATTGGAAGAATAACATAATAGGACTAAGTGTTTTGTAAATGTACCGTAAAGTCCATTTTGCAGAAAGCAATACTTAGTGCTCATTGAAACCAGTGGAACAAATAGGATGTAACTGTATCTGGATTTATCAACCATCTCTGAAAACTAATATTCTTGAGCAGGTTAATAAAGGTCAAGAATGACCCTTTAACATTTATAATTGGTTTTTCAATTTATATTTAATAAATTAGGTTAAACTATAGACAACCCCAACAAAAGTTAAGGATATTAAAGTTCTCAGTCAGAGAGATTAATGGAAGTGCTTAATATTCTAATGAAAATCAGTTGAATTTGTAACATACAAAGCTAACCATATTAAAATCCAACTGACCTCTATGGGATAATTGACTATAATTGTCTCCCACTGGAATCAATGGTTCATTGAAATATTCATCTTTGGCAGCATCATTTAATTCTGACAGCAAATGGCTAGCACAGATTAAAGAACTACTGTGGAACCTTAAACTTTCTGACCTGAGAATAATTCCATTAAATTTAGTAAGATTTCAATAAACCTAACTATAACTTTACTATAAAGCTACTATATATAAGTGCCAGTTTTCAGCAAAAAATGACAAAAATAGCAATAGCACTTAGCACTTAGACTTATATTCCACTCCATAAAGTCCTGCTTTACAGGACTCTCTAAGTAGTTTCCAAATGTAAACTGCCCCCAACAATCTGGGTCCTCATTTTACCAACCATGAAGGATGGAAGGTTGAGTCAACCTTGAGCCCATCAGGATCAAACACTGGGCAATGGGCAGAGTCAGCCTGTAATAATATATTCTAACCACTGAGCTACCCTGGCTCAAAAATCATGGTTACATGACTGTAGGACACTGCAAACAGCTGGGCCCTGTAGCCAAGTGCCCAAAATGTGACTGAGGGGGGATCATAATTTTGAATGGTCACTAAGTGACCAGTTGTGAGTAGAGGACTACCTGTAATCATTATCTGGATTTTGCAACCAAGATCTGATCGCGGTCAGCAATCTATGGCCAATGGGCCAGATATGCCCACCAGCCAAAATCATTCAGCTCTTGGTCCCAAAAAGAAATATACTTACCCAACCCACAACAGAGGGAGAGAGAATGCTCACCACCTCATCCAAAAATGGTGGCAGAAGCAGCATGGCCTCTGGCTCCTCTGCAGAAAAAGGCTGCCAATCCCTACTCTAAATAATAGCATTCAATCAATGGTGCTGAGAAAAATTCCAATTATCAGTTTTTTAGTCAAGTATCTTCTTGGCTGATTACTCTGTTTCTGGGATATGCTGCCAAAGCAGGCCATAACACATATAGGAGACAGATAGGAAGGTACAGACATTTGGTGAGAAGAGAAAGATTCCACTGTGTACAATATCACAAAGAGTCTTACTTCAGTCTGATCTGCTTGCATCACTGAGTCTGAAACACTAACCACAGCTTGAATCCACTGCTCACGGTTACGGCTGCCCATCAGAGTTTCAATGGCATTATTTAGCACATCAATTCCTAAAGTGCCAAGGCAGGAAAAAAATGAATAAGCCAAGCCATTTTTCACCATTAGCTGCAGAATAGGTAATTTCAGGATCCAGAGTCTGAATTCCAGAACTCCAGTCAAAGCAACTTGGCTGCTTAAGATTCCTTCCAATGCCAAAGATGAGGAAAGGTAACTAAAGAAACCATCTGTTTTGAGATATTTCAAGAGAACAACTAGTTTGAGAGAAATATCCATGTATCCAAAAGAAATGTAGTAACTTTAAACATTGAGATTTCTACCATTTCCTTTAACCTCACCCTACAGCTCTAATCGCTACACATCATAGAAACTTATAATAGGCACAATAGCAAGACGACATGATGAATTTGTTGATTTCTTGACAAACAGCTATTAAAGGGATTTATTATACTGTAGATTTTTGTATTTAATTTTTAAGGTGAAGTAGAACATAAAAGAAAAGCAGTATTTAACTCTTCGTTCCTTGATCATTTCCTAATCAAATCTATGCCCCAACCTGATTCCTGTCTCTTCCTGTCAACCCTAACATGGCTTTAATTCAAGAGCAAACTACAATACAAACAAAACCAATGGATTTTCGTTTAAAATTCCAAGATCTCAGTTGCAAAAATTAGAGTTAGTAGTTTCACTTTGCTGCCATTTACTGGGTCAGTAAATAGCTGCAGATATTTGCAAGTCAGAACTGATAGTGTTATTGATGTCAGTGTATCCAGCATGGAGAAGAAAGCATTATTGCACAGGAATCTCATCAACATAATTATTCATTTTTCCATATACCTGGCAAGATTCCTGTAAAGCATAAAAATAAACTGTCAAGATTGAATTTGCTTATGCTTCCTGTAAATATAATCGCTTCTCAACTTGCCAGAGAATTGCGGATAGGGAAAGGGAAGATGGAATGCAGAGGCTGTAGACTTCAGACAGGAGAGCCAAGCACCCACCAAGGACACTTCTGCAGGTGTCAGCCAAGACATTAACTGTTCTCAAAACAAAAAGACAATTCATAATTGGACAATGTGACCTGTCCAGTGGGAGGAGGGGAGAAATATATTCTTTAACTCTATGGTGCTGAAATCTGGGGTCATTCAGAGGCCCCCATATTGGAGAGAACTCAAAATAATTTGTTAAGGAGGATGCTGGGGGTAAATAATTCCACTTCCGCAGCAGCTGTCAGAGCTGAATTGGGACATTTTTCACTGTATACCTATACAATTACTAGAGCGGTAGCCTACTGGCTAAAAATGACTCAGATGGAAGCCAGTAGACTTCCTAAAATCTGCCTAGAGGAACAGCAGATCTTAAACCCTCAAAGGTATTTTTGGTTAACTCGGTTGTCAGATATATTTAATCGATATGGCATAGGGTTTCCGTTGTGCGACACATTGGAGCAAGTTTAACAACGGATTAAAGATATACATGGGCAAATGGACATGACAACTTTTTCAACTAATCATTCCCTTAAGCTTCTGACAGCAGTTAAAACAACTTTCACCCTGGAAAAATATTTACTCCTAGAAATGCCATCAGTGGAGAGAGAATTATTTGTCAAGTTTAGATTTGAACTTTTAGATACTAACGTTAAATTCGGCCAGTATCGGAAAATCCCGTATGATGAAAGAACATGTATATGTGGGGCAAATGTTGTCGAGGATATGGCGCATATAATATTTGAATGTAGGATGTATGAGGAAGTAAGAAAACAATACCTGTCCCCAATTATAAATAAATTTTCCCACTGGAATGTAAGGCATAAATTAATATTTCTATTGAAGGCAGACTCTCCTCCCCTGGTAAGGGCTATCACTCGCTATCTTAATAGGATGACAGCAATACAAGCCAGCTACATTGAAAAGAATTTCATTGATTGTAAGAAAGATGAGCTGAGTTAGAGACGAGATATTTTATTTGGGTTATTTAGTATTAGAAATTTAGTTATTGAATTTTAATATCGTTGAATTTTGATGTCATGTACCATATACATTTTTGTACGGTTGTTTCTGTACCTGTTTGTTCTGTTTTTCTTTTTTTGAAAAGGCCTTCGGGCTATTCAATAAATGTACTGTATGGTTATATTCTTTAACTATGCAGGATTGCACGGGAAAAGTTAGAGCTGGTTTTGCTTTCTTAGGTGCCAAAATGATGTACTCAATAAAGTTTGCTTTTGGGATTTCAAAGTTCCTGAAAGTGTCTATGTTTGTTGGGAGCATTATTCAAACCATTGAAATTAAACCAGCTCTCCTAATTCTGGTTCCACACAGCCTACTCAGCCACCTCCAAGAGCACTGTGGGGAGTCTGGGAATGATGTCTGGTGTGGAGCGAAATGTGGAGACGACGACAAAGACCAGGGCGGGTGTGATGAAGGAAGCCCTGGTGACAGCACAGGCAGACTTCGACTCCCAAGTGGTCATGCCCTGGTCTAAAGTGCGAGCAGAGAAGGCAGAGCAGCTGGCAATGCAGGATGAGGGTACGGCAGCTGTATCCTTCTACCCCGGCACCATAGAGCCATGGTGAGGCATGGTGGGGAAGGTGGCGGAAGCTACGTTTCACTTGATCCCACCCGGGTGGTCCTCACCCAAGGATTGAAGTGGAAGGCCAAGAGAGCTGCAGAATAGGAAGAGCCAGTGGATTAGAAATACCTGGCCGCATGCCACAGCCCATCAGTGGAGCACCTGAGAGAGAAATTTGTGGGGATGGAGGTGCGAGACATGGTGCTAGCATGACAGATAGCTCAAGCCACCAGAGCAGGAGCCAGCCAAGCCCCAGCAGTCTCTTTGCCTCCACAGCCCTAGCCTCAGCCAGTGGCTGGGGGAGCAGCAGCCATGGGTGCTGCTAGCCCCAGAGGGATTACCGCCCTGCAGCAGAGGTGGGCATTAGGCCAGGGCACTGCCAGTCCCTGAGGGGTGACCAGTACTCCACATGGGAGAGCCAGCTAACCTCTTGTGTCCCTGGTAGCTATGGGTTTTGAACCCCAGTCATTCCCACATGCAGTGGAGTGGCCGCCAGGATACTGGTTTGTCCTGGGGCACTTGGAACCCTTGCTGATAAGTGCCATGTTCAATGGGATACTGGAGAAGTTGGCCTTTTTCCTGAACCAGGTGTGGAGCCACGTGGACCTGTATTGACCCATCTACCCGGATGATGTTGCCTGCGTGTATGCCATCATGGCCAGCCTGGAGGGACATGCAGCAGAGTGGGTGACACAGCTACACAAAAAGGGACCTCCCAAGCTGGGAAACCTCGACACCTTCCTAGATGAGCTCTGGGTCCAATTCGGGGACAACATGCAGATCTGCCGAGCTGAGTCCGAGATCCGCACTATCAAACAGGGAAACAGGCCAGTGACCAAGTACATCTGCGAGTTTCGGAGCCTTGCCAGGAAGCTGACGGGGTGGCCAGAGTGGTTGCTGGTCTTCTACTTTCATAACAGCCTGAACTGGGAGCTGTACCACACTTGCGGAATCCCAGATGACATCCACATGTGGTACCAGCTGGCAACAAACATGCAGTTGGATCTGATAGAGTATAGAGCAGTGATGGCGAACCTATGGCATGCGTGCCACAGGTGGCACGTGGAGCCATATCTGCCGGCACGCGAGCCGTTGCCCTAGCTCAACTCCAGCATGCATGTGCGTGCTGGCCAGCTGATTTTTGGCTCGTGTGGAGGCTCTGTGAGGGCATTTTAGGTTTCCAGAGGGCCTCCGAGGGGTGTTTTCACCCTCCCCAGGCTCCAGGGAAGCCTCTGGAGCCTGGGGAGGGCGAAAAACGGGCCTACCAGGCCCACTGGTAGTCGGGAAATGGGCCATTTCTGGCCTCCAGAGGGCTTCTGCGGGGGCGGGAGAGGCCATTTTCACCCTCCCCGGGCATTGAATTATGGGTGTGGGCACTCACATGTGCGTGACAGCGCACGCGCACGCGTTTTCGGCACCCGAGGGAAAAAAGGTTCGCCATCACTGGTATAGAGGCATGGAGGAGCCGAGAGCTGGCCAAGAAAAAGCCAAGAGAGATATTTGTTGGGTCAGAAAACCTCAGCAGCTACCTCTTCCACCCCAAGAGAGGTCCCAAAGCATGAGCCCAGGTAGTGCTTCCAATGTGGAAAGGAGGGCTATAGGGCTGCGACCTACCCAAGCACATGATGACCCAGAAGGTTCCAAGCCCAGCAAAGACCAAGAAGATGTCGAAGGAGGAGAGAGAAAAGAAGCGGGTGGCACACCAAGTCATAGAGGTCTCTCCTCCAACCAGTGAGGCCTAGTTGACCCTATATGAGAGCAACAGTGAGGGGGAGAACGACCTGATTGTAAGTGGAGCCATCACCCCTTTTACTGCCCGGGTGGAGATCGTAGTGCCCCACTCAGAGTGAAGGGAGTCATAACAGCCCTGATAGACTCAGGATGCAGAGTTTAGTCAGCCTGCAGAAAGTGAGACTAGGATTGAGAGTGAAGAAGCTACACCAACCCATGAAATTTGAGCAGGTCGATGGCTCAATCATAGTGGGGCTGCCCGCCTCCTACCTATCCGAGCCGGTGAGCCTGAGAATGGGGAACCACAAAGAGACTATCCAGTTCATGGTGGCCCAAAAAATGGCGGAAGCCATGATATTGGAGTTGACATGGCTGAAGAAGTGGAGCGCGACAGTATGCTGGGGGGGGGGAACAGGAAGCACTTAGTGATGGGCCCAGGGACTCCATAACTTACAGAGAGGAAGCACAGTGAGCCCCAGCTGCAATCAGAAGGAAAGGAAGGGATGAGAGTGTCCATCGAGTCAAAGCCGAGGGAGCCTGCAATCCCCAAGGAGTATCACGACCTCGCCAAAGTGTTTACCAAGAAGGAATCTGAAGTTCTGCCCCATCCATTGCCCCACATACTGTGCAATTAAGATCTTACCAGGGACGAAATTGCCTAAGCTTAAGATGTATACAATGAGTCCCAAGGTGATGGGGGAGCTAAGAGACTTCATAGACAAGAACCTAGCCAGGGGATTCATCCAGCCAGCGAAGTCCTGAGTGGCAGCTCTCATGCTTTTTAAAGAGAAAAAGGATGGGTCGCTGAAGTTATGCATGGATTTCCGCAGGATCAATGGGGTCTGTGTGGAGAACATGTACCCCAGTAGTGGGTTCTAAAACCCTTTACTACCAGTTTGCGCATGCACGCACAATGCTTCTGCGCATGCGCAGAAGCTTCTGCGCATGCGCAGAAGCCTCCCAGGCGGGTGGACGGAGCCTCCCGCCACCGGCACTACCAGTTCTAAGAACTAGGAGCAACCCACCGTTGATGTACCCTCTCCCCCTCATGCTGGGGTATCTGTCCAAAGGGAAGGTGTTCACCAAGCTGGACCTAAGGGATGAGTGGAAGACTACATTTAACTGTCTTTTGGGGTGCTACCAATTCAAAGTGATGCCTTTTGGTCTACAGGTATTCATGTAACTAATAAATGAGATGTTGCATGAGAATTTGTACAAAGGTGTTCTGGTGTACCTGAACGACATCCTCATCTACTCTGAGACAATAGAAGAGCATGTGAGACTGGTGCGCCAAGTGCTTAAGAAACTCCTGGACGCTAAGCTTTATGACAAACTGTCAAAGTGTGAATTTCACAAAACCAGTCTGGACTACTTAGGGCATTGGGTGTCATTTCATGGAATAGAGATGGACCCAGGGAAGGTGAAAGCCATTTTGGAGTGGCAGGCCCCCTAAACTCGAAAACAGCTGCACAGTTTCTTAGGCTTTGGTAACTTCTATAGCCAATTCATTCCCTCGTTTGCCCAGATCACCTTGCCAATCACAGAGTTGCTCAAAATGAAGGATGAGGGGATGGAGGGCAGAGTGAAGCCTAAGCCTAGCCAGCCACTAAATTGGACAATGGAGTGCCAGGTGGTGTTCGAGAAGCTCAAATGCCTCTTTGCACCAAAGCCGGTCCTAAAGGATCCAAATCCAGAGGAGCCATTCATGATACAAGAGGATGCTAGCGATGTGGAAGTGGGGGCAGTTCTCCTCCAAAAGAATGCAGAGGGAAAGTTGCAATCCTGTGCCTACACATCTCACAAATTAAATGAGACTCAGAGACGTTGGGCAGTATGGGGAAAAGAGGCTTTTGCGATTTGATGGGCCCTGCTAACAGTGGAGGCAGTTCTTAGAGGGCAGTAAGGTCTCCTTTGAAGTTTGAACCAATCTCAAAAACCTGGAGTCCCTGGGAACCCCCCCATAAGCTCTCCCTGAAGTGAATACAGTAGGCCCAATACTTTGACCGTTTCGACTTCACACTGAAGTACATTCTGGGGGGGGGGAGAATTTCCTGGTGGATGTGCTTTCCCAGATGCCCCAATACAAGAGCACCCAGGAAGAAGTGGTTAATTCCATTATACCTTCCAAGCAGCTTGCGGCCCAGGCTTCCATGAAGCAGCAGACATAGGGAACCCCTCTAAACCCCGATGACACCTTAATACAACAGTTAAAAGAAGTGCTGCAGAAAGACGCATGGTTTGGGGCCCATTGGAGCCAGATGACAATGAGAGGAGACATGGCATGGAAAGGGAACACATTGTACATTCCTGACAGCCTACAAATGCAAGTCTTGCAGCGAAGTCACAATGCCAAGCAAGCTGGCCACTTCAGGTTTCTAAAAACCTGAAGTGTTCTAAAAACTCTACACTTCGGCCAATTTTGGTGGCCGAAGATGAAGAAGGACATAGAGAGCTATGTGCTGAGTTGCCCTGTGTACACTTCTATGAAGTGATGGCCAGAGAAGACCCCCGGATTGTTGCATCAAGTGGCCAACCCCGCCAGACCTTGGGAGGAAATCACAATGGATTTTATAGTGGAGCTACCAGAAAGTGGAGGAAACACTGTGATTTGGACCATCGTGGATCTGTTCTCCAAGCAGGGCCACTTTGTGGCATGCCCCAAGCTCCGCCCAAAGATTGACCAAGATGTTCGTACAACACATCTACCGACTGCACGGAATGCCCAAACACATCAGCTCAGACCGAGTACAGTTCACGGCAGAGTTCTGGTGTGAATTCGTAAAGCTGATAGGGTCTTCCCAGGATCTTAGCACTGGGTTCCATCCGAGTATGAATGGAGCCTCAGAATGAGCTAATGCAGTGGTAGAGCAATGCCTATGTTGTTATATTAACTATCAACAGTCCAACTGGACTGAGCTGTTGCCATTTGCAGAGGTAGCATACAATGATTCAATGCAAAGCAGCACAGGCTTCACCCCATTTAAGGTAATCATGGGGATGGAGTTCATGCCTATGCCAGAGTATCCCAAGGAGCCTCCCTCCTAGTAACTTTCAAGGAGTTACTCCCTAAATAGAGCATGCAAAGATGTAAAGAAAACCTTAGTGAAAGCAAAAAAAGGGCAAAAACAACAAGCAGACAAAAGGAGAGCTCCCCCAAAGGAGTTCAAGGTGAGGGAAAGAGTGTACTTATCCACAAAATACCTAAAGTTAAGGCAACCATGTAGGATGTTGGGCCCCAAGTATATTGGTCCATTTCCTATTGTGAAAATAATCAATCCAGTCACAGTAGAGCTCTGGTTATCCAAGATATTAGGAAAAGTGCATCTGGTATTCCATTGTAGCTTGTTAAAACCAGCCCAAGGGTCTAAGCTAAGACCGGTGGAGAAAGAAACCTTGGGCCCAATCATAGTGTGGGGGGGGGAGAACAACACTATGAGATAAAAAGGATCCTAGATTCTACTTATTACAAGGGGAAAATGCAGTATCTAGTGCAATGGAAAGGATATCCAAGGATAGAAGCAGAATGGGTTAAAGCCAACAATGTTAAGGCAGACTGGCTAATGAACAGGTTCCATTTGAAATATCTTCAGAAACCAGGGGGAGATGTAAAGAGGAATGGTATGAACCCATGATGGTAATATGTGTTTGCTATTTTGTAGGTATCCCTTCTTTCCAGGGGACCAGCATGTCAAGATTGAATTTGCTTATGCTTCCTGTGAATATTATTGCTTCTCAACTTGCCAAAGAACTGGGGGGTGGGAAGGGGAGATGGAATGCACAGGCTCCAGACTTCAGATGGGAGAGCCAAGCACCCACCAAGGACACTTCTGCAGGTGTCGGCCAAGACATAAACTGTTCTCAAAACAAAATAACAATTCATAATTGACCTGTCCAGTGGGAACAGGGGAGAAATCTATTCTTTAACTATGCAGGATTGCATGGGAAAAGTTAGAGCTGGTTTTGCTTTCTTCGGTGCCGAAATGATGTACTCAGTAAAGTTTTGCTTTGGGATTTCAAAGTTCCTGAAAGTGTCTATATTTTTTAATACATTTTTTATTTTATTTTTATATAAACAATCCATTTTTCATTAACCAGTGTGTCATCTGGGTACTAATATTTTGTGCCAACATTAATACCTTATGTATCTAATATTATAGCAATCCCATTGTGCTTTATTTAACTCTATTCATTATATTAACTATTAATACATTTTCTATACTTTAAATAACTTCTTTTACTATTAATCCTTATGCCTATTCTCTAACCACCAGTAAAAAGATTCCCAAATTGTATAATAATCCATTTGTTTTTTCTCTTTGATAGCCAGTGTCAATCTATTCATTTCTGCATATTCTAAAATTTTCCTAATTACATTCTCCTCTGAAGGGATCTCTTCATTTTTCCAATTTTGTACAAATACAATCTTGGCTGCTGTTATAACATGAATAATCAAATATACATTTTCTTTACTATAATCTGAAAGTGTCTATGTTGGGTTCATTAGTTGGACTGTTGACATAAACCACCAATTTATAATTTCATAGCTGTAAAAAGGCTAATAAAATAGAGAAGATTACATCTTATAGTATTTATGAAGCAGCTATAAACATAAGTTGCAGAAGTCATTAAGAAATACCTACCCATAGATTTAGATACTGGTAAGCTGCCGATATAGAAAGCTTTGTATTTCTGAACAGACTCTCTCACAACATCCAATATATCAGCTGTAGGAACAAAAGAGAACAGATTTGTTCCAATCTGTTCAGAAAATAAATCTCAAGGCATTGGAAATAAGGAGATACTGAAACATGTCACTTAATGAGTAATCAACTGTTTCCTCATGATCCTACATTAAGTCTCACTGAGTTCATTCATTGGTATTTGTATTTGTATTTGTTTATTTGTCAAGCATATATGATTATAAACGAAGTATAAACAGTAAAACATGACTGAATATATATGTAATAGTACAAGCATGAATAAGAGTAAAAGAGGTAAGAATATATGTGAACATTAGGACAGGAACGGTAGGCACGATTGTGCGCTTATGCACGCCCCTTACCGACCTCTTAGGAATGGGGTGAGGTCGATGGTAGATAATCTGAGGTTGAAGTTTTTGGGGTTTGGGGAAGAAACTACTGAGTCAGGTAAAGTGTTCCAGGCGTTGACAACTCTGTTGTTGAAGTCGAATTTTTTGCAATCAAGTCTGGAGCGGTTTACATTAAGTTCTTAAGAGTGCCATCAATCTAAGAAATTGAAGTTTTTATAGGAGCTATCAAATGCTGCATTGCAGGTTATAATAAGAGGGAAGTCAAGAGCACATCAGTTCCTTCATTGTTTGAAAACAAAGAATACCAATGAAACTCCTCTTCAGATTGCCAGAGACTTCAGTCTGGCAGTAATTCTTTTAGTTGTGGTTTGGTGGTAAAGGTGGCCAGCAGATGTGTTCTTCACTGACCATCTCTCTGATTTCCCACCCATTTCCTGAATTCTTCTACAATTATAGCAGATATTCAGTTGTGTATTTTCAAACTGGACAATATGGTAATTTGTTGTTTACTGTGTACTGTAGTTCATGATGCATCAGGAAAGGTATGAGAGACCTCGGATCCTATTTAGTGAAATGATTTACCACACATAAGAGTCTGTGAAGATCAGACAAAATCTATTTAAAGATAAAGACACCAAGCAACAAATGCCAAGGTGAAATTCAACAAATCATCTTTATAAAGTGAAAATGCTGCTTTGTTATTCAATCTTTCATCCCAATGCAGAGGTTCTTTCTGGGGTAAGGTGGTAAAGAGTAGTGATTCCTAATATAAGAGCCTAAGGAATAATCACTACATTTCTATAATTGTGAGGAAAAATAAAATGCATATAATTAAATAAACTTGGTCTAGAATCTTGTTACCTTGCAGAGATATGTCATTTGGAGAAATAGATTCAAGGGTGATGGATCGAGAGAGGCTGCTACTTGCCACTGCTTGCTCAGCCATAATCTATAAGATAGAAAAAGGCCATTACAGCTTAAAGCCTATCTTAGTATGTTATTATAGTAAAACTGAGGAGCAAAGTGCTCCTCGGGGATGTTCACAAAGTATAGTAAATATTATGTAGGTTAAAAAAAGCTTCAATCCATCTCCATAATGACTCCTTGCCTGAAACCCAACTGAAAGAGGTCTGGATAATAGATTCCTTTAGGATCCTTTGCTGTCCAACCACCTTCTCAACACTCTATCCCTCCCCCAAAAGAAGGCTGCAGACAGATCAATAGTTACCCAAAATTGTTGGGTACAAGGATGGCTTCTTGATCAGGAAGCACACCACCACTTCCTTCAAGGCCAAAGAAATCACCCCATTCCCTCAAAGAAGCTGATACCATCACATGAACCCATGGCCTATTTCTTGGGCCACCCTAACAATGCAGGAGGGAACTGGGTCTAGTAGGTGGCTGAACTCAGTTTGAACTCCCTAGCTGCCACATGAGGAATCACAGACTCAAGCTCATCATCAAATTAGCATGAGAGCATGCCCCAGGCACCTCAACTAAACTAGCCTAATCAGAGTCCAAGTCCAAGAAGATTGGAGTGATTTTGCCCATCAAATAACAAGAATATTCACACAAAGCAAAAATTCCATTATTTAAAATTGGCATTCATCCTTTAGGGGAATAGCAGCAAAATAGTGGCAATGCATCAAGGTATATCATCAATGCTTCCCCTCAATGTCATAATTGGAAACAGGATGCCGTCTTGAATGCTGCTTCCAACTTTTGTCAACTTGCTATGGAGATGTCTTCTCAACATACTGTTTGACTTCTAGGGAGCTCTAGATATCTGAGATTGTTCTAGAGGGTAAAATAATCAATTTTGCTTTCCACCTGGGACAGCTTGAGTCCTTAGTAGGTGCTATACAGTATATAAGGGCTTTATGCTAACTCTTTTTCTTCATTCTATTTATTTATTTATTTATTTATTTTGTGAGATTTATATACCGCCTCACAGTGCAAGCACTCTCTAAGCGGTTTACACCAGTAAGCAATGTATATTTATATTGCCCCCAACAATCTGGGTCCTCATTTTACCTACCTCGGAAGGATGGAAGGCTGAGTCAACCTTGAGCCGGTGAGATTTGAACCGCTGACCTGCGGATCAGTGTCAGCTAAAGTGGCCTGCAGTACCTGCCTCTAACCGCTGCGCCACCTCGGCTCTTTTTCTACAGCTTGCACCTAGTAGATTCATTCATTAATGTCATGTCATGATAACCTAACTTAGGCTGAAATGAAGGTGAAAAGTGGGAAGCCAACCTGCCTTTCCCAATAGTCCTCTGTGTTTGACATTCCCTGCTGTGCCTTCTTGCCTTTATTTTCTGCTGTTGCTACCTCCTCTCTTGGGGGATGCCTTTATCAAACATTCTTCCCCTTTACATCAGTTTGTGAAATAGGTAGGAATCTCACAACCTGAACACGTTCCTTCCAATAAAAAATAAAATATTACAATAATAAAAAGTAACCCTCTAACACCAACTGATGGTCCTCTAGGTTGGAGATGTTACTAGCCCCTCCCCCTTTTGGGAGAAGTGACCAAGCACACAAGCTATAATTTAAAAAGTCAGAAACAAGAAAACATACAAGTGTTATTTTCAGTTTAACACGCACATTCCTAATTACAAGTTTAGGAAATAAGACATTTAGTTCTGTTAAATTACACAGTGATTGCAACAAATATTAAGAAATGAGACAGTCATAGATGCATGGTGGGCAGGATCTCCTGCTCAAAGAAAATAAGATGAAATAGTTTATACAGAGAATAGAAAATACTAGAAATAAGAATCATCAGCAAAAAAAAAGGTGACTTCAATCACCAAGGCAGAGGAAAGAAGCTGCTGCATTAAAGAATAGTAGGTAAGTGCTGTATTCCCAAGGCCAAAACACTCCTTCTTAATAGTTTTTAACTGCAGCACAATCATAACCAATGATTTAAAGCACCCTATCCCGATTCACATCACTTATTCCTATAACCACCATTTTAGCAATGTAATGTGACTGCAAAAAAGGGCAAATGCAGTGTTAGAAATACAGCTTCCAGGACTTTGAGGGAACAAATGGTGAACTATAGATGACTCTGCTATCAATGCAATTAAGGTTCTTCCTTAATGGTGAGCAATAATTCAGATTTTTTTCAGACTGATTTTCATTAAAAATTGGATAATGATTTGATCATTTTATTTCACAAGAAACCTGAAACGTAATTGTGAAACCCATAAGAACTCAATCAGCTCTAATTCAATTATAATTTAAAAATATATGTATGTGTGTATTATATGTACCATACACATAAACTCTCATAATAATATGCTAAGATAGAGATATGTGGCATGCTAAATTTGCTATAGTATAATTTCTAGTGTTTCTTACTATTGGCCAAAGTGACTGAAGTTGTTGGGAATTATAGTTCTGTAATATTTGTAAATGATACAGGTGTCTACCCCTATTGTAAAAGAATCATTATTCCTATTATCAAATAGATTTTTGAATTGTGGTAATAAACTTTTTAATCAGGTTAGTTTTTTTCAACTATCAAAAATATTTAAACAACCACATATATCTCCCAATACATATAAAATAAAATTTATTGTACAGAATATGGGCTAGACTCTCCAAAGTCTAGATGGTCAGCCCCACAGAAGGTTGTAGAAAATAGAAGGGCGAAGGACCTTAGGATTTCCAGATCCAGGCAGACAGACAGGTACTGGCTAATCAACCGGACATCATTTATTTATTTATTTATTTATGTATGTATGTATGTATGTATGTATGTATGTATGTATGTATGTATGTATGTATTTATTTATTTATTTATTTAGTGCTCTTATATGCCGTCCTACTCCATGGGGATTCAGGCGGCGTACAACATTGAAGAACAGCTAAACAATATAATTTAATATCAATTTAAAATACATTTTTAAAAAACATACAACAGAATACATACTTGGGGGAGACCGAGATGGAAATCATCTCAAAACCCCGCCTGCAGGAAGAGCCATGTCTTCACGGCTTTTCAGAAGGCCAGCAAGGTGGGGACAATTTGTATCTCTGGGGGGAGTTGGTTCCAGAGAGCAGGGGCCCCTACAGAGAAGGCCCTCCCCCTAGGCCCCGCCAGCCGACATTGTTTGGTTGACGGGACCTGGAGGAGACCCATTCTGTGGGACCTAACCGATCGAAGGGAAGCATGAGGTAGGATGCGGTCCCAGAGGTAACCTGGTCCTAAGCCATGTAGGGCTTTAAAGATGATGATCAACACCTTGAATTGTACCCGGAGACCAATGGGCAGCCAATGCAGCTGGCGGAGTATGGGTGTTACGTGGGTGTATCTTGAAACATCCACCACAGCACGCGCAGCTGCATTTTGCACCAGCTGAAGTCTCCAAATACTCTTCAAGGGTAGCCCCATGTAGAGCGCATTACATGGTAGTAAACAAAGACTGGAAGACAGCAGTGGTGATAGATGTAACAGTGTCAGGTGACAGCAAACCCAGAAAGAAGGAACAGGAGAAGTTGGAGAACTACCAGAGAATGAAGGAGGAACTGGCAAAGAAAATAAAGGTAAAAGTGGCCCTAATGGTAGTATTAGCTCTTGGGGCTGTGACTGGCTCCAACAGATCCCAGGAATGACACAAGAGCTATCCAGAGGAGTGCAGTGCTAGAAACAGCTAAGATGCTGTGCAGAACCCTCGAAATCCCAAGACTCTGGTAATATACTAAATGTATTGTAGTTGTAATTGTAATGTATATGTGTATGTATATGTGTGTATGTATACACACACACACACACACACATAAACATACACATGTATGTGTAATATATACATATGTATATGCAAATATGTTTATATATTATAAATATATAAATTATAATTATTTTTCAGTTTAGAATAAATTAGTTCAAGGGAAGAAAATAACTTTATATGGGTAAAAGGAGCAACTGTTCATTAATTGGATTACCCCCAATAATTTGTTTTCAAATGGGTGATCTTAAATCTGCTGAATCTATGCAGACAAATTAGATTATTTCTGTATGATTTACATTTTCTTGAGAGAGATAATTTTAGATTCATATTTTCCTTTCAAATAAATATGATCTACAGACTTCTTTACTGAAGCTACTCCATTCATTCAATTTTACATATATTGACTTTTTCTTAAAGTTTTCACTTTAAGAATAAATGTGAAAGAATTAGATTAATCACATTTGCTCCCTCTTATCTACCCTGCTATCACCAAGGATGTTCCTAGAGTGTAGTTAGAAGTTGTGATTGCTGTTTCTGATATCTGATGATAAAGTATTTGAAAAGTTTTATAAGAACTCCTTTCATTTTACATATCCCTTTAAAAACGTTAAAATTGTATTTGGACTTTAAAAAATCAATTAAGATGTTAAAAGTCTGGTTTTTGTTGTTCATTTTTAAAGCATTGGTTCTTCCGCACTATGGTGCCATGTGAGACAGAAATTGTGGATGACTACAAATTGGTACTTCTTGGTGCAAAATGAAAGAATCATAAAAATATAGAGGGGCCCTTTAGACCATCAAGTCCAGCCCCCTACTAAGTAGATGAAGCCAAATTAAGGCATCTTCAACTCTGCTCAGATGCATCCAGTGTTGAGGACTCTACTACTTTTCTTGATTATTGGTTCTGCTATAAAACCTTTTTACAGAGAACAGTTCTTCTTGACATTCAGTTTGAATCTGCCTTCCTGTTGTTTAAATCCAAAATCCATTATCCTGTACTCTGGAACCATAGGGAACAGTTTTTGACTTTCTTCTGCATGCCATCCTTTCAGGTATTCAGAGTTGTATCAAGAAGGCCTTTCAATAATCTTTTCTTAAATGTAAATATGCTCCTGCAGTTGCTTTTCATAGGTCTTACTGCCCAATCTCAGGTTACTTCACTGCTCTCTTTTTTTATCCTGTTCCAATTTGCTTCTTCGTACTGTTTATATATGCTTCCTAAAATGAAACTTACATCTATCTTTGAGAATCAATGAATCTGTATCAAGGTTACAGTAGACCACATGAGTGGTCTTTCCTTTATTAAAAGAATAAACAGACTCTTCCTGGTGGTAATTTAAATAATTAAAACCTAATCTTCCTGAGCAGAGACTAAAATCAATATTATTTAAATGAATCATTATATGTCACCACATTGCCAGTATTATGTCTGGCAATACTTTATTCACCCCATCCCTTCCCAAACTTGTTCCCTCCATTGCACATTAGATAACTGTCATAGGCAGAAGGCCTGGCAAATTTCATTAGGATTTCAGGAATGTTCAGTCCACCATCTGTAGGAGACTCAACCTGCTCACACAGAAGGTCACTTTCAGAGTAGTACAGTGAAACTGTGCAGGGGAAATATAAGCAGTACCATATATAGAAAATAAGCTGGCTGCTACATACTGTACAGTATACTGGCAAGCTTCCAGCTGCCATCTGGATCATAACTAAAATACCTTGTTTGCAAACCTACATGATTACTGCATCTGTTCAAATGAAGAATTCAGACATACAGTACAACAGAAATACACAAGGTGAGGTGTAAATCAAGTGTTTCTTCAAAGTAGAATAGCCATTCATAAAAGGGAAAATAGATCAACAGGACTGACGTGATTTATTTACAGGCAGCCCCCAAAAAGATGAAACATAAGTTGTTGCAATTTACGTCTATAATCTGCAAAAAGTCCATTTCAAATATATATATATATATATATATATAATTTGTTATATGCTTTGAGAGGAGTGCCAGATATATGCATAAGTTAAACAAGCTATGGCTTAGGACTTCATAGAATTTCAGAATATCAGTTTTTAATTTTGCAAATGAGTTCATTATTACTTACATTAATAAAACTAATCTTGATTATTATTTTGTCAGTATTTTATATATATTAATGTATCTTAAAATTATTTTTAAGATTTCATTTTAGTATTATTTCTAGAATAATGACTACTATATTATAATCTATGGAGAGAGATCAAGCCAGCCAAACGATAAACATTTATTCAGTACATGCATTCATTTGAAAAAAAATGTATTTTTGTTTTAAATACCTCCTATATATGTTTTCATTGTTTTTTCTGGTGACCCAACATCCTGTTTTGGTAAGCAGCTTAGTGAGACCTTCTGGTGAAACTTCTTAACAAGGGGCCTCCAAGCTTTATATAGCTTAGGGCAATATTTCTCAACCTTGGCAACTTTAACTAGGTGCACTTCAACTCCCAGAATTCCTCAGTCAGCACTGACTTCTGGTAATTGAAGTTCACACAGCTTAAAATTAGCAAGGTTGACATTGGCTTAGGCCCATGATGGCGAACCTATGGCATGCGTGCCACAGGTGGCACGCGTAGCCATATCTGAGGGCACACGAGGCGTTGTCCTATGTCAGCTCCAGCGCACATGTGTGCACTGGCCAGCTGATTTTCGGCCTTCTGGAGGGCGGGGGGAGGTCATTTTCGCCTTCCCCAGGCTTCAGGAAAGCCTCCGGAGCCTGTGGATGGTGAAAAATAGACCCAACGTGGTCTTTCCTGAAGCCTGGGGAGGGTGAAAAACGGCCCAACGGCCCAACGGGAAGTTCGTTTCTGAACTTCCGGTAGGCCCATTGGGTCCATTTTTCGCCATCCACAGGCTCTGGAGGCTTTCCTGAAGCCTGGGGAGGGCGAAAAACGGCCCAACAAGCCTACCAGAAGTCCGGAGGCTTCAGTGAGCCCTGAGCGCATGCACGGGGGGGGGCAGCGCAGGGGGGTTATGCGTTCATGTGCAGGGGGGAGGGCATTGCATTATGGATGTGGGCACGTGCATGTGCGCTATCGCACATGCGCGCCCTTTTGGCACCCAAGCAAAAAAAGGTTCTCCATCATTGGCTTAGGCCCTCACCAAGTCTACATCTGGCACAGTTTGAGTGTTTCAAAACTAATTCATTAACTTTTCCTGTGCTGTTTAAAAAATTCCATTCCACTGTTTCCCCTTTTCTTTTTACTTGTTCTGATTCTATGTATTTGTTTATTTCTTCCAAGTTGCTCTGTTTTTGGTATGAATATCCAAGACAGAGCAACTTGGGATAAATAAAGCAAATAAACAATTGTATTTTCTTTCTTGCATGCTTTGCTATTTGTAATGATCTGCTGTTTTTTATTCTGAATATAATTGCCTTTTTTAATGCTGCCCTGACCATCAAGAGCACCCATGCAACTGGTTTTATTCTTATTGCAACTCCACAGAAAGGAATAGCCAGATGTCATTCCACGGGGTTCACAACCTTTCTCAAGAAGTGTACTCCCGGGCCTTCACATTTTAGATGACTATAGATATCATCTAAAGCTATCCAGATCCAAGTACATACCAGTATTCATATATGTATGATACCATTATGGTAATTCCTTCTATGCAAATTAATCTCCAAGCATTTGTTTTAAAAAATAAAATACTACCTATGCCTTCAGCTATTTATTTATTTATTTATTTATTTATTTATTTGTTTATTTATCAACACGTGTACAAGATAACAGGTATGATATAAACATAAACAAAAGCAAAGTATGTATAGGAAATTTGGACAATAGGACAGAAGGACAGGGACGGTGGGCACGATGGTGCGCTTATGCACGCCACTTTGTCTCTTATCCACATATGAATGCACTGTACACTTCAGATAAGCCCCCAAGAAATATAGCTACTATAAAAGTTGCTTTTTCTTTCTTCACTAATCCTTCGGTATATCCTGTGCATTTTTGTCCTTCTCCTCTGCTATTGTAGTCTCAGATAGCATAATATTAGCTCTTTCATGCAATTTCCTGCATGAGATTTGTTTCCATTTCTGCTTCATCCAGTTTTTTGTCTGCAAATATAAATTGTAGAAGAGAATATCTGCAGCTCAGACTTGGAGTGTGGAATTCTTGGCACTCTCTAAACTTGGTTATTAGCTGCCAGATGTTTCATTACCCAACAAAGTAACATCAGTGTGATGTTATCTACCATATTTCCCCAAAAATAAGACCTATCCTGAAAATAAGACCTGCCATGTTTTTGTATGTGCACCCAATATAAGCCCTACCCCAAAAACAAGCCTTGTGCAGCTGGCCGGCTGCCCATTCCATCTGGTTGCCTGTGGTGCCGCAGCCATGAGGTGAGGTGGGAGGATGGAACTGCCCCATGTGCCTCGCATCGACTTACCTTAAGGCCCCCGCAGCCAGGCCATCCACACCCCAACACCTTCCTTGCCTTGTGGTGACAGCTCCACCAGCCCCATACAGCAGGACCTTGCGTGGCCGCTAACCCATTTCTTCTGCTTGCTCGCATGGCCGCAACAGAGTAGGAGACCAATCGATGCATTGGTGCCATGGCCACAAAGTGAGGCAGGTGGCAAGGTGTGGATGGCCTGGCTGCGTGGACCCTGAGGTAAGCTGGTGTGGGGCGCGTGGGGCAGCTCCACCTTCCTTGCCTCACCTTACGGATGCTGTACCAACGCATCACTCAGCCTCCTGCTCTGTTGCAGCCATGTGAGCAAGCAGAAGTGGGCCAGCGGCCATGCAAGGTCCTGCTGGACAGGGCTGCTGGAGCCGCCACTGCGAAGCGAGGCAGGTGTCGGGGCGTGGGTGGCCTGGCTGCGGAGGCCCTAAGGCAAGCCAGTGTGGGGCACGTGCGGCAGGTCCACCCTCCCTGCCTTGCAGCAGTGACACTAGGACACCACGCAGCCTCCTGCTCCGCCGCGAGCAAGCAGAAGAAGTGGGCCTCCCATGTACTCTTAAAGTACATTGGGGGGGGGGGAGAAACATATTCTGAAAATAAGGCCTAGTGCTTATTTTACAGCCCAAAAGAAAATAAGACCGGGTCTTATTTTCGGAGAAACATGGTAGTTGGGTAATGAAAAGTTTGTAGCAAACAACGAAGCTCAGAAACCACCAAGGAGCCCACAACATAAACAGTTTGCAACCATTCAGAACTACAATAAAATGTTGCAGGCTGTAAATATTTGTACAATAAGCAGTAAAAGTACAGTTACAAGAGAATAAATTATTCCACTGCTGCCAGGTATATCAACAGAAAGCTTGTAACTGATACAGAAGCAGGTAAGATTGGAGGAAAGTAGGAAGGAAGGGAAAAGATACCAAGCAAGTATTCTGGAATTGTTTCTGGCCCCTCTTCCAGCCATGGCCACAGGGGAGGTCTCTAGCTTCTTTTGTGTAATGAAGTAATGTGTCATACTGGTATGTGTGTCTTTCTGCTTCCCCCCCCTACTCCCCACTGTTTCTGTGTGTGTGCAGTAGGAAGCATGAGTGGACTGAATATGCTATAATCTGAGGAGGTGGTCCAAGCCACAACGCATCAGAGGGATCTTTAGGGAAATCTTTCCAGTATTTTTTGTTTTGGCCCTCCCAACTTCATCTTTCAATTTTCAGAGAATTATCATGCAGAGATAGACTGGCAAAGTCTTTGCTCCCTTTAAATAATTTTCCATTGAATTGGAAAATATATAACGAGACTAAGATTATTTTAATACTCATTTTGTCTCCCACTCCTGCAGAATGAAACATCAGTGATGTCTGTTACTTAGTTACAGTACTGAAAACTCTTGACACTGCACTAAAAGTACATCTCAGAACCACAACCTTCCATATGTAGCATATGTGTGTCTGGGTGCACATGCACGTGATGTGTGTGTGTGTGTGTGTGTGTGTGTGTGTGTGTGTGTGTGTGTGTGTGTGTTTACGTATAAATGTAAAGAACTGTGCTACAAGTCAGGAGGGATACCTTGGAGCACATTTCATGCAGAGCTTTGGCAATAGCCTTGCCAGGCACATTGCAGTGGAAGACATGGCACTTCAGCACACACGTGTCCTTGTCACTGGCCACGAAAGCAAAATCCCTGCAAGGAGAGGAGAGCCCAATGAGCAAGAGCAGGGCTCCAAGCACTAGCTTTGCTTCAGGAGGAAGAGGGGAACTTACCTGTCCCTTGATCAAGCATAGCATGTAGGGGGAAAAAAGAACGGTTAATGAAGAGTATCTGAAGCAGCTATCCTGTTAATAGCTTGGGAATAAATGGTGATCCCACATGCTAAGGGTAGAAAGAAGTAGCAGAAGATCCCATGGGAAAGTCAGGGTGGTGGTGGGTAATCCTAAATTTTTGCACCCAACAGCATCTATAGCTTGATAACTCACTAGTTACAACACGTAGACTGAAAAGTTGCCCTTGGAGTTTGGTTTCAGTAAGAAGGTCTCCTTTCTCCAACCCACCCGTTATTACTCACCTGCCTTTGTTGCAGCCCACCCCCCAAACACGAATATTGATGATGGGCTGGCAGTGGATGAGGCTGTGGTCCAAAGGATCCACCAAGTTCATTGTGTCCTCCTTGAGAATCATCACCATGTTTTGACCCTGTTAAGGAAGGCCGAGAAGTGTGAATGGTACAGGAATGAAAATCCCTCTGTCTAAGGCATATTTAGCAAAAGCTGTAACAATGGGGACAGACTGACTGGGAAGACTATTCTATGATAGATTAAAAGGGAAAGTTCCTTAACATAACATCTTCCTATCACTGATAGGAAGAATAGCTACCATTAAAATGAACATTTTGCTGAGATTACTATACTTGTTCCAAACAATTCCAATAAAGTTGGAAAAAATATTTTGAGGAACTGATTGTCAAAATTCATTTGGCAATGAATTCATAAATCAGCCTGAATTCATTTGGCTGATTAATGTCAAAATTCATTTGGCAAGGGAAAAAAGCAAGAATAAGTTTGAAATTGCTACAAGATTCTAAAAACAGAGGAGGTTTTGGGTTGCCAGATTGGGAGTTATATTACAAGGCATCTGCACTTACCGTATTTTTCAGAGTATAAGACACACCTTTTTACCCTCAAAAAGAGGGTGAAAATTTGGGTGCGTCTTATACACCGAATGCAGCCCCACCAAGCCACCCCCACCCTTTGGCCTCTGCCTGCCAACAATTTATCTCTTTGCAGCAAACAGAACAGAAACAGAAGCCTTATTAGCACACTAAAAGATTACTTGCCTCCCAATCTACAGCTGACAGAGGCTTGCAAGCCACGTGGTAAAATGAAACTAACTACGGTGGCTGTAATGAGACAAAATGCTGGGAGATAAACTGCTGGCAATGTTACATTGCTGAAATTGCAAGACAGTAAGCTACAGCTACTGTAGCCTAGAGGAAAGAGCTCTTGCCTCACAGTCAGGAGGTTGTGAGTTCTATCCTAGGTAGAGGCAGATTCTGTTAATATGTTATTTTGTTAAATGTTTGTAGAGTGTTCAAATTATTAGACTTATTTTTTTGAAGACTGCTTTATTATTGTTCTAGACAACTTAACAAAATGAAGAAGCTTTTTAAAATAAATGCTTGCTCTGAAGAGGCCCAGTGCTATTGTATCTTCTTTTAAATAGCAGAGAATACTTCCAGAAAGCCACATCAATTTTAAAGATCTGTAAAAGTATAATCTGAAATGTCCTGTTTTAGTATTAAGTATTAGTATTAAAATAAGGCAGCTGAATTAAACCCTGACTTAGTCATGTTTGGAGTAGATCTATTTAAATAATTGGGAGGAGTTAGTGTGATTACATTTAAGAAAACTTTCTGGGATTAATATACTGCCATAATGTACATTTCTCCAATTCTTTACTATTTCTATGGGTCAAGCACACATGCACAGAAATACACAGCAAAGTGTATATCATCTGTGCTGTTTGCTGTTTGTTGTTTGGCAAATTGCTGGGAGGCAGAGGCCTTTTTTCCTTGTTTTCCTCCCCCAAAACTAAGGTGCGTCTTATACTTCGGTGCATCTTATACTCCGAAAAATACGGTACATGGCTGAAAGAATGGATAAATCTGAGACATAGACAACTATTAAAATTGTAGGGACATGACTTACAACTGGGGTGGCATGCCTTCCTATGGTATGGGAAAAATAAAATACACAGATACTTCCAAAGACACTATATCAGAATGCATTATTGTTAGTATGGGCAAAAATTAGAGCAAAACACTATTTGAAAATACCAGTCTGCTTTCCACAATGGAGGCATTGATACATCTGAATGTGGTTAACATGGAAAAAATCAAAAGATAGAAAGACATTCTGAATGAGAAAGGGGAACTTAAATGTAAACAGGAATTTAATAGTCAAGGGATTGATTTAGCATGGTGGTTGCATGTACAAATCGAGATATGAGAAAGATGTCAAAACATATGGTTTTTATAAAGAACTAACAGAATTAGATCAGATCTTAACAGGAACTGATGAAAAGTTAATAAAAAAATTTTTTACAACTATTTACTGAGCATTAGAATGGAAGAAGAACAAGTAAAGGAAACAATGATAGTGTGGGCTAAACACTTTGGCTACTCGATAGAATTAGACAAATGGCAAAAGTTGTGAGAGAGGAATTATAAATTAGCAATGTCAACTGCATATAAAGAAAACTTATATAAAATGTTTTATAGATGTCACTTTCCACCAGCAAGATTAGCTAAGATGTTCAAGGATATCTCTGCTAAGTGCTGGAAATGTAACCAGACACTGGGCTCATATTATGTCCAAAGGCAAAAAAATACTGGACAAAAATACACACTTGGATAGAAAAAATGATAAAGGAACACATAGACTTAAAACCGGAAACATTTCTGTTGGGTATCATACCAGAAAAATATAATAAAGGAAATATGTACTTAATACTACATGTGTTAACAGCGGCTAGAATTGCATTTGCACAACACTGGAAGAGCATAGACATTCCTACAGAAGAGAATGTAATAAAAAATACCAGAATGTGCAGAAATGGATAGATTAACACTTAAAATTAAAGACAAGGAAGACACTGAATATTTCTTAACATGGGATTCGTTCTATCAATGGTTAACTAGCAGAAACAGAAGTTAGATTTCAAAAAATATAAGAGAATGATTAATTTTGTAAAAATGGTTTATCAAATGGATAAGTAAGCACTATTGTCATTATATGTTTATTATCAATGTTACAATGAGATATCATTGTTACTATATGATTATTACTAATGTTATGAATGCTATTGTTATGATGATGATGATGATGATTGCTCAAACTAACTATACCCAGACAACACACTGTTTATACGCCTCAGCTCTCAGCATAAATTTATCTAAATTCATTTACAGAGTCTTTAGATCTAGAATTATATCACCAAACAGTTCTAGTATAAATCTAATACTGTAATCTTCTCTTGGACAAAATAGAGCATCTGTGTTTTTACTATTTTGTTTTTGTTTTGTTTTGAAGAAGGCACAAATGAGAGACAGTTTGGTGTAGTGGTTAAGGTAACCAGGCTAGAAACAGGAAGACTGCAAGTCCTGCCTTGGGCACAAAGTAGGCTGCGTCACCTTGGGTTATTCACTTGGGTCAGTCCTAGGAAGCAGGCAATGGCAAACCACTTCTAAAAAGCTTGCCAACAAAACTGCAGAGATTTGTCCAGGCAGTTTCTGAAAATTGGACACGCTGAATGGAAGGGGGGGCGAAAAGGGAACAAATGCATTCATTTTTGATCCAAGCTGTTTCAAGTATTTTGTCCTATTCCAGCAGTTGTCATTGCAGTGTTGCTTTGCCTTCAAAATCTTTTGAATTTTCCTCCTAAGGTCAGTACAAAAGGTGGGACCAGTCACTTCCCTGTTGGGATTGGCTTAAACTGGTTGGGAAGGAATGTGGGCAACGGGAGGAATTTGGAATGAAACAGAAGGATTTAACAACACATATATGGAACTGGATCTCATTGTAAAGCTGTACATGTGCTTCAAATTCCTTTTTGCATAGCTTTTTCAGATAGACACATAAAAGCAGAAGCAGCTAATTTCTGAACAGGGACTTTTATTATGGTGCTTTTGCCCCTATATTCCTGTTTCTCCCCAGTCTGTTTTAGTTCAGTCTATGGAAAGTTGGGTTGTTAGGGCATCTTGGGAACTAGTGGTCTGCTGAGTTTGGCCTGTTTTTTGGTCTTCTTCCACATTTCCCTGCAGTTAGCCTGTTTACCAGGACTTTGGCATTTAGTTCAGGATTTTCAAGGGTTTGGAGCAATGCATGACCTGACCATTTGTTTACTTGCCTCCTGCCTTGAGATTCATTTGGGACCTGGGCTTTATTTTCATCCCTTGATGTCCTTTCTAAGTCTGCTTCAGATAGCTGTGGTTGCTTGCTTCTGCTGCAGACACTTTAATTGGCTTTGATCAGTGGGAAACTTTTTTTAATTTTAATTTTTTATTTCAATTGAGCCACTCCAATGGCTTCCAATATTTTCTTCATCTCCAACTTTCCCTATCTCCAAGTCTACAAACTTGCAACTGTTTCTCTGACTGCCATACGCATACACTCTAGGCTTTCTGCTGGGGTGAACTTTCTGTTAAGAAGCAGGCTGCATTGACAGCCTCAGGGGAGGCAGGTTTGGCCATGTCAAATTCCCTCACTGCCCAGCCATTCATAAAATTGTCCTCTGCTGCCATATATGCTTTTGAAGAAGGGGCTGTGCCAGCTCACACTTTATTGATCAGCTGATAGAAACTGAAAATAAAGCTCAATTTGGAAAGTCAACATGCCCTAGAGTCAAATGTAATGATATCAGCCTACAATGGAAGAGAAGAAACATGTTTGAAAACAAGAGTGGAAACACTGTCTGGTGCTAACCTTCACCCAGGCCAAGGGACAAAAGAAAACCCCAGAATAGTTGGATCCAAGAAATTAATGGCTACATTCTAAATGGGGGACAGTGGAATTTGGCAAGAGAAAACAGTTGATATCTTAGGAGCAGATGTTTTTCCCTGGGGTTATATACCTTAGGCACTCACCTCACCCCATCTATCAGCAGGGCCAAAATTGTCACAATTGCTTTGGGAAAGTTGCTGGATGCAATTATTTATTGCAATACTGCTTTTGCCTGGTGCCAAGTCCTCCTCAGGAATCTCAACCCAGCCTAAGGAACGCACAACGAAACACTGGGGGGGGGGGGGAGAGAGAGAGAGAGAGAGAGAGAGAGAGAGAGAGAGAGAGAGAGAGAGAGAGAGAGAGAGAGAGAGAGAGAGAGAGAGAGAGAGAGAGAGAGAGAGAGAGAGAGAGAGAGAGAGAGAGAGAGAGCATCAATAGGCATCAAACATAGCTAATTATTCTCCAACCCTCTTTCAGCTATTCAACAAATCTTATGTGTTACTGGACCCCTGAGCTATATATAGAGAAAAATTGCTTCACCAATCCAATTTCCAGCCCTCTGTGTGTAAAATTGGAGACTCCCAATGTATCCATTGCTAACTCCATCCAATCTCCAGTTTTTATAACAGCAAACACTTTTTCTCCGTATTTAAATAATAATGAAATAATGGAAAAGCCTTAATGTTTTCTGTTATTCATTCAGTATACTATTGTGTGAGGAGCCCAAAGGATCATGAAGCAGTGGGGCTGGTTGGTGCCCTGAGAGCCCTCCCATTGCCTTTTTAATTGATTTTTAACAAGGTTTAATTATTCTTGCCTCCCTCTAAAATTTAATTTTGAAATTTTAATTCTAACATTTTAATTTTTATACAAACAATTTTCAGGAGCCATGAAGGCACAATGTTAGAATGCAATATTGCAGGCTAACTATGCCCTCAGTCAGGAGTTCAATCCTGATCAGCTCAAGGTTAACTCAGCCTAATCCTAATCCTAACCCTTCCAAGGTCAATACAATGAGGACCCAGATTGTTGGGGGCAATATGCTGACTCTGTAAACGGCTTAGAGAGGGCTGAAAAGCATTGTGAAGTGGTATATAAGTCTGCTATTGCTATATATTGTTTTTCTATTCTGCCCAGAGTTCTTCTGTGAGGGAGATAGGCAGTTTAGAAATGTGATAGATGGGGGGGATGTGAGATAGATAGATGATAGATGATAGATAGATAGATGATAGATAGATAGATAGATAGATAGATAGATAGATAGATAGATAGATAGATAGATGGATGGATGGATGGATGGATGGATGGATGGATGGATGGATGGATGGATGGATGGATGGATGGATGGATGGATGGATGAATGGAAGGAAGGAAGGATGGATGGATAGATAGATAGATAGATAGATAGATAGATAGATAGATAGATAGATAGATAGATAGATAGATAGATAGATAGATAGATAGATAGATAGATAGATAGATAGATAGATAGATAGATAGACAGATAGACAGATAGACAGATAGACAGATAGAAAGATAATTAGAGTTTTTCAGCAGTCTGTTAATGTTAGTGAAGCAGTCACTAAGTTACACCGCAACTGTGCTTATGATCTTACTTTAGCTTTGCTTTGCTTTACAGGCCTGCAAAGGTCATAAATGTGAAGTTTTGGTCACAAATGCAAAAGATTGCTACATTAAACAGTTGCTGAATGAGGACAACCTGTACTGTAACAATCTTCATTTTAGAAAAGGCATTTCTTTATTGTGTGAAACAAAATGAATACCTCTTCCAACTTCTTTATGTACTTTACCTTTTTGTATACTTTAGATCAGGGGTGTCAAACTGGCGGCCCATGGGCCGGATTATCACGTGCAGGCCACACCCACCCCAGCTCCGTGAATGGGAAAAACTTCACGAAATGTCCCGTGATGGCAATGTTACATGGCGAGTTTGACACCCATGCTTTACATTAAAGTAAAGTCTGTTGATTTCTGCCAAATCTTTTGAGCATTTTTTTCATCTTTTAGTAATTTGTTAGCTTGTATTACAATGTTTATTTTATACTCTCTCTCCTTTACATGGTCTTTTACATGAACAAAAAGTTGTCAAAACTTGTTAAGAAGATTGCAGTTCTAAGCTTATCTAGCAACATATCCCACTGACCTACATTTGATTGGTCATGCACGATACCAACCTGAGTATGATGTAAGGGATATTAAGGATGCACTATAAACTGTAGAATTGAGATTCCATCAGCAGAGCAATACAAAAGGGTGATACAATCTCGCTCCTCTAAAATGAGAGTTCTTTGTGCTTATAAAGATTAGTCCTAGGTGCTTTTTTCAAGAGGCAACTGGACTTTCTGGTTTTTCTTTGAAGACGTTTCGCTTCTCATCCAAGAAGTTTCTTCAGCTCTGACTGGATGGTGGGAATGGATGGATTTATACTCTTTGCAGATAGCTGGACTTTTGCATTCTTTTAGCGGGTCATTAAGGTCACCTGGAGGTCTATCTGGGTCATCAGGGTCACCTGAGTGGTGACACATCAAGGAAGACAGAAGCCTTAACACTGAAGTTTACAGAAAACCCATTCATACATATCAATATTTACATTTTGAGTCCCACGACTCACTGGAGCACAAATTGGGAGTCATCAGAACCTTACATCACTGAACTGAAGGCCTGCCTACCAGCAAAGATGGGAAAGAAAAAGAATGTAAACACATCAAGGAAGCCCTCAGAACATGTGGCTATCCCAAGCGGGCCCTCATCAAATCTGAAAAAAGACCCTACAGGAGCTCCTCTGTAACAGACAATGACGAGAACAATAAACGAAGCAACATTGTCCTTCCGTACATTGCTGGCATATCGGAAAAACTCAGGAGGATCTTCAGCCAACATAACATACGTGAACATTTCAAACCCAAGAATACACTAAGGCAGAAGCTTGTCCACCCCAAGGATAAAACACTGAGACAGAAACTGAGCAACGTGGTATATGCAGTACAATGCAGTGAGCCATGTGCAGATCTGTACATTGGGGAAATGAAACAACCATTTCATAAACGCATGGCACAACATAGGACCGTGATGGCGAACCTATGGCACACGTGCCACAGGTGGCACACAGAGCCCTCTCTGCGGGCATGCCAGCCATTGCCCTAGCCTAGCTCCACCGTGCATGCGTGCACCTCCCACCAGGGAGTGCATGTGGGGACGCACATGTGCATGCAGGGGGCAAGGCACATGCACGGGGGTGCTTGCAATGCATTGCATTGCATTTTGGGGGTTCATGCGCATGTACCCCCCCCACCCCATTTTGGGCCTGGAAGGCCTCCTGCACCAACCTGGAAGCCTCCTGCACCAATCTGAAAGCCAAAACAGGGCATGGGGAGGGCCGCACAAGGCCCTCTGTGCCCCATTTTGGGCATGGAAAGCCTCCTGCACCAACCTGGAAGTCAAAAATGGGTGGGGGGCGGGGTGCATGTGCATGGTACGCACGTGCATGCATGGGGGTCACATGCACAGGGGTGCATGGGCTGGGGCGTGGGTGTGGGCGCAGGCACAGGGGGCGCTCGCATTGCATTTTGGGGTTTCGGGCGCGCGTGTGCTTTTGCATGGCCGTACGCTTTGGGCACTCGGCACCAAAAAGGTTAACCATCACTGACATAGGGAAACAAACACATCAGGACTAGATTCAGCAGTCCATCTGCATTTGAAAGACACAGACCACTCTTTTGAAGACAACAAAGTCCATATTTTGGACAGAGAAGATTGCTGGTTTGAAAGAGGGGTTAAAGAGGCTATCTATGTCAAAATTGAACAGCCCTCTCTCAACAGAGGGGGAGGAATACAACATCATCTATCTCCAATCTACAACACAGTCCTTTCAACAGTTCCAAGAAGGCTCCACACCAATTTGCACCACTCAGGTTACCCTGATGACACAGATAAACCTCCTTAATGACCCGCTAAAAAAATGCAAATGTCCAGCTGCCTGCAAAGAGTATAAATCCTTCCATTTCCCACCATCCAGTCAGAGTTGAAGAAGCTTCTTAGATGAGAAGCGAAACGTCTTCAAAGAAAAACCAGAATGTCCCGTTGTCTCTTGAAAAAAGCATCTTTGGGATAACCATGACCTGGATGACTGAGAATCTCCATAGACATTTATAAAGATTAGGTTGTCCTTGGCAAGTTCAAAGGAGGGCAAATCCATGACATTTTAAAAGGACAATACTAAATTCATTCTACTTATCCTAAAGAACGGTTTTTCCTCAGTCAGGCAGCTGAGCTGAATGATTTCATGTCCCCCACTACCCCAGACTGTACCTTGGAGCCAGGTTCTGGATTGCCCTGATGAAGATCCTCCTTGTGCCTGGCCAGTGATGTCCTGCAACAGGGGAAACAACCAAAGTGGCGATACAGAAATTCTTAGATAAATGAGACAAGTTTCTGTTCATTCTCAGAACAAATGAGAGGCAAATCACTGTTGACTTTGCTTGTCAGAACGTCTCAAAAGGTGATCATATGACCCCAGGACACTGCAATTGTCATAAATATGAATCAGTTGCCAAACATCTGAATTTTGATCATGAATTTTGATCATGTGGCCATGGGATGCTGCAACAGTCATAAGTGTGAAAAATTGTCATAAGTCGCTTTTTTCAGCGCTGTCATAACTTAAAACGGTCACTAAATGAACTATTGTATGTTGAGGACTACCTGTATTTAGTATACCATTCTATTTGATTCCAAATGGCACTGATTGTGGGTTGAATATTTATTGTAAGGAACAGACAGATCTTGTAACCGAAATGTTTTCTCTTTGATCTAGAACAGCAATAAACTTCTATATGAACACAATCCTCTATTTATGACCAAAATGGAGCCTGCCCATTACAGTCACATAGTGATGTCATTAAATGAGGCACCCATGTGACTGCTCACTTAATGACCCTCATTCCTGTTAAGTGACTGTGTGGGTTGTTAAGCAGAGCATGTGGTGCCTCAAAGGTGGAAGAGATCCTGGGAGGCCTAGCACAAACCTGGGCCCTCACTACAGCACCTCCCCAGCTCTCACATGATCTGCCCTGGTCCTCACAAAGCCTCCCCCTCTCTCTGCACCGCTTCCCACCCCTCAAGGTCCTCACAAGCCTTGGGCCTGATTTTCCACCCTATTGGATCGCCATAGACCTTGGGGTTGCTTTCCTATCCCACTGAGCCCCACACCCTCCTTCCCACCCCCAGACACAATTAGTCACTTACCTTTTACTGTAGATCTCCTTCTGGAAGCAGTCGCTGCACCATGTGGCCTTCCTACATTGTGGGTTTGCATAGGTAAAGGACAGCAGGCTGCTCTGCCGCTCAGCCTCCCTAGGCTGCATGGCGCCATCCCAGAAGTGGATGCCATTTTGGAGCGGTCACAATTCATTTCAGCCAGTCCCAAATTGGTGCCACTTCTAGGATGTAGCCACAAGGCTTCCACTATGTAGGAAAGCCATGCTGTGCAGCAGCTGCTTCCAGAAGGAAATCTGGAATAAAAGGTAAGTGACTATGACTGATCGGTGACTGGGGGGTGGGGAAGAGGGTGAGGGATCCAGTGAGGAGGGAAGCAGGCCCAAGGCCTTTGGGGACCCAATGGCAGGGGGAATGAGGGGAACATAGCTGGGGGGATTTCTGCAGTGTTCCTGAAGTTGGTCATAAGGGCAGGTGGATTGCAGAGGTGGGTTTCTCTTAACTTCCCTACCGGTTCGGAAGTGTGCGTGTCGCGTCAGAAGTGCGCGCTTTGCGCGTTACATCCGGGTACTGACCCTCTGCGCATGCGCAGAAGCCTTTGCGCAGAGGGTTTGTTGCCAGCCGCTTTCAAGCAGCAGCGACCGGGGAACCGGTTCAGGGGCATGGCAAGCCAGCCATCACTACCGGTTTGGCGAACGTGGCCAAATTTCTGCCACAGGCTCGCACGAACCGGTCCGAACCGGTAGCAACCCACCACTGGTGGATTGTCAAGCAGCAGCTGTAACTTCAAATCAGGTTTTGGGAGGTTCATTGTAACTTTGAACAGCTGCTAACCAACTGTTGGTGAGTGGAGGACTACCTGTAGGAGCAGAAGAGCATCATTTTTATTCAACAAAGAAAAGGAACTATAACTACTTTCTTGGGCATCTGAGCAAATGATACAAATATTACTTGTGAAAACATCATAGAAGAAAGTAATTATGTGCAGGCACTCCATCTCTTTCACTGAGATGTAGTCTAGACTTACAACCATTCTTTTAGTTTGAACTGTTTGAAGTTAAAGTGGAACTGGAAAAAGTGACTTATGACTGTTTTTCACACTTATGACTATTGCAGCATCCCCACAGTCACGTGATCGAAATTCAGTTGCTTCGGTAACTGAATATATTTATGACAGTTGTAATGTCCCGGGGTCATGTGATCATTCTTGCAACCTTCTGACAAGCAAAGTCAGTGGGGAAGCCAGATTCATTTAACAACCATATTATTAACTTAACAACTGCAGTGATTTACTTAACAACTGTGGCAAGAAAGGTCATAAAATGGGGCAAAACTCACTTAATGACTGTCTTGCTTAGCAATGGAAATTTAGGGCTCAATTGTGGTTGTAAGTGGAGGACTACCTGTACCTAGCACCTCACATTAAGGTGCTTGCATTAACAAGCCTACCTCTTGGAGAATGAAGTCACTGGACTTGGGATAAGTGTCTCTGTTGGCACACATCTAACCACAGCAGATTGAAGGTCCTGCATAAAAACAAAAAATAAACTCAAGCTTGTTTATTTGTGAGATTAAGGTCCCACTTTTTATTCACAACTCAAGATGGTTCTCCTCCAATTTTCCCCTCAATTATCCTGTGAAGTAGGTTGGATTGAGAGAGAATGGCTGCCCTACAGTTGCCCAGTCCAACATCGGGATTACTATATTATACTGGTTCTCCTGATAATTTGTTCATCAGGAAAAATATGAGAATACTATTTCAGAGCTCATCTGAGCAGAATGTTATGTGGGAATTAAAATAAGTCATGACTTAGTCTATCCTCTCCAGAAAATCAAAGACCAAAGGAAGCAACAATGGTTTTCCTTCATATTTTATATATTCTTCTTTTTCTTCTTTACTTCCTCTTTTATTGCTTCAGGTGTATTTTATATATAATCTTTATGTTTTATATATAATTTATATATAAATTTATTAAATTTATCAGTGTAAAATACAAATGAAAATGAAAATAGTGGGAAAAGGGGAAAAGGGGAGAGAAGTGTAGGATGAAGGGGGGGAGAAAGAAAAAAAAGCATGAACTTCCGACACTTTTCAGTGGAGTAGAATAAACATAATAACATTAGAGCCTCAACTTTTACTTTGCATACTTAGTAAACAGTATACTAGCCATTTCTATAACAAAAAACCCTGTCTAATCAGTAAATTCCAAAGTCAACGTTTCATTTTTTTTTCTATTTCAAGTACAAAACCCAGAAGCAATTTCCAGGTAGAAACAAAAATAGATGTATTCTTTTCTTTGATTAAAACAGTTACCGTAATTTGGTCATCTCCACTAGTTCCATCAGTTTCTCCAACCAATCTTCCATTATGGGAATTAATATATCTTTCCATTTTTGTACCTAAAGCATTATCACTGCCGTGAACATGTAAAACAACACAGTCCTAATTTTTTTTCAAGTTCTTTGTCTATTACAGGGAGGCTAACATCCAGGATATCTCCATTATTTTCTATGGGCTGTTCTTACTTTTATCCTATAAATAAGGTAGAGGGGAGAGCCAGTTTGGTATGATGGTTAAGGCTCCAGGCTAGAAACTAGGAGACCATGAGTGCTAGTCCCACCTTAGGCACAAAACAGCTGGGTCATCTTGGTCTAGTCATTTTCTCTCACTTCTAAGAAGCAAGCAATGACAAACCACCTCTGAAAAACCTTGTCAAGAAAATTGCAGCGACTTACAGTATAACCTAACTGAATTCAATAAAACCTACTACCAGTCAATTGTGCATAACATTACAGTTTCACTCTGGTCATTTGTACCAAAAGGTATTTGAAAGTGCTTGGCTTACAAAAAGAAGAATATCCATAGAGTCACAGCTGTAATGGAACCAGCCCATTATGATCATAAGTAGTAACCGTTGTAAAATAGATTGGTCACATAACTACCCCAATTTTAAGATCTTTATTTGTGGCAGTTGTTATGTGAACCACCATGGTCATTAAGTGAAATCCATAACGTTACTGTTGTGGCCCGCCAGCTACCAGAAGAGCTGGCGGCAGACTCGGACGATGAGGAGGTTGGGGAGGAACTTGGGCCAGTTCTGGAGTCTGGGGAAGGCTCTGATGGATGCTCTGCGTCTGACGCAGAGATAGAGCCAGGGCCGTCCGACATTTCCCAGCCACCAGAGAGGCAGCTGCCTTTGGAGGCTGAGATAAGTGGGGAGGAAGAACAGCTGGGGCCTGTTCCAGATGCACATATGCACAGAGCTGTTAGGAGAGGAGAACAACTGAGGACAAGGAGTCGACTCAGAAAGCAATAAATAGAAGGAAAGGGGAGTGGTAGTCATAGGAGACAACAGTTCGAACTTCTGAAGATTTGGCTAATTGTGTTTTGTGCCTCAGAGACTGCTTGCCAGAACTTAATTTTCAGCTTTATGGCTGGGAGCTCATGGCCTGGCAATTATCACAAGGAACTTATAAGGTCTGTTACTGCAGTTAACTCTTTAAAGGACTATTGCCTGGACTTCTTGGTGTGTGAATGCTATTAATTCACAGGAGATAAATAAAAAGGGGTTTTTGGGACAAGGAGTCTGTTTCTTGTTTCTGCTGGGTCAGAACAGTTACATTGATTAATCATTCTCATTGACAGAAAATTCCCCCATATTTTAGGTTGGATCTCTCTCTGATGAGCTTCCACCCATTGCTTCTTCTCCTGCTCTCAGGCGCTATGGAGAACAAATCAATGCCCTTTTCTAGAGACAGCCCTTCTAGTACTGGAAGACAGCTATCATGTCACTCCTAAGCCTTCTCTTTGTAAGGCTATACATACTTAATTCCCTTAGCCATTCATCACACAATTTATCCTCCAGACCCGTTCTCATCTTTGTTTGTCTTCCCTGCACTTTTTCTAGGGCTTCAGCATCTTTTTTCTATTGTGGTGACTAGAATTGGATGCAATATTCCAAGTGTGGCCTCACAATTACAGTATAAAGTGGTACTATCACTTTCTGTAATCTTGATAATATCCTTTGGTTGATGCAGCCTAGGACTGCATTGGCTTTTTTGGCAGCTGCAGTACACTGCTGGCTGATACTTAAGTGATAGTCCACTAGGATATCCACACACAGTTACTACCGTGTTTCCCCGAAAATATGACCTACCTCAAAAACAAGTCCTAGCCTGATTTTTACGCCTGTGCCTAATATAAGCCCTACCCCAAAAATAAGCCCTAGTTAAGCTCCGTCCATCATCTGGTTGTACGAGGTGAGGCGAGGCGCAGGCATAAAAATCAAGCTAGGAAGGGGTGGGGGTGGAGCTGCCCCATGCACCCCACACCTGCTTACTTAGGACCACCGCAGCCAGGCCTCCCATGCCTTAATACCTGATGCGCTGCTTCCTGACTTCTTCTGCAGCCGCTTGTGGCTGCTCACTGCTCAACGCCACATGGCGCATTGCGCTGGTGCCACCACTCACAGAACACTGCAAGGCTCATCACGCCAGTGATGCTGCTTGTGCGTGCAATGGCACAATGTGCCACACAGCCTCTTGCCGCGAGCGGGCACAGGCGCAATGAGCCACATGGTGGGCACCAGCGCGACGAGCCATGTGGCATCTGGCTGCAAGCGGCTGCGAGTGGCTACAGAAGAAGTTGGGCAGTGGCACAACAGGTATCGGGGCATGGGAGGCATGGCTGCAGTGGTCCTAAGGTAAGCAGGTAATACATACCCTGCAAAGAAGACCTGGTGCTTATTTTGGGCTCAAAAAGAAAATAAGACCGGGTCTTATTTTTGAGGAAACACGGTACAATTAAGCCAGATCTGACTATTCCATACCTGTGCATTTGCTTTTTCCTGCCTAAATGCAGGACTTTACTTTTCTCACCACTTTGAACAGTCACGAAGCAACCAGTCATTAAGTCAAGGACTACCTGTAATGGGAACTGCACTACCCCTCTTATTGGTATTATGATGATGACTGTGATTATTATTCTGTTGCTTTGCATGTACACTGGGAGCTTCTGCACTTGAGACAAATTCCTTGTGTGTCTAATCATACTTGGCCAAATAAAGTATTTCTATTCTATTCTGTTCTGTT
This sequence comes from Diadophis punctatus similis, assembly GCA_023053685.1. Taxonomy (NCBI): domain Eukaryota; kingdom Metazoa; phylum Chordata; class Lepidosauria; order Squamata; family Dipsadidae; genus Diadophis; species Diadophis punctatus. Next base: position 108,764,744 of record JALIGW010000003.1, on the reverse strand, counting down.
CTGTTCCGTTCCGTTCCGTTCCGCTCCATGCCGCTCTCCACTCCACTCCAGAAAATGTAATGGGTCAAACAAATAGTGTATAATCAAATGAAATTAAAATACTAATGCTATTTCTTTTGAACATTGTTTTGAACTGTGATTGAGTTGCTCCACACAGGTTATGCCCTCGAGATGATAGATGATTTTGGCTTTGAAAACCAGAAATCTCTTTCTTTCTCAATAGGAAAAAAAGGAGATCATGCAGACCTATTGGGAGAGTTGGAAGAACTGAATTAACATGTTATTTTTCATAATATTTCACATTTCTATCCACTGTAAAAGATTTCTGCTTGCATTTATTGACACACATGAACAAAAGGTCAAAATTATGGTGGAATGAGTCCCCAGTTGACGAATAGGCGTTGGGATCATACCTGATACGCCTTTTCTCATCTGGTGGAACCAGCCTTCAGAGTGGTTGTCCTGGACCAATCATCTCGAGGGTCGAGTCAATCAAATATGCATTCAGCACGGATCCGCCTCCTCATACCCAGATCTGACGAATCCGCTGATTAGACTCAGGTGTGGTAACTCAGTAGTTCAATACTCACTGAGTGGACTCCCCTGAGGTCTTAGGTAAATAAGAAGCTACAAAGTAAGTATTAATATGGAGTATAAGAAGTACTAAGGTTATATAAGTATACAACTACTATTAAATCAGAATAAGAATAAGGGTGGGAACTGAAGGCTGGTTTCACCAGATGAGAAAAGGTGTATCAGGTATGATCCCAATGCCTATTCTCCATCTTGGGGTGGAACCAGCCTTCAGAGAGGGACATACCAAAGCAGAGGTCCCAGGAAGGGGAAAAAGAAGGTAAGGTGACCAATGCAGCCTAGTGAGTGTCCACGACTTGCTGTAGAACTCTTCTGCCAAAGGCTGCGTCCGAGGACGCGTAAGAATCAACCTTGTAGTGCCTAATGAATTGTGAGGGGTGAGCCCAAGTGGCGGCTCGGCAAACCTCTTCCAGAGATGCTTACATTGAGCAAGCTGCTGTAGTAGAGGCACTTCTTGTGGAGTGTGCTGTGATGCCCTGAGGAGAAGGTAGATTAGCTAGCTCATATGCCTTGGCTATGACCTTCCTGATCCATCTACCTATGGTTGTTGAGGACGCTTTCTGCCCCAATGAACGAGGATGGAACCCCAGGAATAGAGCCTCCGTTCTTCTGTGTTCCTTGGTACGATCAAGGCAAATTTTTAGAGCCCTTCTGACGTCCAGCTTGTGCTAGCGTCGTTCCGATGGATGAGATGGGCGAGCACAGAATGAAAGCAAGATGAGTTCCTGTGTGCGGTGAACAGTGAGTTCACCTTTGGAATGAATGTGGGATCTAGTCTGAGAACTACCCTGTCTGGATGGAAAATGCACAGGTCCTGTCTCATTGAGAGGGCTGATATCTCTGAGATATGACGTGCTGAGGTAATGGCTACTAGAAAGGCTACCTTCATGGATAAAAACTTGAGGGATACCATCCAGAGCGGTTCAAAGGGTGCTCCATCAATGCCACCAGGACCCGTGGGAGGTTCCAGGTTGGAAACCGATGTACGATGGGGGTGTGTGTAAATTGATGGCCCCCTTTAGGAAACGGCGGATTGCAGGGAGCCTAGAAATAGATTCATAGTGCTCGCATGACAAAACTGAAGCGAGGGCCGCTACCTGTCTTCGAAGAGTGTTAGGGGGTAGTCCCTTGTCCAGCCTGTGCTTCAGGAATTTAAGGACCTTTGGAAGGGGAATACATACTGGGGAAAGGCCTTCCGCCTCGCAGCACTTACAGAACGTTTTCCATGTTGCCGAGTAAATTTGGTTTGTTGATGGACGGCGAGATGCTTCCATAATAAGGATAAGGTCCTGGTCGTAGTCCTGGCGTGCTAGCTCACTCCGCTCAATTTCCAAGCGGTTAGTTGTAGCCACACCAGGTCCGGGTGTCGAAATTCCCCCTGAGAGAGCATGTCCTCTGACGGGGGTAACCGCCAAGATTGTGACACCGATAGAGCCTGTAAATCTGCAAACCAGGCTCTCCGTGGCCAATAAGGGGCCACCAGGATGATCTCTGCCTGTTCTGACAAAATATTTTGGATGAGTTCCGGTATTATTGAGATTGGTGGGAATGTGTATAGCAGGCCCTGCGGCCATGGACTTCGTAGCGCATTTACCTGTTCCGCTCCCCTGGATGGGAAGCAGGAGAAGAATCTTGACAGGTGAGCGTTCTCTGGATTCGCGAACAGGTCCTCCACTGGAACCCCCATTCTCTGCGTGATTTGACAGAAGAGTTCCGGACAAAGTCTCCATTCCATCTGATCCACTTGTGTTCTGCTTAGCCAGTCTGCCTGAGTGTTGTGGATCCCTGAGATGTGATCTGCTGTCAAGGATAAGAGATTCTTCTCCGCCCACAGGCCCAGCTCCATGGCCTCCATTTGGAGTGACCGCGAACAGGTCCCCCCTTGCCGGTTGATGTGTGCCTTCGTAGAAATGTTGTCTGTTAGAAGCAAGACGTGAGACCCCTTTACTAGATGATGAAACTTGCGCAGCGCTAGATGTGCCGCTCTCAGCTCTAGCCAATTTATGGAATGGGCCACTTCTTGAGGAGACCATTGACCTTGTGCTATCTGTGTCAGGGAGTGAGCTCCCCAACCTTTGAGGCTTGCATCTGTAGTCACCACTGTCCTGCTTGGAATTCTGAATGAGCTGCCTCTGGAAATTGCTGAGGAATTCCACCAGGAAAGGGATTCTCGAACGTGCCGAGGAAGGATGACCCTGGCTGTTGATGAGGCCTGCTTTGCTCTCTGAAAAGGCAAAAGGAACCATTGAAGATCCCTGGCATGAAGTCGTGCCCAAGGAGTAATGTTGATGCATGACACCATCTTCCCTAAGAGGGAGGACAGGTCTGCTAAGGTGGACCTATCCTCCCCTTGAATCTTAATGACTGACTGACTAATGCTAGCCTGTCTGTCGGATGAGAGGCAGACTGTGCCACCAATGGAATCTATGACTGAACCTAAATGCTGAATGGACGTGGAAGGACTGTGGCGGCTCTTTTCCATGTTAATGGAAAAACCATGGTACTGGAGACAGTCCATGGTGATCAGAAGGTGTTGCTCTGCCAGCTTCTTGGAGCTAGCGTGAACCAGGATATCGTCCAGGTAACAATGCAAGTGAACCAGGACTGACCTTAGATGAGCCACTAGAGAGGCAAGGATCTTGGTGAATGTCTTTGGGGCTGACGCTAGTCTGAAGGGAAGAGTAATTAGTAATGATCCTGACCATAACAAAATCGGAGGAACCGTCTATGCGACCTAGCTATGGGAACATGGAGATAGGCCTCAGTTAAATCCAAGGATGCCATGAAGTCTCCTTTGCGAATGAACGCAAGGATGGATGAAAGAGAGTGCATCTTGAATTTCCTGTATACTAGATAGCGATTTAACCTCTTAAGATCCAGAATCGCCCTCCATCCCCCTGATGACTTGGGAACTACGAAGAGGATAGAGTAGAAACCTTTCCCCCGCTGATCCCGAGGAACTTGCTCAATGGCCTTAATATCTGCCAGATGTTTGATTGCTTCCTCCATGAGTCTACGTTTGGAGGGAATGCTTGAGACTGTGCACCTAATGAAGAAATTTGAGGGAATAGAGAGAAATTCCAGAGTGAGGCCGTTACACACCATTCTATGCACCCAGGCGTCCCTCGTGGAATTTTCCCAGGCTGGCCAAAATTTGGCCAATCTGCCCCCTATTGGGATGTGATCTGAATCACCACTTTCCCCTATGAGATGGCCTGTTGGAAGGGCCCCCTCAAGCTGGCTTACGGAATGGTTTCCCCCTGGCTCCTCTGTCTGACTTTCTCTGACAGGAGTAGTACTGATCTGAGGCCCGGGAGAAGGAAGAGGCTTGGTCAGCCGTCCGAAAGGGCCGCCTGTTGTAAGGAATAGACTTGGGAAACCCCTTCCTGGAAACTGTTGGGAGAATCTTTCGCTTATCGCTGGTTTCCACCAGCAGGGGCTCCAGTGCTTCGCCGAAGAGGTCGCCTTCTCCGATGGCTCTCGTTGCCAGGCACCACTTGTGGCGTGAATCTGCCTGCCACTGTCGAAGCCAATTCATGCGCCTAGCCACTACTGATGCGGTCAGCGCCCTGGGCGCAAACCGTGAAGTTTGTAAGGTAGAGTCCGCTAGGAACTGGATCGCCGTCAACACCTTGTTCAGGTCCTGTTGCGCTCACGTTGGACGAAGGGATGTGTACCTGTATCTGCCTAAGCCAGATAAGAGAAGTGCGCGCAAAGAACGAAGAGGTGCATGCCGCCTTGATCGCCCACGCAGAGGAGAGGTAATCCTTGACCAAGGCCTGTTCTATTCGTTTGTCATCTGGTTTGAAGAGCTCCTCTGTTTCTCCAGGAATCGTGGTAGAAGAATGAAATCCTCTGATAGGTGCGTCTACTGTAGGCAGTGGGAGTAAATCAGACAAGTTAGAAGCTACATTGAAATATTTTTTGTCTAGTGAAGATGTTGCCGGCCCTGAAATAGGGGAGCTTTCTGGGTCTTAAAAGTTTTGGCAAATAACTTGGGAACAGGTATGATGTCAACTTCCTGTTTTACCTCTGAGAAAAGAGGATCCTCCTCATCTTCCACTGCGACGTTTGAAGAAGGTGCGGGAATCTTAATCCCTGCCACTGCACGAGCCTTGAATAGCAATGACTTAAACAATGTGGGAGAAAAAAGCCCGGTCGTGGCCGGTTGTTCGTTAGTTGTGCACTCATCATCTGATAATTTCAGTTTGGAATCCCCTTCCTCCAATTCCTCTTCTTCTTCTCTGGAATCTTCGAATCTGACTCCTCTGAAGAATCCTCAGAGCTACTGTGCCTTATAATTACCTTGCTTTTGGCTGGGGCCTTCCCTTTCCTCTTGCGCTTGGATGTTCTGGCTAAGGAATGTGAGGTTGAGGGACCTTCTTGCGCAAGGGACCTTAACCTGGTGGAGATAGCCCTTTGAAGAGCTGATTCCATCCAATTCTGGAAGTCAGCCGGGGTAAAGAATGACTGAGGGGCCTCTGATGATGTAGAATTTTGAATTGGAACTGATGAGTCCCCACCAGGTTGATCAGACATCACCTGATGGACTTCCAAACTTTCCTGGGTGTCAGAACCACCCCATAGGTTCTCTTCAGACCTGACAATGTTAGTAACATCCAGTGCTAAGGTGTCCCCTGCAATCTCATTGCCCTGTTAATTTGATGCCCCCCTATAGCTCTGCCCAGCCTCTGCTGCCCTTTGCGCCTTATCACAAATCTTTTGAAGGACTCTGTCCCTTCGCTTCTCAGATTGCTCCATTGCTTTGGAAATTCCTTTTTTGCTTCTGAGAGATCGGGGGGGGGACCTCTCTGGAGAGGAAGATTGCTCCCTCTCTGGTGATTCTTTTCTACACCTCTTGCCTTCTGCTCTGGAATTCGTGGAATGTTCAGAATCCATGCCCCTAGTCTCTGGAATGAGCCTGTTGGGAATTTCCGGTCAACACCCCCTCTTTGTTTAGAATGGCCGCCCCTGTGTCGCCACGCGGTCAGGGACTAGGCGTAATGGCTGACACTTAGATCTCCTGGGTTCCCTTAGTCAGAAGACCCCGGGGAGGTACTTGGCTCTTCCCACCCCCCTTTCTTCTTCTCTCACCCCTTTTGATTGATGGCAGTGAGAGAGGGAGATCAGGCACCGCGATCAATTTCTAGCAGTGCCCTGGGGTGCTGGCCTCAATTGGGGCAAAAGATCTGGTGGGACCCCATTTCTTCGCTGGCCTTATCAAGAGGGATTAAGGATGCCGCGAACCACGTGTAAGTGGCGCCCGGGCAAGAAGCTCAGCTGTAGCGCAGCCAAGAGAGGAGTGTCCCAGCCGCAGCGTGGCAAGGGAGTGGTGGGCTTTTAAAAATCTTTGCTGGGAGGCTTGCTGCTGCCTTACGGCTCTCCGGCTGAATTTAAGGGCTTCTGGGAAAGAAAACAGCACTCGCGCCGCCAGCCTTCCTCCCGTTATTAGTTTTAAGGGTTACGGGAGGGGAAATGCTGGCTGTCCGAAAGACGCCGAACTTGCCTGCTTTCCTTAAGGATTCGTCCGTCTTCCCCTTGTCGTATCCCTCGCTGGAGCCCTAAGAAGGGCTATCGTCACGATCTTCTTTTGATTTTAAATGATATTGGAGTATTCCTATTCTCTCCTTCTTCTCTTTTTTTTTTAAGGTGGAAAAAGGATAGAAAGCATTCAGGAGGGGAGTCCTACCACACCTTCCCTCTCGAAGGGTCAACTCAGATCTGGGCATGAGGAGGCGGATCCGTGCTGAATGCAAATTTGATTGACTCGACCCTCGAGTCGATTGGTCCAGGACAACCCTCTCTGAAGGCTGGTTCCACCTGAAGATGGAGAACAGCAAGAATGGATATACAGTACAAGCAGCCCTAAGCTATGGTTTGTTTTACCAGTTTATTGGATAAGTCAAAATGGTTGGGTTCACATATAACATTAAGTAATAACTCGTAATTTACAAGCCACAATACTTGAGATTATCCAATACAACTAGTTCCAACTCAAGTAAATCACACGCTGCTGTGAACCCAAAGTGTAATGATGATATGGTTTATAATAGTGATGGTGATTGCCCTGCAGCTTCCAAAAAGAGCAGGAAAGCACTCCCCATTCTTGCACACTTTTTGGAGGCTCCAGAGGCTGCACAACAGTACACTGCCTTCTCATGCAGCCCCAGGCATGTCATCAAAAATGACATGGCACATCATTTGTGACACGTGTGTCATATGCCATAACCAGATTATAGGACTGATAATAATAGGACTAGTAACTAGTAACTAGTAATAGGACTGATAATATGTCAAAGAGTACCGTTTCTGGAAATGCAGCTTCCCCAGCATGATCCGGACCAGAAGTGCGAGAAGGGTGTTGCCACTGAGTGGTTCCTGTGGGCACATGCCAGTAATAAGTACCAGAAGAGTCATGGATTTTCCTCCATCCTGAAGGAAGGTTGAGCTCTCCTTCCATATTTTGGTCATTCCACAGGTTATCTAAAAAAAAAAAAAGCTGATTCTAAAAATGGAAGTTTAATTTCAAACTGTTTTATCTGCATCAGCCCCAGAATAGACTCCATGTAAATGGACCTGTATGTGCAATATGCTGTTCTGGAAAAGATAGAATAGATAAATAGAATTCTTTATTGCCCAAGTGTGATTGGACCCACAAGGAATTTGTCTCTGGTGCATAAGCTCTCAATGTTCATATAAACAACAAAGTGATAGGTCATGTATCATTGATCATAGTTGCAATAATTAATCGTAAGATACAACAAGTGATAATCATACATACCAATAGGAGAAGGTAGTAGGAAAGATGAGAAGAAGTTCTGGAAAAGCCAGAGTTTAAGCACAGTCTTTCAATTAATCAGTTATGCAAGCACAGAGAGATCTAACTTCTAGGGCAGGAGTGTCAAACTCATGCTGTCACGGCGGCGTCACATGACGTATCGGGACTTTCCCCCCTATCGCTAAAATGGGTGTGGGCATAGCCAGCGCGTGACGCATCCGGCCCATAGTGACTGACTCCCAAATGAATCCCAATGACAAATTCAAAAATGTTGGGTGTTTGGATGTCTGTGTCCAATGAGAATTTGTCAGATGAGAATTTGTTTGGAGGTGGCCCCATTAACATTGTAAAATTGAATTTTCAAAAACCATGTTGTTCATCAGCAAAGGCTCTTGAATGAATTTAGCAATTGTGGGAGAAGACCTGCTAACTGGTTAAAAACAGAAAGCCAAACATAAGAATCGGCAATTTTCTCAACAGACCTGTCTTGAGCACAGTGTTTTTAAATGTGTTCATAAGTAATCTTAACTTAAGGAACCAGTGTGGCATAGTGGTAAAGGGCTGGATTGGGTGAAGAGAGACCCAGGTTCTAATCCTCCTTCAGCACAGAAGGCAGCTGGGTGATCTTGGGACAGTTACTCCCTTAATCAACATCAGGCACTGCAGCAAGCTGGCTGAAAAACAAAACTCTTCATCACATCCTGCACTGATAGTTTCACTGTGGGGAGTGGGTGAATGCTGTGCAAAACAGGTGGACCCTAAAGTCAAGCAGGATCTTTAGCTTAGAAAAAAAAAGCAACGGAGGGATCACAAGATCAAAGGTGTATAAAGTCATGCAAGACAAGGAGAAAGTAGATGGAGAAACTACTTCTCAGAAGATTAGGATTGAGATTTATCCAATGAAGGTGATTGGAAGTAATATTTAAAGACAAAGGAAAACTCTCACATTGCACAAGAGTCAACACTGATTGGATTCTATATAATAGATTAAACAATCAATTATTTATGTCAAACACCAGAGTATCCTATTTATGGAGATATGTTCTATACCACTTCATAGTGCTTTACAGCCCTTTCTAAGCAGTTTACAGAGTCAACATATTGCCCAATACAGACTTTTCCTGTTGTTCCATCCCACCCCCCTTGTCCAGTCCAATGGCATTCAATGAGGTGGTGTGTATAGGTGTTTTGTGAATGTCTGGGGTTTGGAGAAATTGGCATTCTTTTCCCAGCGTCTCTGGCATCCCGGTGTCCTTGAAGGTTGGTACGAACTGGTTCAAAGCATCCCTGGTCTTCCTCAACTGTCATTTCCCCTCCCCCCATCACATACTAACATACTAAAAACGTTTACTGTTCATTTGTTTATCCCTCCCCCTTCTCCCCTAGGCCTTTGATGGCAGGATGCCAGCAAGGCGCCAAGCCGAAGATGAGACTTGACAATGGCATCCTTCTTCTCTTAAACATCTATCATGAGAGACCTAAGATTAATTAAATAGCTGAGTCCAGGCACATCTAGAAAAGCTCACCTTAAATTATGTTGAAACTTCTGAAAAAGTTAGGTAAAAAAGTTTACACTAATAATAATATTTTTCTTTAGTATGCTTTTTTTCATTTCATGTTTTACATAAATGTTTTCAGTCAACTTTGCGTAAATAGGTAGATAATTGTAAACCAAGTCATTTTAGAAATAGAGAATATTGCATGATATAATGATCAATAATTCAAAAGCTTTCAGTGTGAAAGTATCACAAAACTCTTAATAGATTTCATTAAGATCTTCAGAACCAAAGCTAGCCATATTTGTATTATAAGTATTCTTAAAAATTTACAGTCTGTATTTTGTACTATACTCCACATAAAGTTTATAAGTATTTGTCCACTGATTAAGTAAATAGGGCACATATGTCACACAAAATTAGGGACCGAGCACAACCCCATTCCAAAACTGTGTCTAGATCATGGGTGTCAAACTCGATTGTGTCACGTGACGTATCGTGATGTATCGAGATAGTTTTTGCCTTTGTGGAGCCAGGGTCGGCGTGGCCTGCATGTGACACATCCAGGCCTCCGGCTGCCAGTTTGACACCCCTGTTCTAGATCCTTCAATGTGAATTAGAGGAATTACATGTAAATGGCAATTCAGGCATTTCACAATCAATGAAAACATCTCAAACAAACAGAAATGATTTACAATTGACTTATGTCCAGTCCTCCCACTTATGATCATTGCAGCATCCCTGCAGCTATGTGATCAAAATTTAGACACTTGACAGGGGCATGTATTTATGAGAGTTGCAATGTCCCAGGGTTATATGATGTCATTTGCATTCTTCCCAGGGGGCTTCTGACAAGCAAAATCAGTGAGGGAAGCCAGATTAGTTTAATTACCATGTGATTCACTTAACAGCCATGGCAAAAGAGATTGTAAATCATACACAACTTATTTAATGATCACATCGCTTTAGCAATAAAAGTTCCAGTCCCAACTGTGGTTGTAAGTTGAGGACTACCTGTATATGCAGCGATCCAAGTTCACACTGAAAATTCCAGAGACGGGATAGAGAGAGCAGTCTCATTCAGAGAGAGCCTGCTATATTTATGTAGATATTACTACTCCTGTTTTTAAAAAAATGCTAAGTACAATATTTACATAGTACCTTTGTATAAATATATAGTATATTATCAGACATGTGGATTAGTCATCGCCTGCCAGTCTCACAAGACACCACTGTATTTCTGGCTTCTAGATCCCATCACTTCCCTTTAGCTAAACAAGCAACAACAGAAGAGACCAACAAAATCTCTCCTGGCTTCCACAGAGCCTCAGGGAGATCTGAATGAAAACAAACCAATAACAACGGCAGAAGATTGCTTAGCCTCTTTACCCCATGGCATATTCTCTCAAAACTTGGAACACATTTCATTCTACAAAGATTTAAATACTGTTTTTCCTAATTAAAGCTAGGTGTTGGTAACAGTCAATTTACCAGCCTAGGCTAATTAAACTTGGAGAATTAGCAACTGATTTCAAAACTAGATACTTTTCTATCCAAATTTTTATGAAATGACATGGCTATGTAGATGTGAATTTGTACGGCATGCTGGAGAGAAACTAGAGATAAGCTCAGAGGTGGCTTCCTCCCGGTTTGGACCGGTTCGCCCGAATTGGTAGCAAACCGCTGGTGATATCACGATGACATCACAAACCGGTTCAGTCGGTGCCGGTCCGTGGGCGCTGCCATCTTTTTTTTGGAATTTTTTTGGAATTTTTTTTCCTGATTTTTTCCCCGGGTTTTTTTTTTCTGCGCATGCGCAGAAGCTGAGTTTCCAGCACTGCGCATGCATCACCATCTTGTTTTTGGCTTTTTGGGGGGGGTGTCAGATTTTTCGATCCTGCACATGCGCGTGTGTGCAAAGCACGCGCGCGCCCTTGCAGCGCAGGAGGAAGCGAACCGGTAGCGAGGTAAGTTAGGATCCACCCCTGGATAAGCTATATTGGTCCCACTCTATATATTTAACATGACATTAAATATGTTAGCAAAAGCACTAGCTAATGCTAAAGCCAAGTAGAGATGTGATAAGTAGAAATGCAGGGAGGGGCAGGCAGACACCTGTGCTGTCAAAAGAAATTCAAGAAACATTTAATGTTTTTAAATGTTTGTTGAATTTGTGATCATATGCATTTTGTATTTTGATTGATGGGTTAATCTTATTGAAGTAATTAGATTGAAATTACAGAGTTTGCCTAATAGAGTTCTCATTGCCAGATCTCATTAAAAATCTTCGGGGTTTCAAAAATATAAATGTATGGTTCCAACAAAGAACATTTTGGGCTGCAATATGCTCAAGTCTAAATCCTTTCCACTGTGATTGGTCTACAACCAGTTGATACTTTGTGATCTTGTGAACTGAGGAGCAGGGAAATCTATCTCAAACCAAGAAACCTATATGTAAAATGTATGCCAAAGGGTTTTCTTTATTTTCAAGTAAGTGTTGTTTCCTGGACTGCCTGCAGTTTTCTTGGCAACATTTCAGAAATGGTTTGTTTTTTCTGCTTCCTAAGGCCGAGAGAATGGCTGGCCTAAGGTCACCCAGTTGGCTTTGTGATAAAGGCAAAACTAGAACTCATGGTCTCCCAGTTTTAAGTGGTGTCTTAACCACTTCATCAAACTGGCTCTCTTAAGAGATTTTATCACTAAGTGAAAAGAATGTCTTACATATTCATGATAGCAAATGTCTCAATAATTCTCTCTACTTCTCTCTTGTTTTCTTACTACTAGGAACCCCTGTTTTCAACAAAATTGATAAACCAGGATGTAAGTTTCAGCCTTGTTAATTAGAGGAATGGATAAAAGTGATTACATTCAAATATGCAAGAAAATGATAAGAGCACACCTATCCAATCAAGATGAAATCAAATCATCAGGATCAGATGGATTACATCCCATGGTTCTGAAGGAGCTGGCAGATGTGATATCAGAACCACTGACCCATATCTTTCAAACATCATGGAGCATTAGGAAAGAGAGAGAGAACTGGAAAAAAGCTGATGTTAATCCCATCTTCAAAAAAGGGAAAAATGATTAAGGAAATTACAGACCAATCAGACTGGAAAGTCCTGGAAAGGATAATCAAGCAGCACATTCGCAAGTACCTAGAAACCAGCAAAGCAATTATGGGTAGTCCTCAACTTACAACAGTTTGTGTAGTGACTTTTCAATGTTCAACAGCACTGAAAAAAAGTGACTTAGGACCGTTTTTCACACTTATGACTGTTGCAGCATATCCATAGTCATGTGATTAAAATTCAGATGCTTGGCAATTGACCCATATTTATGATGTTTGCTGTGTCCTTTGCAACCTTCTGACAACCAGTCAATGGGGAAGTCAGATTCACTTAACAACTGTGTTACTAACTTAACAACTGCAGCGATTCACTTAACAGATGTAGCAAGAAAGGTTGTAAAATGGGGCAAAAATCACTTAACAAATGTCTCGTTTAGCAATACCAATAGCACTTAGACTTATATACCACTTCACAGTGCTTTTACAGTGCTTTTACTCACAGTGCTCTCTAAGTGGTTTACAGAGTCAGCATATTGACCCCAACAATTTGGGTCCTCATTTTACCGACCTTGGAAGGATGGAAGGATGAGCCCACCTTGAGCCTGGTGAGATTCGATCTGCCAAATTACAGGCAGCCGGCAGGCAGCAGAAGTAGTCTGCAATACTGCACTCTAACCACTGCGCCACTGTGGCTTAGCAACAACAATTTTGGGCTCAATTGTGGTGCTAAATCGAGGACTACCTGTACTAGAAGACAACATAGATTTGTTAAAAATAGATAATGCCAGATGATTGCATTCCTTAACAAAATGACTAAATTAGTAGATCAGGGAAATAATGTGGACACAATTTACTCAGATTTCAATAAGGCATTTGACAAAGCAGGCCACGGCCTACTTCTTGGTAAGATAAAACAAGGTGGAATAGACAGCATTACCACCAGACGGATTCATAACTGGCTGGCCAATCGCACTCAACATGTAGTCATCAATGGAACTATATCTACATGGAGAGAGGCATTCAGTGGGGTATCTCTAGACTCTATTAGGCCCATTTTCTTCATAGAATAAGAACTCATCAGATTTGCAGACAACACCAAGCTTGGGGAATTGCGAATACATGTAGTGCTCTATTTACGACCACAACTGTGCCCAAAATTACTGTTGCTAAGTGAAACATTTGTTAAGTGAGTTTGCCCCATTTTATGACCTTTCTTGCCACAGTTGTTAAGTGAATCACTGCAGTTGTTAAATTAGTCAAACTGTTGTTAAATGAATCTGACTTCCCCATTGACTTTGCTTGTCAGAAGGTCATAAAAGGGGACCGTTCAAAGTTACAGGGGCACTGCAACCATCATAAATATGAGTCAGTTGCCAAGTGTCTGAATTTTGATCACGTGGCCATGGGGATGCCACAATGGTTGTAAGTGTGAAAAACGGTCATAAATCTCTTTTATCAGTGCCACTGTAACTTTGAACGGTCACTAAATGATCTGTTGTAAGTCAAGGATTACTTGTACCTTAGAAGACAGACTCACAATTCAGAAGGATCTTGACAGATTTGAGCATTGGGCCCTATCCAACAAAGTGAGAAAAGTAAGGTCCTGCATTAGCCAAGAAAAACCAAATACCGTGTTTCCCCGAAAATAAGACCCTGTCTTATATTTTTTTGAACCCTGAAATAAGTGCTTGGCCTTATTACCATGCACTCAAAAGCCCAATTGGGCTTATTATCAGGGGATGTCTTATTTGGGGGGAAACAGGGTACACGGATATAGAATAGGCACTACCTGGCTCAATAGTAGTAACTAGTGGACAACCACTTAAATAAGAGCCAGCAATGTGCTGTAGCTGATAGAAAAGCCAATGCAGTCCTAGAACGCATCAACAGAGGGAGAGTGCCCAAATCAGGAGAAGTAATAGTACTGCTCTCTATTGAACTGGTAAAACCATACTTGGAATATTGCATCCAGTTTGGCCACCACAATGTAAAAATGATGCTGAGACCTTAGAAATTGTGCAGAGAAGAGCAACAAAGATGATAAGGGGTCTGGAAGTTAAACCATATGATGAACAGTTAAGGGAACTAGGTATGTCTAGAAGAGAACGATTAGGGGTGGTATAATACCGGTAGCTGTCTTCGAGTACTTGAAGGGCTGTCAAGAGGGGATTGAATTATTGGATTATGCTCCAAAGCACATGAGGGCAGGACATCACCTGGAAGATCATTAAATAGAGAACCAACCTAGAACTAAGGAGAAATTTCCTGACAATGAGAACAGAAATTTGCTCCCAGAAGTTGTGGGTGCTCCATCACCGGAGATTTTCAAGAAGAAATTGGACAACCATTTGTCTGGAATGGCATAGTCTCCTGCTTGAGGAGGAGGTTGGACTAGAAGACCTCCAAGGTCCTTTCAACCCTGTTATTCTATGTTTTATATTCTTAGTGATAGAGTATTAAAAACATACCTATTTTAATAAAGATAGCCAACTGGAAGTGTCTGAGTTGACTTCAGTCCTGTAACAATTTTATATTTTTACATGCAAAATAAGGGAGGGGGCAAGATTTCATGTTATCAGGAACTTAGAAGTACAGTCTTCTCCAAGCTAAGCTCAGTTGCCTACATGAACATATCAAAGTGGTTTTCATTCATAGGGGAGTGCTTTTAACAATGTCTTTTTTCAGGGTGTCTTTTTCAACCTCCCAGTGTAGCCCAGAGTTCTGTAATTTCCTAATGGTCTCCCATCCAACCACCACCAGGTCCAGCCCTCTATAACTTATCAAGATTATCCAAATAAGAGTATCATTATTACAGTTACTGACCAGCATTTTATACAAATGTAAGAAATTGCAAGGCTCAGAGTAAAATACAAAACATTTTCTAGAAGTTAAATTATATAAAGTGGTTCAGAGAATGAAACATTATAAATATAAACAGTAAAATACTTTAAATATAAACATATAAACTAGTTAACTAAATTATAACTTAAGCACACCAGAGGTGTGCATAAGCGCACCAACGTGCCTACCGTCCCTGTCCTCTATTTATTCATATTCATTTCCTGTACTCATAATCATGTTTATACTTATATCTGTTTCCTTATACATGCCTGACAAAATAAATAAATAAAGTAAATTATTTTATGAATAAAATACTTACATGCTAAATATTTGTCTAGTTTTAAGTTCACCATTCTCATTTAAAATGTCTTTATAAAATACAATTTTTTCCAGATTAATAAGGTTTGGATATATCAATGCTTCCATTGTGGAGAGCCAGACTGATATTTTCATATACTGTTGTGATTTTATTTTTTCCCCTACATGAAGCAAAGCCTTCCTCACATAGCGCCTTTGAAAGTATCTGTGCACCATACTCCTTCTGTACCATAGGAAGGCGTGCCATCCTAATTGAAGATCATGTCCCTCTAATATTAGTAACCTTCTATGTTTCAAATTTACCCATGTAAGAGTAAAATGCAAAATGTTTTCTAGAAGTCAAATTATATAAAGTGATTCAGAGAACGAAACACTATAAATACAAACAGTAAAACACTTTAAATATAAACATATAAAGCTAGTTAACTAAATTATAACATTATTTTATGAATAAAATACTTACATACTAAGTATACTAAGCATGCTACTAAGTGAGTGAAGCTTATCATGATCCATGAAATATAAGAAATAACAGAAGGTATAAAACATAAAATAAGATAGAAGGCATAAAAAGGTAAAATATTGATATTTATGAAATCCTAAAATTAGGGGACTAATTTGCTGCATAAAGCAACGGAAGCAAAATAAATTCTGTTTCTTTCCTGAATTCTTAAGGTTCTGGTCCAACTATAAAAAGCAAACAAGATTATCCTCTGATCAGGTGGAACTTCTATTAGCAAGTGGAATTTTGACTCTAGCGTGCAAGTTGCTGAAGAAAGCCCCCTGAGGAAACATACGGACTAGAGTCTCATGTTCCTCTGGGTCACAGGGGCAGGCTCATTTTGTCAAAGGGGCATAATTATACCTTCCCTCAGTACTGCAGAGGGCAAGATATTAAAGTGGACTATGGAAAAAGCTCTACAGGGTATTGGGCAGTTAGTACTGAATAATTAATTTGCTGCATGAATGGTTTCCTGTGTATATTCTGCCAGTATTGATCATCTGATTTACCCTGCTCTGCCCAGAGAACTGTGTCAAATACCTGCTGCTGGATTGTCAGTCTAGCTCTTGGTAACCAAATGGCTAGAATGGCTATTTTTTAAAAATATTTTTTTTTATTTTTTAATATAGTAATTCCATCTTCAATTAAACAGGGTGTCATCCGGGTACAAATATCTTTGTAAAATAGTAATCAAGATTTACAGCGATATTCATTACATTAACATCAATTCTATAATATTAAAATAGTAATGTTAAACATAATAATCATAATATTTGCTTCTCTCTCTTAACATATCTTCTTTATTTCACCAATCTTTTTCTTTTGTTTCCCTGTTTCTAACTTCCATTTTTATTATCTAACCATTGATAAAATAATTCCCATGTCATGTAATATTCAGTTTGTTCTTTTTCCTTAATTGCTACTGTTAGTCTATTCATTTCTGCACATTTTAATATTTTCCTGATCACATTCTCATTTGTGGGGATTCTTCACTTTTCCAATTTTGTGCAAATACAATTCTAGCTGCAGTTAATATATGAATAATTAGATATGCATTCCCCTTTACTATATTTTTCGGGTAAAATCCCCAACAAGAATATTTCTGGCTTTAAGTCAATGTGCTGCTTTATCATTTTTTTCTAGCCACGTATGTATTTTTGTCCATTTTTTTTTGCCTTTGAGCATGTCCACCACATATGATAATATGACCCAGGTATCTGGTGGCACTTCCAGCATTTAGCTGACTTATCTTTTAAACATCTTTGCCAACCTCGCTGGCGCAAAATACCATCTATAAAACATCTTATACAAATTTTCTTTATATGCAGTTGACATTGTTAATTTATAGTTCCTGTCCCACAGTTTCTGCTATTTGTCTAACTCTATTGTATAACCAAAGTTTTTTGCCCATACTATCATTGTCTTCTTCACTTGTTCATTTTCCAATTTAATACCCAATAAATAGCTGTACGTTTTCTTTATCAATTTTCCTTCTGATCCTGATCTTGTCAATTCTGTTGGTTCTTTATAAAATCTGTATTGTTTAACATCTTTCTCATATCTAGAATGTATCTGCACTTGAGAATACCATGCAATATCAATTCCTTGATAGCTCAATTCTTGTTTAGTTTTGAGTTCCCCTTTTCATTCAAGATATCTTTGTATCTAACAATATTTTCCATGTTAATAACATTTGGGTGAATCAGTGCTTCCATTGTTGAAAACCAAACTGGTATCCTCAAATAATGTTGTTCTCTAATTTTTTCCCACACTAACAATAATGCATTCCTAATGTAATGTCTTTGGAAGTAACCATGTATTTTATTTTCCCCATACCACAAGAAGACATGCCAGCTCAATTGTAAATCATGCCCCTCCAAAGTCAATAGTCTTGTATTCCTCAATACAATCCATTCTTTTACCCATATAAGTACCGCAGTCTGGTAATACAATTCCCAATTTGGTAGCCCAAAGCCTCCTCTATTCCTTGAATCCTGCAGCATTTTCAAACTTAGTCTTGCTTTTTTCCCTTGCCAGATATATCTAAATATTACTTTATTGAGTTCCTCCAAGTATTTTTTTTCCAATTTTATCGGAATTGTTTGAAATAAATATAGTAATCTCGGTAATATATTCATTTTTATTGTAGCTATTCTTCCTATTAATGATAATTGCAGATTTTCCATTTCTCCAAGTCTGCTTTAATTTGTTGCATCAGTTTATAGTAATTATCTTCGTTAATAGTTATACATCTTGCTGTCAGGTGAAGGGCTTTACATGACTAACTGCTCTTGTGTAAAACATTTTGAATTCTGGCTTTCCAGGAAAAGGAAACATTATCCATAACAACTGTGACCACCAGGGACTCTCTGGAAAAGTGAAGCTTAAATAAATAAAAAATAAAGCTAGCATATGTAGAACCCTAGCTATAATTTTAAAACTTTGTAATGTTATACACCCACACACATACACACACTACACATTCATTCACATATGGGACAAAATCTTCACTTTTATGAAGTCATAAAGTCATCAGCTGTTGAGACTGTTAAACTCATAACAATTTGGGACAAACCAATCCAGGAAAGTTGCTCTCCAGATAAATAGAGTGATATATTAAATATATCTACATTCTAATGCAACAGTAAGAGCATAATTGATCTATTGATATGGATGAGGTTTTCATAGTTAGTCAGGATTTTAAGACCTTTAATTAAGATAGAGCATTTTCATATTTATTTCTATTCTGAATATGCAAAAAAAATTAAAAAGGGAAAACATTAAGGAAAAAGGTTACACTGCTGAGGAACCAAGGGAAATGGTTGAACTGAACCTACTTTCCTACCCTCTCTTTTCAGCACCACGGAAAGCTGCCTAAAAATAGGTCGCCAAAAAGGTTGGCCCCAAAAAAGACAAGCCCGGTAAAACTGCACATTACAGGAAATGGATTTTGCAAAGCTGCCCTCTCGCCTCCCCCGTTGTTCCCGCTTTCTTTCACCATGGAAACCAGTTATGAGTGTCTTCACATTGATGTGGGACAAGACGTAAGCATCTTTCTCACCGACCAGCAGGCGGCAAAGGTAGCCACTTGCTTTTAATTAAAAAAAAGACAAGGTACATTGAGGCAACGACATCATCTGCTAAAAGCGGGAGGCTGGAAGCCCCGTCCTTTTTCATGCCATGCCATGCCATTCCCATGCCATTCCCATCTGGACGCCGACATGAGCCCAGAGGCTGACGACCCGGCCCAGGACGAGTGCACGAGGGTAGCCAGATAGGAATGGCCCCATCAGACCCCTTGCCCACTCTCCAATGAGGAAAGGCAGCCCTGACGTACTTTCCAAAACCCAGACGTGCACACCCATGTCCTAGTGGGGAAGTCAATCGAAACGAACCCAATGCTTCCCGGGCCATTGCTTTCTTAGGTCTTGGCCGGCCGCGTGGCCGGCGAGTCCGAAGTTGCTCCCACCCTGTCCCACCTGAGGCCGCCGCGTCCCTCTTCCCAAATAGGTGCTCTCCCCTCCCTTCTCTCCCGCCGCGCCGGTCCTTGCGGCTGCTACTCTCACCATCGCAGTTGACCAGGATGATGGCCAGCATGTAGTCCTTGCCCAGCATAGCTGCCTCGCTCGCTCCGGAGGCAAGATGTTGTGCAACCCGGCGGGGATGGAGGCAGCAGCGATGGTGCGGCAGAGAGTGACGCCGAGTTTGGCCTCGGTGGGCGGAGCCGAGCCGAGCCAAGCCGAGCCAAGCCAAGGAGAGAAGGAGGGGGCTGAGGGTGATGATGCCATCATGCAATGTAGCTGGAGCCGGGCCGAGTTCAGTGGGACTTCAGTTCCGTGATGGAAGCCCAAGCTGACAGCACCACCTACAGGCGAGAGGGCGCATTGATGTCTTCCGACCCTGCGGATTGCAACAATCCGAGCTGGGGAAAGAAAGTAAAAGGCCGATCTGCTGAACCAAACGCTGATCTTCCTGTTGTCATTTGGTATTTACGCCAATGCCACTTGAAACCACGCCTAAATCGGCAGAACGGCCTGGTGGAGCAGTGAAGGTGTTGAACTCAAAGCAATTCCAGTCCACCGACGCTCATTGGATATATTTGGGGAAGTCGCTCTCTCTTGGCCCCACCTCAATCGCTAGGTGCGCCGCCTTGAGCACCCGAATGAAAAAGCGGAAATGAAAAAATACATGAATAAAAGAATGTTGATGATGATTTGGGGAGAGAGTAAGACAGAATGAAAGGAGGAGTCATGGGTCGGGGGAGAGTCCTCTACATTCCTGAGTTCTCGAGAGGAAGATGGGGATTTAAATACAAGAACAACCGCGGAAGATTTGTATCTTATAGCGTCAGTCAGTCCTTAAGTTTTCTATGAGTTAGTGAACTCGATTGGCTTGATTAATTTGAAAATTGATACTCTGGCCTATTCCGAATGACTTTGGGATGATTAAAGAGTCGGTAAACGAATAATGCTAAAAGAGTTACAAACCTTCAATTGTATTCTTGTTTACTTGGGACACATGTTTATTTCAATTACAAAAGTGCCAATTCCAGCCCCTTGCGTACTGGATTCATCTAGCTTTTAAACCGCTTTGTTACATAAAATTTCAAACATCCCCTACCAATTAAGATAGTGTGATTTCAACGGAGCATTGTCTGTCGGCTTTTGCGTTTGTATGGACATTGACAACCATATTAAAATCGGGATTTCCCCACTCATTTTCATAAAATAATTCCAAACCAAGCCTTCAGACACCGAACCCACAAGAGCGGCACTCTCTTCTGGGCATGTGCAGAAGGAAGCTGAGCAATTTCCGGCTAAAAATGGCGGACGATAAGGTAGGCACGGGCGTGGAAGCGTCTTGTTGGCTCCGGGTTATCACTCGTGCTCGGTCTTTCTTCCCTCGTCCTCCAAAGTGGCATCGGCGGAGATGGGTAGCTGCATTGGTCAACTACAAATTTTCGTATTTTGTTAGACATCTTGTTTTTGCAAGCTGGCTTTGGACCCGAATCGGGTAGTCCGTGAAAAATCGAATCCCAAGAAATCATTCGCGTTATTTATATACCTTCCCAAACCGGCTATCGAACACCAACTTTCATGTCTTTTGCCACCTAAAGCCAGAGACACTAAGATTTTTGCTGCCCCGTGGAGAAGCTCGTGGAGTTGGAATTCGTCGATCTTCATAATCGTGATAGTCATGGAACTGGCATTGGGTGGGGGGTGGCATATATATTTTACAGTCACAGACCAAAATACAAGTGTAACAAAAAAGAAAAAGAAAAAATACAACAAAAAGGAAAAATACAGGGGGTGGGGCTTAAGCATGGAGGAATGCATGGATCCTCATGACATTCTCTGCATTAATTCATATGATTCGTGAGAAACTGCCCAAACTATTTTTTTTTTTTTGGCACCACCTAAAATTTTATTCATTCCTTAAATTTGGTGGTGCCTCACTGCTGGGAAAAACATCTCTGGGTGGCTCACAATATAGTGAATACAAGGAACAAGATACAGAAGAATAACAACAAAAGCATATTTTAAAAAGGTTGGAATCTGTTACTCCTTTGGTTTTGATTTTGCATGTGGATTTGAAAATGGATTTTGTGGAACTCCCATATTAAAATTCAAGGAATTCATTAGGATTTGTCCCGAGAATCCATATTTTGTGTCATAGTTCCATGAAGTACAGATGTAATAATATTTATAATTTGATGGTGATTTTGGAAATACTGTAATACTTTCAGTCTAGATTATCCACATGCAATCTTTAATTAATTAGCCAAATTTTATTATGACAAGTTATAAATATGTTTGATAAGTGCAACTGTAGCAGCTTTTCAATAGCTTTACGTTGCATCACTATCATGGTCTCAATGTATGTATTTGTCTATATAGCCTAATACAGGTTCTCTCCCACTCTCCCAGCAGGTGTGCATGGGATTCAAGGGGGGACAAATTTCAAAAGCAGTATTGCATCATGGCAATGCAAGCTCTATTTCTGTCGTATGTACCTATGTCTGTACTCCTGTACAAAAGGGACAGAGCTTACAATGTGATTTGTTTTCATCATTTTGATGAAAGGATCAATCCTGTAGAATAGAATAATAAGATGATTTGCCTCCCCCATAGTTCTAGGCATGCTTTGATGGAAGCAGCATAGTCCCATTTCTCTTAAGACAAGTACTTCGAACCTCTGGCTTTGAACTATGAATAGATAGGATGTTAGTTGGGAGTTCAGACATAAGGGGAAGTGGTTAATGGGAGTGCCTGTGTTAAGCTGTATGTCTGAATGTAGGTCTCTATCCCTAAGACCTGGTCATATACGTGATGCAAACCTTGGTAAACAAAAGTTGGCTGCTGCTGGTGGTAACTAATATTTAACTCTGCTAAACAAATACCGTATTTTTCGGAGTATAAGACGCACCGAAGTATAAGATGTACCTCAGTTTTGGGGGAGGAAAACAAGGAAAAAAGGCCTCTGCCTCCAAGCAATTTGCCAAACAGCACAGATGATATACACTGTTTGCTGTGTATTTCTGTGCATGTGTGCTTGACCCATAGAAATAGCAAAAAATTGGAGAAATGTACATTATGCCAGAAAGTTTTCTTAAATGTAGTCACACTAACTCCTGATTATTTAAATAGATCTACTCCAAGGTAACTAAACTCTAATACTAAACAGGACACTGTTACATTTCAGACTATACTTATATAGAGCTGTTAAAATTAATAAAAATTTCGGAAAGTATACATTATTCTCTATTATTTAAAAGAAGATACAATAGCACTGGGCCTCTTCAGAGCAAGCATTTATTTTAAAAAGCTTCTTTATTTTGTTAAGTTGTCTAGATTTACAGGGATCTCCAACCTTGGCAACTTTAAGACTTGTGGACTTCAACTCCCAGAATCCCACAGCCAGCAAAGCTAACAAAGCTGGCTGTGGAATTCTGGGAGTTGAAGTCCACAAGTCTTTAAATTGCCAAAGTTGGAGACCCCTGGCTCTAGAACAATAATAAAGCAGTCTTTAAAAAATAAGTCTAATAATTTGAACATTCTACAGACATTTATAGTTATTCACTTACCCCCTTCCATACAGTTCAGCAGAAAATAAAAATCTGTGTGTCTCTTCCAGCTATTTGCCTCTTTGCAAGCTAGTTTCACTTTCATTTTCCCACGTGGCAAATCAGCTGTACGTCGGAAAGCTGCTAGTGACTTGCTTGGCTTTACAGGCTCTTCCCTCTTTGCTGCAAACAGGTAAATTGCTGGAAGACAGGCCAAAGGGTGGGGGTGGCTGGGTGGGTGGGACTACATTCGGTATATAAGACGCACCCAAGTTTTCACCCTCTTTTGGGGGGTAAAAAGGTGCGTCTTATACTCCGAAAAATACGGTAATTCCCTCAACACTCAAAATATTTACTAAGTTTGCACTACTATTAATCTTCTCATTGTTCCCATAACCCATCTCCTCCCACTAGTGACTGTATGACTGTAACTTTGTTGCTTGTATCCTTACTATTTATATTGACTGGTTCCTAATATGATTTGATTGCTTATTTGTACCCGGACTATCATTAAGTGTTGTACCTTATGATTCTTGATGAATGTATCTTTTCTTTTATGTACACTGATAGCATACGCACCAAGACAAATTCCTTGTGTGTCCAATCACACTTGGCCAATAAAAATTCTATTCTATTCTATATTTGAAAAATAGTCCACTAATGAATTCCTATTTCCTGATCCAAAAAGCATACAGTTAAATTGTGTTACATGAATGTACAGTATTGTTTTTGATCTTATGCTCTTGGAGAAAAGTCAGACACGTTTTAAAAAAGACCCAGTCTCTTCCTGATGTAGTAATAGTGATAGATTCACACAGATTTAGACTTTAGCAAAATTCTTGGCATTGCTGGACTGCTTTGGCCCTCAGTTCTTTGCTTTCTGGAACAAAGATACTGAAATAGATTATGCATGCAAATTGGAATATGCTTTTTTGTTTCCAATATGTAGGATTCTCTGCCAAAATTGAAAGATCTTGCTTTTTTGAAGGATCAGTTGGAAAATTTGAAACGAAAAGTTGAAAATGAAGTACAGGCTGGAGTGGGACAGGTAAGAATGGAATTGCTTTGTTTTCCCAGTAAATGCCTTTCATTTGCTACAGGATGCTTAATTATAAATGTCAACAAAGTATGATTTGCTGATTAACATCCTGTTAATATTCCATCAAAAACAAACATAATAATTTGTAAACCATAGTAAACATACTATCACCACTCACCTATTAACCCCCAAAATAAAAATGGAGATTCAGCTGTACTGGACAGCCCTTCATTTCCTTTAAATTGAGAGTTTACTGTATAGTTTATCTGTTAATGCACCACAACATTTATTTGTTTAATGTATCCAACATAACTTCCTCCTCCTATTTTCCCCACAACAACATCCCTATGAGGTGAGCTGGGCTGACTGGCCAAAGGTCACCCAGCTAGTTTTCATGGTTTTTAGGGCTATATAAAGAATGTATATTATGATTTATCCATTAATACATGATTAATGCAGTGGATTATGTTTGATTCAAATATAAATAGAAAACACTTCTTGATCTCTGTCAGAAATAGCCGGATTAAGTATTTGCTTATTAAAATTTAATTAAGGTTTTGAAATATAGAAATAAATAAAAGGACATCATGAGATAAGATCAATTGTCCAATTGTTTTCAATTCAAGGCAAATAGGTTAGGACTAAAAGGTCTAACTCTTTATTGAAGCCACATAAAAGGTTTCTGCAATTTCTCCACAATACCATATGCACAATACCAAATGAAGAAACAGGAGTATATAAGTTTCTACTAATAATCAATAATTCAGGTTCTGGAGATATTTGTGATCCAAAGGGCATGTCTAAAAAATTTTATAGCAAATAAATTTATCTTGTTTCAATAATAAGAAAATGAATCCAAGCTTCTAAATTCTTATATATGGAAATCTTTTAACTATATCTGTCTCCTAAAAGTCAATAGTTAGGTCCACTGCATGCAATTTAAACAGTCCTGTCATTAGGGAACAGTGTATTAGTTGTTTAATGCCTCGATTAGTACTTGTCTGCAACTGGAATCGATATATGTTTAGTTAGTAACATTGTATTAGCTTTGAATTCTAGAGAAAATATGTGAATTTTAGTTCTGCTCAGAAACCTTATCTTTTTCTTTTTTCAACAGGATGGTTCTTGGCTGGCCTCTCCATTTGTCAAAGGATTTCTTGCTGGATTTGTTGTAGCCAAACTAAGATCTTCTGCAATCATAGGCTTTTTGGTGGGGAGTTGTACTGGAGTGTTTGCTGCTCAGACCTATGCAATTCCTGATGTTGAAAAGACAGTCAAAGACTATTTCAGTTCATCCAGGAAAAGATCAAACTAGAAATGCAACAATATTCATGCAACAGTATACTCCAGGGGTAAAAATAATCTTTCAGCTTCTCATCTCTTTCAGTTCTACATACGTCAAAACATTTAGCTCCACTTTAGACCTTATTAACTGGAAGTGTTTTATAATGAACAAATAATAACATTTCAGCAAGTCTGCTTTTTAAAGTTCCCAGTTCTAGAATGAAACTGATGCTGCTTGCTTCAACTGTCCTGGGGTTTTAGATCAGATGAGAGCCCGGGTTTGGATAGCAAAGCAGTCTCTCTCTAATGGAGCGAAAAGCAACTGATACGGCATGCCTGCTATAAATGTGCCCATGCCAGGAAACGCGATGTGAGATACCAACTTTCTCCTAATCATGTATATATATTATACTGACATGTGCATTTCATTTCTTTCCTGATTTGCTGATTTGAGTCCTTATTTGTGCAAGCATCTACTTGCCACAAAGATAGTGTAGATTTCTTCTTTAAAAAACAAAAGGTGCTTCTTCCCTTTTCTCTATACATCCTGAAAATTATCACTGAAAATTAGTTATCTTGTTGTATTTTTGGTATTGTATTAAGTGGGTATTGCTGATCCTGACTTATTATCTCTAGTTGCTTTATACTACTTTTTTAATTTTAATGGCTAGAATCTTTGCCACCTCTATTTTACTTTTAATTGCTTTAAAGAAATAATTCTTCTTCCTGCACCAAAGACTGACTCAGCATAGGCAACCTGTCCTTTTGGTACTTAGGAGCCTTATGTGCAGCTGGAAGCCCTAGGTGCCCTCTGTATGACCTGCCTTTGACAGATGGCTACAAAACACTCAGTTTAACCTTTTTTAACTTCAGTTAATCTTTCTAGGTCCCAAGCTTTCGGATATTTCAGTTATCTCTAGTGAAACTGAACTGAAGACACAAGATCTTAATGAATCTCCAGAATCACTTTCTTTCTTCATGTATTTGTTTATTTGTTAAACTATGTTTTACTTAAGAGCTTAAGGCAGTAGACAATGCCCCCCCCCCCATTTCCCCCCATAACAATTCTATGGGCTACATGAGAGTGACTGCCCCAAAGTCTTCTGATCTGCTTTAATCAGTTTTCCACCATTACACTATACACTAAAACAAACTTTCTCTTTTTTGTTTTGCTAAATGTGGTAATTCATCTGTCAAGAAGGTAAGCAACTGGATTCCTAGAAGGTGTCTCATTTGAGTATATTTATTACCGTATTTTTTGGAGTATAAGACACACCTTTTTTCCCCCTAAAAGAGGGTGGAAATGTTGGTGCGTCTTATACACCGAATACAGCCATTTTTGGCCGCCTGAAGCCCGCCCCCGCGTCCCATTTTTGCGAAAAATGGGCCCATTTTTCACAAAAATGGGGTGCGCAGAGGGTTTGGGAGGCCTGCAGAGTGCTCCTGGGGGATGGGGGAAGGCAAAAATGCCCCCGTTTTTTGCAAAAAAGGGTCGTTTTTCACAAAAACAGTGTTTCTGCCTTCCCCCAGCCCCCAGGAGCACTCTTCAGGCCTCCCAAACCCTCTGCGCACCCCTTTTTTGCAAAAATGGGTGAAAAATGTGCCCATTTTTGCAAAAAACGGGGTGCGCAGAGGGTTTGGGAGGCCTGCAGAGTGCTCCTGGGGGCCAGGGAGGACAAAAAATTGTTTTCTTACTTACCTCTTTGAAATCTTGGTGCGTCTTACACACTGGTGCGTCTTATAGTCTGAAAAATACGGTATATACTAAATCTGTCCACTAAATATGTGTGTGTGTGTGTGTGTGTATGCATGTGCACACGTGGGTATGCACATAAAAGAGCTGTCATAACTGGGTTGCAACACACACACACAGCCAATAGATGACAACAAAGATTTGGTGACTTCTTACACTGGTTTCTCTCTGAAATATAGCTGGAGATACATAGAGCTACTGTATCTAAGTTGCAAAATATGGATGAACCCTGGATGGCAGCAAATTTTGTGCAAGATATTGAATCAAGTCTTCTCAGATAGTTCAAAGCATATTGTGGGAGGAAAAGGCCACAATAAAGTATCAGATTGTATGTAATTCAGTTATTTTTCATAGCAGACCATCTGCCAGATACAGGGTGCATGATCTGTGGTGGTCCAAAGTGGCATAGGAATATATATGCCTTCTCTTTCCTGTATACTTGGACACTTGGCTGTTGATATTGATCCACACCTTCACAAAGCTCTTATACCTCAACAAGCACTGGATTACACATTACAGTTTTCTCTTGTAAACTATACTGTCCTGGGGAAATGGACATATGTAGTGTGGCCCAAAGGATTATGTACCTTCACTTTCTTGTGTGTGTGTGTGTGTTTATATATACACACACACCTTCAGTTTCTTATGAATATATATATATATATATATATTCATATACATACATGCATGGCTCTTGGCCGTAAATAAAAATTATTGATATTAATATTCAATGTATAAAAATGACTATGAATGGAATGGTTT
The DNA here is from genome assembly GCA_023053685.1 of Diadophis punctatus similis. Classification (NCBI taxonomy): domain Eukaryota; kingdom Metazoa; phylum Chordata; class Lepidosauria; order Squamata; family Dipsadidae; genus Diadophis; species Diadophis punctatus. Next base: position 108,737,244 of record JALIGW010000003.1, on the reverse strand, counting down.
ATCATAAAGTATAATCCCTCTCTAAAATAAGTTTTACTTTACACTACCAATTAAGTTTTGTTTCAATCTTTAATCTCCTTAATCCCTGATGATAAAAACAGATTCTTGTGTAGAAGCCTATTTTTTTTCCATATGGGGTAAAAGTGCCTGGAACTTTACTTTTGTCTGCCAGAGCTTCATTCCAGAAGACATTAAAATATTGTTTTGTTTTAATGCGTGGTCATGATTTTGAAGAATCTGTTATGATAGTAAGAAAGTGAGCCCTTAGAAAGCATTTTCTGGCTACCTAATGGTCAGATTTCTGAATCTTCAGAAGGGAAAGATTTATGTTTTTTTATAAGTAGCACTAGAATATTGTCTCCAAGATGCCCATCACTATCCCTGCAGCTTTTTTCTATCATACTCAGAGTTGTGTTAGAAGACGGTAGGCTCACCCAAGTGCCAGTTATTCACTCTCTGATAGGAGTATTTGAATTTTGTTCTTTTCTTAAGATTCACTCTAACACAAATGTCTTATAAATATTAAGGTGATTAAGTGCCTTTTGCAAACTGATTTTGTTATTCTGTATTTTTTGCTTTTATAAAGGATGTATTGCTCCCAGATACTTTCCAAGAATAGATACAACACAAGCAACAACCAAACACAGTTCTTTTCTGTTCCATAAAGTTTACTTAATTTTTCTTTCCTGGATTTGCTAAATAGTTATCATGTTTAAGACCATATGTTTAAGTGCTTGCTTTTCCAAATGATGTTCAGAAATGTTTTATTTAAATTCAATTCCTTATCATTGCCTGGTAGAATGTGGTAATATTTTATATTCTTTTTTTGGCCAAGTAGTTTTGAACTTCCTTAAGTTATTTTTTATTATTTTGAGTATATCATGTAATTCTGATATCATTAGCATTTCTACTATCCTGTAGCCAAATTAATAATTGCAAACAATAATTAGAAATAAGGCTTTCCAATACAGTATTTCCAATTTTACTCTCCAGATGCCTTGTGTAGATTTCCAAAATAAAGTATTATATTTCTTTCTTTGGTAAATACTTGATTTATCTAGAGCATTCTTGATCTCTGATAAACTTATCAAAAAAGATATTTTTTACAGCAGTGTTTTCACATGTATGGAATTGTAACTTCTAGGAATTTTTAAAAACTTGATAGGATTGAACATGGTTTGGTTCAGTGTTACCAAACAATATCTAAACTGGAATATGAAAATGTTTATTGTTTGAATTGTATTTTTGTTCCTTTGTTATAAGGGAAACTATTAAGAATTTTGTAAAATAATAATGATGTGAAATTTATCATGAATGGTTAATAACAATGGGATTCTTTTATCACCCAGTACTATTTGCTTAGCTTCAAAAATTATCTAAAATTTGGAATGATGAAGCATAATTATCCCACTATGTTATAATTATTCCTTTCACCAGTTGAGTGCTATGTTGCTTGGAATGCTTTCCCCCCCTGACATAATACACAGTGGGGGTCCTTTAAGGAGAATGGCGGACTGAAGTGAGCAAAGGGCAAGCAATGGCATAAAAGCAAAGAGGCCACACCTGCTTCCATCGCTCCACCCTTGGAAAGCATCTTGTGTTCACTGCAAGCCAACAACGTTTTCATCTCTGTAATATTCATTAATATTACTCCATGTTAGCAAACAGATCATGCTATTTGCCTTTTGTAAGCCTCTGCAGACCTGGCTGTTACCCCAGGGGTTCAGGCCAGTAGGTTAGACTAACCTTGTTGGTATGCTTTTTATGAGGAAGATGTTATTCTCCAGGTGCATGGATTATTTTTTTCATTGTCTAATCTTCCTATATTGCCCATAGTCACTGTTCTGAGATGGGTAGCTATATAAATTAATGGGTAGTGGCATGGGTTAGGAAGAGTGTGTGGGTGCCCAAGAATTGCAGCATGGGTCAGGGAAGATAGGGATGCAGGTGGGGCGAGGCAGTACAGGTCAGGGGGATGTGTGTAAGTGCTCAAGAGGTGTGTGGGTCAGCGAAGGGATGCAGGAAGATGGCACAGGTTGGTAGAGTGCATGGGGAATGGCATGGGCCAGGAAGGGTGTGCGGAGGTTCCTTCCTCCCTGTTTCTTCTTCCCTTCCCAGCAAGCAGGTAAGTGGCTGCTGCTGGATGGAGGAGGGAGCAAGGAATTGCAAAGCTGTCTAGGAACTGTCACAGAACTTTGGAAATGAAGGCAGCAGCCAGTAATATTGAAGTATTCACAACTTCTCCAACTTTCATTCCCCCAAAAGTCCTGGATCCCAGATTTTGGATGCACATTTTAAGTTAGACCATTTGAGGTACCTTGGTTCAAAAATCATCCTATGTTGCACAATTTTGCCCAGTTAAAGGTCATAAAAACTAAGAGTTTTAGTAATTATAAATTGTGAAAGTTCTTTGCAGTACTTTCATTCTGCAAATTAGAATTATGTTGTTTTGCTAACTTTTGTAGCCAATTATTCTCTGCATCAGTTCCAGTTCTGCTGGCATTTTGTTTTGAGTACAGTTTGGATGTTTTACAGAAATCCATCTGCCTAGACCTGGGGCATAAATTGGACTCCAAACTCTTACTGCAGTGGGCCTCCAATTCCCTACCTATAAAGAAAATGTCTGCACTTAGCCCCTCTTCCATTATATCCTGTGGCATTCAGTTAAGAGTCATGTTGAAAAAGAATGGCAGTACTTTGTACAGTAGCAGGAAGTCCCAGTGAAATTCAGAACTTCAGAATCACAGTTAAACTTAAAAAGAGCAGCAGAGCCCAGGAGATCAATAAACTTTCCCTCTTCCAGAAAAAAGCCACTAGGGCCAGCTCAAACTAGGGGCAACTGAGGCCACATCCTGGAAAATGCCAACAAGGAGCCCTAATCATCAACCCATATGTGAAGGGAAGAGGACGGAAATATAGTATAAACATGAGAGCCAGTTTGGTATAGTAGTTAAGATGGTAACCTAGAAATCAGGCACGTTCTAAGGTTCTCTGAGGCATGAAAACTGTCAGGGTTCCAAGTGATAATCACAAAGCAATCAAAATTCTGAGGCCTAGAGTTTCCTCAAAGCATAATTTTATTTGGGATATCATAGCTGGTGAAAACCCGACTGAAGGACCCAAGGTTTTCCCCACCCAAATCAAAACCCAAAGTTTTTGCCCCCCAGGTCACATGTCCATCACATGATCCAATCAAGTCACAGTCCCAACTCCGTCTGGCTTTGGTCCACACCCTTCCAACACCTGGTAGAGCGTCCTTGGCTCCCACAGGAAAGAATGTTATTTTGGCTACACATCCACCAGCTATCTCTACCTTCCCCCCTTATGTTCCCACAGTTCCACCCAGCTTCGCTGTGGCAGCCCTGCAGATGCTCCCAAAAAATGGCTTCAGGGCTCACAGACTGCCCCCCCCAGTTGAGAAGGACCTCCTGCAAGAGAAAATCAAAGGGAGGTTAGTCCAAATCCCAATCAACCTCCCCTTTCCCCCCCCCCCCAAGGTGGTCCTTTGGGCTTATGAGGGTTACTGTCATGAAACTGCTTAATCAACCTGTCAGCTTTCACATCTCAACTTTTAACCCACGTGGCTTCAGAAAGGGGGTATCCCTTCCAGTGTATTAGATACTGCAAGCGGCCCCAATGCAGGTGTGAGTCCAAGATCTTTTTTACCTCATAATGGGTCTCCTTGTACTACGATGGGCTTCGGGGCTGCCCGGTCTACCAGCCTTAGCTGAGAGCCTACAGCCGGCTTTAACAGGCTGCTATGAAACACTGTATGCACTTTCCCTAGCAAATATGGGAGTCTAAGCTGAACAGTTACAGGGTTTATCACTTTCACTATTGGGAACAGCCTTATAAACTTTGGACCCAGTTTCTTACTCAGCAACTTCAGTTTTAGATACTTTGTTGACAAGTATACTTTGTCTCTGACATGGAAAAGGGGCTGGGGGAGCGTGTTTGTCGACTTGCTTTTTATAGCTTTTTGCCACTTTTTATAGCTTTTCACCTCCCTGGGTAATTCAGGCATGGGGACAAACTCCATGCTGCTGGTGATCTGGAAAGGGGTCAGGTCAATGCTGCTTTGCACCACATTATTGTAGGCTACCTCCATGAAAGGCAGCAAGTCTGCCCAGGCAGATTGTTGGTAGCCCACATAACACCTCAGGTACTGTTCTACCATGGCGTTAGCTCGTTCTGCCGCCCCATTCATGCTCGGATGAAAAACCGAGCTGAGCCCCTGGGAGGACCCTATCACCTGTAGGAATTCCCTCCAGAATTTTGCGGTGAATTGGGCTTCGCTGTTGGAGATAATTCTGTGGGGCACCCCATGTAGCCTATATTTGTTTTATGAACATTCTAGCTAGTTCCTTGGCTAAGGGTAGCCCTAACAGGCTGTGAAGTGGGCTTGCTTTGAAAATAAGTCAATCATGGTCCAAACTACTGTGTTCCCACCACTGTCTGGGGGCTCAAGTATAAAATCCATAGCGATCTCTTCCCAGGGTCAGCTTGGATCTGCCACCTACTGGAGGAGGCCGGGGGGGGGGGTTCCCTGGCCACTTCTTCATGGATGCACAGGTCGCACAGCCCTTTACATAGTCCTCCACATCTGCTTTCATCTTTGGCCACCAGAACTGTCTCCTGGTCAGGTGCAGAGTTTTTACATGACCAAAATGTCCAGCAAGCTTGGAGTCGTGGCTGCGCTTGCAGACTTAGAGTCTCAAGCTGGTGGGGACATATAGCTTGGTCCACTTCCAGGCTAGTCTGTCCTTGAGGGTCAAGGCGTATTGTGGACATTGAACCACTGGTCTGTTGGGAGCATTGTCTTCAAGATCCCTGTCATCGGGTCCCCTCCGGGGGTGTCTCAACACCTGGCTTGGCCTCTGGTGGTGGCTTGAGCCACTGGTTGAGGGGGAGGGATGATGGTGTGGACTATGTCTTCGCACTGGCTATTGAACTGTGGACAATAGCCACACCTTTCTGGACAAGGTGTTAGCTAACAGATTCTTCCCTCCTGTGATGTACTTTAATTCAAAATTGAATCGTTTGAAATATTGAGCCCAGCGGACTTGTTTGGAGGAGAGTTTCCAAGGGGTTTTTAGGGATTCTAGGTTTTTGTGGTCGTCCAAACTTCGAACGGACCCGGCTTCCTTCTAGGAAATGTCTCCATGTGAGGAGGGCCCATCGTACGGCATAGGTTTCCTTTTCCCACACTGCCCACCATTTTTCCGTGTGAGTGGGTTTTTTGGAGGTGTATGCGCAGGGATGTAGTTGGCCATGGCCGTTGGCTTGCAACACCACCACAGCTATGGCGACGTCACTGGCATCTGCCTGGACCACGAATGGTTGTTCGGGGTTGGGGTGCTTGAGGATAGGCTCCTCCACGAACAGTTTTTTCAGTTTTTCGAATGCCTGCTGGCAGTCCAAGGTCCAAGCCAGTGGCTAGCTGGGTCATGGTTTAGGGCAGGGGTCTCCAACCTTGGCAATTTTAAGACTTGTTGACTTCAACTCCCAGAATTCCACAGCCAGCTTTGTTAGCTTTGCTGGCTGTGGAATTCTGGGAGTTGAAGTCCACAAGTCTTAAAGTTGCCAAGGTTGGAGACCCCTGGTTTAGGGGGCTCCCCCTGTTTTCAATAGTTCTGTCAGGGGCAGTGCCACCTCAGTGGAGGCTGGGATGAACTGTCTGTAAAAAATTTGCGAACCCGAGGAAGCTCTGAAGTTGTTTATGGGTGCGTGGGGGCTGCCAGTCCAGCACCGCTTTTACTTTTCCTGGGTCCATTTCAATCCTCTCGTTTGACACTCAGTAGCCCAGGTAGTCTAGGGAGGCTTTGTGGAACTCGCATTTTGACAACTTTGCATATAGTATAGCCGCTAGGAGTTTCTTCAAGGCTTGGTGCACTAGTTTAGTGTGTTCTTCTAGAGTTTCACTGAATATGAGAATGTCAACCAGATAGACTAGAACGCCCTTGTAGCACTTTGTTAATCAATTGCATGAAGACTGCAGGGGCACCCTGTAACCCAAATGGTATCACTTTAAACTGGAAACTGCCTAACGGGCAGTTGAAGGCAGTCTTCCACATCCCCCTCTTTGATTCGCACCTGGTAGTATGCCTCTCTTAAGTCTAGCTTAGTGAACATCTTCCCTTTCGCCAAGTGGCTTAGCATGTCCTTCATCAATGGCAGGGGGTAGGTATTTTCCACACACACCGCCTTAATTCCCCTAAAATCAACACAAAGCCTCATCAACTCATCTTTTTTCTCTTTAAACAGTACTGGGGCAGCCACCCTAGATTTGGCAGGCTGAATGAATCCTCCAGCTAGGTTGGTGTTGATAATTCCTCAGCTTGTCCATTTCCCTGGGGGTCATGGAATACATCTTTGGCTTAGTTAGTTTGGCTCCCGGTACGAATTCTATTGCACAGTCGGTGGGTCAGTAGCGTGTTGCTTTCTTGCTCGCTGAATGCATACCCTTTAGGGACTTGGGGGCAACCTGACGGTGAGACGGCGATGGTGGCTTTCTCACAGGGGTGGCGCACGCACTTCCAAACCGGTAGGGAAGGTAAGTAAATTTCACCCCTGCTCTGAAGGACCCAGGCTTTTCCCCACCCAAATCAAAACCCAAAGTTCTTGCCCCCCCAGGTCACATGTCCATCACATGGTCCAATCAGGTCACAATCCCAACTCCGGCTGGCTTTGGTCCACACCCTTCCAACACCTGGTAGAGCATCCTTGGCTCCCATAGGAAAGAATGTTATTTTGGCTACACATCCCCCAACTATCTCTATCTCCCCCCTTACCTTCCCACAGCTCCACCTGGCCTCGCTGTGGCAGCCCTGAAATGCTCCAAAAAAATGGCTTCAGGACTGGATGAGTGACTTTAGGCCAGTCACCACTTCTCTCAGCCCAACCCACCTCACAGGGCTGTTGTGGGGAAAAATAGGCAGCAGGAGAATTAGGTATATTTGTTGTCCCAAGTTAGCCAAAAATATGACAGGACAAAAATATAATAATAATGGTATACAAGATAGAGAAATATATCTATCTTTTATAGAAATAAGGCACAGTAGAGATAAGACTGAGAAAAAAAATACAAGAATAAAAAAGCAACTAGAAATAAACTCTAGAAATAAATGTATATATCCTCAGATTTTTTTTGAAAAGTAAATATTTCTGCACAAGCCAATCTTTCCTGTAACAAAAGAGATGAAAAAAATAATGTCTGTGGTTTATCATTCTCCAGATCTGTAAGATCAAATTAGAAGGGAAAGATGATAGAAACTCTGTTGATATCTGCCATCACAAATGTTTAAAAAGGAGATAACATTCCATTTGTGGTTTAAGAGCTGAATGAACCAAGTTTATTGCAGGTCAAAACATATGGAAACTTATACTCACTCAAAGCCAGCTACAGACAGCATAAAGAATCTACAATATCTCCAAATTTGGAATATTATCAATACTCAAAAATATAGTTATTGTTCAATTATAATGGTTAAAACTATTATATCACTTTCCAATTTTTGATAACCCCATATAAATCCAATATAAGGTGCTTGAATAATAGAAGAAAGTTCAAGTTTCATTAGAATAGAATAACAGAGTTGGAAGGGACCTTGGAGGTCTTCTAGTCCAACCCCCTGCTTAGGCAGGAAACCCTACACCACTTCAGACAAATGGTTATCCAACATCTTCTTAAAAACTTCCGGTGTTGGAGCATTCACAACTTCTGGAGGCAAGCTGTTCCACAGATTAATTGTTCTAACTGTCAGGAAATTTCTCCTTAGTTCTAAGTTGCTTCTCTCCTTGATTAGTTTCCACCCATTGCTTCTTGTTCTACCCTCAGGTGCTTTGGAGAATAGTTTGACTCCCTCTTCTTTGTGGCAACTCCTGAGATATTGGAACACTGGTATCATGTCTTATATTATATGGACATTGCATGAATACTAAGATTTTATCAAAGAAATAAGTTGAAATGCACATCATGACCTTTCTAAAATTGGAAAGGATTGTGGTCAGCACAATTAAAAGTTGAAGATAAAAGGAAATATTTAAAAGGTTTATCATATGTCCCTAGTAAAATAAAGAGAATTAAAAATATATAATAAACGATTTTATACTGCTATAGTCTAATCCAGTGATGGCGAACCTAGGGCACGGGTGCCACAGGTGGCACATGGAGCCATATCTGCTGGCACGCGAGCCATTGCCCTAGCTCAGCTCCAGCGCGCATCTGCGTGCCCGCCACCTGATTTTTGGCTTGCGCAGAGGCTCTGGGAGGGCGATTTCAGCCTCCGGGGGGCCTCTGGGGTGGCGGGGGGAGCGTTTTTGTACTCCCCAAGCTCAAGAAAGCCTCTGGAGCCTGGGGAGGGCGAAAAATGAGCCTACCGGGCCCACTGCAAGTCGGGAAACGGGGGAGTTGGGGGGGTCGTGCACGCATGCGCAGGGGGGTGGGGCAAGTGGGGGGCTTTGAATTATGTGTGTTGGCACGCACGTGCGTACGATAGCGCGCGTGTGCACTATTTCGGCACCCAAGGGAAAAAAGGTTCGCCATCACTGGTCTAATCTATTGGCAAGCTACCCAAGTCACGGCTATAATTATGTCCCATTACTTTTGGAAAAAAGTGTAATGTGACTTGGTCTTTCTTAGTTGTGAATGTTTCTTATTCTTAAAAAGAATCTATATATTACAAAGAATTACAGCAATACATGTGACATAAAAAACATTGTTGAGTAGTAGATCCAGAACCAGTATACAGTATATTTTCCTATGTGGGGTTGAACAAATATAGTATATTGCTTAATTCCTTTATTTAAAAGCTAATAATTTACTAAGTTTCTTACGTGCTCCTCAGTAGGATACTATATTTATCAGAAAACAGAAAACAATCAAAAGGATAGGATGCATTTCATGTTTTTTTAAAAGATTTTGTTAAAAAAACCATTTTTATTATTTTTATGAATGACTCAAGATAGCAAACATTATCTAATACTCCCATTCCTTTTGGAACATCGATAAAACTTACTTTAAGCCATCTCTTCTTCCATCTGTCTAGTAAACTGTTGATCTTTCACCAAACTACCTTTCAAAGGCTACTTAGAAGAAGTTTTTTTCAGGTACAACTACAGTATAAGCCGCACTGAAGCTTGTTCTCAAACAGCACTTACAGTAGAGTATAAGACGCACCGGAGTATAAGACGCACCTTAGTTTTGGGGGAGGAAAACAGGGGAAAAAATCTACCTGCCAGGTATTCATCTGGCTAGCGTCCTTAGTCTGTTCAGCTTCAGCACATTATTTTATCCTCTGGTTAGGGCTGAAAAGCACTGCTTTTTTCAGAGGGAGTAGGAATGAAAGCAAGCCTGCAAAGACTTAGGGCTGGAAAAAACCTTCTTCAGAGGGACTAGGAAGCCGGGAAGATTGTAAGCACCTCCTTAGGGCTGGGGAAAAAAGCTTCAGAAAAGCTACATTTTCAGCCTCTTTTAGAGAGGAAAAAGGTGTGTCTTATACTCCAAAAAATACGGGTATGTTACTTTTTTTAAAAAATTGGACACTAAATATCCTTTTACCATTTTATTCCAACTTTTATAAAAACAGGACATGAATTTGGAAAAGATAGGTGAATATCTACAAAAACAACAATTATCAAAACTTTCACAAGCCCAGAGACAAACAATGGATGAATGTATATTGGAAATGTAACTACAAAGAGGGGACTTTTTAATACTCTCTGGACTCTGGTGGACTTGTGATAAAGCAAAAAAAAAAAGGAATTAGATTTTTATATTAAGTCAGAGAATTCTTAAAATAAATACAAAACTTAAACCAGACATTTTTTTAAAAAAGAAATGGACAAAGAGCTTGAAAGAAAATTTGGAACTTTGTTATTATATATGTTGACAATGGCGAGAATCTTATATGTGCAAAGATGGAAAGACACGCTAATTCCCACAAAAGAAGAAAGGATGATAAACATAATAGAGTTGGCAGAGATGACAAAACTGACTGTTTTAATTAAAGAGAAGAATTTATCTAGCTTTGTTTCTATTTGGAAACTACTGGACTTTTTGCTTGAAACTGAAAAAAATGAAACTTTGATTTTACTTTTTGATGATTAGAATGATTTTATTGCCATAGAAATGGCCTGAAATGTTGTGAAATGTAAAGGCTGAGGTTGCAATTCTTTTTTTGTACTTTATTGTTCTGAAAAAAATTGGAAATCATTATATTTTTTCTTTCTTTCTCTTTGCATCCTTCTCTCTCTTTCTTAGTTTTCTAACTTTTGTTTTGTTTTGTATTTTATCTTATAATAAAATGTAATAGTTTTTTAAAAAATGCCTACTAAAAAGAGATATATTACAGAAGTATATATTTGACATTTGAGACTGGTTAAATCTTCTCTATTGAATTTCTTCTTATACTTGGAAAAAAATTAGCTTCTCATAAGTGAATAGTTTGTTAGGATCAGGAAATAGTTTGTTAGGATCAGGATCACTTTTCCTGATCTTTCACCTTTACTTTTTCAGCTTTATTTTATCCTTCATAAAGTTAAATCATCATATTAAACTGCAAAATATCATTTCAATGTTTTGGGAAAAATAATCTCCCTCTCCCATAACTCCTTCCAAAGTTCATCTTAAAATTATCAGAAGAACACTTTGTGAGTTTGATCCTAGGTAGAGGCAGATGTAGGGTCTCCTGCTTGGGCAGGGGGTTGGACTAGATGACCTGCAAGGTCCCTTCCAACTCTGTTAATCTGTTAAATTGTTTACTATTGGTTTACTATTACCATTACTGATTCTTCTCCAGGTGTATGCAACAAAAGACTACCGGATAAATGCATATGTCAAAAGGAGAGACTAAGGTATGAAGAATGGGTGAAGTGAAAGCAGATTATCTGCTGCTCATATTCACAATGAATATATTGTCAGAAGTAATGCCTCATTTTGCAATTGGATGTGTCCATAGGCAAGGATATTTCCCATCAATCTATTATTTACATGACCTATGAGAAACCACCTTTCCTAATTCAGGTGGACATATTTTTTTTAAGTCAAGGACACCTGTGTTTTAGAAATAATCACAAATAACAAATACTTCCACATTACCAACTGCTTATATGTCAACTATAAAATAATATTGTACATGTGAAATAAGATGCATCTTTTCAGCTTACATACTCCAACTTTCCTAAATTTCTTCACAGAATATGCTTCTATTCTTTTTGCAAAATGAGTTTTTAAAAATTGCAATCAACATGAAAAAGTAAAAAAGTTATTGAAAATATGCACCCCAATCCTTTGAATATTTTCCTGTGTTAAAAATTACCTGACTGATAGGCAACAGATCACCAGAGGCATGGGGGAGGTTCAGTGTGAGAATTCCATCCCACTTTATTCTTTGTGTGTTTCTCCCCATACACAAACTTTTATATTTCACTTTAACCCTTTGGAAGTTAATTCACCATGTTGAAGTGTAAAGTACTCTTTCATTCTTTGACAAAAGAGTTGTGAGTTCCAACCATCCATTCAAACATCCCTCATGACTTTGAGGAGAATGACTAGTAGTGATTGTTCTGCCAGCTGGTGAGTCTTGATGACAAACAAATGTCAACATGTAATATTTTCAAAAAAAACACATGCTCTTTACCATTCTCTATTGTTATAATTTCTGAAAAATACTGAACAAATCTAGCTCTTCAATTTACATAACATTAAACTGCGTTCTGAGTACAAGCACTGCAATTAGCATTCTCAAAGCTATGCTAGAAACAAATGAAGAACAAGAAAAAGACACATTAATAGAATGACTACTGAGCCTTGACTGATCAGAGTCTTGTTGCAATGTAGTAGTGATAGAGGCACATCTTTTACCAGATAGCCCTGATAAATAGGAGGGGACTCACATACATAATTCTGAGGCCAATCAAGCAGCAATGATTCTTTGGCTGCTAAGTCTTGGATTTCCCTGATATAGTAAGTACAAGAACAGTTATACAGATTGTGGCCAGCCTTTAAGCTCTGTAAATGTTTCAGATACAATAAATCCTTGCTCCGTAACCTTGACATGCAGTTTCCATCTAAATTCAGGATCTCCAGATTAGGAAGCTGATGGACTGATGGGAATGTCTGTAGCCTATTATTGGACAAGTAGAGCTCTTTCAAAGCAGAATGTGAGACATCTAGAGTAAATATGTTATTGGCACTCAGATCTAATACTTTAATGTTGGGCAGCAGTAATCTATCCATATGTTCTAATCCTGTGTTAGACAAATTAAAAATCTGAAGTGATTGTGGCCACATACAGTGGAAAGGGAGAACTCCAGGCAGGAAGTCATTCTGACTTAAATCTAAGTGAGTAAGCATATCAAAATTACTAAGAGTCTTGCACAAAGTCTCATAAGAAGTCAAATTATTGTGATTTAGTTTTAATACTTGGAGCTGTGGGAAAACACCTTTGCAGAATGTTGAGTTTATGCTTTGATCCTGAAAATTATTTCCTGAAATATCCAAAAAATGTAATGCTTTGAATATTCTGCCAATCTTACAAGGAATAGATGCAACTTGTGACTCTGTCACTGTCAGATTTTCCAGGGTCTCCAGCCACCTCTTCAGATTGGATATATCAAATCTTTCATCCAGAGGGGCAGCAATCACTTTGTGGAAACGCAGAGAGGTAACTTTTAGATTCAAAGGCCTTGTATATGGCCAGTGTACAGGTCTAAGGAAAGTGCAATTAACAAATTCAAGTTCTGAAACAAGACGTGTATGGGAAATAAATTCCAGGGCACCTGGTAACAGAATTTCCGGCACAAAGAGGTCAGTAAAGATGAGCTTTCTTACTTGCAGAGCTGGCAGGATGTCAATTATATTTGAATTTGGCTTCATTCCAGAAAAGCCTGCAAATTGTTCCAGATTTCCTCCTTTGAGTTCATACTCAGCGGCTAGAAGGCATACAGCAATATTTTTTAACTCCGACTGATTTAAAAGTGAACAAATGCAGCGCTGCTGGACCTCTGCAAAGATGCATCTGCCTTCTGCTTTGAGAAGCTTCAGTTGCAGAAGAAGGAAGAACATGGGGGCCTGAAATCGGCACATGATATAAAACCTATAAAAAGAGAAAAGCCTCTGCATAATTTTCTAATCAATGGATGATTATCTTTCCATCCTTATCTGCGTAGATAGAAAAAAAAGGTCCGTAAACATGGGAACAACATGTATTAACAAACATTTGAAGTTTTATATTTTGTCTTTCCTGAATTATTTTTCTGGCAATGATGAAAGAGGTAATATAAAATCTAAAACATACCCGTATTTTTCAGAGTATAAGACGCACCTTTTTGCTCCCTAAAAGTGGCTGAAAATTTGGGTGTGTCTTATACTTCGAATGTAGCTTTTTTTTCCAGCCCTAACTAGGTGCTAACAGATCTTCCCAGCTCTTACCTTGCAGGCTTTTTCATTGTTACTCTCTCCAAAGAATGTTTTTCCAGCCCTAAGTCTTTGCAGAATTTTTTTTCATTGCTCTACTTGCTCCGAATAAGTTTTTTTCTAGCCCTAACCAGGTGCTAACTATCTTCCCAGCTCTTACCGGCTTGCAGGCTCTTTCATTGTTACTCTCTCAGAAGAAGGTTTTTTTAAGTCCTAACCAGGGGATAAAATAATGTGCTGAAGCTGACCAGACTAAGGACGCTAGCCAGATGAATACCTGGTAGGCAGATTGTTTTCCCCTATTTTCCTCCCCAAAAACTAAGGTGCGTCTTATACTCCGGTGCATCTTATACTCCGAAAAATACGGTATCTCTGGAAACACCCAGGGATAGGATATTTAACTTTCCCTGGGGTTTCTCTCAAGAGATAAAATAAACTTTCTTGGCAAATGTGATTAACATAAATGTTTCACAAATTACATTGGAAATGTAACTGTTGCTGGGGTAAGGTTTCATATTATGTAGCCTTAGAAAAAAATAGATTACAATACTTTAGAGCAGGGATCACCACCCTTTCGGACCTCAGGGACCACTAAATTCATAATTTTAAATCCCGCGGACCACTAATATGATCTGCCTAATGACCGGCTGCGTGGGTAAGTGGTCATGTGACTGGGTGGGCGTGGCCAACTCAATGTCACTCACGTCGAGGGGCATGTCGACAGCCTTTACTCCCCCCTCCCCTCCCAGCCACTCCTTGCCTGCCCTCCTGGGTTCCTTAGGGCCCCAACAGAAAGCAGTTGTTGGAGCTAAGCAACCATCACGAGAAAGAGTTGGCAAAACAGCTGGCTCAGTTCAAATTGGATCTGACAGAGAAGGAGGCTCAGCAAAAGCACCTCACTGAGGACTACGAGCATGGGCTTTCCAAGCAGAGGGAAGACCTGAGACAGTGCAAGGCCAGGTACTGGTGCCTGGAGGCTCAGCAGGCTGAGATGGTCAGCCAGTTCCAGGCCATGATGCAGTCCCACTGGAACAAGGCCCTCCGGCTCTTTGCCACCAGCAGCACTTCCCTCCAGCCTTCGCCCAAAGCCCTGCACCAGGAGACCGAAGCAGACCCCAAGTCGGAATTTCTGCCCCCCTCCGACACACAAAAAGACCCCAAAGGAGGAGACTCAGCAGCAACACAAACGTTCATTGCACGTATCTGGCCCAGGGAGCGTAGTTTGAAGACCCCTGATTTAGTGCAATATAAAAAATGCAAATAATTTTTCTGCGGACCACCAAAATTTTATCACGGACCACCAGTGGTCCACGGACCACCAGTTGGTGACCGCTGCTTTAGAGAATATGTGCAAGCATGCAGTTCTGATAGGAGAAAAATTGGTAAGAGAAAAAATAAACTGCAACAATAAAACAAATTACTTACTGTGTGTTGTGGATTTTAAAATCTGTTTCTGTACAATCTATAAGTTCCTCCTGCTTCCAGAATGTCCAGTTTGTTGGAGAAACAAAATTAATCCTTCTTATATGCAACACTCTTCCTTATTGACAACGCTATTTCCTTTTTTCCAGGTATAATAAAGATGAAAGATAAATTGTTTTTACTTTACCAACTGTAGATTTTTCTTAACAGCCCACCTCAACATACTTCTTTTGTTCGAACTGCACTTCAGAAATTATGAACGTGTTTATGAGTACTTGATGTTCCTTCACTAGCCGTTTGAGAAACTCCCACTGCAGGATATGATTGCAGCACTATTGTGTAAGAAAGAAAAAGTTAGCAATTAGAAACAATATATATTCAGGATTTCTGCATTCAAATCACACTATCTCAGATTTTTGACAGAAGCCCTGCTGTCAATCACAGATATGGACAGAAGACAGAATTTCCACAGCTTAGCTGTACCTTTATTTAAATCCATTTTAATTGGAATTTCATTGGGATATAATACTGAGACTACTTGGGTCTCACCTCCTCAAGGTGGACCTAAGAAACCAATGCCATATAGGTCAGGACTGCTTTTATTGTAACAGCTATAGAATAGTAACCACTCTTGCAAGTCTGAATGTGCTTCTCCCCTCCCTTACTTTATCTTTGGTAAAGTAGAGAGGGGCTAATCTGAGGTGTTTTTCTAAGTTATTTTCTTGGCCCAGGCTCAGATCCTGCTTATATGACTGAAGAGTTGGTAGCAACTCTTTCTCCTCTCTTTCAGGGCCATTCCCTATGTCCTCTACATTGGAATCCCTGATGAATGACCTATGCTCCTGGAAAATAGATGGGGAGTGTATGACCCTGCTAAATCTTTTGGACCTCCTGATGGCTTTCAGTACCATCAGTCATGTTGTTTGTTAGGGTCCTCTGAAGGCTCTAGGCCAGTGCTCCCCAACCAGTGTGCCATGGCACACTGGTGTGCCGTGAGGCCATGCCAAGTGTGCCGCGGCAAAAGCTCACGTCATTCAGGGGTGGCCAAAATGTGGCGCATGCGCCAAATGTGGCACATTGGATGATGGCAAGTGGCACATTGCAATCATCCAATGGCTGACGCCTCTCCTGCCCGCGTGACTTGCTGTCTTTTAAAACTCAAGCTGCCTCGGCTTAAGTTTTAAAAGACAGCAAGACGTGGGCGGGAGAGGCAGGTCTGGTCATTAAGCCTGCTGGCCGCTGCAGCGAGGCTTAATGAGCAGACCTGCTGCCCTAGACACAACAGCGAGGAACGCGAGGAGGAGGTACCGGGGCATGTCCCAGGTAGGACACGCGTCTCGCGCTGGGGGTTGGCAGGGCGGGCGGGGCAGGACTGGCGGGCGGGACGGGAAAAGTCCCAGGTAGGACGCGCGCCAGATTCTTCCCTGTCTATAATCTGTTTATTGCTCAAATCTATGATAGTGATTAAATAGGAACCAGACTGCAAATAAAGAAAATAAGAAAAGAACCATTCATAGAATGCAGAATGTAGACTCAAATTATCGTGCCAGATGTTATTATCATAATGGCATCATATTGGTCTTCATGAATAACAAGAAAGAGCAGCTATATACTGTAATCCTACATCCATTTGTTCCTTTCCAAGTTCACTAATGTCGGAAAACAACTTTCCGGTAGTTCAAAATAAGTTACAATATAATCTCGACATAGGAACTTAAGATATAGGAAATTAGTCCCACAAGGTGGATGTGTAATTGTTGGAAGAAAAACTCCCTTTGGCCAAAGCTAAATATTTAAGAGAGAATTCTGAGCTTGATTTTCAGATAGACTGGCATGTATTCACGGGTTCTACAGTATAGCTGGGCACCACCATCTTCTACCCCTGCCTATACTGGAGAATTAAGAGCAATCAGATTCTTTTCTCAGTGTCTGGTGCCAATGTGCAAAGAAGCGAATAGTAAGAAAATGTGAGATGTCAAATATTAGAAATAGCTGCCTTCCACTCCCAATCCCCTGAGGACTACAATTCTCTTTAAAAAAAAAAAGAATGGCAGGTAACAATTTTTAAAAAGACATATAGTTAAACTGGCGTAGTTAAACTTAGAAAATTGATATATGAATTATATTTATTTTGTACAGCTTCAAAATTTTGAAGATTATATTTGTTTTTTATCCAATTTTTGTATGTGGTGTGCCGTGGAATTTTGGGAGAGGCTATGGTGTGCCGAGGGTGACAAAAGGTTGGGGAGCACTGCTCTAGGCCTTGAATGTCATCGTTTTGCAGTAGTACTTCCAGTTGGGACATGTCCAGTAAATAATATCCCACAAGATCCTGGCATCCTCTGTGCAATTTAATACTGAAATGGACTGCTGAATGAGAAGATTCAGAGCTTTTGGAGTGAAAAATCTTCTCCCCGTCTTCTTATCCCAATCAGTTTCTTGATGGGCTATCTGAGGAAGAATAAACTGAAATTAAGAAGTAGAAGGTCAAGGAAAAAAAACAGACTTGGGAACTTTAGTGGAGTTGTTGATTGATGGATTTTTTGAAAGCAGTGGTGGCTAACTTTTCCCTAAGTAAGTACAACAACCCAGTAGCAGAACCCAGTTGCCCAAGGAAGGAAGCACATTGCTAGAATCCCATTTTTATTCCTCAAAATCATTCATTAAATGTATATACTGTTAGGAAGTTTCTCCTTAATTCCAGATTGCTTTTCTTCTTGGTTAGTTTCCATCAGTGGCGGATTGCTGTCTTACCGGTGCCTGTGCGCTGCGTGCGCATCTCCAAGTTTCGGGGGGGTGCACGCTCGCTACGCATGCGCTCCCCTTCGTGCAATTTTGCTTCTGCGCATGCGCAGAAGCAAAATCTCGCCGAAATCTTGTGCGCGTCCCCTCGCAAGATTTTGCTTCCGCGCATGCACAGAAGCAAAATTGCCCCCAAATTAACAAAAAAAATGGCGACGCGCACGGTGGACTGGCAGAGAGGGCCCCGGAGCGGTCGCGCGCAAATTGCGCAATCAGTCGCTCCCTACCAGAGCTGTGCACTGGGCAGCTCCGGCAGGAACCCACCTCTGGTTTCCATCCATTGTTTCTTGTCCTGCCTACAGGTGCTTTGGTAAAAAAAAGTTGACCTCTTTGTGACAACTTCTCAAATACTGGAATACTGCTATCATGTCATCCCTAGTTCTTCTTTTCTCTAGACTAGCCAAACTCAAATCCTGTAACTGTTCTTCATATGTTTTAGTCTCCAGGCCTTAGTTGGTCTTCTATGCACTTTATCCAAAGACTCAGCATCTTTTTTGTAATGTAGTGACCAAAACTAGATGCAGTACTCCAGGTGTGGCCTTATTAAGGCTTTATAAAGCGGTAATATTTCACGTGATTTTGATTCTATGCCTCTGTTTATACAACCAAGGATTGTATTAGCTTTTTTGGTTGCTGCTGCACACTGCTGGCTCATATTTAAATAATCTCCCACTAGGACTCCAAGGTCCCTCTTACAGGTTTCACCTAATCTGTATTTGTACCTTTGGTTTTTCCTGCCTAAATGCTAAACCTTGATTTTCTCCACATTTCATATTGTTGGATAGGGCCCATTGTTCAAGTCTGTCAAGATCTTTTTGGAACCTGGGCTTGTCTTCTGGGGTGTTGGCTATTCCTGACAGCTTAGTGTCATCTGCAAATTTGATGAATTCCCCTTCTATTTTTCTCATCTAAGTCATTTATGAAGATATTGAAGAGTACTGGGCCTAAGATGGAACCCTGTGGCACCCCACTGATTACTTTCCTCCATGTAGATATAGTACCGTTAAGGATGACTTTTTGAGTATGGTTTGTCAGCCAGTTACAAATCCATCTGGTGGTGATGCTGTCTATCCCACATTTTTCGAGCTTACCAAGAAGTAGGTTGTGGTCTACTTTGTCAAATGCCTTGCTGAAGTCTAAGTATACTATGTCCACATCATTTCGCTGATCTACTAATTTAGTCACTTTGTCAAAGAATGAAATAAGATTGGTTTGGCATGATCTGTTTTTAACAAACCCATGCTGGTTTTTAGATATAATTTTTTTTCTAGATGTTCACCTATCTGTTGTTTGATTATCTTTTCCAGGATCTTCCCAAGTATGATTGGTCTGATTGGTCTGTAGCTTCCTGGGTCTGTTCCCCCCCCCTTTTTTTGAAGATGGGAACCACATCAGCACTTTTCCAATCCTCAGGTAATTCCCCGTTCCAGGATTTTGGAAAAATATGGTAAAATGGTTCTGAGAAAACATCTTCCAGCTCCTTCAGAACACTGGGATTTAAACCATAAGGTCCAGGTGATTTATATTCATCAAGATCAGATAGATGTTCTCTAACCATTTTCTTATTTTTAATTTTTATTTCTAATCTGTCTTTTACAGTTAGGTTACCATTTTTTACCCTTAGACTCCCATGTTCCTTGCAAAAATGATGCAGAAACTAGTTATGCCTCCCCCTCCCCCATCATACACATAGACATTGCTACCAGTCTGTGGCTAGTCAGATATCATCTGAAAAATATGATGAATATATCATCATATACCAAAATGTCCTTCCTGTTAATGACTACTTCAGCTTCAACCGCAGCAATACACGAGCACGTAATAGATTCAAACTAAATGTAAACCGCTCCAAACTCGACTGCAGAAAATACGACTTCAGCAATAGAGTGATCAATGCTTGGAATGCACTACCTGACTCTGTGGTTTCTTCCCCAAACCCCAAATACTTTAACCTTAGGCTATCT
This sequence comes from Diadophis punctatus similis, assembly GCA_023053685.1. Lineage (NCBI taxonomy): Eukaryota > Metazoa > Chordata > Lepidosauria > Squamata > Dipsadidae > Diadophis > Diadophis punctatus. The sequence continues at coordinate 108,717,639 of JALIGW010000003.1, read as the reverse complement.
ACAGTCGACCTCTCCCCACTTCTAAGAGGTCTGTAAGGGACGTGCATAAGCGTCCCTGTCCTACTGTCCTCTTTTATCGTTACTTTTTACTTATGTTATGTTTATACAAACTACTACTATCCTATACATATTTGACAAATAAATAAATAAATAAAAATAAAAATAAATAAAAATAAAAATAAAAATAAGAATAGCCTAAGGTTGTAGGCACACAAGAGGTGAAGAGAAAATGTCTCAAGCTGACACTTACGGGCAGGAAAAAACATTGCAACGAATAACTTGGGAGCTGTAAGATCACTTTTGTTTTTCACATAGTGTCCTTGGATTACAAGCTGTGAGACGTTTTAAGGAGGAATTGTTTGCTTTTTAGAGGTCTGATCCCGGCAACAGGTGGTGGACTTACAGAACCTTAAATTGAAGTTAGAATATCGTGGAAATAACAAAATGTCCCAGGAATCAATGAACGGAAAGAAATGATTAAAATGACACGTGGACTATTTAAGCTTGATGAATCAGAAAATATACTGGAATACACTCAAGTGAATAAAGAAACCACGAAAGAGAAGCAAATACTCAGCATGGAAGAAAAAAAATACTGACTTTGACATTGGAAGCAATAATGTAAGAAAGAGAAGGATTAGAAGAAAAGTAACTAAGGGGAGAAAGGGGAAGGTTAATGATTATACTGGGGTTAGCAGTGGTGAAAATGGAAAGGGAGGAAAGAAGCAAAGAAGCAAAGAAAAGGGGAAGAGGATAGGTTCAAAAAGGATAAATGAGTATACTGGGCGTGACAGTGGGGAAATGAAGAAGAGGGAAAAGGGAAAAGAGAAGGGATTAGATGGGATCTTAAGGCAGAAGAAAAGATATAATAATTATAAAATTTAAAAAAAGAAGAAAAGAAAGAAGAGAATGAGAGAATGAGAGGGAAATATTAAGAAGTGGAGTGTATGGGAGACTAAATGAAAATGGTTAAAGGAATAACTAAAGAAGAAAAATGGGAAATATGATATGTATAAGTAGACTGTGTTAAGATTAATATGTGTAGCATTTGACTATGATGATACGATGAATGACATGGAAAAAGGAAAAGAAATGTAGTATATATTTAAAATTGTTTGAATAGTAAATATTAATGACTGTAATAAAGTAAACTAGTGAAAGTAATATCTACAGGCAGAAGCAATATATATTTATATTAATATTGGTGAATGGAATAGGTCCGTGGTGGCGAACCTATGGCACGCGTGCCACAGGTGGCACGCGGAGCCATGTCGGCTGGCACGCCAGGGGTCCGCCATCCAACTTCCGGGTTTCTGGCACGCGCATGCGCAGTGACCAGAATGCTACCCGAAACCGAAACTCCCTTCATGGCAGGCAAAACGGATCCTTTTAAAATGCTTTGAAGGACTTTGAAGCATTTTGAAGGGACGCCCTCCCGCCCTGCCAAACCCCAGCGCGAGATGCCCCTCCTACCTGCGACTTGTCCCGGGACCTCCGTGGCATTTTCACTGTCTTCTCTCCATGGCAGCACATTCTGAAAGAGAACGCCGCGCGAGTTCGAGTTTGAACTCGCGAGACGTTCTTTTTCAGGACGGGCTGCCGTGGAGAGAAGACGGTGAGAATGCCACGGAGGTCCCGGGACAAGTCGCAAGTAGGATGCCTGCCTAACCCCGCCAAACCGCAGCGCGAGACGCCCCTCCTACCTGCGACTTGTCCCGGGAGCTCCGTGGCATTCTCACTGTCTTTTCTCCACGGCAGCCCGTCCTGAAAAAGAACGACTCGCGAGTTCAAACTCGAACTCGCGCGGTGTTCTCTTTCAGAATGTGCTGCCGTGGAGAGAAGATGGTGAAAACGCCACGGAGGTCCCGGGACAAGTTGCAGGTAGGAGAGGCGTCTCGCGCTGGGGTTTGGCAGGGCGGGAGGGTGTCCCTTCAAAATGCTTCAAAGTCCTTCAAAGCATTTTAAAAGGATCCATTTTGCCTGCCATGAAGGGAACGGATCCCTTTAAAATACTTTGAAGGACTTTGAAGCATTTTGAAGGGACGCCCGCCATTCCACGCCCTCCCGCCCTGCCAAACCCCAGCGCGAGATGCCCCTCCTACCTGCGACTTGTCCCGGGACCTCTGTGGCATTCTCACCGTCTTCTCTCCACGGCAGCCCGTCCTGAAAAAGAACGTCTTGTGAGTTCAAACTCGAACTCGCACGGCGTTCTCTTTCAGAATGTGCTGCCGTGGAGAGAAGATGGTGAGAACGCCACGGAGGTCCCGGGACAAGTCGCAGGTAGGAGGGGCGTCTCGCGCTGGGGTTTGGCGGGGTTAGGCGGGCATCCTACCTGCGACTTGTCCCGGGACCTCCGTGGCATTCTCACCGTCTTCTCTCCACGGCAGCCCGTCCTAAAAAAGAACGTCTCGCGAGTTCAAACTCGAACTCGCGCAGCGTTCTCTTTCAGAATGTGCTGCTGTGGAGAGAAGACGGTGAGAACGCCACGGAGGTCCCGGGACAAGTCGCAGGTAGGAGGGGCGTCTCGCGCTGGGGTTTGGCAGGGCGGGAGGGCATCCCTTCAAAATGCTTCAAAGTCCTTCAAAGCATTTTAAAAGGATCCGTTTTGCCTGCCATGAAGGGAACGGATCCCTTTAAAATACTTTGAAGGACTTTGAAGCATTTTGAAGGGACACCCGCCGGAGGAGGGGGCGGTTGCGCATGCGCAGTGCGGGCGTGTGCATGATGCGGGCGCGTGCATGTGTGGGTGTGGGTGCGCATGCCCAGGGGGCCACACATTGCATTGTGGGTACTGGCACGCTGGAGCGCTGGTGGGTGCGCGCGCGTGCATACTTTTGGCACGCCGGGACAAAAAGGTTCGCCACCGCTGGAATAGGTGGTTGATTGTTTATTAGATGATGTTGGATAGTTGAAGAAGGAAAGGTGTATAAGAAAATATGAGGATAAAATTTTAAGAAGTGGAGCATTTGGGGAATTAAAGAAAAATGGTTAATGGTGTAATTAAAGGAAAGAAGAATGGGAATTATGATAAAGTGAATTGTATTATGATTAACATGTGTAACTGTAATATTGGAATAAGATGATGATATAATGAATGAAATGGAAAGGGGGGAAATGTTTGATATATATATATATATATATATATATATATAAGTTTAAAGAAACATTATTTATGAAGTTAAATGGAAAAGGTATTGAAAAGTAAATGGAATTTTATTTTAGTATAACAAATGAGAAATTAGGAATTAAGATGGAAAGGACTGCTTTTAAAGGGTGTTAACTAGACAAGGGGATAAGAAAGTTTTGGGGTAAGGGCAAATGGTAATATTGTTTAAATGTTAGAAAAGAAGTAGGAGGTAAATAGATTTAAAAAAACATAAAGAATATTATGGCAGAAATGGGAAATATATAAAAATTGTGTATGGGGATGTTATAAGCTGCATAAAAATTCTGACTCGAGCGATACTCTGTTCAGAGAAAATACATTGTATGTCTGTAAAAAATTTTTAAAAAATTAAAAAAATGTCTCAAGCTGCAGATATTACTATACTTCTTATCTTCTGCAACTGCACCTTACGAGTGATCCTATTCTCCTACAATAAAATGAAGCAAAGCAGGCAGATTGTACAGTACTACTTGTGCCATCACAAGATGCAAAACATTTTCAAAACATAGTAGGAAATGACAAGTGAGGGTTGCTTTCCAGTGGGCTGGGTAGGGAGTGGATAACACCAGTTTCCTGTTCTTGAGAAACTGCTAGTGACCCATACTCATGTTGCAATAAACTTTTTGTGCAGATCAGCACTTCATCTCTTGGTGACTCCAAGGATGCACCCATGCAGTTTTATTGAAAGCAGTCTAGCAGTGATATTTTATTCCAGAATTTCTCCCCTTTTCCAGTGTATTTATCATGACTCCATTGGATCCCGGTTTGGAGGAGAAGTGTTGGAACTGAGATCTCTGACAGGGATGGCATGGTCCCCTTGGAACCTGCAGAGAATCCAAAGGATGATGATGAGACAATCCTAGGGCCATCCGGCAATGGAGGTGGGGTGACAGGGGACAGAAAGCTGCCTGCAGGAGCAGATCAACTGCAGAAGACCAGTGGAGATGGCAGGCTCCAGACCGTCTCTGACAAGGAACAGCTGCCTCCCTCACCCAATCTGCAGGTGTGGAGAGCAGAGGGAGGCACAGAATATGTTTGTGAGGTTTGCTCACAAGGAAGCAGCCCCACCCCTCCTCATAAGGAACACGTGGGGAAGAGTGATTTAACTGGACATTGGGGAAGGTGTGTTTGTCAGGAATACCTGTTTGCTTTGAATAATTATGCCAATGTGATATTTTAGTTTTTTCTTTTTAATAAATTTGCAGACATTTGTAAAATTCTGTTTTCACTTTGTCATTATGGGGTACTGATTGTAGATTAATGAGAAAAAATTCATTTCAACAACTGTAGAATCAGGTTGCAGCATAGCAAAATTGACAAAAGTGAAGGGGGTCTGTATACTTTCTGAATGCACTGTATATGCTAGCAGCACTGACAGGGCAAGTCACTATTATTCACTCTTTAAAATGTTTTGTCTTTTTAAAACAAAAATGTTTAATTATGGTAACTCTAATACAGTTTACAAATAGAGAACTACTCCATTTTGGTTACTGCAACCTTTACTGCAGACCTCAATTGTGCTTTTTAAAAAACTATACAATGTTTTCATGTAATCACAGCATAAATTTTTATAAGATATTATATAACTAGTGGTGTTATTTTCCATTTTATTTTAAATGATTCCCAGCATGGGATTGGCTTCTCTCACAGCAACTGCACTCTTGTTATTATTTTTTTCACCAAGATCAGAAGCTTTTATGCACTCTTGTTATTTTCATTGAGCTAATTATAGTACCTCTCCGTGTCAATAATGCAGGCATATTAATGTTGTCCTGTAGAGATCACTTGTAAGGGAAAAATCATCTTTGACTTCTGCTGATAGCCAGAACCATGTCATTTTGTTACTTCCTCCTTCTGAGTTATTTTTTTAACTCAACCTGTTAGTCTAGTTTACAGTGCAATGGTCCCAATCCAAGAATTAACTAGGCCTGACTCCATTCAGTTAGGCTTGGCTTGGTGCAACATGTTTAAATATACCACATTCATGCCCATTGTCAATTATTCTCCTGGTAACTTTTAGGAAGTTATTAAAAATGGAACTCTACCTGTGTCTCATTTTTTTCTCTTACATAGTTGTGCAAATTGGATTGTGTATCATGGAGAAAATCTATGTGGTTACCAGAAGTAAAAAATGGCTTGATTGCACATAATTAATCAGGTGTTTTAATTCTGTTTTTATTGTTTATTGTTAACATTGCGAATTCTGACAGTCACAAGATTTGGGGGTAAAAGTTGAATACATAAGTAAAATAAATAAATTTGGAAAAAGACCTTTCAGTGCCATTTGCAGTCCATTTTTGTCTGATCACTCACCACGCTCCCCAGTGTGGGAGAAAGTATTGTTTTTACAGAAATTAATGTATTATCTAATCTCATAAATGTTGCTTGAGCTTAAAGCTGCATGTAGGACTGAGTGATGAGAGGCCCTTGGTATGTTTAGGACTAGTTTTAGCTAGAATTTGTTGGCAACTAGAGACAAACCCTAGAAACTAATAGTTATTAGAGATAAATTGTAAATAAGGGGCAGGGGAAAATGTATTCATTTTAGGTGCCTTGGATAGATCGTGGAGGCCTGAGTACTCAGCCTATGAGAAAAAGGTGGGAGGTAAATCTGCAACAGTGATAGGGAATATAAGGAAAGTATATTGATGGCTTAAGGTATGTCCACTGTACCTGCGTGTACGTGATACACCCTCTTTGCAAAGTAGTAAATAAAATTACTTTTATAAGTTTTGGCTTGCAATAATTTCAAAACGTAGACAACAAATCCCACATCACTTAATCATTTATGAACAAATTAAAAAGCAAATCCTTTTAAAATTGTCTGATCTCTAATTGACATTACACAACATAAAACCTGCATTTGAATTAAAAGCAAAAACATTCTTTTCTCCATTGTTTTCTTCATAACAACAATCCTGTACGGTAGATTGGGTTGTGAGTGAGATAGAAAGTTACCCTCTGATATCCTAGTGATATCTGACTTCCTTTGAGTTTCTGTGGCTGAGGCTGAATTAAAACATAGAATAATAGGGTTGGAAGGGACCTTAGAAATCTTCTAGGTCAAGGGTCGGAAATTGCGGCTCGCGAGCCAAAAGTGGTTCTTTGGGCCCTCTGCCATGGCTCCCTGTCCCATCACTGACTGCCCCGCCCCTCGCCCTCCCTTCCCTTGCCTAGCCCAGGGAGATTCCACCTCCCCCCAGCCTGAATCATGCGCGATGATTCCCATCGGAGGAAAGTGAGAACGTGAGCCGGGAGGTGGCCCCGGACCCACGAAGGGGTGTGTGCGTGTGTGAGAGCGCAAGCCAGAGAAGCCGGGTGTGGCACATGCTTGCTGCGCTGCCCCAGACCTGCCGCGGCCACAGTCACTTCCTGCCCTACCATTGGGACGCTCTGCGGGAGCGTTTCCCTTTCCCTCTCCTCGGCGGAGGCAGGGTCAGCACGGCTGCCCGTGAGAGGACTCAGCCAGCACCCGCTGTCACCTGCCGTTGCCTGGAGAGCCTCAGGCGCTTGGCGCCGACCTCCGGCTTGCCTTCCGCGCGCTGCCGTCCCGTCCGAGAGCCTCCGAGCGGAGTGCGCTTGGTGGGCTAAATCGCTGCCTTTCTCCTCCTCCTCCCCCCCGGCTGTGCTGACGGCTGCCCGTCTTCCAGGAGCTGCTGAAACTTCTTCAGCCAGCCCCTCTCCACAGCCACGCCAGCTCGACTCCCGCGAAGGCTGGGAGCTGAGACTTTCTGCGAGTCTTGTGTGTGTGTGTGTGTGTGTGTGTGTGTGTGTGTGTATGTGTGTGTGTGTGTGTGTGTGTGCCGATGCCGCCACTGCCACCCCCGCGCCTCTCGCCCCACTTGCCGGCGCCTCTGCTCTGAGGTCTCTCCCGCTCGCGCAGCGTCTCCATCGTTAATGACCAGGACGCGGGCTCCCCGGTGCAGCCACAGCGACCGGGGAGACTTCGCACATGCAGCGCCTTGGAGAAAGGAGCCACAGTGTGGATTGGTTTGCAGGGAGAAAGAAAGAAAGAAAGAAAGAAAGAAAGAAAGAAAGAAAGAAAGAAAGAAAGAAAGAAAGAAAGAAAGAAGGAAGGAAGGAAGGAAGGAAGGAAGGAAGGAAGGAAGGAAGGAAGGAAGGAAGGAGAAGAAAGAAGTCAGACAGACAGAAAGAAAGAAGTTAGGATTGAAGGAAGACAGAAAGAAAGAAGGAAGAAAGGAAGAAGAAAGAAGAAGAAAGAAAGAAAGAAAGAAAGAAAGAAAGAAAGAAAGAAAGAAAGAAAGAAAGAAAGAAAGAAAGAAAGAAAGAAAGAAAGAAAAGTTAGGAAGGAAGGAAGACAGAAAGACAGAAAGACAGAAAGACAGAAAGACAGAAAGAAAGAAAGAAAGAAAGAAAGAAAGAAAGAAAGAAAGAAAGAAAGAAAGAAAGAAAGAAAGAAAGAAAGAAGTTAGGAAGGAAGGAAGACAGAAAGAAAGAAGGAAGGAAGGAAGAAGAAAGAGAAAGAAAGAAAGAAAAAGAAAGAAGTTAGGAAGGAAGGAAGGAAGGAAGGAGAGATGAGAGGGAGAGAGAAAGTAGATAGGTAGGTAGGTAGGTAGGTAGGTAGGTAGGTAGGTAGGTAGGTAGGTAGATAGATAGATAGATAGATAGATAGATAGATAGATAGATAGATAGATAGATAGATAGATAGATAGATAGATAGATAGATATGGATGGAGAGAGATAAAGAGATGGAAAGGGAGAGATGAGAGAGAGAGAGAAGATAGATAGATAGATAGATGATAGATAGGTAGATAGATATGGATAGAGAGAGAGAGATAAAGAGATGGAAAGGGAGAGATGAGAGGGAGAGGGAGGAGGAGAGAGAGAGAGAGAGAGAGAGAGAGTAAAGGGTTTTGTGGTTTCCAGTTCTCTGTCCTAATGACTGGCTGGGTGGGCGTGGCTAGGGGGTCATGTGACTGGGTGGGAGTGAGTGATGTCAAGTTGGCCACGCCTACCCAGGTTTTGTGGCTCTCAGTGGGTTTTTTTCTGTGGGAAACGGGTCCAAATGGCTCTTTGAGTGTTTAAGTTTGCCGACCCCTGCCCTATACCAAGACCAATCTGGATAAATGGCTGTCCAATCTCTTCTTAAAAACCACAAATGATTGAGCATCCAGAGCTTTTGGAGGCAAGTTATTCCACTGATTGTTCTCACTGACAGGAAATTTCTCCTTAGTTCTAGGTTGGATCTCTCTTTAATGATTTTCTACGCATTACTTCCTGTCCTGCCCTCAGGTTTTTTGAAGTTGAGGCCAACTCCCTCTTCTCTGTGAGAGCCCATAAAGTACTGAAAGACTGCTATCATACCACTCCTAGTCCTTCTCTAGTCCTAGACATAATCCCCTCAATCATTCATCCTATGGTTTAGCTTTCAGATCCTTAATCTGTTATTCTTCTCTGCACTCTTTCTAGTGCCTCAACATGTGGTGACCAAAATTGGATGCAGTATTCCAACTGTAGTTCACCTATAAAGTGCACTATAAAGTAGTACTAGCATTTCACATGAACTTGAAACTATCTGTTTATACAACTGAGGACTACATTAGCTTTTTTGGATGCTGCAGCACACTGTTAGCTCATATGTGAGATCGCTCTTACAGTTATTGCTATTGAGTCTGGTGCCATTTATTTTATATGTGTGCATTTGGCTTTTCTTGCCTATATGTAGGATCTTACTTTTTCTTACCACTGAATTGTATTTTGTTAGATAGGGCCTTGTGTTCAAGTCTGTTAAGATAGTTCTGAATCTTGAGTCTATCTTCCAAAGCAGTAGCCTCCAACCTTTCTAGCACCAGGACTGGTTTCGGAAGAAAAATTATCTTCTGCAGATGAGGGGAGGGGGGATAATTTTGTGTGCAGCCTATATCCCGTGCATGCACAGATGAACGTTTGCTCACTCACTTGCCGCTTGCGTGGCCTAGTTCCTAAGAGGCCACAGACCAGTACCATGGCCCAGGTATTGGAGACCTCTGTTCTAGTGTTAGCTATTCCCCCCAGCTTGGTGTTACCTGCAAATTTGATGAGTTCTCCTTCCATCCCCTCTTCTAGATCATTTATGAAGATGTTAAAAAATGCTGGGTCCAAGAAAGAACCTTGCTGTACCCCACTGCATGCCTCCCTCCATGTAGAAGGAGTTCCATTTTATTAGAAGTAGACTGTGGTTTATTTTGTCAAATGCCTTACTGAAGTCCAGGAGAGTACTGGACTTCAGTACAGTAAACTATGTACAGTAAACTATGTCCTCAGCATTCCTCTTATTCGCTAATTTAGTCACTTTGTCAAATTACATTGTTAGATATGACGTTAGTTCCGCGCCCCCCCCCCTTCTAAGAGACAGTCGCGCAGCACATTATAATCCTCCGATCTGCAGTTCCTTCCCCGCACCCCTTCAATTTCTTTCTCTGGGCGTGGCTATATCATCCAAGCCGAACAACACGGCTCCACCCCTTTCTGCTGTGCAGACGTTCCACCGCTGTGTGAAGCCCGTGTCCTCGCGAAAAAGGCTGTGGAGAGCCGACGTGGGCCGGAGAAGGGAGGTTGCCCATCTTGGTTGTGTTCTTCTAGGAACGCCGTACAGTAGTAGCCCTTTGCACCGGGAAAAGGCCTTCCGGAAAACATTATTGGAGACAACTGTTCCGTCATGTCCCATTTTCTCTTTGGCTCTCTTCGAAAGCGCTGAGGAAAGGGTGGACTGGCCTTGATAGAGCGCCTCTTACTGACTCGTGTGAATGCGACGTTAGGAGTCCTAGTATAGAAAACGAATATATAAACACAGAGCCTGTCCTGGTACGAGCTAAACTCGCCCATTAAGATAACTCAGCACAACGAGAATAAGACTACTTTATTACAAAATATTCACACAATGACTTACGATCATGATGCAATACTTCTACAGCGTAATCTTCTCATTGTACAGGTAAAAAGAGGTTAGTTGTTCCCTGCCACTAGACCACGCGGTTTCACATGTTGCCTTTTACATGCTGTCTTGCTTAATGAAGAACAAAGAACTAACTGGAATGCTTTCCAAATTGCCCCCTCTCCCACGTCAGAGCCAATAGGAATTCACAGATGTGGTCACATGGCATGAAACTACATTACCCAGAGTGCAGTTTAACTACAATTCCCCTAATGCAATGTCTTAAAGAAACATATCCTAAATTAGGCTAACTATCCTGTCAGCTGTGACAGCACACTCCCCATCTGGGATTTGTAAAATTCCACTATTAACTAGCGAATAAATTGAAGTAAACAAAGGTATAGGCTAAATAATGCAACTTAATCATCTGACTAAAGTAAACAGAGTACCGTAACTATCTAAGTAACTAAAGTAAGCAAATCATGTCATCAAACAATGCAAACATTGAGGTAGATACAAGGCATGCAAAGCTTGAGGTTCAAATTTTTTAAGCTCGATCTCTCTTCTTAGCAACACTAGGTCGGTGACTAGTCTGGTGTAGAGCTTCTTGACGGAAGTCTTTGAGTTGGGCAGAGCTTGGAGCACCAGTCCCATGTGCCCAGAGTTTCGAGATGCGTCCTTGTCCTGCAACAGGGTAAGGATCAGGTGCAACTGGAACAGGAACAGGATCAGGTTCCACAGGAACAGGAGCAGGCTTAACATGAACAGGAACAGAAACAAGGAGGGGGTCAGGATCCACAGGAACGGGAACAGGCTCAACAGAAACCGGAACAGGTTCAACAAGAACAGGAACAGGAACATAAACTGGAGCAGGAGCTGGAACAGAAACCGGAACAGGCGCAAAAACTGGAACAGGAGCTGGAGCAGAAACTGGAACAGGAGCTGGAGCAGAAACTGAAACAGGCGCTGGAACAGAAACTGGAACAGGAGCTGGAGCAGAAACTGGAACAGGAGCTGGAACCGGAGCAGGTACCACAGGAACAAGAACAGGAACAGGAGTTGTAACCGGAACTGGATCAACAGGAACCGGAACAGGAGTTGTAACCGGAACTGGATCGACAGGAACCGGAACAGGAGCAGGAGTTGAAGCCGGAACTGGATCAACAGGAACAAGAGCAGGAACAGAAACTGGAACAGGAGCTGGAGCAGGATCTGAAACATAGACTGGAACAGGAGCTGGAGCTGGAGCTGAGGCTGGAACCAGAATTGGGACAGGCACTGGAACCGGAGCTGGAACCGGAGCGGGTATCACAGGAACAGGGACGGGAGCAGAAGTTGAAACTGGAACTGGATCGACAAGAAATGTGGGAGGCGGGGCTTGGAAGTCGCCCTCCCCACCATAGACTCTGGCATGTGCCACGGCTGCTGCTAGTATCTTGCGTGTTCTTTTCGGCAAGTCTAACTGGATGTCGGCAAGGTCGGGTTCTGTAAGAAGGACTTTGTTCGAAGAAAGGCTTTGGGGCTGAGCATTTGTGTCTAAGACTACTCTTGTCTGGCATTTGTCCTCTGTTGACATGGCTAAGTCATTGTCTTCTTTGCTGGACTTGAACACTGTCGCTCCTAGGACAGTCTTGTCTTTCAGAGTCATGAGCTGTTCTTGGCATGGCTTCAAGTGGGATGCTCTGCCATTGCTGAGACTGGTGGTCGCAGAGACATTCATTTCCGCTTCAGGGTCCGGGAGTTGGGCGGCATACAAATCTAATAAATAAATAAATAAATAAATAAATAAATAAATAAATAAATAAATAAATAAATAAATAAATAAATAAATAAATAAATAAATAAATAAATAAATAAATAAATAAATAAATAAATAAATAAACTTGACGCTTTCTAACAATGGCGGCAGCGCAAATTTTGCACTCTCATCTAACGATTCTATGCGGACTCCCGTGGCTTTCCTCCCCGCCGTGCGCTGGTACCCAGTGCACGTCGATATCTCAAGGTGCTTGTCCTCAGTGTGTATGTCGAAGAGGTCGAAGGCTGTTGACTTAGCTGACGATTGATTGCTTTGCGTGTTAGCGTGATTGCTCGGGTCTTTCTCTCCCTCTATAGGGTTGAATTTGGGGTTGGTGTCTTGGAGTAGTGCTTGTAAAGCTGAGGCCCTTGCCATCTTTAGCTTGGCCTCCTTTTCACTCTGCAAGAAATCAAGTTTGGCTTGGAATTTAGCCGCCTCTTTTTCTTGTCTTGCTTGAGCTCTGGCCATTTCCTCTCTTTGTCTGGCCATTTCTTCTTCTCGTCTGGCTTGGGCTTCGGCTATTTCCTCCTTTTGTAACTTCTCTTGCTCTGCTACTCTAGAGCTACCTTGGCTACTGTGGCATCAACTTGTGCTTTTCTAGCTTCGTCGGCTAGACTTTGTGCTCTCGAGGCCCTGGATCCGTAGCCATGGCGGGATGTTTGCCGTGAGATGCTGCTGCGCTCGTGAGACTGGGCTGACTTGGCGTAGAAGGAGGAGGCTTCCTTTGAGCAATGAGATGCCTCTGATCTGGGCTTCTCGTTCGTTGTAGTCTCCGCTTGAATCTCAGTTTGAGGCAGATAATTGGCTGTGAGAAAGTTAAATTTGCTTAGGAGAAGCATTTCTTGTTCCTTGTTTTGCTTCCGGAGAGATTGTAGGTCCGTTAGAAGGTTTTCATCTTGTAACTTCCGCTGAATGTCGAGTAGCTGACGTTCACAGTCTTTCCACTGTAGGTAAGTCTTCTTGCAGTCATCATCTAGTGAGCGGATGCGACCTGGGGAAAGCGATTCTTTCTTGGTGTTATAGTAATATAACAATTCATTCCAGAGTGTAATACTATTGCGGTAGCACTTATCCCATTCCAAATATAGATTCCCCCGCTGTCTTTCTAGCGAATCGAATATTTCTTCCCCAATTGGGAAAGTGTCTTCATTTGTGTCAGGATTAATTAGGACTATGTCTGCAGGCGCTGTGGCAGGTTTTGCCATACTTATGAGGATTCAAGAGAATTTTCAAAAAGATTAAAAATTATTTAGCAATGCAATTCACCTTTGGACACTAGGAGGCGATGTTGGCATTTGAGAACAAAGCTGTAGTTCTCTTGCTGAACAATAAAGGGTTCTATGGGCCTTTGCTAGTAGGGCTGTGGTTCACTCTGAACACAACGGCGTAGGGCGAGGCTATAGGCTTTTCCTTGGCTTCAGCGTATTTAAGGGAGTTCAGCTGGTGGCCAGTAGAGGGCGGCAGCAAGCGTAACTGAGCTTCAGAATTTGGCCACCAGATGGCACTGTTTGCTGGCTAACGTGTGGGTCGCATTGGCTCTTCAATCTCTTTGTCTAAATGGTGCCATGTGCTATTTGCATCTCTTTTCAATTAATCGTGCATACAAAGTTATAAAAGGCAAACATTTATTTTCTCAGGTATAGGAAAGTAGGCTTTAAAATACAGTATTAATTTTAGGCTTGGCTGGCCCTTAGTGAAGGGTTAAAACAAATCCCTAATCAAGGGCCTCTTGCTTATATTCAGAAAAGAAACTGGCTTTTAAATTCAACTTGCATTGGCTGGTTGCTGCAGAATCTGGCTTTTAGCGTTTCAAGGGGTAGCAGGAATGATTTTTATCCTTCTAAAGGCAGAGCATCTAGGCGTAGCATTGTTAAGCAGAAGCCCTTTGTTTTGTGAGGAGCGGTTTGGCTTTTAAAATGCAGACTATATTGGGGGGTTAACTTCAGCTGGCATGTCACAAATTCCTTTCTGCTGGAACTTAGCTTTATTACTCAAACTTTGGGGCCCTCCTCTCCCTTGGTTGCCAGGGCAATGGCAACTATCTCTTCTGCTCTTCTTGGTTTAAACAAAGTCTTTGTGAGGAGAGACAAAATCTTTGAGTGGATTCCTTTTCCACGGAGCTTGAGGCTTGTAAACAAAACAGTAAATCGCTTTGTAGAGAGCAGAAACAGATCTCTCAACAGTTCCTGGGAGAGGGGGTTAGCTTTTCCGATATGGACAGAGTTGAAACATGCAGGAAGAAACAGCTTTTAAAATGCAGAAGCAGAGCTTAAGGCTTGCAGGAGAGCAACTATGCCGTCAGGCCGAGGAAAGCTGTTTTCAAAGCAACAACCGAGAAAGAGGTTGTTCTTAAACTTCAGGAAGGTAGTAGCATATATCAGCGTGCAGCAAGCCAGGATTTGAGGATTTATCTTTTTTCAGGTTTGAAGGCTTGAGGGGAGCCAGAGAAATATATAACCTCTTTTTACTGTCCTGGTACGAGCTAAACTCGCCCATTAAGATAACTCAGCACAATGAGAATAAGACTACTTTATTGCAAAATATTCACACAATGACTTACGATGATGATGCAATACTTCTACAGCGTAATCTTCTCATTGTACAGGTAAAAAGAGGTTAGTTGTTCCCTGCCACTAGACCACGCGGTTTCACATGTTGCCTTTTACATGCTGTCTTGCTTAATGAAGAACAAAGAACTAACTGGAATGCTTTCCAAATTGCCCCCTCTCCCACGTCAGAGCCAATAGGAATTCACAGATGTGGTCACATGGCATGAAACTACATTACCCAGAGTGCAGTTTAACTACAATTCCCCTAATGCAATGTCTTAAAGAAATATATCCTAAATTAGGCTAACTATCCTGTCAGCTGTGACAGCACAGAGCCCAAATAAGAACTGGAGCTGACTAAGCTGGACTTAAAAGAGAGAGCGCCATCTCGTGCCATAGTGCTGTATCTGATTTTAGCTACTGTTTCTATTCGTCCATTCTCGGGTTTTCATAATGGCTGCTTTACCAGGAACGGCTGGTCAGAAAAGCTGGAAGAGAAGCTGTTACCGTTCGCATGGATGCAGCGTTGAGCTCCTGAGAACTTGGCGGAGAGAGAAAGAAGCAGGTAACTGTGTTCCTAATTTCCTTATTTAGTTTTGAACTGAGGCAATTCATTATTTTTTATCCCACTTAATGTATGTTGTTATTTTAGTATGACTCCATCCAAACTTGTAAGTTAGATATAAACTTAGATATAACTGAGATATAAAAAAAATTAGTCAAACTTACTAAATGTTTCAAAAGATATCCATTTTTGATTCATTTGTATAAACTTCTTTAAGCTTTCATTATGCTTTCCCCTTGTCAATTGCATTTTTATATAATTGAACAGCTGTGTAATCTTGTATAATAGCATTAAACTATTCTTTTCACTCTTCCTTGAGTGGGCACAAGGGCACTTTGATAATTTTAGTTTGTTACAGCTCTGAGAAGTGCTCGGAGGCTAAAACAGTTGTTCAGTAAGCGGCGTTTATGTGAAGACAAGTCATCCGATGGAGAAATTGAAATGGATGGTGAGACAGCAGCTCTTTTATCAGAGGAAGAGGTAAGATATACGTCACTAAATGAATTGGAATTCACTGCAGTATATTCAGTTCCAGTCATTGGATTATCAACTTTCTGGAAAGTTACCTAAAGTACTGGGGGCCGTTCTCCAGAGACTGCTTTAATGCTTGCCCTTCAGCATACTTAAAGAGTGATTGATTACATGCTATCAGATGCTATCATGAGTCAGTGCCAATATCTGTGTAAGCCGCCTTGAGTTGTGTAGGCGGCAATATAAATTTTCTAAAATAAAATAAATAAAAATAAAATTAATGACTACATAGATAGATCTTCTCCAGGGTGATGTGTCCTCAACCTGGTCCTTCAGGTTTTGCAACAGTGCGCACATCATTGCTACAATCAAGTCTGCTCACCTTGCTTCTTTCTTTTCACCATTCCCAGCATTATTATGTTTGTTAAGTGAGTTTTGCCCCATTTTGCATCCTTTTTTGCCACAGTTGTTAAGTGAATCACTGCAGTTGTTAAATTAGTAACACAGTTGTTAAGTGAATCTGGCTTCTCCATTGATTTTGCTGGTCAGAAGGTCGCAAACAAGATCACATGACCCTGGGATCAGGGGTGGGTTCCAATTTTTTTTACTGCTGCTCTGTGGGCGTGGCTTATTTTGTGGGCATGACTTGACAGTCATGTGACCGGGTGGGAGTGGCTTGCCGGCCATGTGACTGGGTGAGAGTGGCTTTGCGGTCATGTGAGTGGGTGGGGATGGCTTGGTGATCATGTGACTGAGTGATCATGTGACTGAGTGGGCGTGGCCAACTTGACGTCACTCACGTCAAGGGTCAGGGTTTATTTATTTATTTATTACTTGCATTTATATGTCGCTCAACTCCGCAGGGACTCTGAGCGGCTAACAAAAATACAAATAACATCAGTATAAAAAATTTAAAAACAGAGTTAAAATACAGTATAACAATATATAAAAAGATATTTAGTCAATTCAATCATTCAATCCTTTCATTAAAAAGGGCCAACATCAACAATCAATGGCTCCAGGCTTGCTGAAAGAGCCAGGTCTTCACGGCTTTTCTGAAGGCCAATAAGGTGGGGGTAGTCCAGATCTCGGGGGGAAGTTGGTTCCAGAGGGCAGGAGCCGCCACAGAGAAGGCCCTCGCCCGCGGGCCCGCCAGCCGACATTGTTTAGCTGACGGAACCCGGAGCAGGCCAGCCCTGTGTGATCTAACCGGTCGCAGGGAGGTATGCGGTAGCAGGCGGTCCCGAAGATACTGTGGCCCTGAACCATATAGGGCTTTAAAGGTAATCACCAACACCTTAAATTGCATCCGGAGACTAATGGGCAACCAGTGCAGCTCACATAAGATGGCAGTCGTGTGGGTGTACCTAGGTGCACCCACAACAACTCGCGCAGTTGCATTCTGGACCAACTGAAGTCTCCGAATACTCTTCAAGGGTAGCCTCATGTAGAGCGTGTTGCAATAATCAAGCCGTGAGGTGATAAGGGCATGAATGACTGTGAGAAGTGACTCCCGATCCAAGTAGGGTCGCAATTGGTGCACAAGGCGAACCTGTGCAAAGGTCCCCCTAGCCACAGCTGACAGATGTTGGTCCAATTTAAGCTGTGGATCTAGGAGGACACCCAAATTGCGAGCCCGTTCTGAGGGGATTAATTTTTCTCCCCCCAGAACCAAGGAGGGACAGTTGACCAAGTTCTTAGGCGGCAACATCCATAGCCACTCGGTCTTGTCCGGGTTGAATTTGAGCCTGTTGACTCCCATCCAGATCCTCACGTCGTCCAGACACCAGCACATCACATCGGCTGCCTCACTGAATTGACGCGGGGTGGAGATATAAAGCTGGGTATCATCGGCATATTGCTGATACCTCACCCCGTGTCGTTGGATGATCTCACCTAGTGGTTTCATGTAGATGTTAAATAGTAGGGGAGAGAGGACCGAGCCTTGAGGCACCCCGCAAACGAGGGGCCTAGGGGTCGACCTCTGTCCACCTGTCAACGCTGACTGTGACCGATCAGCGAGATAGGAGGAGAACCATTGCAGAACAGTGCCTCCCACTCCCAACTCCCTTAATCGGCACGGAAGGATACCATGGTCAGTGGTATCGAAAGCAGCTGAGAGGTCAAGTAGCACCACGATAGAGGAGTAACCCCCATCTTGGGCTCGCCAGAGATCATCCAACAGCGTGACCAAGGCAGTTTCTGTGCTGTAGCCGGGCCTGAAGCCTGACTGAAAAGGATCTAGATAATCCGTGTCATCCAACACCCGTAGGAGTTGGAACGCCACCACTTTCTCTACAACCTTATCCAGAAAGGGAAGGTTGGAGACAGGACGAAAGTTAGGGTTAGGGTTAGGGTGCCTGGCGTCTCCTCGCCTCAAAGGCCTCAATGAGATACAATTTCCCTATCTATTTACTACTACTGAACATCCAAAATATACTATTTAATCCTATGTATATATGCCATATGTGTACATACATATTACACACAGGCACAGAAAAATATACATTATCTATTATATATACTGTATGTGTACGTACACACACACACACACACACACACACACACACACCTCTTCTAAAACTATACACATTCAACCTCACTTACTGCATTTGGAAAAACACACCCAGAGTCCACTTTCTGCCACACATTTAACCATAACTTCTGTACATTAGAACATTACACATGCCTTCAGATCAGGGGCGGGTTGCTTACTTACCGGTGCCGGTGCGCTGCGTGCGCATCTCCACGTTTCGGGGGGGTGCGCTCGCTACATGCGCATGCCCCCTTCTGCGATTATGCTTCTGCGCATGCACGGAAGCAAAATCTCGCTGAAATCTTGTGAGGGGATGCGCGTGTGTGCGTGATTTCAGCAAGATTTTGCTTCTGCGCATGCGCAGAAGTAAAATCGGCCAAAAATTCACCGAAAAAGATGGCGACGCGCACGACGGACCGGCGGAGAGGGCTCCGGAGCGGACGCGCGCAAATTGCGCAATCGGTCGCTCCCTACCAGAGCTCCGCACTGGACAGCTCGGGCAGGAACCCACCTCTGCTTCAGATGTACTTCCCTAGTTTGCACATCACAGCTGTCTGGTTCTCTTAGGCTCCAACAGAATATACATCAGCCTTCTCCTCCCCCCTCCCCAGCGTCTCCCATACACACACACAATTTGCGCTGCGAATGCAAGTGAGCGTTTGATTGCTCTCTTTTTTTTAAAGCCACGTTTCTAGCTTCTAAGCACGGACTGGCACAGACAGCACCGGAGCTTCTCTGGCTGCTGAAGTGAGGGGGGGGGAAAACGGAGATACAGTAGATCCTGCCGGGCGGTCCCCCTCCCCTCAGCAGCCAGAGAAGCCTCCAACATGCGAAAATGCCTGGGATCATCGCTGAGCATTTCGGAGCTTCTCTGGCTGCTGAAGTGGGGGGGGGAACGGAGATAGCTCCTGCCGGGAGGTCCCCCTCCCCTCAGCAGCCAGAGAAGCCTCCAACATGCGAAAATGCCTGGGATCATCTCGGCCGAGGCACAGGGGTGGGGGAGAGAGAGAGCACTGTTGTCTGTCTTCATCTCTCAGCAGGGAAGGGAGGGAATCAGTGGACCTGAGCTGTCTGAGGCTCGGGAGAGCCGCGCGGCAAGGACTCAATTCAGTTCCTGAGGTGGAGGGCATGCTCCCTCAGCCATCCTCCCCTGCTTGGACTCACTGTGGGGTAGGAAGGCAGTGCATGCGCAGTGCCGGAAGCTCGGCTTCTGGGCATGCGCAGAATAATTAAAAAAATTTTTTTAAAAAAGATGGCAGCTCCTAGGGACCGCACCGGGTCGGTAACCACTTGGTGACGTCACCAGCCCGCCCCTACTGGTGCTATAGAGTGGACTGCACCGGTAGGAACCCACCACTGCCTGGGATACTGCAACCATCATAAATACAAGTCAGTTGCCAAGCATCTGAATTTTGATTACATGACCGTAGGAATGCTGCAATGATCGTAAATGTGAAAAACAGTCATAAGTGACTTTTGTCAGTGCCATTGTAACTTTGAACAATCACTAAATGAATTGTAAGTCGAGGACTACCTGTATTCACTACTGAATAGAGGGTGTCTTTAGGTTTATAAATGATGGTGAGCAAAGGTTTTATCAATATTTCTGGTATGCCAGCTGCAGTTAATGAGTTGATCCATTTTGGACAGTCATTCATGCTTTAGCTATAGCAATCTTGATTTTCACAACCACCTATTATAATTTAAGTGGCCATTTATTCCTTAAGTCAGTGGTTCCCAACCTGGGGGTCGGGACCCCTTTGGGGGTCGAATGACCATTTCCCAGGGGTCGCCCCGGCATCCTCAGCTCCCCCCCCACTGCCACAAGCCTGGCCATATCGACTCAACTCACCCGAGCCCTCCGATTGGTCGGGAGAGGTGCCATTCGGTGAGAGGCGTTTGTGACGCCTGACGGCCGAGCTTTGACAGCATCAGCTAAGGGGCCAGCTTTGCTTTGAATTCTGGGAGTTGAAGTCCAGGCACCTTAAAAGTTGCTGAGATTGAGAAATATTGCTGTACACTTGTTGGTTATCAAGTCTAAATACAGAAGTAGACTTGTTGTGGAAGATGATATTCCTTGTGCTCTTGCAAAGACTGGCCTGAGAATTTCTGATCTGGCATAATTACATATTGTTTTTGTGATTAATCGCTATGCTTTAATTATGTTCAATTTATAACAATTAAAATACATCCTGCATATTAGATGTTTACATTACGATTCATAACAGTAGCAAAATTACAGTTATGAAGTAGCAACGAAAATAATTTTATGGTTGGGGGTCACCACAACATGAGGAACTATATTAAGGGGTCGCGGCATTAGAAAGGTTGGGAACCACTGCCTTAAGTGAAAATTCTGGATTGATTTGTTCTATGATCCATTTGTTTTCTTGACAAAAAAAGTCTCCTGTTGCAAAATGTGGTTTATTTTTGCCTTCCATATCAAGTGGAATAAAAACAAGCTCCCATCTCAGATTTGGTTTCTCTGTAAAGTTTTGTGTTGATTCAATATTGCTCACTGGCAGGTTTCACAGCTTTTAAAAAAAATCCAGAGAGGAACAGAAGACAGAACAGCCTCTATGCAACTTCTTCGACAAGGACTACAGTACAGAGAAATCCAGCAGAAATTTATCAGGTTAGCTGATGTACACTTCCATTATAGAACAACACTAGTATAAATTGCTTCTTTGGTTCGATAGAATCAACTAGACTTTATGCTGTCACATTTATCTGGGTAAGAGGCCTTTCCCACCGCCTTTTTCCCCAGCTGGATTGTTTTCAGAAGGCACCATGCCAGATAACATGGTGCCTCAAAGGCTTTGATCTTGACCTACCGTATATGCTAGTGAATAGTTTACATATAAGGGGAGGTGGCTGATTTGGTTGTTTGGTAAGATATGGCTCATTATTTTTATGTCTAGATTGAGGAGCATTTAACTTATTTGTTTCAATGTCTAGATTTAAGAGTATTACTAGCTTAATAGTTTTAGAGCTTTCAGGAAATTTTCCTGTTGAATCCAGAAGGCATCTTTAATGTGTGTCTTTCAAAGCAGAGCATATCATTGAAAGAACTACAGCCTTTTTTCTGCACTTAGTCTTGAAGTCTGCATTTGTTAGTAAATTTTATATGTATTATAACTTCGTCATTGAGTGAGCAAATAGAGTTTAAAGGAATTTGTTGGAACTTAAGGGAGATTAAGTTTAATTTCCCCTCTAAATCAAGTGTTTGCATTTGATCTGTATAACACTGGAATAGGAAGCAATACTGGTAAAAACCTTCCTAAAAAGAAAAAAAAAGATATCCTAACAGGAGTCTGCCTTTCTTGGTCACTTAGTAAGAAAGGCATTGCTTTGGTTCCTTCTTCCTAAATATTTTTGTCTGTCTCTGCCATTCCTGCAAGACATAATATTTGGTTGATTTTGTTTTTCTCTTCACAAGATTCATTACTTTTTCATTTTGATTCTATAAATGATTGCCAAAATAACATTTACTAGGCAAACAATATAGTAGCATTTAAAATTTTTCCTTTTAATATTTTTTGTAACTTTTTGTTGCCACACTGGAGGATTTTTTAATTTCTACAGGATATTTTGTACATACATGGATGAGTGTGTACAATCTTGTAATATTTGAAAATAAATTTTCCCCTTTCCTAATAACTTGCAATGTGGAAACACTATTTTGCTTGGCAGAGAAAGAGAAAATTTAAAAGTTTGTATATAAACACTTAATTACAAAACATTCACGTTTAATATGTAGAGGAGCATCATTTTCTTGGTTAATTATAATTAACTTTCAGTCCTCACTAAGAGGTTAGATATTAATTTTGTCTTAGCAGGTCAGAATTAAGAATTCAATTCTGATTTATACAAGGGTTAAGAAGTTGAACTACTACACCTACTACTGTTCAATGTTTTAAATGTAGATAATATTGTTCCTTTGCCTTTTCTTACATAGGAAAAAAAATCAACAGCTTCAGAAATAAATGTTATGAATGGGGAAGCACTTTGCAGCCCCAGCAGTACTGTTTTTTCCCCTTTGTTCCACCTTGCTGATATACTTCAAACCTGCAACAGATAACTCAAATTTGGAAGAGGAAACACAAACCAAATCTTTAAACTTTATGATCTATGTTCAAAAATGTACACATTGTATTCTATTCCAGTTCTGGGGAGGAGAATAAATGCAGTCAGGTTTTTTGTTGTTCTTGTTCTGGTTCCATAAATGTTATTCACTTTTGCTTATCCTGGCCTCTTGGGTTGTAATTGTACGTAGGAATAATCTTGAAAGACACAAGGTACTAGATCAGTGATGGTGAACCTTTTCAGCACCGAGTGCCCAAACCAGAACGCGCATGCGTCAGAGCGCCGGAAATCCGAAGACCAGCTGGCGTGCCGACAAGCTGGTCTTCACGTGCGCCGGAGCACCGGAAACCCGAAGACCAGGTGACCGGTGTGCGCATGCGCACTGGCCAGCTGGTCTTCGGGTTTCCGGCGCTCCGACGTGCATGAAAACCAACTGGCCATTGTGTATGTGGGTGCCGGAAACCAAAAGAGCAGCTGGCGATGGCACGCATGCCCACAGAGAGGGCTCTGTGTGCCACTTCTGGCACGCATGCCATAGGTTCGCCATCACGGTACTAGATCCTCCCTAGTTTTCTGGAAAGTGAAAGTAGAGGAGGTAAGAAATACTTTCAGACTTGTAAGCATTTGTTATTGTAGCCTTATAATATACAGTAGCTATTATTAATACTCATAGTTTGTGCTTCTTGTCAGGACTAGCATGAAGGGCTGACAAGAATTAGATTACCTGTAACTGTTCTACTACTGTGGGATACTTTCAACTGGGCATTGCTTTCCTTTGCTTAGACATATCCAACAAGGATGCAGTGTAGCAGGAAAATATATATGTTTTAATTGATAGGTTGGAGGGAAATATGTCTGTGCTGATTGGCCTATTTACCAGCAATCTAGCCAATCTGCAGATGGATGCAGCTTGCTGTTTACACGAACTTTCACTGTCTACTGATCCTGCTGTGGTCGAAGCATGCTTGCCAGCAACCTCTTATCTCCTGACTTACCTCTCTGGACACAGTGTAGCTCTCATGGTAAGATTAAAGTGACCAGATTTTTTTTTCTTCAAGCGGGACACCATTGACGGGGGTGGGTTTCTCCATTTGAGTTTTGCCCTCTGCGCATGCGCAGAACGCTGCGCATGCGCAGAGGGCAAAACAGCAAATGTCGGCGTCCAGGTGAGGTGGGGGGGAGGGGGGGAGGGGGGACGCCACTGTACGTCCTACCTACCTGGGACTTTTCCCGGTAGCTTCAGTCGCGTTCCTTGCTAATAGCGCCCAGAGCAGAGCAGCCCCTCCCAGAAGATAACGTCTCGCGATCTTCTGGGAGGGGCTGCTCTGCTCTGGACGCTATTAGCAAGGAATGCGACTGAAGCTGCTACCGGGAAAAGTCTCAGGTAGGACGTGCGCCCCGCCCTGCCCCGCCCCTTTTGCCGTGGCACACTTAGCATGGCCTCATGGGACAAGTGCAAAGTGGCGCTCCCCCCCCAGGGTTCGCTCTGCCCCGCCCCGCGCCACCCTGTGAATAGAGGGGACTGAATCGGAAGCCTGTCGCTCGGGCGCACGTCTGGCTGGAGGAAGAAGCGGGGGCTCAAAAATCGGGACTTTTTAAGAGGGCGGGCGGGACGCGGGACAAAGCATTAAAAAGCGGGTCTGTCCCGCCAAAATCGGGACATCTGGTCACCTTAGGTAAGATGGATTCTTGTGCTTAACAGCTCTTACTTCTGTTAAGCCAGAAGTGAAATTTAAATTTCCAAATATTTACTAATATTACTCTTGTTTGCAGTTTTTGTTCATAAAGTTGCAGTTAGATTAGAGTGAACATAGGGGAGGAACATACTCTTTCCTAATGTATTTCAGGAGCTGTGTTTATACACATTAGGGAACTTAGTAGTTGAGATGAAAGCTGTGAAGAAACACCTTCTACCTCAGGGCATCATCCCAGTGTTGGCATCCTGTATCCAAGTGAGTATCAGATATAATTCTTGCCCAGCCATTTTGAATATCAGTTTTGGTTCATGAATTACTTTTATTTATTACATTTATATTGCCCTTCCTGATGCAAATGTGAAATCTTCCTTCTTTAATCCTTACTACAAAAATTGTGTGATTTAAGTTACACTGAGAAATAATGACTGGCCTTCCAATGAAGTCCAAGGCTAAATGGGTATTCCTAGTCTTGATTGAATGCCACAACGACTACAATGCATTCATTTTTCATTCTCCATGACTAAAAAAGTGAAATCTCCTTTTTCTGTAGCATGTGCTATATCTTACAGTTGCTCAAGACATTTAAATAATTTTCAAAGAGGGTATCTTTCTTTTTTTAAAATATAGCTTGTTACTGTATTACTAAGAGTTGCTTAACTTATTGAGAAACTTCTGAATATTTCTAAAATAGTATATTTTCTGAGATAGTTCTTGCATAGGTAATCTTGTCCACAGGTCCAATATATTACTTTCTGCATGAAACTGTTAGAAATGCTATTGAATATAGGCAACTGAATTGTCAGCATTACAGCTTTTTCTTCACTGACTTAGCACAATTTACCAAACAAGAATATATGTTGGATGTTTCCATACAATTTGTGGGATATTTAGAACAATCTGTTTTCTTGTACATGCATTGCTATTCTCTGCTTCCTTCTCCAACTGCCTCTTTGACCCTAAATTATTGGATGATAAGTTGGATTGCTTGATTTCAGTCTCCTCATGTGACGATACAAGAAGGTGTTGGCTATGTTCTGTCACAACTCTTGCAATCCAAGGAAGCTGCAGCTGAAATCATACCGTAAGTGAAATTCCAATTAAGAATTACATGCTTATGTGGTTATGTGATGCCCATTTGGATCCAAATACCATTTTTCAGTTCCTCCTGCCCTGATTGGACATTGGCAATGTCAAGCTGGGGCATGAGGGCTGCTCAAGGAAGTATGTAGGTAAGGGGCGTGCATAAGCGCACAATCGTGCCTACCGTTCCTGTCCTAATGTACCCATATATTCATACCTCTTTTACTCGTATTCATGCTTGTACTATCACATATATATTCAATCATGTTTTACTGTTTATACTTTGCTTATAATCATATATGCTTGACAAATAAAACAAATACAAAAATACAAATATGTCTCTTGGAAACTGCTCCTGCAGCAACAGTGTCCTGGGTGATGTGGGGCAAATGATGTGGGGTGCTTCTCACTAGGCTAGCCTCTAGTAGGGTGTTTCTCATACGTAAGCTGGTCACTTGCACAACCTCCCCATAAAAAAGAAATAATATGTTTTTGCCTTTTCATTTATATCTTCCTTGGTCTTAAGGTAAAGAGTACATTTTTAAAATTTATTCTTAATCGTGCTCGGTTCTTGGCGATTGCTTAGATAAGTCCCTGCAGTTTTCTTGGCAAGATTTTTCAGAAGCAGTTTGCCTTTGCCTCCTTCCTTCAACTGAGAAAAAGTGACTGGTCTAAGATTACCGAAAACTGTCTTTGTGCCTAAGGCAGGACTAGAGTCTCCCCGTTTCTAGCCTGATTCCTTAACCAGTACCCACATACATTTTAATGCGGAGAATCTACATGTAGTAGCCCTGTAAAATTGTATATAAATTCTTGCTGCATTTATCAAGGCCTCCATAGAACAGTGTTTTCTTCCACACGATATAAGCTTCTATGATATGATAGTGCTTATCTGACTGCTGCTTAGTTCTCTGCTTATTAATTAAATAAGATTTTCTTTTTGTCTGCAGGTTGCTCTTAGAATCCACCCTCCCTCAACGCATGCTTCACTTGGTTTGTTCCAGGCTGGAAGATGGAATAGGAACTGCAGTGGAATGTGCATGGGGTCTTCACTACATTATTTGTAGGTAAATATATTTTGTGGACAATGAAGGTCTCAAATAGTAGTCAGCATATAGAGGGGAATAAACGTTAAGCAGAGGTATAATTTTTCATTCCAGGCTTTGTAGGTAAATCATGAGAAAAAAACCTGGTGTCATTGTGGGAGGAGTGGCCATTAAAGAATTAATTAATCTCCTTAGCAACCTGGAAAATGTTGAGCAAAAGACAGTTGGTAGCAGGACTAGTTTTTAGACAGAATTTAGTTGTAGGCTTTCCCTAAAGAAAAAACATTGTTATTTTAAATAGGAAATTAGGTTAGTTCATGTGCTAGATTACTCCTCTGGTTACCCTTCTGTTGTTTTTTTAGAAGGGGAGAAGGTGTGTCAGTAAATAGAAAACAGAACAAAACAAAACAATCCCTTTGATAAGATTCTATTTATAGTTTAACTACATTGGGTAATTGTACATATTGACTTACAATAACAATAACACAGAAGGTTGATCCTTTGGCATCATATCACTGGATTTTTAAGGTTATATAATTATGTAGAAAACCAGGAAAAAAAGAGGAATTTCCAATCAGAGCAAAAACAAAGAAAGACAGAGCCAGCTACCAGTACAATTGAAAAATCAGGAGAAAAAGACCTGGGTTTATATATTTACAAGTGCTTTTATTCTGCTTCAGGGGGAAAAAGCAACCTGAGTGCCTTAACAAAAACAAATGCAATAAAAAGCAATACCATACACATTAATATAATATCAGTAGTAAAAGTCATATTGACAACACCATTTATAATTCTCAACTACATGCTAGCTACATATCTGAATTTTGGAATGCTTGCTTAAATACAGTAACTGAGTTTTCACCATTTTCTAAATATTAACAATGAGGATGCTGATTTTATTTCCAGCGGGAAGCAGTTCCCCATCAAAAAACATGCTTGCTTCTAAATCTCCTGCTCTTGCCCTTGAGGGTGGAGGTTAGGGAGTTTTAATATCGTTCCTGTGCTGTACACCTTGGGTGAACAGATTCTGCTTGGAGTAAGCAGCCCTACATACTGTACATCTATGCCCCAAGCCATAAAGGCTTTTATTACTGGTACTTTGAATTGTACCAGACACAAATTGGTAGCCAGCACAATTCCTGAAGTACTGGTATTGTGAAATATTATTAGGAGGTCTCCATTAACAGTCAAGCAGTTGCATTTTGTATCAGCCAAAAATTCTGGATGATAGTCCCATTTTGAACCGAGCAAGCCACTTTGACGTACTACTTAAAGGCAGTGGTCTAGAAATTGGGACACTCTGAGTTCTAATCCTGCCATAGATACAAACCCAGTTGGGTGGGCCAATCAATCTTGCCAGCCCTAGGAAGGAGGCAATGGCAAACACTTTTCCAAAAATATTGCCAAGAAAACTGCAAAGACTTCTCCACTGACATGAAGGTACCTTCTACCCACTAACCACTTTGAATAGATAGTCCATTTGGTAGGTGATGAGGGTATGCCTGTTTGATGGAAGCCCTGTGGATGTGTTGAAATATGAACAGGATTCACCCCATTATAGCCAGTTCATCTGTCTTACTCTAACTTTAGACCATATTCTATGTCCTGCATTCTGGAATTTAGAATATAATAGAATGGAGAAGAGAAGAGAATGGAGAAGAGAAGAGAAGAGAAGAGAAGAGAAGAGAAGAGAAGAGAAGAGAAGAGAAGAGAGAGGAAAAGAGAAGAGAGAAGAGAGAAGGGAATAGAGAGAAGAGAATATAGAGAAGAGAATAGGAGAAGAGAATAGGAGAAAATAGAATAGAATAGGAGAATAGAATAGAATAGAATAGATATAGAATAAATATAGAAGAGAATAGGAGAATAGGATAGGATAGAAAATAGAGAATAATAGAGAATAGAGATGGACCTTGGAGGTCTTCTAGTCCACGGAATGGGACTGTTCGCCTCCTCCGCTTGGCCGCGCCTGTTTGGTCCCCAGGCTTCTGCCCCCAACTATTCAGGCGCTGCCTTTTTTCCTTGGCCCATTCGCCGAACGGGCTCAAAAGCCCGTTCACCCTGGGCTTTTGGGCGAATGGGACACTTTGCCGCCAGCCAATCAAAGGAACAAGAATACACTCTGACCAGAACGGATTTTTGCCAAATAGACAAATCAGCCACAATACAAGAATTATACTGGATGTCCTTGAGTATTACGATATACATATAGGAAAACAGCTGGCATTAATCTTTATTGACGCCCAGAAAGCTTTCGATAACCTGGATTGGCGGTTTTTCATAACCCAGCTTGAGATGATGAATTTTGGTGTTAAATTTTTAAATTTGATTAAGGCAATCTACAAGGAACAATCAGCCAAAGTACTTGTGAATAATGATCTGACGGACAAAGTAAATATTCAGAAAGGAGTTCGCCAAGGGTGCCCCCTATCTCCTCTACTATTTATTCTGGCCTTAGAAATTCTTTTGAGGTGTGTAAGACAAAATCATAATATAAAAGGTTTAAAAATTAAAAAGGAGGACTATAAGGTGCAGGCCTTTGCAGACGATATGACTTATATCCTGGAAGATCCCATAAAATCGGGTCCAATATTAATTGAAGAAATAGAAAAGTTTGGTAAGGTGGCAGGATTAAAAATCAATAAAGAAAAAACAAAAATAATAACTAAAAACTTAACTGAAAAACAAAATAGGACTTTAGAAACAATACTGGGAATTAAAATAGTTAAAAAAGTCAAATATCTAGGGCTATGGCTTACTGCCAAATGTAGCACCATCAAAGAAGACAACTATACAAAATTGAATCAAAAAATACAAAAAGAATTGCAGAATTGGGCTAAATTGCAACTATCGTTATTAGGTAAAATTGCCGTTATCAAAATGAACGTTTTACCCAAGCTATTATTTCTATTCCAAATTGCACCCATAAAACTTAAAAAGAACTTTTTCACGGAATTAAATAACATCGTCCGCAAATTCATTTGGTCAAAGAAAAAGGCCAGAATTAAACTCCAGACGTTACATGACCGTAGGATTAATGGTGGCTTTGGACTCCCGGACTGGGAAAGCTATTACAAGGCGGCTGCACTAAGCTGGATCAAAGAATGGGTTTTATTACGTAACAGAAGGATCTTAACTCTGGAAGGTTTTAATCTTCAAGTAGGCTGGCATGCATTCCTGTGGGGAGGGAAACATAAGGCACATGCATACTTTCAGAGGCATTATATACGGGGCCCCTTACTAGAAACCTGGCTTAATATAAAAAATGATTACTATAAAAAAATTCCTAAATGGCTATCAACATCTGAAGCCATTATACATCCAAATTTTATAAACAAGAATAAAACTATTATCTATCAACAGCTTTTAGATGAACAAAATAATCTTAGGTCAAGACAAGAACTTAGTATAAAGGGCATAGATTTAGAATGGTGGCACTATCTTCAGATTCAAACCCGATATAAGAAAGATCTCTCCCAATCCGGCTTCCAAAACAGTAATGAATTAGACAAAATATTTATGGGGCCAGATGAAAAAATGATCTCCAAATTTTATAATCTGCAGTTGAAAACTAAATTAAAAGAGAACGAAACTAAAGGCTATAGGATCGCTTGGGCTCAAAATTTGGGATATGAAATAAATTTGAATGAATGGAAGGTTATTTGGAAAATCAATTATAAATTGACACTAGCTGCATCTTATAAAGAGAATATCTATAAAATGGTATACCGTTGGCACCTCTCCCCAGATCGCCTGGCAAAGATGTTTCCATCGCTATCACCTAAATGTTGGAAGTGTAAAAAGGAAGCAGGGAGCTACTACCACATGTGGTGGTCGTGCCCCAAGGTTCAAGTATTTTGGAAAAAGATTAGATCTTGGTTGGAACAGATTCTAAATGTGAAAATGGAATTAAAACCAGAAATGTTCTTATTGGGGATCTTCCGGAGCAAATTTACTAAAGAAGAAAGATATTTAATTTTACAAATAACAACCGCAGCTAGACTACTATATGCCCAAAATTGGAAATCTGATATTATTCCCTCCTCAAATATGATAATTCGGAAAATTTTAGAATGCTCAGAAATGAGCAAGTTAACGATGGACATCCATCAAAAAGACAACTCTGATTTCTATGAAATATGGGCAAAATGGTATTCCTGGTTACAATCAAATAAAAATTTAAAACTATGGACATAGAAGAAGACTTGATCCGAAAAATCTTTCCTTACCATCTCCTTTATAACAATAAAAATGATTATTATCGATGCACATAATCCGAGGATATAAATATGAAAAATAATGTAAATATGTATAAATACGTCTTAGATTAGTTTGAACTAAAGAGTAAAAGGGATAAAGGTTAAAAGCAACCAATGTAGTAAGATTGCAAAACTGGATTTAGTTACATAAAGATATAGCTGTTAAATTGAAATGCCGTTTTTTTTTCTTTCTTTTGTGTATTAGTGTTTGTATTTTTTTTTCTCCTTCTTTTCCCTTTTCCCCCTTTTCTTAATGTTTTATTTTTTCTTTTTTCTTTGATGTTGTGTGTTATTATGTATGTTCTTTTTAAAGCTTAAAAACCAAATAAAGATTTTTTTTTTTTTTAAAAAAAAACGAAGGAGCAAGAATCCCACCCCCTTCTTCATTCCTTCCTTTTGCGTGTGTGTTTGGAAGCAGCCTTTTTAGGAGAAGGAACGGGATGGGGTAGCCTTTCTCCTCTCTCTTTCTCCCCCCCCCCCGGTGTGTGCGGTGTGTGTGTGTGTGTGTGTGTGTGTGTGTGTGTGTGTGTGTGTATGTATGTGGGGTGGCGGGATGGCGCGGGGGAGGGTGGATGTTGCGCGTGTAGGCTCTCTCTCTCGCTGGCTGGGCTGGCTCGCTGGCTGCTCTTCCCGAGACTTGTGAAGATTGCAACAGAAGATTCACAGTGGCACGGAGGAGGAGGAAGAAGAGGAGGTTTCCATCTCCGCCGCTGCTCTCTCTATGCGCGGTGGCGGAGATGGGAAGAGGAGGGTGTAGGGGTTTCCACGTGTTGTTTGTGATTTCTGAAGTTCGGTAGGCTTCTCCTGGCCGATCAACGGGTGGACTCAGTGGCTCAGTCCGAGTGAAGGCAGCGATCCGCGAAAATGCCGCGCCATCCTCCTCTTCCGCAGATGTGGGAACGAGCCTGCCTCGTTGTGGGGGTGGGGGGGAGAACGGGGACAGGCACTGGTTATATTTACTTCCGAGGAAATGTCAGAAAAGGATCGGCTAGGTGCACGTGGGGGGGGGAGGATCCCCGTGGGGATTGCCACCCGTGAGAGAAAGCAAGCTTGTCTGTGGCTAGATTGAATGCCTTTCTCCACAACGCTCCTTCCTCGTAACCCTCCCCCTACCCTTTCTTTTCTTTTAATTTCTGCAATCTCGAGAGAAAACAATCCCTGGGACATAATCCAGGAAGAACTGACGAACAGAAAACAAAAAGTCGAGAGTCTACCCCGTCCCGTTCCTTCTCCTAAAAAGGCTGCTTCAAAACACACGCGAAAGGAAGGAATGAAGAAGGGGGTGGGATTCTTGCTCCTCTGATTGGCTGGTGGCAAAGTGTCCCGTGCGCCCAAAAGCCCAGGGTGAACGGGCTTTTGGGCCCGTTCAGCGAATGGGCCAAGGAGAAGGCAGTGCCCGAATAGTTGGGGGCAGAAGCCTGGGGACTAAACAGGCAGGGCCAAGTGGAGGAGGCGAACAGTCATAGAACCTCTAGTCCAGCCCTCTGCTTAATCAGGAGAACCTATACTATTTCACATAAGTGATTGTCTAGTCCAGGGGTAGGCAAAGTTGGCTCTTCTATGACTCATGGACTTCAACTCCCAGAATTTCTGAGCCAATCATGCTAGCTTAGGAATTCTGGGAGTTGAAGTCCACGAGTCATAGAAGAGCCAACTTTGCCTGCCCCTGGTCTAGTCTCTTCTTAAAAACCTCCAGTGATGGAGTGCCTACGGTTTCTGAAGGCAAGTTGTTCTACTGGTTAATTGTCCTCACTGTTAGTAAGTTTCTCCTTAATTCCAGGTTGCTTCTCTCTTTGATTAGGTTCCAACTATTGTTTCTTGTCCTGTCCTCTCGTGCTTTGGAGAATAATTGACCCCCCTCTTCATTGTGGCAGCCTCTCATATATTGGAATACTGCTATCATGTCACCCCTAATTCTTCTTTCTTTAGACTAGCCCAGGGGTAGGCAAAGTTGGCTCTTCTATGACTCGTGGACTTCAACTCCCAGACTTTCTGAGCCAATCATGCTAGCTCAGGAATTCTGGGAGTTGAAGTCCATGAGTCATAGAAGAGCCAACTTTGCCTACCCCTCGACTAGCCAAACCCAGATCCTGCAGCCGTTCTTCATATGTTTTAGTCTTCAGGCTTTTGATCATCTTAGTTGCTCTTCTCTGAACTTTTTCCAAAGTCTCAACATTGTTTTTGTAGTATGCTGACCAAAATTGGTTGCAGTATTCCAGGTGTGGTTTTACTAGGGTTTTATAAAGCAGTACTAATACTTCATGTGATCTTGATTCTATGCCTCTGTTTATACCAACCAGGATTGTATTAGCTTTTTTCGCTGCTGCTGCACACTGCTTGTTCATATTCAAGTGATCACTAGGACTCCAAGGTCCTCACAGTTACTGTTTTTGAGCCAGGTCTCACCTAATCTGTACTTATAACTTTGATTTTTCCTGCCTAAATGCTAAACCTTGATTTTCTCCACATTTCATATTGTTGGATAGGGCCCATTGTTCAAGTCTGTCAAGATCTTTTTGGAACCTGGGCTTGTCTTCTGGGGTGTTGGCTATTACTGCCAGTTTAATGTCATCTGCAAATTTGATGGGTTCCCCTTCTATTCCCTCATCTAAGTCATTTATGAAGATATTGAAGAGTACTGGACCTAAGTCGAAGCCTTGTGGTACTCCACTGCTTATTTCTCTCCATGTGGATGTAATACCATTAAGAACTACTCATTGAGTACAGTTTATCAGCCAGCTACAAATCCATCTGGTAGCGATGTTGTCTATTCCACATTTTTCTAGCTTACCAAGAAGTAAGTTGTGGTCTACTTATTTGAATGCCTTGCTGAAGTCTAAGTATATTATGTCCACAGCATTTCGCTGGTCTACTAATTTAGTCCCTTTGTCAAAGAATGAAATAAGATTGGTTTGGCATGATCTGTTTTTAGCAAACCCGTGCTGGCTACTAGTTATAACTTTATTTGCTTCTAGTTGTTCGCAGATCTGTTTTTTGATTATCTTTTCCAGGATCTTCCTAGGTATTGAGGTTAGGCTAATTGGTCTGTAGTTTCCTGGGTCTGTTTTTTTCTTTTCTTTTTTCTTTTCTTTTTTAAATTTTTTTATTTTTTATTTCTCATACAAACCCACAAATATACAATCTCTTAACCATTAATAATACTTTACCTTATCTTTCCTAACATTTAAACATATGATTGCCGTTGCTCTTTTACCATTTCATATCCTCTCTTTATTCCACAACAGTTCTTCCCCTCTTTCTCTCCCCTCTTTATTTTATTTATTTATTTTATTTATTTTATTGCATTTATAGGCCGCTCAATCCGATAAGGACTCAGAGCGGCTAACAGCAATACAAGAGAAACAATAAAATCAGATAAAAGGTTAAAACAGTAAAATTAAAACATTATCAATAAGAAACAACCAATCATCCATCCACAATCACTCATAGGCCCACCCAACAATACATTCATTGGGCTCAGGCTTGCCGAAATAGCCAGGTCTTAAGGGCTTTTCTGAAGATCAATAGGGTAGGGGCTGTCCGGATCTCAGGGGGGAGTTGATTCCATAACGTGGGGGCCTCCACAGAGAAGGCCCTCGATCGAGGTCCCGCCAGTCGACATTGTCTAGCCGATGGGACATGGAGCAGGCCCATTCTGTGTGATCTAACCGGTCACAGGGAGACATGTGGTAGTAGACGGTCCCGAAGATACTGTGGTCCTGCACCATATAGGGCAGAGATGGCGAACCTATGGCACGGGTGCCACAGGTGGCACGCGGAGGCATATCTGCCGGCACGCGAGCTGTTGCCCTAGCTCAGCTCCAGCGCGTATGTGCGTGCCCGCCAGGTGATTTTTGGCTCGCACGGAGGTTCTGGGAGGGTGATTTCAACCTCTGGAGGGCCTCCGGGGTGGCAGGGAGAGTGTTTTCGCCCTCCCCAAGCTCCAAGAAAGCCTCTGGAACCTGGGGAGGGCAAAAAACGGGCCTACCGGGCCCACTGGAAGTCGGAAAATGGGGGAATGGGGGGGTCGCACACGCATGCGCAGGGGAGGTGGGGCAAGTGGGGGGGTTGAATTATGGGTATGGGCACGCACGCACGTACGATAGCGCACGTGCGCACTATTTCGGCACCCGAGGGAAAAAAGGTTCGCCATCACTGATATAGGGCTTTAAAGGTAATCAACACTTTGAATTGCGTCCGGAGACCAATGGGCAACCAATGCAGCTCGTGTAAGATGGGAGTAGTGTGGGTGTACCTAGGCACACCCACCACAGCACGCACCACTGCATTTTGGACCAACTGCAGTCTCAAAACACTCTTCAAAGGTAGCCCCATGCAGAGTGCATTGCAATAGTCAAGCCGTGAGGTGACAAGGGCGTGAGTGACCGTGAGAAGTGCCTCTTGATCCAAGTAGGGCCGCAACTGATGCACAAGCCAAACTTGTGCAAAGGTCCCCCTAGCCACATCCGAAAGATGTTGTTCCAATTTAAGCTGTGGATCCAGGAGAACACCCAAGTTGCGAGCCCGTTCTGAGGGAGTTAATCCCCCCCCCAGAACCAAGGACGGACGGTCGACAGAGTCTTTAGGCGGCAACATCCATAGCCACTCGGTCTTGTCCAGGTTGAGTTTGAGCCTGTTGACTCCCATCCAGATCCTCACCTCTTCCAGGCACCGAGATGCACATCATCTCGACTGCCTCACTGAATTGATGCGGGGTGGAGATGTAAAGCTGGGTATCACAGCATACTGCTGATACCTCACCCCGTGTCGTCGGATGATCTCACCCAGTGGTTTCATGTAAATGTTAAATAGGAGGGGGAGAGGACCGAGCCCTGAGGCACCCCACAGACTAGGGGCCTGGCCGTCGACCTCTCTCCTCCCGCCAACACCGACTGCACCCGATCAGAGAGGTAGGAGGAGAACCACCGCAAAACAGTGCCTCCCATTCCCATCTCACTTAATCGGTGCAGAAGGATACCATGGTCAATGGTATCGAAAGCCACTGAGAGGTCAAGTAGCACCAAGATGGAGGAATAACCCCCATCTCGGGCTCGCCAGAGATCATCCATGAGTGTGACCAAGGCAGTCTCTGTACTGTAGCCAGGCCTGAAACCTGACTGAAAAGGCTTTCCCCTTCCCTCCCTTCTTCTCTCCTTCCATTTTCTTCTTTCTTCCTCTCCTTCTCCTTCTCTACTTCCCCTTCCCTTCCCCCACTCCTCTCCTCTTCCTCCCTTCCAACCCTCTCTCCTACTCTTATTTCCCCTCCCTTTCTGCCTCTCCTTTTCCCTTTCTTCTTTCCCCTCTCTCTCCTATCCTCTCTTCTTTTCTTTTCTTTTCTTGAAGATGGGAACCACATCAGCCCTTTTCCAATCCTCGGGTACTTCCCCGGTGCTCCAGGATTTTTGAAAGATATGGTACAATGGTTCTGAGATAACATCTGCTAGCTCCTTCAGAACTCTGGGATGTAATCTGTCAGATCCCGGTGATTTATGTTTGTCAAGGTTAGATAGGTGTTCTGTAACCATTTTCTTGCTTAATTTAATTTTTATTTCTAGTTTGTCTTTTACAGTAGGTTTTTTTGGTACATTTGGCTACAATTTCTTTTTGCGTGAAGACTGATGCAAAGAATGAGATAAGCAGCTCTGCTTTCTCTCTACTGTCTGTTACTTCCTTGCCATCTTCTCTCTTTAGTGGATCTACTGTTTCCTTGACTTCTTTCTTGTTATTAATATGTTGAAACTTTTTAAAAATCATCTTTGACTTGTGTTGCAAGTCTTTGTTCATTCTGAGCCTTTGCTTTCCTGATTTTATCTTTGCATATTCTGGCTATCTGCTGATAATCACCCTTACTTATGTGTTCCTCTTTCCATTTTTTGTACGTGTCCTTTTTGTCTTTCAGTTTGTCAGAGAGATCTTTGTGCAGTCATTCTGGTTTCTTCTTGAATTTCTTGTTTTTTCTTTTTCAGTGGTATTGTGCTGGACTGGGCTTTTATGATCACATTTTTCAGAGTTTCCCACGCTTCTTGACTTGTTTTCCCCTTTAGGATTTTCATCCATGGAATCTTTCCTAGTCTCTCTCTGATTTGTTAAAATCAGCTCTTTTAAAGTTTAAGACACTGGTTGGATTATTTTCTATTGCTTGTGTTTGCATTATATTGAGTTCCAGTATGACATGGTCACTTTCATTCAAGGTTCCGGCAACTTCAACTCCCTCTATCACTTCTTCTCTATTAGTAATAATTAGGTCCAGTATAGCTTTACTTCTAGTTCCCTTCGCTACCTTTTGGATGACAAAGTTGTCACTGAGGTTGGTTAGAAATCGTTTGATCTCCCACTCACTGCAGAATTTGTCATTTAGAATGGAATGATATAGATGTTTGTGTATTGAGGTCAATACATATTATGAATACCAGAATTGATATTTCCACATACCTAAATTTCTGTTTAGATTATTATGAAACAAATCCATTACTTTACAGATCTGGAATAAATAGAAGGCATATTCTAATTTCTTTCCTATAAGGTAATGTAAACCCAAAGAGGTAAGCTTCTAGATTATAAATCAAAGTTGCTAAGAAGCTTCTACTGTAGCTAAATCAGGATTTGTGTCTCTCTAACACTGTGTTTCTTACATTCCATGGGTTCCACTCAGATTGTGAAGATTCAAAATCTGGCGCTCCTGAGAAATGAATGTGGGGAGGATGACAGTAATGGAAAGGAGAAACATTGGGCTGTATCCATGTTGCTGAAATAAAATACTTATCTTTTGGTTTCCTTCTATTTGTAGCCAAGTGAACAATTCAGTGCTGATTTCCCAAAGGACCGTGCCATCCCTAGTGCAACTGTTGCTGGAATTGTCCTCTCTGATAGCAACAACTTCTGTTGAGGGTCTGGAATTGGTAAAGTGAAAGTGAAATACTATATATTGGATTTACCAGACTAAGACTCCGAAACTTTTTTCTGAATATATCTCATTTTATTTTACCTTTAGTTGATATGCCCTGTTGTGCGGTGTGTTGGCAATCTTCTTGCGGAAGATAAAGCAAATAATGATGAACTGCTAATAAAGGAAGAGTGCCTTCTGAAGGCCTTATTTGTCTTTATGCAGTATTTCCTGCCCAAACACACCTTTATTGTAAGCGAATGTTTGTGGCTCTTGAACAACCTCACTGGTAGGTCCCTTGAACATGTCTCAGATATTCTGGTTGAGAGAGCAACAGGATTGCTAGTCTTTCTTTTGTTTTCATTTAGGCTCTTCCAAAGAGTAATAGCTTTGATAATACTAAGAACTCAGTTAAAAGAATTGGTTAGAATATTAACTGCCTAATTTTAGAACATTACAGATTAATAAAAACAGTGCATGTTGTAGAATGATAGAGCATCCTTGCTCAGAGCAAAATCTGTTTTTGAGAAGTGGTAAGCAAATACAGGTAATCCTCAATATATCGATGAAGATTCTCAGTCATCCAGGTAGAACTGAAGTTGAGGCATGACAACTGAACTTATTTTCTTGTTGGTTTGAAATGTTTTATTGCTTATCCAAGTAGCTTCTTCAGTCTGAGCAAGTTGGTTAGGGGGAAACACAGGAGGCAGAGAGTTGTTGGAATGTACCTATAAGGACCTGCCCCAGCTGGTCCATCAGGAAAATAAGTCTCTTGAATCCATTAAGTTGAATCCAAAGAACTTTTACTTGAAAGTGATTGCAGGAAAGCAAGGCGGAATCTGAAGTCCCGTGCCAAGCACACAGCAATTCTTTCATTTCCCCAAACCCAACCCCCCTGACCAGTTCACCAGCAGCCAATGTGAGGTCGCAAGGTTGTTATGGGAATTCAGAGGTACTAGGCATGTAACAGTTCACCCTCAGGGCATGACAGCCTTGAAATCAGGCTGTAACAGGCTGGGAGGGAGTCTGCTCCATCTCCAAAGACAATCCCCCTCCCTAATTCCCAAGCAGTTACAGCAAAAGCAAAAGCATGCGAAAAATGCCAGCAAGCCGCCTCCCCTCCCCGCTTCCAACCGAATGGCAGGACACGATGGTGGACCTGACAGTATCAACTCTTAAAATTCTTAGTCAATAAGGTCATTAAGTGGGGCCTTCTTGGAGAACCTGTGAAGAGCTCTTAATCTTGCTGGGACTAATGAAAGAACAGCATAAAAAATAGGGGACAGGTTGTGTCTGAAGTCCACTTCTGTTATGCCCTATGGCACTATGGCAACACAGAAATGGAGAGCAACAGGAAACCACCACACAGAACCCAAGAACTGGTGTTTGACTCCTACCACTCACTTCAACATAAACTAGGAGTCATCTGGACCAGAGGTGGGTTGCTCTATAGAACTGGTAGTGGGAATTTCCCCCTGCTTGCCGAACCGGAAGCGATCGCCGGTTGGCCATGCCCCCGAACCGGCTCTAATGGTGGCATCATAGGCACCGCCATCTTGTTTTTGGCTTCTGCGCATGCGCAGAAGCTTGGTTTTTGGCACTGCGTATGCGTGTGAGGCACAGCCGTGTGGCGCTCAATGTGTGCACCCACGTGGCGCAGGAGGAAGCGAACCGGTGGCGAGGTAAGTTAGAACCCACCCCTGATCTGGACGTTACATCACAGGCAGAAAACATTTCACCTCCAGGGATGCCTAAAAGAAGGAATACAGGCATCTGAGGGCAGCTCTCTAAGGTTTGTGGGTATTGAAATTGGGCCTTTATTAAATCAGCATCTGGATCCAACAAAAGAACAACAGGTAAGCTGAGAGTCAGAGTCAGTGGAAGAATCTGGTCCTTCCTTACATGGCTGGTGTATTGGAGAAGCTAAAACCGATATTTGAAAAACACCACATACCTGTGTTTTTCAACCCCTCCAACACACTGACACAGAGGCTTGTCCACCCTATAGATTGGACACCAAAAAATAAGAAGAGCAATATAGTGTAAGCAGTTCAGTGCAGTGAGGAGTGTTCAGAGCTCTACATGTATGGCCCAGCACAGGAGAAATGGCACCACAGGACCAGAATCAGCAGCATACCTTCATTTAAAAGAAAAAGGGCACTCTTGAGGACAATAAAGTTCATATTTTGGACAGAGAAGATAAATGGTTCGAGAGGAATAAAGGTATCCATTTTTGTCAAAGTCAAAAAACCTTCCCTCAATAGAAATGGAGACCTCAGACACAACCTGTCCCCCATTTTTTGTGCTGCTCTCTTACCAGTCCCCAGGAAGATTAAGAGCATTTCACAAGTTCACCAGGGAGGCCATACTTAATGATGCCTAAGAATTTTAGGAGTTGGAATTACTTGCTCTGACTGAAGAAGCTACTTGGATAAACGGTGAAATGTTTTTTTTAAAAAAAGTCAGTTGACATGACTCAACTTCCAGACAGGTAGTCCTCAACTTACAAAATTGAGACTGGAAAATGTATTGTTAAATGGCGCGCTTGTTAAATGAGGCATCATGGGACTGCACCCACTTCTATGACTTTTTTGCCATGGTCATTAATTGAATCACTATGATTATTAAGCAAGACATCACATGACCATGATTTTCCACCTTTCCTGCTGGCTTCCCCATTGTTTTTGCTTATTGGAAGATGGCTGGGAAAGCCACAAATTGCGATCACATGACTGCATGACACTGCAACTGTTCTAAATGGGAGTTGGTTGCCAAGAATCTGAATTCTGATCATGTGACTGAGGGGTGGAGTAATGGTCATAATTTCAAGGACAGGTCATAAGTCACTTTTTAGCATGATCATAACTTTAAACTATCATTAAACAAATGGCCTAGGTCAAGGAGTACTTGTAAATGAATGGCTGATTTTTCTGTACTTTTTTCAGTTCACAGCACCACATCTTGTTCTGTTCTGCTAAGCCTGGAAGTCTTTTCTGATCTGTTGAAGCTGTTATGTTCTTATCAGGTGATCAGCTTGCTGGTAGGTAAAAATATTGTTTCTAAAATATTGTCACTCTGAAAAATCTGGAACTGCGTATTCACAATTTGATAAAATACGTTTTAGTGACATTTTTGGCAAAGTTAAGTTAAAGACATACAGTACATGAAACTGTTTGCCCTGCCATTAAAGCAAAATAGCTGCTTCAGACAACTGATCTTTACACAATATACAGGGACAGTGCAAAAGGAGTGTGGGCATCCGTAAGAGTATTGGGGAAGGTTGGAAAGAGTGTGAGAGAGGT
The DNA here is from genome assembly GCA_023053685.1 of Diadophis punctatus similis. Lineage (NCBI taxonomy): Eukaryota > Metazoa > Chordata > Lepidosauria > Squamata > Dipsadidae > Diadophis > Diadophis punctatus. Next base: position 108,677,330 of record JALIGW010000003.1, on the reverse strand, counting down.
GTAGCATGGGTTAGGAGGGCGCAAGGGGAAGCATAAGTAGTGTGGGTTGGGGAAGGTGCAAGGATGGCATGAGAGGAGAGGTGCATTATGGATCAGGGAGTGTGTGAGGGTGTGCATGCGCAAAAATCGTGGATTGGAGGAGGAGAGGGTGCATGAGAGGCATGAGTCAGGTAGGGCGCAAGAGGGTATGCAAGAGGCATTGATTGTGGAGGATGTGCAAGAGGCATGGGTTGGGGTGGGTGAACAGGAGGCATAATACAGGTCAGGGTTATGCATGAGTATGAGATTAGGGAGGATGCACACATGTCCAGTGTGGTGCAAGTGCAGAAGGGCTGGGGAAGGGTGCAAGTGTGTGGGATTTACCCCAGCAACTTGCAACCTTTTTTGCCAGAAGGTTGCAAATGGCAATCAAGTGATTGCAAGATACTGCAACCTATTGTAAGTGCAAATCAGTTGCCAATACACAGATTGCAATCATATGACCACGGCAGTGCTGGGATAGTCAGAACTCCCAAGGACTGGTCGTAACCACCATCTTAACTTTAAACAGTTGCTAAACAAATGATCATAGGTTGAGGACTACCTGCATATTCCTATTTCTATAGATTAGAAATGTTCAGCTATTATGGGCTGGTGGGCACATTTGAAAATTTCATACTTTGTTTGGATATGCTCAGATCACCATCTCCTTGAGTTACCAGGATGTTACCTCAGCTTATATTTGTCTTTTTGTTTGGACCTTTACACAACATGGAAGATTCAGTAAAATCCCTTATCATGAACATACATTTTATCATATAGAACAAGATTATTATTTTCAACTGTATAGAAGACAAACGGTTCACTGGTACCCCTTATAGAATAACATTTTATTGTGGTCAGAACACAAATATTAAACACCCCCTTTTGAATAAAACAGTGCAGGTGAGAGCCATATATATGTAAATCAGATTGAGGTAAATTATTAAGGTGGTAAGTACATATGAATGCAGTTTTTATTTATTCTTATGGCTTAATTCAATTTTTAAACTCTATGTGGCTAATCAGTAAAGTGTTGTTGGCTTTCATGTGTGAGGATCCAGATACATTGATACTGTGTCCTGAATCTTAGTGGAAAGGCAAGAAATCTTTGTAAACAATGTAAGATATCTGAGTTTTTAATATCAGTATAAATTGATATTGGTAACTGAAGTTACTCATCTTAGTTTCTTGTTCCATCTTCCCCTTTAGGTTCTAACAGTGTTATGCAATATAGCTGCCAAGGGTGCTGCCTACTGTGAAATGCTGCACCAAAAAGCTGTGCTCCCTTCTCTTGTAAATATCCTTGTTGTTTCTGATATCCAAGTAGTAGGCCAAGATCTAGAACTATTGCATCTCATCTTCCTTTACTGGCCAAAGGTAGCTTTAATGCATTGTGTATCACAGTATTATTATATATTCTAAAAGTCCAAGATGTACTAGCAGTTTCAATACTAATGTGTATGTTCTTTCACTCTGCCAGGCTGCCATTGACTTTGTAAATCATTCTGGACTACATGCCTTACAGCAGCATCAAAATAACCTACACTTACAAGAGCAAGTCAAAGTGCTAATTCAAACCGCTAACCAGATAACTGCTGTCCCTCAAAATAATCTCCTTGGAACTGAAAATCTTCATTTTACTTCCTTACAAAATTGAAGCAATGAGACATATTAATTTGTTGCCAACAAATTTTAAACAAAACCTTTTGAATAGCAGTGTACTCTCTCTCTCTCTCTCTCTCTCTCTCTCTCTCTCTCTCTCTCTCTCTCTCTCTCACACACACACACACACACACACACACACACACACACACACACACACACACACACACATATCCACCAGCACCTTTCCTTTCTGACCGTTTGTGCTCACATGCACCTTCCATTTCTTTTCCCTTCAGCTGAAAAAATGGCAAAACATTATTTTAAAAGTATATGTATTAAGGCATTCCAGGAATTCTGTAACAACTAGCACAATTAATAGAAATGTTTTAAATAAGCAAGCAGTGGATTTTGCTGACTTTGATGGGATTTATCTAAAAATAGGTACAGGTTTATTAGATAGTAGAGACAGCATTTGTAGTTATTTGTAAGAATTTAAGATTTGGACTTTAAGCATAATGAATGTAGTTTTCAAATATGTCATTAATACTTTGCCAAAGTCCTGCATTCTAATTTGCAAATGTAACATATATTTTTCTCCATTAAATTGGTTATTATATATGCTTCTAATATTTATTTGGTTGTGTGAAAAAAGCAAACAAAAATGAACCACATTTAAAATAGACTGGATATGCTTTGGAATTTGAAAGAATTTTAAAAGAAATTTAAAAGAACTTTAACTAGAGGCTTGGCTTTTTCTTTGTTCACCACTGGAAATACTAAAATGGCTTCAAAATCTGGAAAGATGGTTTTGAATAAAAGAATGGATTATTCATCTGGTTATATTTCTAAAATGCAACTTACCACTGAGTTAACACCCCCAAAGTCTTTAACACCTGAAAATTTAATAAGTACCTTAAAGATTATGAAAGATGAACTTATTGTTGAATTTAACCAAAAAATTAGTGAAATAGATAATAAAATGCAGGCTGCTTTAAAGAATATTGACCAACAAATTAGAAATGATGTGTTGGAGGTATGTAAAGGTCTAGCAACAAATATTGAAGTTTTGGCAAACCGCATTGAAGAAAACAAACAAGTTTTGACAACTTCAGTAGAATACATAGATAAAATACAAAATGACATTGCAAATTTTGAAACAGAGGTGTTAATGACGCAATTCAGATCCATGGAATTTGCCATAAGGGTCAGGGGGTTGAAAGAAGGATTATATGAAGATTTGAAAGGAAGGATGGTGGAAGCTTTGGAGCAGGTGTCTGGACTGTCTAAAGAAGAACTAGCCAGGCAAATTGATAAAATATATAGAATCAACTCCTGGTATGCAAAACAAAAACACCTACCAAGGGATATTGTAATATACTTTACTACAAGAGCCTTACGGAATAGGATTATACAGGCGACGTTTAAGAATAACCTGCAGGTGAATGGCCAGGAACTGATGATATGGAAAGAAATTCCCTCTAAAATGCTCAAAGCCAGAAAAGATTATACCTTTCTGATTGATGAATTTAAAAGGTTAAATTTACATTACAAATGGGAAGCACCAACAGGAGTTGCAGTGAAATTTCTGGGAAAAAGATATCGGCTTAATACAACAAAGAAAGCTACTGAATTTTATGTCAACGTCTTAAAGGCTGATATATCCAAGATTCCAGAGGAAAGATGTATGAAAACAAAAGAGGAGGAGGAGGGAAAGCTATCCCTTCCTCTTCAAATCGAAACAGATTTACAAAATTTAAATGATTGGCAGAGCCAGACAGATGTCTACAGTGTGGAAAAGGAGATGGAAGATCGGGGTCAGATGGGAGGCGAGCTGACAACTACAAAATTATCAAGTTACAAAAAGATGCAACCATCATCAAGATACAACAAGATGCAGTGTTGAAGTTTATTGGACAGATGGTTGCCATTATGACTGTACTTTTCTTTTTCCCTTCTTTCCTTAATTTTTTTTTCTTTTCTTTACTTCTTGCATTCTTTTTTTTTCTTTTGTTTTTTTGGGGGGCTTATTCAAAGTATTATTAATTCTTTTTAAAGATTTAGAACTTTTTTGAACCTAATAATTTAATACATAGTAACATTATGTTACTAATAGAGTGGTAGAATTTATGATGAAGTTTAAGGTTTTTGTATTATTATTTAGTTATTTTTTGTGTAATATCAATTTAAGTTTTATTTAATTGTGAGAAAGATTTGGAATTGTTATCTATCCAGTTATAAAATATTACAATTAGATTTAACATTTTTTTTGGGAGGAAGGTTATTTAAAGTTTGTAATTAGTGCTTATAATCTGATATATAGTAATAGTATGTTATTTATATACTGATTGATTTTATGATGAAGTTTAAGGTTTTTGTATTTAATACTTAGTCATCATTTATGTAATAATCATTTAATTCTTAGTTAACAGTGAAGAAATGTTGTGAAGGGTAGATGATTGAAAGGAGGAGGAAGGAATTTTTATTAGTGTACAATTTGGAGTTGAAGTTTTAAAAAAATAAGGTGGAAGTCAAAATTTTTTAATTTAATTTAAATTTATTTTATTGATATTATGCCCTGTACTCTCTCTGGGAAGTCCGGGGGGGGGAGGGGGGGAGGGAAAGGGGTGGGTTAGGGGGGAGAAAAATTAAAAAAAATGTTTGTACTTTCTATTTAATGTTTAGCTATTATCTATGTAATTTTGTACTAATAAAACTTTTTGGGAAAAAATAAAATAAAATAAAATAGACTGGATATATCTGGTGAATGTGGAAAAAACCTTTCCAGGAAAAAACCCCCCAATAATACATCATTTTGGGAGAGTCAATTGGACAGCAATTTAATAAATAAATTCAAAAGTTGCTGATTTCCATTCTAAACTTCTCTTCTTTCCGTGATGTGGTCCAAACTGGAGTGAATGTTATTCACCCTGTGTTTCCCAGTGCACACACATGCACACACACATTGATATAACATGAAGGGAAGTGTAGAAAAAAATCAGAATGAACACAACTTCTTATGGACACTGCTGCTAAATGAGTGGGAAAGAATTCTAGAAGCCTTGCTCTGCATGTTTCCACTATACTGCTTAGATTGCCCTGGTACATATGTTGACCAAAACAGGACACATTGTATATGACTTTATTTGTAGATCACAATTAAATGAAAATTACAAACAAAAATATATATTGTTTTAAAATCAAAGAAGAATACAGGATTATCTTCATATTTTGCTATTAACAGCATTCTCCAAGGCTTTGGCAATTTGGTCCACATTTAGGTTATTCAGTGACACACACTTTTCTAGACCAAAGGCTGTAAAAAAGCAAATTTGATTTAAAAAAATATTTTAGACTTCATTCAAAGATAATTCTAAGGTTTTAAAACACAATTGTATTTTTAATCTATAAGTCTTTTACAAGTGAATTGCTTACCTAAAATTTGCTAATCCAATTCAGAGAAAAGCCTATGGGGATAAAATATATATGTACAATACTGCTTTTCTAAAATGTTTTCAGCTGACACTGAATGGTACAAGGGAAAAAAAAGGCTGCACCTAAAGGATACATTGATGAAGATATATTTTCTTTGTGATGTGCCAGCAGCACTTTCTATAATACAGATAGTCCCTGACCTACAACCGTAATGGAGTCTGCCTATTACGGTCACAAGTATAGAATCATAGAATAACAGATTTGGAAGGGACTCTATACCATTCCAGAAGCCATCTTTACCATTGGAGCTTCAGGGCTGCCACATTTGGTGCCTAGGAAAACGGGAGGGGGGGGGATTGCATGGAGTGTTGGAGGATTAGCTATAACAACATTCCTTTCTCTGGGAGTCAAGGACATTCGGCCTGCACCTGGATGGGAGTGACTGGGGTAGTCTCCAGTTGGGATAGTGAATTGATTGGACCATGTGATCCAAACTTGTGGATGCAGGAGATGGATCTTTGACTTTCTTTTGGGTGGGGAAAACCTGGACCACTCAGATTCGGGTTTTCCCAGATGTGCCAATATGACTTCTCTAATAAAATGGAACTTTGAGGAACTTCAAGCCTTGGAGTCTTCTTTCGTTGGGGGTGTTACTTGGAACCTTGACACTCTTCTTGAAAACCTCCATTGATGGAGCACCCACAACCTCTGGAGGCAAGCCGTTCAACTGATTAAATTGTTCTCATTTCTCCTTAATTCTAGGTTGGATCTCTTTAATAATCTTCCCTCCATCTCGTCTTGTCCTGCCGTCAAGTGCTTTGGCGAATAGATCAGCCCCTCTTCTCTGTGACAGTCCGTTAAGTATCGGAAGACTGCTATCATCACTAATCCTCTTCACCAGACTAGATATATCTAGTTCCCGCAACCATTCATCATAGAGTTTAATCCCAGATCACTAATCCTTGTCATTGTTCTCACTCTTTCTAGAGCCTCAACATCTTTTTTGTATTGGGGTGACCAGAATGGGACATAATATTCCAAGTGTGTCTTATTAATGCAATATAAAGTGGTATTATCACTTTGCATTATCTTGATACCATTCTTCTGTTGATACAGCCTAAGACATTGAGGAGAGGTTTGCAATCTCCTGATAACCAGCTGATAGAAGCAGAAAACTTCCAAAGGAGTCACCATTTCCACAAGTAATTGTCAGAGTACTGAAATTGACAGCTGCTTCTTCCAGGAGGCATCGGGAGTAGCGGCCTAAGCACTGTGAGGTCCCAACTGGACGGGATGGGGTGAAAGAAATGGGGGGTGTTGCAGCATCCTTGTGATCAGTTGTAAGGGTGAATGACCATCAGAGTGCTGTAGCTGCTGTAGGTTTGAAACCGCCATATGTATTTTTTGGGGGGTCATAACTTCAAATGGAGGTTAAGTGAGCTGTCTATCTCGAGTACCTGTAGTCTGCACACAACTAATTCTCATAGGGTTGCATTTATATATACTTTATTTCAGGGGTGTCAAACTCAAGACCCGGGGCCCAGATCCGGCCCGTGGGGTGCTTAGATCTGCTAGGCCCATGGTGCCTCTGCCAGGAAAAACCGTTTTCGCTGGCAGAGAGTTGCAGGAGGCCGTCGCAGCCAAAAACGAAGCTCGTGAGGGCTGTGGGCGGCCCTCCCAAGCTCCATTTTTGCTGGCAGAGGGTTGTAGGAAGCCATCGTAGCCAAAAACAGAGCTTGGGAGCCTGTTTTCGCTGGCAGAGTGCTTGGGCCGCCACAGGCGCACCCAACACGAGTGACGAGCTGCCATGCCCCCCCTGCCCCCCCGAGGTCAAACTCAACCCTGATGTGGCCCTCAATGAAATAGAGTTTGACACCCGTGCTCTATTGCCTATCTTCTTGGTGCATACAATACCCAGAATATAAACCAACATAAACTGGCATATCATGCTATGCCACCAAAACTCAAGATGCACACAGTACATGTGGCATGAGTGCAACCTCTAGGATTTTTAGCTGGTTTGTTAAGCATGTTGTATGAACATAGCCAGAGCCGAAATTCACATATGTCCCTAGTCATTTTGCTTCATCAATTGTTCAATTTTAAAATAATGTTGTATTAGAAGATAAGTAAAATTGTGTAAAAGAAACTAACAATAGCATCTGTTTTTGTCTATGATTCTAACAGAATCCTTTCTGCCAGTTATTCTATACAATATTGGCACTTGCCAACTTCTTTCCCTCTGTGTTGCAAGAATGTAGAATTCAACTTGTCTGTCAACATAGAATTAACACAAAAGTCTCTCTTGAATCGCTACCTTCTGTTTGTAATACTATATATTTCTTTTAAATATATAGATTAAGCCAACATGTGCATATATTCTGTTGATATCAACCATATGTGAAAATGGCTTTGGCTTACAAACAACCATATCTGCAGAAAACCTTCCGATTTTTCTTTTTAACAACAATATATTTCAAATAAAATGTTTTAGAGATAAATAACAAACCCTGGTGAACAAACAATTGAACAAATTGTTTCTATTGTACTTGGAAAATAATATTTTACAGAAAAGCCCTTCCTAACTCACCATATCTAGCCCAAAGCATAGGATGAACATTGGAGCACTCTCTGATCAAGATGGGGAAGTTTGGGTTTGTCTTCTTCAATGTGACATAGTGCTGTTCAATGAAATCTCTGCAAAGAATTCAACAAGTAGAATAGAATACAATCAGTTCAAGGATTTTATTCCAATTACCAAAACTCCAAAAAGATGTGTATTGATTCCTATCTTACTCAGTTTTGATTCACTTTTAATGTTCAATATTTTAACACTTAAATGTTTTATATTGCTGTTTTTATGATATTGTAAGCTGCCCAGAGTCTCAAAAGTGAGATATTAGTACATAAATTTAACAAATAAATATTAATCACAGAATATGCTACACTTTACTTCAAAGTAATATTTAAAAATTTACATACATTTTTTTGATTTTATAACCCACCTTCTGTACAGGAACTCGAGATGAGGTACACACCCTTCTATCTTTCCCCACAACAGAACTCCTGAGGTAGGCTGGACTGAGAGAGAGCACAGCAACTGATCCAAAGTCAGTTTGCTTTACACCTGAATACTACACACATCCATACAAAAGCCAAATCATATTTTTGTCTAGCACAATGTGTGAATCCAGCTCATATATTTTAATTCACTGTATCATGCAAACCAATATTAGAATAGCTGAAAAAAACCCATGACTTTTCTGTAATGGGTGGAGGAACATTAGATCATTCTGAAATTTTACAGACTTAGAAATGTTTAGGAAACACCTCCTTCCCAGGAAAAAAGAAGGCTGACTGTTCTTAACATCATGATTCACCCTTAAATCCATCTTTAACAGGTCCTGTGCTTTTTGTATTGTCTGTAAGGAAATCAAGATTTTTAAAAATACCGTCTGCCTTGAAACATAAGGAAGGATTAGGATTAACTCCCCCACTCCGGGCTACCTCCTAAAAGGCTTAATAGCAGCCCAGGTGGCACCTCGCGATTTTCTCCCTGCCAGCCTAGCCACTTAGCAACTCCTAAGGAAGCAGCCAAGCCAGGACTCACTTCTCAAAGGAACTTTTGTTTCCTTGATACCTTGTATACCAGGTATCTTCAGTGCTTCCAGTCATTTACTCTGGGACGGCTCCTTCGTGCAGCCAAACAGACTGAAGCGTAATGCCCACAATACACCCAACGCCAGGCTGGGCAATACTACCGGTATTCACATTTTAGCCCGCGTGATGCGCAAAGCCAAGCAGCGAAGGGATAAGCGGGACAGCTTCCATGCCCCTCCACAAAGGGGTCGGATAAGATCCCTGCTCGCCTCTCACCTACCGGACTCCCTGACTAGCCGCCGAGTGCTGGCAAAGGTGGATCCGAATTTCCTTGAGATTCTGGGCAAGGTTGCCCCCAACAGCTCGGACGATTGCGGCGGCCGCCATGGTGACCGCCAGCCCCAAAGGTGCAGCGGGCGTTGCTGTGGCCAATCCGGTGCGTAGCAGAAGACAGACGCTTAATGACGCGAACAGGATAAGCGCGAGAGGTGTTATGGATAATGAACACAGTTCCCTGCTGCCGCTTATAAACCTATAGCAGTTTTAAGAGATACATAACTCATATTTTTTTCTTAATTTAAAGCTATATCTGGCTGCCCAAGTTCTGGACTGAAAACGGAAAACTAAAATTATAGGAAGGGACCTTGGAGGTCTTCATCCCTGGAGGTTTGTAAGAAAAGACTGGACAGCCGCCTATCTGAAATGGTGCAGGGTCTCCTGCTTGAGCAAGGGGTTGGACTAGGTCACTAGGAGACCTCCAAGATCCCTTCCAGATCTCAGCTCTATTCTGATTGATTGTTCTTCTAGTCGAAATCCCTGCCCAAGGGATTTGCAAACCGAACAAATGGCTGTCCAATCTTTTGTTGAAGACTGGAGCACCCACAAGCCCAGGAGGCAAGCCATTCCACTGATTAATTGGTCTCACTGTCAGGAAATTTCTCCTTAGTTCCAGTTTGGATCTCTCTCTTATTAGCTTCCACCGATTGCTTTTTGTTCTGCTCTGGAGTGCTTTGGTGCTTTTGGAGAATAAGTTGAACCCATCTTCTCTGTGACAGCTCTTCAAATACTTGAATACAGCTGTCATGTCGCCTCTACTGTTTCTTTTCGTTAGACTAGATATACCTCAATCGTTCCTCTTTCGGTTTAGCCTCCAGACCCCTTAACATCTTTGTTGCTCTTCTCTGCACTTTCTATGGTACTAGGATCTAGCGGTTTTTACTACGCGTAGAAATCAGCGAAAAATTAGAAGAGCAGTGATAGAACGGCTGGTTTATGTAGAAAGAAATGCGGCTGCAAAGCGAGATCAACATTTTTGTAAGCAACCAAATAGAGCTTGATAGGTACAGATCACCCAAAATCCGAAAGATCACTTAGATTGTATCTTTGCAGTCTATATCGCAAAGTCCTCTCTAAACGTTATATAGTGTTTTAAAAAGTGATGCATTTAAGTTTTTAAACATTTAGGCAGAGAACCCGGAAAGCCGTTGAAATCAACCTACAAAATAGCAAAATTCATTTAAAGTTCCCTCAACGTGCAAAAAGTGATTATGTTTTTCAGTGTTAAAGTAAGACTTGATACATATTGAATGAAAATGGGTGTTTTTGCTGTAATCGGTTGAATAGATATGCTGAAGTCTTAAATTTGCCTGTTATTTATAATGAGAGATCATTGAAAGAAAGGCTAACTTAATTCTGAAACTGAAGCCGGAAATAGCCTATCTCGACGAGTCTATTGATGAACTATAATATATCTCTAAGCTCCCGGAGAGTTTCCGCGCAGTGCACTGCGGGTTACGGTGCCTTCCCTGCGCGGTGCCTTGTGGGAAAGAGGCAGACCTCGGTGGAGCTTGTTTGTCACCTCAACCGGAGCCGTTTATATCTCAAGAGAAGCAACAATGCCGGAGCGAGACAGTGAGTGTCACCTTAAAGCCTGTGTGTGTGTGTGCAGGGGGGGGGGGGGAGAGGGAGTCGGCGAACTGCCCTCGGACTTTTTGTTGCTGGCCTTCCTTTTCAAATAAAGGGCCAGCGGATATATTCTGAGGGATCGAAGGCAGCCTGCCGTCCCTTCCGTGTTTTATTCTTGAGTGGCCGATGGGCTGAATCATCCACACAAAGGGGGCTGGGAGGGGGTCTTGTCTCCCATGTGATGGGTACAACAAAGCAATCCCTAATGAACGTGGGACCCTCTCTCTGAAAAGAATGGACGGCCATAGAGCAGGGGGCTTTTCGATTCTAATTACAGCTTGGGGGGGGAGCTTTATAGAGTCAGATGGGCAAAAGACCATTGTGTGAAACCCAGCAGGAAGGTACAGCGATAACAAACTATTTTTTCCTTATCTTCATTTTTCCAAATTTAAACCTTCAGAAATATAAAGTCCTCTTCTCAATTGGATTTTTCGTCACAACACCTTGGTCTTTTTATTTTATACATAATGAATTATCTGTAGGAATATTAACATTTGTGTCTTAAAATTTCTACCAGAAATAGATGATGTGTTATTTGTGATTTGTTTGCTAAATTCTTGCAAAACATGCCACACTTTTTCCTAAATTATATATTCTGTACTTTGCTCTGAATGGTACTATATTGGATATAAAAAAGACTAATTTTCAGTGGGGAAACCTGAGGAAAAAATGAAGGGAAAAGCAAGAGTTACTTACATGAAGACTACCTGTTCAATTACAATTTCAGAATTGAATATGACCACTATCATCAGTTTCTAATTCTTATTGTTTTACATTTTTATGGACTAGTGCAAACCAAAGTTTTGTGTGTACTGGAAATTTTTTTCACCCTTTTATATTTTACTTTACCTCTTGATTTTTGTAAACATGGCCAGATTCTTAAGCACTTACGTATTATAATGCTTCTGTGGGATTTACACACATGACTTTTGGGGAATGTCTCGTTGTTTCTTCTGTCTTCAAGGAATCTTGAAGTGATTCCAAATAACTTATAGGTATTGCAAACAATCATATTACTTTCTGCTATTCCCTTGATTTTACTTAAAATAGAAATTAGGATTTATTAATATGACTGCTAGAATAGAAAAACAAGGAATTTAGTTTGGTTTGCTGTTTTATCATTAATGTTATAATTTTTGTTTTTATTATGATGTAGGATGAACAGTAGACATCATGAAATGTGATTTAGATTGCACTATTTCTATATAAGGGATATTATATATATATAACGGTATATGTGTTAATCATGTATTTTTATGATGGAGAAAAATAGAAAACTTTTTACAAAAAAAATTATTACTTTCTGCTATTCCCTTGATTTTACTTGCATAGAAAATAATGGTATATCTTTGGTTGCAATTTCTTAGGGGAAAATTTGAAAAATTTCTGGTAGAAATTTTAAGACACAAATGTTAATATTCCTACAATGTAATATTGTACATTATTATGTACAAAATAAAAAGACCAAGGTGTTGTGATGAAAAATGCAATTGAAAAGAGGACTTTATATTTGTGAAGATTTAAATTTGGAAAAATTAAGATAAGGAAAAAATAGTTTGTTATCGCTGTACCTTCCTGCTGCTTTTCACACAATGGTCTGTAGACTGCAAGAAAGCTAATACTGTTCTGGGCAAGTACTTTCTTGAATCTCTTAATTTTTCTACTGTTACAGTTTGGAACTGGCTGAAAATCAGTTGCATATGAGGTATTTCTTGGTATTATTTCTCTGCAGATATTTTCTGTATGAAAAATGTCACAATAGATTATTTGACTGAAATGCATACTTACCTTTCAGATATGTTATGTTGACTTATAATTCTCTTTCTAGGTGAGCCATTCTCTAACCCTTTAGCCCCAGATGGCCATGATGTGGATGATTCTCACTCTTTTAATCAGTGAGTAGAGCTTTTAATTGGTATTTTAAGATACAGCTTTCAGTATTAAAGACCATTTTTTTCATATAAGGGAGCACATTTTCCTCCAACAATAGGGTTTCCGTATCCTATACATAGAACTTTGAAGATTGCCAATTGCTCTCACACTTGTGTGGAATGCAAAATCTTAGCAGTACCATTTTATTAATCCCTGCTTCTATCTCCAATTTATACTTGGAGGAAAAGCAAGCCTTGTTATTAAACAATGGTGCAGTGGAAGGTAAGGGAAAGGATCTTTGTCAGTACTGATTGGAATACATTGGCCAGTAAAAACTTGGGTATATTAGCTAATGAGATTACAAAGGGCCAAAATAGTGTTTAATGTTGTAAGCTGCCTAGAATTGCCTTGCAGCAAGATGGCAAACAAATTTAATAAATAAATAAATAAATGATAGACAGACAGACAGATAGATAGATGATAGATACATTTTATCCAGTGTACTTTTGATAATGAAATAAAAAACCACCTGACCAAGCAAACAATAAGGGTGTAATAATGTATTATGCTTTGGAACTGTAACATTTTGATTTTTTCTATATCTTTCTGGTTTTTCTAACCAATTTTCATGCTATAATCAATCGGCAAATCAGGAGACATCACAAAGTAATTTTCTCACTAGCAGGGATTGTGGCAAATCTACCGTATATACAGTGTATGGGTATAGTAAGTGAATATTGTATAGGGGCATTTAGTTTTTCTTAATAAATTATGTACTACCGGTATGAGTTGCACATTTTTGCAGTATTTCAAATGCTTTAATTTCTCTAACTTTTTCAGAGTCATTTGGAGTTAGGTGGCATAAAAATTTAATGAATAATTATAGTCAGTAGTTACTTATTCTGTTTTTTTGCACTTTTATAAGCAATTGTTTTTGTGATAGGTCTAAATTGACCAATGAAGACTTCCGTAAGCTTCTTATGACTCCGCGGGCAGCACCAACATCTGCACCACCTTCAAAATCTCGCCATCATGAGTAAGCATGCAATTTTTGTACTTTTTATCAAAAAAAATTTACCAAATACATTTTACCAATTTACCAAATACATTTTAGCTGATGCATAACTATCTTATACTAGTTCTAATTTCAATCTCATGTTATCTATAAAATAAATACATGCATAACTTATATATCAAAATAATTTAAATACACACACAATAAATGCTAAAATCAAGACTAGGCTACTTGAATAAATAGAATTTGCAAAAAAAATAGTCATGTTTTTCAGAGAATGTCATATACATTTTATCCATGTAGGAATCCTGAAAAGTAAGATTTATTACTTTCTATAAACTGCCTACATGATGATATTATTTTGAAAGGATTTTTCCTTTAGGCATTTATGGTTTCCTCTGAGGTGAATAAAGAGTAAAACTTCATTATTGCTAATATTATTTTGAAATTAGAGTTTACATTTTATTGCAGTTTAATCATAGAATATTATGAACATTTTTATTCTTGTTCGTTTTAGAATGCCTAGAGAGTACAATGAAGATGAAGATCCAGCTGCTCGCAGGAGAAAGAAAAAAAGGTAATAGAGACTGGTTCCTGAAGTTTCCCAAAAAGCTGATGCATTTTTGAACTGGAGGAAGAATCATATTGCTGGATAAATGGAGCTAATAATTTTCCTTCTCTTTTAGTACTTAATATAAGTATGAATCAGACAATATATGTTATTTCTCTGTATGACTAATAGGTTAACAATGAAACAAAGGAAAGTGGCAATCAGCATTACTGGTGTTAAAAATTATTCTTAGAATACCGTGTTTTGTTTGCTTAATTTATGTTGGCCTTTTTTTCTTTTTTAAAATGTCAGCTATTATGCAAAACTACGCCAGCAAGAGATTGAGCGAGAGAGGGAATTGGCTGAGAAATACAGAGACCGTGCCAAGGAAAGACGCGATGGTGTGAACAAAGATTATGAAGAAACAGAACTAATTAGTACAACTGCCAATTACAGGGCAGTAGGACCCACTGCAGAGGCGTGAGTACAATCACGGTTACTGCCATTCTGGCTGGGAGTACAATGTAGTGCTTACCTTAAACCATCGGCCTTCATGCCTGGCTACAGCACGGAAACTGCTTTGGTCACTCTGATGGATGATCTCTGGCGAGCCCGAGATGTGGGTCATTCCTCTATCTTGGTGCTACTTGACCTCTCAGCAGCTTTCAATACCATTGACCATGGTATCCTTCTGCGAAGACTAAGGGAGTTGGGAGTGGGAGGCACCGTGTTACGGTGGTTCTCCTCCTATCTCTCTGGTCGGTCGCAGTTGGTGTTGGCAGGAGGACAGAGGTTGACCCCTAGACCCGTTTGTGGGGTGCCTCACGGCTCAATCCTCTCTCCCCTCCTATTTAACATCTACATGAAACCACTGGGTGAGATCATCCGAAGACGACACGGGGTGAGCTTTCAGCAATATGCTGATGATACCCAGCTATATATATCCACCCCGCGTCAGTTCAGTGAAGCAGTGGATGTGATGTGCCGGTGCCTGGAAGCTGTGAGGGTCTGGATGGGAGTCAACAGGCTCAGACTCAACCCTGACAAGATCGAGTGGCTATGGGTATTGCCTCCGAAAGACTATGTTGACTGTCCATCCTTGGTTCTGGGGGGGGGGAGAAATTGCCCCCCTCAGAACGGGTTCGCAATTTGGGTGTCCTCCTAGACTCACAGCTAAGATTAGACCAACATTTGACAGCTGTAGCTAGGGGGACCTTTGCACAGGTTCACCTGGTGCACCAATTGCGACCCTACTTGGATCAGGAGGCTCTCCTCACAGTCATTCATGCCCTTGTCACCTCACGGTTAGATTATTGCAACGTGCTCTATATGGGCTATCCCTGAAGAGTGTTTGGAGACTACAGTTGGTCCAGAATGCAAGTGCGCGAGTTGTTGTGGGTGCACCTAGGTAACCCACATTACACCAATTCTCTGCGAGCTGCACTGGCTCCCTATCGGTCTCCGGACACAATTCAAGGTGTTGGTCATTACCTTTAGAGCCCTACATGGCTCAGGGCCAGACTACCTTCGAGATCGCCTTCTACCACATAGCTCCCAGCGACCGGTAAGATCCCACAGAGTTGGTCGTCTTCGGGTCCCGTCAGCTAAACAATGTCGGCTGGCGGGTCCGCGGGGGAGGGCCTTCTCTGTGGCTGCCCCAGCTCTCTGGAACCAGTTACCTCCTGAGATCCGGACTGCCCCCACCCTATTGGCCTTCCGGAAAGTGGTAAAGACCTGGCTTTTCCGACAGGCCTGGGGCCGCTGATCTTGTGGTGGTAACCAGCGAGATCTGGCCATGAATGGTATGGATGGCTGAAACTGTTTTGAATTGTAAATTGTTTTTAAACTGTTTTTAGATATTTTTGTACTATTTTTGATGTTCGTTTTTCTTTTGTGAGCCGCCCAGAGGCCCTTGGGAGCTGGATGGCATAGAAATTGCAAAAATAAATAAATAAATAAATAAATAAATAAATAAATAAATAAATAAATAAATAAATAAATAAATAAATAAATAAATAAATTTATTTTTATTGTACTAGGGATAAATCAGCAGCAGAAAAGAGGCGGCAATTGATTCAGGAGTCCAAATTCTTGGGTGGTGACATGGAACACACTCACTTGGTGAAGGGTCTTGATTTTGCTTTGTTGCAAAAGGTGAGCCAGAAAATGCAACAGTGCATAACAATTCACATCTTAAGCAAGTTTTTGCCCTTATTTGTGCTGCTGCTCTACCTAAAAATATTCCATATATCTAAGGGGTTGGGGGGTTTTTTTGGTAATTTTTCTATCTTGGATTGTAATGCTTCATTTTCACAATTATATAATTGCAGAAATTGGTTGAAATCAAGAAGAATCTGAGAATTTATTCAGGGCTTTCAAGCCACTATTTTTCAGTGGTTGTTACTAAAGTATATTATGTCAATTACATATTTTGCATAGAATACATACATTTCTTGTATGAAATACCTGCATTAAACATCTAAATAACCTTTTTTCCATTTGCCACTACTTACTCACCCTCTCCTTAACCTTTCCTGCCTCAGCAATCCTGAGAGCATGGAAGAATGATTTTTCTTGGTTGCTAATAACAGTAAGTAAATAGTACTTTTCAACAAGGCTATTATGCAGGGAGATATTTTAAATTTCCTGGTAAGTTATGAAGGTTTTTTTTCCTGCTGCTCATAACAGTGGAAAAACAATGGTGGTTGACCAGCTGGGTGGTAATGGAAAATGGTGGATTCAGATCTGCAGACAGTGGTGAAGCCCTGTTGGGAGCCAGCAGTCTGTTCCTATTTAATCTATTGGGAATCTATATTCATAAAATCATAACATTTTAAAGAAAATATTTCTATTCAGGTACGGGCAGAGATTGCCAGCAAAGAAAAAGAGGAAGAAGAACTAATGGAAAAGCCCCAAAAAGAAACTAAGTAAGTAGGGATAAGAGAGTTCTAACCTATGAGATTTTAGGCTGAAAAAATAGTAGCCCAGCTATTTACGTGTATTCCATTGCTTCCTTTCTAGGAAGGATGAAGATCCAGAAAATAAAATTGAATTCAAGACTCGCTTGGGTAAAGTTGTTCAAACATTTTATTTATTAGATTTACATTCTATTTTTTTCTCCAGATGCTTGTGGTAACATATATAATGCCTTCCTTC
This sequence comes from Diadophis punctatus similis, assembly GCA_023053685.1. Classification (NCBI taxonomy): domain Eukaryota; kingdom Metazoa; phylum Chordata; class Lepidosauria; order Squamata; family Dipsadidae; genus Diadophis; species Diadophis punctatus. The sequence goes on along the minus strand of JALIGW010000003.1, from coordinate 108,660,114 downwards.
CATTTTTTTCCTGTCCAACAACAACCCTGTGATGTAGGTCTGGCTGAGAGAATGACTCATCCAGAGTCAGCCAATGAACTTCTGTGTTTGAGAGTGAACTTGGATCATCTTGATCTTAGTCCAACAGTTATCGTATTTTTTGGAGTATAAGACGCACCAGAGTATAAGACACACCTTAGTTTTTGGGGAGGAAAATAGGGGGAAAAATAATCTGCCTACCAGGTATTCATCTGGCTAGTCCTTAGTCTGGTCAGCTTCAGCACATTAGTTTGCTGGTTTTGAGCATGTGTGCTTACTTTTTATCCCCTGGTTGTGGATAAAAAACAGTTTCTAAAAGACTTCATTTCTCTCTCTCTTCAGAGAGAGAAACAACGAGAAAAGCAGGCAAAGGGAAGATCAGGCAAAGGGAAGATCGCTTGCTAGCAAAGCACTGAAGATGGCGTCACTCGTTAGCACCTCGTTAGGGCTGAAAAAAGGCTTCTAAAGCACAGAAGCCCAGCTGATTGTCAGAGGGAGCAGCACTGAAAAAAGCAGACAAAGGGAAAATCATGCTTCACTCGTTAGCACCTCGTTAGGGCTGAAAACTTAGTAAAAGCTACATTCAAGATGCACCCAAATTTTCAGCCTCTTTTAGGGGGGGGGAAGGTGCGTCTTATATTCCGAAAAATAAGGCACACACACATATATATATATATATTTACCTAGTATAAGATGTTATGAACATGTACTGTGAGCAAGTTTATTCTGTTTCTATGAGTTCTTAAATAACCTGAGAGTGAAATTATATATCTTTTTCTAGGCTTGGGTTTATGTGCTTTGAAGAATGGCTGATTGGAGCAATGGCTGCAGTGTCTTGGTTCTAGTTCTGACAATATCATAAAAACATACTGTGGCTTGTTTAGCTTAATGTATTGTGTGAATAGCGGCATATTCATGAATCCTCTTTTTTGCTAGGCCGTAACATCTATCGGATGCTATTCAGGAACAAGGCATATGAGCGGAATGAGCTCTTCCTGCCAGGGCGAATGGCTTATGTGGTGGATCTTGATGATGAGTATGCTGACACAGATATTCCCACAACTTTGATTAGAAGTAAGGCTGATTGTCCAACCATGGAGGTAATTGACCTAATTGCTGTGGTAATGCTTTATGAGCATTATATGTCTTATATAAGCTATCAGAGTAGTGATTCCTGTGATTTATCCTTCTAGGCCCAGACCACATTGACTACAAATGATATTGTAATTAGTAAACTGACTCAGATTCTTTCCTATCTGAGGCAAGGTACTCGTAATAAAAAGCTCAAGAAAAAGGATAAAGGTAAGCATATGTTTTTAGAATTCAGACTTGCATATCTCGTTTTACATGATGAACATTAAAAATTAACATTCTGTTAACATTTGATTAATGTTAGAATGGTAACAAAGTACAAAACTTAGATTCTACATTGCCCTATAGGTTGATGTTTCACATTAGGGTGGAAAATGTGTTTAAGATAGGGATTATTTATTTTTCAATCTGATTCGGCTTGCTGCGCTCAGCCGAAGAGCCGCCTCAGTGGGGGAGGAGACACGGTGAGGCGAGGATGCCTTTCGGGCCCTACTCTGGGCTGCCGCCTGCTCAACTTCCATTCTGCCTCGGGTCCCGCATCCAGCCCGTAACAAGGGGACATGTTGCTTCCTGGTGGATGGGCGAGCGGGCGACACTCTTTTAGGCCTCCCACCTGAAAGGCCCCACAAAAGCCAAAGCTGGGCCCAAAAGGCAGCCTCGCCTCACCATGTCCCCCCCCCCAACCCTTTGGCTGAGCACAGCAAGCCCGGAGCGGATCTTCCTTCCCCACCATCAGCCTTACCTTCCAGCGCATGGGACTGGCACCGTTCTCACAGCGGCAGCCCGCACTTGGCCAAAGCGCACAGGTGGGCAAGCGAGGGAGGGGTGACTGGCAGAGGGGCGATGCGGGCAGCGAAGCCTCGTGCTCCCTGGTTGCCCCCCGTCAGGTAAGGGCCCAGCTGCTGCGGAGAATCCGGGTGGGGGGAGAGATGCAGGCTGGCGGAGAGCCGAACAGCAACAGCTCAGCCCTGGCTGGCTTGCCTTCCCCTCTGCCACCAGCCACAGGAGGAAGGTAAGGTCGCGGGACGAAGAAAGAGGCAGTCGTGGGGGAAGAAGCAGGGAGAGTGAGTAAGGGGCCTCTGAAGGAGGGGAAACTGGGCGGAGGTAAACGAGCCGATTTGGCAAAGGATGAGACTGCGGTGGAAACTTGCGGGAGCAAGTGGGGTGGTGGGGAGGTGTCCCTTTAGAAAGGCAGGAACTGTCGCATCCCCCAACGCTAGGCAAAGGGCGAATAGGCAGCATGCAGGCGGAGGCTTTGGGAAAGGCCAGAGACAGGGCCTGGCGCGTTCCCCAACCCGTGGCGAAGGGCGAGCGGGCGGCATGCGGGCGGAAGCTCTGGGAAAGGCCAGAGCCAGGAACTGGCATATCCCCTGAGGCGAAGGGCGAGCGGACGGCATGTGGGTGGAAGGATGGTGAGAGGCAGGTCCGAAAGGCACCTGAGCCTCACCATGTCCACCTTGAGGCGGCCCTTCAGGGTGAACAGGCGGCATGCGGCCGGAGGCCTCGGGAAAGGCCAGAGCCAGGGACTGGCCCATCCCCTGACCTGAGGCGAAGGGCAAGCGGGCGGCATTTGGCCGGAAGGATGGCGAGAGGCAGGTCCGAAAGGCGCCTGAGCCTCACCATGTCCACCTTGAGGCAGCCCTTTGGCCAAGCACCTTACCTTCACAGGCAGCCGCGGTGAGCAGAGCGGGCAAGGAGATCAGCTGGGCCGCATGGTCAGGGCGAACAAGTGAAGGAACAAGAAAGTAGCTGGGCGCGGGTGTGACTCTAGCCACCGGCCAAGGCGAGATAGGGTGGGGCGGGGTGGGCGGGGCCAGCCAGTGGTGCGATTAGCTGGTTCTCCAGACTGTGCAAAATCTTAACAACCGGTTCACCTGAACCGGTCTGAACTGGCTGAAGCCCACCTCTGAAGTTGGGTATCATATCATATAAAAATGCATCATTGATGAAATGCTACAAGACATTTGCAAAAACATATTTATATTGCCTAAAAGAAATAATGTACAATAGAAGTAAGTGTAGTCTGATTGCTCTCTATTTGTAGGGAAACTGGATGAGAAGAAACCCCCAGAGGCAGATATGAAGTAAGTATATGGATACATCAAGTGCTTATCCTTCGCGGTTGGATCATTCTCATTGTATTTGAAACTATTTTCAGGAAGCTGCTGCATTTTGGCATGATCTTCAGTTTGGAAGGAACAGACAAGTGAACTAATTTGGCTTCCCCTTCAGGGTGCAGGGGCTGAATTGTTTAAAAAAGAAGGTATCACCACCTTAGGAGCAAAAATGTTTATTAGAAAAGAATAATTTATGATCAGTGGCAAGATTCTTATGCCATTTGCTGAGACTTATGTGTATTTGATTTATCTTTTGCCATTTTAATATGTGCTTGTCTGATGAAAAGTATTTTTGAAGATATTGGTGATTATGTACCGTCGGCGGCAAAAGTGCCACGAGAAAAGGAACGAGAGAGATACAGGGAACGGGACCGAGAACGGGAGAGAGAGAGAGACAGGGAACATGAGCGAGATCGTGAACAGGAGAGAGAAAGGGAACGTGAAGAGGAGAAGAAGAGGCACAGCTACTTTGAGAAACCTAAAGCTGATGATGAGGTAAGCACACATCTATATCTGTCTGTCTGTCTATCGCATAAAATTGAGACTCTGTCAGGCCCAAAATTCAATTAAGTTTAATTCTTTACTTGCTTACACCTAATGGACAGGATCTTGCCGAACTAAAACTATAATGTTCTAACCTACTAGATGTATCCTAAGAGATTCTAGGGTGTGGTTACCCTGAGCATCTTTCTCCCCCCCCTCCAGTGTGGGATTGTCCAGGCCTCTATCTGGGAAAGCTCTCTATTGCCAAAATTCTTCCCCCACTGCTCCTCCAGGTGACATTCCATCACAGATACTGTGTTTTTTGTGGCTCTTTGATCAGGACTGTGTATTACCATTATAAAACAATTTTGAAATCTTTTGTAACCCTAATGAGGTTACAATAATTAAATGGAAACAATGAATTAAATTGAATATTATCTATACAAAATTGTCTGTAAAATTGTAGAAATAATGGTCTTGTAGTATTTTACTCTATCTTCAAGTAGTTCTCAGATGCTAGTTGCAGAGGCACATTGGCTTCTTATCAGTATCTGGCACATGGATACAAAATTCTGCACTATATGCATCTTTTGAATTAATGGAACATGGCTTATCTTATGTTAAGTAACTAGCCTTCATCTTGATTGTTTATTTTGAGAGTAATGTGTTTGTTTTCTTTTCTCCATTTAGCCTAATGATATAGACAAAGGTAAGTTCTTATGTTAACCTTGATTTAAAAAACTGGCTGCAAGCAGGAAAAATATGATTGCTAAATAAAATATCTCTGCAATTGCAGATTTAAGAAGAAACAAGTTTTATCCCAGTCATTCAATATCACTAGAGATTTATCTTCACTGAATATTTAGAAAATATAATACAGTATGACTGGAATTTTTTTTTTAGTTTGATGGTTAGCCATGCTAGAAATATTTTTAAAAACATATATTTTGGTTTGCTTGTATGATTATTTCCATATTTGTGGTGAATTTAAAGGCTGATTTACATATCACAATAAGCCAACACTGACTTTTTAAATAACCCTTAAGTTTTGGAGTGGCCTCCTGATTTACTGGTTCCAATTCTATGCAGTAATGGCACCCAATCAAGAGGATCTTCCATGTCTCCTTACCTCCTCTTAGTTCTCAATAAGATTCAGCTGGAACAGTATTATTTCTATCAGACTGGTCAGTAATTTCTTTCTTCTTTCTCCTGTTTTTCAGGACCTGGCTCAGCCAAAGAGTTGATTAAATCAATCAATGAAAAGTTTGCTGGTGCTACTGGCTGGGAAGGGACAGAACCATATCCTTTAAATCTGTACACTGAATGAGGGATTCTAGGTTTAGCAGCTGCTGTAGGGTTTTTGTGTCTTCTATATAATTTCCAACCTTTATTTAAAAAATACTGTGCTTTTGTATCTTGGGAAAGCTCCAAAAGAATACCATACATGTAGTCCAAGACTTAAGATGACATTTGAAACCAGAATCTTGGTGCTTTATTGAAATAGTGGTTAAGAGAGACCTTACATGACTGCTTTGCTCAATGACTGCAATCCTGGCACTCCAGGTTGCAGTCATTAAGCAATCTTGCAAGTTGTTAAATGGAGGAGTCCCAGGTAAGAAATCCAAGGGTGCCTCAGGAGTGGGGGAGGCCCTAGGAGCTCAGTGTAGGCCATATGTGAGCTTGGCTAGGTGCTGCAGTGCAGTACAAAACCACAACCACTTCAGGAAGTCTCAGCCAGCCCATGCCAACCTTACAATGCGGCATTCAGTGACATTGCCAGGGTTGGTCCTGGACTAGAGGTCTGGGGTCTTCAGCAACCTTGGCCAGCTGCTGCCAAATTTCAACTTCAGCCCTCGTGCTGCCACTGCTGTTGAGAAATACTGTCTCAAGCTCCTCACTGTGGCCAGCCACCCTGCATGCTACTCAGCTTCAGTTGTTTTTTCCCTGCTGCTGATTTCCAGAATGCCAGGATAGAAAAGGGCAGGAGCCATTCTCGTAATACTTCAGACGTTTCCCTGATTTTTTTTCATTTTTTTTTCCATTTCCCACATATGGGGTCGATTGGTGCTGGTGTAGCTGGCTGCAGTATGGGGCTTGACATAGCAATTCTCTATGGTAGAAGCAGCATTGGGATTGAAATTGAGGCCTAAGAGTGGGGACAGCTGGCTAAAACTGCTGAAGGCCCTGGCCTCTATGTAGGATTGTACCAATGGGATTGGGGAGATAGGAGGGGGGGAATTGCAATGCCCATACGGTTGTAAGTGCAGGTGGGATGCCAAGCATCCAAATTTTGATCACATGACTGCAGGGGTGTTGCAGCGGCCATAACTTTGGGCATAGTTGCAAGTCCATTCGGCACTCATAATTTTGAATGATCATTATATGAATGGTTGTAAGTCAAGGACTGCCATTCTGTATATGATCTATGGAAATATATATAAATAATCCTTGCTTAATGACCAGTTGCTTAGTGACCTTTTAAAGTTATGACAGGCATTTGGCAAGCAGCACACCTTTATAGCTGGTCACAGTGTTCTATACTCATGTGACCACAATTTATGACGTTTTATCCTGGTTTCTGGCCTTTTTATCCAGTTTCCAGTAGAAAACACCCATAGTGTTTTCGCTTAAAAACCACAGTATTCGCTTAATAACTGCTGCAAAAAAACATAAAATTGGGCCAGTCATATGGGTACCATGGCTTACAACTGTTATATTTAAGATAGAAATTCCGGGCTCCATTACAGTTGTATGTTGAGGGCTACCTATTGTTTCCAGTGGAGTGACTGGAAGAGATACTTGGCTCCAGTGAAATTGATGTGCTTGTTAGTAAAGCTCGTGAGAAAGAAAATATTGACTCTGAACAGCTTAAGACCTTTTAAATATTTTGCTTGTTCTCTCCATATCGATTCATGGCGCTTGCTTATTAGATAGAGACAATCTTGTCCTTTTCAAGACTTTTGTTCCTTATCTTTTAATACATTAAAAAAAAGTGAAGATAAAAAGCAACTCGGTGATTTCTTTGGAATGCTAAACAGCTATGCTGAATGCTACCCTGCAACGTAAGAATATTATGTATTCAACATTCAGAGGATTACTGATAATAGGAACAGAAGTAACATCAGCAAGTTTTTGAAAGTTTGGAATAGTGGAACATAAATTTCAAATTAAAAAAACATTCAGACCAGGAATGTGAAATCTTTTTGGCTCAAAGGCCAAGCACATTTTCTTGGCAAATAATTTTGACAAAATAAAAAGCATTTATTTATTTAAAATGTCAGGGCCAGAGGTTGATAGGGCTAATTCATTATCATATACACATGCTTGGAAAATATTTGGCCTTATCCTGAAGCATTAGTAAAATCTAGATAATGAAGTTAAATAGTTTGTAGATATTCAAAACAGTCCTGCAGCTGAAGTTTTCTATCAGCGCGCGCGCACACACACACACACAATACATTTGCTACTCAACTGAGTTATAAATGGGCATAGTAGTGGGCTAAGAGAATATAACTTTTTTGAAATAGTCTACTTCTATAGATGCTGACTGAAGTCCAATTTTTCAGTATTAGATTTTACCATGTATATAGAATCTATAAACTAAACAGAATTCCAGATTTGTTACTGCTATATCTCAAAATATAACTTTGAATGGGATTGTAAATATAGTTACTGCCAATTTTGTGTTTTTCCTAGAATGGATGCCATGGCTGTGGATAGTGATGAAGAAGTAGATTATAGTAAAATGGATCAGGTATACCATCGATAATTTTAAAATAAGTATTTTTCTATGGTGTAATATTTCCATAATGAGTCATTTGGAATCTGTATACTATTAAAACTCTACATATTTGTGTGTAACCTTTAACTGGGCAAAATGGTGCGTCATAGGGCAACAATTTTTGAACCAAGGTACCTCAAATGGACTAACTTATAGATTGCTGTCAAAATTCAGAATCCATTACTCTCATGCAATTGAAATTTGGCAAATTTTATAAAACATTTTATGACATAATACAAAATGTCATAAACCACTTCCTGTGGTCAATTGTGCTGTACAGTTCAACATGGACTATTTTCAAGGCAGATACATCTCTGAATATCTCCCTGAATATTTAAAGTTTTTTTTGTAGTGAAGGCAGAACATTAGAAGCTCTGCCATTGCTGAAAGCATTGAGGAATCTGATAAGGAAATAGATTTGAAAAGCTGACCCAATGGATCAGAGTTTGTCTAGTATATATTGAAATTTTTCATGGGAACCTGGCAACTTTAACTTTCTAGCTTCGCTTGCAGTTGAATAAGATGCCACAATGGATTTTACCATGTGAGATAAAATATTTTAATGCTTTTGTTTGTATATATGTGTGTGCATACCCACTGCAAAAAGTCTATAGTCTAGATACTTTATTCTTGGAAGCTAACATTTTTGTTTACTTATTCCGCAGCAAAATGATTGACTATTCTAAAATATGGAGCATTCAAAAACAGTTTCCTTTACTTTCAGCTTAAAGTGGTACACTTCCTTTTACTACATAATTCTACTACATTTGTCTTTTTCTCCTTCCCCAAGGGAAACAAAAAAGGACCTCTGGGTCGCTGGGACTTCGACACACAAGAAGAATATAGCGAGTACATGAATAACAAAGAAGCTTTACCCAAGTGAGTTTGCAAGTTGTTTTTAAGAGTAGGAAGATAGACGGTATTATAGGATATATTATTTATAAGTAATAAGATTCCAGAAAACCCTTAAGACCTGCCTCTGTCCCCAGCCGAGGGTTAACGTGGTGTGATATATTAGTTGTACCCCTGTCATATTTGTATTGCACTGTTTGTTGTTCTAGTTGTTTCAGTCTGGGCTTCCTGTTATGTGGTTTTTAACTAGTTTACACTTTTTATGGATTTTATAACCCACCCAGAGTTTTCTGGAATAGGTAGCCATATTAAGTTAATTAAATTAAAATTATTACAGTTAAATTCGTACTACATTTTGTAGAATGGCTCACAAGATGCCTCATATAATAGAGCTGAGAAAGTAAATCTTAGTTTTTTGCATCAAATTAGCTGAATCACAAATTCCCCATCTATACTTGACTTGTTCCTCTTATTTTAGAGCAGCGTTCCAGTATGGAATCAAGATGTCTGAAGGCCGTAAGACACGTCGTTTCAAAGAGACCAATGACAAAGCTGAACTAGATCGGCAGTGGAAAAAGATTAGTGCAGTAAGCATCTTAAGCTATATTTATTTAGTAACATTTGTTTTGTCCATCATAGGTTGTAGTTTTCTTTAAGGTTTTACACACACACAGGTTTTAAGATTTGGAAAGAATTGTGTTCTGCTATTTCATTCAGTTTCATGCATAGAAATAGGCTATATTTCTAGGTTCTTGCAATTCTGTGTCAGGGCTTTCAATCAGAATGTGACACCTAATAGCTTGTTTATGATCAAAATTCTGATGCCTAAAAGTTCTCTTTATATTGTGGGAGCAAACTAAACTTTTGCATGTGTACAATAGAATCAGTATCCATTCTACCAGAAAGCAGCTGCTCTATTTGATTTTTCTGCTATTCACATGATCTTTTGCTTGAAAGTTAGGCATTCCAAAAATAAATTAATAAATGCTTTAATGTCATATCCACAATACAGTGATTGTATTCTTTTTGCAGATCATTGAAAAAAGAAAGAAGATGGAGGCTGATGGGTTAGTATAATTGCTTTCACTTGAAAAGTTAATATGATGTGAAAAGTACTCATGGAGCCAACTCTATCTCATATATGTTATCTTGTATGTATTCAGCAAAGTCCAGCTACCCATTTGTGGCAGGAGATACATGGGTGGTCTGAAGAATATTAATTACTTTACTTTCTGCATTTTTTGTTCTTAGATATGCTTTGTTTTTAGTACTGTATGTTTGTGTGTGTGTGTGTGTGGTTTCTGCTAAAGTGCCCCATCTTACAGCATTTCATATAATTGTCTGTAATTTCAGGGTTGAGGTGAAGAGACCAAAATACTGAAGCTGCCAAGAGGCTTTGATTCCTTCAGTTGTATTCTGAAAGCTCAGCTCTAGTGGAGATTTGATTCTGATGGAACAGTCACTGGAACAAGCCCACCTTGCTTCCTGCTTACATGTGAATACGAAGGGCAGCACCTGATTGCAATGAAACTTTTTAGATGATTTTTTCCTTGTCTACAGCACATGTTCCCCAGGGGCTTGCACTTTGGATTTGTACTGCAATAAAAAATTGTTATAATGTTTATGTTACAGAGTTCTTATTGTGCTCCATGAATGCATGGCAATATGGGGCAGGTATGATTTGGGAGGGGGGTTCTTTATTCAGAATGCAATATGAATGTTCTTGTTAGTAGTGTTTGCTATATAGAAATACAGCCTGATATGAACTTACATAGCACATTCTGCCTATTAGGAAAAATCCTTTGTTTCCATTGTTACTTACTATTTTTGAAAGTTTCTGCCTGTCTTGCACTCCCTCAAACACATTGTCATCTTGTGGGACCAAGGAAGTATGCCTTCTCTGCCACTGCCCTCTGGAACAGCATCCTCCTGGACACCAATAACAGCCTATCCCCTTGGGTTTCAGAATGCCCTTAAGACCTGGCTCTGTCCAAGCCTGGAGACAGCGTTCCTCTAGAGCACGGGTGTCAAACTTGATCACGTCACGTGATGTATCACGACTTTTTTGCCTTTGTGGAGCCCAAATGGGTGTGGCCTGCATGTGATGCATCCAGCCCGTGGACCGCCAGTTTGACATCCCTGCTAGAGCACAAGATTTTATTAGTATGGTAGTTTTTAGTCTGGATTGCCATGTCATATTTCATGTTTTTTAAACTCTTTAATATATATATATGGATTCCCAGAGTTAGCAGCAATAATAAAAAATAAGATGCAAATATTTTAATAAAACGAAGAACTAAAATTGCCACAATTAAGTCTTTAAAGCTAATAATAGAAATATTAATCCAATATAAATAGGAGTAAACAATGCAAATATTTGCTTAATGATCATGAATGAAGAGGCAATAATACTTTCCACTGAAGGATTTACAACATTAGCTCTGAAAATATCAGTTGTTTAATCCCCACTCATTTTTAAAGATTGGTTTTACAGCTTTCCATTCTTAAGCTTTCTGAGAATGTCTCTGCAAGTTTTCTTATTTGTTGTTGAATTCCAATAGTTAAAGATTAAATTTTTTTTGTCAGTGTTGCTATTCTGTACATATTTAATAAATCACAGTCATTGAATGGTAAATGTGTGAGATAATAATAATAATAATAATAATAATAATAATAATAATAATAATAATAATAATAATAATAATAATAATAATAATAATAATAATAATAATAATCTGCTCCAATGATGCTGAGATGGTCTCAGCTGAGGAATGGAACTAAGAGCACCTAACCCATTAGCATTATGGAGAAACAAACAAAATCGAAGTCTATACTGGCTCGGTCATCGCCCAGGATAAAAAGGTCCGCGGCAGATGTTGCTGATTCTGGGCATTCGCCGGAAAATGGGTTACGGAATCAAAACTCAAATGAACAATTACAGAAGGGCAAAACCACTGAAAGCGTGGGCATAAACATGCCTAATGGTCAAGCCATAAAGTGTCATCAGCCAGAGGCCTATAAATACCTGAGCATACTACAACTGGACAATATCAAACATGGGCACATGAAAAATGTGGTCAGCAAAGAATACATACAAAGAGTCAGAAAAATTCTCAAAAGCAAGCTCAATTGAGGCAACACCATCAAGGCCATAAACACCTGGGCTATACCTGTTATATAATACTGGCATAATAAACTGGACACAGGCTGAACTGGACAATTTGGACAGAAAAACAAGAAAACTCGACCATTCACTATTCACTTCATCCTCGTAGTGATGTCGACAGACTATATCTGCCCAGAAAAACTGGTGGCAGAGGACTTTTACAAGTAAAACAAACAGTAGAAGAAAAACATGCATTGGCAGAATACGTCAAAGAAAGTGAAGAACCTGCATTGATTGAAGTAAACAACCAGAAGCTTCTGAAAGCGCAGCAGACAAAGAAACAGTATAGAAAACTGTAATGCAAACTAGAGCCGACAGTTGGCACAATAAAGCCTTGCATGGGCAATTCCTTGATAAGATTGAAGGAAAAGTTGATAAGGAGAAGACCTGGTTATGGCTCACTAATGCAGCCCAGGAGCAAGCAATCAGAACAAATGCAATCAAGGCCAAGATCGAAAAATCAGCTGATGACCCAAAATGCAGACTTTGCAAGGAAGCTGATGAAACAATTGATCACATCCTAAGCGGCTGCAAGAAAATCGAACAGACGGACTACAAACAGAGGCACAACTATGTGGCCCAGATGCTTCATTGGAACTTGTGCCATAACTACCACCTACCAGTGGTAAAGAACTGGTGGGATCATAAACCTGAGAAAATAGTTGAAAACAAACATGCCAAAATACTTTGGGACTTTCGAATTCAGACTGACAAGGTTTTGGAACATAATACAACGGACCTCACAATTGTGGAAAAGAAAAAAGTGTGGATTATTGATGTCGCCATACCAGGTGACAGCCGAATTGATGAAAAACAACAAGAAAAATTTAACCGATATCAGGATCTTAAAATCGAATTACAACGACTCTGAAATAAACCAGTACAGGTGGTCCCAGTGGTACCGTATTTTTCGGAGTATAAGACGCACCTTTTTACCCCCCAAAAGAGGGTCAAAAACTGGGTGTGTCTTATACACCGAATGATGCATTTTGGGGGGGAGGGGAGTTGATGCGACTCTGCCTTAGTCGCTGCCGCCGCCGGACCACAGGGACGCTGCTGCCACAGCCAACGCTGCCACTGGAGCGCAGGGACACTGCTGCCACAGCCAATACCGCCGCCGGAGCGCATGGATGCCGACGCCGCTGCTGCGCAGGGATGCCGACACTGCGCAGGGACGCCGACGCCGCTGCCGCGCAGGGACGCTGCCGCCACAGCTGCCGGACCATATGGATGCCACCTCTGCCAGAGCGCAGGGCCGCCAACGCCGACACACAGGGATGCTGCTGCCACAGCCGCCCCCTTGCAGCCCCCACCCCCGCCGCAGGATCCGACGCCGACGCAGTCGGTGGGGGGGGTTTGGGGCAGTAGCAGCGGTGGCGGCTCGCTTCGGGTAGCGGTGGGGACGCCGGCTGGGACAGCGGTGGGGGCGGGGACAGCGGCAGCGGCTGGGACAGCGGTGGGGGCGGGGACAGCGGCGGCTGCTGTCCCCACCCCCACCACTGTCCCAGCCACCGCCGCTGTCCCCGCCTCCACCGCTGTCCCAGCCGGCGTCCCCGCTACCCGAAGCGAGCTGCCACCGCCGCTACTGCCCAAAACCCCCACCACCGCCTGAAGCCTGCTCCCGAGGCACCTGAGGAGCCGCTGCTGCCATCCGAAGAAAGCTGACAGGTTAGAACTTTTTTTTAAAAGGGTTTTTAAAAGGGTTTTTTTAAGGGTTTTTTTTAAGGTTGCCAAGTGGAGGAGAAATTCTGGGAGTTGAAGTCCACAAGTTTGAAGACCCTTGCACCCCCTTGGCAAGTTTAAGCCTTGTGGACTTCAACTCCCATTCCTGAGCTAGTATGACTGGAGGAGGAATTCTGGGAGTTGAAGTCCACAAGGCTTAAACTTGCCAAGGGGGTGCAAGGGTCTTCAAACTTGTGGACTTCAACTCCCAGAATTCCTCCTCCAGTCATGCTAGCTCAGGAATTGGAGTTGAAGTCCACAAGTCTTAAAGCTGTCAAGTTTGAAGACCCAGGGGTTAGGGGTTAGGGGTGCAAGGGTCTTCAAACTTGGCAAGACTTTTTACAACCATGTACACTTTTTACAAACTTCAAACTTGACAGCTTTAAGACTTGTGGACTTCAACTCCCATTCCTGAGCTAGCATGACTGGAGGAGGAATTCTGGGAGTTGAAGTCCACAAGTCTTAAAGCTGTCAAGTTTGAAGTTTGTAAAAAGTGTACATGGTTATAAAAAGTGTACATGGTTGTAAAAAGTATTCTGCTACACTGGTATTTTATTAAATAATATATTACTACACCATTTGGTTCAGAATACTTTTTTCCTTGTTTTCCTCCTCTAAAATCTAGGTGCGTCTTATACTCCGGTGCGTCTTATACTCTGAAAAATACAGTAATTGGCACACTGGATGCTGTGCCAAAAGACCTTAGCCGGCACTTGAAAACAATAAACATTGACAAAATCACGATCTGTCAGTTGCAAAAGGCCACCGTACTTGGATCTGCGCGCATCATACGAAAATACATCACACAGTCCTAGATGCTTGGGAAGTGTTCGACTTGTGATATAGTGATACGAAATCCAGCATATAAATCTCATTTGCTGTGTATTATTGTTTTTTGTGAACAACAACAACAACAACAACAACAACCAGTTGGAAGGGACCTTGGAGATCTTCTAGTCCAACCCGCTGCCTAGGCAGGAAACCCTACACTACTTCAGACAAATGGTTATCCAACATCTTCTTAAAAACTTCCAGTGTTGGAGCATTCACAACTTCTGGAGGCAGGCTGTTCCACGGATTAATTGTTCTCCATATTGGGTGGAGCTAACCTCCAAGTATGGGATAAACCTGCCCTCTAGCCAATCAGGACTGAGTCTGAAATAACAAAAGTCATCCCTGTGTCTCGATACCCCCTCTTTAACTCAGTCCTTAGCCATAAAAGGACACGTGCTTTATGCTCCCATCATTGAAGGTTTTTCCAGTCATCTACTTTTCTGAGGTGAATTCTTCCCATCGTTGAAAAAGACCTGCAGTAAGTCCCTCCCCAGTGTCAGCTGGCTCGATTACTGGGTTGAGGGTGGCTAAGGGTCTTGGCCCAGCCAGTTGCCGGGTCTCCAGCCGATGAAGTTAACATTTAAGAGCCTTGTTCTCCCATCCCGGCTGTTGAAGTTACTAATATGGCCTAGGCCTAGGATTTGTGTCTCCCAACCTTGCAGGTACTTCATCACATCGTTTATACAACATCTACTCTACACTTCAGTAAGTGATTATCCCCCACACAAGTTACCATCGTTGAGTGGGGAGGGCGGCGTGCGAGAAGGCCTGTGGCTCTTGTCAGCCTACTGTACCACCTGGCAGTGTGGACTTCTGCCCAGAGGATTTTACGTGGCCTGGCCATCCTGTTCCTGATCCATAAGTCACAGAAGCTTCGCGCTTGGGTGACCAACGGCCAGGGCGGCTCTGCCACTGACTGCGAGGAGGGTGACCTCAGGACCAACAACAAATTCTCTACGCTTGTGCGGCCTTCGTATCCCCTCCTGTCCGGCTTCAGCGTTACTTCGCCTTAACAAGCCCAAATCCTCGAAACATCTATCTCGCACACACACCCTAAAGCTGTCTGAGTGCCCGATCCTGGTCGCGAGCAGTACAGGCCTTCCCGGCGCCGAATTGGCGCAAACGGCCGTTTTTCCCTCAGACGTGCACAGCGGGAGGCCCGCCCAACAACTGATGGTCGGCAGCTGTCCCGCGCACACGCGCGACTCATCGCTCACTTGCCTGCCGCTTCTTCGTGAGCTGAAGGTGGGAGACGCTCTGCGCAGCCGCACAGCTCATCGGGCCGCTTTGCTCGGCAGTTCTTCATCAGCTGTGCGTCGGAAGCCGCTTTGCGCAGCCACACGGCTCATTGGATCTCTTGGCTGATCTACTCTTCATCAGCTGTTTGTCGGAGCCGCTCGGCATTGGAATAAGCCAGATCCATCAGGCCTCGGGGAGGGCAACACACTACGTGGCATACTACATAAGGTCTAGAAGGCTCAGTAATTTCGGGCCATGGCCGTGACCATGCCTTGAGCCGAACGGCAACAGTTCAATCAGCCGGTGCCCCCTTGCCCGACATTGTCAACATCGCTGAGCTCAGGAGGTATCACAACCCCCTGCGGGCACTTAAGCTGGGGGTGTTTTCCCCTTGAAATGATTCGGACTCCATTGGGGGCTCCAAGGCTGTTCTGCTGACATCGCCTCCGCCTCTCCCAACCGCACTACAGCTGAGGGCGCTAATTAGCTTCCCTACGCACCGCGCGCAGCCGCATTCAAAGCCTAGATCGGCCCAGCTACGTGGCACTAGCCGGACGCCCATTGCAGGTGGCAACAGTCCCGGGTCTCAAACAGTGAGGGGACAGCCATCGGCACCACCTATCCTCGCCGTGTCACAGCTGATTGCGACCCTGTTGTTGTGCCGGGCACAGCTGCGCTTCACATGGCAAAGCTGCACGTCACATGGCAAGGCCGGCTGGCACTCTGGGCCCATAGCGGCGCTTCGCTCGCAGCACAACAGTGAACAGGTGGCCGGTTTCTCTCCGTTCCTTTGAAAGCCTCTGTGTATTGCCAGACTGCCGCTACTTGATCCCAGCTGACAGTCGGCCTTCGGGACCTGCCTGCGCATGCGCGCACAGCTCGGCTTGCTCCCCTCCTTTCCGGGTGGCTATCTGAGGCAGGTAGAATGCCGAAGCCAGCCGCTGAGCTCGGGCAATGAACTGAGCGGCAAATGCCGATGCGGCATCCCTCTTTGGCACTCCAGGCAAGGTTTCGCTGCGGAGAGGCTAAAATTCCTGCAGTAACTGCAACCGCTCCTCCCCATGCTTATGCAGCGGTCATAAAGCATTAAGTCGGGGGCAGGTGGAGCATACGTGCTCCAGTTTTTTGCCGTTAATCCACAGGGATGGTGAGGGGGACTGGCCCCAGACATCTTCCCCGCAGTCTCGTTAGGACCAGGGGGTACCGTGGTCCCTTATTGCTCCTGCCACCCAGTTAGAGCCTGCACTGGGGTTATACTTTCCAGGAGACTAGCGCAGGTAGAAATCGCCAGCACGCTCAAAATGTGACGATACCTTCGGTTAGGGTATCTATACCTGCTACGGATGGCTCTCCTCCTCTGACCTTGATAGTGGTCAATTCCAGGGTGGGACTGTAGAAAAATTTTACAATCTTCCATGCCTACCCCGGGGAAGTTGGCAGCCTGCAAGAAGGTCAGTCAGGCATCGCCCGATCCCCTGTCAGCAATTTTCCAGAGACCGCTTGATGGCCATTGCTCAGGGTCTCCCCCGACTAACATTACTGCCCTGCCAAGGTTGGCAGTCACTACGGGGGCAGCTTCCTGTCAGCAGCTCTCTAGCTGTTCAGGTGACAGATTAGGTCCATGCCTCCGCCATCAGCAGTGAGTAGAACTGATGGCCTTGGGAATAAAAGCATTGCCTAACAAGGCTAGGCAGCCCCGGCCCGACTCTCATCAGGGCATGGCTCGCTGGGGACACCTACATAGCCTAACATAAAGCTTATTCTAGCTCCCTGAGAGCAGAACACCAGCCTATTTTGCACCCCTTTGTTTGGGCTCTCTAGTCCGTTTTCCGCTATTCTAGGCAGCTCTCGTGCCCTCCCTGACTCCTACTATCCCAGAACCTGACTGTTCCGTTCAGGCCTCCTCTGTCATGTAGGTTCTGGAGCCTTTCTGCAGGGAGAGGGTGTGCCTGCATCCATGTCGTCCGCATAGGTTTATCACGCCATACTGAGTCACTCCTGGACCAGGGTAATATACGTCATGGCAAAAGGGCGGCTCTAGGATGCCTCCCCCGATCTAGCTATGACGGGTCAGGTCCCAACGGCTGTTGCACCGGTGGGGGCATGGCTGATTACTACTGCTTAGACTGATGGCTTATCTCGCCCTCCATCAGATTCGCAGACCTGATTCTATTACACACCACTGACCTCGTACTTGCCTGGCTTCCAGCGGTCTCGGAGCCTGGACTCCCAAGCCAGGCCCCCTCCGTTCCGGGATTTCTGAAGCTTCTTCCTCAGGTTGAGGTTGGGCCTGCGTCTTTAGCATCCGCAGAGATATCACGCGCCACGGGGTGACTATACGACCAGGGTCCAGCACATCATCCAGGAAGGGTGACTCTATAATGCCAACACTGTTTGGACTTTGAGGGGTCGACTCCCGGCTGCTGATGGTCCAGTGGTGGCTAGAAACTGCTGCCATAGGCGACTACGGCGGCCGCAAGGACGGTGAGACAATTACCACCGCACCCGCTATTGGCCGGCTGTAGGACATTACGCTGTCCTCAGACGGGTGCCTGCGGTACACTCTCAGCTTCCATAGATTTATTTTATTTTATTTAAATAGATTGGTATGCTGCCCAACTCCCGGGGGAGACTCGCGGCTCCACTAGCGGCAGTTGCTTCTATCCTCACTGACCGGCATGCTCCTTCGGTTACTCTCCCGGCAATCTCTCCTCGGCCGACTTTGTCCTTCTACGGACGTCCCGCATACTATACACCTGGTATGGCTTCCTCCCTACAAGCCCCTAGTGGGGAGTCAACCTGACAGCGGTGCTCACGTCCCACTGGGCAGACAGGGCTTGTCCTTACATGTGACCGCGCTTCTTGAGGTTTGATGCCGCTATTCAGTTCGCAGCCCCAGGGGGTACGTCCCGGAGCACACCTCCGGTGGCCGGCTGACCAGCTATATCCTTCCGGATCAATGCTCGAGGGTCCTTCCAAGCTGGTCTCACTCAGAAGTTCCACCCGCGCGCCCCCGTGGTCTCTGGTATGGGGTCCGGCGGATCCTCATGGAGCCAGATACTCTCCATGCTACCTATTTCTGCCATCAAGGGGTCTCCTGTAGGTCAGCGTGGCCACCACATTTTGCCCTTGTTAGTGAGTTCCTCATGGGCGGGCGACGGGCTCTGCTGGATCTTCAACATTGCACCCGTTAGATCCTTCTCGCCTCCCTGGGACACTCAACCGGTATGTCCTCTTGGTCGCGTTGGGCAGAACGGTTTCCTCACGTTACATGATCTTACGTCGAATTTCGGATCATTGCACTGCATTATAGGCAATGTTCAGTTCCGGTTCGTGGGACCTCTACTTCCCTCCGGGGCCACACCCCATAGCTCGTCGACTGATCCTAGGGCTTCGCTAGGGCCCTGCGGTCATTCGTGAGGACCCAGGGGTCTTCCTCCTTGGCGATCTCAGACTTGTGGACCTCAACTCCCAGATTGTTCCCAGCCTCATTAGGTTAGGGCCAGCCCTCACAGAGGCCCTGACAGGGCTCCCCACTCGAGTTCCATGTATCTGGACAGTCTATCGATAATCGTGGCCCTTTGGTCCCGTTAGCTTCTAGTGAACATCTGGAGCTCATTGCTTCGCCTATGCTGGAGGGAAAGGTCACCTCTCCGCGATCCGACTCCGCTCACGGGCTACTCTTAATTTGCTCCCAGGGCGCATGCAGGTGGTCTTCATCTGTCACATTATCCATCAATTGGTGATTCAATTCTAGCGTCTCGGGATGACAGGGCGTCTCTCCGCCCACGCGCTCCGCCACGGCTCCTTCAACGGTACTATCATGTCCCTTCTTGCAGTCTCTACCGGATCACCCTCTGAGACACAGGCACCTGAAGGAGGAGTTGATCTACCTCCCCCTGTGGTCCTACAGCATCCCACCTGGGTTCGATCCATGATCATCACTTCGTTCTCAGGGGCACCCTAGGGACCTTCGTGAACCTCGTCGTCCCGCCAGGGGATTGTAGTTGGCAATCCTTAGTCGGCAATGTTGGGGCGCTTCCTCTGTCCATAAGCTTTCTGCTCATGCAGGTTCTCCCCATCAGGGTGGTTCCAGGGCTTTATTCTCCCTGGCACGGTGGTGGTGTGGTGGTAGTGGCCACCTTTTGTCCCACGTTGTTCCTCGTTCCTTCTGCGTGGGGGGGGGCTTGCTCTGCCCAGTCTGGGGCCCTCCCAGCACACCACCTTACGAGGCTGTGGCACGACCCCAAGGCACGTCGTGCCCTGCAGGCTTACAGGTGCCGATTTCCCCCCTTCCCGGAATGGGGGGCATTCGTTCCCTTCGACCCAATACTATGGGCTGCAGACATCCCCTGCGGGGGTCACTGTGGTTGTTTTTTGTTTTGCGTCACTGTGTCCTCAGATTTCCTTCCCACGTATTCGGCACATAGTGCCGTTCCCACTGTAGCCTTATCCTCGCTGGCATCTCGGGGAAGGTATGCTGGGCGACCGCCTTGTCTTCCGGCACGGTTCATCCTCCTCTAGTGATGGACCTTTGATACTCTGTGGAGGTGGCTCTTCAGCGACAGGTGTTGCACCCGGTGGTGCAAGACACTGGGCTCGCTAGCCAGCCTTGGTTGCCCGCCCAAGGGACAGACTGCTTTGGTATGTCCCATACTTGGAGGTTAGCTCCACCCAATATGGAGAAAGGGCGTTGTATACTTACCTGAACGCCCCTTCTCGTAGGGTGGAGCTAACCTCCAAGACCCGCCCTGAAGCATGGGGTCTGAGCTGGTTGTGGGGCCGTTACTCGTGCATTTCTGTAGACTGGTTTGGGAGCTGCACGTGGAGTCTGACTTTCGTCCTTCGTCAAAGAGGGGGTATCGAGACACAGGGATGACTTTTGTTATTTCAGACTCAGTCCTGATTGGCTAGAGGGCAGGTTTATCCCATACTTGGAGGTTAGCTCCACCCTACGAGAAGGGGCGTTCAGGTAAGTATACAACGCCCTTTCTAACTGTCAGGAAATTTCTCCTTAGTTCTAAGTTACTTCTCTCCTTGTTTAATTTCCACCCATTGGTTCTTGTTCTACCTTCAGGTGCTTTGGAGAATAGTTTGAGTCCCTCTTCTTTGTGGCAACCCCTGAGATATTGGAACACTGCTATCATGTCTCCCCTGGTCCTTTTCATTAAACTAGACATACCCAGTTCCTACAGCCGTTCTTCATGTTTTAGCCTCCAGTCCCCTAATCATCTTTGTTGCTCTTCTCTGCACTCTTTCTAGAGTCTCGACAATCTTTTTACATCATGGCAACCAAAACTGAATGCAGTATTCCAAGTGTGGCCTTACTACCTTTGTGTGAAACAATTCAGTATTTTGTCTCCCAAATATTGAAGCCCAGTCATTCATAAGAACCACTCTAGAGACTTTTGTAAGAACCTGGCTCTCTGGATTAAGTCATCAAGAGAAAATGCCTATTTTCTTCTTGATTTACACAACGTCCACAAAGTGTGAAGAAAAAAGCTTTTTCACATGTTTTTTTAAATAAGTAGTGGTGTACCCAGTCTAACAAAAAGTATCAATTAAATAAAAACTATCTTATGAAAATAGATATGCAGTTCCTTACAGTCATCCCTTTAAAGACAAATGGCTTTTAGAGAAACTAGGTTGGGGTTAATACAAATTCTGATAGTTTTCTAGGCTAATTGCAGAATTTATTATATGATGAAAAGGTTGCTTTTAATATTTTTAGTCAGATAATTGTCAATCAGCATCCATGAATTCTTATAGTCCAACTATAGATTCTTCAAAACAAATACATGATCTTTACTTGAACTATATAATAAATATACTGGTAGTTAAATAAAATTTTGGATTTTTTTGTAGTTCATAGCACTATCACCCAAATTACTGGTATATCTTTTAAATTCATATGATGTTCATAATATAAACGAATTAAAACAGAATTTGACAATCTTCTTATTTCTTGATGTCTAAAGTTGAAGCATGGGACACAAAGGCTGTTACAATCAGCCACAACTAGATTGTGTTAGACCACAATCTAGTGATTGAACATTTGGATATATTAAGTCATTTTTGAATGTATATTGACTAGATTATTTTATTAAATGAAATGCAGGTAGTCCTCAACTTATGACCGCAATTGAGCCCAAAATCTATGTTGCTTAATGATAAATGCGTTAAGTGAGTTTTGCCCCATTTTATGACTTTTCTTGCCATATTTGTTAAGTGAATCACTGCAGTTGTTAAATTAGTAACACGGTTGTTAAGTGAATCTGGTTTCCCCATTGCTTGTCAGAAAGTTGAGAAAGGTGATCACATGACCCCAGCACACTGTAACCGTCATAAATGTGAGTCTGTCAAGCAGGCAAATGTAAATCACATGGCCATGGGGATGCTGCAATGGTCATAATTGTGAAAAACAGTCATAAGTCACTTTTTTCAGTGCCATCGTAACTTCAGTCATTAATGAACTGTTGTAAGTCGAAGACTACCTGTAGAGTTTTCTGACTTGGTTATATCATCTGTAATGGGACAGTACTGAAGCATTTATTCAAAACCTACCATAATTATTGTGCCTCACATAAAAAGAAGCAATGGTTGGCTAAATATTTACAGGAGGAATAGAATTACCGTATTTATCGGCATATAACACGCAGTTTTAAAACTAAAATTACAAGCCAAAACCCTACCTGCGTGTTATACGCCGGGTCCCAGCTGATGCCGGCGTATAAGACGACTTTTTACCCCTTGAAAATCTCCTCAAAAGTTGGGGGTCGTCTTATACGCCGGGTACTAAAACTTCCGAGCTGGGGGCAGCTCAAAAACGGCCGCGGGCGCATCCCTGCTGTTCTCCGGCCAAGCGGCCGAAGGAGCCCTGGAGCCCCGACGCTGCCCTGCATCTCGGTCTCTTGGGGCTTGTCCGGCAGCCTGCTGAGAAGGCTGCGACACAGGGAGGGAAGGAGCTGCTATTGCCGCTCCAGCATGTCTCCCTGGTCACTGTGGCTGCACCGGGGAGCCGCGTCCTTGTTAACAATGGAGACGCTGCGCGGAGCAGAGGCGCCTGGCAAGCAAGGCGAGTGGCTGCATCGGCGGCAGGCTCCTGCCCGCGTCTCCCGCCCACCCGCCTCTCATTCTTTTAAATGCTAAGGCAAGAGGCGGGCAGGCGGGCAGGAGACGCGGGCAGGAGCCTGCCACCGATGCAGCCACTCGCCTCGCTCGCCAGGCGTCTCTGCTCCGCGCAGCGTCTCCATTGTTAACAAGGACGCGGCTCCCCGGTGCAGCCACAGTGACCGGGGAGACACGCCGGAGCGGCAATAGCAGCTCCTTTCCTCCCAGGCTGCCAGACAAGCCCGAAGAGACCAAGATGCAGGGCGGCATCGGGGCTCCAGGGCTCCTTCAGCCGCTTGGCCGGAGAACAGCAGGGATGCTGCCGCGGTCGGGGACTCAGTCGGGTGGCTGCAGCCCCGCGGGAGACGGCAACAGAGGTTCCTTCTTTCTCCTACAGGGAGAAAGACAGAAGGAAGGAAGGAAGGAAGGAAGGAAGGAAGGAAGGAAGGAAGGAAGGAAGGAAGGAAGGAAGGAAGGAAGGAAGGAAGGAGAAGGAGAAAGAAGAAGAAAGAAGGCAGACAGACACAAACGGACAGACAGAAAGAAAGAAAGAAAGAAAGAAAGAAAGAAAGAAAGAAAGAAAGAAAGAAAGAAAAAGAAAGAAGTTAGAAAGGAAGGAAGACAGAAAGAAAAAGAAAGATGTTAGGAAGGAAGGAAGACAGAAAGAAAGAAAAAGAGATGTTAGGAAGGAAGGAAAGAAGAAGAAAGAAGACAGAAAGAAAGAAAGAAAGAAAGAAAGAAAGAAAGAAAGAAAGAAAGAAAGAAAGAAAGAAAGAAAGAAAGAAAGAAAGAAAGAAAGAAAGAAGTTAGGAAGGAAGACAGACAGAAAAAAAAGAAAGAAAAAGAAAGACAGAAAGAAAGAAAGAAAGAAAGAAAGAAAGAAAGAAAGAAAGAAAGAAAGAAAGAAAGATGTTAGGAAGGAAGAAAGACAGAAAGAAAAAGAAAGATGGTAGGAAAGTGAAGATGAAGAATTTTTTGGTTTCCCAGAAAGCAGTGATTCTGATTAAGTTTTTTTCCTTCAAAGAGGTGCTTTTTCATTTCATATTTGCCTTATAAGAGGAGTTCATGTTATAGTTCATGTTATAATGTTATAAATATGAATCCAACATTAAGTTCAGAGCTTCCAAGTCATTTATTTTTAATTAAAAAAATTTTTACTCAAATTTTATTGTTAAAATGGGGGTGCGTGTTATACGCCGGTGCGTGTTATATGCCGATAAATACGGTATTAACTCTCTATATCCATACTATCTCATGAGCCATCTAAAAATTTGGTCATTGCTAAATAGGAATTTAACCAATTTTATGTTTTCAGAGCAGAAATTTTATTATATGGTACCAAATAAAGGAAATGAAAACAGAGAAGGATTTAAACACATTAACAGCATCTATGTACCATCTATCATCTAAAGAGAGCCGTGGTGGCGCAGTAGTTAGAATGCATTCTGCAGGCTACTCCTGCTGGCTGCCTGCAATTTGCAGTTCGAATCTCACCAGGCTCAAGGTTGACTCAGCCTTCCATCCTTCCGAGGTCAGCAAAATAAGGACCCAGATTGTTGGGGGAATATGCTGACTCTGTAAACCGCTTAGGGCTGTAAAGTACTGTGAAGCGGTATAAAGTGCTTCAGGATATAGATGGGAAATTTGTACAGATTCCAATCTATTAATCAGTTGTGTTCTGAGAATTAGTCTAAG
Organism: Diadophis punctatus similis; assembly: GCA_023053685.1. NCBI lineage: Eukaryota > Metazoa > Chordata > Lepidosauria > Squamata > Dipsadidae > Diadophis > Diadophis punctatus. The sequence goes on along the minus strand of JALIGW010000003.1, from coordinate 108,636,005 downwards.
CAGTATTTTTCTAATTTCTCATTAACAGAAACCATCTGTTTCCTTGTATGGACAGCAGCAATTACTATATTACCATGCAGTGACAGGTCAGGCAAGCTTAGTGAGTGGAGCTTCTTAAAGATTATGAATTCTTCAGCATAAGCAAAATAGTGTCACCACATTGTCTAACCTGTAGAAAGCCTCTTGCTCAATAGATTAATCTATAAGAAAGACCTGTAGCTTATGCAACTGTTCCAACATCTGGCCAGATCTTGGCATTGGTTTCCCAAAACAGGAGTGTTTAATTTTCTGTTTCTCTGATAGTAAAGAATGGCATATGCGGTATTACTGACTGAGCTAATAGAGAGCAGGTGTTTTCCAGCCCTCAATGTATTAAACTTACTGTTCCCAAACTATAGGGACATGCTTCACAAAAAAACATTCTATGTTTATGCCACAAGCAGAGGTTTTGATAGCTGGTATGGTTTAGGGTAGAGTGTCCATTAGATGGCCCACCCAGTCCAATTCTCCTGTCTGATGTAAAAATATAATTTATGTACATTATAAAGTATAGAAACCAAAGATACAAAAGATGTAAAGAAGGGGGAAACGTAATGTTTTTTAAAAATTAGCATTTAAATACAGCATTATAGAGTTATATTGATTAATCTTTACAGTGCAAATGAGCCATTTTGTAAAACAGTATCGATTCAGATAGTAAATTTATTATAAAATATATTGTAAAAGAATAATCTTTTTTACCACAACCCATTTTGATAAATCCATAGTTCCTTATAAACTTATCAGTTTATATTATAAACTTATCAGTACAATACATTTTGGTATATAATGCAATAACCCAAGAAATATATTTAATATTCTTATGACTAATACAGCTAAAACGTGAACCAAATTGTGAAATCACAACATCTTTAAATTGACTATACCACTCATTAGCAATTTTAAACAATTCAAATTTACATTGTGAATATAATTGAAATTGGCAATAATCTGATCAGTACTGATACTGCTAACTTGCTCATGCCATGACTGTAAAAAATTACTAGTCCCAGTATCTCGCTTTGTAGCCTGGAATTATGGAAATTCAGGGGATTTTAATAAACAAACAAAAAAAATTTTCTGCCAAGATTCAGAGGCATCGCATAATACTTTTCTTATTGCACCCATAATAGTTTTTGGAGTTGATCATTGCAACAACATCGCCAAAAAGGCTTCAAGAGTTGTTAACCTAATCTTACGTAGCTTCTTCTCCGGTAATATCACACTACTAACCAGAGCATACAAAACATTCGCCAGACCAATCCTTGAATACAGCTCATCTGTCTGGAACCCACACCGCATATCAGACATAAATACATTCGAAAGTGTCCAGAGATACTTTACAAGAAGAGTCCTCCACTCCTCTACTCGCAACAGAATACCTTACGCAACCAGACTTGAAATCCTGGGCTTAGAAAGCTTAGAACTACGTTGCCTTCGGCACGACCTAAGCATAACTCATAAAATTATCTGCTACAACGTCCTTCCTGTCAATGACTATTTCAGCTTCAACCACAACAATACATGAGCACATAACAGATACAAACTCAAAGTGAACCGCTCCAAACTTGACTGTAGAAAATACGACTTTAGCAACAGAGTGGTAAATGCCTAAAACTCACTACCTGACTCTGTGGTTTCGTCACCAAACCCCCAAAACTTTACCCTTAGACTGTCCACTGTTGACCTCACCCGATTCCTAAGAGGTCAGTAAGAGGCGTGCATAAGTGCACCAGCGTGCCTACCGTCCCTGTCCTAATGTTCCCACTTATCAGTACCCATCTTATGTATACAAACAATGTTTTATCTATGTATATTACCAACATGTACTTGACAAAATAAATAAACAAATAAACAAATCATCTGGATTCTCCAAGGAATATCTACAAAATGCAAAATGTATGCTCAGGGATAAAACTATAAAGGCAGTAAAGTTTTTTTAAAACCACTATAATAGCTGTAACTTTTATAAAGTTTTTTTCTTTTAAGCAGATATTCACCAGTAATTGTTCTCATTCATTCTAGGTTCTCTGAAAGGCCCAATTATTATTACTGTGCTCCTTCATTTCATATCACATTCATTCATAATGTTATACAATTTTGCCCCAAACTCATCACTGATTCTTTATTATCAGCAGGTTGTAGGTGCCTAGTACAAACTAGTGTGACAAAAAATGATTAAATGTGTGTTATAACATCACAATGCAAATCCAAGCTTTTTCAGACTTCTGCTCTAATTAGGTGCAAGAATGCAAGTCGTGTGTTTATTGTTCTGATATTTTGTCATTTGTCATCAAAAAAATGTACCCGTGATGATCATATATTTGTTTTTGTGTAATTTATCCGGGAAGAAGGTGGAGCAAGAGACTTTTTGAATCTTTCTTGCATTTGATAATACTTGTACCATGGTATCAAAATTTGTTGACAGTATCATGTCAAGATATTGGAGTTGAACTTAAATCTGGAGAGACCTGGGTTGACAGGATTCCTCTTGTAGGAAAAGCCCATGATTTTTAAGTATTAGACTTTAGGAAAATGCAATCAGTATGTGAGCTATAAAAATAACAAATTTTTATAAATGTGGCTTTTTGTTGAGACTCAGCAATAAATATTTGCCTTTGAATTTCAGTCTTTGTTGGGTGAGAATGAAGGAGCTTTGCAAACCACAGATAAAAGGAAAAGTTCCCATTTCTTTGTCTATGAGATTCTCAGTCATCCAAATCATGGTTGTCCCAAAGGTACTTTTTCAAGAGGCAACTGAACGTTCTGGTTCTTCAGAAGCTTTTTGAATGAGAAGCGAAACGTCTTCAAAGAAAAATCAGAAAGTCCAGTTGCCTCTTGAAAAAGCACTTTGGGACTCCCATTTCTTTCTTTCTCCAGGAAGATTAGTTTGTTTGTCTTTCAAAGTCCTCTGCTCCGACCAAGGAAAGGAAAGGAAAGATCAAAGCCTATAGATTTATAGTCAACATTCTTGATAAGGTTGGTATTGGGGGATTAAATAAAAATCCTCCTTCCAGTTTTTAATCGTTTCTTACTTTTTATGATGGTTGGGTCCCTGCTGCCCAGTAAACAACATCGACACTGAACATACTGTCTGGCTACTACTTAGCCATACTGTATGGCTATAACAGAAGGCCAACCTGCATTTCGATAATAAGCACGCCACTTTCTCTTTTCTATCTCCTGGGCTTCCAGAGGAAAAGTGCTCGCTCCGCCTCTCTTTTTGCTGCGCAGGCGTCCGCAGTTCCCAACACGCTTGTGCCCCAAGCTGACTGCTATAGTGAAAATGGCTGCGCCTGACGCTGTGAGTATACCACCCTTGTCCTCACGTGGACTTCCCTTTGCCGGGAAAAGAGGCCTGCGCGGCTTCCTGTGTCATGAAGCAGCGGTCTGGGAATGTAGGCTTAGGCGATCGAGGAATAGTCTGTGCGGGAGCTTTGGTGCGGTAGGAATGTAGTGCTAGAGGCTATCGCGGGACTGCCTTAGAGTTATTGAAAGTCATTCGTTATTTCGGTATTTCACCGCGTTTTATGGGATATAGATTACCCTTTGTCCTAAGCCCCAATTCCAAGTATAGTTTATGGGTAGTGAAGACGGGGAGCTCCCGGCAGCAAAGCGGTATACAAAAGAAGGCTAGCACCGGAAGAGGTTCCGCCAGGCAAACAAACTGATTCCCTCTCCAGGCTTCCCTACTCTAGCTCCCCCCCCCCACCGTCCCCTCCTCCCTGGTATGTATGCATACATGCATGTGTGTACGTATAGATTTATTGAATAGCCTTTATTTGTATAAAGAACTCAAACGTTGCATAGTTCTAGGAGCATTTGATAAAAATTACCAGAAACAGGTAAATCAGCTGAACTGTTCTCACATATTGATCGTTGTCCCTATTCTCTCCGTGTTGTTTATGGCGCTGTATGATGATATGATCGTATATACTGTAGTGATGGTGCTGGAAAATAACCATAAGATTAATATGGTTTTTATTAATACATTAATAAAAATTGCTAAATCAGTGAGTGGCTAATGAAATATTGAAAAGAGGATGGAAGGTTTCAAAAGCCAATTGGTCTAGTAGTGGTTAAGAAATTGGACTTGAATGTGTACTTATATAACTGTCTAGTTTGGTACAGTAACCAAACAGGAGAGGTACAGAGTCCAATGGTTAGCTTAGACTGTAGCAAGAACAATTGCAAGCATCCTACCTTCCACAGAAGACCTGTATATTGTGCAGGTCATAAGGAAGGCTGAGAAGATATCTGCAGACCCCTCACATCTTGAACATAAATTGTTTGAACTCCTCCCCTCAGGACAGCACTACAGCAGGGCATTGCAGGCCAGAACACCTAGACACAGGGACAGTTCCCCCCCTAACCCCCCCCATCACTCTGCTGAATACCTAATTCTCACAGTACTGTCTAATATCTATGTATATTTACCCATGTAGTCTGATTGTAATATTATTGTCTATCCTTATTATTATCTTCCTGTCTCCCCCCTTTTATTGAGATAATGATGATGATTCTGTTGCTTTGCATATACACTGAGGGCTTCTGTATCAGAGGCAAATTCATTGTGTGTTGAATCACGCTTGGCCAAATAAAGTTCAATTAATTCAATTCAATCTGGGGAGACTTGGGTTGACAGGATTCCTCTTGTGGGAGAAAAATCTAGGGAGGCCTCAGTGGAAAGCAGTTTAACTTCTGAAGAAAACTGGATATGAACTGAATAAATAAACATTATTTATGGACTATGTTAATTATATTAGTAAATGACTATAAAGCTGCTATGAAGATTTGATTAAAATATCTTATTGTCTATTTCATCCAGGAACATTCAGATGAGAAAGAACTTGGACTGGAGCCTAGACTTCATGATACTCCTGAAGACATTTTCTTTGAGGCAGCAGCAAATACCATTGACTTTCACCCCTCCCGGGACATCATAGCTATTGGAGATGTTGATGGTGATGTTTATGTGTGAGTTCAACTCCTCAGAGAAATTTACTGGTTGAGCCATCTTCTTGGGTCAGGTATATAGAATTGTAGAAAAACCTCCCTGTGTATCAGTAGTTCAATGAGATGGATCTGTGTAAGTGTTTAAGAAAGACAAGAAATGTGTGTTTCCATTGTTAGATTTTATGCAGTTGACTAAGAGAAAAAGAGGATGTATGCATGTATGGTTACAGATTGAGAGAGGCTATCTGTGTGTGTCTAAGAGAGAATGAATATCCATCTCTCTCTATAGAAAAAACACATTTGAGAGGAAGTATCTGTTTAAGAGTATTTCTGTGTTGGGTAGTAACAGCAAATGTTTGTAAAGCTAAAACCATTTCCTCACTTGAGACCTAAAGAACCTTGTGGCTTCTTCCAGACATCCCGGAGCTAGTACAGAATCTGTCTTATTTGAGGGGAAACAGGGTATCTGCTGGAGAAACAAACACTTAGAGGATTAGGGTATAATTGGCAGATTAGGGAAGGGGTGTGTGTGTGCATGTGTATGTATGTATGTATGTTACTGAAAATGGGATAGCTATGTGTGTTTATGGCAGATGTAGGAGAGAGATATGTATGCAGTATAAATGAGTTATGTGTGTATGAATAGTAGCAAGAGAAGATGGTTGGGTATACAGTATCTGCATTGGTTAAAGGTAGGCACTATTGGGTGCAGGAATTATTTGAACAGGCACCTGATGGTTCTCTTTCCATTTTAAAATCATAACTACAGATACTCATACTCCTGTTTGAAAGGTGAAAACAAAGAACTTTGGTCCTCAGGTCATCATTTAAAATCCTGCCGAAAAATATCCTTTTCGCAAGATGGACAAAGTGAGTGCCCTTTGTTTGCTGCTTTTATGGTTTTTATAATGTTCTTTGGAATACAGATGGGGCTAAATTCACAAGGAGAATGGCAGGCTTTAAATTAAATTCAACAAAGTTCATATGCTGATTTCAATTTAAGTAATAATGCTTCCATATGATGAACACCACCAGAAAGTTGTCAAGGGCACATGTACAATATTTCTCAAAGATGGGTTGAACACATTCAACCTGTCTTTGAAAAGTTGGCATAAATATACTCCATGAAGCAGATGCCATAACTCTTTGCTGAAATGAGTTTTTCTGCAGCAGGAACAAATGAGGCAGTCCAAGAAAGGTAAAATGCCTGGACATGCCTGTACATTTAGATGCATTTTGTGTCCTGTAATTTCTATAGGCATGCTTGATCCCCGAATCATGAAAGATTATTCTTTTTTTTTTGTAATATGTTTTTATTTTATTTTATTTTATAGTGTACAAAAATCCAATTTCAATTGAGCAGTGTGTTGTCTGGGTACAAATCATTTTAGGAAATAATAATCATAGTGTTTACAACAATAGTCATTACATTAATATCAATTATATTAATATTAATATCAGTAATAATCATACTATTTGTTTAACGAAGTTAACGTATCTTCCTTATATCACTAATCCTTTCATATATTTCCCTGTTTCTAGCTCCTGTTTTTATCAGCTAGCCATTGATAAAATAAGTCCCAAGTCAAAAAATATTCAGTTTCTTTCTTTTCCTTAATTGTAAGTGTTAGCTTATCCATTTCTGCACATTCTAATATTTTTCTAATCACATCTACGTCTGTTGGGATCTCTTCACTTTCCATTGTTGTGCAAATACTACTCACTGCAGTCAATACATGTAAAATCATACCGTACATTCCCCTTGTTATGCTTGTCTGGTAAAATGCCCAACAAAAATGTCTCTGGTTTCAAATCTATATGTTGTTTTATCATTTTTTTCAAGCTATGTATGTATTTTTGTCCAATATTTTTCGCTTTTTGACATGTCCACCACATATGATAGTTTGAACCAGGTATCTGGTGATATTTCCAACATTTTGCAGATTTATCCTTAAACATCTTTGCTACCTTGAGGGTGGAAAATGCCATCTATAAAACATGTTATAAAGATTTTCTTTGTGTGCAGTAGATATTATTAATTTATAATTTCTATCCCATAATTTCTGCCATTGATCTAACTCAATCAAATAGCCAAATTTTTTAGCCCATACTATCATTGTCTCTTTTACTTGTTCATCTTCCATCTTAATACTTAACAAATAGCTATATATTTTCTTTGTTAATTTTTCATCTGTCTCTGTTAATATCTGATCTAGTTCTGTTAATTCTTTATTTAAACCATACACTTTAACATACTTCTCGAATCTAGATTGTATCTGCACATATGACCACCATGTTATCTCAATCCCTTGATCACTCAATTCCTGTTTAGTTTTAAGTTCCCCCTTTTCATTTAAAATATCTTTATATCTGGTAACATTATATCAATAACATTTTGATAAATCAATGCCTCTATTGTGGAAAGCCAGATCAGTATTTTCAAATAATGTTGTTCTTTAATTTTCTCCCATACTAATAATAATGCATTCCTAACATAGTGTCTTTGGAAATAGCTATGTATTTTGTTTTTTTCATACCATAAAAAAGCATGCCAACCTAGTTCAAGATCACATCCCTCCAAAGTCAATAGTCTTTTGTTCCTCAAGCCAATCAATTCTTTCACCCAAGTAAGTATCGAAGCCTGGTAATACAATTCCCAATCTGGTAGCTCAAAATCACCTCTATTTTTAGAATCTTGCAACATTTTCAAGCTTATCTTTGCTTTTTTCCCTTGCCAAATGTATTTTAATATTGTTTTATTTAATTCTTCAAAATACCCCCCCCCCCAGTTTATTGGTATTGTTTGAAATAAATGTAGTAATGTAGTAATCTTGGCAGGATATTCATTTTTATAGTAGCTACTCTTCCCATCAATTATAGTTGTAGATTTTTCCACTTCTCCAAATCCATTTTAATTTGTTGCGCCAATTTATAATAATTATCTTCTTTGATAGTTGCACACCTTGCCATTAGTTGAATTCCTAAATATTTAATTTTCTTGACTATCTGTATACCTATTTTCCTCATTAGTTCTTTTTTCTGTGTGTCTGTGTTTTTAACTATTATTTTGGTTTTTTCTTTATTTATTTTCAGTCCTGCAACTTCACCATATTCTTCTATTTTCCTAATTAGTTTAAGTCCATTTTCTTGTGGGTCTTCCAAGATAAAGACCAAATCATCTGCAAATGCCTGTAACTTATATTGTTCCTTTTTTATTTCCATACCTTTAATTTCTATATCTTGTCTAATATTTCTATTTAGTCAATATAAATAGTAAAGGAGATAGTGGACATCCTTGTCTTGTGCCTTTTTTATATTAAAATTCTCTGTCGTATCTCCATTTACCATCATCTTTCCCATTTGTTTATGGTATATGGCCTTTATCATGTTAATGAATCTCGTACCAAAGTCCATAGATTTTAGTTGTAACAACATAAATTGCCAATTTACGTTATCAAATGCTTTCTGCGCATCTAAGAAGATCAACGCCATTTGTTTTCCAGGATGTGCTTCATAATATTTCAATGTATTTAAAATCATTCTCATATTGTTTTTAATCTGTCTCTTAGGCAAGAAGCCATTTTGGTCTGAATGTATAAATTCATTTAGAAACCTTTTTAGTCTCTCTGCCATTATTGAAGCATATATTTTATAGTCAGCATTTAGTAAAGATATGGGCCTGTAGTTTTTTAATCTGCATTAAATCTGAGTCTTCTTTTGGAATCCGAGTAATATTTGCTTCCATCCACGAATTTGGTATCTTCGCATCAATCAATACGTCATTATAGACTTCCAACATTGATAAGCCTAGAGTATCTTGTAAACATTTGTAAAATTCTGCCAGCAGTCCATCTGGTCCTGGTGGTTTATTGCTCTTTTGTCTCTTAATCGCTTCTGACAATTCCATCATTGATATTCGTTCATTTAACATAGCTTTTACTTTTTCTGGTACTTTAGGAAGTTCCGCTTTTTCCAAATATTCTTTAATTTTCTCTTCTGAAACTTTTTCTTGCTCATACAACTTTTCATAATCTTGATTTTTTTTTTAATCCTCATTTTGGTAGTATAAGGTTTCTTTCTCATCTACCAGCCTATGTATCCATATCTTCTCTTTCTCTGTTTTCAATTTGTATGCCAACCATCTTCCTGGTTTATTTGCGTTTTCAAAAAAGTTCTGTTTAGCATTTTTGATTTTTTGTGCCAATTCTTCTTTATCTAGTAGATTTATTTTATGTTTTATTAGTTCCATTTGATTTTTTAGAATCATCTTGTTTGGTTCTTTCTGTAGTTCTAATTCCAGTCTCTTGTGTTCTTCTGCTAATGTCTTTTGGTTTTGTTTCTTTTTCTTGTTTTCCCCCCATGTATGTTATAGCAAGTCCCCAAATGTATGTTTTAGCAGTGTCCCATACATTTTGTAATGAAGTGTCTTCTTTTCTGTTCTCTTTGAAAAAGAAGTCCATTTCTTTTTCTATACTTTGTATAAATTCCTTGTCTTTTAGTATTGATTGATTCAATGTCCATCTCCATTTTCTCTTTTGTCCTTTCCACTTAACTCCAATTGGATTATGATCTGCCCAAGTGCTTGCTTCTATTTCTATTTCTTGCACATTTGACTTTATCTCCGGTGACATCCATATCATATCTATTCTTGATCAGGACATATGTCTATTTGAATAAAATGCGTATTGTTTTCTTTTAGGATTTATTTCTCTCCATACATCTTGAATACCTATTTCTTCCACCATTTAAAAAACATTTTTGGAAGGGTTTTTCTAGCTGTTTTACTTACTTTACTACTTTTGTAGTCCAATTCTGTGTCTACAATCGCGTTAAAATCTCCTACCACGCAGATATTTTCATATTCCAATTCAGTAATTTTCTTATGCAATTTTTCATAAAAATTTCTTGTTTATAATTTGGTGCATATATTGCTACCAAAAGTATTGGTTTATAGTTCATTGTTACCTCCACCATCAATATTCTCCCCTCTTCACCTGCAAAAACTTGTCTTGCTTTTATTGTTTCTTTAATATATTAAACCACGTCTCTTTTCTTTTGTTGTGCTAATGAGGAATATAGGAATATTTCGCAATTTTAGGATATTCCAATAATTTATTGTGTTGTTTTTTTATGTGAACCTCTTGAAGACAAATAAAATCTAATTTTAACTTTCCTAATTTGTTAAAAGTCCTTTTCATAGGAGAATTCAGTCCATTTATATTAATCAACAGTAGTTTTATTTCATCTTCCATAGTTTTACTTGTAGATATGTCTTGTTGTTCTGGTTGCTCTTATTTCTCTCTGTTCTTTTATCTTTGCACCTTCTTGTTCTGCTCTCTCCTTTAATTCTGTTTCACCTTTTTGTTGTACATTTCCTCCTCCTGATGCTTCTTCTTGTTTCTTGTCATCTATCTCCTCTCTTTCTTTTTTTCTCATATGATCCAAATTGCGCATCATAAAATTGCTCTGCTTTCTCTATAGATATATGTATCTCTATAGATATATATTTCTCTATAGTATCCAATCTATACCTTTGATCCATCCAGGTCACCAGAATTCCCTCAGGTATCAGCCATCTGTAGTTTACGTCATGCTTAATTAATTGTCTTGTCAGAAATTGATATTATTTTCTCGTGTCTCTTACTCTTCTAGGAACTTGTTTCAGGACTATTATTTCTCTTCCTTTATATTTCAATGGGTTATCTCTTGCTCTTTGAAGTATCTCTGTTCTTAGTGCCTTCTTGGTAAATCTCACATGTACCTCTCTAGGTAATTTATTTCTTGACACATATCTTGTGTATACTCTAAATATTTCGTCCATACCAGTGAACACCTCTTGCCGAGGTGGTGCAGTGGTTAAAGTGCAGCACTGCAGTTCAGCTGTTCAAATCTCACCGGCTCAAGGTTGACTCAGCCTTCGATCCTTCTAAGGTCGGTAAAATGAGGACCCAGATTGTTGGGGGCAATATGCTGAACTCTGTAAACCGCTTAGAGAGGGCTGTAAAGCACTATGAAGCGGTATATAAGTCTAAGTGCTATTGCTATTGCTTGTCCCCTCCATATTATTCTAAGTATTTAAAACAATTTACTTGCTCTAAAAAGTTCCCATTTAGTTCTGTCTTTGGTCTTTCTATAAACACTAATATTTTGGTTTTATCATATCCATAAAGATATGATATGAAATACATTTTATAAATATAAATATAAAATGAATTTTATTTATAAAATAAATATAAAATTGTCACAGTAGGAAACAAGCACACATTGCTGTTTATAAGCCTATTGGGGCGAGCAGTAATGGGCACTCTTTTTCAGAAATAATGTACACTTTAAATTGCTTTGAGGATCCAAGATAGGATACTACACTTGCAGTGGAAAGCTGATAGTTAAATTCTGTTTGGATATCTTGCATAGTCATGAAAAATCCAACTAGGAGAAATGTAGCAAGTATAGCTTATCAACTACTTTGCAGTAATTATAACAGAACATGCCAGGTGTTTTTTGGTTATGTAGCTAATAATATAGGAATCTTTTTGAATCAAGAAATGGCCAACTAGAATGACACATGCTGCCTTTCTTTCTGGATTATAGATTGGTAAAGGCTAATGCCTTCAGAATAGCTTTAAAAAAGAGAGATTAATTTTTTATATAGGATGTTGCATATGTGCAAACCCCATAACCCTCACTCAGGGTGAAGCATTGAAGTACAAAACTGTTAGAAAAAGCCCCCCTTTGGAATTTGGTCATGTCATGGTATGGGCTTTCCCCCTCTGTATTCCAGGGCTTTTCACAGTATCCAAGGATAAATCTATTCATATCCTGAATGTGGAGGAAGGCCGTCTTGTGACACGATTCTCCAAGGCTCACAAGTAGGTATCTGAATTATTTACTAGCCATTCTGTAGCCTTGGTAATGAAGCATTTACTGGGGTGCTATATTTTCTACTTACAGTTCTTTATTTCCCTTGTGTTAAGATTCTTGAGCATGAGTTATTTATTTATTTATATCATGCTTTAATTATTTTTGCAAATAACTCAAGGTAGTAAACATATCCAACACAGCTTTGTCCTCCTATTTTCCCCACAATAACAACTCTATGAGGTAAGTTGGGTTTGAGAGAAAGTGACTGGCACAAGATCTTTCATGGCTAATGTGGAACTAGAACTCATAGTCTCCTGCTATCCAGCCTGGTACCTTAACCACTAGATCAAACTGCCTTTAATTTGTAGGATGGGTATTTATATTTAAGAATTTCTTTGAGGTCTGCAATGAAACTAGGTTATTACTAGTCCATCAGAGTCTTCAATTAGAACTCTTAGGATCAAAGAAGTCTGTTATTATTTCTTACAATAAGAAACATCAGCTTTCAAAATGTTCTGAATTATGAGAAAGTGAGGAAAGGAAAGATTCAGCCTTATCCCACATGAACGTATTTTTCCTGGGTAGTAATTCAACTTCTAGTAATTCAGGCTGGCAGTTTGCAGCATGAACATTCATATTTGTCTAAACTTATTGAGAATGAGGAATTACACTCACTCCGACAGACACCTCCTGTTCTCTTTAATTTTAATTTGGGATTCTTGTTAGCAGTTATAGTGGCTGTAGGTTTTGACATCTTTAGGAAAGGAGAGGTTATTTCCTCTTTTTAATATTGTTCTCTTGACATAGACCTTTCATTGTGTAGAGAAAAAATAATGGAGTCAGATTTTCTTACTGCCCATTTAACACACACACCCGTTTTACTCTTTAGAATTAGTTAATGGTACCTATGCCCTTTGAGTAGAAGAGTTATATGAATAAGGGTCAAAAATGGGAACAGCTCTACAAATAAGTTATAATGTTGGCTCTTCTACTCTGAAATTTCCACAGCTCAGCTTTGAACAGCCTATTGGTGATAGATGAGCATTTGTTTGCCACAGGAGATGATAGTGGAGTGTTGAAAATATGGGACCTGCGCAAGGGCACGTCCATCATGGAAATGAAACAGCATGAGGACTACATCAGTGATATGATCCTAGATAGAAACAAGAAGCTGCTTCTCACAACCAGGTACTACATTCTCCTGTTAACTCAGTATATCAATAGGTTACATTTGTATGTTTAGAATGCAGATGTTTTATAGTAGTTGTTCCTGCAGGAAAGTTTAAAAGCTTTTAGATAAAAACTATCACCATCTCTTTTGGTGTTATTCTTTTCACTGTTGTAATGGCATTTCACATAAATATAGAGTTATCTATAGCCAGCTCTGAACTGCTAATGATTATAAATAAAGTTTTTATTAGAATTTGTCAGAAGGCAAATAGGTATGTATAAGATTTAGTGATTTAGGAATGGAATGTTCTGGAGAGGTCCAAAACATTCCATTCCCCTTCTGGAACATGCCATTCTGGAGCAGACCAGCAATTTCCAGAAGTAAATTCCTGAAACAGTTCAAAGTGTCTCAAAAACTGGAAGTCATCAGGACATCATACTCAAGGCATCTAACTACTACTACCTTGTTTTCCCGAAACTAGGACCTGTCCTGATAATAAGCCCAATTGGGCTTTTGAGCGCATGCACCAAACTAAGCCCCCCCCCCTGGAAAATAACCCCCCCCCCAAAAAAAATACGCGCAGCTGCCGTGCAAGCATGATGTGAGGAGGCGAGGCTGGAGAGGGGTGGAAAGGGATGGGGAACATGCCCCACACACACCTGCCATCCACACGGAACGGCCTCACAGAGGCCACTCCTGCAAACCTTAGCTCGCCTCCCCGAATCTGGCCTGCCAATCTCGGCCAATGAGGGGGAGTAGCAGGTGGGGAGGGGTGGGGCGGTGTAGAAGCGAGACGCATGGAGCGAGACAGGGCTCCCCTTGCTGTCTCTTCTTCCCCCCTCACCGGACATGGCAGGAGCTGGAAGTCAGGTAAGACATGCAGAGAAGCGACACAAGTGGCGTGGTGGATGGGGCGTGGCGGGCCACGAGACGCACATTTTACCGGAGATTGGCAGTTCCATTGCGTATCTCGGCTGGTCTGTGCAGGGAAACATCTTGCACAGTAAAGAAAAACTTCTCGTGAGTGCGAGCAATTAGCAACTTCTCTCTCACAGCGCCTCCTCTCTCTCTTCTCCCGAGTGCCAGCGGTTCATCCGGCTCACCGAATCTGACCTGTTGAACTCGGGCGGCAGTGGCTCTGACCCGATCCTCGCCGACAATGCTGAAGGCAAGAACCGGCCACGCCGATCCCGCTTTATGACTGTGAAGACAACCTGCACCAGCCGCTGCTTGGAGCTCTGGCACCCCCTCCCCCAGTCCCAGGTTGACAGGGCTAGGGCTGGCAAGAGTTGTTTTGCGGCCGCTCTTTTTTTTGCGGCCGCCACTAAGAGAAGGGATGCGCGAGCTAGGGTTTGCGGGAGCGGCCTCCACGAGGCCATTCCGCGTGGATGGCAGATGCGTGTGGGGCATGTTCCCCCCCTTCACCCCTCCGCCTCGCCTTCTCACCTCGTGCTGTTTGTACGGGAAGCAACGAAAAAGCTGCCACGATTGCTGGAGGCAGCGGCACCAGCGAAGTAGCTGATTGGCGCTCCGGCACCAGTCCCCCTGCTGCAGGCTGAGGTTTAGGGGTCTCCACCCCCAAAATAATAAGACTCCCTCGATAATAAGGCCATATTTTGGGGGTCAAAAGAAAATAAGACCCTGTCTTATTTTCGGGGAAACATGGTAGATCACAGAATTTACTTTCGAAAACTGCTGAATTCATAGGAGGAGATTTTATATGAGAAGAACAGAAGAGAGCAGAACATTTTTAGAGTTCTCCAGAATGCTCCATTCCTGAGCGGTCATATTCCAAATAAAGTTTGCTTTATAAATAAATATTATGTACCATCCTATTTTTCACAGTGGAGATGGAACAATGGGAGTCTTCAACGTTAGGAGAAGGCGCTTTGAGCTTCTCTCAGAACCTCAGAATGGAGACTTAATGGCTATATCTCTGATGAAAGTAAGTTCTATTATCTAGCTGCACCTTGGAAAAAAGGCTGTTTGCAGATACCCTGTTTCCCCCAAAATAAGACATCCCCTCCCTGATAATAAGCCCAATCGAGCATTTAAGTGCATGGCAGTAAGGCCAAGCGCTTATTTCAGGGTTCAAAAAAATATAAGGGTCTTATTTTCGGGGAAAGACCGTATGAACCAGTGAGTTACACTAATTCTTAGATGGATGATAGAAAGGTCTTTTTGAGAGCCAATTTGGCATAGTGGTTAAGGTATCAGGCTAGAAGCCAGAAGGCCATGAGTTCAAAGTCTACCTTGGATACAAAGCCAGCTGGGTGACCTTGGGCCAGTCAGTTTCTCTCGGCCCTAGAAAGCAGACAATGGCGAACCACTTCTGAAAAGTTTTAAAGAAAAATGCAGAGATTAGTGCAGACAGTCACCAGGAGATAACAGGACTCAAAAGGACTAAAAGAAAAGAATTTAAAGTATTTTCCTGCATTAGTATAATGTGTGATGTCTCTGTTCAAGGTGCTTCAAGTTTTTGATAAATAGGGTTTTTCTATTTTAAATAGCTTTCAAGACCTAGTTCTTAATAACAACAAAAGATATGCTGCTTTTTTTCTGGCTAAACTATGTATTATTTTTCTCCTGCTCAGAGGGGAAGAAAAGTAGCCTGTGGCTCCAGTGAGGGAACGATTTACCTCTTCAACTGGGATGGTTTTGGTGCCACCAGTGACCGTTTTGCATTGAAAGCAGAATCCATAGACTGCATGGTTCCCATAACTGAGAGCATTGTGTGCACAGGTTCCACCGATGGAATCATTAGGTGAGACTGTCATGAGACAAGAAGTTCTTGTGAGAGATGCTAATACTGAAGAGGTACACGAAAACACTTACAGACTGGCTGCAAATGAAACTAGGTAAAATCTGGGTAAGCTCTTCTTAGCAGATGGCCAAAAGCAAGCTATAATTTCAAATAAGGGATGACAATACTCAATATTAAGAGATTGAGAAGATGATCCTTGAAAAATTCTGCCTAGTTTCCTGGGCCAATATATGGATATATACCGTATTTTTCGGATTATAAGACGCACCTTAGTTTTGGGGGAGGAAAACAAGGAAAAAAGGCCTCTGCTTCCCAGCAATTTGCCAAACAGCAAACAGTACAGATGATATACACTGTTTGCTGTGTATTTCTGTGCATGTGTGCCTGACCTATAGAAATGGCAAAGAATTGGAGAAATGTACATTTATGGCAGTATATTAATCCCAGAAAGTTTTCTTAAATGTAATCACACTAACTCCTCCCAATTATTTAAATAGATCTACTCCAAACATGACTAAGTCAGGGTTTCTCAGTTGCCTTCTTTTAATACTAATACTTAATACTAATACTTAATACTAAAACAGGACATTTCAGATTATACTTTTACAGATCTTTAAAATTGATGTGGCTTTCTGGAAGTATTCTCTGCTATTTAAAAGAAGATACAATAGCACCGGGCCTCTTCAGAGCAAGCATTTATTTTAAAAAGCTTCTTCATTTTGTTAAGTTGTCTAGAACAATAATAAAGCAGTCTTTAAAAAATAAGTCTAATAATTTGAACACTCTACAAACATTTAACAAAATAACATATTAACAGAATCTGCCTCTACTTAGGATAGAACTCACAACTCTTGATTGTGAGGCAAGAGCTCTAGCTCTGAGCCATAGCAACTATAGCTTGCCTCTTTTCAATTTTAGCAGCCTAATATTGCCAGCAGTTTATCTCCCAGCAATTTGTCACATTACAGCCACCGTAGTTAGTTTCATTTTACCACGTGGCTTGCAAGCCTGTCAGCTGTAGATTGGGAGGCAGTTTAGCTCTTCTTGTGCTCTTCTTGGGCTTTGCCCTGTTTGCTGCAAAGAGGTAAATTGCTGGCAGGCAGAGGCCAAAGGGTGGGGGTGGCTGGGTGGGGCTGCATTCGGTGTATAAGACGCACCCAGGTTTTCACCCTCTTTGAGGGTAAAAAGGTGCATCTTATACTCCGAAAAATACGGTATATATAACAAAAACCGTTACACATACAGACAAATAGTTTGTTCGGCTATAGAAACTGCCTGGATGGTCCCTGGAGGCGGAATGGGACTGTTCACCTCCTCCGGTAGGCCGAGCCTCTTTGGTCTCCAGGCTTTCACCCACGACCATTCGGCGCTGCCTTTTCTCCTTCGCTGAAACGGCACTAGCTCTTCGGCCCAGCCCTTGCCTCACAGACCCTCCCGTCACAGCCACTTCCTCACAGCCCTTTCTCCGAACAGGCCTAAAAGCCTATTCACCCCGGGCATTTGGGCGCACGGGACACTTTGCTGACATCACGTTTGCATGGAAGAATCATTTGCAGTGTGTGTGTATGTACCCTTTCTCCCCCCCACTCACTCACTCACTCACTCACTCTCTCTCTCTCTGGTGGATTTGCATACATTTGCATGGAAGAATCTCTCATTTGCAGTATGTGTGTATGTATCCTTCCCCCCCTCTCTCTGGTGGATTTGCATGCATTTGCATGGAAGAATCTCATTTGCAGTGTGTGTGTATATGTACCCTTTCTCCCCCCCACTCACTCACTCACTCTCTCTCTCTGGTGGATTTGCATGCATTTGCATGGAAGAATCTCATTTGCAGTGTGTGTGTATATGTACCCTTTCTCCCCCCCCCTCACTCACTCTCTCTCTCTCTCTCTCTCTCTCTCTCTCTCTCTCTCTCTCTCTCTCTCTCTCTCTCTCTGGAGGATTTGCATCGCGTTTGCACGGAAGAATCTCTCTGGTGGAGGGGTTTCCACACGTTGTTGCCACTGTGTTTGCATCACGTTTGCACGGAAAAATCTCTCATTTGCAGTGTGTGTGTATGTATCCTTTCTCTCCCCCCCCCCCACGCTCGCTCTCTCTTTGGTGGAGGTGGAGGAAGGCTACATACACACACAGAGCAAACGGGGGAAGAGAGAGGGGGGGGAAGGAAGGCTACCCATGCATACCCATGTAAACGTGATGCAAACACAGCGTGGAAACAACGTGTGGAAACCCTTCACCAGAGGGGGGGGGGGAAGAAAGGGTACATACACACACACTGCAAATGAGAGAGATTCTTCCGTGCAAACGTGATGTCGGCAAAGTGTCCCGTGCGCCCAAATGCCCGGGGTGAATAGGCTTTTAGGCCCATTCGGAGAAAGGGCTGTGAGGAAGTGGCTGTGACTGGAGGGTCTGTGAGGGAAGGGCTGGGCCGAAGAGCTAGCGCCGTTTCAGCGAAGGAGAAAAGGCAGCGCCGAATGGTCGTGGGTGAAAGCCTGGAGACCAAAGAGGCTCGGCCAATCGGAGGAGGCGAACAGTCATAGACACCCCCCCTGGAGGGGCCGAAAGGCAAAAGGAAGCTGTGATGTTTCCTCCCATATTTGGGCACACCAGGATGATTCGACAGAAAAAATATATATATAACCCTTTCCTGGTGAAGAGCTGATAAGGGAAAAGAGCCTGTGGCCTAGAGCAGGGGTCGGCAAACTTAAACACTCAAAGAGCCATTTGGACCCGTTTCCCACAGAAAAAAACCCACCGAGAGCCACAAAACCTGGGTAGGCATGGCCAACTTGACATCACTCACTCCCACCCAGTCACATGACCCCCTAGCCACGCCAACCCAGCCAGTCATTAGGACAGAGAACTGGAAACTACAAAACCCTTTACTCTCTCTCTCTCTCTCTCCCCCTCCCTCTCCCTCTCATCTCTCCCTTTCCATCTCTTTATCTCTCTCTCTCTCCATCCATATCTATCTACCTATCATCTATCTATCTATCATCTATCTATCTGTCTGTCTGTCTGCCTTTCTATCTTCTCTCTTTCTCCCTCTCATCTCTCCCTTTCCATCTCTTTATCTCTCTCTCCATCCATATCTATCTACCTATCTACTTACCTACCTACCTACCTATCTATCATCTATCTAGCTTCTCTCTCTCTCTCTCTCATCTCTCCCATCTCTTTATCTCTCTCTCTCCATCCATATCTATCTATCTATCTATCTATCTATCTATCTATCTATCTATCTATCTATCTATCTATCTATCATTATCTATCTATCTATCTATCTATCTATCTATCTATCTATCTATCTATCTATCTATCTATGTATCTATCTATCTATCTATCTATCTTCTCTCTCTCTCCCTCTCATCTCTCCCTTTCCATCTCTTTATCTCTCTCTCCATCCATATCTATCTACCTATCTATTTACCTACCTACCTACCTACCTATCATCTATCTATCTATCTATCTTCTCTCTCTCTCATCTCTCCCTTTCCATCTCTTTATCTCTCTCTCTCCATCCATATCTATCTACCTATCTACCTACTTACCTACCTACCTACCTATCATCTATCTATCTATCTATCTATCTATCTATCTATCTATCTATCTATCTATCTATCTATCTATCTATCTATCTATCTATCTATCATCTATATCTATCTTCTCTCTCTCTCATCTCTCCCTTTCCATCTCTTTATCTCTCTCTCTCCATCCATATCTACCTACCTATCTATCTACCTACCTACCTACCTACCTATCTACCCTCTCTCTCTCCCTCTCATCTCTCCTTCCTTCCTTCCTTCCTAACTTCTTTCTTTTTCTTTCTTTCTTTCTTTCTTTCTTTCTTTCTTTTTCTTTCTTCTTCCTTCCTTCCTTCTTTCTTTCTTTCTTCCTTCCTAACTTCTTTCTTTCTTTCTGTCTTCCTTCCTTCCTAACTTTTCTCTCTTTCTTTCTTTCTTTCTTTCTTTCTTTCTTTCTTTCTTTCTTTCTTTCTTTCTTTCTTTCTTTCTTTCTTCTTCCTTCCTTCCTTCCTTCCTTCCTTCCTTCCTTCCTTCCTTCCTTCCTTCTTTCTTTCTTCCTTCCTAACTTCTTTCTTTCTTTCTGTCTTCCTTCCTTCCTAACTTTTCTCTCTTTCTTTCTTTCTTTCTTTCTTTCTTTCTTTCTTTCTTTCTTTCTTTCTTTCTTTCTTCCTTCCTTCCTTCCTTCCTTCCTTCCTTCCTTCCTTCCTTCCTTCCTTCCTTCCTTCCTTCCTTCCTTCCTTCTTTCTTTCTTTCTTTCTTTCTTCCTTCAATCCTAACTTCTTTCTTTCTGTCTGTCTGACTTCTTTCTTCTCCTTCCTTCCTTCCTTCCTTCCTTCCTTCCTTCCTTCCTTCCTTCCTTCCTTCCTTCCTTCTTTCTTCTTTCTTTCTCCCTGCAAACCAATCCACACTGTGGCTCCTTTCTCCAAGGCGCTGCATGTGCGAAGTCTCCCCGGTCGCTGTGGCTGCACCGGGGAGCCCGCGTCCTGGTCATTAACGATGGAGATGCTGTGCGAGCGGGAGAGACCTCAGAGCAGAGGCGCCGGCAAGTGGCGGCATCAGCACACACACACACACACACACACACACACACAGAAGACTCGCAGAAAGTCTCAGCTCCCAGCCTTCGCGGGAGTCGAGCTGGCGTGGCTGTGGAGAGGGGCTGGCTGAAGAAGTTTCAGCAGCTCCTGGAAGACGGGCAGCCGTCAGCCCAGTTGGGGAGGAGGAGGAGAAAGGCAGCGGGAGAGACCTCAGAGCAGAGGCGCCGGCAAGTGGGGCGGGGTGGCAGTGACGGCATAGGCACACACACACACACACACACACACACACACACACACACACACACACACACAGAAGACTCGCAGAAAGTCTCAGCTCCCAGCCTTCGCGGGAGTCGAGCTGGCGTGGCTGTGGAGAGGGGCTGGCTGAAGAAGTTTCAGCAACTCCTGGAAGACGGGCAGCCGTCAGCCCAGCCGGGGGGGGGGGGAGGAGGAGGAGAAAGGCAAGCAGAGGCGCCGGCAAGCGGGGTGAGAGGCGCGGGGATGGCAGTGGCGACATCGGCGCGCGTGCGCACACACACGACATGCACAAAGTCTCAGCTCCCAGCCTTCGAGGGAGTCGAGCTGGCGTGGCTGTGGAAAGGGGCTGGCTGAAGAAGTTTCAGCGGCTCCTGGAAGACGGGCAGCCATCAGCCCAGCCGGGGGGGAGGAGGAGGAGGAGGAGAAAGGCAGCGATTTAGCCCACCAAGCGCACTCTGCTCGGAGGCTCTCGGACGGGACGGCAGCACGCGGAAGGCAAGCCAGAGGTCGGCGCCAAGCGCCCGAGGCTCTCCAGGCAGCGGCAGGTGACAGCGGGCGCCGGCTGAGTCCTCTCACGGGCAGCCGCGCCGACCCTGCCTCCGCCGAGGAGGAGGGGGAAAGGGAAGCGCTCCTGCAGAGCGTCCCAACGGTAGGGCAGGAAGTGACTGTGGCCGCGGCAGGTCTGGGGCAGCGCAGCACGCATTCGCCACACCCGGCTTCTCCGGCTCGCGCTCTCACAAACACACGCACACACCCCTTTGCGGGTCTGGGGCCACCTCCCGGCTCACGTTCTCAGTTTCCTCCGATGGGAATCATCGCGCATGATTCAGGCTGGGGGGAGGTGGAATCTCCCTGGGCTAGGGAAGGGAAGGGAGGGCGAGGGGCGGGGCAGTCAGTGATGGGACAGGGAGCCATGGCAGAGGGCCCAAAGAGCCACTTTTGGCTCGCGAGCCGCAATTTCCGACCCTTGGCCTAGAGGTTAAGCTGCTGCCTTATAGGCATACTGCCCAGGTTCAAATCTCACTAAGGGTATGGCTATCAGATGAGAGCTAAATAGCTTGAAATAGATCTATAATAGTCTCCCTTCATTTTCATTTATCAGCAAAAAATGTTACACACACACACACACACACACATATGTATACACACACACACACACATATACATATATACATATATATAGATAACATATATACACATACACATACATATATACACACACACACTGTATGTGTGTGTGTGTATATATGTATGTATTTTATGTATGTATATATAAAATATGAATATATGTATATGTGTGTATATGTATATATATACTGTATATGTATGTATGTATGTATGTATATAGAAACTACATAAGAGGCATGACGGCTCAGTGGTTAAAGATGCTGGGTTTGTTGGCTGGCAAGTTGATGGCTTGGGTTCAAGACCCAAGTGCCACGCAACAGGGTGAGCTTTCATTCCTGCCCCAGCTCCTGCTACCCAGCAGTTTGAAAGCTTGCAAATGCAAGTAGATAAGTACCACTTTGGTGGGAAGGTAACAGCGTTGCATGCACCTCAGTGTATAATCATGCCAGCCACAAGACCATGGGAGCATTTTTGGACAAAGCTTGGCTAAAAAACAGAGATGAGAACTGAGTTGAATACTGGTAGTGGAAACCTTTACCTTTATATAAGGGATTAAATTTTTCTAAAAAAGAACTTGGGATATGGCTGGATACCTCTCTCCACAAAGGAACTGGCATTCTGTTTGGTAATTAAGCTTTTCTTTATTTCAGAGCAGTAAATATCTTGCCCAATCGAGTGATAGGAAGTGTCGGGCAGCATATGGGTGAGCCTATTGAACAGCTGGCTAAGTGTCATATGGGCCAATACCTGGCCAGCTGTGGCCATGACCAAAAAGTGAAATTCTGGGACATCTCTTCACTTAGTTCAGTGATTGTGGATGATTATAGAAAAAAGAAGAAAAATAAGCAACTGAAGCCCTTAAGTCGCAAAGCATTTGGCAATGGGGAAGATTTCTTTGCGGACTTGAAAGAGGTGGCAGCAGACTTGGAGAAAGAGGAGAATGGTGGACTTTCTGAGACTGACAGTGACTGAAAGACTCACACTGATCTGATTAGACTGTTAGAGGCTCATTCCCTCGAAAGGACATTTTGGAAAAACTCAGCTAGGCTGTATTTTTCATACTGAAGAATAAGCTTCAGGGTAATTAAACTTGTGCTCTGCGGGCAAAGCCTTGGTAGCCTAATAGAACTAATAGTACAAAAGAGAGCTAAGATTGCAAGAATTTTCCTAGCTCAGAGAGAAATGAGAGAACATGGTTGCTACAGAAAGGGGAAATGAAATGGCATCACATGTGGACAATTAGAATATTAAGAAATATTTTTTCATGTATCAGAAGAGTTCCTTGCAAAGGCCAAACGTCTGTTTCCTCCATGGAGTGATGCTTTTATTTTGCCAGCTGAAATATTTAGGAATCAGGCTATTGCTCCACCTAAAAAGTGGATTCCATTTCATTGCTATGGTAGTGAAACGGATATCTCTTAAACTCAGAAGAAAAGAGATTTAAATAATGGATTAATGTTCATAATGGAACTTGGGGAGTTTCTAAATTATTGTTTTTCTGGGGTTTTATTTAAAGAATAAAAATAGGAGAATTCCACATATGAAGATGCATCAATTTAATATATTTGTTTGTGAACTACCTCAAATGGATTATAGTCAACAGCCTGTTTGGTCTAGTCTAGTGGTTAAGGCACCAGGCTAGAAACCAAGAGACTCTGAGTTCTAGTCTCATTTTAGGCATGAAAGTCAAAGACTTTGGGCCGGTCGCTCACTCACAGTTCAACACACATCACAGAGTTGTTGGGAAAATAGGAGGGAGTATTGTATGTGTTCTCTGTCTTATGTATTATAAAAATAATACAGGTGAGATATAAATAAAAAACCCAGTTAAATACACAACATCAATTTAAGCCCTGTAAAATAAGACTTAATTTAAAAGGAAGAAGGAAAACAAAAGTTGAAATGCTAGCCTTTCTTACAGGATTTATGCAGAGGATGTATTGGTGAAGGAAGAGATAGAATATAGAATAATAGGGTTGAAGGGACCTTGAAGGTCTTCTAGTCCAACCCCCTACCCATTGCAGGAGATTCTATACCATTCTGGACTTTCTTTGCTTGGGTATAATGTGATCATAGAAAGAATAACAGAATAATGAAACAGAATAATAGAGTTGAGAGGGACCCCAGAGATCCTCCAGTACAACCCCCCAAAAAAGCAGGAAATGGTCCATGAATTGGCACCCCATCAATTCCAGTAGAGAATAGTTGAAGATAACATAAGAGACCATTTGGTTATGTAGTTATTCGAATGGTTAATTTTTCTTGCTCTTTTTTCCCTTGGTTTGTTGTGTTTGTGGATACGCTTTCAGAGCATTTCATATCTAGAGATCTTGTACTCACATTCCCACATTTCAGCTGAAAATGCTGCCCCTGAAATCTCACCATTTCACTGTGAATTTTTAAGTATGATCTTCAGGTATTTTGAATTTTGCAATAGGAGGCTAGGTAGCTTAGATCTGCCAACCACTATTCCAGAGGAAGTAAGAATTAGCCAGTACAGGATAAATCTTGGTTTTGTTTAAGGTACATATATTATCAACCCTGAAGTTGGCCAAACTGTGGCCATTTTCTTTTGGTAGCTTTTCTGTAGGGAGGTTTCTCTTCTCAATGCTTCAGGACTGACACAACCTGGAGCAAAGGGGCCATGGAGGGGTGTGTGTGTAGAGATAGCTGGGGTGTTGTAGCCTATTTGGAACCTTGACATTAAACTGGCTCTATAAACTCTAAGGCTCCAAACCGGAGTTGCTGTCCGGGGTCCTGAGCTCTGGCTGCTTTTCTAGTCTACCCGGGCAGCGGAAAAGACTCAGGGAAGATGGAGGAAGGAACCAGAGAGGACGGGAGAATCGAGAGCCTAGCATTCCCCTCAATGCCCAAATGAGCGGCCACATCTGAAGTTGAATGCCAACTAGGGGCCCGGGTGAAGGAACAATTCTAACTGCCGGCTTCCGAAGAGCTTTACCGAGCAGAGAAGGATCTGGAGTCCAAACTAGCCTCTCAGGACCAGATGTGGGAGAGACCAATCACATCCACATTCCTGGAGTGGAGGTTGACGGGACCCATGGATTCAAATGAGTCAGGGGAATGGAAGTACCAGGCTCACAGCCAAACCCTAGAGGGACTGTCTGAAATATTTGAGCAGATGCATCTCAGCAGTGTTGGCCAGCAGCAGCGTACCGGTCACATGATAACTGTCCTGGGCCAACCTACTTACACATTTCCTGTGCAAGGGGACTGATCTACCCAGGGTGCAGTGCCTAAACGCCTGCATATGGTGCAACCTAGGATGCAACCAAGTCTGCCCAGGAGGGACCGGTCAACTCGATGATCTGAGCTAACAGTCCTCCGCAGCCACTATCAGCTTGGTCAAGCCCCAGCTCCTACCGGAGCCGGGCGCAAAAGACCAGCCAACCTGCTAGGACAGCCATGACTGCCGCTGGCAGGGGAAGGCCCCCCCGGTTGGGCATATTACCCCGGACAGGGCTGGGTCCAGGTCCAGGCACAGTGGCTCCTACCCCACCAGTTGCAGCGCAACCGTCAGCTGTGCCGCAGCCACTGGCTGCGCCACAACCACCGCTGCCGTGACCCCAAGGAGAAACCCCACCACGCTTTCAAATGGTGTTTGATGAGAGCCTGAACAAATTGGCCTTCTTCCTAAACAGAGCAAGGGCGCACATCAACCGCTATGGGGACAGCTACCAAGACGACCGGGAAATTGTTTCCACCCTCACTGACAACCTGGAGGGGGTTGACCCAACTTCACGATGAGGGGGCTCTTGAGCTAGAAAATGTCGATTACTTCCTACAGGAACTAAGGAGCCAATTTGAGGACGTATCCCATGGGCAAGAGGCAGAAAAAGAAATCAAGGGAATCAGACAGAGAGGCCGCCTGGCTAAGGAATACATCCAGGAATTCCAAAGAATTGCCCGGAAGCTGAGATGGTGGCCAGAGCTGATGCTGGTCCATTACTTTAAAGAAGGTCTGGACAAGGAACTGCTCCAAATCTGCCTTTGCTGGGGAGTCCCAGATTGCATCCATGATTGGTATCGTACGGCTGTGGCTATGGACTTAGAACTACAGCGGCATCAGAAAGAGACCCCAGAGAGGAAGCCTAAGAGACAACTGAGATGGCGAGTCAGCCCACGCTCGGTGGAGGAGCCACTTACAGGGGCCTCCACAATGCTCATAAAATGCTTCCAGTGTGGACATCAAGGCCAATGAGCATCTGAGTGCCTGGCCCCAGTTCCCATGCCGCAAGCAAGAGGCCAAATCTCTTCAAAGCCAAAAGGATTGCAGCTGAAACCTGCAGAAAAGGGGAAATTCACCCAGCAAGCCGTTTGTCAGCCCATGGGTTGCCAGCCGGGCCGGGGCTGCCATTCAGGCGGGGAAGGAGAGCTGCCAGCTGGGATGTGTGTCCAAGCCCGACGACCACACCCGCCAAACGCCCGCTGAATGCCCGCATACTGCACAGTTGAGCCCCACAGAGTGCGTACATGCCCCCTGCCGACCTGCGAAGAGGGCAGGCACATCTACGAGAAGCCTGCCGCGTCTACAGAGCCCTCAGACGGCCAGTTGAGCTGCAGGCTTTGTAAACAGCTGATGCGCAACAGAGCTGATGGGCGGCGGAGCACGCACAGGCGCAGGGAGCCTGGCATGCTGGAAAAGCTTCGACGCTGCAAAGATGCGGAAAATTGGCGGCATGTGGGGTGTGTGAAATATATGGGGTGGGGCCCAGGAGGTGAAACCATGGGGGCAGGGTAGAGAGTATTTAAGGGGTGGAGGGTTAAACTACAGTAGCACTGACTTTGTTTTCATCATTGTCACTCCGTGCCCGGTTTCCAGCTTGCAAGATAAAAAGTGCCCAATCAACTTTGTTGTCTACATTTCTTGTCTGCTAAACACTGGAATGTGACACCATTGAGGTTCCCCCCCCCCAAGAAGGGGAAGGGAGGCTGAAGAATTGAATTTAATGGATGCGTGGAGGGCATTAAATCCCAATGAAAACAAATACACTTTTTATTTGAACCCCATAAATCTTTTTCGAGAATAGATATGATATGGGCCAATAAAGAACTAAGTAAAATGGTAGATAAAGTAGAGATCAATCCAAACATACGGACAGACCACAGTCCCCTGAAGATAATATGGAAAGGTCAAAAAAAGAAACATGGAAGGTGGACTATGAATCCGCAGATACTACAGGAAGATGAGTATCTTCACAGAATTAAAAAGGAATTGACTTTATTTCTTGATATAAATAAAAAACAACATACCTCTTTACAAAATTTGTGGGCTACCCTAAAAGCTTATACAAGAGGAGTAACAATAGCTTACATGTCAAAAAAGAGGAAAGAAAAACAGAAACAACAGGATATCTTAATGAAAGAAATAGGTCATCTGGAAAAAAATCTTCAAATTAAACCAGGTGATGAGCAAATTGTCGAATTGCTAGCATTGAGTAAACACAAACTTAATAGAACAAGCAGAATATGTAAATAACATCAAATACATGAACCAACACCTTTTTGAAAATGCTAATAAGCCGGGAAGGTGGCTGGCATACAAATTTTAAAAAGGAAAAAGAAAATAGGATAATCACCACCTGCAAGATGAAGGAGGAAATTTGCAAAATAAGGAAGAGGAAATTCAGAAGATTGTAATTAATTACTTTGAGAACCTATATAGACAGGAGGAAATTGATTTAGAAAAAAAAGATTATTTAAAAGAATAATAATAGGATAATATTGAAAGAAGAAAAAAGATGTTAAATAAAGAGATAATGGTAAATGAATTAAGGGACCGTCAGTGGACTGGGGGGGGTGACAAACCCCCCGGGAGCCGACATAATCTCTCGGCCGGCTGGAAAAATTTAAAAACAGTGCAACATTTGTTATTGTGTTAAAAGGCACATCTTGGATATTTACAGATCGGAATGAACTTGGAATGAACTTGCTAACAGCTGGGGATTGACTATAAGCCTTTGGATTTGAGAACTGTGACTTTGAAGACATGGAGGCAATTGACTATGAAGAACTGGTTGGATTTTTGAAAGACCTGTGTGAAGATTTAAAAAGATGTTTTTTGGGATTTGGAGTAAATGAGAATGGAAAGAATGAAGCACAAGAAGGAAAAAATGGAGAAGAAAATAGAAGAGGAAAATCAGACTGATGAATATATTGAGACTTATAATGACAAAAAGGAAAAGGATATTGAAAATGAAGGACAGATCAATGATTATATTGGGATCCATAATGACTTTACTGGGATTTATAGTATGGATGACTAAACAGAAACAAAGGGACCAAAAGACAATGAGAATGAACAGGTTGATGAACATATTGAGATTTACAACGATTACACTGGGATTCACAGTGACAAAAGAAAGAGATTGAAAATGAATGGGTTGATTATCATATTGAGATAATGATTACACTGGGATGCACAGTGACAAAAAAGAAACAAAAGGGGGAAGTAGGGAGAAAAGATTAAGAGGAATTGAAGATAGATGTACACAGATAATATATAAAAGGGAGAAAAGGAGTCTGGGGAAAGAGAAGTTGTTGGTACAAAAGTAAAAGAAAGAGAAAGAAGCTAAGGAAATTGGGGTGGAGAAGATATAGTTATAAGAAGGGAATAGTTGAGAAATTAAAAGAAAATGGATGATTGGTGTTGGAATGTCATAGAAATGTTTTTTTCTTTAGAATTATATTAGGTTTAATTGTGATAAGAATGTTAATTGTTTAGAATTTGGCATAAATAATCAATAAAATTATTTAGTTAAAAGGTTTTCTTTATAGGTTAATAATTGTATACTAGATGGATAAATATTTGATGGTGTTAGATTAAATTTTTGATTTAATATAATTAAATATTTGTACTGACTGAGAAAACAAAGAATGAGAAAGAATGAAAGTGGATCAAATGTTGAAAAAAGGTATAATTTGAATAGTTATTATTTTTATATATGATACTTGTTTAAATATAAGACTTGGAAAATTTATGGATTTGATACCAAACTGATAGGATTTAGATCAGGGGTGTCAAACTCATTTCTCATCGTGGGCCACATACGGCCTAGGGAGATGTCAAGTGGGCCGGACCATTAAAATTATACCATACTCTGCTATAAATAATTAAAATATCATGTCTTTTCTTTGTTTTGGTGTAAAGAAGCACAAGAACATTAGGAAAATATTGAAATTTAATAAACTATCCTTTTACAAAACATTTCATAAAACACCTCATATTTCCTTAGACAAATGTGCAATTTACTTTTATCATTCACAAATATGCATTGCAACAGATCCCACTGATTGTACAAAGGCACAAAACTTTAATTGGTACTGAAAAATATAGTAATGCACTTTAAGATTAAATGAGACTTTTAAAGAAAGGAATTTTTAAACCACTTACACATACGCATATAAAATCTAAATGTAATCCCTGCACACCTTACAAACTAAGGAGAGTGATTTTAAATGTGTAATGAAGAAAGTGTTCGCCTGTCCTGTAAATCTGTAAACTTCATACATGAAACATACATACACATACAATACATACTAAAAATTTATGGAGTTGTATGAACAGTAGAATTCCATCACACAACTTTTATTTTGAAGCTGCTGACTAACATTAAAGTGCACATTTTTTAAATCACCACAGTAAGGATTCATCTTCACAGAGCTGTATTCTTTCAATGCAAACAGTATCTAAGGCAGCATTTTAAAGGTGTTAGTCTAGTCTGGACTTGTATTTGTTCCTGAAACTTGGCATCTTTTGGCCTGTACAAGTGCATCAACACCAGGTGTCATGTCCTGACTAGCTGTCACTTTCAGAATGTCATTTAAGTGCTTGTTTGTGAGCCTTGAACGCATTTTTGTTTTATTGATATTCATCACTGAGAAGATTTGTTCACAAAGGTAGGTTGTCCCAAACATGCACAAAATTTTAGCAGCCAGGGCTGTTAATTTGGGGTACCCTGGTAGTAGATACTGATAAAATCTGTCCAGACCTACAGAGGCAAATTTGCCCTTCAAATCTGCATCACACTGCAAATCAATTATCTCTAGCTGAATTTCGACCGGCAGATCAGAAGCTTTAACTGTGAAAGGTGAGCGAAAAACTGAAAATTCTGTCTCAAGTTCACCAAATACCTGAAAACGTTTCTCAAACTCCCGCAGTAGTCCTGCAATTTTGTCTTTGTACCGTTTCATGTCCGCATCAGGTCTGGTCACACACACATCTCTCAGACAGGGGAAATGAGCAGGGTTGCCATTTGCCAGTTGCATCTCCCACAAAGTCAGCTTCAACTTAAATGCATGTATGTTGTCAGAAAACTGTGTGACAACTTTTTTGCGGCCTTGCAACATTTTGTTCAGATTGTTCAAGTGTTCAGTAATATCAACCAAGAATGCAAGGTCCCGTAGCCATTTTTGAGATTGTAATTCCAACACCGGTTTTCCTTTTTTCTCCATGAACTGTCCGATTTCCTCTCGTAGATCAAAGAAATGCCTCAGCACAGCGCCTCGGCTTAACCATCTCACTTCAGTGTGGTATGGCAGGCTGTGGGTAATGTTGCTGTCGCTGAGAAGTTTGTCAAACTGACGATGGTTCAGACCTCTGGACCGGATGAAATTTACAGTGCAAACAACCACCTCCATGACGTGGTCCATTTTCAGCGACTTGCAACACAATGCCTCCTGGTGCAAAATACAGTGAAATGTCCAGAAACGATCTCCTCCATTAAGGGCTTGTACTTTGTCTCTGAACTTTGTCGCGACACCTGCTTTCTTTCCGACCATGGATGGCGCGCCGTCTGTAGCCAGGCTGACAGCGCGGGACCAGTCCACTCCAACTCTGTCCAATGCAGCAACGACAGAGCCGAAAATGTCCTCGGCTGTTGTAGTGTCCATCATTGGCACCAACTCAAGAAACTCTTCAGTAACAGTCAATGTCTCATCAACTCCTCGAATAAATATGGCCAGTTGGGCCACGTCTGTGATGTCAGTGCTCTCGTCAATTGCCACGGAAAATGCAATAAATGACTTGACTCTCTGTTTCAATTGACTGTCTAAATCTGCCGATAGTTCCGAAATCCTCTCTGCTATAGTATTCCTCGTCAGGCTAATATTGGCAAAAGCTTGTCGCTTCTCGGGACATACAAGTTCAGCCGCTTTCATCATGCATCGTTTAACAAAG
The DNA here is from genome assembly GCA_023053685.1 of Diadophis punctatus similis. NCBI lineage: Eukaryota > Metazoa > Chordata > Lepidosauria > Squamata > Dipsadidae > Diadophis > Diadophis punctatus. Next base: position 108,605,068 of record JALIGW010000003.1, on the reverse strand, counting down.
TCACCGTCGGAATACGGCTTCGATGCTAATGCTATTTCGCTAGCAATTAGGTAGCTGGCTTTTACCGCTGCTTCACTGACTTCTCGGCTCTGGATGAAAGTTGACTGCTGTTTCCTCAGACCCGCCAGCAATTCGTTAATCTTATCTCTTCTCAGTTGTCCTTGCAAGCCGTCATATTTTTCACTGTGATGAGTCTCGTAGTGGCGTCGAATATTATATTCCTTCAATACCGAAACTTGTTGCAAACACACCAAGCACGAAGGTTTTCCGTGCATCTCTGTAAATAAATAGGACGTGGTCCATTTTTCTTTGAAAATTCTACACTCCTTATCTACTTTTCTCCGTTTGGATAACGACATTTTGGCTAATGAGGGTGTAGCGGAGAAATAGAGACCAAGGTATAAACAACGTCGTAACAAGCAGCAGATGGCGCACTGATACCGTCTGCTGTTTTCAGTCTGTCTCAGTGATGCGGCTTGTCTTCTACTCTGATGGAAAGAGTGCGCCCCTTAGCGGATAATCCATGAATTGCAGCGAATTAAAAATATTAATTCCATGTCTTTTATGCATTTTTTCCACTTTCAAATTATCCTGCGGGCCTGATCGAACCTCCTTGGGGGCCGGTTCCGGCCCGCGGGCCGTATGTTTGACACCCCTGATTTAGATGAATATGGAAATTGTTGGAATGATGTAAGATTTTAATAACAAATAATGCTACTATAAGGTTTTTATTTGTAATTAAGCAATTGATGAGTTGGATATTTTTATTATGGGGAACTTAGTTCTCAACCAATGGATGGAAGAGTAAAGATAAAGACTATTGACTAAAAATTAGGAATTTAGGGCAAATGTTAGAGTTAAGGGGGGGAGGAAGTGAACGATGAATAATGATATTAAGTGAGGGAAGGGAACAATACGGCTTAGAATTAAGAGGCATGAGAGATAATAAATATTTTGGAAGTTAAGCTATAGCGATTAATTTGGGAATAAAATTGAAAATTAATTGGTGGTAGACCCAGGAGACAAAGTTAGGTTTGGAAGAGGCAGCACTAGATGAGTAACATATACCCAGAGTAAAGAGTTATATAAACAGAAAAGATATAAATATAATGATTATAGAAGAGACACCGCTAGTTTAGAAATGTAACAAAGATGTATAAATATATATGTTATTGGTATTTTAAGGTATATGTGTTGATATAAAAATGGAAATTGTGGGAAGCAATCCAAAAACAGAAAAACAATAAAACCCCAGGCCCAGATGGTATACCAGGCGAGTTCTATAAAAATACACAGGAACTAATAGAACCAGTATTTATAGATCTCTATAATGAGGTGTTATTAGAAGCTAAAATGCCTCTGTCATGGAGAGATGCATACATCACAATAATTAAGAAAGCAGGTACGGATGAAAGTCAAATCCAAAACTAGGCCAATTCCACTTCTAAATGTGGACTATAAAATTTTTATGAATATCATGGCTGGAAGAATGAAGAACATCTTAAATGACATAATACACCCCAATCAAAATGGTTTCCTCCCAATGAGACAAATTAGAACAGTGTTAAATATATTAGAATATTATGAAGCGCATCCAGAGAAACAAGTTGCACTTGTTTTTCTGGATGCACAAAAAGCCTTTGACAATTTAAATTGGGAATATATGATTAGACAGATCAAAGAAATGAAATTTGGAAAGAGATTTGAACAAATGATAGAGACTGTATATTCTACCCAAAAAGCAAAAATAATAATAAACGGAGACATCACAAGACCATTTGAAATAACAAAAGGAGTCCATCAGGGATGCCCTTTATCACCTCTGCTATTTATTTTTACACTAGAATTTTTATTAAGGAAGATTAGAGCAAATAAAGAAATTAAAGGAACTAGGATTAAGAAGGAAGAGTACAAAATTCAAGCGTTTGCAGACAACCTAGTATTTTTTATGGAAGAGCCAAATGAAACAGGATAAATTTTATTAAGGGAAATAGAGAAATATGGTGAAATAGCAGGCCTTAAAATTAATAAATCCAAAACCAAAATGATAGTATAAAATATGACTCTAAAACAGGAAAGAGAATTAGAGGGAAAATTGGGACTAAAATGTACAAAGAAAATTAAATACTTGGGTATTTGGCTAACAGCGAGATGCTCTTCAATCAAATAAGATAATTATGGGAAATTAATACAAGAAAAAACGGATTTGGGGACTTCCTGTGGTGACGTGGGGTGAAGCAGCTGTAAAGGGACGATCTCCGTCCTCTGAGGCTGCTTTCTTCTTTTGTTTTTGGAGACCTTTCGGGGCATCCACGGTTTGTAGGACTGGGTGGGCAAGAGGGACATCCCGGGCAACAGCGGGGCGAAGGCATTCGCCCGCTGGGGCGGAGGGCACCCTCACTATCCGAAATGAAAGCGTCCGTCTCTGCTCTTTGAAGTATGGCGGACCCAAAGCCTCAAAGCGCCACATAAGAAAAGGAAGCAAAAATAATAGCGGATTGCACCTGAAACACCAAACTTAGACTCTCACGAAAACTCTGGATTTATAAAAGAGGGAGATCTGACCACAAGGACAGGGCAATTAAGGAGCTCTGTGAGAAAATCAGCAGCGAAAGTAAAGAACGAGCAGAGGGACAGGACTCTAAGGAGAAAACAGCATCGTGAATAAACATAACAAAGGAGTTAAATTGAGCCCCTGTGGAGGACGTGGAATAGTACCTCTTTGTTATCTGAGGACTACCTGCTGAGAGACAGTGGACCAGAGAAATTGGAGATTCAACACCAGATGAGAGATCAGAAACGGGAGCGGAGAAACAACACATGGTGGATGACTTAGCAATTTTGAACGGAACAATCTCTATTATTGAGGCCAAAGGGAAACATCTGATTGCAGAATCCAAGGAAATCAAGACCTCTAAAACACTTACAGGATTGCTGAGATCCACTTAATACCAACTGAAACTGGTACCGCTTAAAAAGAACTATATTATATAACTTTTTTCTATTTTTCACCTTTGAACACTTATTTCATTTTTATCACCTATTTTACTTTACACTAAATACTCTGCTATAATTAAATTCTTTACCCTCTCCTCTTCCTATTTATAGATTGTAAAAAAAGAAAAATCTTATTTAGTGTCTATAAATGTAATATTCTTAATTTTAACTGTAATTTAAATAATATATATTGATTTTGAAATAGTATTTTTAAGGAACGACTTAAAACAAATATATATATATATATATATTGATTGAATTGTAAAGTCTATAGAGGATACTTTGAACATTAATAGAAATATATAAATTGTAATCATAACTATAATTAGATTGGTTAAAATTATATAAGGGAAACTACTGATATATTGTGATACTCTACTTTAACATATCTAAAGTATTTAATTAGTTATTAATATAAGTACTATAGTAACATAGATCATTTATTGATATATTTATATAGAATGTTTGGATAATTGGTACATTTAAGAACATAGAGAACTATATCAGTAATTGATAAAATATACAGGATTGATAGAGAACTAAATAATACAACAGGGTAAAAGATTGTTATATGGTAATCTGGGAGAGGATCTACAAAATTTTAGAACAACAAAAATCAATCTTAAAGGAAATGACAAGTAATACAACAAATATGCCCATGAAGGGGGGGAAGAGACCAGCACAAGCTGGAGCTACAAGTGCAGCATCACCAGTCACTCAAAGGCAGATAGATGACATGTTACCAGTAGAAAAAGGGGGCACATCCCTTATGCAGAATATGAACAGCACACTAAACGTGGTTCAGGAAACAATGCTTAAACTACAGGAATTGATTACGCAAAATCATACCGAACTAAAATCAGATATTTCAAGATTAGACAATAGAATGGAGATGATACAGGAGGCGATACAAAAAAACGAACAACGTATTAGTGGTGTGGAAAAAAAACGGAACAAATTGAAAATAAAATTGAGAAGGTAGACCAGAGAGTGACAGAAATAAATAGAGAGCTAGAGACCTCATTGATCCATCTCGAAATGGACAGATCATCTTACTTTTTAAGAATACAAAATATTCCAGAGAATAAGGAGGAAGACTTGGGAGATGTGATGGCAGGGGTGGTAGCAGAAATTCTACAGCAAAACAAAACAGATACCAGAAATGAAATAGACGAAGTGTACAGGATACAAACCAACTACGCTAGATGTCACCGCCTGCCGAAAGAAATACATATAAGGTTTGCCAGAAAGAAAACAAGAGACAACGTTTACTTAGCCATGAGAGGGGGGACATTAACATACAAAGGGAGAGATATAAACATCTTGAAACAAGTCCCAAGAAGGGTTAGGGAACGTAGAAGGGACTATAAGCCACTGGCAACATTGTTAAATAAAAAGAACATTATATTTAGATGGCTCATTCCGGAGGGGATGATAATAACTTTAGAAGGACGAAAAGTAAAGGTGGATACCATAGAAAGAGCACAGGAGGTATATGAACAACTTGCTGGTATGGAGAAAGAGATGGAAAGTGAAGGAAAAGTGGATGGGGCAAGTGAAGAAGAAGAGCAGGAGATTGAAGAAGAGGTACAGAGGGAGGGAATTGAAGAGACTGAAGATTTAAATAAAAAAGAGAGAATTAAAACAAGGACACAAACAGCAGCAGAAGCAAAAAGTAAATAGTTAGAAAAACACTTTATAAACAAAACCGGAAACGTTAAAGGAAACAAAACTTATATCATTAAACATTAATGGATTAAATAATGCACAAAAAAGAAGGAAAATATTCTCAAAATTAGTTAAACAAAAAGCAGAAGTAATATGTTTACAAGAAGTCCATATCAAACAAATACATAAAAATATCTGGAATATCCAAAACTAGGGAAATTATACGCATCATTGGGGGGGGAGAAAAGTGTAGTAATATATGTACAAAAAAAGATTGAGTCTAAAGAAATAAAAGTAGATTCTAAAGGAAGATATATAATGGTGGAAATTGAAATAGGGGGAGAAAAAATATTAGTGAATATATACGCACCCAATCAAAAACAAAAAAACTTCTATCAAAAGATACATGAGAAATTAACGACAACTAAATATAAAAATATATGTTTAATAGGGGATTTTAACGGTATAGATCCAAAAAGAGACTACATAACAGGGAAAAACAAAAAAATTAACAAAAATACATTACCAACTACATTTAAAGACATGATAGAGGAGTTGAATTTGACAGACACATGGCGATTATTACACCCTAAAGACAAACAATATACATTTCATTCAATACCACACCAATCCTTTTCAAGAATAGACATGGTCTGGACAAATAAAGAAATGTGCAAGAACATAGCATCGGTGGAGATAGCCCCAAACATATGGGCAGACCATAGCCCCTTAATAGTAATATGGAAAGGGAAAAAGAAAGGAATAAGGAGATGGACTTTGAACACAAAAATACTCCAAGAAGATGAATACATACAAACAATTACCAAAGAAATAAAATTATTTATGAAAGAGAATAAGAAACAGCCTACAACCATACAAAACTTATGGGATACACTAAAAGCATATATAAGGGGAATTACAATTGCCTATATGGCAAAGAAAAATAGAGAAAAATGGCAGGAATACAATGAAACAATAAAGGATATTCAACAGTTAGAAAAAAGACTACAAAAAGAACCAAAGGAAGAGAATACACATAAATTATTAATGGAAACGAGGCATAAGTTGAACTTAATTGAACAGCAGGAATATTTGAAGGACATTAGGCTTACAAAACAAACATTCTTTGAAACAGCAAATAAACCCGGTAGATGGCTAGCTTATAAAATTAAAAAGGAAAAAAGCAATAGAATTATAAATCAACTGATGGATACAAATGGGGAAATACAACACTCAGACGAAAAAATAAAAGAAATTGCCACAGAATATTATAGAGACTTATACAGACAGGACCCAGTGGAACTAAATAAAATAACAGAATATTTAAAGGAAATTAGTATGCCGCAAATAGAGGAAATTGATAAGGAAATGTTAAACAGGGATATTACAATACAAGAAATCCTAAATGCAATTCAAAAACAAAACAACAATAAAACACCAGGACCGGATGGATTTCCAGGGGAATATTACAAAAAACTGAGTACAATACTAGAGGATACTTTATTAGAGTTATATAATGAAGCATTAACAGGAGCTAGGATACCAAATACGTGGAGGGAAACATATATCACCACGATCATGAAAGAAGGTACCGAGAAAAATCATATACAAAACTATAGACCAATTTCGTTGTTGAACACAGATTATAAAATTTTCATGACAATTATGGCAGAAAGAACCAAAAAAAAATACTAAATAAAATTATTTATTCGGATCAAAATGGATTTTTACCAATGCGGCAGATAAAAAACAATACAAGAATCGTTTTAAATATATTGGAATATTATGAAGCGCATCCAGAAAAGCAGGTTGCCCTAGCTTTCCTGGATGCGCAAAAAGCATTTGACAACGTAAATTGGCAGTATATGATAGGTTTGATCAAAGAGATGAAATTTGGCGACAAATTTGAAAAAATTATAGAAACAATCTACACCTCCCAGTCAGCCAAGATTATGATAAATGGGGACATGACACAATCATTCCAGATCTTTAAAGGAGTACGTCAGGGATGTCCGATGTCACCTCTGCTCTTTATCTTAACATTGGAAACACTACTAAATAAAATTCGAAATAATAAGGATATTAAGGGAACAAAGATTAGAAACCAGGAGTATAAATTACAGGCATTTGCCAATGATCTCGTATTTTTTATAGAAGAACCAATTGAAACAGGACAAAAACTGATTAAAGAGATAGAGGAATACGGAGAATCGGCAGGATTGAAAATCAATAAACAAAAAACCAAATTATTAATAAAAAATATGACAATAAAACAAAAAGATGAATTGGAAGGGAAATTAGGCTTACAAACAACCAAAACAATTAAACATCTAGGGATAATACTGACGAATAGATGTTCATCCATTAAAAAAGACAATTATGACAAATTAGTAAACCAAACAAGATTAGAATTAGAAAAATGGAAAAAATTACAGTTATCATTATTAGGGCGTATAGCTGTGATTAAAATGAGTATACTGCCAAAAATTTTATACTTATTTCAAACAGTTCCGATCCAATTAGAGATTAATTTTTTTACTAATTTGAATAAAATTATATCTAAATTTATATGGCAAAACAAAAAGCCAAGAATCAAATTAACGAATTACAGGATGATAAGAGCAGAGGTGGTCTAGGACTCCCTGACTGGAAACTTTACTACAAAGCAGCATCCTTGGCGTGGATAAAAGAATGGATAAATTTAACTAAAAAAAGAATACTAACGCTAGAGGGCCACGACCTGCAAATGGGATGGCATGCTTACATATGGAGATATGGAACTAAGCCACAACTTAACTTCAACCAACACCTAATTAGAAAATCTTTGCTAAAAACATGGTACGAAATCAAAAAGAAGAACTACATGAAAATCCCCAAATGGCTTTCAATTATAGAAGCCATGACCTACCCGAACCTAATTGGTATAACCAAAGCAGCAAAATATAGCGACATATTAGATCCGACAGGGAAATTAAAAAGTAGAGAACAATTGGCGGAACAAAATATAAATATTGATTGGTTGACTTACTTACAATTAAAAACTTGAGACAAAAAAGATACTGAGGGTATGGGTATAGACATGGAAGTGCAAAAACTGGATAAAATTTTGATTGGCCCGGATGAAAAAATAATATCAAAACTATATAAATATCTGCTGGAATTTGATAAAATGGAGGAAATTGTCAAAGAACCCATAATAGCATGCTATCTAAAGACGTGCTTTCTTTAGATAGCATCTAAAGAAAGCACGTCTTTAAATAGACCTAAAAACGTAGGTCACAACATACACTTGGCTGACTGGGAGAGAACATGGAATATAAACTGCAAAATAACTAAGTCAACAGCATACAAAGAGAATTATTATAAAATGTTTTATAGATGGCATTTAGCTCCATCAAGATTGGCCAAAATATACCCAAAAATGAATTCGGCTTGCTGGAAATGTAAAAAAGACGTAGGTACCTTCTTTCATGCGTGGTGGTTGTGTCCCGAAGCAAAGGGCTATTCGAAAAAGGTGCATGCTTGGTTACAAAAAATTACAGAGAGAACAATGGAATTCACCCCAGAATTTTTCCTGCTGGGGATAATGGAAAAACAACATCCAAAAAACATACAATATTTAATACTACATATTACAATTGCGGCAAGAATAACATATGCACAATATTGGAAAGACAATCAAACCCCACCAGAAAATATACTAATGGACAAAATATATAGATGTGCTGAAATGGACATGCTGACTATTCAACTCAAAGGACAATGCAACTCAGAATACTACAAAACATGGACTAGATGGTACAAATGGACTAAAAAAAAGAGGAAAGACTGTGTGACAACGTGAGAAGAAAACGAAGACAGAAGAGACTGTAAATTTATGATTTAATGTGCATAATTGAGATATAACAATGTTGTAAAAACGGGTGTAGATCTGTATCAAAATATTCAGATGTTTAATGAAGAAAAATTAAAAAAAATTAAAAAAGAAAAAAGAAAAAACGGATTTGGAAAGATGGGGAACATTACAATTATCCATACTAGGTCATATTGCAACGATTAAAATGAACATACTGGCAAAACTGCTCTACTTCTTTCAAACCATACCTATAAAATTAGATTAAAAAATATTTACAGAATTGAATAAAATTACAATAAAATTTATTTGGGCAGGGGAAAAGGCAAGAATAAAATTAATAGACCTTCGGGATGAGAGAAGCAGAGGTTGGATGGGGCTCTGGGACTGGCGACTACTATAAAGCAGCAACTTTGGTATGAGTCAAAGAATGGATCAATTTAAGAAATAAATGATTATTAACGTTAGAGGGACATGACCTATCAAAAGGGTGGCATGGCTTCCTATGGGATAAAGAAAATAAACAACATACATATTTTAGGAGACACAAAATAAGAGAAGCCTTGATGCAAGTATGGTAAGAGATTAAAAGAAAACATTACATGAAAATCCCTAGGTAGGTATCCTCAATGGAAGCGATAATTCACCCAAATACTTTAGATGCACATAAGATGGTTAACTATCAATAACTTCTAGACAGACAAGGGAATCTTAAAAATAGACAACAATTGGAAGACCAGGGCATAACGATAGATTGGTGGCCGTATATGCAAATCCAATCACTATATAAAAAAGATAAAGAAGAATATGGATTTGAGACAGTGCCACATCAATTAGATAAAATACTGACGGGCCCGGATGAAAAATTAATAACAAAAATTTATAGTTATCTACTAGAAATTTGATAGAGCAGAAGATATAGTGAAAAGAGTTATGATAGCATGGACAAAAAATATTGGACATAACATAGAATTAGAAGACGGGGGGGAAATATGAAGTAGAAATTATAAAATAACTAAATCGGCAAAATACAAAGCGAATCAATATAAAATGTTTTATAGATCATACATGGCACCAGCAAGACTGGCAAAAATCTATCCAAACTAGGAACCAAACTGTTGGAAATGTGGCCAAAAACAAGGCACCTTTTACCATATATGGTGGTCATGTACAGAGACAAAGAAATATTGAGTAAAAATTCATAGATGGGTCCAGGAAATAACAGGCATTCAAGTAGAATATACACCAGAATTATTCTTGTTAGGGATTACCAAGGAGGACTATAATAAAACTACCACATACATTATTTTACATATTATAACAGCAGCAAGAATAGCGTTTGCGCAATGTTGGAGACAAAGTTTGGTAATAAAAATATATGATTGTGCTGAAATGGACAAACTAACAATTGAACTGAAAGGACAAATGAATTCGGAATATTACGCAATATGGAAGAAATGGTACGAATGGATTGAGTATAGAAAACGAGAAAAAAATGTAAAATATAAAAGGAAATAAAATGTACATTTGAAAAGTATGGAATATATGGATTTGAATGAAAGGAGGTGTAAATATGTATGAAGTATTCTTAAATTTGAATGTAATGATATGTAAAGAATAGACATGTAAATAATAGGTAAATGAGCACAGTTATTTAGAAAGTATGGAAACTTGTTAAATGGAAAAAAATACAATAAAAACCGTAAAAAAAAAGAAGGGGAAGAGAGAACTCAGGCCCCTGAGGTCCCACCACTGATGAGCAGTGACAGCAGTGACGATGGTGAGGATGACCCAATGGTAAGTGAAGCCATCCATCCTTTCACAATTAAGTCAAAATTGGTGGTGCCAGATACGGGACACCAAGGGGAGGTAGAGGCCATCATAGACACGGGCTGTACCCGCTGCCTTATCAGCCCTTCCACAGTAACTAAGCTGGCTATAAAGACGAAACCCCTAGCAAACCCGATATGATTTGAGCAGGTCGATGGGTTGCTAATAGGGGGGTCAGCTACACGTTACTGAACCCATCAAACTAGAGATGGGCCGCCACTGGGAGCTAATCCGGTTCGTAGTGGTGCCCAAAATGACCAAGTCCATCATATTGGGACTGGTGTGGCTAGACATATGGGGCCCAACGATCACTGGGAAGGGGGGTTACCGAAAATTTAAATTGGCACTGGGTCCAGACCCGCCCCCAACCTCAACTGAGAGGGAAGCCTGCCAGCAGCTGAACGACACTAACCAAAGAGAGAAGGCTGCCGTAATGGCAGAGCCACTCCCAGGAACTCCCTTGGTCCCAAAAGTATATCAGGACTTAGCAGACATGTTCAGTGAAGAGGAATGCAATACTCTACCCCCCCACACTGACCCATAGACTGTGCAATAGAGTTCATGCCGGGGGCTAAACTACCAAAACCAAAAATGTATTCTATGACTCCCAAGGAGATGAAAGAGCTAAGAGACTATATGGATGCAAACCTAGCCCGGGGTTTCATACAACCAGCGAAATCTGTGGTGGCTGCCCCCATCTTGTTTAAAGAAAAGAAAGACGGGTCAAAGAGGCTCTGCATGGACTTTAGAGGAATAAACACAGTGATGTGTGGAGAACACCTACCAGCTGCCACTAGTGAAAGACATGCTGTCCCACTTGACCAAGGGGAAGGTGGTCACCAAACTAGACCTGCAGGTGGCATACTACCGAGTTCGAATTAGAGAAGGAGACAAATGGAAAACCTCTTTTAACTGCCCACTGGGCAGCTTCCAGTTTAAACTAATGATGTTTGGGTTACAAGGGGCCCCTGCTGTCTTCATGCAATTAATGAGGTGCTGCATGAGCACCTATATAAGGGAGTCCCTGTCGCCGCAGTCCTACTACAAATAAATGAAAGTGAAGACCTGCAACCATGCACTTACACTTCCAAAAAACTAACACCGAAAGGAGGTGGACAGTGTTGGAGAAGGAAGCTTATGAGTCTGGTGGGCATTGCTAACCTGGAGACACTTTCTGGATGGCAGTCAAGTACAGTTTGAAGTCTGGACTGACTACAAAAACTTAGAAGCACTAAAAAACCCCAGAAAACTCTCCCGAAGCAGGTTCGCTGGGCGCAGTACTTCAAGAGGTTTAACTTCGAACTAAAGTACATCCCAGGAGGGAAGAACCTACTTGCCAATGCCCTATCCAGAAAACCACAATTCAACAGCAAGCCGCAGGAAGTTATCCACGCAATGATCTCCTCCTCCCAAACAGCAGCGCAAGCAACCACTCGGGTCAAAAACCAGACAACCAAAACTCACAGATGTGGGAGACATGACCCAAAACCTTAAAAAGGAACTGCTAACACATCCCTGGTACAAACAGAATAAAAGGGCACTAAGCCTCATAGATGGACTGGCATGGAAGGATCCAAAAATATATGTGCCTCAAAGCCTACGCCTTAAAGTGCTTCAAAAAAGCCATGACGCCAAGCCAGCTGGACATTTCAGCTACTTAAAAATGCTGCATCTCACCAGGAGACAGTTTTGGTGGCCAAAAATGAAGAAAGACATTGAGGACTATGTGAAAAGCTGTGTCACTTGTGCAACTATGAAAGAAAGACCAGGGAAGACCCCAGGACTCCTCCAGCAAGTGGCAAATCCGACCATGGGAAGAAATTGCCATGGATTTTATTGTAGAACTTGTTACAACCATGTTCAAACGATTGGGTGTGTTAATATATGATTAAGCCACAAATCATTGTTATGTGTATATTGCTTTAAATGCATTGTGGATGATTACTATATAAGTAAGCAAGGGAGCATGCTCAGTGTGGTTGATGGTTTATGGTTGGTGGTTTATGGTTGTGGTTTAGTGTGGTGAGTTGTGTTTGACAGTGTGTTCCAGATTGAAGACTCTCTGCTGATTTACTGATGAGTAGATTACTTTATGACTGTGTGGAATTGCTGTGAAGAAAAAAGTAACTATCTGTGATAGTATAGAATTAAGTGATAGCTTATTCCCCAGGAAACCAGTTTTGCTCCTAGATCGTGGCATGTGGAGGACGGCATTGCAGCCGTCGACTAGCCGCGGCAGTCACATCGCAAGGAGATGAGCTAGCGAATTGGAGTCATCTGGGAAAGAAAATCAAAAGCGAGGTGCTGGTGAGTGTGAGGAAGACAGAAGAAGCTGGTGAGTGATATTGCCGGAGAAAGCTTTAAAAAACTTTACTTGGACATAATAAAAGGGAACAAAATACAAAGACCGGAAGTGAAGGAGCGGCTGCTTGGCATATGGAGAGTATAGAGTGGGGAATTTTTCTTTTTAAACTGAATTACAACTAAAGCCCAATTGATTGTGGATTTGGAGTTGTTATTTTTTGAAGATTTGGAATTCAAAGGAAAGTAATTTGGTCGATGGAATTATTTAAAAACGGAAGAATTGGATTATAAATAACTAAAAGCAGAGCTGGGAGACGGAAACAGAGCCATCTGCTGGTTGGAGGAATCACTGTAAGCGTGGGATATTACCAGAAATAAATGTTTTGACAGCTGTTGTTTTCGGAACAGAGTAACCTGTGACTGTATAGAAGAAAAATATTTGGACTAAGCACTGAACTGGATTGAATCTTTTTTTTATTTTATTCAAAAAGTTTTATTAGTACAAAGTACAAACATTTTTCTCTTTTCTCCCCCCCTTCCCCCCAAACCCCTCACCACCCCCCTTATCCTCCCCCCTCTCACCCACCCACCCCCAACTTCCCAGAAAAAGCACAAGGTATGATATTCAATAAACATAAAACTAAAATATGCTAACGAATTATTAATTTCAAATTTTTTCTAGTTCTTTAACTCCTTGTTACTCAAAACCTTTTAAACATAATCTAAAAATTAGGCATTTATCATTAATAAACTATTTGAGTCTTCTTGATCTTATACTTTTTTTGAATATAATCAGTCCATCTACTCCATTCCGATATATATCTTTCATTTGAATGATCCTTAAGATATGATGAAATTTTAGCCATTTCAGCCAGATGTGCAACTTTTAATGTCCATTCTTCAATAATAGGTGTATCTTCTTTCTTCCAATACTGTGCCACCAGTAACCTGGCAGCTGTTATTAAATTCAAAACCAATTTAGTCTCTATTACAGTACAATCCGTAATTATTCCCAACAGAAAAAACTGTGATGTAAACTTAATCTTTTTCTTTAAGATATTTTGAATAATCCACCATATTTTTATCCAAAAAGCCTTAATTTTTTTACATGTCCACCATATATGAAAATATGTAGCATCATCACATTCACATCTCCAACATTTAGGTTGTAAATTTGGATACATACAAGCTATTTTTTTGGATCTAAATGCCATCTGTAAAGCATTTTATAAAAATTTTCTCTTAAATTTTGAGCTTGTGTAAATTTTACATTTCTAACCCATATCTTTTCCCATGTTTCCATCATTATAGGTTCTCCAATATTTTGAGCTCATTTTATCATGTAATCCTTAACTAACTCTGTTTCTGAATCTAATTTCACTAACACATTATACAATCTTTTTATATGCATTGGACCTTTATCTTTTATTTGTATTATCAGATTATCATCTTGCTTCAAAATATCAGTTTTTTGATCTTTTTTCCATCTGGCCTGTAATTGCCCATATTGAAACCAAGTTCTAGTTATTCCTTCTTCTCTTAATTGCTCCATTGATTTTAGTTGTGGTCTAATTCCTTCTTCATAAAGAAGTTCTTTATATGTAAACGTATCTAGCTTTTGCTCGAAATTTATATTTTCTATCGCGTGTCTGGGTACTGTCCATATAGGTAACTTATCATTTAATTTATATTGATACTTTTTCCAGACACGCAATAGAGCATTTCTTAATATATGACTCTTAAAAGCTTTATCTACTTTTTTTTATCATACACTAAATATGCATGCCACCCATAAATCAAACTATATCCTTCAATATTTAATATCCTATCCTCTGTCAAATTAATCCAATCAGTAATTGCTGAGAGGGCAGCTGCTTCATAATACAATCTTAAATTAGGCATTTTAAGACCTCCTCTTTCTCATGTATCTTGCATTATCTTCTGGTTTACTCTCGGCTTCTTCCCTGCCCAAATAAATTTGTTTATACCCTTCTGCCATTCCTTCAAATTTTCATCTTTCTTAAGTATAGGTATCATTTGAAAAAGAAATAAAAACCTTGGTAAAACATTCATTTTTAACTACAGCTATCCTACCTAGCAAGGACAATTGCAATTTTTTCCAATTTTCCATATCTTTCTGTATTTTTTGCCATAGTGGTTCGTAGTTATGTTGATATAATTTTGTATTTATAGACAAAATATAAACCCCTAAATATTTAATCTTCTTAACTATCTCAAAACCCGTTACCCTTTCTATTTCTTCTTCTTGGCTTCTTGTCATATTTTTAGCTATTATTTTAGTTTTAGCTATATTTATTTTAAAACCAGATACTTGTCCATATGAATTAATTATATCCATCAAAGCTATAATAGATTGTAATGGTTGGGTTAAGGTAACAACCAGGTTATCCGCAAATGCTCATAATTTATATTCATCCTGTCTAATTTTTATTCCCCTTATTGTATCAAGCTCCCTTACTTTGTTAAGTAAAATTTCCAAAATCAAAATAAACAATAAAGGGGACAAAGGACAACCTTGTCTTGTTCCCTTTTCTATATTAAAAATGTCTGTTAAGCCACCATTAATTATTTTTTGCGCTGTTTGTTTTTGATATATCGCCCTAATAGATTGTATAAAATAATCTCCAAGTTGCATCTTTTCTATTAATTTTAATAAAAATTGCCAATTCAATCTATCAAAAGCTTTCTCAGCATCCAAAAATACTAATGCTGCGGGTACCTGGTTGTTCCTTCCCAAATACTCTAGTAAGTTAACAATTTGTCTTACATTAGTCTTCATTTGTCTACCAATTAAAAACCCAGTTTGATCATGGTGAATCATTTGCTGCATAACTATCATTAGTCTATTTGCTAAAATTTTAGCAAAAAATTTTATAATCTATGTTTAAAAGTGAGATCGGCCTGTAGTTTTTAGGATCTATATGATCTTGACCCTCTTTTGGGATCAGAGAAATAAAAGTTGTCTTCCAAGTTGGAGGTACCTTACCTCCCTGTTGTATATTGTTGAATAATTCCTTCAGTGGTTCAACCATTTCTTCCTGCAATTTTTTATAATAGACAGCTGTTAGGCCGTCTGTCCCTGGTGCTTTACCCACTTTCAACTGTTTAATTGCAAACAAAATTTCCTCTGAAGTTATAAATTGATTTAGAGTATCCCTCTGCTCCTTAGAAGTTATATAAATATTCTGTTTTTGCAAATAGTCGTCTATATCCTCTTCTTTAACTTTACCACCAGTATACAATCCTGAATAAAACTCTAAAAAAGATTTTTTAATAAGTTCTTGTTCAAAAACTTCTTTACCCTTATCTTTTATTCTCTCAATAATCCTTGATTTCTGCTTCTTCCTTAATGTATATGCTAACCATCTACCTGGTTTATTAGCGTTACAAAAAGTATTATGTTTGGCATATTGTAACTTAGTTGCCACTTGATCTGCTATTAACATATTAAATTGAGCTTTTAGTAAATTAATTGTCTCCTTAATTTTCTTATCTGTTGGATTAGAAATTAAAGCCCGCTCTTGTCTCTTAATCTCTTCTTCCAATTCTTTCCTTTCCCCCCCCTTTTTCCTTCTATATTTATTATCCAAATATATCCAAATACCTCTCATGTAAGCTTTACTTGCATCCCAAACCATTTCCATTGAGGTGCCCTTCTGCATATTCACACCAAAAATTCTTTCATTAATTTTTTACACTCTTTTACATTATCATCATATCTAAACAAATTATCATTTAACCTCCAAGACCTTCTAGGTCCATTTCCATACTCCAATTCCAACCAGACTGGACGAACTGGATTGAATCTTAACAACAAAAGAACAGCAAGAAAGACTTGTAATGACTAAATGGAATTAAAAGGATCTAACTGGGAGATTTTACTAGAGGACAATTAAAGGCTGTGAAATATATTATTATTAGCAGCTGGAAGGACTATGGAAATTTGGCGATTTGTGATCTTGTTGACAAAGAAATAAGCGATTGCTAAAAGCTAAAAGTTTTTGGAATTGACTGAGAAATTTTGTTTTGTGGTTCAGGCAGATTCCAGTTAACAACTGGAGCTCTATAACATTTTAATTTGAGAAACATAATTGAAAATATGGGAGATATTGACTACAAAGAATTGGCTAAATTCATGAAAGACTTGTTTAAAGACTTAAGAAGAAGCTTTGGACTGGATGTAAAAGAGAAAGGGGAAATTATGGAAAAGGAAAAGGAAATAATAACAGATGAAGGCAAGAAGACTGATGAAAACATTATAAATGATGATGAAAAGGGAAAGAACATTGAAAATGGAATATTGATTAATGACTATGTTGAGATATATAACGATTACACTGGGCTTGGCAGTGAAAATAGAGATAAAGATAATAAAAATGATGATGTTCAGATTAAGGAAGAAGATTTTAAGATACATAAAATTAAAGAACGAATGGGGAAAACTAGATACATACAGATAGTAGATTTAAGAGGAAAGAAAAGGGCTTGGGAAATGAGATCTTATTGGTATAAAGGTAAACGAAAGAAAGGGAAGAGATTAAGGAAATGGGGATGGAGGAAATATATATATAAAACGGAAGTAATTGGGAAATTAAAAGGGAATGGATGAAGATTTTGAAATATTACAAGTGGAATCTTTTTTTCTTTTATTATTTACCTGCTTCTCTTTTCTTATTATATAAGATTTAATTGTGATAACTATGTTAATGGATAAAAATTCTGATATATAAAATTAATATAATTATTTGACTAGAAATTCAAAGATTTTTCCTCTTTTCTTTCTTTTTTCTTCTTTTTCTCCTCTTTATGGAAATTATAAATGTTGAAGTGTTTGGAATAATGACAATATGAGAAATATGAAATAAATATGATTATTGGAATTTAAGGGAAATTACCTAAATATTAAAAATGAACAGGGTATATTATGAATGTTTATTACTTTAAAAATTTATTAAGCTGAGATTTGATAAATTAATGGATTTGGCGTTTTCTCTTTTCTTTCTCTCTTTTCTTTTTATTTCTTCTTTGCTATTTTTTAGTCTTTTCCTTTCTATTCTTTGATGTTTAAATATAAGAGATGGATGAATTGATAATGGTAAGATAAATTTTTTGAGTTGATTTAATTAAATATTTGCATTGAGACAGGAAATAAAGAATTAGAAACAATGGAAATGAATTTAAATGTCAGAAAAAAGGGGTATATTATGATTCTATATTATGCTTGTGTACTACTTTTATATATGAGATTTGTTTAAATGTAAAATTTAAGATTTTCTTTATTACTTTAAGAGTTGAAAAATTATAGAGTGGATACAATTAGTAAGAATGTTGATGATTAATATGAGAAATTAAAAGAATGATTGGGCATTTAGTTTTTTGACAGAACAAAGGGGAAAAAACAGAAGCGATGAATAAAGAGATTAGAGAATTGAAGGAAACAATATGGCTAAAATGAAGAAGCAGAAGACAGTAAATTATCTTGGAAAGTTAAGCGAATAGCGGTTAATTTGGAAGGAAAGTTGAAATTAATTGGTGAATATCCCAGATGACAAAACTAGATTTTTTTTCTTTCTTTTTTTTATTTAAGATAGAAATAGCAGCATGTACCTAGAAGAGAGTACTACATAAAAAGAATAATAATATTATTATATTGGTTAAATTTTTATGATTAATTTAAAATTGAGATTAGCATCAGTCTGTCATATATAAAATGAGTTAGCATAAAAGCACTCAAGGAAAGGCAAAGAAAGTGAAAGAGGAAGTAGAAGGGGAGGAAGAGAAGGTGTAGAGAGGGTAGAGGAGGAGGGAAGGAGTTAGAAAGTAGGAGGAGAAGTTGGAGATAGAGAGAGGGGAGTGTAATGGACGAAAGTAGAACAAATTGATGACTGACGAGGCAAGTGTTGCATAAGATATTGACTTTTGAATGATTGATTATATTAAACAAATATGTATTTTTATTGTAATATTTTAAGGTACATGTGTATTGAATTGTATATGAAGCGGAGAAAATAAAAAAAATTGTACAAAAAAAAAATTAAGTGATAGCTGTAATCTTTGTGAGTTAAAACAAAGATAGGCAAGAAGAAGAAACTTCGCATTGACTGAATACCTGTGTATGACTTGGACTTCCTATTTAACTTTGCTACTATTCAAGTAAAAACTATTTTGTACATATTAAAGATATTCTGTTTATTGACTGAATAGCATTCATATCAAACTGCAACACCATTACTACAACACATTTCGCTGTGTATGTGCTTAACAGCACAATAACTCCTTAACAGAATTTGTATTGAGGAACACGGTCATTTGGACCGTGGTAGACTTGTTCTCAAAACAAGCCCATTTCATCACCTGCCCAGGGCTCCCATCAGCAAAAAAGCTGGCTAAACTAATTATTAAACAGATCTATAGGCTGCATGGGGTACCCCGCAGAATCATATCAGACAGAGGGGTCCAATTCACAGCAAGGTTCTGGAGGAAATTTATAAAGTCCATTGGGTCATCGCAGGGGCTCAACTCGGCCTTTCATCCGAGCCCGAATGGGGCAGCAGAACAAGCAATGCAATTATAGAACACTATTTGAGGTGCTATGTAGACTACCAGCAGTCTGATTGGGCACAGCTGCCGCCATTTGTGGAAGTGGCATATAACAACGCAGTACATAGCAGCACGGGATTGTCACCTTTTCAAATCACAACCGGAATGGAATTCGTCCCCATGCATGAATTACCCAGAGAACTACTCTCATCCATGTCATTAAATGAATGGATGGAATCCCTAAAAGGATCGTGGGAAAATACTAAGTGCACTTTAAGAGAGGCGGCAAAAACTTATAACAAACAGGCTGACAAATGCCAGTCTCCAACCGCAATTCCGGGTGGGAGATAAAATCTACCTATCCACCAAATATCTAAAATTAAAATTAGCCTCTAGGAAATTGGGTCCGAAGTTTGTAGGGCCATTCCCCATAATAAAGATAATTAACCCTGTCACGATACAATTGAAACTTCCCTGGCTGTTGGGGAAAGTGCATCCGGTCTTCCACTGTAGCTTGCTGAAGCCAGCAGCAAGTTGACAGCTTAGGCCAGTAGATCGGACAGCCCCAAAGCCACTTGTAATTGAAGGGAAAACACACTATGAAATAAAAAGGATCATAGATTCCAGAGTACACAGAGGACAATTGCAGTACTTAGTTTATTGGAAGGGATACCCTCTATCTGAAGCTTCCTGGGTGAAAAGTTGGAAAGTAAAGGCAGATAGATTGCTGAAGCAATTCCATGATAAGTACCCCCATAGGTCAAAGTGCCCTCCTGGGGGGGGGAGAGGGGGTTAGGGACCTCCCCAACTAACTTGTCTGTGATCTCTTGCAGGAAACTTTCAATTGAAGGGGGGCAGCCTGTCAACCCTGAAGTTGGCCGAACTCTGGCCATTTTCTTTTGGTAGCTTTTCTCTAGGGAGGTTTCTCTTCTCACTGCTTCAGGGCTGACACAGCCTGGAGTGAAGGGGCCAGGGAAGTGGGTGTAGAGATAGCTGGGGTGTTGTAGCCTAAATAAAATTCTTTCCGCTGGGAATCAAGGATGTTGGTTCAGGTGTTTGAAAGATAGAGACTCAGGTCATCTAGCAACTGAACTACATGCTGATTGGACCATGTGACTGAAGACTGGGGGGAAGTGACAAAGTTTTACTTTTAATTGGGTGTAAAACTGGTGTAGAGCCGGTTTTACACCAAGAATGTGCCAATTTGGTATGTCCCAATAAAATATTCTTTGAGGAATTTGCCTGCCTTGGAGTTCTTATTGAATGGGATGTATTACTTGGAACCTTGACATATATGATGACAGCAAAAATTTGAGTTTTATACTGTATATTTAAAAAAAAAAATTTTTATTAAACATTTTCAAGATTTTAAAAAAACATAAAACACACAATTTTCCTCACTACAGCGAGTTCGTACTGGTATCACTAATAACAGTTACTTATCTAAATTCTAGTTTTTTAATATATTCTACTCTACTGTTACATTATTATTTACATTATTACTATTTACATACATATCCCTTTTTTTACATTCTCTTACATACATACGTATAGATATTCATATGTTATCTAATTTTTATTTCTATTTTCTAACCAGATATACCATCTACTCCAAACTTTGTAATATTCTGAGTCATCTCTTTCGTTTAGCTCCATTGTCAATTTGTCCATTTCGGCGCATTCCAATATTTTACTAATAATTTTTACATCTGACGGGCAGTCAGCCTGTTTCCAGTGTTGTGCTAAGATAATTCTAGCAGCTGTCAGTATGTGCATTATTATATATCGAATTTCCTTATCCATTTTCGCCTCTAGGATACCAAGAAGGAATAGTTCCGGTTTAAATTGTATTTTTTGTCCTGTTATTTCTTCCATCCAGTTTTTTATTTTGCACCAATACTTCTTTGATTTTGGACAGGTCCACCACATATGATAATAGGTACCCTGCTTATACCCACATCTCCAACATTGTGCTGAACAATTTGGATACATTATGGCCAATCTCGCTGTTGGTAGATGCCAACGGTAAAACATTTTGTAGATTTTCTTTGTACGCTACCGATTTTGTTAACTTATAGTTCTTTTCCCATTTCCCCCAAAGGTCTAATTCTATGGTATACCCAAAACTTCTAGCCCAGCTAATCATTGTTTCTTTCACAGTTTCTTCTTCCATTTTAAATCTTAGAAATATATTATATGCTTTTGTAATCATTTCCCCCCCCATTCCTAACAATATTTTGTCTAATTCCAATTGCTTTCTGTAAATACTAAATTGTTCTACATCTTTTTTATATCTTGTTTTAATTTGCAAATAGGGCCACCAATCAATCTTTATTCCTTAATTTTTCAATGTCTGTTCTGATTTTAATACTCCTTGTTCATCTAATAGTTCCAAATATCTCACCATCTTACTCAGGTGCATTTGGGTATATTATAGCCTTCATCGTTGACACCCAAATTGGAACTTTCGTATACCGTGTTTTCCTGAAAATAAGACAGGGGCTTATATTTGTTTGACCCCCCCCAAAATGCCCCTGGCCTTATTTTCGGGGAGTGGCTTATAATTTTCTGGGTGCAGGCAGGGCGGGGCATGAGACGCACCACTTACTGAAGGTTGCCAGCTCCGTGGTGTCTCGGCTAGTCTCTTTAGGGAAAAAAACTTGCAAACAGACAAGCCGAGAGACCACGGAGCTGCAAAACTCCAGTAAGTGGTGCGTCTCTCTTGGCGGGGCGAGGCGGGGCTGGCGTCCTACCAGACACTTGTCCCGGGACCTTCGTCGCATTCTTACGGTCTTCTCTCCACGGCAGCCCGCTATAAAAGAACGCTGCGCAAGTTCGAGAAGTTTGAACTTGCGAGGCGTTTTCTTTTAGAACGGGCTGCCGTGGAGAGAAGACCGTAAGAACGCAACGGAGGTCCCGGGACAAGTCGCAGGTAGGATGAGTGTCTCGCGTGGGGTTTGGCAAGGCGAGCGGGGCGGGCGTCCTACCTGAGACTTGTCCTGGGACCTCTGTTGCGTACTTACGGTCTTCTCTCCACGGCAGCCCGTTCTAAAAGAACGCCACGCAAGTTCGAGAAGTTTGAACTCGTGAGACATTCACTTTTAGAACAGGCTGCCGTGGAGAGACCGTAAGAACACGACGAATTTCTGCTGCTTTCCTTCCGTGCATCCAAAAGCAGAAGCAGTAGAAGTCTTTTTCTTTCCCCCAACTCCTGCTCTTTGGCTGTTGCGGGAGAGGATTCTCTCTTTACCCGGCGGCTTCTGCCTGCCCAGATTCTCCCCCTTCCCGCGCGAGCCACTCTTTCTGCGGCCGGCGGGTGGGGGAGGGAGGGAGGTGGTGACAGGCACAGCCGAAGGGGCAGCGGCAGAGCTGAAGGGGCAGTGCGAGGCGAGCAAAGGAGGAGGCGGCGGCAGAGCTAAAGGGGTGGTGCGAGGCGAGCAAAGGAGGAGGCGGTGGCAGAGCTGAAGGGGCGGTGGGAGGCGAGCAAAGGAGGCAATGGTGGCAGAGCTGAAGGGGCGATGGGAGGCGAGCAAAGGAGGTGGTGGTGGCAGGTGACGGAGCTGAAGGGGCTTGCTCTCGCTCTCCCGGCCGGGAGCTGGATTTTCTGCAGCGGGCACTCTTTTGGCCAGGAGAGAGTGAGTAAGCGAGCGGTGGCTACGTGCACCCCCCGCAGGATTGGCTCCGCTGCTCTGGGCTGCCTTTGGCAGCGTTTTGAAACGTGCTCCTGCCTGTGATGAAGGGATCCATGCTCACCTCCTGTTCTTCGCAGGAAGGAGCACGTTTCAAACTGACGTAGCCAGAGCCCAGATGAGCCGAGCTAGTCCCGCAGGGTGTATGCGCACATATCTCTCGCTTGCTCTCGCTCTCCCGGCCAAGAGTGCCCGCCGGAGAAAGAGAGGCTCCCAGCATGTCCCCCCTTCCCCTGGAAAGTATTTTGGGGGGCTTATTTTTGGGGGAGGGGCTTATTTCAAGGCATGTCCCGAAAATCCCTGTCGGGCTTATTATCGGGACATGTCTTATTTTCGGGGAAACACAGTAGTGGTTCTTTTTTATCTTCTCCCAGACTGCTAACAGGGCGTCCCTCACTACATGTCTCTGAAAATATGCAGTTAAGTCCTCGACATACGACCGGCAAATTCCTCGACTTACGACCCAACCGCTCCGGCTGAGGCTGCAACCTAATTGGTTGAAGCCCAAGCAGCCGGAGCGTGGGAGAAATGAACATCTCCCATTGGCTCCTAGTTTTGACAGCTCCCTATAAATAGGAACTGTCATTTCCTCAGTTCTCTCTCTCTCTCACTCAGCTGTATTGGTGCTGAATAAACAGTTGCCGGTTAGAGAAGCCTCCTGTCTCTTCATTCTTGCCAGCCCCTCGGGCTATTTAACATGCATGAATCTTGTTTTTTCCTTCCCATAGAAAAGCGTGCCAGCCGATTCGCAGAGCGTGACCTTCTAATGTCAATAACTTCTTACATTTCAATTGAACCCAATCCTTGATCCATATACTGTATATTTAAATGAAATTGCAGGTAGTCCTCACTGACTGCCTCATTTACTGACCACTTCTTGTTATGGTATTAAAAATGGTTTTGTGACCAATCCTTGCATTCCTGAGTGTTGCAGTAGCCCATGTTCATGTAATCGGCATTTGGGCACTTTGCAATTGGCATGTATTTAGAACCATCACAGCATTTAGAACGAGTCACATAAGCACCACTGTACACTCTTCACAACTGGTTTGTGACAAAGTTAATAGGGAAGGTAAAAGTAAAATTGTAAGTTACTGTGTGACCTTTTGCTCAACGACTGGTGCTTAGCAACTAGCATGCAGAATCTACCAACCATATGAGATTCAGGTGGGGGGAATGACTAAAAACAGACCTTGAGAACAGCCCTCGTTTGGAATGTTGGCCTCACCTTTGCTTCCATTTCCTGCAAATTGTGGAAAACATGTTTGCAGAGATATTCAGCCTTTATCAGGATAGTTAATTGTATGAGCAACCTGTGTTTTGTATTATCTACGTTGTTTGATCTTTTTGTAACTTACATAAACCATATAGTTGAATTGGATGGCATAAAAGTACTATAAGTAATATGAAATTATATGGGAATGCTGTATTAAAGCAGTGTTGAGTAATGATCCTAGTTCTCATGCATAGAACCATTAGGCCACAGGAAAGTGATTTCTCTTCATTAATATGGCCAATATGATAGTAAGCTTTTTTTTTTTAAAAAAGGTAATTGTGTGGAAAGCAAGAAACAATGATATACAAGCATTAAATTTCACAATGAAATCTTTAATTGTAATCAAAGCAAGTCATTATTTCAGAAAGGGACTACACATTTATGTCAAAACTTCTTTAATATAGATATGCCCTACATATCAATTCCAGCACTGAAACATGCAGAGCAGTAAAAGACATACATTTTTCCCCTTAGACCCCTTTACTATTTTCCGTGTGGAATAAGCTTCCTCTGTTAATGCAGCATCTGCTTTAGTGCTGCATTTCAGAGGTGTCAGAACAAGGCCTCCCTGTCCAGTGCAAGCTGGCTTTCAATATTGGAAAGATTAAGTATTACAGAGACATTCTTCCTTTCATAGAAAAGGGGCTTTTTCCTACCCAGCAAGCACTAACAACATTCAGTACTATGGTATCTCCAAGATGCTCTTCTCCTAAGGCATCTGGCTGTAATGTAAATTCAAATCGTCAGAAATGATATTCAAATAGTAAAATATAAAGAACAATATTTGAACATAAGAGAAAAACAACCCACAATCTTAAAGGAAATTGGTCATTGCTGGATTTTAAATACTGTACAGACTACACCCACATTATATTATCCAATGACCAACAGCTTGTCTTTTTTCTAAAACTGCATAGACTTCTCCCAAAATAACTGTATTAAATAATTTAGTGCACTGAAAATTCTAATCTTCCTATCAACATGAAAACTAGAACAGAAAACAATTCTCAAATCCTCCCACAGAAAATAAGATAAAAGAGATCCAGCACACATTTTCCATATGAATTGGCTCAGTGAAACCAATTAAAAGAGCAAGACATACATGCCTCATTAATTTGAAGTGATTCTTTTTTACATCACAGGGTACCCTGTTGGAAAAAGAAAAACTTAGTTTTTTTTTCAATATTTCCAATTTCATTCTGAATAATAATAATAATAATAATAATAATAATAATAATAATAATAATAATAATAATAATAATAATAATAATAATTATTATTATTATTATTATAATTATATGCTATACATCTATCATACTTGTCACTTTCCAAAAACACTTCACTGGTCTGAAAACACAAGCTCATTATTTGCACACATTTATTAACAATTAAAATTAGCTGTGCGGGATGATGCTAATCCAGAATTGAATAGAGGTAGTTGAATTATGACCATAATGAAGCCTGCCCATACAATTGCACGTCATAATGGTTGTAAAATGGATCAATCATGTGACTGACACAATTTTATGACTTTTTTTGTGGCAGTTATTAAGCAATCACCGCAGTTCATGGGATGCTGCAAGCACCAGAAGTGCAACCATGTGACTGCAAAATGATCTTTTAAATTTTACTCTAGTCGCAGGTCTCCTTTTTCAACTCTGCCATAAATTCAAACACTCTCACACACACGGAATTATTTGCAAAAAATAGATCTTTAAATTGGCTAAGAATAAAGCCAATTTGAGAAATACCTGTCAATGAGTTTTTTGTAGTTCTTAAGAAGGATCTATTCTACAGCAACATTTAAATTGTTGGATTCTATGACCAAACATGGGCACTTCATGATATGGCTGGGACATGCACATGTGGTGCCCCAGCCTTCAAAAATATTGCTCACGTGTTATTCAACTGCCAACTCTCTGCCCATTTTAGGCTTAAGCGTTTAACAGCCCTGCTTGAAACCTGAATCTCAGATTGCCCCATTTGATAAATAAATGGATGAATCGAGATAAATCGATGAAATGTTGGAAATGCCAGCATAAGCCAGGTACTTTTTACCATATGTGGTGGACATGTGCAGAAGCGAAAAAGTATTGGATTCGGATTCAAAAATGATTGGGTAAAATAGTGAAACAAAATATAGAACTGAAACCAGAAATCTTTTTGTTGGGAATATTACCAGAAGAACTTACTAAGGAAGATACATATTTGATTGTACATGTGATCACTGCAGCTAGAATTGTATTTGCACAAAAATGGAAATCAACAAAAATTCCATCGGATGGAGAGGTGATAAAAAAAATCTTGGAGATGAACAGACTGACTATGAAAATTAAAGATAAATAAGATACAGAATTTTATAATACATGGGTGAAATTTTATGATTGGTTAGAAAATGAATATAAATGAATATATGAATATATATAAAATAAAATTTGATAATATAAAGAGAAGAAAAATGAATATTGATAGACTCAGATGACAAAATCAGATAGAGGAGGTAGTATTAATTAACATGTATCAAAACTAT
This sequence comes from Diadophis punctatus similis, assembly GCA_023053685.1. NCBI lineage: Eukaryota > Metazoa > Chordata > Lepidosauria > Squamata > Dipsadidae > Diadophis > Diadophis punctatus. The sequence continues at coordinate 108,578,360 of JALIGW010000003.1, read as the reverse complement.
GAAGTATTTGTTTAGAAATGATTTATAAAATGATAAATGAAGAAATGACACCGATGGGCTTGAAAATTAAAGGGAATAATAAATCAATCTGTTAAATATAAGATGACATAAGATAAGAAGCACTCGAGGAAAGGCAAATAAGGAGAAGAGGAGGAAGGGGAAGAGGAGTGGAGTGGAGCGTAGGAAGGGGGAGAGAAGGAGAAGAAGGTAGAGGGAAGAGGGGTAGATAGAGGGAGGAGAGTGTAAAGGAAAAAATAATAACAGGTTGATAAATAGTAATATAAATTAGGTGTAATATAGGAGAATAGGTTAAGAATAATTGTATAATAATGTATAATTGTGCTTTATTGATATAATTTGAGGTATATGTATTTACTTATGTATGGTAGTGTTGGAGAAAAAATAAAAAACTTTACAAAAAAAATTATATGGCTGGGACATGCACATGTGGTGCCCCAGCCTTTAAAAATATTGCTCACGTGTTATTCAACTGCCAACTCTCTGCCCCTTTTAGGTTTAAGCGTTTAACAGCCCTGCTTGAAACCTGAATCTCAGATTGCCCCATTTGCTCCTGGGCTCTAATGTAGACATTGTAAACAGAACTGTTGTTTATAGTCAAGGCAACTCAGCTAAGAGCTATATTGAATAGATTTGAAAATTATATGTAAAGGTGATGTGTTAGCGGAGTGTTTAATAATAGATGTTAGCCAAGCCACTTCAATATTGTATTTACCACATTTGTATTTTATTACTGTATTTTATCTATTTTACTCAGAATTAGATCCTGTATTTTACTTTTATTTTCTGTGAAATGATCAGTTAATAAATTACCACTACTACAATAATTGCTTCCCAAATTAAACCATAAACACACTTACCTAGGACTTTAAGTAGTTGCAAGGCCACAAAATTCTTCACTTTTTCATGGTCTTCCAAGCCAGAGGGATCAGGCTTGATCCAAATGAACCCACTGAAAGGTGATGGATATTTTGGTATCACCACTTGATACCAGAACTGTAGCCAGTCTTCAGGATTCCTCTGCACACATTTTGTAAAGATTACAGGAGGGCCCAGCTGATGCAGCTCACACTGCAGTTTTAAATAATCCAATACACTGGCTCTTGCTGGTAGCATATGGTAGTCTATAGGCCTGGAAGACACTTGAGGAAGGACATTTTTGTGGCTCCAGCTGGATGGCAGGGCCTTTAGATTACCTGGAATGGAGACATTATGGAGCTCCTGTTTAATAATAGGTGTTAGCCAAGCCACTTGAATTTGATCTCCACAGAGACACAAGCTACCTGCAAAAGACAAAAAGCAATGCATATTTGAATTTCAATATACATTGCTCTGCATTTGGTTAATAATATGGCTAACTTCAAGATAGTGGCATCAGAGTTTACAGGTACCCCACTGATTCTGCTTTGCCAATACATAGGTTCTTCAAAAATGGATGGGGAACTATGGCCCTTTTATGACTTGTGGACTTCAACTCCCAAAATTCCTGAGCCAGCAATTCTGGGAGTTGAAGTCCACAAGTCGTAAAAGGGCCATATTCCTCAACTCTGTCTAAATGATCTAGAACAGTGGTGGCAAAACCTTTGGGCTTGGCCTGTTACAAATTCAGAAAGTGCTTATCTTGAATGATGGTGTATCACCCCCTGCCTCCAACAAGAGACACAATTTAACAGAGTAATATCAGTTTGTTGTATAAAAATCAATTCCAGAAGCACACACAGATAACTGATTCAGCTGGATTCATTAACTTCTTTATAAACATAGTAATATATATACAATACCACAAGTAGATTATTTGTTCAAGTAAACACAAGCAGGAGAGTTAGTTTCATTTCAGCAGAGCAGACAAGCACAGAGTGGGCTGAGAGTACAGAGTGGACCAGAGAACACAGAGTGGGCTGAGCCACCCCCAGCCTTAAGATTAAGTTTTCAGTTTTGATTCTCTGCAGAGATTCAGAAGTGTTTAGCTCCCATTGGCTGACTTAGTTGCTATGCCTATTAATTGGCTAACCTTGTTAACATGGCTCTCCCAGTTCATGAATATCTTAACAAGTAATACTTTATTTAAATTTATTAATTAATACTTGTAAATGTCTATCTGAGGCAGCTCTAAGTCAAAGAACTCTTGTGGGGCCTTTCAGCCTCCAAAAAGAACAGAAAACCATGTTCTCACATGTTTTAGAGGCTCCAGAGGCTGTGCAAGAGCAGGGCCCTCTTGTGCAACTTCCAGAGGATCTGGAGGCCTGGCATGTCACCTGTGACACACATTATGTAGGTTCACCATCATTTTTCTAGAAAAAGACTATGAAAATCTAGTAACCAGGACAACAGATTACTTTTGCCAACCCTGTCCCATATTTTTTCCTAAGTAATGAAGAGTTAGTTTGCTAAATTGTTCCCAAACACACTTATTTTGTCATCATACATTTTGAAAAGGCAACAAATGCAAAAGAGATTCATTATACTCTATTCTGGGGGAGGGGAGAGAGGCGCTTAATTTCAACCCCATATGTGAGATTTAAACAAAGTTCATCCATTTATACTAATCCTTTGTATTTTACTGTCAAACCTTTTTTCCTAACAGGCACTTGGAAACTGTTTCCAAAGACTTTGTTGCTGAGTTTTGCTAACATCAAAGCTTCAGATGCATAGGAAATCTGCAGCTTTCCTGGCCATTTCCAGCACAGCACATGACAAGAGTAATTGGTTCACAGAACATCATGAGCAACATTCTTTTTCCACTATGGCAAAACATAAAACAAACCTTCCACAAGATTTTTCTTGGCTATTGCAGCAGCCTGGTGGGAAATGTATTTCACCTCTGCCAGCTGCCTCTTCTTCCTGAAAGGGCTGGCATGTAAGGAGATGCTTTGGAGTCCTGGGGTAAGTTCCTGCAGCATTGGCAGAAGGTGGCACTCTTTCAGCGAGGATGCCAAACCATCAATGCAGAGCTCACACTTCTCGGTACTTCTACAAACCAAAATGGGGGAGCCAGACTGGATTTCGAAGTTGTTGAGTAAAGCAATTGCCTCCTGGGCGTTTCGACGGTTCATGTATTTAGCATAGGCAAAGCCACGGTTAAGCCCACTAAATGTCATCATGAGACGAAATTCATAAAGCCTCCCCACGTTTTGGAAGAGAGGAATAAGTTTATCCTCATAGATATCCTGGGGGATTTTTCCTATAAAAACCTCTGAACCGGATGGTGGGGCAAAGCCAGCCCATCCTGTGGAAAGAACAAGGAAAAGTCACATTATCGGCAAAGTATTTTCACTTCCCTGAAATATTTAGGGAAATGTTCCTTGTTCATATTGATTTGCAATGCATGTAGACAACCTTTTTGCTGGCCAAGAAACACGATTAATACCTGGAAGAGGACTAAAGGCTATATAATAAGCAAGGCATATACATCAAAGGCAAGTTGTGGCATATAACTAAAGAAACAGGAAAGGTCACCAATGCCACTGCTGGCTATCCAACTATACATTAATGCAAAATTAGATTACAGTACTAGTTTTTCTAAGTTTTCTACTCACCTGGTGGAGGACCACCATATTTTCTCTGCCCGTTGATCTGCACTAACTGGATTCCAGTCTCTTTCACCCAAGTCAGAAGGGCAGCTTTATTAGCCTGGTTTATTTTTTCACTCCACATTTGAGATGGTATCTAGAATAAACACAAGTCCAGTGTAGTAACTATCTCTAATGGAAAGTGTTGAAGTAGAACTCTACAACTATCTTGGGGACATTTTCTTCAAGTATTTCCATTGCAATTAATTGCCTTGATTTTAACACAACCACCATTTTATGAGTACTTCAGGGGCATCATCTTTCAAACTTGTATGCAGCAAACTCATTGCAAGGATTAACAAATCCGTAATACGGAAAAAGGCTTCTGCAGCCTACTGTCTGGTTTACTGTATTATAATACAATAATATTCTATTATTATGGAATCAACCAACTCAGCATGAAACTTGAAGAATTACTAGAGGACGGCAAATTTGGGCGAAAGGCGGGGCCTCCATACATTTGCTCTCCACGCCCTCTAACTAAAGCGGGAACGTAAAACACGAGAGCAGTGTGAATTTGCAACGCTGTACTCCTAGACCCGAATAAAAGTCTGAATAGTAATATTAATGTAATACCGATGCGTAATTATGTATTGGTCAGTAAACGCATTAAAAGCCAATAAAGCTGAGATTAAAACAACAGCACCTAACATGTTACGCTAATCAGCGAGTTTACTAACGCTGGACTCCCATGAGGATCAGTTCACTGAATCATTTGCTGCAAAACCCTAAAACCAACGCCACCAAGTACCTGTGTCTCCAGCATGCCACTCATCTTTGCCCCAAACGAACACCACTTTCACAAGCCTATCCTTCACTCGGGAGGTGTTGCGGCACCTTTTGTATTGGATCAGAACGAGGGAGTCTTCTGATTGGCCAGAATTAAGAGCCTCTCCTCTAGGCTGGGTGGGTCACTCCTTAGTGTTTCGCTGGATCATTTAGGACTAATTAAGAGTGCGAAGGCTGTTTGAGGCGCCGGCAAGACCGAGCCCTCTTCACCTCCCTGGCCTTCCCCGTCACTAGGAGGGTTGGTTGGGTTGAAAATATCTTTTGCCACTGTGGCGGCGGGAGGTTTGCACGGGCCGGGTGCGAGGAGAGTTTGATGGCTTTCCCCTTCCAGCTTGGTCCAGGCCAAAGTTACCGGCTGCTGGAAAAGGAAAGTGGATCCTCTTGATTTTCCATGTTTACATTACACAGCACGTGGATATACCGTGTGTCATGTTTTGTCCCACTCTATTGTCAAAACCATTTGAGGCAAAGATAGTGTGACACTATTTCTATGTATGATTTCCCATTAAGGCACTATGAAAACAGATGCACATTACCAACTATTTTTTAATGTACCACACAGTAATGAAAAAGATTCAAGAGAGTATTATTTTGATTTCTCACAATTTAAAACCGTCAAATATTGATCACATCTGCCTGCATGAACTGAGCCCTAGTAATCATGGAACCAACCATCTGGGTTGTAAAAGTGTGTCCACGGCTTGAATCCTCTTCAGTATCAGTTTTATACCAAATCCACAGCTCACAGCTTTTTGTCTCATTATTGCATCCTGCCTGGCCCTGCTCAGTAAATCACAGGGATGACTAATGAAAATGGAAGATTCGGATGGTAAATTTTAATTCCAAGTCAAGGACTTCTGCTTCCTTTTAGATAGCTATGCAGTTTACCAGAAAAGTAACAATGTTGTTAAATATCACCAGAATCTCTTCTTGGCTGGATCTAACATTGATGGGAAGCAGGGAATAAAACTTTGTTTAGTTTAGATCCAGCCAGTAAGGACGTTATCAGTCCCTTCTCCCCACCTTTTGTGCACTGGGCAGGTATCCAACCTGGGCGGGCCCTTTAAGAGATCGTAAGTGCTTGTATCTTTTCCCTAGGGCCTAGAAGAAAAATGCAAGAGAACCAGCCATTAATGCACGCAGATGGAGGGGCAGGAGGGGTGGTAACGAAACTACCCGCCCAGGTAAGCACTAGAGTCGAACCTTTGGTGGGGAGAAAATGGGCATCTTCAGAATGGCGCAGCAGCAAGAGAAAACATTCCCCACCAACAGCAATATCCTGCATTTGTTTTCCCAGCAAAGTAGCCACATTCTGCATGGGTGCTCGCTGGCAGGCAAACCACGGCCGTTATGCACTTTCAGCTTCTTCCAGTAGCAAAGGAAGCAGATTTGGGGGGTGCTCTCTTCTGCTTTTGGGGTACACCGTGGCTTTCTCGTCCCTCTAAGATGTGCTACTTTCAACATGGACACTAAGTTTGTGGTTCTTAAGAAAGGCAAAATTCCCGACAGTGACTTCGGGTTCTCGATAGCTCTGCACTATCCATCCGGAAAAATACCTGTAACTAGAAATGAAACCGGGCAGCAGGCTGTGGGCAGCCAACATTGCTTCCCTCCCCCCTCCACTTTCTGAATTGGGGCTAATTCGGCTCTTATGTGCAACTATGCCGGCCTCAATGCCGGCTGCCTCTCTCCCTCAAGGTTGCCTGTGCCGGATTGGTGGAGGTCGAGGGAGCCCGCGTGGGAGGGAGGTCGGGGCCTTCCCCTTCCCAGTCTTTCAGGAGGCAGCCATTGCCGCCCCCTGTTGTATCCTGCTTGGCTCCGCTTTGCACTCAATTCCTCCTCGCAATGCTGGAGCGTCCCAGAGGAGCTGGGTGCAGAGTGGGGCCAGGCAGGACGCATCCCTTTTGGGGGTGGCAGGGCGCTCTGCTACCCCTGCGAAAGCGCGCCTGGTGGGCAGGAGCGGCCCGGTTGCTCTGCACGGCAACCGCCGTGTCCCCCCTCCTGAGGCCGCTGCCCGCCTCATCCGCCGCTGCAAGTTTTTATAGCCCTCCAGAATTTGTGGATTTGAATTTTTCAGCGTTTGAAAGGTTTTGGAGAAGGGCTTCAGGGCAAAATAAATTAAGTGGAAAACTCCTCCCCACCCGCATTTCTACCATGTTTATGTCCAACTGTTTTATGAAGCTTCCAAGGTAGACTTGCTAATATCACAGGCAGAATACCCTTTTAAGATCTCCGATCAGGATAACTTACCAAATTTGAGTAATGTAAGGCTGAATGTCCAGTACATTTCATTATTTTACTTAAGTAGAAAAGACGAATGCAGAAAACATGGGTTGAAACAAGTTTTATTGATGTCAAATCATAGATTCAGAATGCCAATATTTTAAACACTGGAACAGAATATTGAAAATACCAGCCTTCATTTGCTTTGAACCATAGTTCCTTACTCTTTAAGACTTAAGCTCCTTGATCTTGTAAGATTAAGTGGCTTTAAGAAAAATAAATTACAGCTTTGAAAAAAAACTGATTTGTCACATTTATGAAGAATTTTGCTGATCTTTTCAAAGGGAAATCCAGTATTTCTAGAGAATATGTGTTCGCCTCTTGATTTCTTCCACAAGCTTTCTTCTGCAAATATCCACCTGCAAAGCAAAAGTATGGCTTAAGGTATAAAATAATATACACTATCTCAATACTTTTCTCACTGTATTTTAAAAGTATCACAATGTAACATTTATATAATCTCCATCATTTCCAAGCAATTTTTTTCTTTCATGCAGCAAAAGACATGTCAAAAGTCAGATACAGTTTTAATTACATTTTTTAAAGACTATTCAATGCTGCATTTTAAAGGGGGAGCTGTGCTGGTCTATGGTAGCCAAATATCAGAAGAAACCTGTTAGCATCTTTTCAGACTACCACATCTTATTAAAAGGCTCATATAAACTGCTCATGCATCAGATATATGGAGAGGTAAGTTGATTTGGACTGAAACTGGGATATTGGGGGGGGAGGGGGGAGGAAGAGGGGAAGCCAGAACACAGGGTAGTTAGAGGAAGGTTACAATCAATTAGCAGTTTGTTGGGATCTCCACAAACATAATAGATTTTTAACATATTACAATTGCTGCATAAGCATCTTGTCTCTCCCCCTTCCCAATTTAAATATCAGTTTAAACATCAGTTTAGGCACTCCATGCATCTGATGAAGTGAGCTAGCAAAGGCTAGGGGGACCTTTGCACAGGTCCGCCTGGTGCACCAATTGCGACCCTACTTGGAGAGGGAGGCCTTACTCACGGTCACTCACGCCCTCATCACCTCACGGCTGGATTACTGTAACATGCTCTACATGGGGCTACCCCTAAAGAGTATCTGGAGACTGCAACTGGTGCAAAATGCAGCTGCGCGAGCCGTAGTGGGTGTACCAAGATACACCCACATAACACCTATTCTTCGCCAGCTGCATTGGCTGCCCATTAGTCTCCGGACCCAATTTAAGGTGTTGGTTTTAACCTTTAACCTACATGGCTCAGGGCCAGGTTACCTCCGGGACCGCATCCTACCGCATACCTCCCTACGACCAGTTAGGTCCCACCGAGTTGGTCTCCTCCAGGTCCCATCAACCAAGCAGTGCCGGCTGGTGGGACCGCGGGGGAGGGCCTTCTCTGTGGGAGCTCCGTCTCTCTGGAACCAGCTCCCTCCAGAGATACGGATTATCCCCACCCTACTGGCCTTTCGTAAAGCTGTGAAAACATGGCTCTTCCTGCAGGCGGGGGAAAATTAAGATCAACCCCCCATATTTGAATGATGGCTTGTTTTTAAATTTTAAATTTTTGTATTTTTAATTATTGGTATCGTTTTTATAAATTGTTGTTGTATTATGTTGTATGCCACCCTGAGTCCTACGGGAGTTGGGCGGCATATAAAAACGACTAAATAAATAAATAAATAAATAAATAAATAAATAAATAAATAAATAAATGAATGAATGAATGAATGAATGAATGAATGAATGAATGAATGAATGAATGAATAAATAAATAAATAAAAATTTATGCCTGTCTAATAAAATTTCTTAGTCTGGAAAGGTACTACCAAAGTTATTTTGATTCAAGGCTTCATGTCTCTCATGAGGCCTTGAATCTCTAACAGCTGGTGGATTACTTTTTGTGGAATAAAGTTGTGCAGAAACTTAGCACCCACCCCTCCTAGAAGAATGAAATATTTTGAGAGATATTAAGAAGGCAGAATATTATATTTCCCTGAGAAATGGAGAAACATACTCTTGGAAAGCAGCCACCACCTTCCCTAACAGCCCACAGCATATGTCAGCAATTGTCAAAAAAGTCCCTTCATTGTATCAGCCAAATTTCAACCAAACCTGGGAGCTGAGACAACCTACAGAGCCAGCTATGACCTCTACAACAGCTAATTGAATACATGTTCTTGCACAGGAACAGGAAGCTCAAGTTCAAAGCCCAAGAGAAGGTATAAAAACCCCTCACTCTCAACTCCATGTGGTCAGCTACCCAGAATCACACCTGCTTGGTTGTTCTGTTCATCATGAAACCATCTTTCCAATCAACGTCCATGTTTCCAGTGTCTTTCTCCCAGCTTGGAACTGAACCAGATGGATATTTCTTCCAACAGTTGCAAGGATTTAATTCTGCTGCAGTGGCAACAACTTTATAACTTTTCTTCAAGGTACTATCCCCTCCCCCCGATTCATCACACTTGGGCAATTTTTCTCATCTTTCTTTTCATATGTCCCTGAAGGCTCTTGTCTATAATATGTGAACTATGGCAACACAATAGTTCTCTTCAATCAATGACTTGTACCTCCTATCTTTGTGTGAAGGTGCATTTTCAATTCATGTGCTGCCACCTCCCAGGGCTTTCAGACCAGGGCAGTATTACTGACAACGCTTCTATGGTGATGCTTAATTGCAGGAAACTTCTTGCAAATTTGCATGGCCTCACTTTACATCCTGACCTCTTTCAAAGGAAGTAAACTTCCCCCTCCCTCAGGAGCCACTGAACTGGTGCTACTCTGCGATTGTGACCAAGGGTTTCCTTCCTGTCATTTTTTTTATATTGCACCTTTGAGTGAATGTTGACTCTAAGTGACTCCCTGGACCAGTCTCTGCAGTTTACTTGGCAAGATTTTGGGAAGTGGTTTGCCTTTGCCTTTTACTTAGGGCTGAGAGAAAGTGACTGGTTCAAAGTTGCCTAGTTGGCCTTCTGCCATTTTATTTTCACAAAATGTAATATAAATTTTTACCCTGAACCATTTTATCATAGAACTTCCTTCTTGACTTTTGATTGCTTTTAAAAAAAATTATAAAGACTTAATCTATATGTGTCTTTTAATTTGTTTAATTTCAGTATACACAAATTCTTTAATTTTACAAGGTAAAGACAAATCACAAATTCATCTGAGAAACTGTAGAAAATGCCCAATCACCCAAAACAAGAATATTCCTAGAATCTTGGCATTCCGATAGATCAGCTATTAACAGACATATAAAGATTAATTTTGTTTAAAAAGTATTAAAAGAAGAAAGCAAACACAAGCCAAAGACAGAAACAAACAGTCTGGAGCATATCCTTTCTTATCACATACTCAGCAATCAACAGTTAAATAAGAGGAACCAGAACAATCAGCCCAGATAATGCAATAAACTGAGCCAGGAAGGTCAATCAGAAATGGGTACTAATTAGCTGTAACAACCCATTAAGATAATCAGGACAAATCACAGAGGATAATAACTATTTTGGTAATGAAATATCTGCAAGAAGAAAAATAAGCTCACAGACCACAAAGAATATAATTATTCCTGCTTTTGGTTGAGTATTTATTCTGATATCAAGGAATAATAAAATGGCAGGCATACCTCTTCTCTAGTAACCACATCACGCAATTTGACAACTCCATCTTTTAACTCTTGTTCTCCCAATATAGCAACAAGTGGAATTCCTGTTTCCTCACAGTACTGCAACTGGTTTAGTAGTTTGGGATTTTTCTTATAAAGTATCTCTGCCTGGAAAAATGTAGAAAAAAAGAGAGGAAAAGTTAGTACACCATGATGGAAACTAACTTTCATTATTCTGGTTCCAAAAATTCTGGTCCCCATTGGAGTTTTCGCAGTAAAAACATTATAATGCATGTGCATTATTCAGACTGTTTAGTCCAGGGGTCGGCAACCCGTGGTTCCGGAGCCGCATGCGGCTCTTTCGCCCCTCTCCTGCGGCTCCCTGTCGCACCCACCGGTTGTTAAGTTTTTCCACGGTAGTACCGGCTGATTTCATCCACCCGTTCGCCCCAGGTGACTCCTGGTGCGGCTTGAGAAGAGACTTGCTCCCCTCCCAGTCACTCCCCACGTGGTTGGCCCCGCCCGTTGCCTCAGTCACTCCTCACGTGGTTGGCCCCGCCTGTCGCCCCAGTCACTCCTCACGTGGCTTGAGAAGAGAAGAGAATCCTCACATGGTTGGCCCCGTCCATCCCCTGCCCCTCCTCGCTTCGCCGGATAAGAGAAGAAAGAAGAGAAGAGACTCCCAGTCACTCCTCTTCTCGCCAGAGAAGAGAACTGCAATCCTCACCTCGCTGGAGATCTGACTCGCTACCCAGGAAGTCACTACTCGGTGAGAAGGTAAGTAAGAGATTTGCTCCGCGCTCGGCCAAAGGGCAGGGGGGGGAACGCCACGTTTACCTTCAGGGTAGCCCCCCAATACTGCCGGGCTTGGCCGAAGGGCAGCCCCCGATATGGCTTGGCCCATCCCCCATTACTTCCCTGCTTGGCTTGCCTTCGGGCCAGCCCGATATCGCCGGGTTTGGGCGAAGGGCAGCCCCCTGATACGGTTTGGCCCATTCCCTGTTACCGCCGGGCTTGGCTTGCCTTCGGGCCAGCCCCGGATATTGCCAGGCTTGGGCAAAGGCCAGCCCCTCCCCAAAATGGCTTGGCCCATCCCCCATTACTGCCGGGCTGGGCTTGCCTTCGGGCCAGCCCTAGATATTGCCAGGCTTGGGCGAAGGGCAGCCCCCCGATGGCCCATCCCCCATTACCACCAGTCTTGCCTTGCCTTCAGGCCAGCTCCGGATACTGCCAGGCTTGGGCAAAGGGCAACCCTTCCCCGATACCACTGGGCTTGGGCGAAGGGCAGCCCCCCGATACGGCTTGGCCCAGCCCCCGCTACCGCCGGCAGAAGGGCAGCGGGGGAGGTTTGGATACGGTGGGGAGCTGGCCGGAGCGCTCGCGAAGCGGACCTGTGCTTGCCTTTTCGCAGCAACAAGCATTCCTCCTTCGCGAGAGCGTCTCATGGCCTGCCCAACTCCATGAGGCCTTTGGCTCATGGCCTGCCCAACGCCTTATGGCTTTCGGCTCATGGCCTGCCCAACTCCATGTGGCCTTTGGCTCATGGCCTACCCAACGCCTCAGAATCAGGGAGAGAGGGAGATAAACAGAGAGGGAGATGAGGAGAGGGAGGGATACGTAGGGGGGGAGAGAGAGATCACCAGTTGTGAATCCCACCACTGGTCACAACTGCCAATCTGCAATACCCCCCGGCAAGTGATTTATTGAGCTTTTTTTCACCCCTGTAGGCCGTGACAACCATGGATAAATGCAAGAAAAGTGTCAGAAGAAAACAGAATGTTTAATGGTGCGTGGGAACAGTCATTTGCTTTCACTGACGAGACTGGTTTGCCTGTATGTTTAATATGTGGTGAGAAAATGGCAAACAATAAAAAGTGGAATGTTGCAAGACATTTCCAAAATAAACACAGTTTTTGCTGAAAAATATCCGGAAGGAGATGAGAGGAAAAAAGTCATTTCAGAACTGATGTGGAAAGTTGATCAGAGCAAAAATCATTTCAAGAAGTGGATGAAGTCAGCAAATTCAACTACATATGCTACCTTTGTGGCCGCCCAGGAAATAGTCAGGCACGGGAAGCCGTTCACAGATGGAGAATATATGAAAGAATCTTTTCTTAAGATTTCAGATTCTATTCTCGGACTTTAAAAACAAGCAGGAAATTGTGCAGAAAATCAGATATATGCCTCTCTCTGCGAAAACTGTCAAAGACAGAACCATAAAAATGACAGAAAACATCACCGGACAGCAAATTAAAGACATCAATTCAGCTGTGGCGTACTCAATCGCCTGTGATGGGTCCAAAGACAAAGGTGATATTGAACAAATAGCGCTCTTCTGCCAATATGTGACCTCTGCTGGGCCACAGGAAGAAATGATTGAGTTGATACCAATTCAAGGCCAAACATGGGGGGAGGACATCTGTGAGGCTGTCTTGGATTATCTAAGATCCAAAGAAATAAAAACCACACACCTGGTGTCAGTGGCTACTGATGGGGCACCGAGTATGACGGGAGTGAAGAAGGGCTTTGTGGCTTTCCTGCAGAAATCGCTGGGTAGGAAGCTGTGGACATTTCACTGCATCCTGCACCAAGAGGCATTGTGCGCCCAAACATTCCTTCCAGAATGTACAGAGGAATGAATGTTTTCAGATTGTTAATACAATAATGGCAAAAGCTGTAAATCACCATCAGTTCCGTTTGCTACTGGATGAGGTGGAAAGTACGTATTCTGATCTCCTTCTGCACAACAAAGTCCGGTGGCTGTCCAGAGTTGAAACGCTTTGCTGCATGTCTGGAAGAGGTGAAAACTTTCCTGGCCAGCAAAAGCCTGACTTTTCCTGAGCTGGAACGGCCAGAGTGTCTAGAAAAGATACACTTCATGGTGGATATGACAGCTCACCTGAATAGGCTGAACACAGCTCTTCAAGGGAAAGGAGGCACAGCCCTGCACATGCTGGAGGCGGTTTTGGCATTTGAGCGCAAGTTGACATTCATTGCCAGAGACTTACAGAGTGGTACACTGTCTTACTTCCCCTCTTTGAGACAGTACAAAGAAGTTCACAATATTATAAATTTGCAGTCTGCAATCGCTGCAATGCAAACATCATTTGGGAAAAGATTCCATGACTTCAGAGAGGAAAAAACACATTTTCCTTCTCTGTCACTCCCCTGGCCATCGATCCATCCCTGTTGAATGTGACTGCATTTGCAGATGTAAGTCAACCTGATCTTGAGATGGAACTGGCAGACATAGCTGACAAAGACATATGGGTGTCCAAGTTCAAAGTCTTGGCAGCTAATCTTGAAGGGCAACATCATCAGAAGGACAGTCTTGCTCAGAATCACAAATGGAGTGATATTGAAAACCTTCCCAAAGCAGACAAACTTATCTTCGATACATGGAATGCCATCCCCGACAGGTACACCAACATGAAAAAATATGCATTTGGAGTCCTGTCGATCTTCGGATCTACATACGTCTGTGAGCAGGTCTCTCCAACATGAACTACATAAAAAACAAACATCGCTCACATCTCACAGACAACAGATTACAATCCTGTGTGAAGATGAAGGTGACGTCTTACAGCCCTGAGTGCACTAAGGTTCAGGAGCAGAAATCACATTAACCAGGTAAGCTAAATATTTTAATTGACTATTACTTTGCAAATATATATTGTACATTGTTCAGTGAAATAGTCCTTTTTAAATTCAGGTTGAGAGCTGACTTCCCCCTCCTCCGGTATGAAAAACAACCATTGCCCATGCCTCACAGACAAGCCCTGCGTGAAGATGCCCTGATGTGCAGACGCTGTGCGCTGTGGAGCAAAAATCACATTAACCACTTTAATTAAATATTTTAATTATATTTTACATTGTTCAGCACAATGTATCTTTTCTTTTATGTACACTGAGAGCATATGCACCAAGACACATTCCTTGTGTGTCCAATCACACTTGGCTAATAAAGAATTCTATTATTCTATTCTATTCTATTCTATTCTATTCTATTCTATTCTATTCTATTCTATTCTATTCTATTCTATTCTATTCAATTCATTTTTTATTCAGTTTGACAGCTGATTGCACCCTACCCTCCAATACACGTGTTTGAAATGTTTTGTGGCTGGGTGGGAGTAATGTTGAGTTGGCCACGCCCACAAGGCGTGATCAGGGGGTTTGTCAAGTTGGCCACACCCACCAGGTGTGGCTAGGGGGTCATGTGACTAGGGGGTTTGTCGAGTTGGCCACACCCACCCAGGTGTTGCCGCTCCCAGTGTTTTGTTTTCTGTGGGAAACGGGTCCAAGTGGCTCTTTGAGTGTTTAAGAATGCAGACCCCTGGGCTAGAGAGCTCTCAAACCCTGTGTCAAATCCATCTGCGTGTCCAGCCATTCTGTTGGAAGGTGGGGGAGGCGGCTTGCTGGTATTTTAGCTTGTGTTTTGCTTTTCCTGTAACCGTGGGGAGCACCTTCGAAGACAGAAAGGGGGAGTGTCTTTGGAGACAAGAGTGAGCTCCCAGCCAGTTTCCCAAGGCCGTCATGCCCAGAGGATGAATTTTTATCTCTTCACACCTCAAAAGATTCTCAAAACAATTTCACAGCAGTATATGGGTTACTGGTGGACTGGTCAGGAGGGTTGGGCTTGGGGAAACGAAACAGTGCTGTTTGCATTGCGAGGGCTTTTTCAGATTTTGCCTTGTTCTCCTGCAATCACTTTTCTCTCAAAGTTCCTTTTGATTCAACTTAATGGATTAAGAGTATTGCTTTCCTGAGGGGCTAGCTGAGGCAGTTCCTTACATTAAGCGAAATCTGCAAACTCAGTCAACCTGGAGAGGCACACTGTCCTACCATGGGGACTGTGCACATGATGTCCTCCCAAGGCAGCGACCAGGAGGAAACTCTGAGTGCTGGAAGAAAACCTCATCCAGACTCCCTCCGTGCTGGACCTCTCCCAGTGGATGGAGGAGGTCGGAATCTGGAAGACTCATTAAGACTCAGGTGATTCCTGGAGTCAGAAAGAAGGAAGAACCAAAGAGGTGACCATCACCTGAGGCAGACAAGGCGGTCAGTGGCGAGAGAGGCAATTAGAGCTGGAAGAGTTCGAGGAGGAGGAGGAGGAAGGCGTGATCAAGCAGGCCTAATAATGAGGCAAGACATGCAGTTCATGATGAATGCCTTCCAAATCCTGAAGACATATGAAGCACATGCCAAGGCTGCTGCCAGCGAGGCCCAGCGAACCCAAGGAGGAGGATGGAGGGCGAGCTTCAGCGCTAGACACCACGGTGGGGGTTTCGCCAACCCCTTACTACCGCATGAGAATTAGGGAGGAGGAGGAGTGGAAGACTGCATTCAACTGCCTGTTGGGGTGCTTCCAATTCAAAGTCCTCCCATTTGGCCTCCAGGGGTCCTTAACAGTGTTCATGCAATTGATAAACGAGGTTTTACATGAGCACCTGTATAAGGGAGTACTGGTGTACCTGGATGACATTTTAATCTACTCCAAAACGAAGGCTGAGCATGTGAAATTAGTGAAAGCTGTATTAAAAAAAACTTCAGGCTGGCAACCCATATGGCGAACTCTCCAAATGTGACCCAAAGGTGATTTTTTTCCAAAGAAAAAAAAAGCACCTTTGGGACAACCATGACCTGGATGACTGAGAATCTCCATAGACATTCTCCAAATGTGAGTTTCACCAAAGCAAAATAGACTACTTGGGCTATTGCTTCTCACATAGAGGCATTGACATGGACCCCCAAAAGGTCCAAGCAGTACTGGACTGGGCTCCACCCTGAACCAGGAAGCAGCTACAAAGCTTCCTATGCTTCGCTAATTTTTACCGCCAATTTATCCCGTCTTTTGAGCAGATTGCACTCCCTATCACAAACCTAAGACAAAAGAGGAGGATAAACCTAAACCTAGCCAGCCTCTTAGATGGACTTTGGAATACCAAGCAGCATTTGAGAAACTCAAATGGCTATTTGCAGCTGAACCTGTCCTGAAGCACTCTGATCCAAACGCTCCCTTTGTCATCCAGACTGATGCTAGTGATGTGGCTGTGGGAGCTGTGCTGCTACAGGAGAACGAGGCTGGCCAGATGCAGCCTTGCGTTTACACTTCCAGGAAACTCTAGACAACCAAGCAGATGTGGGTGGTATGGGAAAAGGAGGATTATATTGGGCACTCCTAACCTGGAGGCACTTCCTTGAGGGAAGCAAGAACTGACCACAAGAACCTAGAGCCACTAAAAAATCCTTGGAGGCTGTCTCCAAAACATGTGCGATAGTTACGATACTTTAACCACTTCAACTTCACACTGCGCTACCTCCCAGGCGGGAAGAACTTCCTGGCCGATGCTTTGTCCCGAATGCCTCAATATAATTGCCTAAAGCAGTAGTAGTCAAACTTCTACTTCCATCCAAGCAATTGGCGGCCCGAGTGACCACTCGGGCACAGGTGAAAGAAAACTGACAAGTTGACGACAAGGTGATGGCCGCACTTAAAGCTGCCTTGAAGGACAACAAATGATTTCAAAGCCATGGAAATGTGTGTTCAGTCCTATATGTCTAAACTATATGTACCGGAAAGCCAGAGGCTGTTGGTTCTCGGGAAAAGTCATGATTCCAAGTCTGTTGCGCAGTTTGGCTTCATAAAAACTCTACACCTAATTAAAAGACAATTTTGGTGACCATCTCTGAAAAAAGACATTGAGAGCTATGTGGCAAGTTGCCCCATCTGTGCTTCTGCCAAGCATGGACAAGGGAAAACCCCTGGACTCCTTCAAACAGTAGCGGAGCCATCAGCATCCTGGAAAAAGATCTCTATGGATTTTATCGTGGAGTTTCCAGAAAGCTCTCGGAATAGTTTTATATGGGTGAAAACTGATCTATTTTCTACACAAGTGCATTTTGTCCCGTCAGAAGATTCCCTCAGCACGGGGGTTGGCCAAAATGTTTTTACACCATGTCTATAGACTACACGGAGCCCTTCAACGCATTATCTCAGACGGGGGTGCAATTCACCTCTACATTTTGGAGGAAATTCCTTAAATTACTGGGAACTGATCGGAGACTGAGTTCAAGTCACCATCCCCAAACGAATGGAAGGTGTGAATGTTCGAATTCAGTACTCAAACAATATCTTAGGTGTTACATCAATTCAGCAAGATAACTGCAAAATACATGGCCGTTAGTAAAGAAAGTTCTGAGTGTGGAGGATGCTTGTGCGGATTACAAGCAGGCCGACAAGGATTTCCGGGATGGCGTCATGTTGGTGCGGTACAGGAGAATGAGACTCCGCTCTTTCTGTCCGATTTTTCGTGTCTGGAGGCTGGCAACGGCAAAGCTGGACCTTGGAGAGGTCAGCGATAGAGAGGGGAAAATCCAGGGGTGACGGGGAGAAGTGGTCCCCCGTTGCGGAAGGTGGAATCCCTGAAATCCGACACGGAAGAGATCAGCTGTCATGGCTAGGTCCAGAGACATGACAGCCTGATTGAATGGCGGAGGAAGCAAAACGTGAAAAACAGCAAGAAATATCAGTGGAGAGCGCTAAAACAAAGTCACTGAGTTATTTCTCTGAGTTGGTGAGATCTACAAACGAGTAACCAAGTGAGTCTCCAAAGTGGGAAGAGCGGTGCCTTAGCGGTGGGAGCAGAAAGAGAAAGAAGACAGAATCAGCACAGAATCGGAGAGAGTGAAAGTGACCGCGAGCGGTGATTCGGATGACCACAGTGTTGGAAATCGTATAGACTTCTGAAACTTCAAACAATCAAATAACAAATGTATGTTATTTTATGGTTATCCTCACACAGGTAGCCCTTGAGATACAACTGTAATGGAGCCTGCTTATTATGGTACTATCAGAGGTTGTGATGATCATTAGGTGAAGCATCTCACCTAATGACCTCCCCATCCCTGCTCTCCCCAATGAATCATTAAATGAATGCCTGGGTTATTAAATGGAGTTATTAAATTAAGTGGGATACCTCCTGGGTGAAGGAGATCCTTGGAGACCTAGCACAGACCCAGACCTACCTGTCCTGACTCTCAAGGTGTCCCCTACTGCCTGAGATGCTATGTGCTCTAGTTCCCACACACAACAATGGGTACCAACAGCCCTTTTCCACTCCCATTAGGTCTCGAGGCTTGTGGCCTAATTCCCCTCAGGCCAAACACCCTCCTCCTCACTTACCTTTTGAAGACCTTTGAGGCCTTCCAGAGTGCTGGAATGGATTGCTTCTTTGTGCAGCCACATAAGCAGTTCCGGAACAAGGGACAAACTGTTTCATTTTGCTGCCTTAATGAGGTCTGCACAGCGCTGCAGAAGCTTTCTACAGTGTTCGGAAGCTTCTGCAGTAATGTGCAGACCCTGTTAAGGCAGTAAAATGAAGGAGATTGTCTGGCAGCTGCCACTTTCTCCCTGCCTACAAGCAGGTGTGACACAATGGCAGCTGCCTTGGGGTTGTTTCTGCACAGCTCAGGGACACATGGCCTCTGCCTGCCTTCCCCAACATAAGGTCCAGAGAGCTTCAAAAGGTGAATGTGATGGGTTATAGGCATGGGGGGGGGGAGCAGGTACAAGTGCTACAGGGTCCTGGCGAGGTGGGATATGGGGAAAGAAGTGGAAGGGACACTACAGCATCCCTGTGGTCAGTTGTAAGGGCGAATGACCACAGGGGCACTGCAGCCCTTGTAACTTTGAAACAGGGTTGTATGTAATTTTGGAGTGTCTGTTGTAACTTTGAATGTTCGTTAAATAACCTATTGTATCTCAAGGTACCTGTAGTATTAGCCGAGGAGCTAAATACCTATTGCATTATAAGATGAACAAACTGACACTGTTAATTGGGCTAAATTATCAGGTTTTAAATAGAACAGATTGCAGGTCTATATTACTGAAGAGCTATATTGCATCAGGCAGACTTAGGATTCTTTGTGACCAAACTCAGGTATAGTCTAGAATTCTAATTATTGGCTTGACCCAGATATGATTAAGATGCACCTTAATTCCTGAATCCCACAGCTCAGACACAAGCTTTAGTCTTTCTTCAAGAAGTTTCTTTTGAGCAGACGCTACAAGCACCTGGGTCTCTGTTGTTCGGATTTTCTCTTCAGAAGCCTGATGGAGAAAAAAAGAGTTGAGGATAGATTGATTTATAGAAATACAATAAGAATATTACTGCAATTCATACATGCAACTCAGGTTTAATAAATTACTATGATGGCTCCCATCATATTGATGTCCCAAAGAACCATACAAACCTGGCTTGTCTCCCAAGCTTACTGTACAATGATTAAAACTTTCCAAAAGTATTCAATCATCGTAAAATAGGGTTGGAAGGGAACTTGGAGGTCTTCTAGTCTAACCCCCTGCCCATGGCAGGAGATGCTATACCAGTGATGGCGAACCTATGGCACGTGTGCCACAGGTGGCACGCGGAGCCATATCTGAGGGCACGCGAGGCGTTGCCCTATGCCAGCTGATTTTTGGCCTTCTTTTCAGCTGTTTTCGCTCTCCCCAGGCTTCAGGAAAGCCTCCTGAAGCCTGGGGACGGCAAAAAATGACCCAACGGGCCAACCGGAAGTTCACTTGTGTGCATCACCCCCAGCCTCCTTTTCGCTGTCAGAGGTCTTCAGGAACTTCTTCGGCTTTGGACAGTTGCAGCCAGGCCTCGCACACCTCGGCCCATTTCTTCTGCAGCTGGCAAGGCTTTCCTGAAGTCTCTGCAGCCGATAACAGAGCTCCAGATCGATCTGGAGCTCTGTTGTTGGCTAGAGAGGTTTTCATGAAAGCCTTGCCGGCTGCAGAAGAAATGGGCCGAGGTGTGCGAGGTCTGGTTGCAACTATCTGAAGGTAAATAATAGGGCAGCTCCACTTCCGTTTCGTTTCTGAACTTCCGATTGGCATGTTGGGCCATTTTTCGGCATCCTCAGGCTTCAGGCGGCTTTCCTAAACCCCGGGGAGGGCAAAAAACAGCCCAACGGGCCTACCGGAAGTCCGGAGGTTTCAGTAAGGCCTGTGCGCTACGCGGGGGCAGCGCGGGGGTTGTGCACATGTGCGGGGGCAGCGCGGGGGTTGTGAGCATGCATGGGGGGGGAGGGCATTGCATTATGGGTAAGGGCACGTGCGTGCACGCTATTGCGCGGATGCACCCTTTTGGCACCCGAGCCAAAAAAGGTTCGCCATCACTGTCCTATAACATTCTGGACTTTCTTTGGGATGGGATGTATACATGTGATAATAGAAAGAACAACAGAATACCAAGACAGACTAATAGAGCTGGAAAGGACCCCGGAGGTCCTCCAGTCCAACCCCCCAACCAAGCAGGAGACCCTATACCATTTCAGATAAGTGGCTGTGCAATCTCTTAAAAACTTCCAGTGATGGAGCACCCACAATTTCTGAAGGCAAGCCGTTCCACTGGGTTAATTTTTCTGTCAGGAAATTTCTTAGTTGTAGGTTGCTTCTCTCCTTGATTAGTTTCCATCCATTGCTTCTTGTCCTGCACTCAGGTGCTTTGGAGAACAGATTGACCCCATCTTCTCTGTGGCAGCCCCTCAAATATTGGAAGACTGCTATCATGGCATCTTAGTTCTTTTCACTAGATTAGACATACCCAATTCCTGCAACCATTCTTCATATGTTTTAGCCTCCAACCTCCTAATCATCTTTATTGCTCTTCTCTGCACTCTTTCTAGAGTCTCAACATCTTTTTCACATTGTGGTGACCAAAACTGGATGCAACGTTTCCAGCAGTGGTGGATTGCTCCTGGTTTGGACCGGTTCTTAGAACCGGTAGTGGCAGAAGCATTGCGCAGAAGCATTGCGAGTGCACGCACGAACCGGTAGCAAACGAATTCAGAACCCACTACTGTTTTCCAGGGCCCAGTGTTCAGGTTTGTCGAGATCCTTCTGGATCTTGAGCCTATCTTCTGGGGTGTTGGCTATTCCTGCCACCTTGGTGTTGTCTGCACATTTGCAGCACACTGCTGAGTCATATTTACTGTACGTGGCTAGCCACTAGGACTCCTAGATCCCTTTCACAATTAACTGCTGTTCAGTCACCTTTTCTGTACTTGTGCATTTGTTTTTTCTTAAGTGTAAAATCTTGTTTGTTTCATCACTGAATTTCATTTTGTTAGATAGGGCCCAATGCTCTAGTCCAGGGGTAGGCAAAGTTGGCTCTTCTATGACTCGTGGACTTCAACTCCCAGAATTCCTAAGCTAGCATGATTGGCTCAGAAAGTCTGGGAGTTGAAGTCCATGAGTCATAGAAGAGCCAACTTTGCCTACCCATGCTCTAGTCTGTCAAGATCCTTCTGGATCTTCAGCTTATTTTCTGGGGTGTTGGCTATTCCCTCATCTAAATTATTATGATGTTGCTGGGCCTAAAATGGAATGTTGGGGTATTACTTACTTTCCTCCATGTAGATGTACTTCTATTAAGGACTACACTTTTGAGTGCGGTTGGTCAGCCAGTTACTAATCCATCTGGTGGTGATGCTGTCAATCCCATATTTTTCTAACTTACCAAGAAGTAGGTTGTGATCTACTTTGTCAAATGCCTTACTGAAATCCAAGTATACTATGTCCACAGCATTTTACTGGTACACTAATTTAGTCACTTTGTTAAAGAATGAAATAGGATTTGTTTGACATGATCTATTTTTGACCAATCCTTGTTGGCTTCTGGTTATAACTTTGCTTGCTTCTAGGTTTCGCAGATCTGTTGCTTGTTTATCTTATCCAGGATCTTCCCAAGTATTGATGTCAGGCTGATTGATCTGTAGTTTCCTTGATCCATCCCCCCCTCCTTTGATGATGGGAACCCTATCAGTTCTTTTCCAATACTCTGGTAATTCCCCAGTGTTCCAAGATCTTTGAAAGATGTGGTTCAGTGGTTCCAAGATCATGTCTGCCAGCTCCTTCAGAACACTCTGGGATGTAATCCATCAGGTCCTGGTGATTTGAACCTGTCTAGGGTGGACAGGTGTTGTATTACCATTTTCTTGCCTATTATAACTTGTATTCCTAGTCTGTCTTTTAAGGTTATGTTTTTGCTAGATTGAGCTGTAGTTTCTTTTTGTGTGAAGACTGATGCAAACAATGAGTTAAGTAGCTCTGCTTTCTCTCTACTGCCTGTTACCTGTTTCCCCGAAAATAACATGAATTTGGACTTAGTTTTCTGAGACAAAAGAATTCATAAATGGTAAAGAACACAGAAGTCCACAGAGAGAAAAAACACTAGAGGAGATGTGGAGAAAATTTTGAGAAGGAAACATCTTATTTTCCTGACACTGACCATTTCATTTCTGTTCCCTGATCAGAACATATATACTTGATCAGAGGTTAGAACATTTTGGGATATACTTGACCAGAGGTTAGAACATTTTGACTTCAAACATTTACCCACTTCTAGAAAATCTAATCTAATCTAATCTAATCTAATCTAATCTAATCTAATCAGAGAGCAGCTTTCAGGTAAAAAAAAAGCAAACAGTCTTTACCTCCATTTTTTGTTCCATAATGGAAAAGACCCGTTCAATGCCAATGCTGACTCCAACACAGGGCACTTTCCGACCCTTGGGATCAAACATCCCTACTAGCCCATCATAACGGCCACCTCCAGCAACACTGCCAACACCAACAGACTCCTCTACATGATCATTTGGTGCCTGGAGAAGGATAGCCTCATATATTACTCCAGTGTAATAATCCAAACCACGAGCCAGACTTAAATCAAAGGAAATCTGTAAAACAATTTAAAACTCTCTTAAACAGAACAGAAACACTCAGATCAATGTAATTAGAGGAACAAAGAATAGAATTTTACCTGATCTGAAATGCCAAAAATATCCAAATATTTGAATAGCTGTTTCACTTCCTCAAGCCCTTCCCGAGCTAGTTTATTTTGTGACAGCTTTGGATCTTGGAGCAATTGTTCAATTAAACTGAGCCCACCTATAGAGATAAGACATGTAGGATTGATGCCTGTATGAATGATTCAGCAACAGTACTAAACCTTTATCCTTTCATTTAACTCTCTTTTGTTTCTTCTATTTCTCAGTGCAATTTCATTTTTTCTAAAACTGGAATAAGTCAGGTGAAAAAAAGTACATCCTCTGAGTTCTATGGTTTTATGTATCAAGACATAGTAAAAAATAATCTAGTCCTTAGCAATTCTTAAAAGTAGGTAAATAAAACCTCAGATGAACAACATGATGACACCATGTCATCATTTATTTTACAAGAAGAAAATCAAAATGGAGAAGCCATGTGTGAAAAACTAAGTACACCCTTACTGTTTCCATAGGTATGAAGAGTCTAAGTAGCAGCCAGATGCTGCTAATCAAGTGCCCTTGATCAATTAATCATCAGCAAGTATGACTATCTCTATAAAAGCCAAAGTTTTAGGAGTTTGTTGGTCTCCAGCACTGAGGAGTGGGCTAACACAATGCCACACAGTAAAGACCTCAGCAATGATCTCAGAGAAGCAATTGTTGCTCCTCATCAATCTGGGAAGGGTTATAAGGCCATTGCCAAACAATTCAAAGTCCATCATTCTAAAGCGAGGAAATTTATTTACAAGCGGAAAACATTCAAGACAGTTGCCAATTTTCCCAGCAATGGACGTCCCAGCAAATTCACCCCAAGGTGTCAGACTGTGCAATGCTCAGAGAAATTTTATATAAATACATACATACATACATACATTGTATATGTATATATGTATGCGTAGAATCTGAAATGTAACTCATATATATATGCCTGCCTGCCTATCTATCTATCTAGTTACATTTCAGATTCTACAGATCTCAGGTAGCACGTTAAATGTCAAAGTTCATGACAGTGCAATTAGAAAAAGATTGAACAAGTATTGTTTGTTTGGAAGGGTTGCCAGAAGAAAGCCTCTTTTCTCTAAACAGAACATGGCAGCACAGCTTAGGTTTGCCAAGTTGCATCTGAACAAATCACAAGACTTCTGGAACACTGCCCTTTGGACAGATGAGACCAAAATGGAGATGTTTGGTAATAATCACAGTGCCACATTTGGTGAAAACTAAATACAGCATATCAACACAAACATCTCATGAACTTTAAGCACAGTGGTGGAGAAGTAATGATTTGGGCTTGTTTTGCAGCCATAGGACCTGGGCACCTTGCAGTCATTGAGTCGACCATGAACTCCTCTGTATACCAAAGTATTGTAGAGTCAAATATGAGGCCACCTTTCTGACAGCTAAAGTTTGGCTAACATTGGGTTGTGCAACACAACAATGATCTCAAGCACATCAGCAAATCTACACAGAATGGCTTAAAAAAGAAAAGAATTAAGGTATTGCAATGGCCCAATCAAAGTCCAGACCTCAACTCAATTGAAATGCTGTGGTGGGACCTCAAGAGAGCTGTGAATAAACAAATGCCCACAAATCTCAATGAACTGAAGCAATGTTGTAAAGAAGAGTGGGTCAAAATTCCTCCATAATGATGTGAGAGACTGATAAATTCATACTGAAAATGATTACTTCAGGTTATTGCTGCTCAAGGTGGGTTCTAAATGCTGTTGAATCATCCATGGCTTCTCCATTTTGGTTTTCTTTCTTAAATGATGAAACGGTGTAATATGTCATGTGTTGTTGTTCATATGAGGTTGTATTTATCTACTTTTAAGCACTGCTAAGGAACAAATGATTTTTACTATGTCTTGATAGAAAAGAATAATTCAATTCAATTCAATTCAATAATAAATCCTTATTGACCAAGGATGATTGGACACACAAGTATTGATACGTAAAACCATATAACTCAAAGAGCCTATATTTTTTTTCCACATTATTGCCGTGATGGCGAACCTATGGCACGCGTGCCACAAGTGAGCGAGCTCAGGTCCGGCTGCCGGCCAGCTGATTTTTGGACCTTCTGGGCCCACTGGGAGTCGGGAAACAGGCTGTTTCCAGCCTCCGGAGGGGGTAGGGAAGGCCCGTTTTTTGCAACTTGAAACGGGCCATTTCTGGCCTCTGGAGGCCCTCTGGGGGTGGGGTGGCTCCTAGAAAGGCTCTGAAGCCTGGGGAGAGCAAAAAATGGGCCTTCCGGTCCAACCAGAAGTCGGCAAACAAAATGTTTCCAGCCTCCGGAGGGCCTCCGCGGTGGGGGTGGGGTGGGGAAAGCCGTTTTTCACCCTCCCCAGGCTCCTAGAAAGGCTCTGAAGTCTGGGAAGAGCAAAAACAGGTGTGCCATCGCGTGCAGGGAGTGGGGGGTGCATAAAATTATGGGTGTCGGCACGCATGCGCACAACCCCCCGTTCTCCCCCCTTTTGGCACACAAACCAAAAAAGGTTCGCCATCACTGCATTATTGTATGTACAAGTTGTGCAAATTGAAGCAGGCATACTGTACAGGTAGTCCTTGCTTAACAACACTGAGACAGGAAATGCCTTTGTAAAGTGATGCAGATATAAACTGAAAACTATGTGACCATGCTGCTTGGTGATGGCAGTCCCAGTGGCCATAGTTAAACAAAAACACTGCAGGTCGCTAAGCAAAGACGTCATGTAACCCTGGCTTCTGACTTCCTGTCAGCTTCCCCATAGACTATGCTTGTGGGAAGTTGATAGAGAAAATTACAAATTGAGATTATGTAACTGTGAGACTGACAGCAAGTATGAAGTCTGGTCATAACTATCACTCCAATGCCATTATAAATTCAAAGAATTCCTCTTTAAGGGAGATGGACAGTTCAAAAATGTGAAAAATAATAATAAAATAAAATAAAATAAAATAAAATGTTGCTGTACAAATGATCTTAAACAAGGACCACCTATATTTATATAGGTAGATCTGACTGACTGCCTCAATGTCTTGTGCAGCAAGTGTTCAAAGTTACTAATGCTAAAAAATGTTCAAAGTTAGAATGCTAAAAAAATAACTTTGTGATCTATGCATGCATTTATGATCTTTACAGCTTATCTCTTTCAATCCCCATTACACTCAGTATGCATTGTCCTGTGCTTGACCCATCTTTTTCCACCCACATAGAGCAGAGAGATCGGAGAGGAAGGGAATACAAGAGTGAAGTGCATACAATGGAGAATACACATTGAAAGGAATGCTTTAGTGTTGGCAGCCATGAGTGCGCTAAGCAAACAGCCAGTATATTCCCCATTATGTGCCTTTTATGTATCACCTTAACCAGTAATGGGATACAAGAGAATGATATAAGTTTTAGGCCTGCAAGCCTTAGAGAACTAAGACATATCTGACCTGTTTTGATACTCACCATGGAGCCTTACATATCCACCAATATGATCTGCAATTTCTGGTGCCAATCCCTTTTCTCCAACCATCTCATTTTTTACATCTTCCCAAGCCATCTGTAGACAAGATCAAAACTATATATACTCTGCTTCAATGAAGGATGTTTCGCTTCTATTATCCTGAGATAATCTGGAATCATGTCGTTTCTTCTTGTTTTTTCTACTCTGATTCTAAACACTGAGTGTAGAAGACTAGTAATTTTCAGAATATTCTATTAAAAACATGTAACAATTGGGAAGAAAAAATATTTCTTTGAATAGAATCTTTAGGAAAAAAGACTAAAAATGAAACAACCAATATAATAACTTTCTTTCAATCATATTTGTAATATTGTATTCAGTTCTGGTCACTGTATCTCAAAACTATACAATAATGCTGGGAAATGTGCAGAAAAAGTCTACCAAAATAATTAGGGACTACCCTATCTTAACCTACAAGAAACTAGAACAATATCTGGACCATTTTAGTTTACAAAAAAGGCTGATAAGAGCAAAATCTAATAGAAGGATATGAAATCACATAGTATAGAAAATGGATAGGAAAGCTTTATTTCTTACTATATTAAAATATAGTATAGCTTATACTGTATGTGGAACGATGGAATAAAATTACAACCAAATTTTAATCAGCATTTAATCAGAAAATCTTTATTAAAAATATGGTACAAAATTTAAAAAAAATTATATGAAAATCCCTAAATGGCTTTCAACAATGGAAGCCATGACATACCCAAATTTAATTGACATAGCTAAAACGGTAAAATACAGTGACATATTGGATTCATTAGGGAAACTTAAAAGCAGAGAACAATTGGCAGAACAAAATATAAATATCAATTGGTGGCCCTATTTACAATTGAAATCTAGATATAAAAAAGACATTGAAGGAATAGGTATTGATACAGAAATACAAAAATTAGACAAAATTTTGACGGGCCTGAACAAAAAAATAATATCGAAACTATACAAATATTTATTGGAATTTGATAAAATGGAAGAAATTGTTAAAGAACCCATGATAGCATGGGCAAAAAATGTAGGTCACAGTACACACTTGGCTGACTGGGAGAGAATGTGGAACATAAATTGTAAAATAACAAAATCCGCAGCTTATGAAGAGAACTATTATAAAATGTTTTATAGATGGTATCTAGCACCATCAAGATTGGCTAAAATATATCCAAACGCTAATTCGACTTGTTGGAAATGCAAAAAAGATGTAGGTACCTTCTTCTGTATGTGGTGGACATGTCCCGAAGCTAGGCACTACTGGGAAAAAGTTCATAACTGGTTGCAAGAAATCATGGAAAGAACAATGGAATATACACCAGAATTCTTCTTGTTGGGGATAATGAGAAAACAATATCCAAAAAATGTACAATATCTAGCATTGCATATTATAACAGCGGCGAGAATAGCCTATGCACAATATTGGAAAAATAACCAAACCCCACCGGAAAATGTACTAATGGACAAAATATACAGGTGTGCAGAAATGGACATGTTGACCATCAGACTCAAAGAACAAAACGATTCGGCATACTATGAAACATGGACTAAATGGTACAATTGGACTAAGAAAAAAAGAAATGACTGTGTGACAACGTGAGACAAAAAAGAAGATATGAGAATTTGTAAATAAATGTATTGTGCACAAAATAGAAAATAACAATGTAAAAAAAAACCGGGTGTAGATCTGTGTTAAAGTATTATAATATTTAATGAAAAACAATAAAAACTTTACAAAGAGGGGAAAAAAAGAAAAGAAAATGGATAGGAAAGCTTTATTTCTTACTATATTAAAATTGAAGTTATCTAATCAAATTTAAAACTGTTAAATTTGATAATTGTTTTACGAAGTGGAAACTACAGAATTTATTGCCATCAAAAATGTTGATAGCTAAACTATCGTTGTTTCCCCGAAAATATGACCTACTCAGGAAGTAAGTCCTAGCTTGATTTTTACACATGCGCCCAATATAAGCCCTACCCCCAAAATAAGCCCTAATTAAGATCCCAGGGTGCACGGGTAAAAATTAAGCTAGGGTGGGGATGGGTGTGTGTGGAGCTGCTCTACTACTTACCTCTGGATAGTTACAGCCAGGCCTTGCACACCTCGGCCCATCTCTTCTGCAGCCAGCAAGGCTTTCCTGAAAGCCTCTGTAGCCGATAACCAGTGTTTCCCAACCTTGGCAACTTGAAGATGTCTGGACTTCAACTCCCAGAATTCCCCAGCCAGCGAATGCTGGCTGGGGAATTCTGGGAGTTGAAGTCCAGACATCTTCAAGTTGCCAAGGTTGGGAAACACTGCCGATAACAGAGTTCCGGATAGAGAGGCTATAGAGGCCTCTCTAACATGCATAAATTTATGGCTTATTCTGCTCCTGTTACAGATGCCCGATATGGGCTCATTTTATGAGCCTCCTTGCCTAACGCGAAACAGCTGATCTGCAGGGGCGATCCTGCCCCCAGCTCCAAGAAGCATGGCCGCAAGAAGCAAGGCAGCTCCTAAAGCCAGAGCAGATCAGGTGTTTCACGTTAGGCAAGGAGATGCGAGGGAAAGCTTGCCCCCGCCCTCCCCCCGTACAGGAAAAAATGGGGGAATAATAAGACCTCCCCGAAAATAAGACCTGGTGCCTTTTTTTGGTGGCCCAAAAAATATAAGACCCGGTCTTATTTTCGGGAAAACACAGGTAGTTACTGTATATTGTTAAACCCTTATCTAGACCCTTTTAATCGGGTTTCAGGCCCGGTTATAGCACAGAAACTGCTTTGGCCACTCTGATGGATGATCTCTGGCGAGCCCGAGATAGAGGTCATTCCTCTATCTTGGTGCTACTTGACCTCTCAGCTGCTTTCGATACAATTGACCATGGTATCCTTCTGCGCCGATTAGGGGAGCTGGGAATGGGAGGCACCGTATTACGGTGGTTCTCCTCCTATCTCCCTGATCGGTTGCAGTCGGTGTTGGTTGGGGGGCAGAGGTCGACCCCTAGACCCCTCGTTTGCAGGGTGCTTCAGAGATCGGTCCTCTCCCCCCTCCTATTTAACATCTACATGAAACCACTGGGTGGGATCATTTGACGACACGGGTTGAGGTTCCAGCAATATACTGATGACACTCAGCTGTACATCTCCACCCCGCATCATTTCAGTGAAGCGGTAGACGTGCTGTGCCGGTGCCTGGACGAAGTGAGGGTCTGGATGGGAATCAACAGGCTCAAAGTTAACCCTGACAAGACCGAGTGGCAGTTGATATTACCTCTGAAGGACTATACCGACTGTCCTTCCTTGGTTCGCGGGGGGGGGGGAAATTAATCCCCTCAGAACAGGTCCGCAATTTGGGTGTCCTCCTAGACTCACAGCTGAAATTAGACCAACATCTGACAGCTGTGGCTAGGGGAACCTTTGCACAGGTTCGCCTGGTGCACCAATTGTGACCCTACCTGAATCAGGAGGCTCTGCTCACTGTCACTCATGCCCTAATCACCTCACGGCTTGATTATTGCAACGCACTCTACATGGGGCTACCCCTGAAGACTGTTCGGAAACTGCAGTTGATCCAGAATGCAGCCGCGCGAGCGGTTGTGGGTATTCCTAGATACACCCACACTACACCAATCCTCCGCGAGCTGCACTAGCTTCCCATTGGTCTCCGGACACAATTCAAGGTGTTGGTTATTACCTTTAAAGCCCTACATGGCTCAGGGCCAGAGTACCTGCGAGACTGCCTGCTACCACATACCTCCCAATGACCGGTTAGAGCCCACAGAGTCGGTCTCCTCCAGGTCCCGTCAGCTAAACAGTGTCGGCTGGCGGGCCCTCGGGGGAGGGCCTTCTCTATGGCGGCCCCTGCTCTCTGGAACCAGCTACCTCCCGAGATTCGTACCACCCCCACCCTAATGGCCTTCCATAAAGCCGTCAAGACCTGGCTTTTCTGACAGGCCTGGGACCATTGGTGAGGATAGACGAGGTCAGCCCATGAATGGTGGATGACTGTAATTTTTAATTGTATTTTTAATCTGCTTTTTAAAATTTAAAATTTTCTATTTATGTTTCTTTCTGATGTGAGCCACCCAGAGTCCTTCGGGAGTTGGCCACCATAGAAATGTAAATAATAAATAAATAAATAAACAAACAGAACTAGCCAGATCAATGAAATATAGCTAGTAGTCTTGGTTTTTTTTGTACATTAATTATTAAATTACATGGAAGCATAATTTATATACCCGTTCTCAATGAGTTTATTGGATTTTACAAAAGGGATGGCTATTCAGGGG
Source organism: Diadophis punctatus similis (assembly GCA_023053685.1). Lineage (NCBI taxonomy): Eukaryota > Metazoa > Chordata > Lepidosauria > Squamata > Dipsadidae > Diadophis > Diadophis punctatus. The sequence goes on along the minus strand of JALIGW010000003.1, from coordinate 108,547,524 downwards.
CCTCAAGGTTCTCTTTAATTTATTAGGATCTTGTTGTTATTAAACAGAGTTACAATTTTAGCCTCTACAATTTTAGCTTGTTCATCTATTCAGGCAACCTCTAATTTTTACCTGTCAAGTAAGCAAAGCTAATTACAAAGAAAATGAATAGGCCGTCTGAATTTCTAGGAGGTAAGACTCAATAGCAATTATAAAATCAATAACCTCTTATTTGAATTCAGCTCTCATAATAATTCTTCAAATCTGACTATAGGCTATCTTGAAACCAAATCTACCATTGCCATAAACCCAGACTGAGCTACAGCACAGAATTTTATAGATTTATATCTCCCAAGAAATTGGCTTCTCTTTGTAGAAAGGTTTCTTTCTAAACACACACACACACACACACACAACAGGGGGAGAAGATAAGAATCTCATTTGGCAGAACTAATATTGCCAGTAGAAAATAAAGAAATGCTACCACAGGAATTTCTTCCACTATTATTGCAATTGGAGAAATACAGGTAATTCTGGAGTTACAACAGCAATTGGGCCTACAACTTCCATTACTAAGCAATGTGGTCATAAAGCATTCACATGATCACATTGTTTAGCAATATCAATCTCTACAATCCCTGTTGCTGTTAAGTGAGGATTGAGTTGGTAAACAAGCACATCCTCACAAATCCCATCATCTTCCAACAACAAAGTCAGTGGGGAAGCCCAGCAGGAAGTTGCAAGTCCCAGGTGGATTGCAAGCAGGCTGGCAGGTTGGTAAGTGGCTGCTGAGTGGGAGAGGAGGCAAGGGTGTGGGTGGGTAGGCATGTTGTGAGTACAGCAAGGCTTGGGGAGGGTATGCGGATGGTGGTGGAGGTGCATGTGGAAAGGACTTGGGGTGGCTGCTGCCAATAGGTGTGCGTCTGCAGATGGCTGGGAAGACATGGCATGAGTGCTTTGAGGCGTGAATGGCTGGCGAGGTATGGCATAAGGGTTGGGGTAGCTGCTGCCTGGTGGGAGAAAGTGTGTGGTGGTGCACAAGTAGCTGAGGACGTATGATACAAATGCAGTGAGGCTCTGGGAGGATATGTGAGTGTCCAGGGAGGTGTGATGTGAGTACAAGATTCAGGAAGGGTGCATAGGTGGCAAGAGAGGCACAAGCATGGCAGAGCTTGAGGTGGGTAGGGTGTATGAGGGTGCACGAATGGCTGGGGTGGTGCAGTGCAAGCGCATCTCTTACCTATGTGAATGATTATTGCTTTTTTCAGCTGCTGTGTATTTTAATTTTTGTAGTAGCCATGGTGGCACAGTGGTTAGAATGCACTATTGTAGGCTAACTCTGCTCACAATCTGGAGTTCGATTCAGACCAGCTCAAGGTTGAATCAGCCTTCCATCCTTCCGTGGTCTGTAAAACGAGGACCCAGATTGTTAGGGGCAATATGCTGACTCTGTAAACTGCTCAGAGAGGGTTGTAAAGCACTATGAAGTGATCTATAAGTCTAAATGCTATTTCTATTTCTATATGTATTTTTTTTACAGTAATCATTGTTCAATGTCACTGTTGAGATGGGTGGCTATATAAATTGATCAAATAAATAAATAAATTTAAATATCTGGTGATCCTAAGAAAAAAGAGATTCTGAGTTTGAAGAAAAAATGGGAAACTATCTCAGCCACAGATTGCAAAATTCTTTACAATACTTTAGCAAGGACTTAAAACCTCCCAAAATCTGACATGACTGTACTTTAAATATTCAATTTGTACATGTATGAGCTCTTAATTTTTTCACCATTCTCAAAGAGCAAATCATTGTTTATTCCACTTCTGAGAAAAAATGTTTTTAGGAGTTTCCTGGCTTTATAGAATGGATAGAGCATCTGTAATCTTCTAGCACAGCCATGGGAAAATCTGGAAGACTACGTGTGATGACTCGGGGCATGGCACGAAGGCAACACAGCCAGAGAACCAGTATGAGTCCCTGTATTGGCACCAACTTTGCCTCCAACGACTCTCTGGCCTGGAGAAAAGCTCTCTCACAAACCTGCAGATACTCCAGTCCAAACGCTGCAAACAAAATGACTGCAATCAATCACTCCAGCAGAGCAAGATAATGAGTCCCAGAGGGAAGAATAATTCCAGCAAGACAAGATAAGCACATGGTAGCATGGTAATAATTCACAGTCTGGAGGAGTGCCAGGAATGCAGGCCACTCTCTCAACACCAGATGAATTCACCGTTTGTTCCTGACAAACGCCACTTCCAACTGCCTCTCCTTTAAACTCCATCCCCAGGTATGCCTTGTGAAAGGAATCAGGGCCCTTTCCTTCCTTGTAAGCCACGCAACCCAAGTTGCTCTCTTCTGCGTTCTTCCCTGCGTGCCCTAGGATGAGGAGGGGGTGGGCATCATCTTCATCTGAACCCACTCTCCCTTGTTCTAACTCTTCCCTGCTCTTCCCAGCCTGACTTTGCCCTTCCCCAATTTCCTCCACAACCAACGGAGCCACTCGCCCACTCTCTGTCAGCTGTTCGTCTTCCATCTCCAATTCAGACTCCGACAGAGGCATGGCACTATGGATGAATCACCAAAAACATCTGAAAATCACCATAGGAGCCAAGGTTTGCAATGTGGTACCTATGGGTCTTATGACATATGTATTCTTCCCACTAGCACCACAGACAATCCCCTTCCTCTAACTACATGACAAAGTTGTTTCAAATGTTAATATTAAACATGATTTTCTAAAATATTATAATTTTTGAGATATAAACTAATAATAAATCAGTTATAAATAACATCACAAAGGCCTCTTTTCAGAGAAATAAAAGTGTATAATTTTATGATGAATACACTCAGGTGGTCCTTGACTTATGACCACAATTGAGTCCAACATTTATGCTGCTAAGTGAGACATTTGTTAAGTGAGTTCTGCCCCATTTTACAACAGTTTTTGCCATAGTTGTTAAGTGAATCATTGTAGTTAAGTTAGTAACCTGATTGTTAAGGGAATCTGGCTTCTACATTGTCTTTGATGGTCAGAAGGTTGCAAAAGGATCACATGACACTGCAATCATCATAAATATGAGTCAGTTGCTAAGCATCTGAATTTTGATCACGTGACTATGGGGATGCTGCAATGGTCTAAGTGTGAAAAACGGTCATGAGTCACTTTTTTCAGTGCTGTTGTAACTTTGAATGATCACTAAATGAACTGTTGTAAGTTGAGGACTACCTGTACAGACCTTACAGGCACTATTTTAGTAATATCTGATAGCCTATAAAGGAGAATATTTGTAGCTCAGGGTTGAAATGAGGCTCTCTGAATATATGATGCTACTTAATTTGAGTAATGGAACGTCTGCAAGACAACAACCAAGCTCAGAGACCACCAAGGACTCCTCATATGATAACTTCTACTATCACTATAATATTCACTAATTCATTATTAGTTCTGATTTATAAATCTAGTGCATTCATATTTGTAGTTATGAAATTGGGACTGGGCACTCTGGAAAAAAGCACTGATAATTTTGACATCAAACATCATCACATATTTCTTAAAACCTCCCTTTACCCCCCTTAGGTTTCACTGCATTCTTAAAGTTCAAAATTGTTGGTCAGTAGGTAAAATTTCTCTGTTGGCTAAGGGAATCATTTATCTAAGCTAAGGATTTGGATCTATAGCTCAGCTGCACTGAAAGAAATCAATATACCTTCCTTTATTCCTGCTCATTCTAAATCTATAGAGTTGAATTCCCCCCCCTTAAATAATAAATGTTGATATAATACACACTTTTCAGGCTGGTTCTCTGAACTCTTATTTCTACTGGGAGACAAATCTGAACCCTGTGAACTGTCTTACTGGGTTTCATCAACTCCTTTGTTAAAAGGTATCTCATTGAAATCAAAACCACAACTATTTATGCCTGATGGGGTCCTTTCTCATTGCAAAGCTTCTATTTTGATTTGGAAGGTCAGAAACCTAAATTGTGGCCCCTGATCCCTCAACAGTTGTCCATCCTGACCTATCTTCTTGAATACAGAAGTTAAATTTTATATTCTTTGCTTTTGTAATTTCTCTAACAGCAGCCACATATATATATTTCCTGGGTTTTCTATCTTGTTGTCTTAATAATAAAGTTCTTACCTTGTCTAACTTGTCTACTGTGGAGCAAATGGTCCGGAATTTGATATCTGGAACCCCACAGACTGCAAACATCCCATCAAGGATACGTCGGTCATTGACCTAGAAGGAAACTGAGATGTTTTCAAGCAACAATTCCCAATATATTTTGATTCTATTGGCAATATTCCTGGAATATTTGTAGTTTGGACCTTAGACTATTGATTTACAGTTATTCCAGTCCTCCTCACTGGGCCATGTACTAGGGATTACTGGATGTTTAATCTATTTTTATTTCTAGTCTTGGAAAATGTTGAGCTTTCTGGCAAATCTAATACTACTTATTTGTATGCTTTTTGGTTACGGTGGATATAAAAAGTGTACATACTTCTGTTAAAGTGCCAGGTTTTTGAGATGTGAAAAAATCAAGCCAAGTTAAATCACTTCAGAATGTTTTCCTCCTTTAATATAACATATAAGCTGTACAATTCAATTGAAAAACAAACTGAAATCTTTTAGTGGGAAAAATAACAATAAAATTGTTGGCGCAGTGGTTAGAATGCAGTACTGCAGGCTAACTCTGCTCATATTGCCAAAAGTTCGATTCCTTAGATGCTGACCAGCTCAGAATCTGACTTAGCCTTCCAACTTCCTTCCGAGGTCGGTAAAATGAGGACCTAGAATCCTATATTGTTGGGGACAATATGCTGACTCTGGAAACCGCTTAGAGGGCTGTAAAGCACTGTGAAGCAGTATACCGTGTTTCCCCGAAAATAAGACATGTACCGATGATAAGCCCGACAGGGATTTTCGGGATATGCCTTGAAATAAGCCCCCCCCAAACTTTCCGGGGGAGGGGGAGACATGCCGGGAGCCTCTCTTTCTCCGGCGGGCACTCTTTTGGCCGGGAGAGCGAGAGCAAGTGAGAGACATGTGCGCACACACCCCGCGGGACTACCTCGGCTCATCTGGGCTCTGGCTACGTCAGTTTGAAACGCGCTCCTGCCTGCGAAGAACAGGTGAGCATGGATCCCTTCATCACAGGCAGGAGCACGTTTCAAAAGGCAGCCCAGAGCAGCGGAGCCAGTCCTGCGGGGTGTGTGTGTGTGCACGTAGCCATCTCTCACTTAACTCTCTCTCTCTCTCTCTCTCACGGCCAAAAGAGTGCCCGCTGCAGAAAGACCAGCTCCCGGCTGGGAGAGCGAGAGCAAGCCCCTTCGGCTCTGTCTCCTGCCTCCACCACCTCCTTTGCTCGCCTCCGAACGCCCCTTCGGCTCTGCCGCCGCCTCCTCCTTCGCTCACCTTGCACCGCCCCTTCAGCTCTGCCACCGCCGCCTCCTTTGCTCGCTTCGCACTGCCCCTTCAGCTCTGCCGCTGCCGCCTCCTTCGCTCGCCTTGCACCGCTCCTTCAGCTTTGCCGCCACCGCCTCCTTCGCTCGCCTCCCACCGCCCTTTCAGCTATGCTGCCGCCGCCTCCATCGCTCGCCTCGCACTGTCCCTTCAGCTCTGCCGCTGCCCCTTTAGCTGTGCCTGTCACCGCCTCCCTCCCTCCCCCGCCAGCCGCAGAAAGAGCAGCTCACGTGCGGCAAGGGGGAGAATCTGGGCAGGCAGAAGCCGCCGGGTAAAGAGGGAATCCTCTCCCACAACAGCTGAAGAGCAGGAGTTGGGGGGGGGGGGAGAAAAAGACTTCTACTGCTTCTGCTTTTGGCTGCACGGAAGGAAAGCAGCAGAAATCTTTCTTTGTTTGCCCCAAACTGTGGCTCTTCGGCTTACAAATCCAGCCAGGGCAGCGGCCGCTCTGGACGAGTGCTCTTTACCTGCGGGCTTCTGGCTCTCCTGATTCCCTCCCTTGCTGCAATGGCCATCTCGCGGTGGGGAGGGCTGTGAGACGCATGTCCTACCGGTATCTGGGACTTGTACCTCCATCGCATTACTCGGTGTTGTCTCCAGGGCCCGTTCTAAAAGAAAAGTCTCGCGAGTTCAATCAAGCTTGATTTCAGTTTGAACTTTTGAAGTTTGATTTGAAGTTTGATCTCGTGAGACGATCTCTTTTAGAACGGGCTGCCCTGGAGACAACACCGAGGAACGCGACGGAGGTACCGGGACAAGTCCCAGGTAGGACGCCCGCCCAGCCCCACCCGCCCTGCCAAGCCCCAGCGCGAGACGCGCGACCTACCTGGGACTTGTCCCGGTACCTCGGTCGCATTCTTACTGTGTTCTCTCCAGGGCAGCCTGTTCTAAAAGAGAACATCTTGCAAGATCAAACTTCTCGAACTTGTGAGACATTCTCTTTTAGAACGGGCTGCCCTGGAGACAACACCGAGGAATGCGACGGAGGTACTGGGACAAGTCCCAGGTAGGACGCCCGCCCAGCCCCAGCGCGAGACGTGCGACCTACCTGGGACTTGTCCCGGTACCTCGGTCGCGTTCTTACGGTGTTTTCTCCAGGGCAGCCTGTTCTAAAAGAGAACGTCTCGCAAGTTCAAACTTCTCGAACTCACGAGGCATTCTCTTTTAGAATGGGCTGCCCTGGAGAGAACAGCGTAGGAACGCGACGGATTTCTCGGGACAAGTCCCAGGTAGGACGCCCGCCACGCCACGGCATCCGTGCCAAGAGAGACGCACCACTTACTGGAGTTTTGCAGCTCCGTGGTCTCTCGGCTTGTCTGTTTGCAAGGTTTTTCCCCTAAACAGCTGAGATGCCAAACTCCAGTAAATGGTGTGTCTCATGCCCCGCCCCGCCTGCACCCCAAAAATAATAAGCCACCCCCCGAAAATAAGGCCAGGGGCATTTTTTTGGGGGGGGGGGTCAAAAAAATATAAGCCCGTCTTATTTTCGGGGAAACAGGGTATAAATGCTACTGCTATAAAATATGGTTGTGTAAGTGTGCACACCCTTAAACTAATACTATGTTGAAGCATTTTGACTTTATGGCAGCAGTCTTTTGGGGCAGGAGACTATCAATGTGGCACATCTTGCCTTAGGAAACTTTGCCTATTCCTCCTTGCACAAATGTTCCAAATCTGTCAGATTGTGAGGGCATCTCCTGTGCACAACCCACTTCAGACCACCCTACAGACCTTCAATTGGATTCAGATTCAAGCTCCGGTTGAGCCATTCTAAAACTCTGATCTTTTTCTGTGAAGCCATTCTTTTGTTGACCATGAGGTATCTTTTGGGTCAATGTTATTTTGAAAGGTGACATTCCTCTTCATTTCTAGCATTTCAGCAGAGGCCTGAAGGTTTTGCGCCATAATTGGCTGATATTTGGAACTGTTCATAATTCCCTCCACCCTGTTCCATCTGAAGAAAAGTAGCCCCAATGCATAATGCTGCCACTACCATGCTTCACTGTGAGTATGGTGTACTTTTGGTAATGCAATATTGTTTTTGCATCAAACATACTGTTTGAAATTATGGTGAAAAAAATCAGCCTTGGTCTCATCAGACCATAACACATTTTCCCACATGCTTTTTTCAGACGTGATATAGGTTTTTGCAAAACATAGTAAAACTTGGATTTTCTTCTTTGTAAGAAAAGGTTTCCATCTTGTCACCCTACCGCACAGTCAGACATACAAAGATGGGATATTGTTGTTACATGTAGTACATAACCAGTACTTGCCAGAAATTCCTGCAGCTCCTTTAATGTAGGTGTAGGCTCTTGCCAGCCTCTCAGACCAGTTTTTTTTTCTTGTTTTTTCATCAATTTTGGAGGGACATCTAATTCTTGGTAAAGTCAGTGTTGTGCCATATTTTCTCCACTTGTTGATGACTGTCCTCACTGTGTCCCATCCAAAGCCTTGGAGATTTTTTTGTACCCTTCTCCTGATACTTTTCTTTCTTTTTTTAATTTTTATTTATTTTTTCTTCTCCTGATACTTTTCAACAATGATGCTTTGATGCTTCATAAGGTCTTTGCAAACCATGGGATTTGCTATAAGTGGCAACTGAGTAAACATCAGAAAAATCTTACCAGAACCACCAAACTTTATATGAGTCCTGAGGGAGTAGAGCAGCATAGAAGAACCTCCAAATAAATAAATAAATAAATAAACAAACAAATAAATAAATAAATATGGGCTTGATCAGTCATGTTAATTGATGGAAGGTGTGTACCGGCTACAATTTAAGATCAGTTTGAATGTGGTTGGTTAATTCTGAACAAAGTCACATCCCTACTTAAGATGTCCCAAAGGTAATTTTTTCATGTTTTAAAAAGTTTTATTAAATATAAAAAATTCCATTTCTAAATAAACAGTGTGTTATCTGGCGTACAAATAATTTTGACAACCATCATATTTACAATAATATTCATCACATTAATATTGATCTCATAATAGCATTTGCTTATCCATTTTAATAAACCTTCATTATAAAATTAATCCTTCTTATATTTCCATATTTCTAACTTGTTTTTGTTGTTTAGCCATTGATAAAATAAGTCCCATGTTAAAAAGTATTCAGTTTCTTCCTTTTTCTTAATTTTAAGTGTTAATCTATCAATTTCTGCACATTCTAGTATTTTTTAAATTACGTTTCCCTCTGTAGGGATCTCTTCACTTTTCCATTGTTGTGCAAATATTATTCTAGCTGCAGTTAGCACATGTAAAATTAAGTACCGGTATGTATTTCTTTATTATATTTTTCTGGTAAGATGCCCAACAAAAATATTTCTGGTTTTATGGGTTGCTTTGTCATTTTTTCCAACCATGTATGTATTTTTGGCCAATATTTTTTGCCTTTGGTCATGTCCACCACATGCGATAGTACGAACGTGGTGTCTGATTACATTTCCAACATTTAGTGCACATGTCCTTAAACATCTTTGCCAATCTAGTGGGTGAAAAATGCCATCTATAAAACATTTTATAAAGATTTTCTTTATATGCAGTTGACAGAGGCAGCAATGGGCTATGGCGATCCCCGCAGACTGGAATAGCTGATTGGTGGTATTCCGGGAGGCTGACCGCCAATCAGCTGCTCATGCTGAATCAGGCTGCGATAACGTGCTGAAGCTGACCAGGCTGTTTGATGCAAGGTCGCTAGCCAGATGAATGCTGGTAGGCAGAGGCAGAATTTTTTTTCTTGTTTTCCTTCCCAAAAACTAATGTGCATCTTACTCCAGAGCGTCTTATACTCCGAAAAATACGGTATCTAACTCTATTGTGTAACCAAAAATTTTGGCCCATATTATTGTTGTCTCCTTTACTTGCTCGCCTTCCATTTTAATACTCAATAACTATATATTTTTTTAATCAGTTTTTCATCCGTCCCTGTTAATATCTGGTCTTGTTCTGTTGGCTCTTTATAAAAATGATACATTTTAGCATCTTTCTCATATCGAGATTGTATCTGCATTTGTGGCCACCATGCTATATCAATCCCTTGACTGTTCAGTTCTTGCTTAGTTTTGAGCTCCCATTCTTTAATCCATTCTTCTGAGCTGAAGAAGCTTCTTGGATGAGAAGCAAAACGTCTTCAAAGAAAAACCAGAAAGTCCAGTTGCCTCTTGAAAAAAAAAGCACCTTTGGGACAACCATGACCTGGATGACCGAGAATCTCCATAGACACCTACTTAAGATGGTTTGCACACTTATGCAACCATGTTATTGTTTTTTTATTTTTACTTCCCCCTAAAATTTTATTTTTCAATTGAATTGTATAGCTTATATGCTATATTAAATGTGGAAAAATCTCTGAAGTGATTTATCTTGGGCTGGTTTTTTTACATCTCAAAAACCTGGCATTTTAATAGGGTTGGTTAGATTTCAAAAGAATATTTGCAACATTCCTATTTTTGCCTAAAACAACAATTGTAAGCAGTAGACTGGACTGAGACATGGAACTGGTTCCAAATCAGCCAGTCCTGTAGCTTCTATAGCTGAAGTTGTGCTTGAATTAAGATCCTTCTAGAACTTCTTTTACTTTTTGCAGCATCAAAATGAATGGCTGGGATATCAGTATTTGGAAGTAAGCAGCAATAGGCTTACTACAAAATATGGACAATTCTGCTGCCAAATACACAGAGATTTAAAAATATGTCTCAATGATTAAAGTATACCATTTGTTGCCAGAAATCAAAGAGAAAATACAAGTACCAATTGATTATAATTGTTCTAATGCTAAAACAAACATAATTGCAAGAAAAAAGTGGATTCTGACCCAGGTCTTGTACTTACTTACCTTGATTAGAAAGTCTCCTATTTGTAGGGCACATAGAATCTCATGCACAATTTTCAGACACTCAGCATCAGGAATCATGATGTCATAATGGCCAGCAATGTCAAAATCCTGGGTTACAAATTGCAGATTAGAAAATCCCTGAAGTATAAGCTGTCCAGCAGTGATTCAGTCATTGGTGCTGCATTGCTTGATATATAGGAGCTACCTTTCCAAGTCTTGATATCAGAAAAGTAGAAACCTCTAGGATCTGACATACATCACACACTGAGGCAACTAGGAATTGTTTGAGGCTAAGCCTTCTACATCTTCCAATAATGCAAATTATTACTGGAGGGCTAACTGTCTCCTTTCATTTGTCATAGAAATAAATAAATCCCAAGTAGCTGGGTTTCTTGAGGCATCTGCCTCTCTTTAATTGCCCCCCATCCATAATCTTATGGAAGATTCTGAAAAATGACCATAAAGGGGTGGGAATGGGTAAACATTCTCTGACAATTGTCAAATGAACTTACAGCATTGATGGGGGAAGGAAAAACAAGGAAGCAATGGCTTCCCAACCTCCTTGGCAATGTCTGGAAGAACTCAGAAAATGGCTACTCCCCAATTTAATTGCAATAGTGCAATAAACTTTAGAATAAGACGTACAGGTAGTCCTCAATATAGAATCATAATTGGGACCAGAATTTATGTTGCAAAGGAAGGCAATTGTTATGAGTTTTACTCGATTTTACCACCTTTTTGCCATTGTTACGTGAATCACTGCAATTAAGTGAATCATGTTGTTAATAGAATCCAGTTTCCCCCATTGATTTTGCTTGCTGGAAATCTACTGTGAAGCTGGCAAATGATAATCACAGGACCTCAAGGTGCTGCAAACTTTATAAATACATGCCAGTTTCCAAGCACCTGAATTGTGTTCACGTGAACTTGGGAATGCTGTGACAAATGTAATTGTTAGGAGCAGTCATAAATAACTTTTTTTCATTCCTGTTGTAACTTTGAATGGTCGCTAAACAATGGTTGTAAATCAAGGACTACCTGTATATGGTTATTATATAAAGAATCTATATATACTGTATTGTGTTACTATCACTTATTCTGAGAAAATTATACTGGCACCTATGGAGGCCTTTTCTAATGTCAATGGGTGAAGAATAAACATTCTTGTAGCAAGTATGGGAAATTCATGGCTCTGTGGGCAAACCTAACCACCTTCCCCCCTAAGACATGTTTACATTTTCCAGAGTGCATGTGTTCAAGCAGAGTATACTTGTATGTGTAGGTTAAGATTTAAGGCACCCATTACAACTTTAAAAACAGGTTGTAACTTCCCAAAGAGGGGGGCCATTTTTCCCATCTAGAAAAGCACTTTAAGAGATAAAATGGCTGCTTATAGAAAACCTAAACATCATCCATAAATACCTGGGATATCATCTCTCTGGCCTCTGGCAGGAAAAAGTTCAGCTATTAAGCTGATAAATGTAACTAAACCTCTTAATACTATATATACAGTGGGGCAAAAAAGTATTTAGTCAGCCACCAATTGTGCAAGTTCTCCCACTTAAAAAGATGAGAGAGGCCTGTAATTGACATCATAGGTAGACCTCAACTATGAGAGACAAAATGAGAAAACAAATCCAGACAATCACATTGTGTGATTTGGAAATAATTTATTTGCAAATTATGGTGGAAAATAAGTATTTGGTCAATATAAAAAGTTCATCTCAATACTTTGTTATATATCCTTTGTTGGCAATGACAGAGGTCAAACGTTTTCTGTAAGTCTTCACAAGGTTGGCATACACTGTTGCTGGTATGTTGGCCCATTCCTCCATGCAGATCTCCTCTAGAGCAGTGATGTTTTGGGGCTGTCGCTGGGCAACACGGACTTTCAACTCCCTCCAAAGGTTTTCTATGGGGTTGAGATCTGGAGACTGGCTAGGCCACTCCAGGACCTTGAAATGCTTCTTACGAAGCCACTCCTTCGTTGCCCGGGCAGTGTGTTTGGGATCATTGTCATGCTGAAAGACCCAGCCACGTTTCATCTTCAATGCCCTTGCTGATGGAAGGAGGTTTGCACTCAAAATCTCACAATACATGGCCCCATTCATTCTTTCCTGTACACGGATCAGTCGTCCTGGTCCCTTTGCAGAGAAACAGCCCCAAAGCATGATGTTGCCCCCCCCCCCCCATGCTTCACAGTAGGTATGGTGTTCTTTGGATGCAACTCAGCATTCTCTCTCCTCCAAACACGATGAGTTGTTTCTACCAAACAGTTCTACTTTGGTTTCATCTGACCATATGACATTCTCCCAATCCTCTTCTGGATCATCCAAATACTCTCTAGCAAACTTCAGATGGGCCCGGACATGTACTGGCTTAAGCAGGGGGACACGTCTGGCACTGCAGGATCTGAGTCCCTGGCGGCGTAGTGTGTTACTGATGGTAGCCTTTGTTACGTTGGTCCCAGCTCTCTGCAGGTCATTCACTAGGTCTCCCCGTGTGGTTCTGGGATTTTTGCTCACTGTTCTTGTGATCATTTGGACCCCACGGGGTGAGATCTTGCGTGGAGCCCCAGATCGAGGAAGATTATCAGTGGTCTTGTATGTCTTCCATTTTCTAATTATTGCTCCCACAGTTGATTTCTTCACACCAAGCTGCTTGCCTATTGCAGATTCAGTCTTCCCAGCCTGGTGCAGGTCTACAATTTTGTTTCTGGTGTCCTTCGACAGCTCTTTGGTCTTCACCATAGTGGAGTTTGGAGTGTGACTGTTTGCTGTTGTGGACAGGTGTCTTTTATACTGATAACAAGTTCAAACAGGTGCCATTAATACAGGTAATGAGTAGAGGAGCCTCTCAAAGAAGAAGTTACAGGTCTGTGAGAGCCAGAAATCTTGCTTGTTTGTAGGTGACAAAATACTTATTTTCCACCATAATTTGCAAATAAATTATTTCCAAATCACACAATGTGATTGTCTGGATTTGTTTTCTCATTTTGTCTCTCATAGTTGAGGTCTACCTATGATGTCAATTACAGGCCTTGCTCATCTTTTTAAGTGGGAGAACTTGCACAATTGGTGGCTGACTAAATACTTTTTTGCCCCACTGTATATATATTTAAAAAGTCTGCTTAAGATGGAATTGCAGAGAAAAAGTAAAAATCATATTTGGTATGATAATTATAAATATCTCAATTACATTAGCATTACCAGGTAAGCAATGTATCTCTTCCTTTTAAATTAAGATACGCTTATCACTTTAGCATACATATATGGACACATGCAATTATGATAACGGATATAGGACACATAGAGCATAGAATCAAAAATATAACTGTTATTGAAAAATTACCATGTATCTGAAATTAGAAAGAATTGAAATCTGTATTAAATACCCAAAATGCTGCATCTACAAGAACAATATCAGTATCTGATGTAGAATGATCTGCTCTCAGTATAAATGTACATTGCACATGCTATACGCCCCCAAAAGGCTAAAATTTCCATGGAAATTGATAAGATAAAAAGAGAAACAATGTTGTTATCCCTGGGCTTGCTGCAGAACTATCCAAACATATGATCACATATAAACTAAGGAGACAAAAATTGTTGCAACATTAGGAAATGCTACCGACATTTGTATCCAATACCATGGAGCTATAGATCTCACTGTGGAGAAAGCCAATTAGTCATGTACAATCTAATGTTATTTCGCATGTACTTACACACTGATAGAACTCCCTGTAACGTCCCTTCGTCATGGCTGGGTTATCCCGCCTGTAGACTTTAGCAATTTGGTAACGCTTAATGTTGGTGATTTTGTTCATAGCCAAATAACGAGCAAACGGCACCTGGACAAAGGCTAAGGAGAACCCTTGAAATCCTAAGGCAACCCATCTTTCTGTGGCTATTCTTCTAGAACAGAGGGGGAATCTAAAAACCTTTACAGGTAGCCCTCAATGTACAACCATTTGTTGAATGACTGTTCAAAGTTACAACGGCACTGAAAAAAAGGACTTATGACCAATTTTCACATGACCTTTGTATGGTCACATGATCAAAATTTTGGCACTTGGCAACTGGCATGTATTTATGACAGTTGCACTGTCTAGGGTCATGTGATCACCATTTGCAACCTTCCCAGCTGGTTTCTGACAAGCAAAGTTAATGGGGGAAGCCAGGTTCATTTAACGACTGCATGATTCACTTAACAACTGCAGTGATTTGTTTAACAACTGTGGCAAAATAGTCATGAAATGGGGCAAAAACAACAAATGCTTAGTAACAGAAATTTTGGGCTCAATTGTGGTCATAAGTTGAGAACTACCTGTACTGCTAAGTAACCTCTCTCAAGCAGAAACTATTAAAAATCCTAACAGGAAGATACCCTTCTCTGAGACTTCCGAGTAATTCAAAGATGCACCAAGGGATAATCATTATTATTTAAATTGACCCAACTCCCATCAACTCCCAGCAGTTTATAAATGATTTAATGATTTAAAACATGAAAAATAAGGCAGTTAAAAATAACAAAACAACAACAACAAAAATATAGAGATGGCAGAATAAAATGGATGAAACCAAACAAAATCAAGCTGGGTTAAAAGTCCCCACAAAACCAGGTCATCGGACATTCTGAAACACTAACAGGAAAGGAAAAAATGCACGAAGAGCAAAATGGGAAGTCAGGTCTAAAGTAAGAAGCTGTAACCCTATGAACCTTCCTCAATATTTGGATATAACCCATATCTCAGCAATACAAGAGAGGTATCTTTTTCTTAAGTACCTAAATAGAGATGTGCAATTATGTTCCTCCTAAGCAGCTTGAAATATGGTTTCAGATAGCTACCATATTATTTAGCAAACCTCTTTTAAAAAATCTAAGCCTCACCATTGTGGAGGGCTTTACCATTTCTCTTAAAGAGTCCAGAAGAAAATATGTTCTCTTCTCCTTTTTGGTTTGTCACTTCAGTTTTTGTTTCTCTGTTCAGAAACAAATTTTTAAAACTGCACAATTGATTTACTTTGACCAGAACTACAAATCTAAATTTTATTTTATTCCTAACTGCTAACTTTATGTAGTTCAGCCAATACGGTATTTGGTTTGATACAATATGGAGATATGAAAATATGAAATTAATACCTAAATTTACCTTCTGCAAAATACCAGTAATAACAGTCTTATATTACCTACTCAAAAGTAAATCTCACTAAAGTTGTTTTCAATATTCCTCAATGGAACATGCTCTCATATAAGTGAATATACATCTGCCTACATGTAATTAAGTAACTTCATAGTTTTCTGTAAAAGCAGGCTGTGAAAATAATCCTCAGAAATGGAATACTTTAGCAATGGATCCCAAGATATTTTGTAACGTCTGTTACAATAGCATCAAATTGTCTGGATACTTATATATTTTTCCCTCTTTCTTCATCTCTAGTTGAAAACTTACTTAACCAACAACTATCAAAATAAAGCTTCCAGTCTATGGACTGAGCTTGAATAGTTCTGATCACAGAATATGGAATGTAAACAACATTCCATATTCAAAATGCCTTCTTGCCATTTTATATTTATGCCAGGAATACAAGGCCTTAGGATACAGTCAAATCATAGCGAAGTGATAACAGCTCTCCTCCTTGGTCTTTCAGATCATAGATGAGCTTTGAGTCTTCTCCATATTTCCCTGTTAAGGTTTCCTAAAAAGAAAAGAATAGGAAAGAAGACAGGAAAAAGAAATAAAAAAGGAACATAAGAACAACAGTAAATCATGTGTTACAAAAGACCAATAAAAGTTCTACTCACAACGTGCTTACAAAGGTCACAATTACTTGGGCAACTGAATAAAAATAATAACACTGAATAATTTATATTCCTTTCTTCTACTTCATATACTAGCAGCTTAAACAAAACAAAAACTAGTAAAATTAATCAATTGTAATATAAATGTCAAAATAATGAATAGCAGTGATATAAATAGGAAAGGAAGACCAGTGCAGAGAGGGCATTCCACCAGGTATAGAGACCACATTTTAAAGCAATTTACCTTTTTGCTTTACTTCATTGTACAAAACATTTAAAGCGAACACATGGCAGATTTAACTGAAACGATGTTTCAGAGCCATGACAGTACCACAGAAAGAGGCACTTGTTCATGGCTTTTTTCTTGTATGGGTAGGAGGAAAGTGGTACTTTTAATGGACAATGAACACAAGGAGACACAGAAAACAATCAGGAAAATCTGATATGTGTTAGTACTGCAACCAGACTTGATTAAAGAAGTCTTGATGTCTTGGTACCTTGTGTTAAACAAATATTCTCCAATTATGATAGTGTTATGTACATATAAAAGGGAACATGGACATTTAACAGAACTGTTCTCAGAGAAAGAAAATAAAGTGCTATATCTATCTATTACAAAAAAATTAAAATAAAGCAATAAAACAACACATCTAAGTCAAAGTTTTGCACAGTCGTATGGCCCAGTAAAGGTATTTCACAACCCTAGCCACAAGAGAAGAATTAAGATTACTTAAAAATAAAAATAATGAAGAGATGGGCAAGAGTTTTCCTAGAGCCACAGGGGCAAATTTTCTGAGGCTAGGATGTGTCATGAATACCATAAACCAAGAAGGTCCAGCAGAAGGCTCTAGAAAAAGTTATATTTATTTATAATTATTCAGGATTAGATTGTTAGGTAGAAGGCTTGTAGCAGTCTTACATTTGACAATAAAATTCAGGAAGAATGGTGAGATCATTGCCCTCAAAAAGGTTAAGAATAGGGAAAGATGGATGCATTTTAATTCCAGCCAACTTTAGCCTCTACAATAATTCTATGGTAGAAACTTTAGATAGCCCAATTTTGATGTTCCCAAAACTGAAGGATATAATTGTCTCTTCTTGTTGTATTGTCTTCTTTACTCCATCATGCTCTGTAGAGTTCAGTAATATGCAGAATAAGCTGGCCATCACATTCCAAAATCAAAACTTTTAGTACAGTATTTGACAAAAAACAAAACAAAAACCCACTCTGAAATTATGGTCATTGAGGGAAATAGAATCAAACAAGTCCATGCCTTCTAATATTTGGGATTAGTATTCTATAAAGGAGGAGTTCCGGCAGATTTTACTCTGCTAGTCATTGCCAGCCCTAGGGGGCGATGCTCATCTCCATTTCAAGGCCATTGAGCCAGTGCTGTCCGAAGACATTTCTGCAGTCATGTGACCAACATGACATGATGGACTGCTGTTACCTTCCCACTGAGTTGTACCTATTTATCTACTTGCATTTGTATTCTTTTGAACTGCTAGGTTGGCGAGAGCTGGGGCAAGGACAGGAACTCACCCGATCGTGTGGAGCTCAGGTCTCAAGCCTGGGCTACCGGCTTTCCAGCCACCATGCCACCCTTTCATTTTATAGGAATTTGGAAAACATATTATGAATATATTAGCTAAACAGTGTTAAAATCCTCACTGATCACCAAAATATTCTTCTTCCCTAAAGGAAAATAGCAAGCAAAATTTATATGGTGTCCAAATGAAAATACATGCAAAGAAGAATGCCACAAATAATGTTAACAGTATTCCTGAGGTTCCTTTTAGCTGTCTCTAGATGTCTACCTAATTACTGAGACTGGAATGCTGAGAATTGAAGTGAGAGTTTGAAGATGGACAATGAATGAGCTACTGGCTTAAATGATGGAATCAGACAGGTCCTATAGTTTATGAGAGACAAATAAATTTCTCATAATTTTCCTAAACCTAGAGATTTTTCAGCTAAACATGAACACATAATTCATCATTTATACATTGTAAGTGATGTGATACCTGGTGCATTCTACATTGTCTCTGCAGGATATTTATATTTTGATGGAATCAGGCTGTGATAACATTTAATGATCAGAATATTGTTAGAAATAGTTACAAAATATTCTTAAGAGGCTTAAATGTTGCTATATTTTTTAAAAAATCAACTTCTTTTGGAGTTTTCAAATCTAGCCTTTAAATAAAACGATTAGATAGAAATGTCCCTTAAACCTTATTTATATTGGTCCTGAAATCAGACACACAAGCTATATAGTAGGAGTCCAATGGGAAAGCCTAATTTCCTACTCAGATTTCTAGCAAATTCTGATTGAAAACATGGAATCTTTTCATCCTAGAAGAGAAAGCTTTACTAAGTGCATTCTTGCCTGGTGACCTGTTGTTCAGCCAGATTAGATCAACTGAGAAATTGTTTAATCCAAGAACAGACATGTCTCCAGGATTCATGAATAGACACAACTATGAGGGAATGTAAATAACTCATAGATGAAATAGGAATTGAAGGATTATCTCAGGAAGTTAAATCCTAGAAGTTGAATCCTAATTAGTGATGAGAAAGATGAGAATACAGATGAGATCACATCGAAAACAAATTCCTGGTCCAGTGAGGGCAATGTGAATCAAACAAAGTATAAAAGCCCAATAACAGATATTCAATAGCTGTTGCAAACTGACTTGATAAGGAAGGATCCAGATGAGCAGGTGTTGAGAAGAAATCCAAGAATTTTTTTAATTAAAGTTTCACCAAGTACATATTGTTTATCCAGTTAGGGCCAATGTTAGGATTTGAGTCCATTCAAAGATTGATTTGTGTCCCTTGATTCTGGCGTTGAGCAATTCTCTGTTCAGTCTTAGGGCTATTTGATTTTTAAGCCTCAATATAATCAGTACAGTATCAGTACTTTCCCTACAGAGGTGGACTAGTGCTCCGTGGTTCTTCCAAGACTCAGTGGTGTTTGTAATGCTATGACAGCATCATCTGCATAAAGCAATAAAGGTCTACTAGTCTGCAATGAGTATGAGTATGTGAAACTCTTCATTGCATGAAGGCATCTATCATTGCATTAATATAGTAACTGAAAAGAAGTGGGTCAGTTGACTTCATATAATTAATTTTATGTGATTTTTTTCTTAGCTTTTTCTAACTTTTAGTTTTTAGTTCTAGTGCAATGCTGATTATTTTATTTATATTTAAGTGTAATTTGAGGACATAGGATGGGTTCTTAATACATAGGTTTCTCTGTAGAGGAAATCTCCTATACATTAGTAAATTCTATAAATTCTTATTTTAAAAAAGGATTTGTATTAAAACTACTTAAATGTAAAATAATTAACACTGCATGGGCAGTACATTCATAACTAGAAATAAGTAGCATTGAGATCCAAGATAAACAGCCACAGCAGGAATCTGCAACTTTAATGGACACTGAAAACATTTAGGATTTCGAAAAAAGTATCCCAGCAGCTTCTATAAGCTGGTTGAAATAAATTTTAAATTATTGAAATCATCCCTCTGATGATCATGCATTTCACTCCCACTTAGGGTGCTCCTACTCTCCATAGTTACATTCTTTCTGCACACGCTCTTCTCCCTCATCTCCCTCTGTGTTTCCCAAGAAGCTTCTCTTCCTCTGCCTGTTGCCCCTTCTCTCTTTAAGAAAGAATAATAATTAGGAAGAACACAGAGATTTGCCAAATACTGGGAAAGCTAACTATGGAGCCAGTTCAGGATGTAAAATTCAGTGAAGGAATTACTTCTTAGAATATGTTTATTTTTATTTTATTTTCCCTCAGTTATTTGAAAGTTATTCATTAAATATGGTAAGAAAATATACCTCTGTTCTGAACTGGTACCATCCCTAACTTGTGCCATCTTACCTTTAATTCAAATACTGGAGTATCTATTGTCTCAGCTCCATGATGTTTGAAGCATTGAGTAATGATATTGAAGACTTTTTCTCTGATAGCCATCTGTTTAGGATTATAATCCCGAGTACCCTGAAAGCAAAAATGAAACGTTGGAAGAAAACCTCAGCAAGTTCCATCCTATTAAAAGTGTAGTACATTAAGAAAGTGTAGATGTGTGGCTTGACACAGAGTATATCAAGAGAAAACAATTTACAGCATATCTTTACGATTTGGAACTTTTAGCATAGTTAAAATAGAAGTAGCATGGGGACAACACGATGCAGATTTTGAAAGTTATATAACTATGATAAGGATGGGTGGAACTTCTTTCTCTCATAACATAAATAGTTTTTATTAATCATTCCACAGTAGTTGTAGGACAAACTGGATTATGTTCCTCATCTAATACATACTAGAAAGATGTGCATAGGAAGTATCAAATGACTGTACAGTATCTGCAAAAATCTACTCACTAAATCTTGTGAGACTGATTTCTGAGTCAATATAAATTGGACTGCAGTCAGATGGATTCTATCAGAATAAGCTTGTTTAATAGAAAGTTATAAATATCAAATTTAAATAGGACAATGAAAATGAATTGTAGGTTGTAAAATTATTTATAAAAATTATTGATAACAAAACATTCATAATATTAACAGAACTGTTAAAGAATGCATTCTGCTGGATTCTAAAGTTTTGTTTCCAGAGGCTATTACATGATCACTATTTTATCAGACTAACTGGAATATGAAAATGTGGAAGTATCAGATATTAATATAACAAACTATGACAATTGAAGCATTTTAAACTGCATTTCTGGTGGAAGTCTGGGGACTTGGTAGCATTTCACTTGGACTGCTACAGATTCTCCAGAGTTTTATACTTTAAAATGTTTTCTAAGGCAGAAGAAACTTTCCTGGGAAAGGGGAAGTTCTGGAAATCAACCCTTCTGCTCCCCTGGATGCTCTCAGAAAGCTTCTTGAAAAAGAAGTGTTTGGGTAAATCTCTGACTGGAGGCTGGGCAACCAAGAAACAAGTTCACTGTGGAAGAACCAGCAGTTTTAAATGGACAATAAAGTCTGCCACCACTTCCTAGCTTTTTGCATATGTTACCTTTCACTCTAAAAGAGGCTTCCTTTGGCTGCAGCTTGCTTTTTCCTTTTTGTGGAAACATTGTTATTTCTGAGGCTCTGGGACCTTAAGATGGTGAGGAGGGGTGTATCCGAGCCAAAATAAAGAAGCTGGAAATCACTGTGGACTTAACTTATGGACTTAAACTTTTTAGACGATATTTCCAATAGACTCTGCTGAACTTTTTTATTTTTAAAACAATGATTTATACTGTATAAATACTTCCCCACCATCCAGTCAGAGCTGAAGAATCTTCTTGGATGAGAAGTGAAACGTCTTCAAAGAAAAACCAGAAAGTCCAGTTGCCTCTTGAAAAAGCACCTTTGGAACAACCATGACCTGGATGACTGAGAATCTACATAGACAACTGTTTGAGACACTAGTAAAGCAGTTATGAGGGGTTATTTTATACAATATAATCTTCTAGAGAAGAGAAAATCTCAGGAAAAGATGCAAAAGATACTGGATGCAATCAGACAAAAAGAAATTGAATTGCAAAAGATACCTATGGATTCTAAAATCTTACACCAAATTAATCTGTTACGGCAACAACTGTCTACGTTAACAGTTCAAGAAATAGAAACAAAACTGAACTATATGAAGAAAAGACATTTTGAGTTTGCAAATCAACCAGGAAGATGGTTGGCATATAAACTAAGAAAGGAAAGGGAAAAGAGAATGATCGAGAAAATTTGTGAAGGCAATAATGTAATAACAGATAACGAGCATATCAAAAAGTCTTTTCATAATTTTTATTCTGTATAAAAAGTAGGAGTTAGATAGGTCTAAAATAGATGAATATTTGTTAAGACAACGGTTGCCTAAACTCTCATAAACTCAGAGGTAACTTATGAATGACCCAATAACTACCTTTGAAATATCAGAAGCTATTAAAAATGTAATCAAGTAAAGCTCAGCCCCAGATGGCCTTACAAGTCAATACTATAAATGTTTTGAAGATGAACTTCTTCAGCCACTAAAGGATATAATGAATGATATATTACAGGGGGAAAGATACTCCCAACTTGGAAAGAAACTAATATTGTGTTATTACCAAAGGAAGGTCAAGATGTTACGATAATAAAGATTTACAGACCAATCTCATTATTGAACAAGGACTATAAACTATTTGCTGCAGTTTTGGCAAAAAGACTAAAGGTTTTATAGGCATATATTCATGAAGATCAATCTGGCTTTCTGACAAGAAGACAGTTAAGGAACCTGAGGACTGTTCTGAATATTATTGAATATTTACAATATCATAATAAAAAAAAGAAAGCTTTAATATTTTTAGATTCAGAGAAGGTCTTTTACAACTTAAATTGGGCTTTTAAGTTTAAAGTGCTGGAAGAAATGGACTTTGGTGGGAATTTTATTCAAGGGGTCAAAGCTATTTATACATCACAGCAAGCAAAAATTGTTATTAATGACTTAACCAACTCATGCAAAAGTCAAAAGGGTACGAGACAAGGATGTCCTCTGTATCCTTTGCTGTTTATTTTGGTGTTGGAAGTTTTGGCTAGAGATATCAGACGAGAAAATAACAGGCATAAATATTAAGAAGGAAGTTTATAAATTGATGATTTGGTTATATTTCTGCAAGACCCTAAAAACAATATAGAATATTAGATGAGGAAATTTAATGAGTTTGGGTCTTCAATGGGTTTTAAAATAAACAAACAGAAAACAACAATGCTGATTAAGATTATGACCTCACAGGATGATGATATATTGACTAAAAAGTCTGGTTTTAGAGTTGAGAAAAAGGTTGGTAATTATGGGGAATTATGATGATGAACATAAACACAAAACTGTTCCCAAACAATTATGTGCCTCTCTGGAATGACATTAAAAATATTTATTAAGATGGGATAAATTGCATTTATTACTCCTGGGTAGAATTTCTGTAATCAAGATGAATGTCTTACCAAAGATGATCTTTCTGTTTCAGACATTACCAATACTTGCAACTGATATTCCATTTAAACAATGGTAGAGGGATATCTCTAAATTCATATGGCAAGGGAAAAAACCAAGAATTAGATGCACACTACTGCAAGATGCTAAGGAAAGAGGGAGTTTGGGTTTACCAGATTTGAAATTGTATTTTGATGCTTGTTGTTTGGTCTGGCTAAAAGAAAGGGTGAACCTTCAGAATAAGAGACTACTTGACTTAGAAGGTCATGAATTAAGATTTGGATGGCATGGTTACCTGGTATGACAAGGTTAAAGTAAATGTTGATTTCAACAACCATTTTGTTAGATGTGCGATTCTAAGAGTTTGGAATAAATATAAAACAATGTTTTCTACAAAAGTGCCTCCTTGGCTTTTTCCACACAAAGCTTTTTTTCAGAAAAGAAATGGTGACAAAGCCAAACTGATAAGACTTATGGTAAAATAATATATTTTAATTTTGATGACCCTACCCTCTAAGGAGGAGCTAAAATCAGGTGGTCATGTCTACCATTGGTTTACATATTTACAATTGAAAGAAAGATTTAAATTAGACATTCGTTAAAAATGAATTGTGTAGTACAGGTAGTGATGAACCTATTATTGCTAAGGTCTATAAAATGTTATTGAATTTAAATCTGGAAAGTGAACATGTAAAAGCACTGTATGATTCAGTGGGCAAGGAATTTTGGATATAATGTAATGCTTGAACAATGGGAGAACATGTGGAAGAAAGACTTAAAATTTACATTAAATTATAACTTAAAAGAAAATTTTATAAGATTATGTACTGTTGATATTTAACTCCAGACAAGTTGTCAAGAATGTATAAAGGTCTTTCAAATGAATATTGAAAATGCAAATGTAAAAAAGGGACCATAGGTAAGTACATAAGTACAATAGGAGTCAACATGATTATACATCATGTAAATTATGCTGTAGTTTTCCAATGTTCCCACATTTTATGTTGGCTTAAATTTTGTTTCTAAACTATAATTTCTTATTTCAGGAATCTGGTGCTCCAATGCTAACAGATGATGTTAGTTTACAAGTATTCATGGATCATCTAAAAAAGCTGGCTGTATCAAATGCCTCCTAATTTTGATACTAAAGTCTCAAAAAACAATAATCTTATTGAATCATGCTGCTGATAGATTACAGTCTACTAAGAAACTAATAACATTCCTTAGCTTTTTTTTGAATCAAAGTTTTAGCCCATATAAAAAGGGGAAATTTACATTTTAGATTTAACATTGATATATTTGTCTTTATTCTACAAATTCTTCATTTTCATGTTCTTATACCAAGATTAAAATCTTCATTTATACAGTAACAATAAACCTTGGTTCACAGCTAAACTTAAGCAGCTACATGCCTGACCTCAATACCAGGGAAGATTCTGGAAAAGATAATCAAGCAACGAATCAGTGAACACCTAGAAGCAAACAAAGTAATAACCACAAGCCAACATGGGTTTGTCAAAAACAGATCATGCCAGACTAATCTTATTGCATTCTTTGACAAAGTGACAAAATTAGTGGACCAGAGGAATGCTGTCGATATAATTTACTTGGACTTCAGTAAGGCATTTGATAAAGTAGACCATAACCTACTACTAGATAAAGTAGAAAAATGTGGGTTAGATAGCAACACCACCAGATGGATTCGAAACTGGCTGACCAACCGCACTCAGTGTGTAATGCTCAATGGAACTGCATCTACATGGAGGGAAGTATACAGTGGAGTACCCCAAGGCTCTGTTTTAGGCCCAGTACTCTTCAACATTTTCATCAATGACTTGGATGTGGGGATAGATGGGGAACTCATCAAATTTGCAGATGACACCAAACTGGCAGGAATAGCCAACACTCCAGATAGGCTCAAGATACAGAAGGATCTTGACAGACTTGAACATTGGGCACTATCTAACAAAATGAAATTCAATGGTGAAAAAAGTAAGGTGCTACATTTAGGCAAGAAAAACAAAATGCACAGGTACAGTATATGTGGTACCTTGCTCAACAGTAGTAACTGTGAGAGGAACCTTGGAGTCCTAGTGGACAACCATTTAAATATGAGCCAGCAGTGTGCAGCAGCTGCCAAAAAAGCCAACACAGTTCTAGGCTGCATTAACAGAGGGATAGAATCAAGATCACGTGAAGTGTTAATACCACTTTATAATGCCTTGGTAAGGCCACACTTGGAATACTGCGTTCAGTTTTGGTCACCACGATACAAAAAGGATGTTGAGACTCTAGAAAGAGTGCAGAGAAGAGCAACAAAGATGTTTAGGGGACTGGAGGCTAAAACATATGAAGAACGGTTGCAGGAACTGGGTATGTCTAGTGTTGACTCAGCCGTCCATCCTTCTGAGGTCGGTAAAATGAGGACCCAGATTGTTGGGGCAATATGCTGAACTCTGTAAACCGCTTAGAGAGGGCTGTAAAGCACTATGAAGCGGTATATAAGTCTACGTGCTATTGCTATTAATGAAAAGAAGGACTAGGGGAGACATGATAGCAGTGTTCCAATATCTCAGGGGTTGCCACAAAGAAGAGGGAGTCAAACTATTCTCCAAAGCACCTGAGGGTAGAACAAGAAGCAATGGGTGGAAACTAATCAAGGAGAGAAGCAACTTAGAACTAAGGAGAAATTTCCTGACAGAACAATTAATCAGTGGAACAGCTTGCCTCCAGAAGTTGTGAATGCTCCAACACTGGAAGTTTTTAAGATGATGTTGGATAACCATTTGTCTGAAGTGGTGCAGGGTTTCCTGCCTAAGCAGGGGGTTGGACTAGAAGACCTCCAAGGTCCCTTCCAACTCTGTTATTCTATTCTATACTACATTGTACCAAAGAGGAAGCCTACAGAAAAGGCGATAGAATGCTGTACAATCAGGCCAGAAACGTATTAACAAGAGAGATCAGAGCAGCAAAAAGAAGCTGCTCTGAAACGAATCAGTTCTCAACAAACGAACCAGCAAACCAGGGGGAAAATGCTCTTACCGTTGCGTGCGCGCTGTTAAAGTACTGAAGTTTGCAGATCATACAACAGTGATTGGTCTCATTCAAGACAACAATGAATCTGCATACAGACTGGAGATTGAACAACTAGCCTTGTGGTGCAACCAGAACAATCTTGAACTAAACATACTCAAAACTGTAGAAATGGTGGTAGATTTTAGGAGAAACCCTCCGATACTACCACCTCTTACAATACTAGACAACACAGTATCAACAGTAGAGTCCTTCAAGTTTCTAGGCTCTATCATATCTCAAGACTTAAAATGGACATCAAAAACATCATCAAAAAAGCACAACAAGGAATGTTCTTTCTGCGTCAACCCAGAAAGCTCAAACTGCCCAGAGAGCTGCCGATTCAGTTCTACAGAGGAATCATTTGAGTCTGTCATCTGCACCTCTATAACTGTCTGGTTTGGCTCTACAACCAAACAAGACAGACACAGACTTTAACGAATAATTAGAACTGCAGAAAAAACAATTGTTACCAACCTGCCTTCTATTGAGGACCTATATACTGCACGAGTCAAAAAGTGAATGGTACGTTGTCCTACCTGAACGTCCATTCTCGTAGGTGTGGAGCTATCATCCAGGATGGGTTACATCACGTCTCTCAACCAATAGGACTGAGTCTTTTGTTAAGGTAATTCTGCCTCTGTGTGCAAGGCCCGCTTTTGACGAAGGCGAATCACCGACTCACGTGGTCACCGCTGAAATCTCTTGGATCTGATGAAAAAACAACTGGTACCCTGTCCCACCCTACCCCAAACATAACCGTAACAATGGAAATAAAATTATAACAACAACTTGTCACCCCGGGACCCCTAACTAAACGGGAGGGTCTGGATGATAGCTCCACACCTACGAGAATGGACGTTCAGGTAGGACAACGTACCATTCTCCATAGTGGGTGGAGCTATCATCCAGGATGGGACATGCCAAAGCCTGGTGTCCCGAGGGAGGGAGATTAATGGTGTTCCCGGAGTTCAGAAGGTAGAACCCTCTGTAGGACCCTGCGGCCGAAGGCTGCATCTGAGGAGGCAAATGAATCTATTTTGTAATGCCTAACGAAAGAGGAGGGGGTTGCCCACGAGGCCGCTCTGCAGATCTCCTCCATGGGAGCTTGAGTGGCCCAGGCCGCGGAGGTGGCCGCACTCCTAGTGGAGTGGGCTGTGATCCCGGATGGGCAGGGTTTGGCCGACAGTTCGTATGCCTTAGCAATGGCTGCTCGGATCCACCGCCCCACCGTGGCTGACGAGACCTTGTGCCCCATGGACGATGGAAGGAAGGAAACAAATAGGGCCTCCGACCTGCGCCATTCCTTGGTGCGGTCCAGGTAAATGCGGAGTGCCCGGCGAACGTCTAGTGAATGCCACTGTCGTTCCAGGGGTCGGGTGGGACGGGAGCAGAAACTGGGTAGAACGAGTTCCTAGGCTCTGTGGAACCAGGAATTCACCTTAGGGAGGAAGGTTGGATCTAACCTAAGGACCACCTTGTCCGGGAAAAAAACACACAAGTCGGATCGGGCTGACAGGGCCGCTATCTCTGAGATCCGACGAGCTGAAGTTATGGCCACCAGGAAGGCCACCTTCTGTGTTAGGTAGCGAAGGGAGGTGGTCCTGAGAGGCTCGTAAGGAGCGCCCGTCAGGGAGTTAAGGACCAGGGACAGGTCCCAGGTAGGGAAGCGATGGACTACTGGAGGTCTACGTGCAGAAGCTCCCCTTAGGAAAAGTTTGAGTAATGGGTGATGGGAGAGAGAAGGCAGGCTGCCGCAAGACAGGACTGAAGAGAGTGCCGCCACCTGCCGCCGGAGCGTGTTGGCCAACAATCCCTTGTTGAAGCCATCTCTGAGGAATCCTAGGACATGCCCTACTGAGTTGGAAGTGGGTGAGCATCCCGCTGTCTGGCACCAGGCACAAAAGGTGCGCCAGGTGGCCGAATAGATGCGTTCCGTTGAAGGACGCCTGGAGTCTAGAATGAGTTCGATGGCCCCGGAAGGAATGTGTCGGTTGACTAGGGTGCTCCGCTCAACCGCCACACGGTCAGTTGAAGCCAGCGCGGTTCTGGATGGTTTATCTCCCCTGGCTGAGCATGGATCTGGTCACAGGAAGGTGCCAGGGGGGGCAAACTGATAAGGTCAGAATGTCCGCAAACCAAGTCCGGCGAGGCCAGTGAGGAGCCAGTAGGAGAACTTCCGCCTTCTCTGCTATGATCTTGCGTAGTACCCGGGGGATCAGAGCCAGTGGGGGGAAGGCGTATAGTAGTCCCGGAGGCCACCGGCACCGTAGGGCATCTGTTCCCTCCGCTTCCGGGCATTGGAACCTGGTGAAGAATCTGGGCAGTTGAGCGTTCTCCCTGGTGGCGAACAGGTCCACTAGAGGGGTTTTGAACCGCTGGGACATCTGGTGGAATATGTCGGGATGGAGCCTCCATTCCGTCTGATCTATCAAGGAGCGGCTCAGCCAGTCCGCCTGCGTGTTGGCCTCCCCGGAGATGTGTTCCGCCACGATGGAGAGCAGATGACTCTCTGCCCAGGTGCCCAGAGCCCAGGCCTCGTCCATGAGGGCGCGGGAATGGGTGCCCCCCTGCCTGTTGACATGCGCCTTGGCCGTGGTGTTGTCCGTTAGGACCAGTATGTGACGGCCCTGGACTAGGGCTTTGAAGTTCAGCAAGGCTAGCCTGATGGCTCGCAATTCTAGTAAGTTGATGGGGAGTGAAACCTCCTGGGGGGACCAGAGGCCCTGGGCGACTGCTGTTTCCAGGTGAGCTCCCCATCCCTTCAGGCTGGCATCGGTGGTAAGTATGAGCCTGGAAGGTTCGAGGAAGAGGCATCCTTGGAGCAACGAAGGAGAATTCCACCAGCGGAGCGACTGGCAGACCGACTGCGGCACCAGGATTTTCGCCGGGGAGGAGCCCCGTCCGGTCTTCTGAAAAGGTAAGAGGAGCCATTGCCAGTCCCTGGAATGCAGGCGAGTCCAGGGGACTATGTTGATGGCTGAAATCATCTTCCCCAGGAGAGTGGAGAGCTGGCGAAGGGAAACCCTACGACATCGCAAGACCATGGAGACTAGTGCAAGGATACTATCCACGTGGTCCTGGGATAGGAAGACCCTACACTGTTGGGAGTCGATGATGGCGCCCAGGTGGATGAGAGAGGTACTGGGGGACAGACGGCTCTTCTCCAGGTTGATGGAGAATCCAAGGTGTCGAAAGGTAGAAAGGGTTACCTCGACATCGCGGACCGCCTGCTCAAAGGAGGAGGCCAGGATAAGGATGTCGTCTAAGTAGCAGTATACTCGGACTGGAATGGTTCTGAGGTGTGCCGCTAGGGCCGCCACTACCTTGGTGAATACCCGGGGAGCGGAGGATAGGCCGAAGGGAAGGGCTCTGTATTGGTAGTGAACTCCCCCGTAGCAGAACCTGAGGAATTGTTGATGCTCAGGTAAGATGGGTATGTGGAGGTAGGCCTCCGTGAGGTCAATGGAAGCTAGGAGGTCGCCCCTCCGAACGCACGCCAGGATGGACTGGAGTGAGTGCATCTTGAACCGTCGGTATCGAATGTGACGGTTCAGTCTTTTAAGGTCTAGAATGGCTCTCCACCCTCCTGAGTTCTTGGGGACTACAAATAGAATGGAGTAGAACCCCTGCCCAATTTGGTCCTCCGGTACCTGTTGGATGGCTCGAATTTCCCGTAGGTGTGAGATGGCATTGCTCATGAGAGCTCGTTTAGAAGGTCTGTTGGAAACTGGGCTATGGATAAGAAGCTCGGGGGGGTGGAGAGAAATTCCAAGGAGAGGCCGAATTTTAGCGTCTCCTTGACCCAAGAATCGGAGGTGATCTCCTCCCACCGGTCGGCGAAGAGTAGAAGGCGACCGCCGATGGGGAGATCGTCCGACGGCTCACTTAGTGCGTCTATAGGGACGACCCCCTCCCCCTCTAAAGGGCCGTCTAGCTTGCCTCCCCCTGAAGGCCCTGTCCTGGGGAAATCGTTGGCGATTCCCGAACTGACCTTGTGGTCGCTGAGGGTAGGAGGGGGGTGGGTCAGGTTGTCTGAAAGGCCGCCTGGGATAGGGGGCTGGTCTTGAAGCTCCTCTGCGTTGGTTAGAAGGAAGAATTTTCCTTTTGTCCTTAGTTTCTACGAGGATGGGATCCAACGATGCGCCGAACAGTTGGGCGCCGTCGAAGGTCGAGGTGGCAAGGCGCCATTTAAGCTTGATGTCCGCTTGCCAAGACCGAAGCCAGTGTAGTCTTCTTACCACCACCGAGGCCCCCATTGCTCTCGATGCGAATCGGGCCGATTGAAGAGTGGCGTCTGCCGAGTAGCGTGCTGCCGCCAGAAGTTTGTTAATGTCCCGGTGTGCCCGTGTTTCGGACTGAGGCAGGCGTTCCTGAAGATCCTGAAGCCATACCAGTGATGTGCGGGAGAAGAAGGAGGCCGACGTGGAGGCCCGTACGGCCCAAGCCGCTGCCAGATAGGTGCGATGGAGTGCCAGTTCCGCCTTCTTGTCCTCCGGTCGCAGGAGGTCCGCGGAGTCTGCGGGCAAGGTCGGCACTGCGAAGTGCGCCAGGACTGGGGCGTCCACGGGTGGAACCTGGAGGGCTGGAACAATATCTGAACCAATGTTAAAGTAGCGTCTGTCCAGAGCCGATGGAGCGGGGCCCGTGACAGGGGTGGTCCATTGTGAGCGTACGGCCTGTACAAAGTACGGGGGGCAAGGAACGACTTGGGCCTCCGGAGCACTTTCCGAAAATAAGGGATCAATTTGGGAATCATCTGCCGGATTAGCTGTTTTGGTGGGTCCCCATTTGGAGGCGTTACGCGCCTTGAATAAGAGTGACTTAAATAAGCTGGGGTGAAACAGTCCGGTGGTAGGAGGGGGGTCAGGAGCCAATCCCTCGTCCTCGGACAGTTCCAGGTCTGGGCCTGTCCCTTCCCCGGAGTCTTCCTCTTGGGAGGTGGTCTGTGGTTGGTTCCCCTGGGTCCCCGCATACCAATCGTAGTAATCATCATTAGGTTGGGATGCTGCAGCAGTGGGAACGGGCCCGCCCCCTTGGTTTGCTTGGGTAGGTAGCTGCATTAGTTGCAGACATTCTGATACCCTGTCTCTAACCTCTGCCTGAATTATAGCTTGGACCGTGGGGTCCTGAAGGCAGGCTGGGGTATCTGGTCGAAGGCCAGCTGCAGTAGGGGTGAAAGTGGCTGATGGCCTAGATGCCGCCCTAATAGTGGCTACCTCCCTCATCTGAGAAACAGCTCCCTGTTCCCAGATGTCTGCATCTGCGAGAGGTAGATCCCTGGCGTCCAGGGATGAGGAATCCCCAAAATCCTCTGATCTGGGGGGCTCAGGGTGGATAACCAGGTCGGAAGGGCCCGGATTATTCCTAGCAGCTTTGTTGTAAATCTTTTTTAAAGCCCTGTCTCTGCGAGATTCATCTCTAGTAGGGGCTTTGGCCTTTGATTTCAGCTCCCTGCTTTTGCCCTTCCTGGATTCCTGGTCTTCCCTGCCCTGGGAGGGTAAGGTCAGCTCTGGAGGTGAATCAGCCTCCTCAATCTCCCCTTGTTTCTTATTTGCAGCTGCCATGTTAATGGAAGAGCTTCCGGTACCTGAGGAGTGAGAAGGAAGAACGGTAAGCCCCTCCCCTTTTGGCGGGAATTTTAACCGCCGGGAAAATGGCGGCCGCGGTGAAATTTGGCCTTTAACAGCCGATCCACTTCTTCCATCATTGGCCTTAAGGTGCTGCCTCCGGAGGAGAATTCGTTTAATCTGGCCGATCTTGCTTTTAAAGTGATTGAAAACGCGGCTTCTGTGGCTGCTGCCGCTTGCGCCGGCCATTAGGACTGCTGCGCATGCGTGAGGGAGCTATTCCGGTCCTGCTGCAATGGCGCCGATTTTAAATTTGCCACGAGGCCGGGCACCGATGCTCTAGGCTGTGGGAAGCAGGCCGGGTGGGCAGCGGGCGGAAGAAGCCCGATTGCTGCCCTGGGAGTCGGCTCGAATTGTTCAGGTTCCTGGGGGCTCCCTGGCTGTGGGGGTCCAGTTAAGGAGGTCCCGGTCACCTGGGGCGTGGGCGGGAACGCGGCTCAACCGCCTCGCAGCGAGCCCGTACGTTGCATAGGGAGGCGAGGATGACCGGGCTAGGACCACGTTGGCCGCTTGGACTTAATTATGTCCGGATGCAAGCGGCAGACAGCCTGCGGCGAGAGCCAGGCTCTCTATTGCCGCTGCCTCTCGAGCCTGGAGGTGGGGGGGGGGGGAAGGGGAATACTTACGATTTGCTGCAAGGAAAGAAATTCGTTAGTCTTCCCTCTATAGTGGATGTGCTATCAGGAGATGGGTGACCACACGTCCTCTTTGGTGTCCAGACTGAGTCAAAAAGCGGGCCTTGCACACAGAGGCAGAATTACCTTAACAAAAGACTCAGTCCTATTGGTTGAGAGACGTGATGTAACCCATCCTGGATGATAGCTCCACCCACTATGGAGAATGTGAAAATATCTACAGACCCCTCACATCCTGGACATAAATTGTTTCAAGTTGTGGTGCCCACATACAGGTACTGAGTGTAAAATAGTAAGTTATTGTATAAAGTTATAATGTTGTTAAAAGGAACTGTGTAAACAAGTAAGTATAGAGCCAGACAGCTTTTAAAATGCATGGTAAGTAGAAAGGGGGAGGTGTTTATCCCAGTGCTCCAGAAGGGAGGGGGGATAGATGACATCATAAGAGACAGCCAATCGGAGCATAGATAGCAGGGCCAGGAACTGAGCAAGGCCTCGCTGAGAGAGATGTGGAGCTCTCTGTTATGTTATGAGGTAACTTCCAATAGAAGGAAGATCTAGTGAGAAGAGCTGTGAAGAGAGCTCTCTGTTATGTTATGAGGTAACTTCCAATAGAAGGAAGAGCTAGTGAGAAGAGCTAGAAGAAAGCTCTCTGTTACGTTATGTGTGGTAACTTCCTCAGAAGGAAGGTGTAGTGTGAAGAGCTGAGGGAAGTTCTGTTATGTGGTAAATCCCAGGAGGGAAGGCTTAGTGTGGAGAGCTGAGGAGCTCTGTGTGTGACTTCCAAAAGAGGGAAGATTTATAGAGAATATAGGCCTTAGGCAGTTCTGTGGGAAGCAGGAGCCAGGGTCAGGGAACAAGATTGATTGATATATATTGAATAATCTGTGGATAGAGATAAACGGTGAAACGTGCTCTTATCTATAGGTCTAGAAACAAAGAAGAATGAGATTTGCTTAGATTTAGCCAGGAAAGCAAAGAGAGTCTCAGAGAGGAAGGAAAAAGAAAAAGAAAGAATTAAAGAGTTGGTGGCTGTAACAAATTCACTTGACAATTACTGAGAAGTTGTATTTAAATAAACTGTTTAATAGTTTGTTCAAAAAACGTGTCAATGTCTGTCTATTCCTCACATAAAGCAATACTTAAACAATCCTGCAAAGCTTAGAGATATTGTAAAAGTAAAAGCAAGCCTCTAAAGAGTGAGAAAAGTGAAGCAGGGGGTGCAACCCTTGGTCAGGGAGATATAAAAGGACAATTAAACACAAATCGCTACCAAGACATATCAAACAAATAAACCTGTGACTGGGAGGGGCCCCCCCGCACAACTTCTACCCTCAAAACGACACTATAGGGCACTGCACACCAGAACAACAAGACACAAGGACAGTTTTCCCCCAAATGCCATCACTCTGCTAAACAACTAATTCCCACAACACTGTCAAATTAATTACTAAGACTATATTACTATTCTTTTTCTCATCCTTACGAGATAACCTATCTCTTCCCACTTATGGTATATCCATGTTGCTTGTATCTTTACAACTTACATTGTTTTTATTGTTTCCTAGAATGATTTGATTGCTTATTAGTATCCTATGACTATCACTAAGTGTTGTATCTTATGATTCTTGATGAATATATTTTATTTTTTCTTTATGTACACTGAAAGCATATGCACCAAAGACAAATTCCTTGTGTGTCCAATCACACTTGGCCAATAAATAATTCAATTCAATTCAATTCAATATTCTATTCTATTCTACTCTATTCTGCATAGTTCATTTTTCTGCTCTTACAACTAAGAAAAATAAAATTTGAGAATAGTGTTAATCCTTAGTGTAATATGTTCTCTACACTTATTGGGGGCAGGGTGGAAGGTTTACCATTCCTAATTTTCTGGCTTGGATAGATGCAATCAATTAGCATTGCCAGACTATGAACAGACATGTAATTTGTACAGGTTGATATAAATGGTTAAATGTATGTTAAATTGAGGAATTATCTGAATATTAAAGTAGTATAAGATGCAAAATAATCTAACAGCAGTTACACAAGATTCTGTTTTGTAATAAAATATCCTTAGTAGATATATTACATTCTTCAACTATGAGAAAAAGAGAAAAATGAAAAAAAGTTACACAACTGACAAGATTTAATTAGTGAATACAATCATTCTATATATACAGGTAGTCCTCAACTTACAACAATTCATTTAGTGTCCAATCCTACTACGGAAAATTCTTAAAGTGAATATAAGGAGAAACCCAGAGACTTTTCTTTTGGGTTTAATGGAAAGAGACCTGGAAATTTTTTTGGAACTTTGATGTTATATATGTTGACGGAAGCAAGGCTACTCTTACGCACAAAAATGGAAGGACATTTCAATTCCGACAATGGACGAATGGCTGCAAAAGTTGATGGAGTTAGCAGAGATGGCTAAGCTGACTGCTTTGATCAAAGAAAAAATACTTTTATTTCTACTTGGAAACCGCTTCTGGACTTTGTGCTTGAGGTAGAAAAAAATGAAACTTTGATTTTGGGTTTT